>OZ002741.1:238106545-240506545 GCA_963924295.1 Dioctria rufipes
ATATGCGAAAATCCACTTCAAAAATGATACTTGCACAGAGAGGTGACCATACGGAATTACATACAGACATTTATCTAGGGTATCGTAAGATCTTAAACCAATTCTAGAATTTTTCCTTGTTTATGTTGGGCTATGTCAAGAAAGTTGCTTACTCCGACCATATCTGTAATTTGAATAATTTTAAATAAGTTATTATAGCAACAGAATTACTTGTATTTTTGTCCTTTGATTGAAAACAAATTAATGTATGAAAAACAGATATCGTTTCTGATTATACTGTAAATAAAAGAAAAAGTAAGTTAAGTACATAAACGTTTTTCATATGGGTCGATGATCTCCTACGTATATTTAGTATCCGCCAAATAGAGCAGATTTGTCTTCGTTATAAACGGTTAGAAAATGTTATCTCATAAAATCAGTCAGTTTATTTTCATTGATTATTTCAATAAGTCATCAACTTCTTACTAATATTATCATCCATATTGGAACCATAAAAACCAACTCATCATTATACATCTGTCTGAGATGCTTTCTTTGCCTTTGAATGTAACGGCTTTTCATAGTCCTGTAAATCCTGTTATTACAGAGAATCTTTTATCTCTTCAGTGTGTCCCGTATCAAAATTTGATTCTTTTTAGTGTTTATCTCCTTAGACCTCGTTCAAGGGTCTCTCACCTTTTCTCCTCTTTATTGGAGAAAAAATTTGTCCGGGAAAGGGTTTGAGTTCTGAGTCCACCACAATTTCTTGAATTATTCATACAAGAGGGAGAATGTTTGTATTATGATGTCCTGTCTAAAGTTCATTGTTCATCATATGCAAATATTTTCATAATCTTGAACTATAGTCAGCCTCAATAGTGTTTATAATTTACGATTATGGGAAAAACGTAGCATGCCACGTGTATATACTGTACGTATGTACATAGTACATATGTATGGAAATTCACTTATGGGACTTCTAACAGCTGCCTTGAATCAAAACTGGATAAAGCAAAGAAGAAAGAATGCTCACATTTGTTTGATTATTCACATCATCTAATGTTTTGAATATATAAGTATTTATGTCACATCGAATTCGGGCTTATCTAAATGTGTATAAAATTATCCGGATTTTTCATTAGGTGATCAAATATTACCGATTTTTCTTTTTTAGACATTTTTAGATATTGTTTATTAGATATTCTCATTTAGTTGATTGTCAACCTCTTTTGACCAAAGTATGATACGCCACAGGTACTTTGAACTGAGTACACTCCTGCGCTGGTGAGCTGGGTGTGGCTTTGAGGGTATCTAGATATTGATCGATCGGTTATATAATAATGAATTTGGAAAATCCGTCAAAATCTATTAGCAACACTAAGCCTATGGAAGATTGCTATCTATAAGAATTAAATTAAAGTATAAAACAACGAAAGTCTGTAAATGATAACATTATCTCAATCACTGTCTTTAAATACTGATGCTTACCATTTTTATTTCTGAGTAACAATGAATTGTTTTTCACAAATTATCTTTTGCCTGGCCTTCTGAGCAATGAATTTGTTTATCAAATCATCACAATCCTAAGTCACACAATCCAATTTTTAAACGTTGACGTGTGGGTTCACAGAGGGCGCGACTACAAAAAATAAATAAATTTCACCAAGTTTTGCCGACCTAGGCCCAGGCCTACTCGGCCTATAGGAAAATCCGGCCCTTCCAACACTTGTCATGTACATAATATGTAGTAAAATTGCAATTTTATTTTATATGGATTCATTTTGCTTTACATATGTGCTTTCTTCTATATCGAAATTTTTGTCTTTTACTAGCCAATCTAGATTCTCTATAGTTTATCTGTAAGATGTTATAAGTTGCTGGATTGTTGGGAGAAGATTAATTATCTTAGGTAGTTGCACACCGGATGACTTGTAAGGGAAATATATGTACATTTATTAGTACAACCAGCATGCTACTTCGACCAATGATATATTGTACAATCTAGTCCAACATATTAAAAATTTTGAAATTATTGCTCCCGTCTTTGATGACCTTCCAGTAAGCTAAAACCCTAGATACACAGCACGATCTAATGAATCATTAGTACTAATTATTCCTTAAAATGGCCTGTGTCATATAGAATTCATAATTATTGCTCGAAAATCAGATCATAATGAAGTACACTAATGAATTGTTTTTTTTGTTCATTAGAGCTCTAATGAGGAAAAAGGTGCTAGAACTGAATGTAATTTGGCATATAATATAAATCTGAAGATCCGCTGTGCATTTGCCCGTTTGAAAAATAAGAAAAGAAGAATATGAAGCAAATTATATTATCAAAATACTTTTTAATAAAATGTTTTTTCATTTCCAAATCGTTAAATTGAAAATTAAAATAAAATAAAAACTATGTTAATACGTCGATTCAATCCATTTCGCTTCTTCACTGTTATAAATATGTCGAGAACAGTTTGACAGTACAACTTAATTAAAGAAATGGCTGTGTGTCTGTAGTTGCCTAATGAATCATTATGTTCTAAGGAGTCGTTAGTTAATTATTCATTAGGAGCGCTGTGTTTCTAGGGCAATAGCTTATTCCTTAAAACTTTCATTGAATCTAATAACAATATTCCATGTACTGAACCAATATTATTACCAAAAGTGAATGAAAGACCGTAGAAATAGAAAAGTAAACCAAGACATGGAGCTAACCCGGACGAAGCAGATATAAAAGATTTCAGAATCCCAATAAAAACCCAGGGAATTCACAAAATATTTAAGAAAAAGAAGTTTGGTAGGGCATGTCTTAAAATCAGGAAAAAGTCCTGTAAATAGCTGAACTTATTTAGGCAGAAAACCACCAAGATTGAAGAACTCGGAAAATACAAGACATTTAAAAGAAGAAAACTAAAACTCATCTCGAATATATTTACGGGACACCAAACAATTCTGATAAAAGAAAACAAAAAACAAAATCCGTGGGAGTAATTTTACTATGCCAGTTAATGCCATCTTATATGCAGACCCTTACGTAATTAATGCAGTCTTTGATTACAAAGAAGATAATAAAACACGTAGGTCAGATATAGTCCCTTCTGAATTCTTTAAACATTCCTATTCCCCTTCAGTTGTTTTTACATAAATTTGGAAAAATGTTCAGTAACATATATGGAAGCGGAAATGCTTTAGATCGCTTTTCATAATGGATCATATTCCTTGTTTATAAAATGTGGACCCAAACTTTCCGCAAAATTTCTAATCGTATGAACGCTATTCCGAAATTTTTAACTGGTACTGCAAGCAATAGGCTAGCTTTATAAAAGCAAGACATGCGCGTTCTAAATGAATGTCAAGCTAGAAAAAGGGAACAGCTCTATAAATTTATTGTGAATTTTAAGGCCAGATGATCTGCTATTCCTTACAAACTTTATAAAGAAGTATCAACAAAGTTTATCAGGTTAGGTTAGGTAAAAGGTGAGCAGCTAGACAACTAGTCTGCATCACTTAAACCATTACTGGGTCCATCGTGACACTAGACCTCATGGGATAACTTTTCAAGCTTCATCATATCCATCCTACTTCCCTTAGGAAACTCAGGATATATCTAACACTCTTTACCTAGATCCATCCTGCTGAGGAAATATCTGAACTCTTTACTTTGCTGCCCCCGCGGACTTGAAAAGAAGTACCTACCCAATAGCCTACTTCTTTTATTCCTCAAAGCGGGGTACTCGCAAAGCATGTGTTGGACGGATTCGATTTCCTGCGAGTCCTTACAGCTCCTGCAGAAATCGTTCGCCCCTATACCCAGCCTTCTAGCATGGTCTCCTATGGCCCAATGGGCAGTAATGAAACCTACTAGATTTCTGGTATATGTTCTGCTGCCATTAAACAGTTCTCTTGTCCTTTTCCTGTCATATACAGACTACAATTGTTTCGAATAATTTTCCAATTTTTCGGAAATTTTTAAGGAAAAATAGCCGAAATGTGTGTGTGTGTGTGTGTGTGTGGTCGAATGTTTTTCGCTACTTCTGCGATTTTTTTTAAATGCTAATTTTTTTTCGTGAAATTAGCAAATAAATTCGCAAGAATTGCCCAGAAAGTGTGTGTGTATGTACATAGTAGAGTGCGTTTTTCCCACGAATATTTTCAAATTATTAGGATTTTCTTCAATTGTTCCGATTTTTTTCCAATTGCTCGGATTTTTTTCAATTGTTCCGATTTTTTTCCAATTGCTCGAAATTTGTTCCAATTGTTCCGAATTTTTTTCAAATTGTTTTGATTTTTTTTCCAATTGTTCCAATTTTTTTCAAAATACTCCGATTTTTTTCAATTATTCCGGATTTTTTTGCTATTGTTCCGAACGTTTTTCCAATTGTTTAGGAATTTTTTTTCAATTATTACGATTTTTTTTAATTTTGTGAATTTTTTCCAATTGCTGGGAATTTTTTTCAAATTATTACGACTTTATTGCAATAGTTCGGAATTTTTTTTCTACATTGTTAAGATTTTTTCCAATTGTTCTTAATTTTTTGCAATTATTACGCATTTTTTTTTTAATTTTGTTGATTTGTTTCCAATTGTTCCGAATTTTTTTCAAATTATTACGAATTTTTTTCAATTGTTTCGGATTTCTTCCAATTGTTCCGATTTTTTTCAATTACTACGATTTTTTTTCAATTGTTCCGGGTTTTTTTCCAATTGTTACGAACGTTTCTCCAATTGTTTCGAATTTTTTTCAATTACTACGATTTTTTTTAATTTTTTCCAATGGTTCCGGATTTTTTTTTTAAATTATGACGATTTTGTTCAATTGTTCCTGATTTTTTTCCAATTGTTCCGAATTTTTTGCAATTATTCCGAATTTTTTTTAATTTTGTGGAAGTTTTTCCAATTGTTCCGAATGTTTGTTTCAATTATTGCGATTTTTTTTAATTTTCTGTAATTTTTAAGTATTTTTATAATTTTTTGGCGATTTTTTTATAATTGTTAGGATTTTTTTCCGAATTTCCCGAATAATTTTCCAAATTTTCCGGATGTTTTCCGAATTTTTCCCGAATTTTCCGAATAATTTTCCAATTTTTCCTGATGTTTTCCAATTTTTCAGAATTTTTTCGAATGATTGTCCAAATTTTCCGAATAATTTTCCGAATTTTCCGAATAATTTTCAAAATTTTCCGGATGTTTTCCGAATTTTTCCCGAATTTTCCGAATAATTTTCCACTTTTCCCGCTGTTTTCCGAATTTTCTCAAATTTTCCGAACACTTTTCCAAATTTGCCGAATAATTGTTCCAATTTTTCCTGAGGTTTTCCAATTTTTCCGAATTTTCCCCCAATAATTTTCCAAATTTTCCGGATGTTTTCCGAATTTTCCGAATAATTTCCCAATTTTTCCTGATGTTTTCCAATTTTTCAGAATTTTTTCGAATGATTTTCCAAATTTTCCGAATAATTTTCCGGATTTTCCGAATTTTCCGGATGTTTTCCAATTTTCCCGAATTTTTTTCCAAATTTTCCGAATTTTCCCGGTTGTTTTCCAATTCCAACTCTTTCTTCACACCGAAAAAGAACCTTCCCATATAAATTAAAAATGAATTTTTACATATCAATCAGATCAAACCAAAATGATCTAATCAGCTATGTACATATGTACATATGTCTAAAAAAAAAAAAAAAAAAAAAAAAAAATTATTAATTTATTCGACAGTATTTATGTACCTATTTATTCGGCAGTATGTATGTACCTGACCCCGTCCCCAAAATGACCTAATCAGCTATGTATGTATATATATATAAATTCGGCAGTATGTACATATGTACCGTCCCCGTCGCCAGTTTCTACCAAGCACACTTTATCATCCCACAATGCAATAACAATCTACCTCCCCATATAAATTTATTTCCATATCGCTATTTCAATAACAATTTCTATACGGCTGTCCAGTATGTCTATACATACCTCACCCTCACCCCGTCGCCAACCAAAAATCTTTCCCATACCACAGAATATCTCGAATCGTCACGAATAAGTTTGATGATTTCTATATAAAAAAAAAAAAAAAAAAAAAAAAAAATTATAACTTCGCTCCAGTATGTCTACACCTACTTCACCCCGTCGGCAGTTTCTAAAATCTTTCCCTGGCTTAAATCATTTTGATTCCATACCATCGAATCGTCACAAAATGATCTATAATCTTGACGATTTCTAAAAAAAAAAAAAAAAAAAAAAACCCGGGTTGATTTGATTTTATCATCTAAAGACACAACAGAGATGCAAAAAATCAAGAAATGATATCCAAGCTATAGGAATACTGTTGATGTTGGAACCTGATGCTTAACGTAGATAAATCTAAAGTAATGGTCACCCAAAGGCCTCCCGCACCTATGGGTGGATGGAAGTGATGGAGGAAGAGCGAATCACGAAAGATGAGCTTTTTAAGGAACAAATAGCGAAGTTCGAAAGCGCGAAAACCTTACAAAAATTCTATATATTATCCTGGAAAAAGAAGAACGATTGTTACTAGATGAAGACATAGAAAAAGGCGAGACATACTGTGCATCCTGAAATATGAGGTAAGCTTAATTACAATTTCGGAGAATTAAACTATTTCAAAGACACTAATTCTATTATAAATATGTAAGACTAATTTTAATGTTCAGCAGAAGTGGTATGTTACAGCTTCATGAAAGTCGATGGTATACGAAGTAAGGATCAATATGTACGCTTTGTAGCTTGGTAGAGAATAAGGAATTTATGCTCTACCTGCCAGCATGCCCAGTTTTGAAAGATTTCAGACTAACAACCTTTGGTAGAAACTATCTCATGGGGAATGAATTTATTGGGAGGATGAATGGGAATAATCTAGACGATCATGCGCAGTACACGGAATTGACTCGGAAGTATAGAGTGCAAACAGATACTGATTTAAGAGTTAAATTGTTAATATAATGTATAAGTTTCTTTCAATTGTTAATAAATTGGTACCCAATAATTTAAATTCTAACTTTATCAATAGTTCCTTTTCTATTGTAATATTTTTGATTTTTGTAATTAAATTAAAGTACAGAGAAAAGGGTGTCTTTTCAGAGTACCTACACGAATGGATGAGACCGACAAATAAAATTTGTATGTTCGTAGATTTTTGAGAGGAATTAGTAGAACGGCCAGAAATAAAAAAAGACAATACCTCATTTTTTTGTTTTTTTTTACTTCGTCCTCGAATTTATTTTTTACTTTAATTTTACTCATCTTTTCTTTATATTGTGCTAAATTTGATAGCATTTAATGGAATCCGACATTGCGTTTTATTGTCACACAAGAACTAAATTTCATAATTTTAACAAAAAGTTAAAAAAATATAAATTAGACTTAGAATTGAACAAACAAAAAAAGATTTCTGATGGTTTTGCGTTAAGCTTCAATTAAATACAACTACACTTTACCTCTCTGAATATTTGAATGAATTTCCAACTAGACAAGACAAAGACGGAATCTTAACAATTAATTACATGAAAATTTCGAAAGGAATTGCAGATTTGAAAATTAATTAATTTGCAAATATTAAGAAGAATAAAAATTAGACTTTTTGAAGAGAAAATCGCGAGTCAGTCCGAAATATTCAGGGCCTTCATTTGCGAAATCCAATTTTTACTCCTTTAAAAATTTATTTTCACTCCACGCTTTCAGCTTACGATGGCAGATCTTAGTCCCTTATGGCCGGGTTTGACTATATTTGGGGACAAAAAAAGATGGGAATCGATCAATACAAGACGTGCGTTTGACCACGACGACGCTGCTGGTAAAAAAGGAGGAAAACTTCTGAAAATTGTTGAGGCTTTCTGGGGACCTATAAGCACTCTGTGAGATTGGCGTCACACACATATCTACTTTAGAGAAAAGTTTGAATCACCCTCGGAGAATAGCCACCGCCACCACCGATGCTACCACCGTTGCCGCTACCGACTTACCCTTTTGCATGAGGGATGATAGCAAGCAAGTGACCCTTTTTTGGGTTTTGTTTTTGAAGACGAGGTCATCGCAGCATATGATTAAGCCCTAGGAGGTATCCAAAGAATGGGTGGTAAACTGGTGACCACACACCTCTGTTGTTTTTGCAATCCCTTTCCACATAAAAAATATACAAATGGATGTATGTATGTATATGCGTGCTTTCCCAGAGTTTCTATACTGCTGGGGTTGGTACATCATATATTTGCGTACCCACTATATGCTGTCCGAAATAATGCGGGAAAACAAGGACCAGTCGGGCGTACGGATTCGTGTTCACATCTTCGGTCATTGTACCAAAGTTGAGATGCTTAATCAAACAAAAGATAAGAGGACGAAGGGTCTTGATAAGAAGGGATTTTCATATTTTACAATGTCGGATAAAATATACACGCGCAACAATATCCATTTGATCCCTTGTCATAGGCCTTGGTGATGTTTTCTTTTCTTTTATTTCCCTTTTTTCTTGTGTTTCTGGCTAAGATTTTTTTTTGTGACCGCGAGGAAAATGTGTCTGCTTCTATGTAAGTATTTTCATTGTTGACATGTTAACGGAGGCTATATGAGTTGTCCTACTAACTATTAATAAAATATTTTGAGGGTTTTTATAAAGATTAAATTCTTCTGAAAATTGTGTGTGATGTATCTATGCACGCATATCTCAAGGTGACTCGGCAGGCTGAATAGTGTAATATAATACTATTAGTCATGATAAATGCCGTTAAGTTTAGTCAATTAGCTGTTATGTATATATAAAAATCAAATTGAGAATGTTTTAAGTGAAAGAGAGTAGGGAATTGGTGAACTTCTGTTATATTCGTGTCTATGATTAAAAAAAAAAAAGAAACGTAATTATATCAATTATTTTTAGAAACGTCAATTTTGCACTAAGACCGCCATTGTTCTTAATGTGCATTTAAATAGGTTAGCAACTCATGGTCAGTTTTATTATGGAATGTCTAATTAATAAAAAACTTGGAATATCATAATTTTAATTCTTTCACCCCAAGGAGGATAGAAGACAAGACCGGTTGATCTATAATAGAGTTTTTACTGCATGTTAGCTATGAGTTCGCGAACTTCGCTACAAAATTTCCCAGTAGCAGTGGATTTTACATGCATGGTTTTTCTCTATGTCGTTTTTGGTCAATCAATGTGCTCGATTATAGCATTACTTGAAATAGTTGTTTGCTTCACGTCCGAGGATGTCTATTTAAATCTGCTTCTTTGATCAATTGATCTTCTACCAGTCAAAGGATTTTCACAATTTCAGTAGTCTCTATTGGATTCTGTCCAATTCATCGTGAGGTTCCACAAGGATCAATTTTAGGTCCCCTTCTGTTCTGGCTATATATAAATAACAGCACTGATATACATATTTAAAAATCCAAAAACTCACCTTTATACTGACAAAGTTCAAATATATTTAAGCAGTCCTCTTGGATTTATTGAAGACCGTGTTTGTCGAATTCATGAAGATGTAAACCATATTATCCACTCACCAAAAAATCAACAAACAATTAATACCAGGAAGTCCGTATGTAGAAGCAGTTTAGACACTCTTTTTCACATTTCTAATCTTGAATGATACTGTTATCTCCGTTTGTACTATTAAGTCGATTATATCGAAAATATAAAGCACTCTAAGGGTGCTCTGGCTATTAAGATAACTATTTTCAAGGAAATAAACTACTTATGACACTTATGAGAGCCTTTTTTATTCCGTACTTTGCTTATAGCAGCCTGGTATTCAACGATTTAGACGCTACCTTATATAGTAAATTAACTCTCAACGAGATACACGGCCTGCGAAGAAATGAACACATAAGTCAAAACCGGAACTATTCTTGGTTTGCTCGATCGAAATATATCTTAAACTCAAAACGCTAACAATTTTGCAGAAACTGATTTACTTAGATCAACCCACGTATTTAGTAGATGAATTGCAATTTGTGCATTCTCAAAGCCACCGAAGTTTACTAATACTACTAAGTTGCGCGTGTTAACTTGGCCGTGGCTCCTCCTGTGTATAAGATCTCGCTTATGGAATTCATTATCTACCATTATACGGTATGCTGAAAATTAAAAACGAAAAACGGTTACTATAAATAAAAATTTAAAATTATTAATATACATACTTACCCATAAGTGTGCGTTATCTCTATATAAACCTATTGCATTAACTCTGCAAAATAAAAAAGCTTTCATATACATATATAAATAAACTGCTGCGTACGCATCTCCTTCCATACAATTCGAGGTGGTATTCCTGCGGCATGGCTTAGGCGCAGAAATCAGTCGATATTGTAGAAGAAGAAGAAGAGTTTAATATGAAGTTTACAAAAGGAAAATTAACACTAACAACACTTATCTTCAAGACAAGATGCCAAGGCGACAATGATCCTTGCTGTTAATGTATCCAGCCAAAGTACAGTCAACGATCGAATTCCAGCGAATCTACGAACCACCAAGTTTACAGAAGAATACCGAAAAACAGAGAGATTGCAGTTATATGGGTAGCCCTTGAAGAAGACTGTAGATTCGCTAGTAAGAATTAAAATCCTCCTTTTTAATATAAACTTACTTCACTTGGAATGAATTAAATTCGGCAAGGATGTAGACCCATTTTGGAGTATGTCTGGTCTCCCTTCTATGCTCTATACATTAAGCGCATCGTGGCTGTGCAGCGGAGATTCGTTCGAAATGCTCTGCGTGGACTTCATTGGGACAACCCTATTATTCTGTCTCTATATGTTGGCAGGCTTAAACTCTTTCCGAAAAACTTCCAGAGTTGTCTTTGCATTTCAGTGTATACAAGGAGTGATAAACTCCCCTGAGCTCTTAAATACTTTCAATATATCGGTTCCTGTACGCTTCTTGAGGAACTGTGACTTCTTCGTTGTTCCTCAGCATAGTACAAACTGTGGCATGCACGAGCCGGTTTCATTAATTTCAGCTTGATTGCACTGACATGCCAGTTTGACTGCACTGACTTTCATCTTTAAAAACGTCAAATAAGAGATCATCTTAGTTAAAGTTACTTGTCTTTTTCATTATTATTTTTATGTATACTTTTGTCATTATTATGGTTATGTTTCACTTTTGTAAACTCAGTAATCAGATCTTTGATGAAGTTCTAAAATAAATAAATCTCCTGAAACCAAGTATTTATATGAGTACGTCCACTTTTCTAGGCGACCAGGATATTTATTGAAATAAGCTTTGTAGTAAAAGCAATATTAATTATCCAGAACCGCTTCCTAAAACAAGTGGAAATATATCATACTATCTCACTTAGTCTGGAGGGATAGGCGGATAAAATAAAGTACGAGAGTCCAATATCCGACCGTATTAAAACATCAAATCGGGTTGTCCGCAGCCCAGAGCATAGTTTTGAATTAACATCTCGCTCCGAAAAACTATATCTGATTATATATGCGCAACGTACGGAACTGTCGCGCTTTTGAATGGACATTTCCCAAAGACTAAACTACAGATAAATTTTCCAATTACACTAAAGGAAAGCGCATATTTTTAAAAATATGTTTCTATAAAAAACCTGGATGAAATAATTTGCAACATTCAACCAAGTGGAAAATGAAAATCGTAAAGTCAACAATAAATAATGTGGGCCCTCGCTTATTTTAGGCCTCTTTCCTCCTACGTTGATCTAGATTGTTCACGCCACGTGTTGTATAGGAAAAATATAAATTAGATGGATCGGAGCAAAAAATAGAAAAGATATGATATGAGAATAGTGGGCCGATCCCATTTTTATAATAAAACTATACACATCTCCTCAGGCTTCTATCATTGAGGAAGCCTAGTAATGGGATAATTGTCCTTCATATCCTCCTACATTAATTCATATCTGGACATTGAAATTGGCTACATTGACTACAGTTATATTATAAAAACGAGTCGAGTATTGAATTGATTCTTGTTTCATTATTGTTATGCGCACTATAATAAAATTAGAACTGCTACTTGGGAACAGAAAGTCACGAAGATTCATATAGATCTTATGCATAGTATAATGCAGCAATATTGTTGTCAGGGGTAGCTCCTGTATGCAATTTGAAAATGGAAGAATTTTATACTGTTGCAAAAGTGTTGCAGTACATTCCAACTTCAACTAAATATAATTATCCAATTCCTGATTGCAAAGGTCTCGTTAACGTTATTAAAACCATGCAAAGGAGACATTCCTATAATAATTATCCTTGAAGCCATTTGAGGATATTTTTAAGGAGAAATATATTTCAAATTCAATTCAGTTTTAATTATGGGATTTCCAAAGCAACCAAGGCAGTTCGGAGCTAAAGTGATGCATTACTGGTTTACACTGAATTACCCAAAATCTGCATTTTATTCAATGTAGTATCATGGTATGGTCATTTAGAAATGCACATCCCATAGCTGGGTCCATAATTCGCCTTAAGTCAAAGATTGTGAGTGATTTAGGCAGAATTGGAATAAATTACTTATTTGTGCTGAGAGCACCATACTGACGTTCTGTCGGTACAGTCCAGAGTGCTATTATACATGATTCACTCATGTCTTGTAGTGACCATTAGAGGACTGTCTTATCCACCGGTATATTCTAAGACTTCAATTTAGATCAACGGAAAATTTGTTTGTGGAGAATATACCCGAATTAATCAAAAACCATTTCGCCTGCCACTCATCCAATGTATACTGCCCCAAGGACCGTCTTCTAGTTCTACATTTGTACGTTTCCTAGCTGAGTTTATAGATGCCCGGCCCGGCCCGGCCCGGCCACACTTGAGTATGGTACATTTCTGCTATTAACATGTATAGGTATATTTAAACGAACGTGGACACAGTCCATCCACCCACATCTTATCATGAACCAAAGGACGCCTTAAGCACAGGATACACACTTGCCGACATACTTATCTACATACTGCTGAGGTATATTTGGAATTTAAGGCAATGGACTTGCTATGCTATATGGTGTATGTATCTATAGATATATATATACTATATGAAGCTATATATGAACTAAATATATATCCCTCAGTAAGTGGGTACATTTCCCATTTAGATATTGGCGAGGATACACACAGTGGACACATAGCTATAAGTACAATGGGAGCTTTCGAGGAATGGGTCTCGCGAGAAGGAAGATTCTCTGAACTGAACTGAGGCTGAGGCTGAGTTTGAGGCTGAGGCGTACAGCATCAAAGTACTACCATTGCCCGCCTTGCTTGAATGCCGCAAGGCAACACGATCGATATTTTCCATGGAGCTTGACCAATGGTCACCGGGTGGTCAAGTTTTAGGAGAAATACCCATTTCAAACATAATATAAATACGCCCGATCTATGTGTATATATTATAGTAGTAGATGGGAACATCTCGGTCCATGGTATGTATAGTTTTGCTTTGTTTCTTCAAGCTAAACACAAAAGTTTGCGATAGTTTTTGACAGTTCTATTTTATGTTGAGGCACACAATTTCCATACTGTGCACTTCGTGGTTGGACCCTTTATTTTCATATTTACTAGATATGTATAGCGTTAGCTTCAGATAATTTAACCAACACTCCACAAAAGATATCCAAGACAAATAAGTATTGAGAGTCCGAGAAACTGAAATAGTCCGAAAATCTCAAAACTTGTTTGTGGAGGATTGGATCCTCTACTTATAACGCAAACCACTACAAATGTGCCAATTGGTCGCAGTTTGAAAGTTTTAAAATTTTCTAAAATTGACGGTACCCTAATGGTTTCGTCCATGCTACTCTAATTGTTTTGTTTCTAAATTTATTGAGAAAATTTCAAAAGGTGGTTATTTGTGGATCACTAACAGAAACCATGCATACACAGACTGAGGTTTGTTCATGTTGTTATGCAAATATGAATACAAATACTTTAGGATAGTAAATTAGATTTTGATTCTAAGCACTATTAACTATTATTGTATAAGATGCCGATTAATTCAATTTTAAATTCAAATTCAATACTTCAAAAATTGATATAAAGTAAAATTAAATAATAAACAAAATTAAGAAGATATGAATAAGCTTGAATTAAAACAGCAACTTGCTCAAATTAGGCTGTCCCTGAAAATAGAATAGTTAATGCTGTTTGTGAGATCTAGTCTCATTCGTGGGGAAGGAGAGCTGGTATAAAGGACAACTCAGTTCTTTTAAAATTTCAAATATAAAATTTTATTAGTAATTTAACTCAAATTGCTTAACCTAATATCACAAATTAAATACAAAAATTCAATAAAAACTTCAAACAAAATAATAAAATAAAAATAATAAAAAAAGGAAATAAATCAAAATTCAAATAAAAATCCAATAGAAATTTAAGTTGACTACTCAGTCCGCCACCCTTGTGTTATTTGTTCTGAAATAAGAAAAAGGAAGAACAATAATTAAGCATCTGTCAACAAAATAAATTTACGATTGGTGCTATTGACAAAATGCCTTGTTGTTGCGTGAGGGCATAAGGGTAGCAAAATGCTTCTTTAGAAAAACTAATTCAGATTAGTCTCTGAATATAGACTTATTGTACGCAAAGTGGTATCAATATGTTTCTAGAAATAGCTTTTTGATGGTGCATGAGGGCACAAGGGCACCAAGATACCTTTGTTCGTGCGTGAGGGTAGTAATATACTTCTATAGATAAAATAGGACACTCAGATTATATCTGCCCAAATTTATCTTGTGTGTGATAGGAAACTCAGGTTATCTCTGACCAGAATTATATTCTGTGAAAAAGGTAGGAAAAACGATTCTTTATAACTCAGATCAGCTGTGATACAGATCAACTCTGCCAAAAGAATAGTGCCATCTACTGAATTTCATCGGCTTTATATAGCCGCTGTAACCAGTTATGTCTGTTTCACCTCTTGGTGTTGCCCTAGCGACGTTTATGTTATGTTTTTTGTTATTTTGTGGTGATAAAATTTCTTCTTCGTAAAATGAAAATAAAATATTTTAAAAACTCGAATTCTATCGTGGTTAACATAAAATATTTAGTCCATTCCGAAATGGATTCTATTACTTTCTGAACAGCTGTTCGATTGATATTTGCATAAAAATCTACCAAATCACCCACTAAATAATCATTTATGAGAGCAGTTACTTCATAGGTTTCGATTCGATACACTTGGCTATGAAGATGCTAAAATATGACAACTCCCGACTGGAGTTCGATACAAACCATACAACTGGCATGAGGCTCTAGTTTCTCGATAAGTATTTTAACTCCAACCTTATCCAGCCGAAACAACTTTTAAGCAACTCTCATGGATCGTAGGAATCGTAAAGAGGATTTCTTCTATGATCTCTTCTGCATAAAATTAAAACTTGAAACAAATTTCATTAACTATTTATATTTTACCATATACCGAGTGCGAATTTCCACAATTTTTGACTAAATTGTAATTCTTAGTATGGCGGTGGACATTTTAGTTTTTAATCAAAACTACATACTTTCTCACCACAAATGACCATTGACGCATGTCATTTTCATAAAATGCGTCAAAATACCACTGCTTAGGTTCTTTTATGTTATGTTACGATGCAAAAATAAAATAAAAGTTCTGGTACAAAATAGGATTTTATGGAATTATTTTATTTGAAGGCATAAAATAGCATAAAATTTTAGCAACAGAATAGGGCCAAATACTGGGGTTTCCCATACTAATTCAATTAAACGCGAAATATTTCACTTGAAAGCTTAGATACAAACGAAATGCTGGTCAAAATCAGCATAAGAAAATACATCTCAACTGCAACCAACGCATTACAAGAAGAGGCCACTGCCTGTGCTCTCTTGCCCTATTTCTCGACTGCGTTCAATACGAGGTTCCACCACTTTTAAAACTGTTTGCCACAAAAAGCTCATACATATGTACTATGCTGTACTGTAGTCAAAATGTTTGCTAAAAAGTCTTAGAAGATGGGTTCGAAACGATCCTCTTTATTAGTTGTTAGAGAAAAGCTGGAACGTGTAAATATTGATTGGGATTTTTCATAAAATTTGTTTTATTTTAACATGTTTTTGTAAAAAAAAAAACAAGAAACCTATCAAACTTATTACCTCGGTAAATTTTCATTTCTTAATCGACGCGACGCCTCTACATAAATATATTACCTTTTTTCTAAAGTATCTTATTGAGTTTTATAAGAAATTTGCATCTTCTACTGAACGCTGAATTTACTAAGGATATGTGTAAGAATACTGTAAAAAATGTACACAATTGTTGCCACAAAGTTTAGGTATATTTCCCTAAAATGTAGTGAATATTCCTTAAAATGTAGAAAACATACTGAAAAATATAGGGAATATTCCCTACATTTTAGGAAAAAATACCTAAGCTTTGTGGCAACAATTGTGCACATCTTTTACAGTGTAGTAAGGTTTTTACATCCATTTGTAACTAAGGTCCTATGTTTAAATGCATGAAATGGCGAAAGTGATGTTAACTATAAAATGAAATTTCGTTCCGAGGTTTCGTTAACCTTAGATTCATAGCCATTTGTTTGAGTCACATGATTCATATATATATCTTATTGAATAAATGAAATTAAAAAATTATTCTGAGCATTTAATGCATAGTTGGCCACAGTGGTTCATACAAATGAACCTAATTTTGTACTCGCAAGAGCAGACGACTTGTTTTTGTGAACCAGTAGTCAACGAAGATTCAATTGTCGGCGTTTAACCCAGGATTTCGTCTATTTTCCATTTTAGGTATCACTTCGAAGTTGGCGTATACAAAATTCCTATGATACTTTGGTTTTTTGTCTTTGTTACTAAATTATGTACATAAATAACATAAAAATTAATCATTGAAATGTAAATTAAGTATGCCGAAGAAGTAACAATCCATCCCTGCGTGTTTCTACTATATGACGAATTATATTGTCTAAAGTCTACAAATGTATTGAAATTTACTCGTCAAAATAATATTAAGCAATAACTAAGTTAAATTAGTAATTACTATATCAGCGGTTTGAAAGAAGAGTGACATAAGTATTATTTTGGAATAAAAATAAATTTTTCTTTTACACTACAATGAGTATAGTCTTTAAGAGGAGTCAGTACCAATATTTGAAAGTTTCATACATATTTCAATGCGAATTTCTGGCAAACTATTTGTAGCAGAATAATGATTTATGTATATCTTAAATTAAAGGTAACGGGGAATAACGTCGGGCAGAAAATGAAAAAAAAAATGTATTTGAATGGAGATATTACCTCGGAAACTTGTAAAAATTGGATTCCTGTTAGTATTTCTTTAGATTGTGACTATTTTAGGAAGATTAAGCCTAGATCTAGCAAATAACGTCGAGCTTTTCCATTTTTAGTGGCGCTTTTTCAATTCTTTGACTTATTTATAGTACTTGCTTTTCTCCCGATATTTCACCGATGAGAAATCGCCATATTTAGTTGAAAGTTATCGAAATATAAAAAAAAATAATATATTTAAAAATTAGGTGCATAAAAACTTTAGAGAGTTAATTCTTGTTAAAAATTTTCAATTTAATTGAACTGCAAATTTTCAGTTTTCGTCTTAAATTGTATGGTTTTGTCGGATGTTGGGTTTCTGTCTCTTGCGGTAGATGTCTCTAATGTGCTCTGTGGTCTAGGTCTAGGCTAACTTTATATGAATTTTCTCACTATCACACAAACCTACGTATAGTATATTTTATTACCTACAGGTTCGCTGGTATCTAAATTGAAACTTTTACTGAGTACTGACTCCTCTTAAAATTATATAAAATCTTTGATATAATAGAATAAAAAAATTCTACTACGCTGAGTAATTGACATATACATAAACGTTCTCCTCTCCGATGAATAGAGCTCCGTTCCGTATCTATGTCAACGACAGGTAACTCTCACCAATATTCAAGAAAGAGATTACAAAGAGATCTGGTGTCGTTTGCCCTTAGAAGTTTCTGTCTTTGCTACGAAATGGAAAAATGTATTGCTCCAATATAAAATCAAAGATGTCTCGAACTGATGTAAGGAAGAAGTTTTATGCGAGCCGACAACAGCACATATGAAAGTACTGTACTTGAAAAACACCCCAACGAAACATTTTCTGTAAATTTTTAAGAAATGAATGCCTATCTACGCATCTACGCTCATAAATAATTGTTATCGGGCAAAGACCCAAATGTTCAGTTATGCATAAAAATTCTATAGAAAAAACTTCCAGTAAAATTATAAGAAAAAGTTGAGGTTGATTTTATATTGGATAAGGCATTGCAAATTTTTGTTCTTTGCATCCAACCAATCCATCCAATCTATACACCCCTCAACCATTGCTTTTATGCCAAAAATAGCAACAATTTACTCAGCTGAAAACAAAAATTGCTAAGTTCTACGTCAGTTTACAAACGAAAATGAGCAATTTGATTGGTCGGAGCTTCACTAGAATTAGCCAAGACTTCCTGGCTTAGAACATATATCGAACAGGAATGCGGGTATAGTATAAAATTCGTGTACATGAATGAAGCTTTCTTCTCCTTATAATTATCTCGAAGGCGAAGGCAATAACAAAGGACGGAATACATTGGAGAAAGAGAAATATAATATTTAGTGCTAACAAACTTGTGAATAAATTAAATACATTTTGAACAATGAAGTGCTCAGGAAAAGGTTGCCGGTGTTATAGAGGAAAATCTGGGCCATGGAAAGCATTTTTTAGGCAAGTATATTCAGAAATTATTTCTAATCACTTTACTTTTAACTAATAACACCAAATATTGCTGAATCATCTTCAAGCAAATATAAAAACTTGATTTTTGCTGTGCACTTACTTGTAAGAAATTTTTTTGTTTACGTGAAAAGATAACTGTAAAAGTCGAACGGCAATAAGTCAATGGTGGTGGGTTAAAAATATTTTCAGGGGACATTTGGAAAATTATCTGAATATTTGCCTTTGAGTAGATAAATTGATTAAAAGGAAAATGTGAAATAGCCTATTTAAAAGTAATTTATTAAAATTTCATTCCTGTGACAAGTTTGTATTTTGATTTGGATGGTGGCACACAATGCTCTATCCCGATTAAGTATTTGGAACTTATGCGACATTAATCGTTTGAAAAGTTGCAGTGTAGCAGCGTGCAAACACGTCTGGGCCCGGTCTTATGACATGAAATTAATCTATATATATTTATCTATAATATGTATATATTTTTCCAATAAACGTGATCTTAGCATTATAGTTATTGTTGCTTTACATGAAAGTTTCCCACTGGTAAAAAACAAAAAACAAAAAAACAAAACAATTATCTTATTAACATTACCCTTAAATTGTGTCGTGCCAACAGAAGTCTTGAGGTTCAGTAGAGTACACATCTTACACGTGCCGTAAGAAGTACTCCCAGAGCGCAGCCCATCTACAACAAATATTATTGAATTGTCTTTGAATGCACAATAGATCGTGTATACTAATTTGAAATGCAAAGATTAAAACAGCATTTTCAAATTTTTCCGCCACGAGGATTTAATGTGCCCCCAGTTATGAGTATGATATTTACCGTCCGCACTGCAGTTCAACTACAAAGGAGACATACTCCAACACTTATGGGCTCGGCTTCACTAGACCGAACTTATCAGCATTCCTGTTTGATATATGTTCTAAGTTCCCTGGTAGCCAGATATGACATATAAATTACATGAGAACTACAAATTTTTGTCTACAAAGCTATGTGACAAATATGATTTGGTCAGGGTTGACGCCAATTGTGATTTAATATGTCACATAGAAAATATTTAAAATTCATCCACTCATCTTTGTGACGTTTGAATATCGTCAGTCTGTCAAACTGTAATAAACGGAATATAGGTATTTAAAAATTAAGTTGTAAAAAAAACACGAATTTCTGAAAATCTTATGTCGGGTAGTCCTCAGCAATATCTTTATTGCGGATACACTTTTTTTACCATATCTGAAAAGACGAAAAAAAAAAACAATTGAAACTGGAAAGATAAAATGAATTAAATATCATTTATCTATAATTTTGCCAGAGAAATTTTCTTTTCTTTTGAATTACTGAGTTCCAATAGTCGGTTAATAACGCGACGGACGGCGCTTTCAATACTTTTCCAGCCGGATAATTTTCCACATTATTCTAGCAAAGTATTAGTCATACAACGGAATTTCGTGTGAAATTTTTGTCCATAAAAATAGCATATAAATATATATAATATAATTTATAATTTATAATTTATAATAAATATATAAATGTCAAACTATTGTGTGATATTTCGTTTTTACAATAATTTCCTCTTTTTTTTTGTGATGGACATTACATGGCTACCTGGGTTGTCAGTTAATCTTGTCAGTTAATATGAACTGAGCAGCATCACATTTCACAATATGGGCTTTGCTTATCTGTTATTACTTATTTGTGGTGTTGCGAATTAATTTTTGTAAAATCGGTTATAATCGGCTAAACAGAATTTAAAATTTAGTTAAAAATTGGCAAATTCCAAATGACAATCAGATATATATTGTAATGTAAATTTGGTTGAAGTAATATTAAAACAAAAGCTTCAACTTTTAAATAAATTCATTTTACGTAAAAATTAACAATTGTTTCCCAACAAACACATAAAATAAGTCGATGTAAGAAAATTATGACATTAAAATAACACATTATTCAAGAACAAGCTTTGTGAATGCCCGTATTTGCATTTATATTGAAATTTGGAAAACTCTAAATTTTTTTTAATTCCTAAAATGAAATTGAAAATAATTTCTTACATTAAATAAAGCAAAACATTTTTGGTATACAAAGAAAAAGGGACCTAGGTATGCATGTATATACACTGATACACATATGTATATAAATTGTTTCAGTCGAACATATTCTCCTGATTTCGCACGCCTTAGATTCATCGTCAACTACTTTTTAGCTTCAACCATAGAAAGACTTATAGCAATATTATGGCAACATATTTCCAAGTGCTTCAGTCTATCTCGCTCTGACTGTTATGATTGCGTTAAGTGGGTTTGTTTGCAACCAATTTTTAGTCTAACCAAATTCATTACACTGAATCCTAATCAACTTCACCATTTGTCAGCGATAAAACTAAATGCGGCGACCATTCGAATTCTCCGCGCTCTGTATAAGGATTATTACCATTTGAGTTTTTGAACTACATTACAACTAATGAGAACGAGAATATTAATAGTGATTAGATTGACGAATAAGTATCAACCATATAGTATGCAATCGAATCGACTTTCTGTTGTTTCAATTTGCCTCACGAATAATTTCTTGTCTGAGTCTGAACTCGGAATTGGCGTATTAACAAATCCCGAATTAAAATCGGCTGTTGCAATATCGAATTCAGCTAAAAATTGGCTGTCGGCTAAATATGCTAAAATATATAAAGATGCGAACAAGTGCTTTTTACAATGGTAGCCCCGAATAGGAATAAGAAGTCGTTTGTTTAGTTTTAATTTTTTTCGTCAGCATCTGTATACTATATGCTCATGATCCTAGAGTCGAAAATCGACCAAATTAGCCGATTTGCGGCCCGATGTGCATATGCACTACTAATCTCGTAGCATAATAGGAAAGTTACTGCGAGAGATGGCTTTGATGGCTTTTACACCACAAACAAAAAACCTAACAAATTCACTTTTGCCGGTAGTCGACCAGGCTCAACCTATGTACGTCCAGGAGTTCTCCAGTGTTCGACCATTAAACTTTAGGCAGAATCAGTTGAATTACTGAGCAAACCTAATAGAAATTGAGACTACAAATAAAAAATATTTTTAGAAATAACAATTATATATTTTGAAATAAATAAACTGAATTAAGTATTTCCCATTGTCGACCACTTAAAACGGTGATCAACTACTGGAAAAATTGTACGTATTTTATAAATCCTTTTTAGAAAATGGCATGGAAATGATGCATTTCATCCTAAAATTTGATTATTCTAATGTTAAAATAAAAAAAAAATAGTTTTCTATGGTTTTCTATGCTCTTACTTCCATATGTAATCGAACTTAGGGTATTAAGCAAATTTTGGTTTCCCTTCTTCGACTACACAATAAAAGGTACCAACTATAATTAAAAAATAAATAAAAATTCAGTATCTGTAATAAAATTAGTGTATTTATCAGTATAAAAATGTTTTATAGTATAATTTACTACAGGTTTAGTCAAAAATAACACTATTTTCTAACATAGTTCTATTGGAACACGTAGCACACCTATCGGAAATCTCCCGCAAAGTTATGCGAATTGGACGTTTATATTACAACAGTAGTAGTGAATTTCCTTTGCCCAGTTAGAAATTTATAGAGCCAAAAATTACATTCTGAGTCAAAAGAAGTGTGCTATGTATTAGTTATGACGTGTTTTCGCGCGTGTTTACGCAGTACTCCGCAGCTAACTATCAAAAAACGCAGAGAATAAAGTGCTGCCCAGAATGAAATTGCGGTGACTGCGTAAATCTCAATTTAGTGCATTTGTCATAACTTCAGTGTTATGCTTGTGAATTTAATAATATTAGTAAAAACTGTGTGAATATTAATAAGAGCAAAATTTGAAATGGACAAATAATAATGATGATGTTTATAATTGTGAGCTATTTAACAATTGTGAGGCTGAAAAAACGAAACAAGCGGTGGTGGGTTAGGACGGCAAATTTGTCTAGAAATGTTGATGGATACTATAGTACATGCCTCCAAAGAATTAAAGAATGTGATCTTGAAGCATTCTTTAAACACACTAGAATGGACGCAAGCAATATACGATGTATTGCTAAATTTGATAAAGGAAGACCTGACGAAAAAATTTATTAGAGCACTGAGCCGTTTAGCAATTACATTATCGTAAGCAATTAAGTAATGTGCATGCATTTTTAACCGTATAATATTTATTATTTACGGTATCTATCGCAAGGTGTTTCTCATCAATTTCTCGCATGGAGCTATAAAGTGGGAAAGTCACCAATGTGATGTGTGATGTGCTTTGGGAATACCTACATCCTATTTATGTTTTGCGGCCGAATCTGACGGACTACCGAATCGCATTGGAGTGATAAAAGGGAAGCACATAATCATTCAACGTTCTCCAAACAGCGGTTCCTCTTCTATAACTGCAAGAGTCACTTCAGCATGGTTTTGCTTGCAGCTTGCGATGCAAAATATTGTTTCACAGCTGTGGACGTAGGAGCATATGGAAGTCCAAGCAACGGAGGTAACAAAATTTCATAATATTATTTATTCAAATTCTTCTTTTATAGGAATACAAACATACTCTGAGTTTGGAAGACAACTACAAGGAAATGAATTGCCGTTACCAGCGCCAACTCGTTTTTCTAATTTTTTTTTTTTTTTTTTTTTAATTATTTAATTAGATTTGGGGCAATAAGAATAACATCTTTTAGTTTGTACCTAAAGCAACGGAACATATTAAAAATAAGAAAAAGAGGAAAGAAAGGAGTATAAGAGTATAACAGTATTAAACAACAAATAGCAGTACAACCAATAAATAAAAAAATAAAAAAAAATAAACTACTCTAAGTAAAATAAGAGAGAGGGAAAAAATTAAGTAAACAAAAATTAAGAATCATAAATGCAGTGCATCAATTCAAAGCACAAAAGTGCTCCAACACGCCATTCCTGAAAGCTCCAAGCACAGTAAACCTTTGAATATGAGTAGGAAGTGAGTTTCAAAGTCGAAAAACTTGAACCAAAAAGGAGCGTTCACCAATCAGAGTATTAAATTTGGGTGTAAGTATATTAATTCGCCGTTGTGAGTGAAGGAATGTGAGAGATGACGATAGATACTCAGGACCAAAGTGTATAGAAAACAAGCTGTTCCCATTAAAATTTTGACACATTGCAGCTGACAGCCTGTGACGTAATTCTGTGTCTAATGTATACACATTTTTATAGGAAAGACAGAATGAGGAGAGAGAATATTGCGTTCTAGGTACCGTACTTTCCTATACATTTCACATTATTACGGTACCTAATAGGGGAACATGGTTCGTAATGGGAATACCTTGTATCCTAATATACCTTGCTCAGGACCATTACAATAAATTATTTTATGGAGAAAACACATTAAATTAACATCGAAATACAGTTTAAAGGTGCAACCAACTATGGAAGATATATACGGCGATACATGATCATGACGACATAAACCATGCACAAAACAAACACAGTCATTAAAAGCAACATTCATTTTACTAGCACACATATAGTCAAGACAGGGAAAAATTACGAGACCATACAGCGCCTTAATTAACGTGTTACAGTTAGTAGAAGAGGTTCAGTTATCCTGAGCCTTCTTAAAGTTGTATAAATCTTTGCCAGAGATGAGTTGATATGATCACAGAAGGTCATTTTATTATTAAGAACAACAGTAAAATTTTTAGCTTTATCAACACGACTTAGGGTTAAATTATTGAGGCAAACTGTAGGTAAATACAAGTTTTCGTCAAACTCCGTGTGCGTAAAAATAGTATAGCACTGATTTTGATGGATTAAGAGATAGAGAACTATCAATTAACCACCTATAAATGCGAGCTATGTCAATATTTAGTTTATTTACATGTATTGATAAAGCTAGTTGGTGCGCTAATATAAAGTTGACAATCATCAGCATATAAGTGGATACGAGAATGTCTTACTACAGAAGGCAAGTTATTAATGTACAATCTAAATAACAATGATCCTAAAATGGAACCCTGGGGGACACCGCATATGAATTCTAGCAGTCTTTGAAATCGGCCGTCAGATTTTATTTTTTGTGTCCTGCCGGAAAGAAAATAATGAATAAGCTTGATAGCAGATAATGACATACCAAATGTAGAATATAATTTATCTAGCAGCATTTCGTGATTAAGACTATCGAAAGCTTTAGAAAAATCAAGGAGAACTATGTAGGTAACATATCTCTTTTCGATCAAAAGCGAATCTGAAATCTGTGGTGACTTTTAATAAAGCAGTCTCGCACGAATGATTTCGGCGATATCCCGACTGCCATTGCGTAAGGTATGAGTGTTGATTCAAATTACTGAGAAGTTGATTATTTATAAGTATTGCAAAAACTTTTGAAAGGTAACATAATACGCTAATAGGTTTAAAGTCAGAGGGAGTGAAAGGACAGGGCTTTTTGGGAACGGAAATAACAAGGAAATGTTTCCACATAGCTGGAAAAGTGGAGGAAATGAGTATATGATTAAGTAAGTGGGATATGACTGGTAAAACATCGCCACCAGAATATCATTTTGATTAGCACAGCGAAATGCAAATCCATCAGAATTGGATAATAAAGAGTTAGTTCCATCTAGCATTGCTTTGAAGCGAACTAAAGTGCAGATTTAGCGAATCAGTCTCCAAATCACAGCGAGAGTCTACTTTTAAATGACCCCCGTGTGTTTTAAGATTTTTCCACAGTTAGGTGGTGAACTATTATTATATATTTGGTCAAAATATATGCGCTTAGTAGTATTGATCTTGGAATTTACAAGGTTTTACGTTTTTCTAAGCCAATCTTAAATTATTCGTTCTCAGTCTCTTGTAACGACGATATAGAAATTTGCGTTCATTTATGAGGTCATGAATCTCTGACGAGAACTAAGGTATAGCATTAGGTCTAGCAATCTTAGTACGAAGGAAAGCAAACTCATCATGTAGGAAATTTATAAATAGATAAAATTCATCAAACTTATCGTTAATGCTCATAGTATAATATATATTATCCCATGAGAGACTATTGTATTTTTCAAGTAGCAAGCTAGAGTTAATGCTATCATAATGACGGAACAACAACAATTGAATTTCCGTACTATTTTATCAAGGACTCTGCATTTCCCCTCAAACAGCATATTATGCGGCCATATCCAGCAAAATCGCTAATGCTTAACAAAAGTATTTTCAATTATCGGCTTTCAAGAAAGCACATCTTGATATTAAAAATACGTTTGGCATTCTTGTCGCTCGCTGGAGAGTGCTACGGTCGCCAATAACTTGTTTTCCAGAAAAAGTAGTACTCGTAACGATAGCGTTGTACAATTTTATAGAAATGAACGAATCAATACCCACATATTGCCCGTCTAACTATGTTGATTTAGAAGATGAAGACGGTTATATGCAGCCTGGTGATTGGAGGAAGGAAGTTGATGTTCACGTACCGTCAGCTAAACTTGCTTCCAAAAATGCCTGAAGGAACGCTTTTCAATTCTGAAAGACGCTGATGAAGTATTAAGAGGCAATAAAATAAAGCGTAATCAGGGGTAATTAAGATGAAACTTAAAGCTAGGCACAGCTATGGCTGAGGTTAGGGTAAATAAAAACGTTGTATAATAAAAATATTAAGTTAATGTGTGTTTATAAAAAAAAATCAAATTAAATTCAAAACTTCACAAGATAAAAAAACATAAATAAAAATATTCCAAATTTCAAAAGAAAAAAAAATCTCTCTTCAATTTTACTCCTCCAATTCCTGCAGCTGTACTTGTGCTAAATGGCCAAAAATTTCAGTACGTACTCTTCTGCTGCGGCGTTTTCATGAATGCATTAAATCTATCCATCGTTTGCATTAATTTTTGCTCTATTCCATTATTATTATTGCGTCAGTTTCTTTGGATACAGACATGAATGAATCTGCCGTGACCTGCTTATACAACGTGTCTATAGAGCTATGAAGTTTCTCACATTCTGGACTTTCGAAGCCTCTTTCCGTCGTGGAAAGCTCTGATGATACGCTTTCTTCAAATGACTTCCTGCTATGATAATTCGATTTAGTGCTGGAACTATATAAGTCATATAATGATAAAGAAATCAGAGCAATGCAAAGCAAACTATTTTTACCCACTAGGCTTTATATGGTCTTTAAGGAAGCCTAATTGCTCAAAATGTTCCCACATACATATATATATCTGGAGCTCCGCTTCTAAAAGGCACAATTCGTAATTTACTTTCTTTCACATATTGGTCTCGGTGAGACCTCCAACATCTCTGACAATCCGCAGCTTAAAATAATACAAATGTATTAATAAAAATATAATATATAATATAAAAATATATAATATAATATAATTTTAATTTGTAGATGATAGATACTCAGCGATTTTCTGTCATTTCTGCATTTTTGAAAAACTATTTTTATACCCATAACTACTTATTAGCGTACAAAATTTCGTATTTCCGCACCTCAATAATTGATATTTCATCGAAACTAATGCTATGCTTGCGAATTCGATTAAAAATAAACAGTTTCTTCAGCTGCCAACTTGCGTTAAAAGTTCGAAGTTAACCAATTTTCTAGCGGCAACTGCAGATACTGCTTTCACTGTGTGCAAACTAATGTATTTCAAATGCATTCAGTTCTTGCGTGATATTTCGTTACGTATACTTCGGCATTGGTACGTTGCATTCTATTTCAGCCATGATGCAACCCTACGCTCCTATGTAACACCTTTCTCGAATATAAAATCGACGATGCCCCGACTTGAACTTGATGACGTATTCAAAGGGTAAGTCAGCAATGCCTTGCTCCAATATAAAATCAACGATGCCTTGATCTGATGTAGGGAAGCCCTACATTTTTTCTTAGAAATTTTCTAGAAAGTTTTTCTTTAGAATTTATATGCTAAATATTGGAGAAGGTCGACAACGGCACACATGAAAGTATTGTATCCGAAAATAACCATACTGAACAAGAATTCTGCCGAAACATCTTTTGTTATTTTCTAAGAAGAAACAAATGCTTGTTGCTCCTCTACGAGTCTGCTCTCATAAAAATTGTTAGTAGCTCAATAATGCATAACAATTCTAAGGAAAAAATTGCCACTGATTTATGAAAGAAAAGGTCTACGCCAACAGCCCAGCGTCGATTCAAGACCTCAAAGATGGAATTCGTGAGGCTATCGAGGACATAGGGCAGCCACTTTGCGATTTGGTTATGGAAAATTTCATGAAAAGGATATGGTCCTGTAGGCGTGGTCGTGGTGGTCATTTGGCTGATGTTATTTTCCATTATTAACGGCATACCTTCCTCTTTATAATGAAATAAACATCCGATCATTTATCTCAAAAAATGACATTTTTCTTTGAATATCAAAATAACACCTCTTATTGGAAAACCCTGTATAAGCTGCGGCCTTCCCTACATCGGGTCGAGACTAGTGCTGGGACATCGGAACGGAACATCGATGTTGACATCGCCCAACAAGCATTGATGTGGCGATAATATTGATCATATAACATCGATGTACAAACCACATCGATGTTAATGAATTTTAAACACTCTGGACAAATGTCTGACTGGTAAATCATAGAAAAAAATGCTGTTTTACAGTTTAGAATTTTTTTTTGCTCTCGTCTTTATTTATAACTTAATAAAAATATCATTATCAATTCTTAATTAAAAGTTTCCTAAAAATAACGCATAATTGAATTAAATAAAAATGAAAAATTACAGGTCCAAAAACTTATTATCGACAGACTGAAGAAACAATAACTGGCAAAGGCGTTTTCCCTGCAAACTGTTTCTCTTTTGAGTTATAGTCTCGCCTATCTTAGACAACAGACATTCGGCTGGCATGGAAGTAGCCACAATGGACAACATTTTTGCTGCAAGTCGTGATAAGCAAAGCTATATAAGTAGGCGACGCTGCCATCATTCTAAAGGATTCATATAAAGGGGTTCCAAAGGAACACTTAAATAAAAGGGTATTTCCGATTGCCGATGTTCCGAAATTATGTAATTAGCACATAAATTAAACTTTGTTGATCCTGAAAAAGAACTTCCAGGCGGGCGTTTTCTTAAGGGTCCCATACACGTCACAAGGTCACTCATATTGGCCAACAAGGAGTGGGACAAACGATGCTGTCACGCAGATTTGATCGTGTGCGGGCCTGTTTGTTGTGTGACACGTATGTCAAGCGGTTGGACGAAAATCAAGTAAGCTTGATTTTAAGTGGCGGGGCTACGTGCTTGGCAACATATTGAAACGTGTAGGGCGATGTTTGTCACGTATTCGTCATTCTTGAGTGAAGTCTGATAGCAATTATTAGTTCTAGCAGCTCGTGAAATGTGTTCCTATCATAATGTTGGGCAGCATGTTTGACAGTGTGTGGAGTAAAAGCTTTCATGTGTGGCATACTAAGTTGGACAACATGTTCGCCTTGTATGGGCCGCTTTAACTAAAATAATAAACAAACCTGTATCGCTCTCCTGTGGCCTAACTTCGTTGGTCTCCATTGAATTAGTGACAGGATTGTGTTGCAAGGTCACTTTGATTGCTCCCTTCCAACTATTTAAAAGAATTGTGATTGGTTCTACCGAACGATGTTTTCTGCCCCCACCCCAAATCATTCTAAAAATTAATTGTGATCAATTGTAACGATGTTTGGAAAGTGAAATGAACAATCACTTCACTATTTGTCTTTCCGCTTTACCACAAAAATTTTATTGAACTATAAGTATTTTTTTTTTAAATCTAGATAATTTTTTGGAATTTTATTTGCTTTTTACAGTATGCATTTATTCCTTTGCGGTAAGAAGCATATAATTCCCTAACATCGAAAGGATAACTTCGATGTACGACGAAGTTTTAGTGCGTCGACATCGATGTAAATATATCGAACATCGAAAGCCCAAACATCGATGTTTTGAAAACATCAATGAACATCGCCCAGAACTAGTCGAGACAACGTTGATTTTATATTGGAGCGAGGCATTGCTGGCTTACCCTTTGGTTACGTCATCAAGTGAAAGTCGACGCATCAACGATTTTATATTCGAGAAAAGCGTTTCATATTTTTGTTCTACTTGTCCAGTCTTTGTATAGTATTAGTGTGTCTATGGTATTAGGCTGATATGACGTGCGCCGCATTCATCAGGTTTATCCGGGGAATTTGTTTCTCTGCAGATTAATTTCTTATATAATTAAATTTTTTTTGTAGCAAAGGCATATACTGTAATAAGTTCTCTTACCTTGAATCATCATTTGTTTTTTTTTTGAAAATTCAGCACAACATCTTTATCCTGCAATTATTTAATTTCATTAACGGTAGGTTAATTCAGAACTTGTTAAGATCTGGCAGAAAATATGTAAAAAACGCTGGTAATCAGATTTCAGATGTTTAGCATCCCAAAAAACACACAGGAGGCTAATTAATTAGAAACACTAAAGCAATGTAAACGCCCATAAACAGACTGCAGACGGCTAGGATCAAGGAAATAATTTATGACACATTAAATGCCGGCAAAAATAATTCAATTCAAAGTTGAACGACCTCCCTAATGACACGGAAACTTTCTCTTTCAGTCGCCCAACAAGCTTGGTGGAGATACCGGCATAAAAGGAACGATAAAAAGGATAAAAATGTACATGCAAAAATTATGTTCTTGCAGAACAGCCGGAACTCCTACACAAGTGTGCACACAAAAGCTTAAGCTTTCGGACAAAAATTTCATTGGGAAACACGCACAAACACCCGTTCCCGGTGCCTAACTAGGCTACTATATCTACTACTACGTGCATGCTATAGGTATATATGTAGGTAGTGCGGGAGGATATATATATATATATATATACAGGACTACATCAGGCACTTCAAGCTCATAATGTCATACAGTTATTGCAGAAGATTGAAAGAGAGAGAGAGATATAAAAACTTTTGACACAGTAAATCAACACTTTAACGACATTGACCTAGAGAGAAAGGCAAAACGAACCGAAGACTGCAACTTTTACTTTTCATTGTGTTTGTTTTATTCCTGTGGGGTTCGTTTGTGTTTTTCCCTTTATTCTTTTTTATTTCCCCCCACATTTTTGTGGTGAAGTTGCTGTAAAAGAAAAAGAAGAGAAAAATCGCATAAATACCATAAGTGACTCCCCTTTGAGCTCCAATCCAACAACGTGCCGAGAGGTGGCCAAACTGTTGTCTTGTTTTGGGGGGCTATATAAATGCATGCCGGCTTTTAAGAGCATGCCTGAATCTTTGTGTGAATCTCTTTTATATTGTTGTTATTATGTTCTTCAGATGAGTTGAGTTGAGTTGAGTTGAGTTGAGAGCAGCTTAAGATTTGAGCATAGACTCTGTAGGTTATCTCTTAAAAGAACATTTCTGTTTATGTTATGGCCTGCTTGTTGGCCATCATCCACCCGATAGCCTGAGTATCCATCGAGTTTCTCTTTGGTATGAAGCACATGGCACAAAATGGGGCGGGATCAATTTATAAGTTGTTTGGGATTGTGCGCCAATTCTGGAGTTGCGCCTTGAAAGCAGTTTGTTTTTATTTTGATCTCGTGGTTGCATGCATTTAAAAGCACGTTTTCCCGAAGAATTCCGATAGTTGACGTTTCGTCTTGCTAATGGGGAAGTTATGCGTTTCTGTATGGAGTTGGCGCCGCAAATGTTGAATAGCCAGTCAAATTGCACTATTGAGGAGGTAGGTATAGCTTAGGACAGGCTTGTTATTATGATATGTATAAATTTCACTGCAGTATCTACAAATCAGGATGGATTGGTAATGCAGTTTAAGTTTGCCCATAGTAACAAATGTTTTACGAAGTAGGAGGACCACTTTGCTAAATATGTTATTAACCCTTACGTCAACACTCATCAGCTAGCCAATAGAAATGAAATGCTCAAAATAATAATTGGTCCAAATCCTTCGTGATACGTGTCCAGATATTAATAAATATTTTAGGGTTCTTATACGTGTACGCATTTTTATAGAACAATTACTTAATTTACTCCTTGAGTCCAATAAACATACTGTCCATCATCGATATCAAAGGGAATTAGTTCTTAATTTACAAGTCGGATTAACTAAATTAACTAAATTATTCGCAAATAAATTGGTTAAGTTAACAAAACAGTAATATGAGAGAGCAGTGTACACGTAATATATTTGTATTGCGCGAATATTTGGATGAAGGATTGAAAGAGTAATGCGGAACTTACACGATCAGTAATAATATCATTACTTTGCCAGAATGACATAAGTATTGATCGTGTAAGGTTTTCAGAAACTATAATGATAGTCAGAAATAATGTTATCCGAATTTCAGGCATTATTACTGACACATAGTGGGGATATTGTCATTTATAATGATAGTGTCTGAAGGGTGTGAACTTCATTTCTCAGTTCGCATCCAATTCTTGGTAAAAGATGGCTAGTAATAAAAACAGTTTATGTTTTGTACTCAATCTCCTGCGGGGCAATGTTCTAAGGCTGAGTGTATTACAAAATAAAGGGAACTTCTTCGGACCTTCATTGAGACCTTTGAAAGCCTGCCGGAACTGTGGAATCCAACAAATCCTTTTATAAGAACAAAACAAAGAGGAATTTAGCTGCAAACTAACTGTTAACAATTTTGGTGAAAATAAAACCAGGCTCTAAACATGTATACATGAAAATAAACACCATCCGGTTTAAATATCGAACATTTTTAGCTCAAATGATATAGTAAACAATCAACTTCCTCAAGGTGCTAGTTATATGGCTTGAAAGTAAAAAAAAAAAAAATGGAGCAAGACTACTAATTTTTTTTTTTTTCAATTTTAACGCTTTTTCTGCCAAAATATCTGATAACTGTTACATTTCCATGCGAGATTTGGAAACCTCAGAATGTTATGTGCAACGATTTTTCATATAAACCTGTTTTTATGATGCATAATTTCATTAATTTTGCTACTGACGACAGGAATTACGCTTAATTTTATGCAATTTCACGCAAAATAATGGCGGGAGGGTTGTTAAAATACAAAAAAATTCAATGTATTTACTTAGACGTCCTATAACTAGCACCTTCGAGGATCGTATTACAAGGAAGTTACGATTTGTTTTGTGAAACTAGCAATTTTCTAATCTACGCAACGCTTGAGATTATCTCCCCTCCCGCTCCTGTGTGTTATACATTTTTTGTTTGTTCCTAACATTTCTACCGCATTCACAATTCAAAATGGAGTAGAGTAGCATAGAGTTGGAACTGGCATCCTTTTTTTCGCACGCGGTAGTGCATATGGCTATCTCTGTTTGGCCCAGAGTAGTGTAGGGTGGAGCTGCATGAAAATAGGCTCTATTCTAATTTCACGCTGGCATATCCGAAAGCTTACAATTTGGAATTTCGAACTACTAACACGTAGATGGCGTGGAAAAAGCTTAATATTTCTTTTTATCATCACTAACATGTTTTAAAGTTATTTTCTGATTTAATATTTTTTATCAATACTAATAAAAAAGCAAGAAGCATTTTTTGCAAACTTCATGGTATAAAAACCAAAAAAATTACGTTAATTTTTATATAGTTTCGAAGCAATCCTTTTTCGTATTTGTTATTTTGACAATGACAGGAATGTTGATTTGACGTTTCTATGGCATTTTGTTATATTAATTTCAAAGTTCGTTGTTGATTTGGCGTTGCTATGGCATTTTGTTATTTTGCTCTGGACTGTATTCGAAGCTCACTTTGCTCTACTCTGCATTGTGAATTCGGCATTCAGTCTATCTGTTGTTTCATTCATGTGATGCCAGACTATGCCATGGACTAATCGCCCAAATAAAGAAAAAAAGATTGCCCAAAAGGCGCTGAAATATTTGCTTTTTAATAAGGGTGAATTTCTGATAAAGGGGGTTCTATTTGATTAGTTTTTAACGATTTAATGGATTGTAGATTGCATTATACTAGAAAAAGTATACCCACGCGATACTTTTCTTTACAAAAAAATTGCCGCCAAATTAAATGGCGCTCCATGGTACGAGTTTTCGTTTTAAAAAATTTATAATAAATAGATATATTCAATTTTTAAAACTGCTTTCACTGCAAAAAGTTGATAACTAAGCTCCCTTAAAATTGAAAAAATAGATTATCAATTTAAAAAGTCATTAGCGACAATCCACCCAATACCACACCAATAGCCAAAAAATCACTATTTTCTATTGGAGCAGCTGTAAACATTACTGAATTTTACTGAAATTTTGCATAGAAGTTTGAAATTACATTATCTAACAAATTCTAAATGAATATTTTTAACACATGCAAACCCATACATTTTTGGGCCAGTAATGCTTATATAAATTTAATTTCAGTTAAGCCTAGCCGTTTTTAAATTTTTTTTTTTTCTTTTAGCAAAATGGCAGCCAACTGAGAAAAGAATTTCATTTTGACTCAAAAATTCAGACTGGTTTTTTACTTTAATTTTGAAAGTTTTAACTAAAAAAGAAAGGCTACGCTTAACCAAAACTAGTCTAACATGGTTCCTTTTGACTAAATTTCAATTTGATCCAATGTAAATTGACTGAGCTGCATCGAGAATCCATCCGAAAACTGGTGTTTTTGGAAAATCGCGTTTAAGAACAAGGATCAATACAGGATCATAAAACTATTCGCGCCTACCTATTTTTTTTTCATTACATTTCCTTGAGAGTGTTAAGAGAAGGATCATCAATTTACTGACAGCTGCAGACGCATACACAAGTTCACTTAAGTCCCCATAGCTTTTGTAATTCTTTGAATTTGAACTAAATATTTTATAAGCGCTAGTTATGTTATACTACAAACAAAAAAATGAAAAAAAAAAAAAAATATGTTTTCTAAGTAATTGAATTTCTTTCTTTTTACAAACACAATACAAATAGTGTTCTAAGCAATCTTGCACTCAGCAGGTTGCCGCTTAAAGCGTAAAGCTTTCTTCTAACGCGCATGAGAAGCATAGCTGAGCTGGAAGCTGGCCAATGCGAGAGCTCATACGGGAAGCAAAGCTGATGTCAAAGCGCAAAGCGAGAAAGCTGGCTGTGCAGTGTTTTCTTTCGTAAGCAAAAATGGTTTTTTCATGAAGCGTAGTATAGAAATGGCTATACACGCGGAAATACTTAATTCGCCGTATAGGTGATGAAATTCCCCATATATACGATCGGTGTTATACCTATGTATGTACATAAGATAACTTAAATAGGTATTTTAAAATATGTCCTACATAACTTCGTAGAGGCATTAATTTTAATTTTTTGAAGTTACTTTTTCGAACATTATGACAACAAGACTAAGACCAATAATATTACACCCTAGATGAAGATAAAAGTTAAATAAAGTGAAAATCTAAAGTTCTTTATAGCAACACTACTTAGTATACCTACCCTTCCTTTAGATTTTATCTAGCATATAAAAAGAAGATACGTAAGTTCCGCGGAACTCTTCAGAGACCTTTGTGGAACCCCAGGGTTCTACAGAACGCAGTTTAAGAGACGCTGTCCTATGATTTCATAATCTAGGTAATAAAAAAATTATTAAAAATCCATGGTTGACTCTCAGCCGACTACGGCCTTGGAGCTTTTCAGCCGACTAAGGCCTTGGAGCTTTTCAGCCAGCTTTGTCGCCAGCTGACTGAAAAATCCGAATAGAACACAACGGGCGTTTTTGTCATTTGCAACTTTAACTTGTTTATGGTGAGAACTTTTATTAAGAAACGACAGTATTCATCCGATTTTCCAAAATTACAATAAATTCATGTCTTTTTGATAGTTTCGAGGTATACCAATTATTGGTAAAATAATACTAAATTTTTTTTTATGTCCTACAGGAACTGCTTATCTTTCGCCAACCTATAAGTTTTCTTCAATTTTAATATTTTTGGTAGCTGTTTACTTTTTATTTTGTCTCAAACAATGTGTTAACGGAAGCCATTCATAGCTCGCACAGTTGATAACATTAAAAATTCCCTCAAGTTGCAGCCATTTGACTTGAAGTTTGCAATTTGATCAATTATCAAGCCAGCTTGAAGCTAGCAGAAAAGCTAAAGCTCCAAATGTGTTCTTCTATATTGATTTACATTGGCTGTGTTCTTTTCTGTACCTTGTTCTAGAACTCCCATATACTGGATAGAACAAATTGTTCTGTCAATTGAAGCGAACTATTATTGTACTGCTCGCTTCATTTATAAATCTTTTATGAAAATGTATGAGACGTTCCTTAGTGAATATTTTGTTCTGCTCTGTTCCGCGAACACAAAAGAACACAGCTATTGTCAACAAATCTTAAGGTGGCTGAAAAGCTCCAATTGTGTTTCAGTCCTAACTCTCTTCTACTGACTGTTCGTCTTAATCTTTATAATACCCGACACAGCGTTATACATATACAGTCGAAAACAAGTATCTTTCTTAAAATATTCCTATTTCAAATTAGATCTACCAGACTAACATTGTTTTTAAATGTACATATATAAGAATTCACAATCCTTACGAATACTAATCCTTACAATTTTTAGTCTGAACCGTCATCCTGTTGGTCCCTCTTAAGAGTACTACAATTCAGATAAATTTTACGTACTCTATTCTTTGTTAGCATTTCTAGTAATTAAGAATTTGGTCCTTATCATTTTGGGATAAAATTCATTAATTATCTGTATTGCGTTTCTAAGATATATAGTATATTGAGAAAATACGGGATCCTGCATGAACTGTGTCCTTAAATTCATTTCAGACAGAGCGTTCAGTTTATCTAATATATGTATGTGCGTAGAGAAGCAAATAATACAAGTCCCATCCCAGTTTTGCTAGCAAATTTTTGTAATTTCCGATGGAATTCTCTTAAAATAAGGCTGGGGCTCCCGTCAATCAACCACTTCTTACTCCTAAGTTTTTGTTCTTTCTTTTTTTCGTGTTTTTGTTTCAGGTATCTGGCATTAGGTTTTTATTTGTATCTTTGGTGATCCGTAACCGACTTTAAAGAAACTTTCTATAATAGGTGACATAATGCCCTTTATTCACGTTCATATCCAGTATCGACAATTTTCACATTTGCCCTACTGCGCCGCTTTAGTAGTCGTTTCCCCATTGGTCGACCACTTAACGAAAAATTTTAGTTTATATTAATATAAATTGGCTTCTATTAAAGTAATTTTAAATTAACTAACAAAACTAGAAAGCCTACTGTTTGGCGTACGTGATATAATACAGTTTTATCCTTAAAAGTAAATGGGACTAGTATAATTTTGGAAAAAACTTAACAAATCCGCTTTTGCCGTTAATCGACCAAACTCAACCTATGTGCATCCAGGAGTTCTCCAGTGTTCGCCCCCCATTAAACTTTAGGTAGAATCAGTTGAATTACTGAGCAAACCTAATAGAAATTGAGACTACAAATAAAAAATATTTTTAGAAATAACAATTATATATTTTGAAATAAATAAACTGAATTAAGTATTTGCCATTGTCGACCACTTGATAAAACGGCGATCGACTACTGGAAAAATTGTACGTATTTTATAAATCCTTTTTAGAAAATGGCACTTGATGCGTTTCATCCTAAAATTTGATTACTTTAATGTTAAAATAAAAAAAAATAGTTTTCTCTGCTCAGCAGTAGAACGCCTCATAGATTTTCATAGAAGATTTATAAATGAAGCGAACAGTACAAATAGTTAGCTTCAATCGACAGAACAATTTGTTCTTCAGTATATGGGAGTTCTAGAACAAGGTACACAAAACAATACACAGGTACTATAGTCATTCATTGTTACCTGCTTAGATTACGAATTTTTTAGTTTTTATAAATTTTGCTGCTATTTGCTCGCTTAATTTGTATTTGATTTTTCATTAGAACTGTTACATGATTTTTTTTGAACTTTTTATGTACCGAAATTTCTCAGTCTATCGGATATGTGTACTCTTCCGCCTCATCAGTCCCCTTTTTTTACTGACTGTTGTTGGGCATGCTGCTGACTCTGCTTTATTATGTTCATGTTTATGAACACATACAGCATTCGCTCAAAGATTGATGAGTTGGGATTAATTTTTGTGAAATCCTATGTTGATGTTATAATGGTTTCTGAGACATGGTTATACATGGGGACATTCCGTCTTGTTTGGTGGATATTTCAGGTTATTCTCTTTATCGTAACGATAGGAAAAATCGTATTGGCCTAAAGTGATAAAGTGCCTAAAATCTTATATTTTATACTCATCGACCTTAAAATTCAATCAAGCCTTGATAAATACGCTTTAGTAGCGGTTTACTGTTCTCTAAACAGTTTCTCTATAAATAATGCTTCTGAGTTCGAAGATAGAATTGCCTCAATAATACATCGATATACACTCAGAGAAAAATCACTTAAAATCAATAGTTTTTTAATAGTTATTCCCATTAATTTTGGTCAATAGGATTTATACCATTAATAAGTAATAGTCCGCATAATTAGAACAATATGATGGTCATCACATTAGAATTATACAGTCCTCATATTAAAACAATGTGATGTATAGTTAATTTTTAATGTGATCCTCCGTTTAATGTTAAATGACATAATATTAAGTTTGAACTATTACTTTAATTAGTTCCACTATTAGAATAATATGATGAGATTATCAATTTAGTAGTGTGAATAATATTATTACAACAGTTCGTCCTATTATTTCTACAATATCTGCCTATTAAAAGCAAAGGAATAGCACATTGAATTAAAATTATATCTAATTAAATCAATATGCTGTTCCATATTGAATCTATGGGTTATCCTTTTAAATTTATTGGAGAAAACCATTAAATTATCTATTCCGATGAACTGGTGAATCGGATGAACTTCGAATCAAACTCGATAGTTCCGAACTAGTGAATTCGAACGAATTGAAAAGATTAATTTCGATCTGCTCGAACTCGTTGCTCGGAGTTTTCGACTTTGATTTTAAGCACATCGGATTCACCGGTTCATCGGAATGGATAATTTAATAGTAGATTCTTATTATAGAACGAGGAGTGAATTCTATTTAGGTTTTCAGCAACTCAGGTATTTTACAAATCATGTCAATCAATATTCAAATTGGGATTAACTGAACTGCACATATTAATATATAAAAGCAAAGCATTATCATTATTGCGGGGATATGGAAAAAACCGCGTTCAGCTGTATAATATAATTTTATTGCAAGTAGAATAATGGATCTGTTTTATGCAAGATCTTATTCATATCTACATATATATGAAGTGGAAATAAAATACACTAGTAATATGAATATTAAAGATTTAATGCATAAATATTCCTCAGAATTTCTTAACTCTAATGCATTTCTTATCGCTATTCGTACAATATATGTGTATTGGGGGTCCATCAAAACATATAACATTCTTTAAACAGTAATTAGTTGACTTCCTTCCTACAACATAAGATTGCAAATGTTCATAAAAATACAGAATATTCCATTCGCAGCAAACAACATATAAATTTGATTCACTTATAACTAGTTCTTCAATTTCAAAAAGCTTTAAATGATCGTTGAGAGATATGGTCAAGAAAAAGTTTTTTTTATACACTACTCCTCTAAATATAGCCTTACTGGTACATAAAACTTCGGATAAGTTAATTTCACATTGTCTTAACTCGTATTTAATACTAAGATTAGAACAAAATATATTTTTATTTTCAAAGAACAAATCATTTGCAAAAAAAGAGTCTGAAGACAATAATGCAGCAAATTTCAGACTTGCTTTAATACTGAGAGATAACTGTATATTAAGCCGAGAATAAGTTGCCCTGGCATATTCTTTATATGCCTTGTGAACGGCTTCAAAACGCAAACACCATAAATTTCTAAGGGGACCGAAATTGCTGATAGCTGTACAATAATGGAGAAGAAAATGGAACTTTGGCTTAAGCGTGTCATTAAAAAGCTTAATATAAAGAGCGTTATGCTCAGATATCAGATAATTAAGATTTTTTATATCAGAATGAGTTATAACTGGTAACATAAGAATATCAATTACTTTTAGTAAAATTAAAAAAAAATGCCAAACTTTATCATTTTCGGGTATCAAATCGCCAATCATTAATGGCATAAAATTAACAAACGTCATCATTTCGCGGGCTGTCATTTTAAATGTATTAGATTTTAAAAAATTTATCTGCAATGGTGGAGAAATGTTTCCTATTTCTGTTTCACCGTAACAAAACATTTGCTTGCGATAATTTAATTCATCAATGGAAAAATACTTGCAAGATGTTATAAAATGGAGTAAAATTTTAGACAAATCGTATCTGCAAATTCCTTCAAAGAGGTCGTGCATGATGTCAAAGCAAATATTATCAACAACATGAAATGATTGAATTGAATTAAATACGCAATTTTCATGGATTCCTGTCAGTTTTTCGTCCTGCAAAGCAACATCAGAATCATAATTTTCCCGATTTCGTAGGCTAATTTTACATTCTTTTGTATCTTTTTGCATGAACATTTTAGGTTGCTTACAAGAACGGCAGTAATAATTTGAATTGAAACTGCTAGTAAAGCCTAAAATAGAATTAAGGCCAAGATTGTCACCAACAATCAAGGCCAAGACAAAGTAAATGCATTTTTGCACCCCATCTACTTCAATAATTATACCGCTCTCCTCCATTCGTTTTATTTCTTCAATAAATGGCTTAAGAGTTAATAAATTACCGAAGTTCGTTCTATCTTTTGTTTTGAATAATCCAGCGACAAATATGTTGTTAAGCTTTGATAAGTAATGCTTTGGTATTGTTGGAAAAGTATAGTATAGTCCGCATATAGAATGCTCTTTACAATGTGAGCCTAGTGGATTATCCACACCAAAATCATCGGAATACAATATATAAGGAATAATTGTGTTATTCTCGCCGAACATGGTCATTTTTTTCTTCCATACTTCTCCATTAATAATATTGTGAAGTTCATTTTTTTGACATTTTAAGTGTCTCGTATTTTCTAAAGTAAATTTTAATACATTTTTACATTCGAAAAACTTTTTAATTTGAAAAGAAATAGGCATAATAATTCCTTGAACTTTATTAGGCTCTAAAGTGGGGGTATAGTTAACGATAACTTCAGAAACTTCATTATTAATAGTGTATGCTCTTGGATGTTTATATATACCTTTTCTTTCTAGTTCTTGAAAAAATCGGTATTCTGTTCTAATAGTATTCATAGAGTTCGAAAATCTTTCAACAATATTTTCAGCACATTCTTTTATAACAGAATCTTCAATTTGTGATATTACAGATGTCCTTACTACATTTGCTATTGGTTCCGTAATAAATGTATTGATATTCGATATAATGTCAGTTACATCCTTTCTATTTAAATTAGACTTGCTATGTAAAGAAAGAGCAAATTTTAGTCCAAAATCAGATTGGTTTTGCACATGTTCTTCGTTATAATTGCAAATATTGTCTCCTGATGAGACGATTTTATTCTCGAAAGCTGGATTTAAATTAGATTTATCTGTATATTTTTCACATCTCTTAGTTGTATTTGTGGAAATAGATTTAGTATGAACTCGATCCAAGTGTCTTTTGAGTAAATAAATATTTTGAAATTTTTGAAAACATTCTTTCTGGGCACATTCATAATATGGTAAGTTTTTTAAAATATGATGTGTTCTCATATGCTTTATAAGCAAGTTTGAAAACGCAAACTTTTCCTCACACAAAGAGCAATAAAACATGTTAAATTATATTAATGTATTTATATATACTTGGTTAATGCAGATATAAATAATTTACGAATTAATCTTGGCTTACTTTTTGTAAGAAACTTATCAAGTTCGTTATGTTTGGGTTTAGTTCATCAAATTCTGTTTTAATAGAGAAAAAAAATTTTTGAATGAAAATATAAACATTTTTGCCCTCATCAGGGTATTTAAAATTCAACACTTGGAAGCATTTAAAAGTACAGTCCAGAGATTTTAAAAAAGAATTGAATTTGTATAAAATTCCATCGTACGCGCTATAAAAGGAATTAAGCTTACTTATTTCCTCGCCAGTTACAAGTATTAGCGGCTGTAAAGTCAAACCTTTCTCTAAATATTTTTCACGAAGTTTTTCGAGTCGTCCTCCGTAGTCGTTAACTGTCGGAGAATGTAATAAAGTTGATTGCTGAGCATCGATAATAGATGGCTTCCACCGAGATCGTTTGTTGTTACTTCTTGAAATAACTACTGCTGATGGTTTTAGAACTGCATGTAGTAATAAAAATAGGATACAGTCACGTGAGTCTATAATAGTGAAAAAATAATTTTGTTATATCATAAATGAATAATAAACATGTTGATGCATACCATTATCAATGTCACTGCTAAGAACATTGAGAAGTTTACGAGAAGCAGAGTCCTTTATGTTCTCTTTGTAAAAGGGAATGATATTTCGAGAGAATGAATCCCACTTTTTTAAAAGGTGGTATTCTGTGCCTGGATGTATATACTTGTAATCAATTTCAATCTGTAAAAAATATCTTTTATTACAGTATTTCCTTCCAGTTTAAGCTTTTGTCTATATTCACAACATGCAATTAACCATATTTTGTGAATTTTAAAATTATAAAATAGTGTAAACAAAATGAAGATGGAAGAACTTTAAAGTAGATTCTTACGATTTTACTTATAAGCGTTTTCATACTTCACAAAAATTTAAAAAAAAATGTAATAAAAAGGAGTCAATAAAAAGTTCTAGACTTACTAGAGAATGTCCACTACTATGCTTATACAGTGGCCATTTCTTAAATATGTCCTTGCCGTTTTTCTTAATATAAGTATGCCTAAGATTAAAAACCTTTTCCCATTTTTCTAGAACAGTATCCCAGGGTTCATTGTTGTGTTTTAGCCACAACTCATTTTGAAGTTCGTCCTCAGCTAAGTGTGAAAGCAAATGAGTCATGCACGAAAAGTAAAAATTGAAAATGGTAGAAATAAATTTGAAATGAAAGGAAAAATGAAAACTATTGACACTATAATATTACACTATTTTAGGAAAAAAAATAACAAATCTTTGCGATATATAACTACGAACATTTGTTTAAAAGAAGTAATGCGGTGTTTTTATAATTGGGATATTTGTTTGTTTTTTAATGAAATAATAATTGGATAACTAAATAGTTTAGTTCTTAGTTCTCATAATTCCTCACATGTAAGTGGTCATAAACACGATAAGTCGAATTACTCAAACTTGGCTCAAAAGTATCCTCAGCAATGTCAGATGACAACGAAGGTTGTAATGTGTTAGAAACCTGCTTTAAGCTGGATTTACGCTTAGCTATTTTTACTCGAGCATTTACGGCTTTGTCGTGCAATTTTCCCGTGGGATTTTTTCCCGGACCTCTGTTCATGTAATAATATTCCTATAGAAATTATAGATTTACATGCATTTCATTTAAGTGGTTGTTCAAGTTATTATGACAATAATGATATTGACTATCCTGTATTAAACTTACAATATTTTCAGTTGTAAAATTAGCTTGAATTGCTTTGCTGAATTCTTGAATGTCTTTCATATGTATTTTTCGATTCCGTTCCGTGAAAAAGGCAACAATCATATTAATTAGAAGATCCCGGTTAGTTTTATCCAATGACCCATTACTTTCATAAAATTCGGTTATTCTTTTACCAACAGGTGTTCTCAAAAGCTCCGCTAAAATTGACTTTTGACTGCACATTAATCCTTCACTGATAGCGGAATCTGATGGAGAGGTTACCGCAGATGAACTATTTGCAACCCAATTTCGGCAGTAACTATTAACAGATAATGTATCTGCCTAGAATGTACGTATGAATGCTCATATTAAGAACTCATTTATATATAAAAAATATCAGAATTGTTTACTGTTTCCATCCTCCATTTTTTTAATTGGAATTTAAATAATGCTCTTGTTCCTAGCTGTGTAACTGGGAATAATTCATTAACATCCGAATCCGTTATGACTTTCAAACTCTCCACATTCATTCCGCAAGCTAAAATAAAGAATCACAATTTTCTTCCTAAACTAGGCTGACTATAGTCTCATGCAATGAAATAAAATATAAATATAATAAATAAAGTAGCCAAATATCTCAGATCAAGTGGAACAATAATTATGCGTATAAAACAATTTTAAGAACTTTTCCTTATGTTTGCACAAAGAAACACAGGTTCTAATAAATAAAGAAATCGAACTTTTGATAATGTTATAGAAAATAGGACAAAGTCAACGCCCCAACCACAAAATTAGCAAACATTGAAAATTCCAATCAATTGCTCCGTAAAATTTGGCTAGAACCTACATATATAAAAAAAACTTCTGTTTACTTACATTTCAACCTGTTGTAGATATTGATATCGAATCCAAAGTTTGTACACACAATTTCTTTTAATTCGTCCTGGTCGTTGTTTACCAGCAATTCGTATGATTTACTGCAGCTTTGTACTTCTGAACCACACACAAATTCAATTTCATTGCTTTCGGATAATAAGTTCTCCAGATCACTAATAATAACACAATTACTTGTTTCCATTTTTTTCTTTTGTTATACACTAAATTATCCAAAAATTCTTCAAAGCACAAGTACACTGCGCATGCATAAACTATGACAGCCGCTGGCAGAATGAAGCAACATTCTTGATCTTGCTTGTTTTACTTTAAAGTGCTGCCAGGTTAAGGTTATGTGATAGCACATTATTTAGGTTAAATATTATTGTTTTTAGCTGATACCCCATAGATTTAATATGACTTCAAATTAATTTTAAAACAGACCTTTTTCTTTTATTAGATAGCCTATTAATTTAATGTGTTATTTCAATAGTTTAAAGTTATTAATTTCTAATGGGACGCACTATTATCTTTAAATGGTACAACATATAAAATAGTTTGTATGTATGTGTATATTTTTAATAATATATCATATTAAAATAAAAGGTTGCCTTATAGATAAGTAATAGTTTTCGTCCTATTGAAGATATATAGGAAAACATATTAAAACAATCCTTTTCTAATTGATTATATAGGAATTCCTATTAATTTTCGCCACATTAAAACAATAGTGGAAAAATTATTAAATAACGAAGACACATTTTTCTGGGTGTACATAACAAAGTAATTATCGGTTATGACTTGAATGTGCATTTATTACAACAGGGCTCGATTTCTGAGAATATCATTCACCTGATCCAGTGTCTTGATTTGAAACAAGGAAATCTGTACCGAGGATCAGCTAATTTGTTAGTATTTCACTTCACTCAATTTTGAATATAAAATTATTCCTATAAAATAGTGAAGTGAGTAGTTTCGAAAATTAATTTCGAATGCCAATTTCACAGCTTTTTGCCTTTTTATGTGTGAAAATGAACGCGGCTGCGAATTATTATCCTATAGACATTTAATGCGGATAATAAGGGATAATGCATTTGGGTCCTTGTTCACTAACAAGCTTCCCCTCTAATAAATACATCAGTTCATCAACTAGAATTTACTAGTATGCAAATGGCGAGTTACAATTTATTAGTGATAATTAATAACTATATGTGCTTTCTATTTCTAAAATAAAATCGCTGCTCGATGATTACACTCCCGCTTACCGCAAAATTAAAGGTAAGTGAATTGATTAGCAGAATCAAATTTGCAGAAAAGTGACTCACTTCACTCACTTTTTGCAAATTTTGACTTAGCTGAATCTCGGTAGGGCAGACCGGAGCTAGTAGACTCATTTTTCATAATTAATATTATAAGACTGTTACCGCAACGTTTGTAGGCATAAAAAATACGTTTTAATTTTGATTACTTCAATGAGTTTCTTAATAGTTCCTTTTATTTTATTCCCTATAAGGCTTTCAAGTATTATTTGCCATTTTCAAAAAAGCTTCCCCGTGAGTCCACTTACCCCATGCCTGCATTTGATTGACTCAGTGGACGGGGTTATTTGACTATATCAATTTAATAAAGTAATAAGCATGCAAAAAGACCAAGTTTTGAAAAAAATAATCATTTTTTACGAAATAAAGAAAATTCAACATTTTTAAATAATCTATATATGGTAATGGTACAGAGGTCTAAAACACATACTATGATGAAAGCATATATGATAATAGCGGTCTATATGGTGCACGATTATCTATATCCACGTTAAGGTCGAAGTTTTAGGCGGGATAGGGCTACGGCTGAGCCAGACCCATTTAGCCCATTCGAGATTAAATTGATGAATGATAAAATTTTGATGATATGGGTGATCTCAATGGATTTCCAAGAACTTAGAATTATTAAAGATATTAAGGGTTGTGTGGATGATAGGTGGTGAGTCCTAATAATTTCCGAGAATTTTGAGGTACTTATATAGTGAAAGGATGGGTTTTATAAAACTGTAGTTTTACTTCCCGTTAACTGCAATATATAAAAGTGGAGCATACAGTGGTCTATAATATGATCGAGTTTATCAGTACTTGAGAAGTCTAGAGAGGCGTTGTTTGGGAATGTTGTGGACGTTTCGCTCTAGCCACAGAGCTGTTCAGCGGTGTTCCTCACTTTAAGCTTCATGACTGATAACCTCTTTGTAAGCAATTTCCATCACATCTTTAGATGTATTCAATTTTTCCGTTTTTCGTTTGTGGGTCTTCATCGTTCTGAATGTAAGAAAATCATTAGTAACTGTAAACAAAACAAAACAAAACAAAACAAAAACGAAACATGGGGTTAGTTGCCTCATGAGTCATCCAACCCCGCTACGCTGCGTGTCAATAAGCCCCAACCCGCCATTTTCTTTTTGAAACACTAACGACAGAAAGTTATTCCAATCACAGGAAAATCAAGTTGGGAGCACCATTAACTAATGCATACACTTTCAATAAAAATCACTAGACAACCCAAAATCATGAGCCGGTGAACTACAAGAAAATTTAAGTATATGAAACAAAATTTTTACTCACGTGCTTGTAATTTGTTTTTTTTTATAACTCCGCAAACGACGTGCGGTGCGCTAGCTTCGACCACTATTACTACACTGAGACGGGTACCTGGACTGAATACACAGTCAAATTTACATAGCTTCGATGTCGATGTTCACTTACTTAAGCGCAATGAGACTACATACCCCTATAGTCAACTAACCCCGGTCTACCCTACTGTTTTCCAAATTTTGCGGTGTGGCATTACTTCCTTTGTTTCTTGATAGAGATGAAAGTTTTGTTAAGTTCTTCAATCAGTTTAGCCCGGAAAGTATTATGGGTCTTATCATATTATTCTTGACAGATGAGTTCATAGAGAGAGAGAGAGAGAGAGAGAGAGAGAGAGAGAGAGAGAGAGAGAGAGAGAGAGAGAGAGAGAGAGAGAGAGAGAGAGAGAGAGAGAGAGAGAGAGAGAGAGAGAGGGAGGGAGGGAGAGAGAGAGAGGAAGAGGCTGAAGTACCGACTTTATATTGTAATTATAATCGCATCAATATTATTTTTATGGAATGCACGACTGTTCCCTGGGATGCAATTTATTATTTCACTGATATGGATGACCATGTAGAAAAGTTATCCAGACAGAATTCCATGGCTACGAAAGAAATTAAAATCCTCATAGCAGAGCGCGAGTTTCTTAATCAGCGGTATAAACACTTCAGTATAAATAAATAAGAAATTTGGGAACTTGTCAAGTGCATTCTGCAAAGCGTTGTTGTTTGGGTCAAAAGCTTGATTCTAGTCTCACTTCAAAAAAGTTCTGTTTGAGCATTTATGGTAAACATTCCGCAACTTGTGATTTTAATCTGAATGATCAAAATGAGTATTTAACTTCGTCTTCAGCAGTAGTATTCCGAAATGCTTCTTACTCTTTGTTTGTTTCAGTTTTCGCTGCATAATTCGATCAGTTCGAACGCTAGCGGGCCGAATAACATCCTTCCTGATTTCGTAAAATTACGTTTTCATGCATATCTCTAATACAGTTTTAACTTCGTCAAGGTTTCCAGTAAAGTGAAAAAGGGCAGTCATTTTGGCCATTGCTAAAAATAATCCCTAGAGTAACATGTCTGACTAACGACTTATCAGTCAATTAGGTTCTTCAGAAAAATCCATGGAGAAGCTCCTATCAATTCAGTATCCAGTATCTTCAGGGATCGTTCGTTATTGTCTGCTTGTAAATCTGGCTTTCGTTACAAATACAGCTGTGAAACAATTTACTGAAAGTTACCACCGATATTCGCGAAGCGCTTGATAAGAATGAGATGGAAATTGTAGTGCAATTGGACTTTTCTAAGGCTTTTTACAGTGTCAATTATAGCGGAAACTACATAATTTATTAAATTAAAGTTTTGCAATTTCTTTTCTGTTTGTTATTAAAAATAATATAAAATATTTTTTTTTGTGTATTCACTATTGTCAGAGTGATATTTCCGCTGACAGTAAAGAAAAGAAAAATATTGGATTTGATGTTTTAAAGGAAAACTTTTAAAAAGCTTTAAACACAGAAACACATTACTGTATACAATTTTGAGAAAATACACATCAAGACTGTTTGAAATGTATTTTTTTAGAAAAATATATTTGTGTGTCAAGGATAGATTGAGTATAATTCTAGACGCCAGAGGGCATTGAGCTTGATTAATAATAACAGTTGTAGTTTTTTCCTGTACTATACCTTTGACACACAGCTAGTACAGGTATCATAGTACACGCATAAACCACTTGTCGTTGCATACCAGCATAATACAAGCTGAGCAAACTAATACGAGGCTAGTATAAATACTTGTAGAGACAAATTTATCTAGCTTATCACTTTTTGTTCAAGTAGGCCTTTTCGGGGATATTCACTAGTTTATGACATTTCTTGAAAAGCAAAATGTACTATAAGTTTCAAAAGCTGTCAAATGAAACTGTAATGTGATGTGTCATCAAGCATGGTACAGCGAATATAATGGTATCCAAACTATGGTCCTATACACGCTGTGTGTCAAAGGTATTAGGAATACCATTTTGTGCAAAAATAAAATCCAACGAATTTAAATACGCATTAAATACACAATCACATCAATCACAGTAAAGTATTCTACAAATGTGCTCTGAATTTTAACTTCACCCCATCACCTTTACTTATTAACAGCTATTTATCAAATATTTTGATTAATTTGACATGTGGAATACCTCAAGGCTCTATTCAAGGGCCGTTGTTATTCAGCGTTTATATTAATGACATATCGTATGTTATGCGTTATGCTGCTAACACACATTTATATGCGGATGACGTGAAAAATTTTATGAGCTGTATTATTAGCTTATCTGAAGATTGCATTTTCATAGTCTCACAGTGATTTTGAGCGAATAGATGAAGTGTGGATCCTTTAAAGTTTTCTCCTATTGTTCTTGGAAATATCTCACGAACAGCATGAAAGGAATCTTGATGTAATACTAAATTCTCGGATGATTTGCTGTGATTATGATAAAACCATGTGAGAAAAGTGTTCGGTGAAAATTAAAATCGTCAGAAAATTTTTCTAATTTTTTTTTTATTTATATGAGCTTAGTCTTTACTGCCCTAGATTCTAGCTGTTCGCGAAAATTAGAAATAAGTGCATAAGATTCGTATATGGACTTCGACGTTTTGATCATATAATATTATAGAAATGTGATTCTTAACTATTCCCCTAAAACATATCTTTTGCAAAATGCACTAGTTTACCTTTATTTGTTATTATTTACACCAATCAATTCTTGTTGTATGTTTACAGGGTCAGTCGTCATGGTAAAGAGCCTTCCTTTTCCATATTTATTGAACGAGAACTATGCATACGTCCGATAAGCTTGAGAAATCTGTAGTGTATTTAGGTTTGTCTATTAGTTTAGCAGTATTAATTTTTTCTTTACCTAAAGCATCGATCCATGTCCTAGTTTTGAGCTTTTCACCATATTTCACTATTATCATAATAATTTATTTGCTATTTTTTTTTTAAATTCTTTTATTTTATTTTACTGTTCTGTTTTCTTTCTTCTTATCGTATTCCCCGGAAAAAATTTCTAGATGTACATACTGGAAGGATTAGATTTATAACGGTATACCATTTATTGCGCATATCCATACAAAATTCAAAAATATTCAAATGAAAGATAAAGACAAGCGTGCAAAAACAACAATATTATTGCACTATATTTCTTAAAAAATTATGAATTTAAAAAAAATGTTCAATATGTCCTTCATTATTATTTTTGAAATTTGTCTACCTTACCTTATGTTTGTTTGCTGCATATCCGAACCGCGACAGTAATTCGTTCCTTGTATTCACTGGTCCGGAGTCATAACTGCAAACGACATACAATTAAAAATTAGGCAGTCCTAAGCCGAAATTGTCAGCATCCATATTACTGGGATCCTGTTAAAAAAAGATGGAAGCGGACTCCGAAAACAGAAGAAGATTTTGTACGTTATTTTTGTAGTAAAACGTTGAACATGAGAGTACCCTATGATAACGCAAATCCGTGATCTTGGGTTGCGAAAAATACACATAATTCAATGAGCAAAATTTTCAAAGGAAATTCAATAAGAACGTCTGTTCTGGAATCATCGGCAGTATACATTAATTTGATCATTTGTTTTACCAAAGTGATAAAGATCTTCAATTTTCGCTAAAAAATGTCTTCTTTCAAAGAAATCTGCCTAAAGGTATGTGCACAACGGGGCCAGGCGAGGCTATATCAAGTGTTGAAGAAATAAAATGATTGCACGCTGTCCTATGAGAGTGTTCATAAAAACGCTGTGTCCGCTCGCGATATGGCGAGACACCTCGAGGTATCTCGCTCGAGAATGAAATTTTTCATTTCTTCGCGAAGCGTTCTTGACTCATTCTCATTTACTGGAAGAATATATGAGGATCAGTATGTAAATCTTCATATACATATATGAATGACGAATTCCCCAAATTCTAATCGCTTGTTATTTATCGGGTCATAAGCAAAACTGCGGAAAGTGCACTTAGGTGAAAAATGACATACAGTTGCACTACTTGACGAACACAAAATTTCTTCTTCAGAATCGGATGACATAATTTATGCTCTCACTTTGCGATTTACCAAGAAACTGAACGCCTTGTTGTGAGCAATACACCTCCAGGTGTATCTTTACCTCGTGTCTCTCAAGTGCCTAGCCCAGCCTCGCTTCGCCCCGCCACGCTTCGTTCTGTACGTACTCTTGGAATAATTTTGAGGAAATACAATAGATTTTTTTTTTATTCAATTGTTTTAGAGAATATACTTAACAGGTACAATTAAAATTAATAAAAATGACAAAACTTAATAAATGTATTCTTTTAAAGGAAATAATAAAATTAAAGAAAAAAATAAAATAAGGTGGGAAAAAAATTTAATTTATAACTAACCCAAAATTATGAAAGACATAATATGATTTAAGTATTTACATTTTGGATAAAAAATATTAATCACCATCAGTTCTCTCATTTTGTTCGTCTTATTAAATTTTTTTATCATTTAACTTGATACGCCTAATGTAAAACAATCTCGGTTACTTTTTGTCATTATATATTTGGGTAAAAGAAGGAACTGAGCTTTGAACTTTGTTTTATTTAAATTAATTTGTGAAAAAATTTGCTCTCCGTTAGCATACGAATGAATTAGTGAAAGAATATTAAAAATTAGCTTGGAAATTACTTTGCCGCCACCTCTTTTTATTTTAGATGAGTCTATGGCGACTAGACTAGTCCATGGCGATAATGATTAGCAACGTATTTTTAAGAATTCACATCCAAGCGGCACAGTTTTAACCTAGGTTATACAGCAAAGGTTGATACAAGAAAAATTACAGAATTAAAAAGTGAAGCAGAAACGTAAAATGTCATGAATGATTCATGATTAATTAATTAATTTGAAAAGTATCAATATTCTATTAAAATACAATAAAAGTAAATAAATTAAAATTATATTCAAATCAAAATTAAATTACTACTTGGTTGCACCCTATATCGACACATGATAATAATTTTCAATTGTGTTAGTATTTACATTGAACCGTGTAGTTTGATGAGATCCAGGCTTGGGAAATAGTTTTCATTTTCTGAAAATTGTCCTGAAACTCCCTGTCGCTTTATATCCTCTATATTTAAGTTCATCCTATGCAGATGCTGCTGCCAGTGCGGCTTCAAAACCTGGACGAGGCAGTTGCTTTTTCTTCTTGTATTTATGATTTCATTCAGGATAGTTAAAAAATAAAAATTCCTTTATTCTCAACCTAACACCGTTTCTAAAATTGTGAGCTCGATTCCCGTCCCGGAAAAATGAATGAAAATTGAGAAATTGTGATTTATTTAGGTACTTTCATCGTTACTGGTTAATGCCAGTTGAAAGCAATATGGCTTAGTAGGCTTGTTATAAAATTAAGAAATACAAGAGGAAAAACATTTGTCTCGTTAGCTTAGTGGTAAGAGCAATCCTGGCTTCAAACATGGTTTTTCTTCTTGTACTGGGTGGCGCTAAACTACTGGAACTATAGAAATTACTTATATTTTTTTTATATGACATCTCCTGTCATTCTGATATTGAAAATTGTGTAGTAAACAAATGTAAAATTACTAAAAATAATCATGGACCGTTATACTCCCCAAGAACGTGAAATAATCGTGCCAATGTTTTTACTGAATAATTCATAAGAGATAAAAACACAACGTGAATTTCGTCGACAATTTCCCTGCCGTCCGGCACCGGTTTGTCACACAATGCGATGCTTTGCCACACGCCTCGAGGCAATTGGCGTAACATTGGATAGACCGAAGTCTGGCAGACCAAGAACAGGCCGTTCAGTCGAAAATATCGATGCTGTGCGCGAAGATGTGGAAGAGCGTCCAGAAACATCAACGAGGCAACGTGGCACGCAATTGGGCATTTCCAGCCGGACTCTGCAGCGTATTTTGGTCAAAGACTTGAAGATGTTTCCGTATAAAACTCAGATGACTCATCAGCTGCTTCATGCTGACCACCGAGCTCGTCTAGAGTACAGCCAGCGCGTCATAAACGTCAACCTTGAAGAGGATGATTTTTTTCAAAATTGGTTATGAGTGACGAAGCACATTTCTATTTTTCGGGGCATGCCAGTAAGCAGAAAACTCGCTTCTGGGGCACAGAAAATCCGCGCATTATTCAAGAAACACCTTTACACCCACTAAAAGTTCTTTATGGTGTAGCGTCTGTGCTGAAAGTTTGATCGGGACCTATTTTTTCGAAGACGCTGCAGGTAGTGCGATAGCTGTCATTGGCGAGCGCTACAGAACCATGTTACGTGAGTTCTTGGTACCCAGTTGGGATGAATTTGGTTTGCAGCACATCTGGTTTTCCAGGCCGTGTTATCTCTCGTTTTGGCGATTTGCTTTGGCCTACAAGATCACCCGATCTGACCTGTCCAGACATATTTCTTTGCGGATATTTGCATCACTGGTGTATGTGAACAAGCCACAGATTCTCGCAGCCCTAAAAGAAAACATTTATCAAGAAATAAGGACCATATAGCAGGAAGTGTTACGGGAAGGTTTGGAAATGTCATAAATAGGGCTGAAATGTGCATTAACTCTGGAGTTCACCATTTAAGAGACATCATCTTCAAATCCTAATGCGACAAAATTTCATGGCACAAATATACATATATAAAAACCTAATTATAGTTTTCTAATTTAGAAAAGAAGTTGTAACTGAACCAAATAGGGTCATTACTTTTGCGCTGCCCGTTATTAATAATTTAATTTAGAATCCTTAAAAAATACAATTTTCTCTTTCTCCATTGTTTGCAGTGTCCGTCGATAAATTTCTAGGTTATCTGAATTAAGGTACATCTACAGAGAAATAATCTGCGAGAGCTTCTGCGTCACTACTTCAGAAGTAATATGTGACCGTGAATCTCGCTGCTCTACAATGCAACACAATTTCATTGGTGTTGAAAAAATGGTTTTCCTTCGATCCAGGGTGGTTCAACCCCAAAACCCCTCCCGTGTGCACGGCCCTGTAATAAGCACATCTGGATTTTGCATAGTAAACATTCACTTATAGTTTTGATGCTACTTTTATAGAGCATTATTTGACAGGCCTGTCCCGGCATTAACACGTTGGACCTTATTCGAATATTTGTTGTGTCCTTTGTTGATCAACCTTTCGTTGCTATAATCTTGTTAGCTGTTTTTACTTTAATCATTGCTCGCTCTTCAATAGAATTATAAAGAATTGACAACGAAATTCGGCTTAGTAAATGTATTGCGATATTATCAAGCATTATTATCATTTTCCCGAGCAAAACCTTTGATTTCAAGGCTCAAGGAAACAAAGCAGAGAAAAATCATGTTTGCAGAGACCACAGCTACTAAAACAAGCATTTTAATTGAATATCAAATTGAAGTAAATTAAGAAATCTAAATATGTACCTTAACAGTACAACACTTTTGGAAGAAATGTTGGGCCACTTTAGTGTTGCAAGAGCACACAGTCTTCAACATGTATCATGAAGAAACTTGGTGTAATTTAGAAACAGCTTCCTCTGTTTTTTTTTTATAAATCCATACCATGAGGCAATGTTATTTGTTAGCTCTACGTCCTAATACATGATTGCGCAAACAAGTTAAGTTTTCACAGTCTGCTCGTAATCGGGCTACATTCATTGGTATATTTTAAGGTCTCAAGTATTCGGATACTCTCAATGATATTATGTAGAGAACTCAAGTTTTTCTGTATTCCAGCAGTATCAATCCTAATTCTCATTAGACATACAGTAAGAAAAAACCAAAACAGAAATAAGTTCAATGAAATTAACAATTTCAAGAGCTCAAAAGGTCATCCCCATGCTACCATAAATGTCGCGCGTTCCTTTCTTGAACTCGCGATAATTAAGCACTTTTGCTCACGATCATCATTGCAAGGCGCGCAGACCGGTTAACCACCACTCGAAAATGAGCGGAATCTAATTAAAATATTTCCGACCAAATCATGAGAAATATTTATAGCAGCAACGAATCGGCAAGAGGTGAAAGGTAGCAAAGAGTAGCAACAACAGAAGTTTCATATAAAATACATACCCCTCAGCGAGAATCTGATGCCAAAAAAGGAGTTCTCACCAGGCCTTATAGTACATGCCACATACGAGTAATATAAAAGTAAACAGCCAAGGTAATCCCAACTGCATGTCTATGCAAACAAAAGTGGCTAATAATAAGACAATTAATCTTCTTAGTGGTTTGCTGCAAGATATGTGTATGTCGATCGGAAAAAAAGTCGAGGGTATTATTCCTTTGCAATTGCGATTCCCTACCGAAGAGGAAGGGGTGAGTAGACGAGTATCGGTCAAAAGTAACAAAAAACAAAAACACGACCTTACAAATAAAGAAGAAGAATAAAAAAACCGAGAGGATTCAGTCTGAATCCCGGGCGGGATTTCTCAGCCCATACCTGTCAACTTTCCAGTCGCGATTGCTGCACTTTTTGCTTATCGCTTCGCTCTAATTGTTCGTTTGCATAATTCACGAAGAACTTATTGTTCACCATTCCGATTCCATTAATCAAAAACATCACTCGAGCAGAAGAAACCGTTTATTCCGCAGGACTCAACGAGAAAGGTATAATCCTAAATAATTAGTGAGTCATTAATTACAGGGTGTTATCGAATTCCGTTCCGGGACAGTCCAAACAGGTCGGGCTGTAACCGATCCCGATTATTGTGCCTGCGTAAATATTTGTTTTGGTCTCACACGTAATTTCAAGATTAAAGGGTTATGCCTAGACCCAGGGAAGGAAAACTGGTTTTTTTCTTCTTCCTATTTTAGAGAGAATAACAGGGAAGACAGGACTACTGCATTACTTTCAGATGTTTGCGGTATTGTCTATGGCCTTGTTCAGGAATAATTAAATTTCAATTCATTTCTTAAACCCGGGCTAGTCTAATATGGTGATCGAAAAGTTGCGTTTTGTCCCCATGATCATCTCTTAACAAAAATTTCATGCAATGGTAGTAGTTTCTTCAAGTAATTTAATAATATCTCCAGGGATAATTAAAGACTAAACCATGGAGTACCTTTTCAAGGACATCCCTAGATAATTCGAAAGTAGGGAAGTAAAGGGACAAGACATCGACATATGTTTAAAGCGGCCACTGTTCATGGCTGCAGTATGGTTTGTCGGCGGCGGTATCCATCCATCCATTCGTCCGCATTGTGCGTGAGATTCCCTGCCTGAGGCGAAATTTAATTCAAGCGTGTCGCGAACTCCCGTGAGTGTGTCGTGCACATAATGAGGCTGCTGCGCTGGGGCTGATTTGAGCTGGCATGGCAAGCGACTTGGATTTCGTTTATCGTTGGGCAATGGACACTTCAACTTTTGTGCACATTTTTTTGCCCTTTTCAGGTAAATACGGCGGTTGGCTTTTTTTTCTATATGGTTTGTCTTTAAATTTGTTTTTGTTTTTTTATTTTGCAAATCGCAATATCAGTGAAAAGTCGTGGTTTAAAACCGCGACATGTCATGGGAATGAACGCAATGCATTGTGCTTAGCTTGTCTGACATCTGTTACTCTGTCAATAATTGTGGTTTCGGCATTTCTTAAACTATGCCTTTGCCGTATGTGTATCGCTTGAATTGGAGAAGACATCCGCTGGCGTTTTGAGACTGAAATAATTCGCAGTAGATTATTATGGGAAAAAAGTGAAGTCTTTTTATTTTGTTTTTTTTTTTAATACTCTGTATAGTATTTAAATTTTAACTAATTATAGATCTTAAAATTCCTGAATGTTTCTGACCGATTGTGATTCTAAATGTGTGGAGATTTTTGGGAATCTTCGTTCAGTAGAAAAATTTAAAATATTTTTTTTCCTTGGGGGGATAGACGTTTTAGCTCTGGGATTTGATTCCTATTTTAATGGTTGTAAATTTATCATTAAGCTGCAAAATATATCTTTTAAAATTTTATGTTTTAAGTATAAGTGGAAACTTTTTTTTTGTCTTAACACTTTCTTCAGCTGAATCTATGAAGACAATGAGAGTCTGATAAATTTTGAAACGTTGCTGTGCCAAATGAATATGGCTGGACTTTTTTTGTAATATGGATATACAATTATTACATCAACAAATGTGGTTTAATTAAAATGGATTACCCTTGCAAACAGGAGTGGATGGGCCCAGGGGGAAAAAGGGAATTTTCCCCTTGGGCCGGTGAGATTTATAAAATTTGGGCCGGTAGTATTAAACCAACACTTTCATTTTAAAACAAAATTTTTGAAAAAAAAATAGATTTGGGCCGGTAAAGTCAAAACTATAACCTAGACAAAGTTAATATTTATAGATAGATAGATATATAAATTTATTAAGTAATAAACATAAACTTAAACATCAGGTACAGTATAAAATTAAAAAACTGTTAAAATAGCCCAAGAAAACAGCCATAAAAACGATATGCAAGCAATAAATATAAATAACACCAACACAAATAAATATCATCACAACACAAGTCAAAATCAGTATTAAAGAATTCATTTACAGAATAACAACACTTATTAATTAAAATACTTTTCACAGATTTTAAAAGATCTTTAGGATTTTTTATATTTTTATTGATTCCGGAAGATGATTAAACAACTTGAATCTCCAGTAGTTTATGCTTTGTTGTGATGAGATGAGAAATAAAACCCCAATCACGTTCACATTTGGTGTTATAATGACATATTGAATTTAATTCTCACTGATGTCTTGAAAGGACATATTAAATTTGCATCTTTCTTTGCTTTTCTAAATTCAGTTGCAGTATTTTTTAAAGAATCTCACCAGCGAATGGATATATGGAATTGTATTTCCAATGACGTTAAACGTAGAAAGCTTCAAATCATCGGTGAAACACGTTGGTGGGCAAAAGAAACTGTTTTAAACAAACTATTTGGGTATTACAGCAACCCAGAATCCTGTTTATATATAAAGGTTTTAGAGGCGTTACATATGATCGAAACGAGTCACAAAATAAATATCGATGTCAGGTCAAGAGCCAGTAGCTTGAAAAATTGCCTTTTAAAATATGAAAATCTCCTGATCGGTCATATTTTTTAAGAATATTTCAAATAACTGAGTCATTATCTAAATATCTGCAGACAAAAGGTCTTGACTTACTTAAATGCAACAGTCTGGTAGAATCATCATTAACTCAGCTAATTGAAATTCAGAGAGATGCAGAAAGCACCAAAAAGATGACGGACACATTTATTGAATGGGCAAATAGACAACTTGATCTAGTCGAAGACTGCAATACACTAGACATTGAAGAAACCTTGCCCATACACAGAAAAATACGTGTGAAAAGAATGCATGACGAAAACACACCTGATGAAAGCCGACTGATCCTTTCGATAGTTTCAGGATTGAAACATATAATTTTCTGTTAGATGTAGTGATTGAGTCTATGAAACAACGCTTTACATATAACACAATTTTGTGCATGAACCTCTCTTTTTTAGGTCCTAAAAACTTTGAAGACATACAAAAGAATAGGATCCCAAACAATTTTCTGGAAAGTCTTTCACAAAAAATTATGCCGTTCAATGATTCAGCAACACCTGAGCAATTGCAAGAAGAGATTTTCACCTTTGCAAACAACTGGGAAACATTAAAATCAACGTTAGAAGAATCTTATGAATCTTTCGCGAATCTGGATGATTCTGAAGAAAATCCTATTATCTGCAAAAATTGCCGAAATTGTGCTGTTGACCTGTTGCTATAAAACTATTATTAAATATAATTTATACCAAGAGGCTTATCCTGCATTGGCAATAGCACACCAGTTTCTTCTGACGTTACCAATTTCTCAAGTGGAATGTGAGCGTTCCTTCTCTTTGTTAAAATTTATCAAAAATAGATTGCGGAATAGATTGTCCAATGAAAATTTGGAAGCCTTCATGTTGAGCACCAGAAAGAGCGAATTTGAGTACAGTAGACAATGAAAATGTTATTAATACTTTCGCTGAAACGTCTCCACTGATAAGAAAGTTGTTAATGTTTTAGATCTTTATTTTAATGAGTCATTTTTTTTTAGTTTATTTTCTGTTTGATTGATGTCCTTACCTGAATAAAATCAGATATTCCAGAAGTAGCTGTATTTTTTTTTAATTCGAAATTTTCACCGGTGTAACAATATTTTTAAACTATGTGGCCACTATTATTGATGAAAAAGAGTTATTATTATTACTCCTAAAAATTTTCGCCTGCGGCGACATTTTCTTTAGGCCGATTCCTCTAATTTCCCAGGCCAGTTTACCTCACCCCATCCACCCCTGCTTGCAAATATTACATAAAGACTATTAATAAATAGAATAAATACGCAAATGCGCCCACACAACTATGACAAAATTCATAAAAAAATGAAAAACCATAAAAAATATAATTTTTTTTTAATAAAGTCTGCTTCAAAATCCGCACTAAAAAATAGAAAATAATTTTTCGCTTTACTTAATGAGTACATCACAAAAGTTTGAAATTGGTACACAGAGAAAGTAAATTTGGAAATTTTTAGTCTTAAATAATAAGAAAAAAAATTTTCAAAGACAGTTTCATAAATTCAATATTTAATTGCAAACAAAAAAGAAAAAAAAAATATGCGCCCAGCATGAGGTCTGATTCCACAAAATTATAAGTTACATAAATTTTTATTTTAATGATTTTACGATTTGTGCATGCCAGTTGTAGACAAAATCGGATGTTAACTTGTGCCTCCACACGCAACGACTTTTATCCAGACTTTAGTTCAATTCTATAGCAAAGTTGTCAAACTTGCTTCTACGCAATAATTTCGGCCGATTTTATTCATGTCAGACGTCAGTCTCCACTCAGCTCCGACTTACGCAACACACGTTCATGTAAATTGTACGGCTTGGCCATGTACAAGATGTATGATTTACTTGAGCATGTGTAGCCGCCATAAGATCAATAATATTATACCCTAGATGAAAAGAAAAGTTAAATAAACTGAAAACCCAGAGCTCTGTATGGCAATACCAAGAAGGGGCTACTTACCCGATTTAGTTCATTTAAGAAATTTTATTTACTTTTTTTATGAAAACACCGCGTCTACAAAATTTCAGCTCTCCACGTCGACGCGTTTTCAAGCAATAAGAAAATATATAGTGAAAAACCAATGTTTTGTGTGGCAACATCAAGAAAGGGCTTCCCAATTTAGTCCATTTTTGAACTTGTATTTTAAATTTTTATAAAACTCCGCATACAAAATTTGAGCATGGGTATCTAATCAATTTTGCTCTACCATAATTATTTCTATACGGCTATGCGTTATAAACGCAATGGCAATCTCAGTATATCCTATGATTTCATCTAGGATATAAAAATAATGCGTGCCCAAGATAGGCTATCGAACCGACGACCTTGAGATTAGGAGTGTCATACTCTACCCACGGAGCTAGTTAAGTCATTCTAAGCGATTATAACTTATTTACATTAAATTGCGTTTGTCCTCACAGACTCAGACAAAGTGAGTTGAAAGGCAGTAAGTTGATGTAATGTCTTTAGAAATTAAAATCCATTAAGTAGATATAACCAAATACAATATACAACAGCAAAAACGAGAAAATAGATCAGCAATAGTGCGTATAAATGCTGAAGAATTATGGGGACGATTCTGATAAGGATTAATAATAATCTAAAATTCCACAACCGGTTATACGAGCCGCTCCAAGAAAGATTTTTTTTTTTATAGTAGTAACCGTAATAATTCTGTTACCAAATTATGTAACTTGAGTTACATAGCACTTCAGACTTCTTTGCGACCACTATAAACTCCTTATAGAGTTTAAATGGAGAATTATATAAATGTTACTGTGACTTGATTTAGGTCACGTTATATAAATAAAGCTTTTATAAAATGAGTAACAAAAGTATCCTGGTTACCTTAATATAACTTCTTAGATAGCCCAGATTGTTTGATTGAAACCAGTGTTTAGAACCCGACGGAGTTCCTGGAACGTGAGCCGCAATTAGGCCCATTGTGCACCCGCTAGACTTATGAGCAATCGCTCACAAACTATTTGTGCAAATGCAATAGTGTTTGGAGCAGCGGCGAATCCAGGATTCTTGTTTGGGGGGGGGGGGGCAACTATGGTTTAAACAATGGTATATGCTGAAAACTGAACAAAAGTTTGAAGACACTCGCCACCACTCGCAAATGTCAAATGCACAAAATTCATCATTTAAAAGATACGAGTCGAACAGATTAGCAAATGTCTACCACTCGCAACGGAGAAAGTTGCTTAATGTTCTTTGCCACTCCGAAAAGTCAGAGGAGATGTTAGATTATTCATTTTGTTTTGGTTTGTAAATGGTGGTAGTGCAAAATTTTCCAATCATCCATTTTAGTTAGTAAAACTGGGGAAATGTATTTTATTCAAATTCACGAATCATCATAAATTGTATCTGTGTAAAATACAGGAATTAAAAATTTACATTTATTTAAAATAGCAGTCACAGAACAGATGCAATACATTCCTTGTACGTATATAGCTTCATCGGCAAGGAATTGAGGAAAGTGAGGAGAGTGACTAAGCTGCCGATGTATGTCACCCTTAAACTTCCGCAGATTGCATGCCGGAGGAAGGACAGATGATGGTAGTCTGTTCCACGTTCGCGCAGTTCTGAATACAAAATCATCACGGAGTTTTACTCTACGGCCGAAAGTATTTTGAAGGTGAAAAGGATATACGCGGATTGCGTTGCGAGTATTACATCCAGGTATCAGGCATCAGGCTAGATATTTCATTAGAAGATTGACCATGCATGTAGAAATACAGGAGCGAAACGCAATCAACATTGCGGCGGTGCTCGACTGAGTCTATATGACAAGTTTTTGCCACATCACCAATGAGCTGAAGGCTTTCTTTTGGAAAATATCCAAGGAAGCCGGCCCCTGCCTACATATGGATATTGTATTCCGATCTAAGTTTGATGTAGGATTTGTAGAGGAGTGCTAGGATCGATGGGCTGAATTATTTTATTACATAAAGACGAGATATCGTCAAGAAGTGCTCCAAGAAGAAACGGGAGTGGAAAAATTAAGATCTTGTTTTAAAGAGATGGAACAGCTTTGGAACTTAGATGTATAGAATTCGATCCGTTTCGGTTTGCTCCAAGCGAGGATATTATCAAGGTGGTTATTCAAGGATCTAATCATGCAATCTGGTTTGACAGATGTGACATTTCCTCTGTAGTCCCCAAGGGGTGATTGAAAGTAGGAGATGAAAGTAAGAGATGGAGAATAAAAGTCCCCTGAGGCACCCGGGCATTTATTGGCTGAGATTGAGATGTAACGCCATCTAATATAATCCGTATTAAGCGACCAGATAAAACACCTTATATTCATAATAGAAGAGGACGAGAGAGGCTAAAATGTCTGACCTCCACACAAAATAGTAAGCCTTCGAAATATCTAGGGCAACAATTTTGGACTCACCAAAATTGTGAAGACTACGGCTTCAACGTTCTATAAGAAAAGTCAGGAAAAGAAAAGCCATATTGGCGATCGTTGAGGGTTTGATTAGTTTCTAGATACTTCATTAATTTGGAATTAATGATAGATTCAAACACCTTTGAAAGAGTCGAAGTGATTGTAATTAGTCGATAATTTGAGGGATTACTACTCGTTCCTTTCTTGGGAATAGGTTAACCGTGAGGTAGTTTTCAAGCAGTTGGAAATTTTCCTGTCGAATAAGACAAATAGAATAGTTTTCGCAGAGCTTTAGCCAAGAATGAGCCACAGGTTTTGTTTAACGGGGGTTTGAAACTACCAGGACCTGCAGCTACGGAGAATTTGAGGGAATCGAACATTCTAAATATTAGTTTTATTCAGGTAGTCAACAATCACTTCATTGTAAAGTATTGAAGGAATAGAGGAACTGCTGAAGTTTCTCCTGATGGTTTTGATCTGGGACCAGAAACATTTACTGCCTTTGCGTCTGGCCAAGAATCTAACATTCTGGTCAAAAATAAATTTTTCTCTTTGGATAGTGTTTCAGTTCTGGACATGGATAGGTGCGAAAGCAGATTATTTCGCTTTTATTGCTTGGTTGTTCTTATCGTTAAACCAAAAGCGATTTTGGTATTGTTAAGATCTGCGGTGTAACTACAGAATGTATTCACGAATGCTCAAGACTTAGAATTGTACCCCCCCCCCCGCCGCTTAGCTGGGTTCGCCATTGGCTTGGAGTACGTAAAAATTTTTGGGTAATATATTTGATAAAGATTATTAAAAATTCACATAATTCACATAATTTCGAAATATTTCATCCTTTGACGAATCCAAGTTGATTCTCTCATCGACATTATCGACATTTTCAAATTCAACTAACCAATTAGCTGTTATGTCTGTGTCTTCGATTTTTAGTACAACAACTTTGAAACTTTTCAGTAGAAAATACTACTATATTTTGCTTATCTTCAATTTCTTAATAAATTAATATTTATTGATTATAAATATAGCTCACAGAAAACACGAAATGCAGCGTTACATATAAAAATCACGTTACTAAAAGTTTTCGATTTTTATAACAGTTAACATCGTTAAAAAACGGTATAGATAAATAAAAAAAAACATTTCTATAATGGTTTTAATCGATACTAAGAGTCATTTCTTTTTATACCGTAGTTATTAAAGGACCACCTAAAAATTTTACGATATTTTATAGTTGGTATATGTATTACCGAAAGTTATTGAAGTCACTTATGAATGTTGTCGGGTGGATACTGCAATAAAACTGATTACCAATTAATTATATAACATGATGATGAAAACAATTATAAAACTTTCTTATATACATTCTAGTGATGGTTACTCTAAGTTATATCGACTGGTGATTGAAACATTTCCATCTTATACTTATAAAACCTTTAGTAAATTACTTCCACGATAACCATTAGAGTGCTTACAAAACTCTAATACAACTACGTTACCAGTTGGTAATATTATAAAACTCTTATATAACCACTCAATTATTTATATAACCGAATAACCATTACATAGCCCTTATAAAACAACTCTTCACTTTAGGTCACCGAAAATTGAAAAAATTGTTTCTTGAGGTGGCATCATAGCAGGGCTTTGCTAATTGGAACCCCACACACCTGTTTGAGTTTACCAATTCAGAAAAGAATTAATGCTTATTTACGATTATAAAAATATTTAGCGACTTTCGAAGAAAAATTCTCGGAAACAGCATACTCGTAAATACAAAAGGTTTTTAAGAAAACAAAAATATTATGTACACTGTTGGTGTGAAAGAGAAACGTAGTAATAGAATCCAGGATGAAATGGAAGAACTGCTGAAGGTCTTCCTTGGAATAACGAGGGCCATCCGTTCCCATATATAATTTTTTAATCTCATTTCCACAGAACGAAGTCAAAAGGAGTTTTACAAATTTCAAGAGACGGAAGAAGCTTATTTTCTCTGTTAATTCATCTTTGATTCTCCCACCCCTTAAGCTCTCGTTCTTTAAATAATTTATATATATATAATTTCGTATAAGAAATCTTAGAGTTGAATCCCAACCAGTAACCAATCATATTGTCTTACTTTTTACAAAACTTAAGTTCAATACCAGATGCCGTTATAACTCTAAATATGAAATTATATTAAAAAAAAAAAGTACAATCAGGTCCGCGCGATTCGGTTAATACAACGAAAAAAATCTTTACTATATTGAATGTAGTAAACGAAATCAATGCATTTTACCACTCGCAACCAAAGCTTGTAGCTTCTAAACCCGAAATAACTCCCTTGAAGACTTAGCGTGACCGTGAGGCCGTTCTCATTAATTCTATCGAGACATTAGGCGTGTTTAGGCGGAGACCAAACTAGTTTTTGCAAACTAGCTTGGTATGCATAAGGTTTCGGTTTATGAGGTCGAGTAGGATAACCTCAAATTAAAAATATATTTTTAATATTTTTATCGGGGTTTTATTTGCTCTGTTTATAAAACACCGACTCTTTTTGAGATTATGAAATGGATTTTGGTGTAAAACTAAGTTATGTGCTAGTGCCAGATTGGTTTGGTTTTGTTGCATTTGGTCCGTACCAAAATCAAGACGAAATAGGACTTGTTCGTTTCTTTTGTACGTGTGTGACTAAACTGTTTTTTTTTTGTTTTTAGTCCAATTAGACTGGTTGAATCGCCGCCTAAACGCGCCCAGTGTCTTCAAACAAAACACTTGAAACAAAGTTCAAAAATTACCTCATTCTGTATATAAAACTGCTTATTTCAAGTTCAGTTACAATTAGAGTCATTTCGCAGAAAATCGTTGTTCTGTTACACAGATAAGTTGATTTTATTGTGAATAGTACTTTGCTGAAATATTTCGTATTTTTGTCCATTTTTGACGGAGATACGGTATTTTGAAAATTGAAAAAAACTGACAAATTTTGCTTATTAGGTGTAGGGGAAAGAGTGATTTTAGCGGTCTGAACAAAAGTATGGTCATGACATTCCAAAGAATCTATTCGAATATTCCATCCGTCTTATTTATCGAGCATACTGCATATAATCTGACAACTCAGTTGACGTCAGAAATTTTCATTCAAAGGTTTCTGAACTACATATATTTAAAAAATATCTCTATCCAAACTTCAAAGAGTTCGATTTTCTTCTTTCCATAGCTGCCTCAAAACCCATTTCGGATTAAAAAAAAAAAGAGTTTCTTGAGATATTCAAAGATAACGGACATATCCATTATCTTGGAAACCAAGTTTTCAAAAAAAGGACCTCGACGAATTCTTTTCAAGAACTTCAAAGCTTCCTGAAATAAATAGCCTTTATTTCATAGGCTCGCGACGTGTAATTCTGAGATATAACTTGTTGAAAATGTACCTACCAAGCAAAAGTTGTCATTTTTTTCAAATTCCAAAATACCATTAAAAATAGACAAAAGTAAAAAATATTTCAGCAAAGAATTATTAAAAATAAAACAGATCTACCTGTGAAATTTTATCAAAATCGGAGATCGTCGATGCACAGAATATTTGTGGATTTTCTGTGGAATAAACCAATACAAAGATAAAAAAAACGAATTTTCTGATTCGCAAAATCACAGCATCCATGGCAAATCATTACCATCGTATTATACTCTTCCATGGACGCAAGTACTACCATGTATGGCCTAACCTTAACATACTTTGATTGATCAAGCGTAACTGCTTTACATAGAAATTTATGTCGGCTATATTATTACCATACCATACAACAGAATGGTATTAAACTAAACCTCCAGCTACCCCCATGAATGCGTTAATACCCAGCGAAGACAACGTAAGAAATGTAAATGGAAATGTCAAACCTTCTATTAAGGCTGAGGATGACCCATCTCATTTGTGACAAAGGAAACATTTTCATTGTCCCGGAGCAACAATCTTGTATGTTTAAGTTTATTTATCCAGAACGCACACACAGGGTGGCATTCTAAGGGACCAACCAAGAACAATCTATAGTTGCTCCCCTCCCCCTCCCCCATATATATATAAATCGCAACCATCCTATCTTGCCCAGCATCTTCAACTGAATGCCATTTCAATCAAAGATTCTGACCCAATTTTAAGGACAGTGAGATGGACACACGCCGCCACCCATTCTAAAATATGCTTTTAGTTTTAATGAGCACCCTGTAGAAATTCTATCAGAACCCTATATATACAAAATATAACAATAACTCGCAGGGGCCTTCTAGCTGTACAGTCGCAAAGAAAATGAAGATGCCTAGAACACATGGATACACAAACATTATAATGCCCGTGCGAACATAAGGACGCATGGACAAGGCAGGAATCTATAGTCGGAATATGTAAGTTTGTGTTTTTGTGTATCCTGTGTCGGGTACCACACGGTTTTATGTGGTCCTTACAAAGGAAATTAGAACATTTGATGAGCCTCGAATAGGGTGTGGGTTGAATCTTACATAAATAAGCAGGATCAAATGGACGTATACAAATGGATATATATATATATGTATACGTGTAATGTATGTACAATATTCGGCTCCAGAAAATATCTCAACACTCTAAGGCTCTACGAAAGGATAACACGCAACGGTAATTCCAGTAACCATTCCTCCAACTCTGTATTATCTGAAGGGGTATTCTGCAGAGTTGGGGTGTTGTAGCTGTACCCTTTTCATATTTGAACTTGTCCCTTGTCCACGACCGTCTAGTTTAGAGAAAGTCAAGACTCTCTAAATAGCTGCTGTTTTTAATAAACATAAGCACACCATCCAAGGCACATGTCCACATGCCTCTGGTACGTTAATATTCATACATACATATATCTATATCTATATATGCATGTAATATAGTGGCACATGTACATATGCTTAAGCTTCTGCTAATTACCAAGTCCCTCCACATTTTTACAAGAGCGAGCCTATTGTGGGCTAATAACACTTTCGACCGTGCTTTTCCCTTAGTGGAGATTAGAGCTGGAACACCGGCTTCTGGCTAATGCCATCACGTTCGATGATTACTCTAGTTTGTAAAATGGCGTGTGGGTGGTTTGGGCTAATAGTTGGCATGAAACTCCCTAAAAACGGAATAAGCAGGAAGGGATGGAGCAATATAAATTTTATGCTGACATGTTTTTGGGAGAGGAAAAGTTAATTGAAAGCAGTAGTTTTTTCTCTCTTGCAGTAAAATGAGAATGCTTTTGTTAAAGTTTTAGTGAAAGTCATGAGAAAATTTGGCGCATTCTGAAATGTAATCGTGCTGATATCACTACACGATTGCTTTATTAGACTTTGTTTCGGTTTGCCACATCGTTTCACATTCAATTTAGATCCGTATATATTTTGCAATTTTTTAACATTTTACATAAATGTATGAATATCTTTTTCCACCTAAACACATATTTCAGGGCTTTCTCGTTACCTGGTGCCCTGAATATCCTGATGCTTCTTCTTATCGAAATAAGTTCAAGTTAGATCTGCCAGATCCTTACTTCCGTTTTTAATTGATATTCAATCATCTATTTACGAATTTTCAGCTTTGTTAAAACACCTTAGTCGAACTGACCGCTAGCTCTTAAACTAATAGATACATTCCGAAGGAAATGAGACAACTTTCCTTTAATATTTATATACGTCGACCTATTTGTTGCAATGCATATATTATATGCCGAATTCAGAGTAAAAACTATATTAGTTCTCAAAAAGCTAAAACTTATTACCACACTAAATTGGATGTACCGCCCAGGAAATTTGAGTTAAAACACTCAATGAGGACGTTCGAGAGTATTGAAAATTAAAATGAAGAAATTTCCTTATTACCACTAAGAATTCCAAATTTCGTTTTTAGTTGAGAGGGTACGTGGTTAGACAAATTTTTCGTCCCAATATGAAGCAAGGACAATAAAGACAATATGAAATTGCCCACATCAACCAAATAGACTGCAAGTTTTCATTTCAATGGAACCCATCTATGTATTTTTCTGATTGAATCGTGTTATTGGTCACACTGTTTGGTCTTGTTTTGACAACATTTGAATAAATTAAATATAACGAATTTGAACGAATTAACACTCAAATATATAAGTATAATATTTTCACATGTCCTACTTGGTCCAAACTGTCCATATATAATGCTCATTGCTCTTTACTACAGCGAATGGATTTGTGCAGCTTATTTCAAAAGATGGATGTTGTTATGGGACCCGTAAGTATGTATACTAAAATCATTTATAGAAATTCAATAGATAGTTACCTGTAAACGTGTTGGTAATAAAAAACTACATATACTGTCGTTGAGTGGTTTTCCTGTTGAAAAAGGGGTCGCTTTGATGATGAGGGGTCATGCTAAAGGCGATATTTACTATACATCTATTCTCAATGTCAACAATAGTTAGATTCAACCTGGAAATTGGAAAATATTCTTATATACAACAACGAAACTAAATCATATTTATTTTTAAAAAAAATTCCCTTATGAGGCTCGATTAGGACTAATTAATGCATACCACTACGGTTATTGATCAATTTCACTATGCAGAAAAGCAACCACTTCTGACTTTCTGTTGCAATAACTCAAAATCGAACAAAGGCACAGGAGGTATTCCCAGGTGTATTGCCTATAAAAAATAATTTATTGGATGATATTTCAATGCGTTAAGAAAGAAGATTTAATTAAGAAAATGTATTTCTGAATATACCAACACAAAATTCGATTCGATACATTCAAAAACAATGATTTTGGTATGTTCAAAAATACATTTTCTTTCTTCGCGTGTTAAAATGTCAACTAATAAATTTTTTTTATAGAAAATGAACCTGTGAGCAGGTACCTTTTGATGCCTTTGCTCGATTTAGATTTAATTCAGTTTTAATTTTAATAAGGAACTTGTAAAAATTGTTAATATATGTCTTTTAGAAAAAACTTTGTATTAAAATTTATTATTAGTTACGAAATTTACATTTATTAATGACAGAAAAATGATCTTCTGTAACACAACTCAATGTCCGAGACTATAACATAACCGAAGATAATCTATGCCTTCTCTCTAATTAAATAATGAGCAACCATGGACACAAGACTTAAATGTAGTGGAGGAGATTCAATAATCGAGTTACATAAAAACTGAGTTTCTTCTTCTTCTTTAGTAGTTACACCATTGCACACGGTCTGTACAATGACATATCGATATTCGGTATAGATCCTACAAAATAAATATTATTCTTGTCACAGGTGCAGACTATAAAGTTGCAGGAAGGATCATTCCATAGTAAATCGATTAGACTTCAACCCGACCATCACCAATTTCGTTCTTATTTTGCTGAAAGTTAAGTAATTACGAGATACGAACTTCACACATACTTTTTTTTTTGTCTTGCGATGCATGCTGCTTGAATTTCAGAACTCAAAGAATTTTGAAATCCTTAAAATTCCCCGATTTTTGATCTCCTGTGTTACATAGCCAAGAAATCAAAGCTTTTGTTCTGATTATTACAGAGACATGGTCTGTAGCTAATTTTAAAGAGCAATGTTCAATTTTGAAAAAAATTTTTTATAAAGAATGTCTTTCATAAGAAAAAAAAATGATGACAATAATATCTTTATCCTTGAATACCTCAATCTCAACATTTTAATTTAACATATCTTCAGGGGTTTCGAAGAACAATAGGAAAAAAACCAAATCCCTATTAGATGGCGTCCTTCGTTTTTTCCAAATGACGTCACGTAAGAATTTGAAATTTGAAGCACACTTTCAAGTATGCTAATAAAAAAAAATCGAAAGTTCTGATGAATTGGTTATAAAAATATAATCCAAAATGTGCGAAGAATACCGTCGTCCCTAATCTTCTAGGTTTCTAAAGCTAAAATTTGCATATTATCAGGGTTAATAGGCATTGAGTTGTAAGTAGCAGGAAAACTGGAGCTTCTTTCGTCACTCTCATTGTTGCTGGAAAAAAATGTTTTTTGTGTTAATTTATAAGGCAACTCTTACTAATAAGACCAACTCTTATAAAATTACTCTTAGTTATCATAGGCAAATTTGAGTTAGATTTAAATATACTTCAATTTGGTAGGTCAATTGTTCGATAAAGCTCTGGTACGGATCTCGGATTGCGCAAGCCGAGCCCAACTCGCTCTTAAGCGAATTATTTTAAATGTTAATTCTCAAAATGTTGTTAGCAAATTGTTAAATTCTTACGTTGGGATCGATCGTAATGGGTTAAGTGAAAAGACTTTTTTTTTTTCACCAATACTAGTTAGTTTTGAAAATCAAAATCAAAAAAAAAAAATATTATGCAAATTTGTTGTTATTCTTGATATAATTTCTTTTCTTTCTAAATGTAAACCTGTGATAGTCATCTAAAACATAGAAAGAATCACCTCAATATCTGCTTCCATTCAAAAGTGACTAATATTTTTATATTATACAAAAAGTGAAAATGTTTAATTTCCAGGTTACAATAAGCAATAAGCGTTCTATGTTGCCATCCTCTGGCAATATGCAATGCAACTTTTTAATTTTTTTCTTGTAAGAGGATTTTTTTTTATAATTTTCCCTGAAACAATATACTCTTCTTTTGAAGTTAAAGTTAAGTTATAACTTTTTAAATATAAATCAGTGGATAAGGATTAAGGATTTAAAAATCATTCCTTTCAATTCAATTGATTTCTTATAGAAGCTTTTGCAAGTTCTCGTCTACTAAATTATTTTATACGTTTCCTTGTTGTCAAGAGAAATAATTATTTCATAAAAAAAAAGTATCAGTAACAGATTTAGGAAGTTAGCCTACTTCCACAGATTGTTTTTTTTTATGTTTCTAAATTCTGTTTAGGTGATACTATCTCACATTTAACTTACGTTTTTTATTTTTATTAATTATGTAGTTATAATATTGTATTAGTATTTGACTTTCCTGCAGTCTATGACATCTGAAATATTTAACAGTGAAGATATGTTGACTTCTTCTGCTGGATATTCGTCATATTTACAAGCCACTCCGTTTTACAATCATGCTTGAAAATTATAAAATTTTGAGTTCACACTTCAATTTTTGAGCGGAGCAAGCACTATTTATCCCAAATTGAAAACGCCAGCCTGGAAACAACATTTATTCACTCTCAAAAATTTATGGCTCCCAATAATATACAAGCAAAAAAAAAAGATACTGTGAGGTATATATGAGATTATTAACGTTGCTGTATATGTATATCCATAAAGTCGACCGAAAATGAGTTTGGCTCCGAAAAACTGTGTAATTGGCCATGTCATCAGCCTAAGAATGAAGAATATCCGACTCTGTATTATCATTCATGTCCTCCACTTAAGGACCAATATCAAATCATAAAACTTGACTTTGCCGGTTTAAGGAGTAGTTAAGGAGTATTGCTGTTATTGACGAAATTTTAGATTGGTTTGCTTGTTTCGGTCAAGTATTTGAAAATGTCGACATTGGTTATTGGCTTATGCAAATAGATTTTTATTATACTTCACAAGTCTTCAAGTGACATATTATCCGCCACAACTACCTAATTTAATTCAGTTCTGAAAGTTTGGTATTATTTACATATTTGAGGAGTAAATCAAAGGACCGTACGGGGGTTTTTCACCCATCCGAACGTAGTGACAATATTTGGAGAATTTCCAAGAGGATAATAATAAAACCAACCAGTTATTTGACAAAACTAATTTATTTTGGAATTAGGTTTATTGCAGGGTAGATATTTTTTGTTTTTTATAGAAGAAACATATTGTCACGTCATAGCTTCTTTCTAAAAAAATACGTTGCTAAAAAACAATATTTTTGTCTTTGTCAAAAAAGGTGTGGGATGGTGTGAAAAGATTGATGGTCTGAGATGTTACTAACTTCATCGAGTGCTTCACATACCTACAAGTGCAGGTCGCCATTATGCATTATCCAATTTTTTGTTAAGGTTTCCGGGATGGATTATATATACGCAATTTTTTATTTGTCCACTCTGAGCAATCTATCATTGGACATTTTTTTAAGCTGTATTCGTTTAACAATCAGGATTTTTATTTATTTGAAGGTAGGGGGACAGGTGACCCTATCTCAAACACGGAGGCCAAAGCGGCCGATTGTTCTGTCCTGCTAGAAGGTTATTCACCAAAACCTTCCTGTCCTCTTAATGAAGCGCATCATGTCTTGGTGAGGCAGGTTTTTCAGCTAATCCACAGATAGAAGGGCAGACCCTAGAGTATCCAGCCTGCACCGGGCGAAGGCTGAACACACATACAAAAAGTGTTCGATTGTCTCGTACTCTCCCTCCAGGCTGGACATCACTCAGGGCTGTCAATAAATCCCATCCTTGTTAGATACGCGTGAAGTGAACTGTGGCCGGTGATGATGCCAACCACAGTTCTACATTGTTTCCTTTCGAGACCCATGGGAAAATCGGAGATATTCCCATTGGGCTCATCAAGAAACAGTTTTGTAAACTTACAAGTATTTAGGTTCGCCCATCTATGCTGATGCTTTTTACGAATATCAGTTTTGATGAGAGACCTGACACTAGAGGTGGCAACGCCTACGGCGGGTTCCGGTCGGAGGAATGGAGAAATAGAGCCAGCCCTAGCTTAAAGGTCAGCCCTTTCATTCCCCATGATCGCCATGTGAGCAGGAACCCACAGAATGGACACCTTGTTGTGGATACATAACTTATCCACAGAAGCCCTGCAATCCCCCAGTAACTTAGATGTTAGCCGAGGACCACTCAGAGCCATCAAGGCTGCCTAACTATCCGAGAGGATAGCAGTATCGTTCACCTTGTTTTGCATATCAAAGGCTAACTTCACTGCTATCGATATGGCGAAGACTTTAGCCTGGAAGACAGTGGTGCGAATTGAGATTTAACAACTCGCAATCAGGATTTATATTATAATCTTTTATCTGTGGTGAACGGGGCAGTGGGCCGCAGTTTTTCAACAATTTTGAAAAAAAAAACGTTTAGCCATAACATGCGTAGGAGCCTCTAGGCTTTTAATGATTACCTGCTAGAGGATGTGAAAATTTCCCACACCGAAAGAAGTGTGCTCATCTGGTGGAGTAGTTTTAAGTACTCACTGAGCACACGATCTGAAGGCATCCTATCCTTTTCACCTAATCATGGACTCTCTTATAAGGGCTGTCTGCATAGCTTTAGGCCACTAGACGTTTTCCCCGCTAGAAAGTATGGGTTTTATTATACCCCGAATAAATCATAACGTTATTTTTGGATTTAGACCCTATTTTTTTCAAAAAATCAAACGCCCACATAACTGGGTCGGTTGCAATTTTAAGTTGGAGATTCAAAGTAAACTTGCTATCCAGAATTACTCCTAAATATTTTCTCTGTTATATGAATCCAAGTTGGCATAAACTTCATCACCAAAACTAATGAAAGGAGCCATTAATGGCTGGTTTAACCTTATACGGATAGGTCCAGGAAGGAGGTCTGAAGTTACTATAAATTTTCTGCAAGATATAGTTGCTATGGTCGAACAATTCAAAAGTTTGTTAAACAAAGCCGTCCCCCAGAACGTTAGTTTTTTAACATATTTTACAATTACGTATAAAATGTAATCTGTATATTATTACAAAGACCGATAAAATACAATAAAATCTTTAAATAATATAATAGCAGTTCTTAAATGCTCGGACTCCTTTTAGGTTTGGGACCCCTATGGCGCCCACAGAGCCAAATCTTGGGTGCGATACTGTTGCTAAAAATAAAACCAACATTTTTAATCTTCTGTATGAGAAGAATAGTCTCCGTGCCACGTTTGATTGGAGAAAATCTAAGAATCCTTGGATTTGACCTATAGGCAAAATGCATTTGAATTTGTAATGTTCAATTTTAGTTTGCTTCCTCCCGCCGACGTCATTCATTCCAGATACTCTAGCTTCAGTAACTTAAAAGGACATTTTATTGTATATGTGTATTATGCGTTTGATAAAAATCAAAAACATTTCTAAGCATTTTTTACAAGTATGGAGAATAAAATAGGGCCAATAATTGAGCCTTGTGTTTCTCCAGATAAAACCAAAATCGGAGTGGTTGACTTGCTATTAACTTCAACCGTTCGGTATCTACGAGATATATAGATGACAAAAAATTCTGAAGTGTCCATATGGAATCCAAACGAGTCTTTAAGTTTGTTCATAATTAATTAATGGTCTAAAATATCAAAGGCTTTAGAGGACTTTATTCAAGACAAAACAGTTAACTTATTCCTATATGCACGTACTCTAGCGGATACCAAATTGATAATGCCTTTTCAGTACAAGATTCGTGTCGAAAACAGCATATTCAATTTGACATTAAACATTTGTTCACACTTAAAATAGTTAGTTCTATTCTTCATAATGTTTAAGCACTATTGTATTTTCAAATTTAAATAATATTCAAAAAGACGGACATAAAAGTGATTTTATCAGAGTTGGTCTCATTATTAAGACTTGCCTTATAAGTTAATACATAAAACAATTTTTTGTCAGCAACTGTGATGAAAAAAAGAGCAAGAATACAGAGCACTATCAGATTTATCAAAGCATCTAAAAGCATGAACCCTGCCATGAACACCAATAACATAAAATTATTACAACAACAGAATGGAGAAACGATTTTGGATAAGTACGAAGAATTTAAGATAAAATAAGTTAAAAAGCTAGAATTGGCCTAGATCAATGTCCGTATAAAATTTCGTATGGTCACCGATTTATGCAAGTTTGATTTTTGAAGTGATTTGTCGCATATATTTCTAGAACGGTTCGTCGGCAGTGTTGAAAATTTAGCTACTTTGTGGCTAAATCTAGCTACCAAGAAGGTAATTTAGCTACGAAGATTTTCATTTTGCTACCGGTAGCAATTTAGCTACCGTGGGCTCCTTTAGCTACCGAACTGTGGCTAAAATTTTCATTTATTTTGACCATAAATTTTTACCAAATTGTGAAAGAAAATTGTATGCTACCTGTACCCGAAATCGCAGCTGCTAAAAAGTTTACTTCTGGCACTAATTGTATTGGCGCTACTGTAAATTGTAATTGTATTTACTTTTTTGCTTGTTTCATTGCTACAGAAATGCGGCCAAGAAACTGTAAAGCTGTAAAATTTATAGATACTCGAAAGAATTTATTTAAAGAATTGTGTCAGTTTGTTATAAAATCGTTGCCTTACCTCATTCCAATGCTGATATAGGAAAATATTTAGCTTCATGAATATTGTTAAAAACAAATTCGGAACGAAATGAAATTAAAACTTTAGGTTCAATCCTTTCGATTTGATTTGGGTTACAAAAGTACGGCAAAAGCTGTGATGAGTATGAAATTCCTGCTCTAGTTGTTAAAAAAATTGGCACTTTAGAGACTTAAGTAGTGAGTACATATGTAGATGTTACAGAACTGTTGAAAGATCTTATCTAATGAATTACTTATTTGGATTTGACTTCTTTGGATTTAACCCCTGTCTGTTGTTTTAAGCTCTTTTAATTTGATTGTCATAAATATAGGACTTTACAAGAAATAAATATTTTGGTTAATATAATATTATTTTTTTAATTGAACGATTATTAATTGATAACACGTAGGTGGGTTTATTAATTTTCCTTCTCTTCCCCCTGAACGTGTTGACATACATATAGATATACATACACTGTCGTTTGTGGTTCATTTTTTAAATCAAATCGAAAAATTAATTTTATGTCGATTTCGATGGGACCATTTCAGTGTTGCACTTTTTCTGGCAGCGGAAAACTGGGAGCACTGAAGGCCATGAACATATTTCTGTCATATTCCTTGTATTTGTGGGCACACGGAGCTGTCAAACGTAATAAATGTTCTTTATTGATATATAGAAACAAAGTTCTTATTAATTTTATGATAATTACCCAAATAAAATGTTTTAATTCATTTAATTCCAAAATTTCACAAATAATCGCGACAGTAATATTTTGACAGAGCAGTTCACAATTCAACTTGAATATGTATTCGTAACACCGACAAAATATTCAGTGCAAAGTAGGGTAAGTCAGTGCAAACCTCGTGTTGCACTTCTGCTATAAAAATTGTCCTATCGAACATTTTCAGTGTTGCACTCAAGTTCCATAAGTAAAACTTTAGCTACCATTTAGCTACGAAAAAAATATGAGTTTAGCTACTAGGGAGCTGGGAAGTAGCTAAGTTTAGCTACAAGGGTAAATTCAGAGTTGGAAACATCGTCGGACAGAAAAAATGATTATAACTAATATTATAGGATTTCGTGTTCTAGGTCTGATCGTTTTCACAGTATATGTAAAAAACCTAAATTTTTATATGGCAATTATATTGATATTTCTATGAAAACTCCGTGGGTACACATAATTTCTGCTCTCTAAGTTGACGCGTGAAAAACGAAATTTTTGTATGGCAACCTCACGAAGGAGCTGCCCGATTTGTTTCATTTTCGAACTTAAATTCAATGTTTTTTTAACAGACAGACGGACGGAAGACGGAGATGCAAAAATCAAAATAACTTTAATTTTTATGTGTGGGTGTCCAATCCATTTTGCGTTACAAACGGAATGACAAACTTAGTATGCCCTTTAGACTTCACCTAAGGTATTATTATTATATAACAAGCAAATTCTCAATGATCAATTAAATTAGTATTCGAATGAAGTGCAAAAGGCATTTCGTATCAGCAAGAACTTATTTCTCTTCAGTACGGCTGGTTCTTGCTTGCCGTATATGCCTGGAAAAAGCCAAGTTGACCTCGCTTATATGTACTCAGTTAAAATTCTAAATGTGAATTATATGAGGCGAAATACTAAAAGTATTTACTTTGTACTCAGCAGTACTGAAGAGTATTAAGTTCTTGCTGATACGAAATGCCTTTTGCACTTTCATTAGTTGTAGTTGCAGTTTCAGCAATAATTTTTTTTGTTATTAATTTTTTTAATTGATTACAATTTTCTACGAAAAGTCTTCACGATTTTTCTGTAAGTATTCGAATAGTCTGTTAGAAGATCCGCTAACGTACAAGAATAAAAATAATTGTAATCTCACAGATCAACTAGATAGTTAGTAACCTTGTAATGACCGAGTAGGGCGCAACGCGTCGATTTGTTTGTAAAACGCGAATAAATAAGTATTTTTTGAAACAATGCTGTTTTTTGAATGGTTTAAAATTTTAGTTCTTGAAACATAGAAGATAAAGATGGACAGTGTTTTTTTCATATATACGGGGTGTTTCCTGGTGAGAGGTTTAAAGGGTGACTGGATTCAAAGAGGTGACTGGATCTTATGTCGTGTTTGGGTGTTTCTGAACCATTTCGGAGTTACAGGGTGAAACGAAAATATGTTAGTTTTTTACAAAACACCCTGTATATTAATACGTACAGAGTGAAATATTCCGGTTAAGACCTAAATATATGTAGAATCTAATGGCCTTTCTATGACTGCTTAACCACCCCATACTCTTTTTTGTAATACAAGAAAACTGATTAACATAATTTTTTTTTTTTATAAAAACCGTAAACTGTGGGCTCTCTTCTTTAATTTGACCTACTACACATTTGTCCTAACCGTAGTCGTTAAAGATTTTATCTCGTAACCTATTTAGGTCAACAATCATTTGTATCCTTAGTAACTGAAAATATGTTTATTAAAAAAATTAATAGAATTAGAGCTAATTATTCGTTAACGGCTATAGTTAGATTAGATTTGTGAAGGGATGTGTAGGCATTAGCCTCGCTATCACTGCAATCTGAGAGATCTATTGTGAGTCGCCGTTGCATTTACTCCCTTTCCTGAAAAGAGATCAGTACTCATTTTGAGCTCTGTTCTTCTAAGGAGTTGGAGTTCTTTTGTTTTTCCGCCAGAGTTGTCGATAAACTTTTTTGCTTGACCAAGTCCTTGTAGGCTTTCCGAATACAGGGATTCTTGTTTCTTCTCCCAGTCGCTTAGGGCAACTTTGAGCAAAAACTTTGAGGTGCACCAAAATTTCTCTGGACCAACAAACTGAGTTTCCGCTCTTCTTTTGGCTAGCCATCAGTAATGTCATTGCCTTTGTGGCCCTTATGTCCAGGTACCCACATGAGCATAACTTCGTTTCTCCTTGATAAGTTTTTGATGGTTTTTAGACATTCACAGACTATCCCTGACTTGACAGTGTAGGACTTTACGGCCTTGAGGGCAGCTTGACTTTCCGAGAGGATATTAATGGTTGAGCAATTTATGGATTTTTTAATGAAGGTATTGACGCATACTATTATGGCCAATACCTCGACTTGGAATACGGTAGGAGTAGAGCCCACAACCTTTGATATATGGCATTTTGGGCCATATACGCCCAGTCCGACTCCATTGTTCGTTTTTGAACCGTCTGTATACCACACCATCGATCCATGCAGGAAGGACAGTTTAGTGGAACGCCATTGCTGTCGGTCTCCTAGAATCGATCGGAATTGTCTTACAAGATCCACCCTGGGTGTGATTATATATATTGTCGTCATTTGCTCGAAACATGTCTGTTTTAAGATACTTAAGTGACCAAACAGATCACTGGCTTTAACTATTTCTCCTTTTGCACTCTAATAGCACTGGAGATCGATTCCTTTATCACCTGCAAATGTAGTGGTGGAAGGCTTAGTAAGGCTTCCATGGATGCTGTAGGACAGGTTCTTATGATACCAGTTATTCCTTGACAGGAAAGCCGCAGGGATTTTTCATAGCAGCGCCTCAGCCGTTTTTTGATTAGGTTTTGGCCACCATGTAAGGACCGCATAGGTGACCATGGGTCTACCAACCGTGGTGTATATCCAGTACATAAGTTTTGGCTTCAGACCCCATGTTCTGACAATGAAGCGACGACAGGTGTAGATAGATCGCACTGCTCTATCCGTCACTCTGGACATATGCAAAATTCCAGGTAAGTTTCTTATCTAGAGTTACCTCCAGATATTTAGCTTCGTCTAAAAATATCAATTCCGTGTTATCAAAAGAGGAGTCGTTAGTGAAAGCTTCGTTCTTCTCGTGAACAGAACGATAACAGTTATGTCGGGGTTTCTGCTAAGGCCTTTGTTTAAACACCACGTGCGGACTTTGGAAAGGGCATTTTGCATGAGTTCGGATATGACTTGATCATGCTTGCCCAGTATTGTGACCACTGGGTCATCCGCGTAACCTTGTACATTACAACCCGAACTGGCCAGTTTCTCTAGCGGGTCATCAATTATGATCGACGACAGGAGTGGGGGAGAGAACTACCCCTTGTGGGCAGACTTTTGCTGCGGTGATCGTGATTATACAGTTTCCTAGAGTTGTGGTTATCCTCCTACTTCAGAGCATGAAGTCTATCCAGTTTACTGTGGAGGGCTCAAAGCCTTTATCCTCGGCAGCTGATTTAATTGAATCGAAGAAGGTATTATCGAAGGCTCCTTCTATGTCCGCAAATGCACATAAAATGCAAATGCACCACAAATTTTGAAATTTTGAAAAAATATCTTTTTGGAATCCTTGAGAGTCAGATAATACATAGACCATAACGATACAAATTTTTTTTTGCTTTCACTCCAATTAAAAATTAATTAATTAAAAAAAACTAACAATATTTCATAATCTTTGACTGTCGAAATATGTGCTTGTACGTGTCACGAAGGTCCAACATCCTGCTAAGTTTCCAAGTTCTTATACGTCATATAGTTTCCGAGAAAATCTTCTGTAAAAGACAAACGGATGGACGGAAGAGTGATCTTATAAGGGTTCCATTTTTTTCCTTTTGAAGTACGGAATCCTAAAAAAATAGAGAAACAATGCTCAAGTAGTTGTCCTGGAGTGGAAGTAGAGAGTAATACCATCCTGGAGCATGAAAAAAAAACTGTTCCTTGTTACTTTGTAAATTTCCTAATTCAGTAAGCGATTGGCCGGTGCAGGTTCATATATATTATACAGTTGGTGGTACTTATCCATACTTAAGTTTGTCGTAACTATTCTGATGTTAATTTTGGGTGAATTTCTCTTAAATTCTTTCCTTGCTCGAGTTTTATGCTTTACTCACAAATCTAATTTATCTTTTTTCCAAATAAATAAGTTTTATAATGCTTAGAAAATTTTTGTTATTTATCCATTTCTACAGTAAAAATACATGGCGCTATTCAATTTCATTCGAACCACTCGTGTAGTGAGGGGTTCAGAGGAACACTTAGATTGCGCTTTAAATAAGCAAATTTAACTTTAACAGGCACAAAAATCTTTTGAAACGATATGAAATAGTAGTTGCAAAATTCCAACAGATAAGTTAACTAAACTGTCCTAGCTACCTATGCCTACTTCTTGTTTTCCTTGGAAGTACCTACTTATCCGAGAGTATTTGCAGTAAGCTCCATGAAATGATAGATTTCAATTAGCGGAATGTGCTATACAGGATCATAATTCCCCTGGGGAACTGCAAAAGGATAAAGTGATATATATTAATAGCTGTGTGTAAAAATTATAGGAGGAATACTTTTTTGAAACTAACCTCTGTGTCCGTATGTGGCCAAACATGAGATTATAAGACATTTTCGTGCCGAATGCCAATTACTTGGTAGTGGCTGGCTATGCACTTTGCATGTGATTCACCCAGGAAATGCTATTGAGCACGCCACGTACACACAAATCGCCCAGTACAGCCTGCTTCACCCTTTGTTCTCCTATAGCCGTGTATGTAATTAAGTCCATCTTACGTTTTCGCCTATTGCCAAGTCTTCTTCTGTGATGACCACTTGAGTCTATAGTCGTTGTCCTCCTCATAGCAGTCGTCTTGGTCGTCATCGTTATTCCGTTCAACATACGTTAGCATTTATGTAGTCCACGTTTGTACATATCCTTGTGAAATGGACGGTCCATATGTGACCAGTATCCACTGATATACATCAAGAAATGTTCCAAGCAGCAAAGATGGCTGACGCGGATCATTTGTCCATTTTATAGGAGCATAGTATACAAGGAACGAGTCCCAAGGAAGAGGAAGGATGTTAGAGGAAACTGCTTGCTCGAAGCAGAGATGTTGATGACGACGTTCCGGTAGTAGGGGTAGTTGAAAGCCATAGTGTTAGATGAAAACACACCACCCTGGGCCCACCCACAGTGCTCGCATCTTTGATTGTACAATTTCTAAAACTATCCCCTTCCAGGACTCCGGCCTTGGGTGTAAATTGTACCAGACGACGACCCAGTGGTATCCCATCTTTGTGTGCAGCCCAGTGAAACTATAAAGCTTTGAATGCTTGAATGTGTACGACGACAAGCGGGCCAGAGTGCAGTGTCTTATAGGAATGGGTAATATATTCCTTGTGTACAGTTTAGTTTAGCAGCTTCACCGGGAGAACTAGCGGCAGTAGCCGGAGCTCGCCACCAGCAGAGTCCGGCTGCTCTAAGTATTTACGTAGCAAGTAGGTACCTACATCACCATTGCTACAGTGCGCCACAAGGATGCACATATAGACGTGCACAAATGCACAGTGTCCAGTGATTATGCAGAAATTTAATGCGGGAGAAACTCCCAAGGAGTGTGAGCTGGAAGACGTAACTATTCGAGCAGGTAAAACGGTTAGCGGTAACAGTGATGGGCAGTGGTGGCCCGCTGCTTGTTTCTGACGGAGGTTAACTATAATAAGGTAAGTTATATGTATTCAGATCAAGACTGTGCAGGGTGGGCTCCATAGTACTCTTTAGTCTATCAGAGCTGGCGGTGGTCTGGAGCTCTGGACCTAGGTATTATAGTCTCATGCTGTTCACCTGCACGGGGAGAGCTACTTTATAGCTGTTACTGCAGATGAACGCGTGCACTGGACATAACGTCTGCTTAGGGTTCTGTAAACTTGACGAACAAAGGCTTTACTGTGAAAGTAAGAACATATATGTATAGTTAAGGGAGATGCTGATTCTGCTGGATCGAATGCTTTAGGTATACCTAGAAATTAGCTGGGAAAATTTCTATCTTAACGTCTTGCAATGCGATGAACTTATTGATTGCTTCAACTATTTTTTATTATCGTAAAACAGAAATGAGTGAAATAGATTAGAGAGGACTATAAGTAATTTAGCACGCCAGCGTGATACAGCAGTCCGAAAAAGGAATAGGTCAAATTGAATCTGCCAAAAAAATCCTTAGGTGTTAACATGTTGTATAATATTTTTCAATTTCATATGTTTAGTAAGTAAAGTGGATTGAGTTGAAGTTTTTCTTATTATTTGCCTTGTCCTTCAATTGTATGCACGTCGTTTAACATTCGTGATTGGAAAACGTTGAAACTTGAAAAAGCGTTTTTCATTATGAGTGGAATTTACTCAATTTACCTGTACGCTCCGTATCATTTCGATTTTAATTTGCGAGTGGTGGTAAGTGGCCTCGAGCTTCTAATTCTTTTCCTTTCTATATTACAACGTGTAAACACGTGCTGCTAATTTCACTAATGATTTATGAAATGGGAGCTAGTATAATATGACTGCTATCTTGCTTATCCGGTAGCTCTTCCCTGTTGATGTGGATTTAATAAATATGGCTCCCCCATCCAAGTGGTTCTAGATCTGGGTCGTATTTCTTATGGGTGCTAGTCTAGGACATGCTTTTTGATTTTCTTTTTGTCTCTTTTAAACTGACTGCCTTTAAAGTATTTTGATCGTTTCAGCGAATTTTAAGAATATGGTATAAGCATCAATTAGAAAGATTTGCAATCGGTGTATTGTGACACAATACTATTTCCACTATGGAATTGAAATTTAGAATCTTCCATATCCTTGATAGCTGCGAGAATGCCCTTAGCGTTATTTAGAGATCGCAAAACTCAGAATAGGTCAGTATTATTAATAGGTCGTTATTATAAATGGAACCAACCAACAAGACAAGTATCATTGGCAGTCGAAGATTAATTCATAAGAGCTGGTTGCTCTCATTATTAATATTTGCTCGGTTCTGTAAATAAGTCTTGTTTAGGATACTGAGGACATGTTCTTTCCACCTATTTATTTTTTTCTTTTTTCTGTTGATACATTTTCGTTGATTGCATCCCTAAAAGGTGCTTAACGTTTTGGCCATTTCATCAATATATCAAGTCTAGTGGTTACTCTGAAATGATGAACTCACATTAAGAGGTACTTGGTGAAACAAAGACTATTTGGAAAGCGTTTGATTCCCGAACTCTACCTAGATGGGAAATTACTGGAATCCAAAATCTTCACAGTATATAGAATAATTTCTGAAACATAATGTAAAAATTATTTATTCCATGTGCTGAGCTCATTATCCCCATAGAAAATACTTAATTCTTTTGATGTGTCTTGGATGACTGTCAAAATAGCTATGCAAATTAGGCTGGTGCCAAGGCGGATTGTGAAGGTTTAAATAGAAAAATCTTAATAATAGCCAAGGACCAGCCGAAAAATTTAGTTAATGTTGTAATTAAGAAAATAGAACAAAAGTTAAACATCAGATAAAGTGAAATTGAAGTGAATCCCTAGCGGAAAATGTTCTTGACAAAGTTGTTGATAATAAAAATATCTAAAACTTTCATATGAGGTATTTTTCAACATATCCTCAAATTTTCCGAGAAAATTGCGGAAATTATCGACCAATTGCAATCACTTCGATTCTTTCAAAGGTTTTTTAATCTATCATTAACTCCAAATTAGTGAAGTATCTGGAAACCAATCAGCTCATCAACGATCGCCAATACGGCTTCCGGCATCATCTGGAGACTTGCTGACTTTTCTTACGGAACGTTGAAATCGTAGTCTTCACAAAATCGTTGCTCTAGATATTTCAAAGGCCTTTGATAGAGTCTGGCATCCAGCCCTTTTAGCCAAACTCAAAGCACTTGGTCTTTCCCCTCCTCTTCTATTATGGATTGAAAGTTTTTTATCTAGTCGCCAAATACGTGTTGTATTAGATGGTGTTATATCTGATCCTCATCCTATTAATGCCGGTGTCCCCCAGGGCACTGTTATTTCTCCGACTCTATTTCTAATCTTCATTCATGATCTGCTTTCCCTTACTTTCAATCCTATCCATAGCTTTGCTGATGACAGTACCCTTGATTTCGCATACTCCTTTGACACCCTTGCGGATTCCGGAGGGAACGCCGCATGTGTTAAACGAGACTGCATGATTAGATCATTGAATAACGATCTTGACAATATTCTCGCTTGGGGCAAAGTGAATCGCGTCGAATTCAATGCATCTAAGACCCAAAGCTGTCTCATCTCATTAAAACAAGACCATCACTTAACCACTCCCGTTTCGTTTGATGGTGCATTAATTTCTGATTCACCGTCACTCAGCATTCTTGGCATTAATATTTCCAGTAAGTTAAGCTGGATAGATCACATCTTCTCGGTTGCCAAAGAAGCATCAAAATGTCTTGGTTTTTTGAAAAGGTGTAAGAAATATTTCAGCCCATCAAATATAGCGCTCCTCTACAAGTCCTACATCAGACCTAGAATGGAATACAATTCCCATATCTGGGCCGTGGCTGGTCGCATAGCCTTAGCTTCATTGGATATTGTCCAAAAGAGAGCCTGCAAGCTCATTGGCGATGTGGCAATTACTCGTCATATCGACTCGCTCGAGCACCGTCGCAATGTTGGATGCCTTTCGCTCCTTTATCGCTATATGCATGGCCAATGTTCTGATGAAATATCTAGTCTGATCCCTTGTAGAAGAGTTCCTGCACGCAATACTCACGCTGCATCCCGCGCTCATCTTTTTACCCTTCAAATTACCTTCGGCCGTACACTAAAATTCCGTGATGCTTTCTTATCCCGAACTGTGCGAATGTGGAACAGTCTACCATATTCTGTCTTTCCTCCGGCATACAACCTGCAAAAGTTTAAGGGCGACATACATCGGCACCTCCGCCGCTCTCCTCATATCGCTTAATCCTTTCCCTATCTCCTTCCTGCCACGCTGTGCTTTGCATCATAGGGTATCCCCTGAGCTTGGCTTAATAATATAAAAACAAAAAAAAAACCGATTTTTAGTTTTTTTTTCTCATAAAAATAATTCAATTTACGTGAAATTTTGGGAAATTATATCTTTTTCTTTTGGAATATTGGAAACAAACAGTTAGCGAATTATTTACATTTTTCGGAAAAAAATCTTCCGCGGAAATCTTTATTGGTGTTTTTTTTTCGATTTTAATATTCCAACCGGGCTCATTTTATATTTCATGAAACCGCTTAGAAATACAAAAAAAAATGACTTTTTGAATCACGATTTTTTCAATATTTTATATTATTTTCATTTTTTTTTATTTATGTAAATAACAGATTAAATTTCGATGACAGAATTTACTTAAATGAAATATTACTAAATTTGAATGAATTTAATTGAAGAAAGTGGGGAAAACATTATATAAGAGCAGAAAAATCAGGAGGTTGAGATTTCCGTTTGAAATTTGTTGAGATGATGATCCCATATTTCTAATTTCTACGTGAGTGAACACTTTTTTTTTATGCAAAGTCAGCGCATTTATATCTGCACGATATGCGGAAACTCAGATATTCAATGTCTGAATATTACTTCGACAAACTTATATTAGAAGGCTGTTTTACTGTCAGAAGGATGCACAAGTAATGGTCTGGAGGTCGAATCTGACTACTGAAGAAGTCTTAATGAGATCCATGAAAACTTAGAGTGGACCTACACACGGTCGTGCATAGTCTGAAAGTATTTGCGCTAAATTTATTTTGACTATGATCATTTTAGTTATGCAAATCAATGGAAGATTTTTGCAATGTTTCTTTTGCAACCACGGAACAACATATAGCTTCCAAAGAATATCGAGTTTCAAGAGATGTGGTAGACCTTGAAAAATTATCTGCTTTTTTCGATTGTTATGATCCATTACTAGTACAGAAAACAAAATGTTTATTTATTTTGGAATTATTCACAATGAAACACTCAACTGCTATAAAACACGCGAAAGAGGTGAAAAATCTATGAATTCTATTATTGGAAATAATTTTGGTAGCGTCAAATTTCAAAGGAAAAACAAATTATTTTTCTCAAAGCAAATCAATCATCAGTAAAAGCATAGAAGGCACAAGAACTAGATGTCGCATGGCATACTAGAGCAGAGCATACAGATTGTGAAATGGGTAGTGTATTCTGGAATGGACAATAACATGTTTTAGAGGGTGTCCAAAGCAAATGTTTTTATAATAGCAGTTTTGTATACATTTGATCGACTTCCTCAATACTTTAAATACGAAAAAATTAGAATCACTCGACGTATACATCGTTTCGAATGTTTATGGTCCATTCCGGAATGGACCACCAAGTCATATAAATTTTGTATACTTTTTTGATACTGCATGCAACATCTAGTTCTTGTGCCATCTATGGTAAAAGTTAACGCTGAAAAAATAGTCATCACGCCTTTATTATTATTCCAAAGAATTTCATTGATTATTAACAGCAATGATGATATGAAAGAGTTTTTGGAATATGAACTTGCTTCATTTCCTCTGTCACTATTTACAGAAAAAACACAAAATCTGATTTTTACGGTGCATTTATAAGCATTTAATGCTTCGTCAGCCTGTAGCAAGATTTTACATATCGTTGACGGTGGAACTTTAATAAAGTCATAGAAGTCATTTGACAAGAGAAAGATACGATATTATTGAAGAAATGTCAAATAAATATTTTAATTATGTTCGAAGATATTATGCAGCTAATAGTTTTATAGTTTTCGATGGGTATCCCCAAGTAAATGAAACTGTAACTATAATACTTACAGCATATACTTCCACTTCGATATGGGCTCGAACATTCATGTCGTAAGGAATCTGAAAACATCCCTACATTTGAACATCAAGGTATAAATAAAATACCGTTTTCGCAAGAGAAATTTTTATCCAATCAAGGTAAGAAAAAAAAGATACAAAGTATATCAGATAAACTACAACTAGAGAGATTTCTGTACAAACAAGCTTCCAAAGACGCCGATGAATTAACTATAAATAATGCAATGGAACTAGCAAAACTCAATGATAAAACTGTCATCGTCGTGGGCCAAGATATTGATTCGGAAGAGATTACTGATGAAGAGCCAACAAAGAGACTTGATATAGAAATTGAGGAGCTCGAATAAGCCTACAATCTCTAAGATCTTCTATTTTTGAGTAAAAGAATTGTAAAATATACGTTAATAAAAATACACACTGGTCCAGTGAGTCTTAACTCTAGCTTACACCTTTCAGTATGGTGCGGGGCATGGAAAACTTAAGTTTAAGCCTTGTGTATAGAAGTATCTAGTGATTGCGAAAATGCTTCCTTGTTATAACGACAGATGGCTCCACTTGTACCATTTTTAACAGTTTTGCTCACGCTTTGCTTTGGCCCAAAATACATTCACGACCACAAGCCACAAGCCACTGGATGCACGCGTATTGCGATTGTTACATTCGTGGCCACAGGCCACACACAAGCCACGCAGTCAGGAGGAATACAAAGAGTTTCAAAGCTACTTTGGAATAGCACAACATAAAATTTTAAAGCATTCCAGTACAAGGTGGTTATGGCTTGAAAACGTCTTGAGCAATGAACTGGTTTGAGCCATTATTTTTTAACCGAAGATTTCGAGAACCATCAAGACTTAGCTGTAAAAATAAATGAACAGTTAAATAGTGAATATAAATAATTTTCATTTCTGGAGTATATCTTAAAATTAACAGACAAAATTAATTTGGAGTTTCAATCCGAAAGTCCGCGGGTACATGTCTTATTGTCAATAATTAAAGCGTACTATAAAACAGTATTGTCGAATTTTTTAAAAAAGAAGTATGTTGACAGATATGTGGAAAATTTTTCATCAACACACTTTGAACACTGCAAAAAAGTACGAGATATTTATATTGGAGGAAAGGCAGAATTAATAATTAATTCTGGAGCTCTTTCCGAAGATACAATTAAAGAAATAAAAATGAAATGTCTCTCATATTACATCGAGTTGTGTAAGCAAATTTCTTCAAAAATTAATTTTAACGATAACATTTTAAACGTAGGCGAAGGAATTAATCCAGAAAAATTGACAGAGAGCCTTGTTAAGTTAATTTCTTACTTTCCGAACTTAGTGGAAGACAGTGAAATAGAGGACATTGACGGTGTATGGCGCAATTTGGCAAATTTTAATATACAATAGAAGTGTAGGTTTAGAAGACTTTCTGGCCAAAGTTTTTGATTTGAAAAATGGTTTTGGTGATAAAATGTTTCATAAATTGGAAATTTTTGTTGGATCATTGTTGTCCTTGCCTCACAGTAAATTTGATTAAAGATAAAAAGAGAAATCTTCTCCAAACGGAAACAGTAAAGGCTATGGTGTGTGGCAAGGAACTATTGGGACCTCAGACGCTTCCTCTTGGAGTCCATCTAATGCGTTATTAAGCATATGTATATTACAGACGATGAAGATCTATATGATATATGTATTTTAAAAACTACTGCAAAGGAGCAAACATTCTGTTTATTATTATTGAAAAGAATAAAAAGTAGTTACATATATATAAATAGGTTCCATTTACTTTATAAAAATTTTATGTTAATTTTTAAGAGTATGATATTGATGATTTGATAATACAATTAGAAGATTTTTAGTTTAGTTTAGTTGTTTCAAATTGTGGAATCTATATGGAAAAAAATCGATTTTCAATAATTAAAAATATTTGTATTTTATTTATTTTTTTGTTTTAGTATTATATTTGAATAATATTTTATTTTGTTTGTTATATTATTTTATATATACGTGTGATGAATATGTGTTCTTTAAGTTGAAAAGAAACCTTGCGTTTGTATGAACGAATAATAATTTGCAATTTAATAGTATGAGGGGCAATATGACACATTTTTATAGCGTACTCCGTTTAATCTCGAAATGTTCCATCTATGCGACATTTTGAAAAAGTGAAACGGCAACCTTGGTGCTGGGGTCACTAACAATTTTTATGAGCGTAGATGCGTATATGAGCAAGTAGCATTCATTTCTTCTTAGAAATTTACAGAAAATGTTTTGGCAGAAATTTTATTCAGTCTGCTGATCGACTGCAGTTATTTTCAGATATAATAGCTGTGTTCTTTTGTGTCCGCAGAACAGGGTAGAACAAAATACAAACAAAAGAACGCCTCATACATTTTCATAGAAAGATTTAAATTAAGCGAACAGTTCAAATAGTTCTCTTCAATCGACAGAACAATTTGTTCTCTCCAGTATATGGGAGTTCTAGAGCAAGGTACACAAATGAACAAAGCTAATACTTTCATGTGTGCCGTTGTCGGTCACCTCTAATCCATAAAAATTCTAAGAGAAAATTTCCAGTAAATTTCTCAGTTAAAATAGAGGGTTTCCCTATATCAGGTCAATTTTGTTGATTTTAAACATTTTTAAACATTTCAACAGTTAAAAAGAGCCCGGATAGAATATTTAAATCGAAAAAAATACCAATAAAGTTTTCTGTGGAAGAATTAATTTTTTTTTTTTAAATGTGTGTATATCGGAAACTGCTTGTTTGGAAGATTCCAAAAAAATCGTGCTTATTCAATGCAGATAAAGGTATAATTTCACAAAATTTCATGTAAATTGAATCATTTTTACGAGAGAAAAAAAATAAAAAATCGTGTTTCCGCCATTTTCGCGGCAAATACCCCTCCCCCCCATTTCATAATTTTACATTATCTGTTTAATTTTTTTTATTTCTCTTAATTATAACCTTAATTAATTTTTCCAGTTGGTTCTTGCCTGTTATTGATTTTTTCTTTTCAAAAAGCTATTGCCACCAGCATAAACTGCAAACAATATTTTGGATGAGACAGTTTTTCATTTGCCTACATAAAATTACAATATTAGCTTAAGTCGTTTCTGTTTATCATAATTTATGTCTATTATGTCTACCGATATGCTATTTATTTAGAATATGACTTTTGACTAATCGTTCATAATTAAGACACCATGACAACTAATAGTCACCGTCAAATTCTATGTTTTCGTTTAGTGTTTTACATTTTTGTGTAAATTCTTTTGTCTATTGGTTCTTTTAATTGCATTAATTGTTTTTAATTGTCCCTATTGATTGTTTATAATTTTCACTTTAGCTAGTGTCTTTTTTACGACTTTTGCCATTTATCATCTCTAATTGAATGAATTAATAAAAGAACCTACTCGTATGTACAAAAAAAAAATTTTTTTTTGTGAAATATACGTGCATCTTTTAAAAATATTAAATTTTTCCTAATTCCATATACGTATTTTTCTGGTATCGATCGCAGTAACCGATTAAATTTCCTTTTCTATCCAAAATCCATTCCTCTTTGAGCTACTGTGTAACTTCAATCGAAACGACTTCTAATGGTTGAGTTATATAAAAAAAAATCATGTATTATATTCATCGAGGTTTTCCCCTATTATTGTTCATTAAAAGTTTTCTCGGTTATTGTTCATAAAGAGTTTCCTTCATTATGGATCCTCAAAAATTTCTTCGAGTACTGTTCACTCATCTTTTCCTCCATTATTGGTTATCAATATTTTCTACGGTGATTATACCTCGACGATTTCTCCAATAATTATTCATAAAGCTTTTTATAGCTATTTTCTCCTGCAGAAAGGCATCTCTTCCTGCCCAGGACATCGTGTGTTACATTAATCGCGGTTTTTGTGAATGATGAATGCCAAACGTGCAATACCGCTTCGATTTGGTGTTGCAGCCATTTCCCGCTGGGTATGTTGTTAAGCTATACCTCGACGCGTCACCACTTTTGGAAGAAAGTAAGAAACTGAATTATAATAGGTTACACTTACAGGGTTTGTTCAAAATAATCCTAATATTTTTTGACGAACGAATAGCATAGCAGTGAGTTTCATATGCACAAGCAAAGTAATTATTGTATTATCGTATTGTGTAATAAAATCTAAATATTAATAGAAACTAATTAACAACTTTTTAAATAATAATAATAATTTATAATATAATTACAAAGTAAGGCTGTTACAGTCCTCACGCATAAGGTTTACCTTATGAGATGGGTTAGCTTAGTTATATTTATATCTAAAAGCAAAGAAAGTTGGAACAGAAGAGCTTACTCAAAAATAATTTATAGTTGTTAAACGCATTGTAAAGAATTTGTCCTTTCTTAAATTTATTTTATATAAAAAAAAAAAAAACAACAATGCTGTCAGTCACGTTATTGTTGGGAATATCAGAATTCTTATATATTTATTGAACAAAGGATGCATCTAATTCGAACAGCAAGACACAGTCTGAAAGGTCCCATTCAACGGTTTCTTTCCCATCACAAAAAAAAAAAAGAAAAATCGACGTTAAGAATGTCCCGCAACAAGACAGCGCATAGGGATCACTTTATATTTCAGGATTAGGGACTAATAGACGTATATTATGTAAACTGTTTTCCCTGTCTTCAGTAGCGTCTCTTTAAGCTTGACCAGTGAAATCCTGTCTTAAACCGCGAAGTTAGTACTCATGTCACGTTTTGCTGGGCGCACAACAATTGAAACGATAAAAAGGGGATTTTTATCCTTTCGTTTTGACATATTCATTAACGTGTTTATACAGCATTATGTCCTTTTTGCTGTCACTTTATGTTTTCTCAATCCGGTACACAAGACGCGGCAGGTAAGAACAAATGAAGGGGGCCACCAAGGGTAAGGATCCTTATTAGGGATATCATGCAATTAAATTCACTTTTTGCTTGGCGGCGCGCTTTCGTGTAACGACGAGTTACAGCCAAGACCCCTGCATTATGTCTTGACAGTTGCAACACGGTTTTCGCGTTTTTGTTTCATTCATATCCCCCTTTATCCTGAAATTTTATGTAATTTATAGAGGGGTGGTAGGCTATACACAGGATATATATTTTCTCTGTGCCTACCTAAGAAACTTGGAGTCAGGATATAAATCGACTGTAAATTGTGGGATAAATGTCCTTAGAGTGTCTCGTACCTGCAATTAAGTACGCGATGTCTTCGGTAGATAGTTACACCGCTGCCATGGGTTTCGCTTATTAAAAAAGGTTTCTCGCTTAGGTCAGAAAAGTTATTTAGGGTTATTTTATTTTGCCAGTATGCAATTGGAGTTATGTTGCATGTTGCTTTTTTTATTGCATTCATATTTTTAGAATTTTCTGATATACTAGCTTAAGGTGAGAACCACGTTTATTAAAAAAGAATTCAATAGAATAGTCGAATGTACACCGCGACGACACAAGTTAATTATTAATTAATCAATTACTTTCCTATTACATTCCAAATTCATTTTCATGATTCTAGAAATTCTGGAGCTGTCTCAATTCGCGATTACTTTTAATCTTGCTTTTCTATTGAGATTTGATTTTATATTGACGCACTTTGATTACTTTCCATGAATTCCTATACATTATGTATTAGTTATGATCTACGTTGTCGGTGAAAGTAGTTCACGAAATTTTCCAAGTATATTCATCAAATTAAGAAAGTTTTAACAAATTCACAGGCTTTGATTACAGAAGGCCATCCAGGAGGGTTTAGTGTTCTCCGAAAAAGCGTACAAACACCGGAATTCCTATTTTGAGGGTTAATAAAATGCTTGTGGTAACCGAAAAGTGGGATGGCAGAAAAAAGAAATTGTGGCTGTCTCCATTTAATGTTGCACTCGATAAAATTTTAACTGAATAAAAGTTTTCTATAGAGTTCCTGGTGTTATCGCTACACTATGTATGTCCCATTGCAACCATCAGCAGTAGAAGCAGCAGTACTATTCGTATAGTTGCTGTGTTTATGTATGATAGAATTGTGCAGCGGAGGAGTGTCTTCCATCCTACATAGACTCTGTCGGGTCTCTCTGGGCTATTGTATGCGAGCAGATTTATCTCGTGCCCAGTGAAAGTTGTTATATATTTTAAGAATTCATTCAGTTTGGGGGTCAAGAACACAAAACTGGGAAGAACACGGCTCATTCTCTCTTTTGTACTGTTTTCAGTTTTTACGTTTATTCCTGACGTAATCCTTATGAATTGATATAAGTGCCTTTAAGGACTTTTGTTCAACTTTTCTAAGTGGGTGTATATACACTGTATGTACAGTACATTAAGTTGTTACAAGATAATATGCATAAATTTGAAGTTTTTCGTTGAATATTATAATTTTTAAATGTTAGCAAATTGTTGCGTTATTTTTTCTGGAACTTGTGAATGTGTCATGATGTCACATTAATATATAACAAAATTAAATTGAATTAAAAAGTGAGAACGGAACCGTCGCTAATCTTATCTTGTATACGTAGGGGAAGGGAGGGTAAGATGACGAGTCAAGTAAGATGACGAATCGTTAATTACATGAGATGGCCAACTGATGACGCTAATTCTGTGATCTGTACAGGATTAAGTCGGATTATTTAGGCAATAGCGTGTCATGTGTTCACACGAAAGTTCATTGTAAAACTAGGTTCGAAAAAATTGTGTTTTCATCATATTTGGTAAGTGCTAGAATTTCCAGCCAAGTGTTTTCTTAAATTATAATTTGTTTTTTGTTACTTGAATTAATAAAGTAAATTTCAAATAAAATTTATTGCAATAATTTTTACCACTTTAATTTATAAATGGTCGTTTCAGGTAAGTTGACAAATTTAACAGGCGGGCAAGATGACGAACTCGACATCTTCCCGAATCGTTCACAAATTTTTTTGTAACATTTTTTTTTGAAATCGTATTGATTTGGAAGGATACGAGGACAATAATTTCGTGGCGGTGGAACTTTGAGTGATCTGTTATGACACTGGTAAGAATGAGACGTGGTATTTCTGTTCAATAAGTCGTTAATTGGCTCATGACCTATGAAACTGCGCCACGACAAGGTCACTCCGGTAGAAGCGAATAGCGAAGAGCCTATGTATGCTACTTACTGTATATAAAAATAAATATGTGAATTGATTTTGTTTTTCATTTACCTTACCATCAAGCGAGGATAAGATGATCGAATTTGACAATAATTCAAACAAGTGGAAGTGCAATGCTAAATTTTTAATTTAAGAAAATCAGAAAAATAGTAGTTGAAAGTAAGCCTATTAACGATTGCTCTTAATAAATAACTAAGGCTTTAGGTTAAAACCACGATGATAGAAAATTGATCAAAACTTACTATCGTCCCCCGTTCCCCCGTATGAATGTATCAGTGGTATACTCAAAAACTGCATTAAGATCACATTTTAGTCTAATCGATTTAAGAATGCCAATCAACTTAATAGTACTCAGTGCGTGGGCTCGCTGGGCCCAGGGCCCCGCGATGCATGGGGACCCTTAGCCACTGCGATAGGAGTCCAACCGATGACTAATTCTTCTACAAGTAAGACAACTTATTATAAGTGAGTTTAGCTGTTAGAGTTTGGCTACTGAAAATAGACTGTAAAATTTATTCGAACTTTTATACATAACAACAAATATTCATACAAAGTAACATATAGGGACTGTGTTTGCAGAGCCAGTACTTGTTAAATTTTTGGAATTGGGATTTGGGTATACTTTCAATAACGAAATTCAGTGTAAAGTTTTTATACTGTTGGTTCATGTTAGGCCCACGCACTGGAGACTTTTTGTCACACAATTTTTTGGTCACTGCCGCCATCCTGAAGCCATGTCGGCAGATGTGGTATGCGTATTTGTCATAATGGTAAAGAAAATATCAGCGAAATAAATGCAATTGGGTCGTTCCAATTTGGAACAAAAGGCTTCTTCTTAAAGCAAAATTTCGCTTAATGTTTGATGGACTACAACCCTATTCTGAAAAATTCCTTTCATATTTCCGTATGATTGTTGAGAGATTTGACGATTCACTATACAGATTTTGAGACTTGCTATATATGTACCAATATGCGATCATCAATTGAACTCGAAGAGATATTTGCAGTAACTCTAAGATCAATAAACATTTTCATAGATATTTCTCCCCACATTTTTATCTTTAAATTTCTATCAGAGTATTCCATCAAATTTTTGTTTTATAAGGGTAGTCTCATTTGTACTATCTTGTATTAATGCTTGATTATTATTTATATCCTCCTCTCACACTATCATTGCAGCTGACATTTGAAAAAAAATGCGTAAGCTTCTTTTTTGCATCTCTCAAACAATGGCAGTCAAGCGGGTACAAAAATCTTATCAATGCGTGCATATTCATATAACCATGAAGACACGGTGATAGTTTCGTCACGTAAAAGTTGCTAGCCGCAGGAATAAAAAAGTCAGCTTACTATTTACTATTACGTTACTTCGCGCATTTACATTAGAGCCTATGGAATTGACGGTGGTGACAAAACAGTTATATTTATAACAAAAAGTCTCCAGTGCGCGATAAACGTTAACATACCTTACGTTATTAGTATTTTAGAAAATAATTTCTGTTAAGGAGTCCCCATATTCTAAAGTGCTCAAGTCCCCTACTTGGCTAAAGATGGCCATGATGGTGTTATGTATCTATCTATGTGATGTGAGAAAACTACATGTAATATGTCGGTCTGAACATTTAAACTTTGTTGATAACCTTGACTGCATTTCACATTTACCATTTTATTCTGTTTATCATTAATTTATTGATTACGTCGGGTGTAAGAAAAACTCGTATATGACTAACACGGAAGTATGCAACCATTAACCCAAATGCATTTTTTGTAGTCCGTCTTGCTCATAAATGTATATTTTTAATATTAACAAGATTAATTCTGAGGATAAGATTTTATCATAGTTTCCACCGAAATAAACATTGCATTGCCAATTAATATATGACATCTACGGAATTTGACATTGATGAAATTGATTTTGGTGCAGGTAATAGAAATTTGTCATTTTTAATAAGTTTCCACAAAGCAGATTTTGTGTAAATTCTTCACGGTTATAAATCTGTAATGAGCATCTGTACCTACAGGCCAATTAATCGCGAAATATGGCACAACAATTTAGAAAACTTTATATTTTAAAATAATCCTCTGCTATTAATTACCTTAAATGTTTTATCTATGAGGTGGAATACACTCTTTTAACTCGTTTACTTTAAACAAGCGATTTTCAGTATTTCCTTTATGATAGTACCAATTCAGAAATGACTTATTCAGAATTTGGAATACTGTTGTCATACCTTTTCAAGTATTTTAAAAATATACACCTAAATTTATCTTTTTCTTGCAATTTACAATGCTGTTAAATAAGGTGGAAATCTATGACGGACTATTTCCAATTAAAAAAATTAAAGTCCAAACAACAGCAATCACCTCCTCTTGTGCAAATTTCGATGAAAGATATGAAAATCTAATATTTCTTGATTCTATGGCGGACGAAAGAGAGCAAAAATATTTTATGTGTACTTTTATATAAATTTCTTCATTTGAATAATCTATTTTATAGGATAATTAGTTTGTACAACTTACGTACAGTAAACGGGTGTTAATATATTTCAGGATAAGTAAGCTTGAGTCCGGCCGGAAATGTGGAGCGATATAAAAATTTTGAAGACGAAAAACTTAAAGCAGGTGTTTTAATGGTCCTCTGCACATGAAAATGTTGACGAAATAAGGATTGAAAAGGTCGAAAACTGATTAAAAAGTCTAAAATCTAAAAAAAGCATTGAAAGATAAACAGCAAAGATTAAATATAATGAACAAAATGTTTGAGAGAAAAGGAGGAAAAAAAAATTCTATCGAATTATTTTGCACAAGTGTTGCTTCTCCGGTTAAAAATTTAATAGTGATGGTGAAAAACGAAGTTTTGTGTTAAACATTATAATTTAACACATAACATAAGTCTTTCATCATAAGCAGAGGTATCAATAAGAAAACGTTTGAAAAAAAAAAACCAATTGAGTTACCAATATTGTGCGATTTTTTTTTTTATAAGCGACAGATGGCAGCCTAATCTTTCGCACAGGTATTGCGTGCTAATCATGTGGCGTAGGAAAAATATATGATTCAAGAAACTTACATACCTTTTTAATGTAATTTAAAACAGTTTCATACATAGATCCTGACAAATGGAAATATTCTTGAAACTTATTCCGTTTTCAAACTAATGTCGCTTTATTAAAATTTGAAAGGCGCCTTCCTTTTATATATGTAAAGGCGCCTTCTTTTTGTATACGTATGGTGCTTTTTATTGTGCTATTAACTGCATTTTTTGCCACAAAAATTATTAACAAAAAATTGTCTTCTTGCATAATGAAAAAGTTTATTTTTTATAGTAATTCTGTTTTCAATCAAACTATCTTTTATTGCATACGCCAGCGCAAATGAAAACGTAAATTTACGGCGGATATAAAAAAGTAAAATCATTTGTGTGTAATAAAAATCTACTAATTTTACTACAAATACTTCGTGCAGAATTAATTTTATAATTACAAACAACAATTTTCTTAGATACAATTTTTTACAATCTTTGATTTTCCAATTTGGGCACCTTGTTTAGTTGCTCTGTGATATCTGCGAGTCTTTCTTGAACACAAGAGAAATTTATTTTTAGAGTTCAATCTTTTCGTCCATGCTACTATGATTTTAAGAATAAAAATTTTAATATTGATAAAAATGCGCTGAGCATTCTTTGCATAAAATGGCGCAACTTTTATACCTACTGATTGGATAGATAGCCGTAGCTAGGTAGCTTAGGTAGGTAGATTAGGTAGGTGGGGCCTACTTTACTAGAATGCAATTCTTATGAAATATTTGATTACATAATCTCATCATACCTATTTGGATATCTCGTACAAATCTACTAAAATCTACTAAAAAATTAAAAGTTATATTAACTAAAAATTAAATATACATATGTAAATAATGGATATGAAACTGCACAAATAGATTTACTACTATTTCTACTATTTCTTGTGGTTCTACCTTGTCTGTAGGAAACAATTTGGTTGACATGCAATGTTATAGATTTGATATAATTAATCTTAATTTGACATTCTTATTTTCTTATTCTGCATTTCGACTTACCTAATTAGAGTAGAATTATCGAATTTTACATATGAAATTTCTTTTTACTGAATTTTGTAAATACTCTACGACTCTTTCGATCCCCTACCAAAATGTAAATTCCAACTTGATCTAGTTCGAAAATTAAATTTTAATATTTGGCTCACTATTAGGCTGGTTCAGATTGATATTCATTCGTGGTCGTCAACTACAGTAAATAATTCTGTATTTTTGGCTTCCATGACAGTGACATGGGAACTTTAGCTTTTTAAAAGCGAATAAAGTCGCCATTAATAGTATTTAATCTACATTAAAAAAGTTACTATTTATATAGAGTGCCACGTAGTTTTTCCATTGGGGATACTACGAAACTTATTAAATAGGACACACGGCGTGTAAAAAAAAAGAGGAGCAAAATCGCTGTCGCCAACCAGCCACGCACACAATACTTTGCTTTGATTGTTTTGTTGAATACGGATTATCTCGCTCGTGACCTCCTACCAGCCTTCTTCGTTCCAACAGTGTGTTCATTTTGTTTTTGAGGAGTCGAAAAATCACTTCTATACTAATTTCTTTTTTCATTTTTATGCCTTTTTTTTATAAATTTATAAATTCTTTTTTTTTTTGCCCAACTTAATTTTTTCTTGTCTTTTGTTTTATAGAAAAGCAACACTAAGCTTTGTCTTCTTTTCCTGGATTACTTTTTTGGCCCTACGTCCAGTCGGCGGTAGGTACACAAAAGGAGAGAGTAGACGCAGATACAGCATTGAAATTAGGGAAGGGGGGAGCGGGTCACACTGCAATTAAATTTAAAAAAAAACATCAAATGGGGCACCACATGTGCAGTGCCGTAGGTCGCTTAGTGTAGGCACCGAAGTACTGCAGTGTGAGGCACTAGGAAGGTTTCCGCATTACCGGTGTGGATCATGTGTCATTTTCTAAAATATTGTTTTACAAAAAGTAATTTTTTAATAGAATAGTAGTTTAGGGGCAAACTGCAGGAGTCATTCAAACCAAAATTTTCTCAGATTTACACACTGGCACATATAATATGGACTACTCGATATGCTATTTCATACGGGTATAATTTTATGTGTCAAAAGTAGTTCTTACGTTGGTGCCAACATTGAAAAAACAATTGGCAGGAAGTTGAAAAGTGATTTTAATAAAACCTTTCGAAGTTCTGTTGAGTATCTATAAATATATTACGTTTGGTAGAACACTTTTTATCACAAATTAACCTAAATAACTAATTTAAAAATTATTATTTCGACGAACGCACTTATTTATTTGTTGTTTACAGTTCTCTCGCAGTTGGTACTTGGTGATTAGACCGAAAGAGAACGCTGTATAGAAGTGATCCCACTTTCTGCAGTGTATTTCCATGGACATAGTCAGTCCATATTATACATGTCAGTGGTTTTACATTAGAACGCTGCTAATATTTTAGAATGTTATGAGCTAAGACTAAGTTAGGGCTCTGATGTGATGGTGAAGGAGTCTGTTTCGTGGCTTGGGAAGTGTTTCTCGAGGTTTTTGGATCACTCTAAGTTGGAGTCCCGAACAAAAATTCTGAGAAAAACATATACACACACATCACATGCATACAATAATATTCATTGAAATAAATTTTTATTTTCTTTAGGTTTTGTAATAAAAATATTTTGTATAATTTTTGAAGTTGAATTATATAAATAACAAGTAAAAAAGATTTCGTCCAAATTCAAAGTATATGTTAGGTTTGACTAGGAATGAAAGTGATGCAAATGGGAAGTCCAGATGGCCAAGAGAAACCGAAATAATGCATAATATAGGTGAACCTGGGGTTAAAATTAATACTACGGAAAACTTTGATAAATATCATCTTGTAGGTATATTCGCTACATTTAAGCCACTTTCTTCTCATTACAATTATCTATAACCCGCTATCTTTCATATACAAAAAACCATAAGTTATTATCCCAATTAGTTTAAGAGCATTTTCCAAAATAATATTGCGAGGTTTGCTAAATTACTTTCAACTTACATTTATTAGCTGCATTTACTGTAAAGCTACCAATTTTTATCTCTCTTCTAAATTCTAACCGATTTTCAAAATTCTTTGTGGTAAATTCATTGTGAGTTTTTATAACTTTTTGATATTATTGCGAGATTCGTGCGGTAGCGGGTTACAGAGTAGTAACCCACCACCATATATTATTATAAAAAAAAAAAATAAAAAATATAAAAAAAATATTTTTTTGGTGGCGCGGGTATTTATTTTGTATTCTGCCAACTGTGTAGAATATTCGTACATAATTTCATTAAAATCGGATGATAAATTCAATGTCAAAAGGTCATTCATATATACCTATGGGAAAAAGTTTCTCATTTCCCGAAGTCGGGGGTTCTGAGGGAGGTGTGTAATTACTATTCAATGTGCAAAATTCCTTTTACTAGTTTTTTGTGATTTTTTTCTGATTTTTTGAACAAATTTTCCTTTCCTTCTCATTAAGTTGCGCATTTTAATTTTCGAGGGCCGAAATTCTGTTTGACAAAGTCATTTCGAAATGTTTTTCTACAACTTATCGATTGAGCTTTTACTAAGAGATTATCTGTACAAAATTTCAGGAAGATCAGATGTCAGTTACCTATTTAAAAAAAATTAAATCTATAAAAATTTTGCATACCCACTTTTCGCCAACTACCGGCGATCTCTGGAAATGCACGGAAATACCACTTACAAAATCGGCAATTTACATACCTCGTGTGTGGTTGGTATTTTATCCAAATGAAGTTGGCGCTTTCGTTCAAGTTCTGTTACAATTTAACCGCGACAACTCCCGCGAAAACTTGCAATTTGAGCTCCTACTTGCGACACTTTCATTTCTAGTCAAGCCCTACATATACTGTGAATTTGGACGAAGTCCGTGATGACGAGTATGGACCCTCTCCTTTTAAAACCAATTCTTATGATACCCTAGATGAATGCTCGTTTATAATTTCGTATAGCGACCATTGAAGATGAAAAATGAATATTTGCAGTTCAATTAAATTGAAAATTTTTAACGAGCATTAACTCTCCTAAAGTTTTTATGCACCTAATTTTTCTTTGTATTTCGATAACTTTCAACTAAATATGGAGATTTCTCATCGGTGAAATATCGGGAGATAAAAAAAGGACAAAAATAAGTCAAATAAGTGAAAAATGCGCCACTAAAAATGGAAAAGCTCGACGCTATTTGCTAGATCTGGGCTTTATCTTTCTAAAATAGTCACAATCTAAAGAAATATTAACAGGAATTCAATTTTTACAAGTTTCCGAGCTAATATCTCCATTCAAATACACTTTCTTTCAATTTCTGCCAACGTTATTTACTAGATTTCTTCGTTATCTTTGATTTAAGATATAAGTCATTATTCTACTACGAATAGTTTGCCATAAATTCGCATTGAAAAATGTAAGAAACTTGCAAATTTTTGTACTGACTCCTCTTAATTAAAATCATACTTATCACTTCACTCAACCCTTTTGTGTGGAAAAGTGCAGATCCCTTACGCATAATCTACGTCTCAGAAATTTTGTGGGTATATAAGTAAATTAAACTATTTTAGATCTTTGAAATTTATATATGGAAGATTGATTTCATACGGTTACTTTACAATTGCCTTAAAATGCCAAATAAGTTGTGACCGAAGCATAAAATCTCTTCTTAATTAAATTAAAAGATTCTAAATAATCTAATTCAGCTTTGACCCAATTAAAAAAAATGAAAATTGTAGATTTCGTATTATACGTTTCGTCGTAGAATATAAAAACATAAGCATTTTCATCATCAATATGAACGAGAATCATCATCAAACCATCAACAATAAATCATTTGACAAATACTTACCTCATTATTCAGCCAAGAAGAAAAAACTCCACACTCTAATCACACTCAATTTACGAGCACATAATCATCCTTTTTGTACCCCACACCCGAGAAAATGTTAATCTGTTCGATTAGGCTCATAATAATCGAGATTCGAGACAGAACACTTTAAATCTGGAATAATCAGTCCAGACAACCCGATATTGACTTGACATATACGTCTATTACCAGTTCCTTGGATTTTTCTATATCTCTGCAGTTTGACTCGAATCATTCGGAGGGGGTGTATTATCTTATCCAAAGGCAGGAATGGATCAGAAAAAGGCTCTTTCGACCATCTCGACAGTCGTTCAGAGTAATTTCTAGCGATTTGTAACTTTTTGCCTGTGGAGAACAAACGAAACATGGTAAGTGCGGGTAGAAAGTATGCCGAGTGGGTTGGCAAAACTTTTACTCTCTATGGCGACAATAAATCATTCGAAGGAAAACTGCTACATACAGGCGGAGAGGATGGGCGAGCGAGGACATGACACAAACTGCTAAAGGTATTCTGCTGTCTCCGCAAAGTGGAAACATTTACCCGTCAAGTCCACCATATATAGTTCTGGAAGGAATATTGGCGAAGAGGAGCATCCATTCCATCCCTTAATCCAGAATGCCTGTACGTGAAATGTCCTCTTAACTTCATCTATGTGTCTGTTTCAAGGGATGTCGCAAAAGTGTTATGGGGGAGGGGCTGGGATGGGTTGGAGGGCACGGGGTTCAGAGAAAAGGCACAGAAAAAGGGGTTACGAATTCTGAAACTATTTCGTTTGCCATATCTTTTGTATGGCGTGGTAATGGTAAGTGGTCGATGATCCCCATTTCTCCTTCTTCATTTCCTGGCATTCCTGGTGGTCATGGTCATGTTAGATGATGGTATACAACGAAAAGGTTGCGACTGATTGCGAAAGCTCCTTTTGTGCCGCTATTTCAGCTCCCTTCTATATCTTTTTTACCTGATAACGACATACTGCCCAGGGGAAGAAGGAAGATATGGGACTATAGGGTGATAAAAATTATTTAAATAAAATAACAGTAAATAACGCTAAGGGTGCAATAAGTTTAACCCTCAGCACAGATCGCATTTAGCTGAGTTGGAAAAAGATACAAAACAAAATAAAACACAAAAACAAAACAAAAACAAAAAAATGGTAAGAATCAAATGGTCCATAGCGCGGCGATGATTCCACATAGCCCTTGAATGTTCAAGCGCATTTTGTGCTTAATTTAATGGAAAAATAAATGTTTTGTCCATGAATCCAGCCTTAGCTCTTTATGTTCAAATAAATTAGTTACACGAAATGTTTGTGAAATTAAAATCTATTAATTCATGTGAAGAACAAGAAGGACTTTAGAAAGGACTTTCAACGTTACTTTTCTTTTTTTTCTTTTTTTTTTATTTGTATAAATTTAATCTACATCATTAATCTTGAAGCACTATAAAATAGAAAATTACTAATAATTATGAAGCAATAATAAAAAGTGATAAAAAAATAATAATAACAAAATATTACAACCAATTTAAATACCTGTAGTTGAATTGCTTAGCAACAATTTGAAACTAATAGTTATCCTTCTGTGAGAGGCAAGTAACAGTTCTAGCAAACGCAGTACCTACCTACTTTTTAAAAAGTATGGATATTAAAATTGCTTCGAATTTCTGAACTTCACTTTTATAATAATTTTTTGAAAATAAAACCAGAGACTGTAATTTTTATTAAATTTATGATAATTATCTTTCGAATAATTTGTTTTTTTTCCGTTAACCCTTAACCATTACTTCACAAGTTCTTGTTATTGAAATAAAAGTTAGAAGAATTTGAATACCGCATTCGTTATTATTATGCAAAAACTTTTAAGAATCACCTAATAGAATTTATGTGACAGAAATCGTGTCGACAAGTGTAATTGTTGTGGATTCACCGAAAAAATAAATTCAAAAAATCGAGAAGTGACTCTTATTTATTAACAAGAACTCGTGTTTCATAAACAAAAAGAAAATTTTGTGAAATAATGGTTACCGGAGAACAAAAAAAAAATTAATTAAAAATTAAGCATTCAGGCGCAAGTTTTAATTTATTGGTTAAACATTTTTAAATTACACCAAAATTTTAAAGATCCGATCATTTCTATGTGTTTTTTTTTTTTTGTAAAATCTAAAATAGTGGTTATTTTTGGTCCCTGAATAAAACACTATAGGATAAGAAACTTAGTGGATTTATTTTAAAAGTTTGGTTTTAACTCTTCGTTTTTGATATTTTATATTTTATCTTCTAATGAAATAGTTAATAAAAAGAGAGTTTTATTTTCTTCTGAGTAATTAACAGTTTTAACTTAAGTTTTATATTTCTCTCTTGGTTTAACATTTAAAAATGATGTTTTGTTTTTTTTTTTTAAATGAAACTCATTGAGTTTTTCATTTTTCTCAGCTTTTAATAGTTAAAAATGAGTTTTATTTTTTTCCGTAATAAATAAACTTGTCCGAATAAGGTTCTTAGGGAAAGGAAAATAGGAATCGGCCCCCCCCCCCCCCTGCTTGGTGTTGCCATTCAGAGCTTGGCTTTTTCACTGGAAACGGCGTTTAAAAAAAAAACGTAAATTTAATTTAAAAAATAGGACCAATCCGGCTCGCAATTGGTTCACGGGCTTGATTTCATTGACTTCTAAAATTAAATTTTTATAACCTAAGAAAAAAGCATCCGTGCTTGCATGGCATGTACGTAAGTATGTTTTTTTTTTAATAATCCGAAGTTTAAATAACTATGCGAGTTATTAATATTTGAACAGATTTAATGCAATTAATATAGAAAATGTTCATTTATAGAACATATAAATGGTTCTCATGGGAAAATAACAATAGGAAACTTTAAGCTAACCGTATCTGTAGAGTTCATGAGCAATTTCATATAAATTAAAGAAGTCAAAAACATTTGCATACAAAATATTCAATTTCAAATTTTCAAATTTTTTTATTAAGAACTAAAAAAGCTAGAATTTGTTTAAGAACAATTCTTGTGATATCGTAGATAAATTCGAATAGGTAATTTCTTATGGTCACCACTCTGTGCAAGTTTTTTTGTTGAAGTGATTTCTCGCATATATCTCTAGAACGGTTCGTCGGACAACAAAAATGATTATAACCATTTTCATATAGGATTTCTTATTCTGAAGAATCTTTCAGTACAATGAAAATGTATGTAAAAAAACCTGTATTTGTATATGGTAATACCAAGAAAAAATTGCCCAATTTTTGAAATTATATTTACTATGTCTATGAAAACGCCGTGTTCCACATTTAATCTATCTATACGTTGACGCGTTTTCAGACAGGCAGGGGCGGATTTGATCACTTGGCCGCCCTAGGCCTATGGAAGGTTGCCGCCCCCCTACTCCCTGTAAAACACGAAAAATTGAATGATCTATATCCAGTGAAGGGACCCCAGGCTAGAATTAGCGGAGTAGGCTGCCTCATAAATCGGAGTAGATTTGAAAAAAATGGAGTAGAATTAAAAATAACACTTTCCAACGAATTATTTTATTTAAAAAAACGAAAAAGTATAAAAATGTAATGAAATACCCACAACTACAAGAAAAAATCGCCGCCCCCTAAATCTGCCGCCCTAGGCCCGGGCCTACTCGGCCTATAGGGAAATCCGCCCCTGCAGACAGGGTCCAAATATATAGTGAAAAACGAAATTTTGTATGGCAATCCTACGAAAGAGTTACCCGTGTTATCTCATTTTTAACTTAGATCCACAATTTTTTAAAATGGTCGTGTGCAAAATTTCAACTCTTCAAGTACACGCGTTCACGAGCTATCGTGAAGACAGACAGACAGACGAACATGTAAAAGTCAAATGATTTTTTATATTAGCGTAGGTGTCCAATCCACATTGCTGTACCAGCATTATTTCTGTGCGCTACAAACAGAATGACAAACTTAGTCTGTAGATTTCATCTTGGGTATAAAAGTATTTTATATACATGTTTTGATTGGCTGACAATAGCAATTAGGCGCCATTAGGATTGTGGGGGTAGAGCAATGAAAAACACTATCCTTTGGATATAGTTAGAATATTAGAAAATACTATTATAGTTTACAAGATGGAAGACATCTACTTGAAGAAGAAGACAATCATTTGGGCTTGCAAATCGAGCATTTATTTCCATATCTCCGGGTAATAAATAAAGTCTGCACTCACACCGGAAATTTTAGTTAGCCTTCAGTGTTGATTAAATCAGAGCGCGATATAAATTTCTACACATATCCCACTTTGCATTCATAGCGGTAAAACGAAATAATTTAATCAGAAGCTCTGATAAATCATTATAGGATGATTAAAACGTCCGGTTTGATTATTGAAGAATATAAACAATATAGGTCCTAAGTAAATCCTTTAGGAAACGAAAACTGACAACATGCCTTGAATATCATTTCTAATTCTCATGAATTGGGTTTGATTTTTTTATGAGAAATCTTGTTTTTAGTAAGTTTATTGGTAGTTTACCAAATGTTTTAGAAAACTCCGTCAAGTACAGGTCCTCTCTCAGTGGTATTTATACGGAAATTATAAAAAAAATATCCTATTAGTCATGCTTTTCAATTTAATAGTGTTTATTATTTTCATTTTGTAGAAGCTATAGTCGAACCTTAAAGATTTAAGGACAATTGTGAGAAATAGAGTGAATAACAGTAGACGAATGATGAAAAGAATAGACAGAACCAGAATTCAAAACACAATTACAATTCTGAAGAATATTTGACAGTTATTCAATTTTTGTATCGAAATAATTTTTGATTAAAACTTTTCGAATCATTTTTCGTCGTTAGTCGCAATTGTGTTGAGTGCTGCTCTCTTTGATATCAAAACAGCTCAGAGTCGATTTGTTGAACAAAAACCTATCTAATTTGACTTCTTCTTGCCTTAATGCTCATTCAGACTCGCGACAAGTTGGAAATCTTCTTTCACTCTTTTCTAATTTTTAGAGCATGTCCACACTTTTAACTTCAGTTTTATGTGAATATTAAACATAGCGGATGGTATAAATTTGTCAGATTAACTAGATTGTGTTCCATTTTAGTTCCACCTGCAAAACTACAGTTCCACTTCAGGCAAATTTCCGCAAAAGTACTTGACAAATGTGAACATGAACTTGCTCATATGTACCAATCTAATTGTGCAAGTAACTTGACGAGTCTGAATGGGCCTTTACTTATATTCAGCTTAAATGTTATAGCAAGTTTTATCATTACTGTATTATGTTTCTACATTACTGTTTATTATTTACATATGGATATTGTTCACAGGTGGAAACTCTTTATTATTCATATAAACTTTTCTCCACCACAATATCATCACTAGCCACGTAAAGCTCGTTGATCCTAACAAAATAAATTCGCGCCCTTCAAAATTTGATTTAGAGATCCATAAAAATTCCATGAATTCGCGCTTCAAATCCTCGGTAATCCTCTCTGGTAGTCAACTCGTCGCAATTTTATGCCATTTACCTGTGTAAATCTGCCACGTGTTGCTCCTGGAAAAGCCTATTCAGCGAAGTTTTTTTTGTGTGTGTGTGTTTGGCATAAATTAGGGAGGGAACGATATACAGGACAGGGAGCATTGCAAGCAAGTAGACAATTGACTACAGCAGGAACATGGTTTTCACTTTTTTTCTGATTTACGGCGGCAGACCAAAGTAAAATTTAGTCGTGAGGTAGGTTATGAACGAAAAATGTAGCAGAAGCACCCAATATAGTCGTACCCAACCGCTACCCTGATTATTCTTATTAAATTAGCTGCCGTAGTCATAATAAAGAAAACTTCTTTAAGTAAAAGTTATCTTTAGCGCTTGAACAAAATAAAGAACGCAAAAAAATTTACCGAAATGAAATGCTAGGGGTGATGTTACAGTTTACCTGTTGCGGTACCCTTCAAATATGTTATCCTCGACATGGGTCTGAAGCAAATGTCAATGCGATTGTTTTCATATCTGTTCGCGAAAGATGTGTTTTTTTTTTCTTGCGTAGAGATAACTTTGAAGGGAGTTATGGGAAAGTTTTAACGGTTTATACATACTAGATGCAGACAAGCCGTAGGTATTAGAGGGTATGAAATTTTCTTTATTTTTTGATTTCCACGAATTTTTGGGGGAAGAATTTTGACTTCACTTTATATTTTGATTAACACTAAGAAAGCACCTAATTTCGTTTAACTTCTCTAAATATAAGTAAGTAAGTACGTTCAGACCGTAACGTTTATAATTTCATGGAGAAACTATTTTAATGTACTTAATCTACTGTAACAGTGGTTTTATAGCAAAACTGGAGATGCACAAATACCCTCCTATACCATAACATGTATGCTTTTCCATTTTGATTTCGATGACCTACTTAGTTTGGTTTACAGTTTTACAAACGAACGGCGATTGTACATCGGGTGTAGGATATACATTGAATAAATAAATAAATAAATAAAGAAGTGACAGTAGTGAAATCGTGACATGAAGGGAGGCATTTCTTATAATTCAAAAAGTGCGAAATAAAATTGAATGCTTGCAATATTACTAAGAAAAATTTAAAAAGTAGAGTATGTCAACAAATATCGTTTAATTAATATTGATTAAAATAAACAAAGCGTTTACACCCCCTTCTTTAGATAAAAGAAATATAGGGGTGCAATTGAAAAAAAGAAACCTTTTAACATTTATGGAATCAACCAAAATAGCACATGAATTTAAATTTTCGTATATTTTTCTGTTTCTGTTATATATATATATATTTAAAATTGTTTTTTCTCAAATACTTATAAAACAAGATGACATATTTTTTAAATATATTCATTTGCCGCTCAATTTATTACATTAAGTTAATAGCTTAACAGCTTTAATGTCACAAAACACTAAACTCAATAAAACTATACACTTCAAGCTTCCCAAAACAACACAATTTCAAATATATAATATTTATTAAAATAATTAAGTTTTACAAAAATTTCACTGAACTTTCGAAACTCTGACAGTTTTATTTTCAGAAATGTCAAAGCAAGTTCAGCCAAGTTCAGTCCGACTGTCAATGAGTGTCTTAATAACGTACTCTGTATTCGTACTATACTCCGCTTCATTCTTAGTAATTTATTCAATGTAATATAGTATAATTGTATTTCACAATTGTTTTGATTTTCAATGACTTTTATCAGTGACAATTTATTATTTCTCTCACATATCGTTAAGATTACGTCAAAATACTCGTGACTACATAATTCTAATTTTCTAAAATTACATTACATCGTAAAGGAGCCACCGCACAGAAACTACAAAAAGTTTTCATTAAAATACATGAAATTTTGTTGTCGTTGCTTCTGTATAATTGCTCCTATTGTGATTGTTATGTCGATATGTCCTATGAAAATCGAACGAATTAAAAGTGATAACATCAAAATCAGGAGAAATATGCTCTAAGCTCAACAACAACTATAGCACTTTTGCCAGGAAGACCCTGATAAAAATCTCAAATTTTGACTTAGTTAATCTAGTCACCGCCAGTTCTATCATTTAGTTCGTATATACCCTTATTTAATTTTTTTGTCATTTAATTTGGTACATTTAAGTTAAGAAAATGTTGGTTACTTTTTCTTTTACGTCTATGGTGAAAAAATTTCAAGTTATTTAATTAGTTTTCGGTTGTATTCAAGGTTTCATTTAAAATAAAACAGAAATTTGAATTATAGATTTTACATTTTTCTCCACAAAAGGATACCACTGTTCGAACTAAGTCAACGGGTGCATATTTTACAGTGAAAACTAGAAGACACAGTGATCGTAAAGCATCAAAAAAATTTAATAGGATACCGAACAGTTTTTGTACTCATCTTCTCATTCCGTAATCCATTGTCTAATCCGTAATCTTTCCGGTCTAATCTAATAATATATGTGTAACAATTTAGATTCAAATCTAACTTTAATGGATCCTCCTTCCATTTACTGGCTAAAAGAAAAGGTATCAATTGAGGGGCTGAGAGCAAAAAGGTATAAGTAACATTTTGTTAAAAATTGAGATAAGTACAAAAATGTTGACGAGCGGCGCACTTCGTTTTTATACGAGTCATAACTTTTTTGTTACCTATTCAATACTTCCTTGTCTTATTTGAATTGTGCGGTAGAAAAATATGTTTAGTTTTTACCATTGTTTAAATAAAAGAGAAATTACATCGCGACAAAGCTATACAAAAAAAAAAAACTAGTTCCATCGACAATGCGCCAGTCATCAACACCCTTGTTATAGAGTGACGCAGTTCATGTTTAAGAGTGGCGCAAACAGAAATGTATGGAAGAAAATTAAGACTGTACCAGAAATTGAAACCAAAATTATTTCATCACAAAAATATATTTCTTTGACATACGAAAATACATTTAGCTAATTATTGAGAAATAAATTAAAATAATTTTCAAATTTTTCACAAAGTATTATATGTTCAAGGGTGGCGTAGTCGCCACTCATCAAAACAGCACCGTGTCCGACTCTTAAACGCCAGCACTTTTTGTACAATTTAATCTATATTTCTTATTAGTTGCATTTGAATTCTGAAAAGAGGGATTCAAAATAAAATTTCATATTATTTAATATCATAATTAAGCCCTTATATGATAATAAACTCAGTAGTTGTTTTTTTTTTTTTAAATAATTAAAATGCCTGAAATAGAAAATTTTACTGTTCTATAAAATAAAACCACTTAACACAAATATCACGTCTTAATCAAAGTTAACTCAATGACAAAGAAGAAAAAAATCAAACTATCCTTAAAACTTTTATGAATAAATATTAAAAAATGTGAAAGCGCAGATTGCGTGCAACGAAACAGAATGGCAAATGATTGAATTTCGTAAATAAATGAGAAGGGGCAGAGTAGTTTTCATGTTTTACTCTCATAAAATGTTCCCGCACTTTTGTGTGAAAACACATTTTACTGAAATAATGAGAGAGTCTATTCCGATGTTGTTGTTGTAATCCAGTGCTATTTAAACAGCACGTGTTTCTTTTTACAATCGTTTGTGAGTGTAATCAAAGAATTTCTAACATCCGCTAAGTTATATGTTCTTTGGTGTAAAAGGGGAAACACAATTCCACCGTTTCGATCCGATTCGTACAAATGTCAAATTTGCTTTTATGAGACCACTGACATATAATAAGAATGGACTGAGCGTTCTTGCTTCGAAAATGGCACAAATATTGAGCAGGCTGTGAAAACCGTTTATTTCGTACAATTGAACACCGATTTATAATTAGCTATTATTTGTCGATTGGAAACACTAAAGATGTTGTAAAATCGTATTGCATTAAATGAAAATTGTTTTGGAAGTTAAACTCGTTTTAATTAACACAAAAATTAATTTTTAATATTACTGAAAAATGTGTTCCTCTGCAGATTTGATGTCAAATTTCATTGAACTTGTAAGAGATAGACGTATATAAATAATATATTTGTCTGCATTTTTATGTCAATTCCCGTGTATTCCAATTAATACAGCCGAACTGTTTCCAAAATTGGTTACATTTCAGTATACATTTTGAGCTTGAAAGAGACAAATAGATTTTAGTAAAAATTTGTACCATTTTTGACTATAGAAATTAGATAGGATGGCTCAGTCCATTCTTATTATATGTCAGTGTATGAGACATACGTGCAATTGGACATATTACACAGAAATTGATTGAAATGGATCGAATCGAAACGGAGAAGTTGAGCAAATTTCAACTTTTACGGATAACATAACCTAGAAAAATCATCTGTAAAGATTTGTTTATACTCAAAGATGCATGAAAAGGCTATTGCTGAGCAAATAAAAAGAGACATGAATTATATGACAAAAAAAGACAAGTGTTTGAAACCGAATGGAACAATTATGCTCATGCATCCGTTAGATTGAAATGGGTTGGATCGAATCGGATCGAAACATCGGAGTTGTGTTTGGAACTTAACTCATGGCACAGAATAAACGTAGCTACCGCACAGGCAAACATCATGCAGAAGTAAGTTGTAAGGTAGTGCCACTAAATGATCGCAATGAACGTAGGCATCGTAGCCATGACGCAGAAGTTGGTCAACTTTCAACTTTATCGCAATTGCTCTACGTTGACGTTTGACAGCTGGTTACTATTTTGTTTATTTTAAAATTTTTTATTTAATTATGGTGGCGAAAAAATTATAAACTAATAATTTTGTGGCCTCAATTTATTATTAATACAGTTAACAAAACTAGTTGAAATTTCATCTTGACGCAGTCACCAATGGTCATTGTATTCACCATGTTGTTGGCTACGATTTTGACACTTCATTCCGCATTTGTGCTAGGTAGCTGCGATGCATTCTGTTCCAAGCATAACTCAAGCTCGATTCTCTGATATTTTCTGCAAAAATGAGAATTTCATTTGAGAGGAATTTTATATCTCCTTTCTGTACTTGGCCAAAGTAAAATATATTTGATTTTCTTAAAAATTGGGGTAGTGTGACGTGATGTACATTATTATGTATAGTTTCAAATGATTTTGAAGGTATTCAAGAAGATTTTATCATTCAGGTAATCCCACGATCTCTCGATTTTTGTGTTTAACTCGTTGTCTCAGTCGCACTATAATAGTGCATAGCCAAGTTCTTTTCCCCCATTCATGCAAAAGACGAAAGTATATGACATTACCTGTTTCGGTCTAAAAAGCACGAAAAATTTCCAATTTTGTTCGGCTGTGTCCTATATTCTTATTAGGTTATCTTTGGTCTTAGCATGTGCACGTCCAAGCATAAACTGGGCAGAATGGAACATTATTTGAGAGATAAACAACAGAAAAATTGTGAGGGAACCACTCTATTACGTGTGCCACTCTCCAACAGGTTCTTCTACTCAAAATATTAGTGGTAAAGAGATATAACAAAATTTCTATCCCATGCTGTTTTATAACAGGCCTTATTTTAACGACTTACAAGTAGGCGTTTGTGTTCATAGGGACTTCTTACAGGGAATGGGGTATAAGTGATAACAAGTGATTAAATTATTATCTTTTTACTAAACCAAAAACCACTGAACATTATTTTAACCACATGAAAAAATTATATATTAAGATATGGGGATTATTTTTATTATAATTTCATAAAATTAACACTCTAAACAGAATTTAGGATATCCAAAATTTGAAAGTGTTATATATCTCAAAGTGTACTTGTATCCCTTTATTAATATTCGAATTTGGTTGCCTTGTGTGACTGCGATGCTGACAGAGATTATAACCCGTCGACATCAAATTATTTCATGTAAGCATTACGTTATTAAGTATTTTGCATGAAATTACTTCTCTTTAATTTAGTTTCAATCTTATTTCTACCGAATTTTGTATCTTATCGTTTAGATTGTAATCTTGAGTCGGTGTGGTGTACAGAAAGTCCCTGTGGTTTCACGTTGACACCTATCTAGAGTAGCGTTAATTCCACAGCAGTCTTAATGCACGAATAAGTATCAATGAGACAATTGACACCCTCATAAGACAGAGTATATCCGGTGCCAATGAGTACCAGTTTATAAGAGTGCATGCTTGACATTGAACTTACAGGTCAAAGCGGAACCCATGTAAAATCTCTGCCGATCTCTCAGTCACGGCACCCGGTTGACTTAGAGCAATTCCACGCCGAAAGCCAAATATCCAAGCATACATTATTAAGTGACCATCTTTCAGATCCTCTGACGCAGTATGTAATTATACAAAGGACATACTCTTCTGTTCAAAGAAGAATTTCCGTCTATGTCATGCAGACTTTGATACCATTTTCTACCAGCATATGGGCTACTACAACCACCATGATGCTCCCATAAAGGGGCCTACTCCGTGTTGAGGTGAATTATTCTACTATAATAACTATCTTTTACAGTAGAACCATCTTGGGTTCCTCATCCCCGTGGTAACATGCCAGCAATATCGGCTACCCAATTGGTATGGCTTCGTAGTTTATGACCATAAGGTCATGGGTTCTCTAAGTGATATCTTTACATGTAGATATCTTTTTATAAACGGGACTGGTTACTCCATTCGGGCTTAAGATCTTATTTGCAACGTCTAATAAAATTGTATATATCCTTTACAAGCAAACAAAATCTATAATAGGCGCAATCAGCGGGGACTACGAGAAGGTTAAGATATGCTCGGATTCAGGTCGGGAGAGACTAGAGCTTACGAAAATTATGCCAGTAATCTTATAGCATACCACGCATATTCGGCATACAAGAACTACCATCATACATGCATTAACTCCTCCAATTAGCCAACTCTCTCCATCCTTCGCTCCCTGCACAAGAGGCTATGTTTGAAACCTATTAAAATTGACTTACGGATTGTGCACTTTTAAGGCCGTGTCTGCGAAGTATCATATATCAGTTAACAATTGGAATCACCCACGTTAGGGGATCCAATGCCAGCTGTGGTGTACAATAATATTTATATGTGGGTTACGTTACTCTAATTGTTTTCAGTTTTCAGATAATTACATGAAACTGAATTGACTGATCGAATGGAGCTTAAAGTCATATAATATTCCGATAATTGTTGTATAAATTACATAAATGAACACTAGTTCTTTGTTACTGTTTTATTTTTCAGATGATGTCATGTGTGAAACATTAGGATAAAAGCATTTGCTTTAAGATTTCAACCTGTAGTATATTCTTAAATTAATTAAATTAATTTGCAAAAAAATGGCTCTACGCAGATATTTGAGGTAGTAAAATATTTTTTTTTAATATTATTAAGCCAAGCTCAGCGGATATCCTATCATGCAAAGCACAGCATGGCAGGAAGAAGATAGGGGAAGGATTATGGCACATGAGGAAAGTGGCGGAGGGGCTGATGTATGTCACTCTTGGACCTTCACAGATTGTAAGCCCGAGGAAAAACAGTAGATGGTAAACTTTTCCAAATTCGCACTGTTCGGGATAAGAAAGCATCACGGAATTTTAATGTACGTCCGAAAGTATTTTGAAGGGTGCAAGGATTAGCGCGGCTTGCAGCCGCTTGGAAATTTTTCATTTTAACGGGGAAAATATGGAAATCTTTTATTATATCTAAAATCTGACAAATGAATATAAATCTGCCTATTTGGCATCACTTCTACAGAGCTCTTGCTGTCAAATTTTATATAATTTTCAAGGTAAGTAGAAAGTAAGAAGATGGAACGAGTTAAATTGTACGATGCTCAGTTTTACTAAAAGATTACAATGTAAATATGCGACACGTCAATAAAACGTATACTTATGCTGAAATTCGAATACGAGATGGATAGAAAAAGCAAAATGTGGTGAGCATAAAATTTTCTAGCATTTATTGGATTTGACGGTCGTCAGTGCGCACATTCTGTATTGCCTTCGATGTGATGAATACATGTAAAGCTTAGACCCTAAATGAATCAAAGACTTCTTGGAGCTCTTCAACTGGTCTCATCATATAAAGTGGATATACTCATTGTGTAATGTAGGCTTATGCTTACCTGAAGCCAGAAATGCTTCGCAGTATGGCATCAGAAAATTAACTAGCACGAAAGTCAGATAAGAAAATATTGTTTTTATATTGTATTTGTGTATTTTTCAATCAAACTGCACTGTTAATTTAAAATCAATAATATTAATAGAACTACGTAAAATTTAATTCAAAAGTATTTTAGTCAAAAGCAGTTATTCATTTTCTCGTCTGATAAAATTCATTTCGGTTCGCGTATGATTCGAGTTTATGGAAATTGTAAGCATATTTTGAAAACTTGATTATGTTGCAAATTGATTAATAATTTATTGATGAACTCAAAGGTTAATTTTTAACTTTTTTTTTTTAGATATTGCTTATCTAATATTTTTTTTGAGAAATGCCGTATCATGTCTTTTTAATTGTAAAAATTGCCTAAAAATTTCAATAAAAATAAAAAATATACAAGTAAAACGAGATGAAGGTATTTATTTCAAAACTATTTATCAATTATTTATATCAATTTGAATTAATGCAGCAGAATATTGCAATTGGTATACTTAACACACTAAATTATTTTTAAATGACATTAATGAGTATTGATCTAAAGGAGTTCATTTATATTATTTATTTCTTATTCAAATTCTGCCCTAAAGTAGCTTGTCATAACTATTTTAACAATAATTTTTAAATCGATATCATCAAAAAGTCGCTTCTGTTTATATACTTTGTACGTTTTATACAGCAATAAGTTGTCTGCACATGTGCGGATGGCTAAATGAGAGATTTATGGAGTTTAGTAAAATAAGTTCATTTATTCTGAAGTCGATAAGGAAATAAGCCAAACTTATACATTATTATTGTTCGAGTCAACATAATCCTTGTTACTATTATTCAGTATAGCTGAATTTAAAACATTTGTATAATATTTAATTTAAAATTTCATTGCATTAAAATTACATATAAATGTTTTACATAGATTATATAACTCGCAAATAATTCCACATTGAAAATTTAGCGCTTAGTTCTTAATTTCTTGTAATTCAATTTGTTTCTGTCTATATTGCACTGAACTCCCAAATTGAGGATCTTGTACTGTTGGTAATTATTCTGATCTTGACAATCCTTGTTTTTATAATTCTCGGCCATTATATGAGAAAACTACACCAGGGTTTGCAAAAAAAAAATATGGAATATATTAAGAGCTGATAAAAAATTAACTATCTTTATTTGCTCTTGATCGCTTGTATTTAAACAAAATTTAGCTAAGAGTCTAAAAGAGTACATAAAGAAAGTTAGTGGGGATTGGGTCATTCGATATCAAATAGACAACATGAGTGACGTGACCATCACCAATTTTGTTGAAAACAAAAATTCGAATTAAAAATTTTCATTATACAATGCATATTTTGCGAGCTATGGCATTTTCAAAATTACGCAGAAATGCTGTGTTGTTCTCCTTTAAAAATTCATATCTATTTTCTATTCATTCTAGGACGGTGAAATATGGCTGCCTTTCAAGATATGATTTCAAGCTATGTAAGAACAATAGCATCTATCTCAAAAATACATGTGAAAAAGGGCATCAAGAATAACGATTTTTGAATATTCTGGAAGCCATACTTTTGATTTTATTCATTTCCTTTTCTTTTTATCTTATATTATCTAATAAAACATATTTAAAATTTTAACTTGGGATCTCAACGGGATCAAGGAGTAAAAAATCAAGAAAATTTGAACAAAATACATTTATAGCTACCTACAAATAAATAATATTTGTTTTTATACAGGGTGTACCATATGTGCTCTTGCACCTGGATATGGACAGGTCATGCTTCAACAAGCAAAAAATTGTATGAGTGGTGGGGGAAATGCTAGCGGTTTCCGAGATAACGGGACTTTAAGATATTTTGGTATGTTTTTATAAATCACCCTTTAATTCCTGGCTAAAGTGAAAAATACTTAAATAATTGAGTTATTTGAAAAATATATATTTTATTTTATATAATTCAACTTCAAGAAATTATACAAAATATTTTTATTCCAAAACGTTAAAAAAATAAAAATTTATTTTAATGAATATTATTGTATGCATGCGATGTATCTGCAGAAGTTTTTATCAGAATTTGAGTTTGGGACCACAAATTTGGGTGATCCAAAAACCCTCGAGATACACTTCCCAAGCCACGAAACCGACTCCCTCACCACCACATCAAAGCCTTAACTTAGTCCTAACTCCTAATATTCTAAAATATTGACAGCGTTCTGCTGTAAAACCACTGACTACGTTCTCTTTCTGTAAACAGCAAATAAATAAGTCGGTTCGACGAAATAAATGTTTTTAAATTAATTATTTGGGTTAATTAGTGAATTAAGTTTTTTACCAAAGGCGATATATTCATAGATATTCAACAGAAATCGAAAAGTTTTATTAAAATCACTTTTCAACCTCCCGCCAATAGTTTTTTCAATGTTGGCACCAACGTAAGTACTACTTTTGACACAAAAATTTGTACTCGCATGATATAGTATATCGAGCAGTCCATATTATATGTGCTAGTGTGTAAAACTGAGAAAAGTTAAAAATGACTTTTTGTAAAAAAATATTTTAGAAATTGATACATCATCCACACCGCTTAATGCGGAAACCTTCCTAGTGCCTCACACTGCAGTACTGGGGTGGCTAAACTAAGCGACTTACGGCGCTGGTGCCCCATTTAATGTTTTTTTTTATTAATTGCAGGATGACGCCCCCCCCCCCCCTAATTTTAATGCTAGATCCGCCCCTGATTTCTGAACGTTACATCTTATGATGATGATTTAAAATTTGTTAGATTGATAATTGTTGATCCTTTTCAATGGTATTAATTTTTCCCCTCCTTATGTACGTTTTGAAGTTATTGCTGAACAAATTTAATATTTCGGAATTTTAAATCGGTTTTTTTTAACTACTATTATCTGAAGCACGTCATCAACACCAAGTTGTCATATTGGATTTAAGACGCGCAAAAGCTTCCCTTTAGAATGACTTATGACTCCCTACACCCTAAATGTAACCCTTTTGCGTTATTGCGTAAATACACTTTACAAATACGGAATACGGAATATTTTAGATTAGATTTATGGGCATATACGGAGGTCATATTAGGTGGAGGTTAGTGAAGGATGATTTAATAAATATATGTAGGTGTCACACAACATCTTAATATTAATCTTGTTTCTAATATACGTTTAAAAAAGTAAATTTAAATCTGAAGGGTTTTAACAGTGACGTAGACAAGGCACCTGTAGACGGCCCCCAAAATTTAGGGACACAAAACTGTTAATTCAAATTTTCAAAGAATTACAGCATTTTACCAAAAGTAATAACGATATTGCATGATTATGCTTGGGTTTTACCAGAAAATTACTTCCTGGGATTTGTTAGCAGAACCCTTACGACCCCTGATCAGGAATTATTAGCGTCACTACACACATCGCTCTCTGTTTACAATTTCTCTGAGAATGTTATTTTATTTTCTTTAAAATATCCTGAAATATGAAGAAAAATTTGCTTCCGTTGTTTACGTTGGATGGTGTTCGTGGGTGATATAATATGTATGTAGTATAGGTGAGTGAAGTATATATATCGTAGACACTTGATGTAACTCAGCACTTAATGAAAAGTCTAGGCACTTCGTGAAATGTAGGCAGATGATGTAACAGTTTGCACTTAATGTCTTTTTACACAAAGTGTCTGAAATTTTTAGTCATTTCATGAAATGTTACGCTGGCGTGTGTGTGTGGCTGTCTTGCAGGTTCGTGCGCGAGCTCCTCCTTCACCGCTCATCTCCCTCTCCTAGCATTTGGTTATATCGGTTGGTATTATAGTACACTATCAGCGTAAAGACTTGTATCATTTCATGAAGTGACTAAAATTTTCAGACACTTCGTGTAAAAAGACATTAAACTCAAACTGTTACACTATCTGCCTCCATTTCATGAATTGCCTAGACTTTTCATCAAGTGCTGAGTTACATCAAGTGTCTACGATATATGTATGGATGAATGTATGCATCTATTCCAATATAAAATTAACGATGCCTCGACCTGATTCTCTACATTTTTATAAAAATTTACTGGACATTTTCTCTTTAGACTTTTTATTCATATTATTGGAGATCGATACAGAATCTGAAAATGAATAGCTCCTGTCGGTCACTAAGAGTGAACAAAAATTCTGCCGAAATATTTTCTGTAAATTACTAAAGAAAATGAATGCTTATTGTTTAAGGGGTTCAAAAAATAAATTTCTTTTTTTCTAGATAAATTGTATATACTTTGAAGAATATTTTAAGCGTCTCACCATTTGAAAATATCTCCGAAGTTATAGTGAAATAAGCGCAGCAGGGAGTAGTTATTTTTTGTTTTGTGTTTTTTCCCGAAACTGTGTTATTCAAACTGTCGCAAAAGATATCTCAAGATCTATTTGACCGATCTTGATGAAATTCAATTCAGATATAAGAAACATTTTGTAATAATATTTTTGTATATTATTTGAATAAGTACCAAACCTTTATTTATATTATCACCAGAAAGGATTTATATATAGGTATAATATGTATGTATGTATTAATACATGCATATGTCCATACATACTAAACTAGAAATATGTATATGTTCCACAACTTTTTGCTCTCAATTACGAATTTTTTGTAATCTATAAAGTACAGTGTCGCCTATACCTGAGGAGTTACAAATTGTGGTTTCCATTTATTTATAAATGTATTTTTAAAATGGGACCTTAAAAATTTCACGGGTTGGCCCCTGAATTATCTACGCCACTGGTTTTAATTACATGTACTGATTTTAAAGTCTAAATTGTCTTTAAGACTTGAAATGTTTTCTGGTATAAAATATGATTGTGAAATTGAATAGTGACTGTATACATATATCATAGAAAGTGACTGATGTAGATTATATAGATGATTGATAGGACCAAGTAATGTACCTTATATTATTTTAGAAATTTGACGAAATGAGACAGATTCGTAAAGACGATTGTTGTTCAGCTTCTAATGGTATCTAATTAATTATGGCTGATCCTAATAAAAGCTTAAAAATATATGTATGTAACGTGTACGCAATCATCAGGTGGAGAAGTAGCGGGATCATGTCTAAACTTAATTTGTAGCAGTTGAACGACTAGGTAAGCATCTATGCTGAATCGAGTAATGATTAAAACCTACTTGAAAAGAACTTTTTCATAAATATCAGGCTGTTTACGAAATCATCGTAGATAATCTAGTGACAAGGTTAACTAGTAAATGGTTTCAATGTTCAAACTATATAATAAGATATTAAAATCAATTTGAAAAAAAAAAACAAAAATTACTTGCATGTAAATTTACATAAATATTTGTGATCTTATTCTCTGCAATCTTCATTTACTTTGAAAATATTTTATTCTTGTAACCTCAAAATTGTGTAACAATTTCCTGGAAGGAAAGTTTTCAACAAAGATTTCTTTGACATTTGAAAGTGGACTGAACGTTTTATGGGATCGGTATCCATTTCTGTTCAACAAAAAGCAAAAAGGTTTGGATTCTGTTAATTGTGAGGGAATTGTGAAGTATCCCTCAAATCTCATAGCAGAACGCTTTGAATTCTCTTCTTATCCGACTACCAACTGAATAGATAGATAAACTTTCCGTTCGTGGCCGTAGAGTCATTTATCCAATTCCATCTGCCGAATATTCTCCTTCGTGAACTTTGATGTAACTCATCAAGACCATTCCGCTTTTTCCCATCCCCTTAAGAAACTTTTATGGTCGCCCAGTCTCTATAATGCAAGAAGAAGGTACAGGACCTATGTCGATCTAAATGTCTGCCTGTCAGCCCATGTGTATTTAGATACGGTTGTGCTTTCATTTGGGTTTCCACATTGGAGAGAGTGTTTCTTAGATAATGGACAAGAAATAATTTCGACAAAACACTTGACATAAATTGTCAAAAACATAACTGGACACACGGAGGGGTGGTAGTGGTGAGTGGAAAGCCGGTTTTAATGTCACTGGACGACGACGATGATGACGACGAAGTACAATCTGTAAGGTTCACCAAGTTAGGGTAAATCACCCTCTACAGCAGTATCTGTTGTTATTACTCTCCCCCTAGAACTTGTGCTGTCTACCACGTTTCTGTCGAAATGGCCTGTCGATTTTCGCGGGATAAGTAGGGTTCATGCATCCTCCGGTCCACCTTAATGGAAATGAGTGTATGTGCTGCGGATGGAATATCCTGTATATGTATGTATGTATATATGTATTTATATATATATAAATATACTATAGGGTAGCATGTGTGGGCGAGTGAAGTCTCTTTGGGTATTTTATCCATGTCAGATTAGAAATGTTTGCAGCACCGAGGCCTGATGGACCGCGCATATATCGAAGATTATCGATTCCACTTTCGGGAATTGACCAGCGCCATACAATCAAAGGTGAAAACTTGGAACTTATTCAAATAACTTTGAATGTAGAAGTGAATTCAAAATTGTATTTCATGTCAGATGAGAACTCTGAATTGAGATGTACGCTGTGGGGATGTACGTGACTCTGACATTTCTTCTGCATTCAAGAAATGAGGGTAAAAAAAAATGAAATTCGTTCGTTCGGACTTGACGTGTTAAGAGAGGAAGTTGGGCATATATCAGAATTAGATTAAATTTTGCATAACTTTTTGAAGCAAGTGTAGACACTCTTCTAGTCCTTTCCATATATGATCGCTTTTAGCTTTGATATTGGGGGCAATTGTCTGTAATCAATAACTTTTCTCAAACTTTGGCTTTATGTCCTCCTTAAACAAATAACTTCAGTCCCAGAAAACTACTAAACTTCTGACCTTTTTCTTTGGTAATTGAACATTTATCTCGTTTCGCTTTCATTTCAGATAACTGCTTTTGATTAATGTGATTTTTATTTTTCTAGTTTGAATGTGTGGTGAAATTTTAATTCGACTATTTAGAGATATGAAAAGGTGTCAGTACAGTATAATGTAACGGATAGCACACTGGATTATTTTATGTGTTTGAGTTAGAGTCACACGGGCGCCTATCATTAGCCGATGCATCCTTCTAGAAATAGGTTACTTAGTAAAAGGACTTTGGCATGTTATAGATGCATCATAGATTTTAGGTTTTGAAAAGATCGAGCACTAAGGAGCCACAAAAGCAAATATCAACGAATTCTTTAGAGGCGCGTACTTGGTCAACTCAATAGCCGTTTGGGTCGTTTAGTGAAATTCAATATTCTGGAAAACATTACATTTGGTAATTTTCAGAGGTTAGAAATTTTTTAACATAAATAATCTCAGATGACAAATGGTTGCGTTTATAACTTCAAAATGAGCTCTTTAGCTTTTTATTTCCCTTTCTTCTTAGTCCAGCAGCCCATTGGCAATTGGAGGCTGATAAAGGCACAAATGAAAGTATTGTATCTGAAAATAACTCCAATCGGCCACCAAAGGGAATAAAAATTCTACCGAAACATTGTTTGCAAATTTCTAAAAAAAAAAATTCTTATTGCATATTTACGCTTCTACGCTCATAAAAATTGCTGTTGGCCTCCAAAAATGCGTATATAAATTCTAAGGAAAAATTTTCAGTAAATTTCATAGAAACAATTGAGGGCTCCCTGCATCAGATCGAGGCATTTCCTGAACATTAGGAATATTTTCTGTTAATAACAACATTTCTTAGCTACAATTTTTGTCGCATATGAGAAAAATGAAAACCTTATCAACAGGTAACCAATTTATTTATGCCTAATCTACAATAAATGGTAAAACTCCGTCGTCAAAATGACATAGATTTTATGTTTGCCTCACACTGTTGCATTTGAAAATTCATGCTTGCAAAAATGTCTCTTTCCTTTCGCTAATTTGACGGAGCACAATCTTATGTGGAGTAGTTAGTCAGCTAAAAAGATGTAGTAATACCTCAGGTATATTCAGCATGATTTAGAGCCATGTAGGGGTATTTAAAGCAAAACAGCTGTAAAATGGAACTTGTATTTTCAATCTTGAAGGCAATATTTTAAATTATTCGGCTTGTCCCAAACAATAATTTCCTACTGTACTATAGTATAAAATATTGAGACCAAATACTTCCTTTGATGTAATTCTGCAATGAAATTGGGAAAGTAATTACATTTATGATGATTGACAGGTGAACAGCTGTTTAATTTGGCAGCTTACCACTACTTACATATTTCGTGTATTTATATGCATTCTATAGCAAATGATATCATAGATTAGGCATAACTAACTTGGTTATCAGAAATGTTGATAAGGTTTTCATTTTTCTTGTATGCGTTTTTCATCTGTATATTTACTTAATTGTGATTATAGTTTGCGATTAACAGTATATGATACGCACATGTTAGAAATAAATATTGTAACTATGCAGACATTACGTTTTCGTGACCTCAAACTATGTCTTTAGGAAGAGTGCCCTTAAAGCAACAACACAAGCAAACATGTAGTAAACTATTCCAAAATGGGAAGTAGAAATGAAGCAATGATACCCTTGTAGGCACTATTACTATATAAGAACTTTTAGATGCAGATTTACGTATTCATAATTTGTTTTGTGCCCATTGGGGTATTATTCCTTATGGGATAGGTGACAAAACATTTTCGAATCAACAATTTTATAGCGACGTCATAGGGTGTAAAATAGAAATTCAGAAGCATTAAGGCACAAAATGTTACACAAAATGTTGCAAACATTATGATTCAAAAACGATTTGCTAGTAAATCGTAATCTCTGGCTTAAATCTCGAAATCGAACTCCATATCGAATAGTAAAAGGAACATGATTCTCGAGTTATCAACCCGAGATTCTCTCTCGATAGCAAATTGATTTAGATCAGATCCTAAGCTGAACCGAAATTGATGTTAAAACGAAATAATGCGCACAATGTGTTTGTGTTAGTGGTGTTATATATGTATTTCTTATATATTAAGAGAATGGAGCTATTCTCGTGTCGTAAGCGATTCGCGCAGAGTGAGTTTTTATGAACATTTAATTAGAGCCGTGGAAATGGACATTTATTCATTTTAAGTGGAAAATGAGGTCGGTTAACATTAATGTCTTGGTCACTTGATTGACATATCAACCTAGTTTTTCACAAAGCATCCTGTATCTTAAAAACGACAGGGCCTACGGTAACAGTTAAGAGCTCATTGTATGCAGAACTTCATTGTCTTTCCAACGACTGCTCAACCAGCCCCATACCATCTCCCCTTAAGAGTTATGGTTGTCTAAACTAAAACTTTCGGATTTTCTTACCTTTTTTTTTTTTAATTCAACCTCTATTATTTTTGCAAAAGGTTCATTAACATAATTTTTTTTATAAAAACTGTAAACTGTGGACTCTCCTCTTTAATGTGCTATCTGAAGTCATTTAAGAGTTATTAGCTCTAAACCTATTTTCAAACCTATTTTGAAACCTATTCTGAAAGATAATTTGTTCCCTTAGCACGTCATTTAAAAAAATATCATTTAATTTCGGTGTGACCTGAATAGGTTAACGGCTACAGTTAACACATAGGGTGTAATAGGTCAACCTAAAAACGAGAGTCTACAGTTTACATTTTTTATAAAAAAAAGTTATGTTAATGACCTTTTTGCAAAAGTAATATAGGTTAAATTAAAAAAAAAACAGGTAAGAAAATCCGAAATTGTTAGTTTAGACAACCATAATTCTTGAGGGGAGTTGGGTATGGGGATAGTTGAGCAGTCGTTGGAAAGGCCATGAATGAGCTCTTAACTGTGACCGTAGGCCTTGTCGTTTTTAAGATACAGGGTGCTTTGTGAAAAAGTAGCTTTTTTTCTTAACCACCCTGTAACTCCTAAACGGTTGATATGCGCCCCCCCCCCCCCTACCATACAATTTTTGGTTCGTCCAGGTGAGCACTATCACCTCCTGCTCTATTGACTTCCTAGTGGGAAACACCCTGTATATTGTGACTTGTCGCTGATATGAGAAAATCTCAATCAGTATGTACCTCAGGGTGTTTGATTGGGCGCGCGGTCTGTTTTGGTTTGTGGCATGTCAATGAATATATTCTAAAACTTATTAATATACTACGAAATATATTCCGTATTCATAAAGCAGATCTCAACAACAGCAAATCCCTCTTGGTTAAAAATAAGTCCAACTAAGCTATAAGGCTAAAGAGTCTGCTTTTCGCGTCTATATATTCAATTCATGTCCAGAACTGAAGCAAGTCTACATGACTGCACGGAAAACCTGTATGTCCATTATCCAGAAAAAATAGTTCTGTTTGATCATAGTATTGATAAAGAGACCTGTCAAGTCGTAAAGGAAGCAAAGGTTTTTGGTCTCTGATCAAAACTATTAGGAACAACTTTAGCAGTTCCTCTATACATTCACTACTCAACAATGAGGAAGCATTTGTTGACTCCTTGGATAAAGTTAATATTTCAGCTGCTAGTTTCGCATCAAATTTTCGTCTTTCATCCACTTCAAAGACAATTATCTTGTAACTCCCGTGTGGATGCTTATAAGAGCCAATACACATTCGTAAGCGAGATATGTTCAATATCATTAAATGGCTCAACGTTTCTAAAGCTGTAGGTTCTGATAGTTTCTTGCCAATGTTAATTAAAAACTCCACCACGTCCATGGCTAAATCTTTGCGGAAACTATTATAATTATCTCACTCGATAGGAAATTGTCTTACTGCTTGGAAACTAGCCCATGTTCAGCTTATTCCCAAAAAAGTGAAAGGAAGCGATCCCTCAAATTATAGACCAATAGGAACCACTTCGAATTTTTTTCCAAGATTTTTGAATCTATCATTAACTCCAAATTAACGAAGTATCTAGAATCTAAATCCAAAATAGGTGCTTTAGATGTTTCACAAGCTTTTGATAGAATCTGGCATCCTGCCTTTTAGGCAAACTTAAAGCACTTGCTATCTCCTCTTCTCTTCTATTATGGATTGAAAAGTTTTTATCTAGTTGCCTAATACACGTTGTATTAGATAACGTTACAGCTGAACTTCATGCAATAAATGCTGGTGTTCCTCAGTGCTATTTGACACTCTTGGGGACTCCAGAGGGAATGCAGCATGTGTCAATTGCATGATTAGATCACTAAATAACGACCTTCATGAAATCCTCGCATAGGGTAGAACGAATCGTTCAATGCATCTAAGATAAAAAGCTGTCTCATCTCTTTAAAATAAGATCATCATTTTACCACATTTTATACAGCATATCAATAATATTTCCAGAAAGCTAAGATCACGTCTTCTCTGTTGAAAAAGATGCATCAAAATGTCTTGGATTTCTGAAAAGATATAAGAAATATTTCATACCGTCAAATCTAGTTCTCCTGTACAAGTCCTATATGAGATCTAGAATGGAATCTGATTCCCATATCTGGGCCGATGCTGTTCGCACAATCTTAGCTTCATTAAATGTTGTCCATAAGAGAGCCTTCAAGTTGATTGGCGACGGAGCAATTACTACATATTTATAGATCTGATGAGGACCTTCCTAAATCTGGGAGGTACCTATATTTATGGCATACACCTATGATATCGACAAAATTGGTGTCATAGCGAAACTATAAATTTTTTCCCTTTTTTTTTCTTGAACTGATCCTTAAATTATTTTTGAAACATGCGATAGATGGCGAAATTCATTTGTTTCTTGACAAATCCTGTGATTGCATCTGCAATTTCAGGTCTGATGCTAGCCATCGCATCAAACTTCAATGCTAAAAATTTTCCTTTGCTTTAACTTGACTCTTGACCCATTTGTTTTTGTTTCTAACGTAATAATAACCATGTTACCTGGTTTAAATCACCGAGAGCTTTATACCTAGCTTTTGGGTATGTATTTCTTGCATAAACTGTGAGCGAAATTTGTACTTTGCACAATTACTAAGCAGATCTAGTAAAGTATAGTATATAAAGTGCAGGTTATTTTAATTAAGTGGTGCGAATCGTTGCAACGGAAAAATCTAGCAAAGAATTATTACAAAGTGGATATTCTCTGGAAACCTGTGGAGCATTGGAGCATTGCAACCAATTCCCTAATAGTGATATACCAGCTTTGATTAGATCTTAATGGAGCATAGAACGAGAAAGAGAATAAACGCTTTCATCACAGTCTCATCCCATAATAGAGCTCCATCGATGCCACGAAAAGATGAAAGTACTTGCAATGTTCTGGTCTTTTTGCATTTAAGATGGGATCCCTCTTGCATTTTGCTATCGAGTGGCAGTGTCCAGTTCTTGTGATAATAAATTCTGTGGTATGGGCAAAGGCAACATTTTGTTGAAAATGGCCCCCGTTTGGTTGTACACTTGGGCTAGGCCGCAGGACGACAAATCACCCTGTACTCAAGTGTACAAGACCATTTGATGAAAAATCTACTTACAAACAGAACCGATTTCTTATGCTGTCCACTCTACGTGCCCATCCGCAATCGCTAGGATATCCTGTGATATTATGATATATGTGTAGGTGTATATGTATCCTTGAAACATATCCTTAGGTATACATATCCCCCAATCAACATACAACCATACATTCTAGACTCTAGAGGGATGAAGACGATTTTGTGCGGAAAACCTAGGGACGTCGAGATAAATGTAAAAAGGGTCGCTCGCGGCAAAATTGTTGTCCATAGTGATGGTGGGCGCGCAGGGGGTGGCAAAGAAGTCCATTCGCTGCCATGTCAGTACAACGGCGATTGTGGACTTTGCCGTTGATTTGGAAAGGAGCTGCTGGGGGAGGCTTGGAGTATAGTATAGTATATTATATGCTGTAGATATTCTATCTAGTGAATGTAGCTTGAGATTGAGGGCAAGTTAGCGACGCAAGTGTGAAGATGGATGTATTGTTTGTAAGGAGAAGGTACCTCACAGCTCCGTAGTCGACTTATAGATATATTCAGCCATATGTGCTATATATGTAGATCCTATGACAGGATGTGTGTGGGTGGGCAACGCTTACGTCGCACATTTGGCCAAGACCGGAGCTAAGTAAAACAAAAACAAATCCGCTGTATTTCGCAAAGGGACACACTTCGTTACTTTGAGATACATACAAATTCACATATCAAGTTTTACGCGAAGTAGATTCCAGCTAAAATGCTCACATGTGTGCCAGAATATCGCAAAGGGACGAAGAAAAAAGGACATAAGGGTCCATAAGCGCTCTACAATTTCCCCGGAGCTTGTATATGTGACTAGCACGATTTCGTATGTTTTGCTGGGTAAAGGCCTAACAAAGGATCAAGAAATTTCGCGCAAAATAAGAATTTTCGTCGTTTTTTTCGTCCCTTGTTGAACGATACCAAACAACACAAGCCGACTACATATGCAGACACACACACACACACACACACACACACACGCATATATATATATACATGTGTATACAAACGAGCACTAAAGAAAACGTACTTGACATCGCAGAAAAAATTTTACCCTCCCGCGAGGCATGAAAATGCCCATCTAACGATGGATGTAGCCATGTTTTATATAGGTATACATATATATGTACGTACGTGATGCCTTTCTTGCCGGTGCCTTTGGATTTGTTGTTGGTACTTTGGTATATCTTTTGCGATTTTTCTTTTCACTTTTTTTTGCTTTTCCCTTTTTGCTCCTCAGAGCTATCCACTTTTAGGGGTAGCAAAGGTACAGGACATATTCACCACCCACACTGGCCTCATGCAATGAAATTTTCATGTCAGTTTAGCTCAGATGAGTAATTGTATTTGGGTTAAGAGTCATTGATATATCTCAGCGCAGGCAAAAACAGTAAAAGGGAGGAAAATCAGGAAAAAAAAGCGCACGGCGAACGAAGAAGCATCACGTAATCCCCACATTCAACGTAACCTACATGAGAAAACCGCGCATTTATGTGCATAAATCTGTGTAAAACCTCCCCCCGACCACTATTCAACCCTCGGCAAGATTAAAGTTTTTCTTCTGAAGTAGCCACCCTCAGCATCCTGGATAATGTAGGCCGGTGCACGTATGAACATCCGCTTGCCAACTGTATACACATCCTTGTAGTATAGAACTTTACCATAGAGCTATCCATGTAAGGCACAAATGGCTATGGCTAGTGAAAATCCGCGATTATTGATTTTCCTTTCGAGGAGGCCCTAAATAAATAAGTCCATCGCATATATGCACACGTATACAGTCGCATTGAGTACCGCATCCCCAATATATTGTGGCTGAACTCCTTCCATTCTTTCTACTTACCCACTGCCGCTGCTTGTGGAATTGTCGCGACAGCGCATAGTTTAATATCGCGACTTTTGGCTCCTGCAATGGTGCATTTCTCCTTATGTAAGCCATACCACAGCACTAGGATTTATTTGCCTTGACCGATTTTGTGGAGGCGACTGTTTACAGAGAACTTTTATAGGCACTTTTGAGATTTATTTTGAAATTTTGTTGTATTGCGGTTGTTTTATTCGAAATTATATATTGCAACGGTATCTTAAGACATTTGTTATTCATAGTTCCTTCAATTTTGACTAAAGAGTGACCATCTAGCTCTCGCATATGACCGTCAAAATGTATCTATGTATATCAGAGGATATAGCTGGAAACACTATTGAGCGTGAGATATACCTTTTCAGTCCATTCTCCCATCTCTAAAACCTTCTTGCGGAACAATAGGCGGATTTTAATTCTTGTTGGTTTATTGAATAACGTTTTAAAGCAGATAATTCTCTTTAATTTATATTTAGTCCGTTATTATTGTTAAATATTTCCAAAATTGTCCTGCTCGTGTGAAATGTTTGTCTCCAAAATGGAGCACATAAATGATTCTGTAATAAAACTTTTGGAGAGAGGTGTAACATTGAAAAAAGAAAATTATTTAACTAGCTGTTGAATGACTTTGTTTCGGATTATTTATATAAAGGCTGCAATTTGTGTACTTTTACACTTTACTTAAAGCAGGTCTCCCCTAAAGACGTTTGCCCTAAAGACGTATTACAAAAAGTTCATTTCACAAAAGGACATTTTACAAAAGGAATCCTTCCCAACTGAAACCAAAGACAAAGAAGTCGTTTGCCTTAAAGTTCTTGGCCAAAAATATCTTTGCCAAAACGACCTTTGACAAATATGTGTCAACAAATGGCAAATATATTGCACGAAATATGGCGTGCGCGTTAAGGAATTAGGTATCTGGGAATTTAAAATATAAGCGTTTTTCAAATTCATGTAAATCTTAATTATATTTTCAAAGTACACCTCTGTAAGGATGCCCTTAATAATTATAGAAATATAATTCATGCAGGTAGATGGGTCATTAATAAATAAATTTGTAAAAAATCACATTTTTCACAGTCGAATTTTTTGCTCAGGATCTTTTGATTCGCTCATTTTGTCATTTTTTTTTCTTTAGAAACTAGAGGTCCACCATATTGAACCTTTTCAATTTTACCTTTAACGAAAGCAATTTTGTTTTTTTAATTCAGTACCAGGATAGGAAGGTTTTGGTGATATGGATTCTAGCAGGATAGTAGAATGGGCCGCTCTGACCTCCATGCTTGGGATCTCTCGTGTCCCTGCCTTTAACTAAAAAAAATCAGTAAGTTGTATGTAATTATTATATTGTTCAATGTTTTGGAAAAAATTCATTTGGTAAAGTTTTGGCAAACAAACTTTGGGAAAATATTGTTTTGAAGAATTGTCTTTAGGGCAAATGTCTATTTGGAAAACAGAATTAGGTCAAACGGGATACTCCCACCTAAAGCCCATCTTCATTTTAATATTGTCACCCATATTTTTCTTCAAGGTGTATCACAACATATTTTTCTTTCTCTCTACAAAGGTTTGGTAGACATTTTTCTTGTCACTAGTATCTTAGGCTTATTTATGGAAGAAAAGTAAATCATTATTTGAGCCGTTTTATTTGAAAGTGCTATAAATCCACTTTAGAAGAAAAAAAAGTAGACTTATATTCAGAATGAGATATTATTTCACTAAAACTCTCGCTGGCTACTTTTTCTTTCTGAAAGTAGACTAATGCCAGTTTCAAATAGAATGGCTAATTTATGAAATTTTTATGTGAAAAAAAAAAACAAAAAAACGGAAATGTCATTGAAGGCGAAACCGGAAAAGACTTTAATCTAAAACAAACCTGGTAGATATTGTTTACAGTTATAGCATGTCTCCTGCAATGGACATCTTTTATATGAACTAGTTTGCAGATGGTGAAGAAATATATAGAAAATAAAGTGTTTATGGGCCTTCCTATAAGCAGTCATTTAACCTCATTGATGAAAATGCTCTTTATATATACTGCACTAGCAAAAATATATATTTTTTCCTTTGATTGACATTTATACTAGGACAATTTAAATTAATTTTTCGTAATTTATTGAATTTTAAATTAAGTTGTTATTTTGTTGATTTTAGAACCCATATGCAAAATTCTTTCTCCTCAGTGTACTTGTAGCGGTTATCGTGTTTTTTAGTCGAGCTCTCTCAGTGAAAATATAGTAGCAATCTGATTTTGATTCTCATTTATGAACCCATCATGACACTCATTGATATGCTCATTTATGAACTCGTCTTGGTACTCATTGATATGCTCATTTATAGCCTCAAGAGGACACTCATTGATATATTCGTTTATAAGCTCATCATAATACTCACTGATATGCCCATTAATAAGTTCATCTCGACACTCATTATATGTATACTCATCGACGTGTTCATCTAATTTTGTAATATGCACAAAAGAGAAACATGGTATACATTTCTAAAAACAGTAACAGAGATGAAGTATCACATGTAGGTACACTATCAGTGATCAAGTAAATAAATCATTTTTTCCCAGTTTTGATTTAAACGCGAACAAATTTCAACTCCTTGTAGCCAATGCTAATCCGTTTTCAAAATTTTAGTACCGATGCTGGCGGAAGTTCTTATGTTAACTAGTTAACTCAACTCTTTAGTCAATACGACAATGTGAGTATACATTATGTGGATGTACGATAAGTAATTTTTTACTGAGCTTCTCGATGATTTTCGTCGTTAACTCATCTAATAGCTCATGAATAAATTAGTATGAATACTGATCTATATGTCTAGTGCATCTAATGCATCAGCGAAAAGGTGATAAATGCTGTTGAGCATTGAATTGCTAACTATATAAATGAGTTTAGTTCGGGTATTAAAACAAAAATCAGCATCACATTCATCCAACCAATTATCATGCGGAAAAAAAATTTCATCAGGACGTTCAGCTGAGTATTCATAGAGAGTTCATTGATGAGCTCATTATGATTTGTCTATCAGGGAATCTGTATTTGTATACATATTACGATTCTTTACAAAACTACCCATGTTGCATTATAATGGCAAATATGATTTTAATTTTATTCTGAGTACTAAAACATAAGTAAAATTAAATTTTCATTAAATGCCTTGTAGAATCCCGGCCTAAGACTACTACGCAACGAGTTATATGTTGCGACAACTGTGATTACCTTTTTTTGCTCCTGGATACTGTTTTAAAAATGTTATTTCAAAATTTATAATTAATTTGATTCTAACGTGCCTAATTGTATTTTATTGAATGTGAGAATTATTTAATTTCTATGACAAGAATATTCTCAAAATGTTAAATTAGAATAGCTACGAATGGCTAATGCTGCACTAAAATTTTTACTTTTTGCTTGACATACTCTATAGCTAGAACCTTCTAGATAGCATCAAAATCTCTTGAAACTCTTTTGACGGTATTTACTAAGTTTTTTGCCTTCGAAAGATGAGATATTCGAAAATCGTCCGTCGAAAGCATTGTTCAATGTTATAGGAATTTTTGAATTTTGTAAATTTTTTAGATGAACGACAATTTGCACTGAGGTTTATCCATGTAAAACATAATGTTTAATAAATTATTTATACGTTATCTCGTGCTTCGTCTCGAACACCTTTATACAGTCTTTCTTATTGGCCAAGGGCCAACTAAATATGCGAAGTCCCTACTTACCATGACAATGCTGCATGTGAACAATGTCCTTGCCTGCTGAGATAATATAGACTATGTATATATGTAGTAGTCTTCCTGCACTGAACTATTTCACACATTCCATTTCATAGGTAACCAAGAAAAATTCAAACCCAGTGGCTCCAGCAAAAGTCAAATATTACTCCAGAAAAATTCCACTTGTTTCTCATTAGCCTATAAGTGAAGATGAACATTCAATGCGAGGTATTCGGTGTTCGCGAGACATGCATACTCGTAGTATGTATATGCCTTGTTCTCCTGGCTCAACAACTTCAGAAGGTATGGAGAAAATTGTGAAATTACCTGCCGAGGATTCAGGAAGAATTTTCCCAGCATACAGCAACTATGTGAACAGAATAATAAATTTTTGCCAAAATTCATACATACATTACTCAGAACAATGCCCTTCTGTGGGTTAATTTGAATTTTTCCAGTCTATTTCATTTGGCTTTAAATCAGAATGAGTTTGTTGTAAAGTGCATGCTAACAGGATACTAACTATTTCTGTGTGCAGTTATTAGTAAGTTGTAATTCGCTAGTTACATTCTGCAGTTGTTTTATTTTTTACATGGTCTCTTCGATATGAATTTATGCATTGGAGATGTACATTAATTAAATAATTTTAAGAGAAACAATAATTACGATTTTGTGTTTCCAGTGAGTCGTGGCTACTTACATACTGATCACTTTGCGAGTTTCAGGTTATTAGTTGAGTTTTCGTTTTTCATTTTAAAATCATTGTCTTTCGATAGAGGACGACATTTACTTTTATTAGAGTAACCACGTGAAATTAAGACTAGAATATGCTTGCAAGAACGGGCACTGTAAGAAATTCGAGGAAGCTCTTAATAGAGGTCCTAAATGATGAATGATGGGAGGGAGAAGAGAGAGATTTTGAAACAGTAATTTCAACATGGTGGGCTCTCAGCAATATCGTGGTTATTGCTATTTACGAAAATTCACTCATGACTTTATTGCTAGCGATTTGGATGAAACTTATTGTAGTCGAGCAGACTAGGAGCGACAACTCTTCTGACTCTTCAGATTAGAAGCGAGTTGATCAGTCGTTTTATTTCTATATAAAAATGACCTTTGGTAACAGTTTTTGAAGGACAACCTCAAAATTATTAGATCTATCACAAATAGCAAGCTAATACCACAATTTTGCACAATTTTGTTATATTATCTAACGCCTTGGAAGGGAATTTACTTTTACTGGTTGAATGTAATTAAGATTAAGATATACACCCTAGAGCAAATTATGTATGAAATGGAGAAATATAAGCTTCAAATACTGTGGCTGGATTTGAAATATTTTCACCAAAGACCCATGAAATTGGTTATAATCATTTTTATTGTCTGACGAACTCGTCTAGAAATATATAACACACTACAAAAATAAAGCTTGCTCGGATTGGTGGTGGTCTTAGACCTATTCTAGCTTTTTTTTTTTTTTATAGATACATCTGAGAAAAGTTGAGGTTTAGTTTAAACTTAGTCTTCTTCAAGTTCACATGAGTAACGTGAGAGATTAAGGTCTAAATCGCTTTACAGACTAATTTTCAATCTGGCTCTTTGGAAGATGATTTCGTTTTATTTCATCAATAGAAAAATAAAAGCGTCTGTCGAAGAAATTTGCTTGTAATGAATTTGGTTGGGAATTGCTATTTCGCTTATAACAAAAATCCCACAAAATACATTACGATGTTGTTATATACGAGTAATATTTTTCAGGAAAAAGAAAGTATTTGTGAATAATTACGAACTATTTCCGAATTTTCCTAAATTCTACTACTCTAGCATTTTTACTTCCAATTTTTCATTCGCTAATTTTGAAAAATTGAACACAGTACCCTTCGAATTGCAGCGAAAGCTTTTCTAAACAACATTTCAAAATTAGCAAAATGGCAAAATGAAGGTAGAAAAACATATGTGATGACGTTTTTATGAAGTCCTACAAATAAATGTAATGTAGCTGAAAGAAATGTAATAATTATATTAAATTCAGAAGTTTAATTATTATGCATTTGAATTTGTCATTCATTAGAAAATCATATTCATAATTCGCAGGGGAAAGAAACGTCAAGCTAAAAAAAGAATTTTCGTCTTGAACGAAAGATATACTCTCATTTCACTGCGAATCGGGTAGAGTTTAGGAAAATGCGGTAATAGTTCGTAATTATGTTGAAATATTCTCAATTACTTTCATTTTCCTTAATGTTAACATTTCGACCTATAAATAGTCGTTAGAAATATCTTCACCAGATTCGTTGTTTATTTTATATAAATTTTTAAACATGAAACGTGGTTGTTTTTCCATAATGCGCAATGCTAAAGGCTTTCAAACGACACGTTTTTTATACATATGCAAGTAAAGAAATGTCTTAGCGCCACGACCTGTAGTAAAGAAGGCAATGTCTTAATCCAATTTTTTGTTACCATATAAAATTAATGAAATTTGGTAAAGAACTTGAGACTTTCAAAAAGATTTTTCAGGCAAAGCGATTTTTTTGTCAGATTCTTCGATTAAAGAACAAATCAGGTTTTCGTTGGGAGAGTAAAATCACTATTCGTTCAATATTAATTTGGGAAATTTTTCATCTGAGCCCTTGTTCTTTGGGATCTTGCTGAATACTTATCCTGCTGGTAAATGTTTGGATTTTGCCAATTCAGTTCGAGGACGTATATCGGTAGTTTCTTCCTCAGACATTTTTGAAACTATTTTTACCTTAGGATCAGTTTAAGGGCAATCTCGACCTTGTAATCATATTGCGGTAATAATCCAGGTTGTTCCGCTTCCTATAATGGACAGCCACTGGATAACTGGGAGCACCATTCTCGCGAAGATCCAAATCCACTAATGTATTTCTTGTGTATTCGCTAATCAAGTACGCATTTTTGTTGTTTTTGTCAAAAATAAATTTCATCTAAATAACATGAGTTTGATTTTAATGAACATTTTGCATAAGTGTCTGTCATTATATAGAATCTTCTTTGATCCAAATACTAAACTATAGGCACTTTCTGTTGAATGCATCCATTAAATGCCTGAGGGTAGCGAACTAATCAGTCGCATCAAACGCATTGTTGCAAAACCCTTTTCATCTCACGAAAACAAAAAATGAAAAACCATAAAATTAACTAGAGATTTTTGCTATGAAAATTCATAGCGAAATAAGTCAAACTGAAATTGACTCAGATTGCTGCAGACTTGCTCGAGAATTGAGTGGAAAAAATTTTTTATGCAAACGAAAAAAGAAATTTCATTGCAAAAAGAGGGCGTTTAATATAAGCAGGAACCGTTTAATCGTCCTTGCCGTATACGCTAAAGCAAACAGCCAAGCTGACCTCATATATTACTAAAAATTATTTTAAAGTGTGAATTATATGAGGCGAAATACTACGTATTTACTTGAATGCCTAGCAAGAACAGCCCTATGCGGGGCTAGCATTACGTAGAGAGTTTTGCTATGAAAATTCATAAATTCATAACTTGGCTGTTTGCTTTGGCGTATACGGCAAGCAGGAACCAAGCCATACTGACGATTATACGGTTCCTGCTTTTTCAAAGATTTTTCGTTTGCATAAAGAGTTTTTTCCACCATAAAATTAACTGCTTGATAAACACAAATTATCTAATCGACGCATCTGACCAGAATCGATCGAAAGAAAAGCACTTTATTAACATCCACTACTTTGGCTTAACAAAGTCTTTCAGCTGTTCGTTTATTTTTTAAGTGTTCAGGTGAAAATGAAGATAACTCAGCTGAAGGTGAAGAGAGGCCAGCTCCAAAAGAAACGACGTTTTTTACGGATGATAATGTTTCTTATCCAATTTCTATCTCATCAGCGATTTCAATTCTTTGATAAATGTTTTCCATCATATCATTTTCATTGATAATTTTTTTGCCACAACAATATGTGGGAAAATAACTCCATCTACGCTATCATTTCCTTTTTGCGTACTTTTGTACGAAAAAACCCAAACAAGTATAACTAAAAAAAGTCAAAGACACACAATTTCCTCAAAAATAGTTCAATCAAAAGAAAGTAGATTAACGACTGAAAATAGCTACCTTAAACCAGTCTGTAGGGATTGTAGGGAGTTTTTAGTGACCTTGTAGGGGATACGCAGTGTGATTGAATTTTTGATGGCCGCAGAAGATTTTAAGATAAGTCAAAATTTAAAATTACGCCATGATGAGGCCTTAGCTTTGTGTGTATGTGTGTTGACAAAAGGAGAACTCATGTTATCTCGCCATATTATACCTATTATGAAAGTTATAAGCATGAAAAACCCTATACTGTTTGCTCCTAAATATCCATAAAACATAGCTTTTAGCACGTTCCGAAAGTTGTACCGTGAATAGACTTGTACATTAAAACTCTATTCCACACTACGATTGAGTTACAATTGCAGGCAGCTCCAATAGTAGCCTTAACCCTTTAAATTTGTCTCATAGACGCGGTCTGTCAAAAAAATATTCTCTTAATACTTTAAAGCGCACCCACTCAATAACAAACATTCTCCAAATGTTTGACAAACTTTTGACAAACATTTGTCAAACATTTGTAAAATATTTGTCAAGCATTTGTGGAATGTTTGATGGGTGTGGACCACTGACTTATAACAATGGACTGAGCGTATTGCCATTTTCCTATAGGAAAGCATGGCACAAGTTTTATAGTTCTCTCTTTCGCCCTATGCCAGAGTTGGAGCTACCAACACAAAATATTGCATTCGGGAACATTTGCTTATACCATTTGATGTTTTTATGTTGGCTACAGATGCAATCACTTCAGAAGGAATAAGCTAAAGATAGTGTTTTACCATCCTCCGTCTCTCTTGCCCATAAGCAGGATTCAGTTAAGAATAAATTTTGAAAATTAAAGTCGGAATGAGTTTAATTCCTTATAAACGATTAAAATATCACTTGGACACAAGAAAATACATTTTTTTTAATTTAATTCGATTTTCGGGTGTAAAATTTCATCTGATTGGTTGAGTTTTACATGTTTTTTTACGTAATCGTTTTAAAGGGTGCTCTAACGGTGATATACAGAAACACAATATTTTTTGTGCCACATGAAATAGCAAATCGCTCAGTCCATTGTTATAAGTCAGTGGTGTGGACACAAGTCTTATAGTTATGGATTCTTAAGAAGTTTCAATTTAATCAAAACGAAATCGAAACATTAGACGTTTGTCAAAGCTTATACAATACTTTCAGTTTTCAACAGCTGTGGATAGTGAAAGTTCATTTTGATATTTTTCAATAATAAATCTTAATCATGATTGAGAAATGGGGACAATATAAATAGATTAGAATTAATAAAATTGTTAGATTCTTGTGAAATATCGAAAACCGCAAGGATCGTTAATTTATCATTTAATAAATCACGACCACTATACTATAATCTTCTGTCTATCATCTCCTTTTCAAAAATTTTCCTCAAGCGTTGCTGCAAGTACGACGAAAGATTTTTCACACAAATATCCTATCAGATGTTAGAAAAACATTTGACAAACATATGACAAATATTTATCAAACACTTGTTAACTGCCTATAAATTGTTTGTCAGATGTTGGAGAATGTTTTTTTAATAATGTGTGCTATGTCTGGATGCACGTTTATACGTTTATGCAAATGACATGTCTAGATCAAAAAAATGAATTCGGTTATGCTTGTAGTTATCCTGTGTGGTTTGCAGGATAATATACGTAATTGCGTACAAAATTTAGTTGCAGTAAATTACAAAGGAAAACTGAAAGAGTATAAATGATATGTTGGTAAAAATAATGACAAGATAAGAAAAGACAATTTAAAAGGCAAAAAGAATATATTATATAGAGTTATACATATATCTGTGCTCCAACACAAACTACATCCCTTTTTTTCTGATAGTTTCTATAAAAGAATTGTTATTTTTATTTAGACACAAATAAACGTGTTACTTTGAGCATATTTTCCTTTGTACTGTTCTTTTTTGCAACTGGTTTCAAAGCCGTCGTGAACTGAAAGGTACTCAATGAGATTAAATCTTAAATCATTGACAGATCTGCTTTCTACTATTACAAATTTCTGCAGTAATTGTCAATTTTCGAGATGGACGACTCTTTTACTAACGGCGATTATGTTTATATCTATCAATGCCCAACATATTGATCTTATTCCGCTCATATTTGTGTTCTATCAAGCTTGATATAATCGCCATATTTGTAAAGTGGAAAGTAATCCTTAACAATCATTTTCGAGATTCTATGAATATTCCATAATAACCAAACATTTGATCTAAATGATCAACTCCTCCCATTCCATAATTATAGAGCTTTATGATTTCTGGTTGCGCTAATTCCCTATATACATTTTTTTTTGACTTCGTTTCATCTCTTCTCCCTAGTTTTTCAGTTGAACCAGGGCCTCGTCTTTTTATACCCTAAATAAAATCGTAGGGTATACTAAGTTTGTCATTCCATATGTAACGCATAGAAATAATGCCGGTAGAGCAAAATGGGTTGGATACCCATTCAAAAAATTAAAAGTTATTTTGATTTTTGCATGTTCGTCCGTTCGTCTGTCTGTCTATCCGTCCGTCTGCGCGATAGCTCAAGAACGCATTTACTGATTATGCTGAAATTTTGCACACGAGCTTTTCAAAATAAAAGTAAATTTAAGTTCAAAAAGGGGACCAATCCGGCAACTCCTTCGTAGGGTTGCAATACAAAAATTTCGGTTTTCATTATATATTTGAGCACTGCTTGAGATCGTGTCGACGTAGAGAGCTGAAATATTGTATCCGGGTTTTTTTTTATAGCAATAGAACTAAACCGGCAATCTTGGTGTTGCCATATAAAAATTTAGGTTTTTTACGTATACTGTAAAAACGATCGATCCTAGACTATTTTATTGTACTGAAAAGTTGTCCAGAAAATGAAATCCTATGTAACTGGTTATATTCATTTTTACTGTCCGATGAAACCTTCTAGAAATATATGCGAAAAACCACTTCAAAATCAAACTTGCACAGATGGGTGACCATACGAAATTTCATACGGGCATTCATCTAGGGTATCATAAGTATTGGTCGTAGAACAATTCTAGCTTTTTTATTTGTCATATCTATTATGTCGGTCACAAGAATTTATTTATGAAACCTATCAATTCTTATAGTATACATATCAGCAGCATTGATTTGTTTTTATTTTAGTATTTCAAACAAGTTATATTTGCTAAAAGCATAGTCTAAAAATAATATATGTCTAGGTTGTGTTAAGCTGTTTGATAAGTGGGGAGCATCATGACCAAATTTACCAACATTATATGGACAGACTTTCGTAGCTCCGCCTTGATATAATATAAAATTATATGAATACCCAATTTTACCACAAATTAAACCATTTTTTTATTCCATAGGGTCTCAGTTTCCACCAAAATAAATAATAATAATAATAACTATAGACAGATAATGTTTTATTGCTAGTTTTCCTATGAAAGGTATTATTTGTTCATCAATTGAAACGAATTCTTCCTGAGGAATTTATTTTTAATTGAGAAAATTAGATAGTACCCATAAGAATATGCAAGCTTACAAGTTTCATCATTTCAGCGTTATTGGTTTGAAGACTTATGCGTTTAGTCAACATTGTTCAATGTATATATCGTCACTTCCATAAAATTTATTTCTACTCTCTATATATGTTACGAAATCAAAATTGCAATAGAAAAGTTTCCACTCCCATAGCTTTTATTTGGTTCATAAGCTACTACAGATATACAGGATTTTTCCCGATCTCTACACAAGATATAAGAACAAGTTCCTCTAGAAGAATTCATCATACTTATCAGAATCATCCATGATAAGAAAAACCTCGACATATTTTGCAGATAGTCCTTTTTCCTTTGCCATTATTCCTAACCAATTGAGTAGTTTCATATTGGCTAGTAACATAGATGGCACAATAACTAGATATGGCATGGTATACCAGAGCAGCGTATACAGATTGTGAAATTGGTAGTGGATTTTGAAATGGACGACAACATGTTTTAGAGCATACCGAGAGCAAATGTTTTTTCAACAGCAGTTTTCTATACATTTGATCGACCTTCTAACGACAGATGCGAGAAAAATTCCGTAATGGCCTTATAAAATTTGTATATTCCGCTCTGGTAATGCATACGGCATCTAGTTCTTCTGCCATCTATGCTAGTATGTATGCAACTGTCTAGACGTTTATTTCGAACTAATATGCAAATATTATTACGTACACTGCGAGATTAAATACTAATAACCATAAAAACATACAAAAGTGAAATTCATTTGATGAAAAACTGCATAGCGTTGGCCGAATAACCTTTCGTAAGTGCCATAACTAAAATTCTTCAGCAGAGCGAAAGAACTGTATAACTTTAAAACTTCCCCACTGCAGTTACAAATTATCTCATATTGGGCTATGTCGGAAATCAACGAGTAAATGCTTTTATTCCAAGTTGATGTTATTCGTCGGACTAATCCTAAAACTTCGCGTAACTCAATTGTTCCATTGGCACTTACGAGTTTTTAGGATTAAGCCGATGTTATGAACCGAAGCGATTTCGTGGATTCGAATCAATTAAATAACAAATTAGTCTTCATGGAATTTATTTAATAATATTTAGTACATCGTTTATTGAAATTATTCCATATTCATTTTATTTAACAGTTGAAAAATTAAATTCTTTAATTTTGCTTTTAAAGAAAATCTCTAAAATAAATTAGTAGTAGTAGTCAGGTGGCAGAGATAATTTTAAATCCCGTAAATGTTGGAACTTTACCTTTTTAATCTACAGTCGTTCTAGATATAAGGGCGGTGTAGGTGTTCCTGGTGTTAGATTTCTTATTGAATGTTCTTTATATTCATCGTGAATATTTGATTTGCAGAATTTTTTTCCATCTGGACTTTATTTCACTACACGAATGTATGTATATCAGTTATCACTGAATCTCCAGCCTTATAATGGTTTGGGTGGGTGTATCGGACTACGTATCTTATCGAAAATAAAAATATAAGTACAAATATATTGTTAAGGTAAAAATATAAATATGATTATAAATATATCAATATTTTAGCAGGATGAAATATTGTGTGCGCGGGTGGAACACGACTCTCCACCATCACTGGACATAATATACATATATGAGTACCTCAGTATATACTTTCCACTTATGGAACAGTATCCTGAACTGTTGAAGATACATACTTAAATGAGTATTGAATAAGAGATTTAGATTGAAAATGGTATATATTTTTAGAATGGCCTTTGTTTGTCTCTGGTGTATTCAGGGGGTTCAAATTATGTATGTAAATATGGCCGGGCGGAATGGATTTATAAAACTGAAGCCCAACAACATTTTTAAAATAATCGTGAAACAAGTATGATACATAAAATGCATGTGGGTAGATTTTAGGAGTGTTTGTGCAGATTTTGATGTAATCTGCAGGAGTATAAGTATTCCGAAATTTTGTTTTTTATTTCAGTACATTAATGTATATAGTCACACTCCATCTACATATTATGGTGTAAATATTTTTTCGCAATAAAAATCTTATAAAAAGCAGCAGAATTTGACAAAGTGAGATTTCTATTCTGGTATTGTAGAAAACTCATTCGTCATCAAGCTGCTTTCAGGTTCGTTGAATAGATAATAATAATATTTCCTTGTCCTTTAAACCGTATATAAATAATGAAATTGTGAAAAGCTAATTTGGTTTAAAATAGGACATAGAGACATTGTTCTTTGGACAGAAGAGCAAATATTGTAAATCCATTGTATACACACGTGCCTTAAGTTTCTCTTTTACGGCCTTTGCTTGATTTTTGGCTTTAGTTTTTCTAATTAACGTATTTTTACATCAAAAACAAGAACCAAAAAATGTAAACCGGACAACTGAATTTATTCTACTTTAAAACAAGATTTTTACTCCAATGATTAATAAAATCCAAGAAAATAGGTCAAACTAATATTTTTGTATGTATCTTAGATTTTTTAAAAAAAACACAACTTTTATGTTTTATAGGCTGAATTTTTCCGCCGAAAAAGTTTTTCGGCCAATAAAATATAAAGGTTTTTTTTTTTTCTTAAAAATCTGAAATAGGTATACTATTTTATTAGTAAAATTATTAGTTTATCCTATTTTCTTTGATTTTATTAATCATTGGAGCAAAAATCTTTTTTAAAGTGGAATAAATTGAGTTTTTCGGTTTACATTTTTTCGATTCTTGTGTTTGATGTGAAAGTGCCTTTATATTGAGATTACATTGTTCTGTTCTCCATTTAAAATCTCTGCTTTGAATGGAGCACAGGTGTCGCATTCATTCTTTTTAGTTCGATAAGGATTCAAATTTTCATCTTTACAGATTTATGTAAAGTTGAAATTGAAAAAAAAAAAACAGAATCATGATTACAATCTTTGCACCATGTGCAGTAAAAGTTCTAGAGCTTTGAATCCCACATAGATTCTATATATATATATATATATTGTTTAGGTGACGTGGCTCTACAGTAATGGGCCCCATTTTAGATGCATTCTTATAAACAACTGAACATGAGCATAACTACCTACTAGATTTATGTAACGAAAAATTCTCAAAGCAAGTGGTTTCCACAGAATCTATTTTGTATACTTTTCATTTACTAACAATCCACTCCCAAGACCCCCTAGAGCTCTAATAAAATCAAAATATATAAATTTATAAATTCTTAGTTACAGATGTTTTAATTAAATTAAATAAAAGATAAAAAAAAATTTAAAACATAAAAAACACTAAATATTTTTGGATTTGAAGCAAACATTTTTTTTAACAATTTTTTTTTTATATTTAAATCTTTTTCGTATTTTGTCTTAAATTATTCACAAAAAATTTAAAATTATGTCATTAAGGAATTTTCAGTACAAAAAAATTGCTTGCATTTTGTTATGATAGACTAAGAGTTGGCAACCAAAATACTTACGTCATTTCATAAACAAAATTTTCCGTCTTATCATATTCTATTAACATCTTTGGTTGTTAGATTTTATATTCGAGCGAGGCACTGCTCTCGGCCTGGCCAATGCATAAAAATTCGAAGGAAGAAATTTCCAGTAAATTTCTAAGAAAAACTTGTGGCCTTCTCTTCATCGGATCGAGGCAACAGTGATTTTGTATGGAGCGAGGCATTGGTGGCTTACCCTTTGTGCACGTCATCAAGTGCCAAGTCGAGGCATCGTCGAGGCATCGTTAATTTTTATATTCTAGAAAAGCGTTGCATATTTTTGTTCTACGTGTCCAGTCTTTGTATGGTATTAATTTGTCTATGATACTACCGTATTTTTCCATTTCTAAATTTACGTCATAGATAGCTTGCGGCTAGTGTTACCATTTTTGATCGAAAATACAATATCATAAAAAATGATTGACAAGGCTTTAGGATTAGGTCGACGAAGAACAATCTGTGTCACGATTTCAATATCAACATATATTACCATTTCCAGTTCACTAAGGTCTATTCTGCTGTACGACTTAATTGTAGAGTCCCCGGCACGAGATTGAGTAATATTTTCATACAGGCCTGTGCAGTTCTAATCTTATCTAAATCATTTCTTTGTAACGAAAATCCGCTGAATATTAAAAAAAAACAAAAGTTGACTATGGAACTACATATATATTCGTCAGCCCGGCTTCAAAAAAATTCCTCAACAATGATTCCATTGATATCTGCATAAAAATAAGGTTAAGTCTTTCTTATGTAAAAATAACTACCATATCAAAACATAAAACCATCTGTGACTTGTCTCAATCCAGAATTTCATTGCTCAATTCGTTTTCAATTATCATTACACAAATTTGTAATGCCTCTGTCCCCAAAAACGTGTAAGTTCCCAACAATCAAAAACAAAACAATGGCAAAGAAATGCAAATTACTCGCGCCAACGGAAAGAAAGTACCACGAAACACGTATAATCTGGAGTCGTTACGGTAATTTGAATAAAATCAAAATGATCGGCGGATTGATTTCCTTTCGATTGGGTATCGATTACAATTTTACCCGAGTGACATGTCACATATTTTTTTTTTATCCATCAACCCTTCAACCGGTAATAATTTTTCGCTATTGTATGTCGCGCCTAGAAAATGCCTCCTTTATTGTCGCTCATATAGACCAAACCGTGTGCAAGAATTTCACTTTTCCCTTGCCATTTTCTTCAATTCCTCAAGGTGAAAAAATTGTTTTCCTTCGATTTGAGCAACGATTCAAATGAAAATAATTCGAATGCAGGGCTTGAAGTGGATTCAATGCTAGAAGAATATTGATGACTTTCGCTTGCGATTTCGTATATACGTAAGTAGGTATGTACCATTCCAAGCCAAATTCTGAAAAGCAGGCAGATGGCCACAAACTGAGTGTAACTTCTGTTTTCTTTTTCATTATTGGATAGGACTCAAAGAGTTGGAAAAGTACTTTCTTTCTGGGCAAGGGTATCTGATCCTTCGTAACGGCTGCATTTCTGCAAGGGTCAATTTCTTATTTGACCGAGGGCATTAAGGTTTCTGAATACCATGATGTGTGTACATAATATGTATGTAATGTATTGTTCATGATTTTCTTACCTAGTGTTGTTGTGACCCTTAAACTGCTCTTCAGTTTTCATTCGGGTAGGAGTTAAAGTAAAGGTGTAGTTATATATTAAATTTTTTTCATTTAGTGAGCTGTTTTCAGTACATATCAATTCAATTCTATTTTGGAATATATTTACATCGGATATATCTATTCAAAATAGAAACGAGAAACTACAGATAAAATTATGGCATATAACCAAAACTATAATTCACATAAACAGCAGGATGTGTCTGCATTAATTATTTTGGTGCTTCTGGAAATGCTAGGAACAGGACACAACAGAACGCCCAATTTTGAATATCTACAAAATTTGTTTAAATTTTGCTAAATAATACTCCTTACCTGTAGCATCTCTATCGATATCAGTAACGTACCCACGCTTGGGGGGGACCATAGGTGCCCCAAGTTCCGAAGAAGTCGGAAAAATAGGGCTCTAGAGAGGTCCAAAGGAGTCGGCAAAATAAGGCTCTAGAGTCGCGTTCTGCGCCCATTTGAGCACCTAAGAACTGCTATTCGATGTTTAAAGGTTTTATTGTATTTTATCGGACTTTGTAATAATATACAGATTACATTTTATACATAATTTGTAAATTATGTTAAAAAAACTGACCTTCTAGTGGGGGACCGATCCAGTTCGACCCTCCCCCCTCGGTGCGTCATGATCGATATACATATTTTTACCTTTACAGTCATCATAGCTTCGTGCGAATAATAATGATTACGAAGGGGTTTCGTGTTTTCGACTCAGATAATTAGCCGCTAGAATTTCTACAAAACTTAAATTCCGAATTTGGTATCAAATAGGTCGCAATTTGGTTTTTATACCGTGCTTTAGAGTAGTGAGCAGTGTAGGCATAAAATCAAGTACGAGTGTACGAGGAGGGAATTTTTGATAGTAGATTAAAAAAAAATCCCTTTTACAGGTCTAAATTTAATATTAAACTCCGGACCAAAAAATTGTGGAATAACCTTAAGTCGATGGGTATGGGTCAGGATAGAAATTCTATGTGCGAATTAGATCCAGACGAATTGAATTGAAAATTTGTGTTTGCGTCTCTTGCAGCTACGGACACTATTAATATTTATGTTGTAAATTTTTCTGAATTCTTAAATTCATGAAATTCTGACTTAGGATTTTCTTTTGAGAGTCGTGGTGAAATTGACGTATTTTCTGCTTTTAGAGTTATTAAACCTAATCCGGTGGTAATTAGTTCTCTTCTTAGCTCACTCTTCCGTTTTCCTATTCCTTTCCTCATGTACTTCTTAAATTCTATCATTCGCACCTCTTCTTTTTCCATCATACTTGGAAGCTTTCCATAATTGTTCCAATTCCGCCGAATATTGCTGTATTTCAATTCTATCCTTCTTAACTAAAGTCTCCGAAAAACTAAATCTTTTAATCACTATAGAGATAAATAATCAATCTAGTTTTCGGCTAAAATTAGTAGTGCTACAGCTTTAATAAGATTTTCTGATAATTGACCGTGAAAAATTAACGATTTTTGTCCTTTCGCATTTTTCGAAAGCTTTTCATTTGCAAACTAATATACAGCTTCAACTTTTTAACCCCTACATATGAATTAATCTGGGCTTTATGTGTCGCCAGTAGTGCTAATGTACCCTCTGACTTCTTGGATATCTGTAATGGGATCCCTCAGGGATCAATTGTGGACTACTAGTTTTTTTCAATTTTCATCAATGATCTCCAGTTAGTTTTTCAAAATTGTAATTTCCATATGCACGCCTATGATACACAGCTCTGTATATCCACACCTTGGGCTTATTGAAGATGTGGAATTTCGAATGAATTATAATCTCGAGCACGTGCTCTTGATCTAAATTTTTACAAATCCAAGGCAATTATCATTTATAAAAATATACTTGATATGTCTGCTTTTCCTTATATTATAATTTACAATACTGTGATCTCCAATAGTGAAACTATCAGAAATTTTCGTATCATTTTTAACTGAAGATTAAATTGGTCTGACCAAGTTAATAGTGTTATTCGGAATGGTATCCTCCGAAAACTGCACATCTTAGCCCATTTCATGCCAGATAATATCTTGGCTATGTTAGATAAATCTCTACTTTTTCGTGAGGTATACTGCAAAGTAAATGTCAGATGTTCACGTAAGCTGGGCGTAGCATTCAATTCTACAATTTTCTATGTATGGATTAAGACATTTTGACCACGTATCTCCTTATGTCAATTAGATCGTAGAATACAATCTTTGTTCGTACCTCAGTTTTCGCACTATTCTCTTTCTTCACTAAATAGGACCAATGCCTTCTCTACGAACTTGAACTCTACCGACACTTGTTTTCGTGCTCCACTAACCGAATAGGGAGTTTTGGGATTGCTTCAAGTTCTGCTTTTGTTATTTTTACTCATTCTAAGAATCAGAGGCCATAGTGCATTATTTTTAAATTTGTTTTCTCTGTGCATTATGATTGCCAATGCCCTACTTCGTACGGTATTATTTCGTCGATGATACTACATAAATGTGAGACTAGCAATAGCATAACCGCGTAACTGCATAGACTAGCAAAATTCTAATCTCGCAGTTAATGGTAAAGTAGCTAAGAAACTACAACTCATTTTGTCAATTACATTGTTTTTGGCTATTTCATCAATTAACCCATTGCTTGCGACTTTTCTCATAGCTGAGGGCCAGATATTATTGTCTATCTCCTGTCATCAAATAATACTGTGTTGGTATGTTTGGCTATGTTATGAGTATTATCCTACAGTTCTGATTTCAGGTGATATTAGTATAAAGCAATATCTGAAGGAGATTCTTGGGGAACAGTCTAGCACTTGGAGAAACTTTATAAAAATTATGTTTACATTTTTCCCATTTATCGATTCTTATATCATAGATGAAATCTCTTATGCAATTTTTTTAAAAGCAAGGTGGCGAAATATCCCAAATACGGAGGCCAAGTCAGCCGATTGTGTTATCCTGCTAGAAAGTAGTTTTGCTTACCGAAATCTTCCTCCTGTCCTCTTAATGAAGTTGATCTTTATTAGATGAACTGTGACCAGAGACGATACCGTTCACGGCTCTGCATTGCTTCCTTTCGAACCATAAGAAAAAGTCCTATTTGTCCCTATACATACATCTATCCATAAAATCATGAGTTATTTAGATTTTTACAGGTCCATTCGTCTGTCCTTCTGATAACTTGAGAACACGTTGACATTTTGTATACCTATTAATAATTTTATGAAAAGAATAACTGCTTCCAAGTTCGTAAGTGAGCGAATTCAGACAATCCAAATAATTTTTTACATTTCATTGACAAAAATCGAATCGACTCGTCACCAAATGCTGCTTGCAGAACGATATGATCACGTAAAGACTGGTGATCTGCCTAGCCGATGTCAAAAGTGGGCTTAATTTATTACAAATATTATCTTTTTCATAGAATTCCGGAGAAAAATTATGAAGTAAATTCCTAAGATAAAATTGAATGCCCATTTAATCAAATTTCCAAAACCAATTTTACAGAAACCGCCATTGAAGGAATAGTACGAGGACAAAATTATTTTTAGTGCTTAGAGAACTTCCTTTTTTCCTTTTTTATAGTAAGACATTTTTGTCACAGTTATATACTAAGTACTAATAACTAGAGCCGACATATGTGACAGTCAGCAATAGTCAGACATGAATGATCCTGTCATAGAAATTTTTATATTCTAGTTCATTGGTTCATCTGATAACTAAAACGTGCATAATCCAGATTAGGTGCAACTAAAGCAATTTATTTCCCCGGTTAAAACTATGCGCAGTTCGATATTTATCAGAACTAATTTCGAGGCTACGAATTTTCATATATGGAATATATTGATAAAATACATAATTGGATACATTCTAAAATCATATTGGATTAGATTTTAGCATGGCTTGTTCCCGAGCGCGATTTATCGCATGCGACAGTTTCGTGCGATACCAAAATTTATCGCAGCAATGCTCTTAGTTTGTTGCGATTTTCACCTTAACCTCAACATTTATGTTTGTTTACATTCGTAATTGGATGCTAAAGCTACGCAGTGATGTCGAAATTCTTTATAATATGTAAATATATAATTATAAAAACATAAATATGTATGTATATGTAAATTTCCCACTAATATCTGTTTGCCACTAAAAAACTAAACAAATTACGTTGTAGCCTCTGTCAACCTTGTGAACGTATCGCGCGATAAAAATCAGTCGCAAATAGAGATAGATCTATGGAAAGAACAGGACGTCACCGTATCGTATCGCGCTCGTGAACAGGGGTTTATTTATCAAACTGGACCATTTTTGTCGGTAACTATGATACGAAAATACAGAAGACTACTACAAACTTCAAATGGAGACATAATATATTGATAGATAACCCGGGGGTTACACGAGATAGTACAGCTTGCACGCAAGCCTCCCTTCGAACGCGACTTTAAATATGACAGCAGTAGGCAGTTCGTTTGATGTCTTATCATCTTGCATGCAAGTTCATTTAAAAAATTTCATTGAGACGTAAAGTCTTGTGTATGTCGGAAATTTTAACAATAAACCAGAGGAGGAGCAAAATCGATAAAACAGAAGAAAAAAGGAAAGGGAAGGTATTGGTAAATGATGTAATGCAAATGATCCCAGAAAATCTAATTTTCCCGGAATAAATTTATTAATTTCTCTCAAGCATTTCTTTTCCGCCATTTTGAAAACTGTATAATGTCAAATTACTATCACTTTAGTTACCATGATTTTTCATTATGCAAGTTCGCTGAAAGCTGAGCTGCCTGCATGACAGTAGGGATTACACGTACAAGAAGCATGGCAGCGGAAGTTACATGCGAGCTGTACTATTTCGTGTAACCCTCGGGTAAAAATAGGTACGGAATCAACTTTGGTTTCAAAAGCACTAAATGACGTAAGATAACAGAAAAAAAGTTTTAAACCTAAAATTTTCCAGGAAAGGAGAAAAAATCAGTGTTCGAAGATAGCATCAGTGCAACACAAATCTATGTATCAAAAAATATAGCATTTCCACCAGAAAGCTATCAGCTATATTTGGACATTCTTATAAATCAATCGACGATCCAAACAAAGCCAATCAAAACTAAAAGGAGCCTTATACTCGTCAGACCTGTAAAGCCAATAGTACTATCAAAATATTAATCAGGATCGTTTAAGTTTATAAAGTCGACAAAAGCCTTTAAATCCTTTCCATTACGACGAACGTCTCTACAAATTGATTAAAGTAGGTGGATGGCTTCAAAGTGCAAATATACCTTTTTCTCAAAGACCCCCTCCATACTTCTTTCAAGAAAGCAGCCATTTATCACTACCTCCATAACACATAACAAAAACTGTCATACAGGGCCCCAGACCCTGATTGATTGATTCGAAAACGCTTTAAAATTATAAATATTAAGGATGAAACTCACAAAGCAATTCAACAATGCATCACGTACTTTAGAAGCAAGTTAGCTAGCTATGAGTAATTAGGCCTAGATAACTTAGTACAGAGAAGAGATCATGTAAAGCATGCGTATCTTTGTGTAAATCGTGATAGATTTGACCCTTGCAGCATTAATTGAGTCACTAAGAAGATGTTTTGGATAGGGAGGACTTCGAAGAACTTACATTGGGATAATATTGTGGATTTCTTGCGAGCAATTCGACAAATAAGGACTCAATAATTGAAGCTTGGCCTAAAGATGGCATCATATTCCACTTCAAGGCGAAATAAATGTAGCGAAAGGATATCTCATCAGAATGCTGAGGAAGGTTGCTTTTAATTTTAAAGAACTTTGGATCATCGTCACACAAATATGCAGGAGCCATAATAAACTAATTTCTCTTATTACATCTATCTCCTCAAACCCTGCCTTTCTGGAACCTTCAAGTCCAGGACACCTTTAGATATGAGGATACATAAAAACAATTTCAAACACTTTTACAATAGAGGTCAGTATTTCTGTCAACAATGGTCATATGGAATATGTATTAAACCTATAGGAGAGATAAAAATGGACTGTAAAATATCCAAATATATGTACAACGAGGGTAATATTTTGTAAGAAAATTTTCGTCGATTTTATCCAGTCCAGATACTAAAGCCGGTCCAACAATACTCGCGAATATTACCGAATATTCAGTGAGTGAAGGGTGAACTCATCGTACATGAAAACGATAGATGATTACCGATAATGAATATTCAGTAGGCACATGCTTCGGCTAGATTTGGTATTTTTGACCCGAATCAAAAGAATAATTCTTCTGAATATTCGCTAGTCGTGCGGAATTGGCTTAATAAAAATATTCGTGTTACGTTCCTGATAGCTGAGATTGGTAAAATAAGCATTCAAGGAGTCTGCCACAAATTCAGCATTATAAGATTAACTAATGCTTATGACAGATATGAGATAACGATACCTATGTATTCGGCATACCCCATTTAAAGACAATTTAAACACCATGTATGTATGTCATTAAATACTCCCAATATACCAAAAAACTACAGGAGGTACAGGAGGTATCGATATCTGCGAAAATTGCTGCATATAGCCTGATTATCGGTACTTTTACTTTGCGCAGCGCCATTTGTTAATGACAATATGATAATGTGTCAAATTGAACAATAATATGTCTGTGCTTTTCCCAAACAAGCGAAAAGAAGAAGATGAATCAAACAATTTATTTTTTTCATTTTCGCCCCAGATATTGAATTTCTCGTATATTTGTAGTGAACTTTTTATACGATCTATGTATGATGGTTTATGCGTGCATCATCGCCATGCAGTAGATGTTGTCACAGACGCCAAGCTACAATGTCGAAGTTACTGCAAGAATAATGAACGCAGAGGGGGCAACTATACAGCAGATCTCCTATGGGAAATGGAGAAGCTTAAGGAGGAGATCTCTTAGTAGGGAAGCTTTATAAAAACAGATTCCCTGCTATTTTGGGCGCAGCTAGAACTAGCAGTGCGTGCTTGATCGCCAATCTACTAATTTAACTTTATTGGAGTATCGCTAGCTTATTTATACAAACGTGAATTTGCTAGCCTAAACTTAATTATTATAATGATTTGTGTACAGGATTTTTGAACTTATATCGTCAATTTTTTACTTATCTATAAACTTTTTTTGAAAGCTAGTTATAATACGAATAAAACAAGAGTAAAATGGCGGTTCAGTAAGCAAAAAAAGCTGATTTACAGCAAAACAAAGCGGTGCAAGGACCTCATTTTCGAAAAAATCTAAAATCCGCTGTAATTTCGAAAATAACACGAATTAAAAAAAAAAAAAATATGGCATTTTCGATTGCAAATCACATCATCTTTTATCAGTATTGTATACTTTTCTTCAAACACCCTGTACATGCGCGTGATTTGGGGCATGTTAAACAAAACTTTGTTTGCACTTATGTGCTTAATATTTGTTCCGTGTCTGATGCAACTCGAGTGAAAAAGTAAAAAACTTATCTCATCCTTTTATGGCACATCTTTCGATTTATATCAAAATCGGGTCATAAATGACTTTCACTTAGCTGGAAAGTGGTGCAAGAGATGACAGTTTTTAACAATTTTACAAATTTCAGATAATTATATAATAATTTCTGGATTAATTTTGAGAAATTTGCTACACTTATCTCACGGATTGGACCTTTATCTAAACATTAAAATTTATTTGGAATAAAAAGACACACCTGTTGTCGAGATATCGGGTGCAAGCCGAAGGTCAATTTTCAATTTTCACTGGTATACCCTCTTAAGTATACTGCAAAATATGTAAACAAATGCAGTCACATACTGTTCGAGTGTGACATGCATTTGGGTGAATGTTTTGCTTATAATGCATTAGCAGTATTGTGATTAATAATATTGAGGAATGATTTCAGGTTAATTGATTATTGCAAGAATTCTGAATTTGTTAATCGTTCGTATTTTTTGTTATGCATAATTACATCACATATTCATTCGCAAGTATTTGTTTTCATTTAGCCTGCATTTAGCTAATATATTTTCCACTTTAATTACCAATTTCTTGACACTTAAGAACTTGTCAACTGAATTGAAATGTTAAAGTACGATTTGTCACACCAGTACCCTTTTATGTCTATCAGGAGAACTTTAGTACCTAGCTATTCGGTATACCGCGATATGAATGACTAGGTATCTATACTTCATGTCTGTCATAATCGTAACTTAACTTTTATTAGAATTCTTTCTCTATTTTTTTTTTTTTAATTGTTCAATTTAACATGGAAGAGCTTGGTAGATTGTATTGACATGATTTTCTATACTGATAAACTTTAAGGGACTCTCAGCGGTTAAACGGAAGCATTTCGGATGAATTCTGAAAACATTCTGTGAAACGTATGGAAGCAATACGCAGTTCATTTCTTTTAATGCATTGATGTCCTACGACAGGAAGGTATATAAGGTACCCAGTTGGACACCTGTAAGGTGAAAGGAAGCCTTCCTTATTAATTCTTTCGAAGGTGAAAAGAGTTATCCTTTTAAATTCAGTGGAAGTATTCATTCAGCTATTTCAGAAAAGTGAACAGATCCATTAAGCATGAATTTTCCGTAAGGTTGGAAAAACCATTCAATTTATACTCTCAGGAAGGTGGAGGGAAGCACCGTTCCTGTTTTCACTGAGAGGTAAACGGAAGAACTCTTCCTGCTTTCTTAAAAAGGTGCAGAAAGTGAACAAGTATTTACTTATTCGAATCTCATACTTAAATGAAAATAATCCACTTTTTCTAAAATAATGCACAAACCAGAATATTTTCCATATGCACGCACTTTTCCTTCCATCTTAGAAAAACAATGAAACTATATGACTCATTTCGACCTGCTCGCAATCCCTCGAACTAGGCTCTGCAAATATAGCTGCACAAATTTCTATCATTTTTCGAAAGCAACACGAATGATTATTTCTGTCTTCTCTAAATATTCCCTGAAAGGTACATAGCATGCTTAAAAAACTAGTTGGACGTAAAGTATGTTCATGTACTCATTACTAATGCCTTCCAGGTAATGTTAACAGTCAACCTCATCTAAGTCAGACATTCGAATTTTTCCCGCCTGGGTACTCGAGAGAAATAAGTTATTTGTGTAAAGGCCAAAACACAGTGAGGACGACACAACAAAGTCGCCGTAAATTGGTTTCTGTCAAAGATTCGACTATATGGAAGTCGCACACAATGAGGGCGACGCGATAAGTTGCCAACAAAACGTTTGGGAAAATTTTGTATAAAATTAATTTCATTTATTAGTTTGAGAAATTATGGGTTTTGAGGAGGAATTAATACAGGAAATGAAGGAAAAAGTTATATTGGTCGTCATCCCATGTATAGAAATCTCTTCTTAGTCTTCTTTTTAGTTTTTTTTTATGCTTTGCAATTTTAAGTAAGCCGCATAAGCTATATCAGAGATTTTCCTTAATTTTTTCCTTTTCGCCATTTCTGTTACAATAAATAAAACAAAGGCAGCTGTCAAAAGAATTTGTCGAGTCGCGTTCACTGTATTTTAAATGCGACATTGTCGTCAACTAAGTTTTCAACAGTGTTGTGTCGCTCTCACTCTGTTTTGGCCTTAAGAAAGGCGAAAATACTTTAAATGGTCTTGAAAAGAATTGCTCTGAGTATTCTTATAATTGGGGGATGTTCTACGATATCTTAATAATTCCAGGTGGGAAAGAAAAATCAACAGATAAAAGAAAGAACATTGATGAACGGCAATAGCAAAAATTTCAAATTCTTGTGTACTTTTATTTGTTCGAGAATTACGGTGCGGACAAACAAACAGACGGATTAAACGGTACAAACTTAGCTTATACTCTATAATTTCATTTAGCGGAAAAAAAAAACAACTGCGAATACTTGGCATGCGACGTCTTAAATATTATTTTCAGAAAATCTAGATTTATTTTAAAGCCAAGATGGTACTATGCCCCCTGAGTCTTAAGGTATGTTATCAAATTTAGATGATGTCAAGCCAATTACAAATTGTCTGACAAACGCACAAATTCTATGGATCATATCCCACTTAGGCCGCTTGATGCGATTGCGCACTAAATTTCAAGGAATTTTTAATGTAGGTAGGTATACGAATACGGAGCAGCCATCCCCTATATAGCTGATACACTATCAGCTGTAAGCGCAGCAAATGTTCCTTTTCCGAGCACTCTCAAAAAATAAACGAACCGTGGGAGGTCGCTATTTTGTATCTATACCAGCGGGCATTGTTGCTATTTCGCAGAAAATCATTCACAGCAATTGAGGATTAACCCAAAACGCGTTTTTCTAGAATGTGCCTTGCCTATGCCTGTTTCGCCGCTGTTTTTGTTTGGCCCTTTTTTTTTTGTTCTTGTTGCAATACTTTTCTGCACTTATTTAGGCTGTTGAGCTGCTGGTGGTGGTGCATCATACATGACCATGACTCCTGCGATGCGATCTCTAAAATTTTATGGACTTGCTGCTGTAGTGGAATAACGCGAAGCAAAAAATCATCAGGGACAGATGTCACGCAGATTATACAAGAAGGATAATGGAGGAACCTTTGAAATCTGACCTTCAGTGATGTTTCAAAATCGGTGAAAACGTGACATGTCGATAAATCAATTTCTGAGACCGAGAAATGTTTGTTTTAGAAAGTTTCACATCAAATTTTAAGGAACGCATTCGGTTATTTCAGGAATTTTAAATGCATTTATGAAAATGGAATCTTTTGCATGGATTTAGGAATAAAGAAGAGCTCAATCTCAATCCTCTGAAGTTTTGTTTGAAATTATATAAAACCTGAAGTACGTGTTGTGCAAGGCAAAGGCAACCATTTCAAGAAAAAGAAAAATTTATGTTTTCTCCTTAATTTGAATTGACTGGAACAAAAATAATATTTTTCTTTTATCCCTTCATTAATCACCAATAAGTTGACATATATCTACTTGTAGCTTTACAATCATCTTCAGGTAATGGCACACTTTCTATGCAACTCTTGCACTTAGTTATATCTGCCCATTGTACTTCATTGAAATGCTGGAATTTTTCATTTCATTATGATATGTAATTACTAATCTACAAAATTTATTTAATTTGAGTCGCGAAGAGTTTTGCCTTCTTAGGGCATTATCAAGCAACTGAAATGCAGATCGTAAGGGCTTAGCCTGACTATCGTAATATTAGAGAATTTGAAATTTACTGTAGCGGGCATTGCAATTCCATTACATAAGAGTGGGCTAATTTTCATGAAATCTAACTGATCATTTACCAAAAATTCTCCTTTATGATTTTCATTATTAATATAATATATTTATCTTGGACTTTTCCACCATCCACGGCTAAGTGCGAGTGGCGCTCTTAAGGTTCCGTACCATTGTACAAAATTTAACACTACGTACTTTTTATTTATTTTTTCAAATGAATAATGCCTACCTACTTATGATAATAATAATGAATGAGAATTAAACGAGGAAAAAGAGGCTTAAAAAATCACGTTTCTTCTATGGTGGCCCCGTTTAATTTTTAATTTAATTTAATTTTTGTTATTTGTTTTTATAGCGGCAATAGAAATACACACTCTGTGAAAATTTCAACTGTCTACTTATTACCTAAAAACGACGGGGAAAATTAATACGCTGCATTTTGGTTGACAAGCGCGAAAAACTACAAGGCAATCGTTTCTGACTCCAAATGAAATTGTAAAAACGTTAAATTTAAGTATAGTTTTCAGTACACTCCGGAGGCGCAAGAGCACATTTGAATAGGTCCATGATAAGTGGAACACCATCCTTTTCAGTGACGAGTCCAAATTTAATTTAATTAACTCCAACGGAATGAGTACTGTACGACGACTAAAATCTGGACGACTCGATCCATGATACTGCAAGGTCACAGACAAGCATGTAAGTTAAAGTGTTAAGGTGGGGATCTGTTTTTCAGTTATGAGACTATATCCTTTCTATGAAAAAAAAGGAACAATAGATCGTTCAAAACATAATGACACTTTAGAAACTGTTATCTTACTCTATATCGAATGGGAAATACCGCTTCGATAGGAATATGAACCAAAACACACATCTTAGCTGGTAAAAACGAATAGATTAATAAGAATGGGGTTCAAAATCGTGATAAACCGGACCAATCTGCAGACTTGAATCCATTTGAGAAATTTTTCGGAATCCATAAAAGGCGAGGTGGAGGCCATTGTTCTCGAAATAAAATGAAGTTAATGTAAACAATTAAGGATGAATGGAAATTTATACCTGAGAGCATAATTAATAATTTAAAAAATGTGCTGAAGTAATTAAGAAGAAGGCCATTACACGAGTAAGGACTTTCTATTAAAAAAAAAATTGCTTTAATTTTGCACACTTCAAAATGTTGAAGCGTGGTATTTTATCATTTATTTTACAGTTATTAAATCCTTTTTTTTGTTGTTGTTGTGATAATGCCACCACTGTAATTAGTCGAATTCAATGATTTTGGTTAAGAGTGGTAAAACAGAAGGAACAAAGGTCCCAGGGATAAAAATTGAAGCCTTTATAATTGGATATGCCAGGAGATTATAATTTTAATGACATTTTTGGTAATTGCTCCATTTACATATGTACAATATGCTATCGTTGTTAATGTATAAGAGTTGACCTTTTGTTGTGTAAGTGCATAGCACAAATAAAAATTAGTTAAAGTAAAGAGGCCTATTCAAACTAATATATGTTTTATTGGTCTGTATCAATAATCTAAAGGATTTTCCAATAAGAGGTGTTATTTTAATTAGCCCGCTATTTCGGTAGATGTCACTTTTGAAGCTGTCATTTTTTGACAATTGACAAGTAGAAACTACGCCATTAATAAAAATGGAACGACGCACGATTCAACAACGCATTAAAATTACTAAAACTCACTATAAAATGGTGAAAATGTGGCAGAGACGGTTCGTAAAACTCGAACATTTTTGGGTCGTCGTGAAGCACCTAGTCGGACCGCAATACAGAAATTGGTAAAAACTCGAGCTGTCGGGACAAGTTAGTGATGCACCATGCACGTCGCTCAAGAACAGCCGAGAATATTGCTGCGGTAGCCGAAAGTGTTGAAGAAACCCCAGGTTTGTCCATTCCTCGTCGTTCTTTGGAATTAGGCATTCCACAAACGTCATTACACCGTATTTTGCATAAAGATTTGGGTCTTAAGGCTTATAAAGTTCAGTTAACACAAGAACTCAAGCCGGCTGATCATCAACAACGTCGAGTCTTTTCTGATTCGGTCCTTGAAATGCATGAAAATGATCCGGAATTCCATCGAAAACTCATCTTGAGTGATGAGGCCCATTTCCACCTCGATGGCTTCGTCAACAAGCAAGATTGTCGCATCTGGGGCTCGGAAAACCCAAGAGTTATTGTTGAAAAGCCTCTCTATCCTCAACGTGTGACTGTTTGGTGCGGTTTATGGTCCCGCGGGGTCGTTGGACCTTACATTTTCGAAAATGAGGCTGGAGCAACAGTTACGGTGAATGGATTGCGCTATCGACAGATGATTAATGATTTTTTATGGCCGGAATTGGATGGTATTGATCTGGTCAACAAGACGGCACTACGTGCCATACAAGCAACGAAACCATTGATCTTTTACGGGAAAAGTTTCCAGACCGTGTTATCTCTCGAAGAGGTGATCACAATTGGCCACCGAGATCTTGTGACTTAACACCTTGCGACTTCTTCCTTTGGGGCCACGTGAAAGAGAAGGTCTACGCCAACAGCCCGGCGTCGATTAAAGACCTCAAAGATGGAATTCGTGAGGCTATCGAGGACATAGGGCAGCCACTGTGCGATTTGGTTATGGAAAATTTCATGAAAAGGATATGGTCCTGTAGGCGTGGTCGTGGTGGTCATTTGGCTGATGTTATTTTCCGTTATTAACGGCATACCTTCCTCTTTATAATGAAATAAAGATCCGATCATTTATCACGTTAGGGGATCCAATGCCAGGTGTGGTGTACAATATTAGTTTAGGGTGCAAATTCAAACCAAATTTTTCTCAGTTTTACACACTGGCACATAATAATATGGACTGCTTGATGTGCTATATCATGCGGGTACAATTTTGTATGTCAAAAATAGTTCTTACATCGGTGCCAACATTAAAAAAGCCAATGGCGGGAAGAAGAAAAGTGATTTTAATAAAACCTTTCGAATTTCTTTTGAGTATCATTAAATATATTGCTTTTTACTTTTTGTCACTAATTAACCCAAGTAATTAATTTATAAACATTTATTTCGGCGAACCCACTTATTTATTTGTTGTTTACAGTTCTATCTTAGTTGATATATATAAGTGAGCCCACTTTCTACTTTCTGCAGTGTATTTCTATGGACATAGTCAGTCATATTATACATGTCAGTGGTTTTACATTAGAAGGCTGCTAATATTCTAGAATGCTATGAGCTAAGCCTAAGTTAGGGTTCTGATGTGGTGGTGAGGGAGTCTGTTTCGTGGCTTGGGAAGTGTTTCTCGGGGGTTTTGGATCACTCTAAGTTGGAGTCCCGTACACAAATTCTGAGAAAAACATATACACATACATCACATGTATATAATAATATTCATTGAATTAAATTTTTAATTTTTTAAGCTTTGGAATAAAAATATCTTGTATAATGTTTTGAAGTTGAATTATATAAATAAACAAAAGAATATAAAATAAAATATATGTTTTTTCATATAACTCAATTAATTAAATATTTGTTACTCTAATTGGACCCCCCCGCCACTTGCATGAATACACCACTGACCTGGTGCAGTTCTCTTGGGACAGAAGCACGGAATTCCGTACGAAAATCATACGAATTTCCAGATAAACTCGTCAAAAATGATATGGAAAACGAACAGTTAATGGGGGTTCTTCGAGTTAGTAGAGGCTCATCTCAGTTTCCACCATTATAAACACAACACAGATCCACATTATTCAAGCAATGGAATGAGCCAAGCTCTACTTCTTTGCGATTTAGGAAGATTTTACATAAGGATTTTTAGTATTTACCAGTTTTACATTATGTGGCAGTCGTGAGGACTCCGTATTTATTTTCAATTTGGGCTATATATTTAGTTAGTAATTGTTCGACCTTTTGGTCCTTCTTCAAGAGCTATTATTTTTTAAAAAACATTTATACGTGACCCAGACAGAAAAGAGCTCCTGACGAAGGGCCGCGCTTGGACCCGAAACGTTGAGCAATAAAATAAAAATGACAAATTTTACAACAAAATGATTGGTGCTTTCCTCAAAATAATATCCAAAAATCCGGAATATAAGTATCCCGATAAAAAACATAAAACAAGCTGGAGACCTTATTAGCTGTAAATTCAATATGTTCAGGAACAGCATTTAAAAATTTTAAAATTTGTGCATATAAAATTCAAAGCTTTTCAAAAAATACAGCCATTGTTATTCATTCATATATCGATTAATTGCTCATTTTTCGTAAGCTAACATTAAAATCACGTTTTCGTGAATTTTTATTATCGTCTGCCAATTAAGGCAGTGTATTATTGGAAAATATATTTTTTGCATATGAATTATAGTCACAATTAGATCAAAAGCGCGTGATTTAACGTACGCTTTGTTTTACATAACTCGTACTTGAATTATATAGATAGGGATTTATCTTTTTCCAACAAAATAAATACATAAATCTAAATGGAAATTAGTCAGCTTAACTTGTGTAGTAAATTTCGCCGATCCCAAAACAAGAATTTTTAGTCCTGCATTTATAATTTCGTTAGAATATGACGCCATGTTTAATTGAATAAGTAATTCCAAAATATTATCATCCCAAGAAAATTGTAAATGCAACTAAATATCTCCGTCCAACTACTCAGTATTACAGCAGTCACCTTTAATAGTCATAAAACATAATTCCAACAATATTTCGATAATTCAAACTCAAAACCGACACATATATACTTAGTTAATAATTGAAATAAATTTATTTATTCAAGAAAACAACAGTCTTATAGCCAAACCATACACATGCGAACACGTAAAGTATCACTTTATTCTATCTCAAGTGACACTATTACTATAGTGTAAGAACATTACCATTTCAAATTGATATCAAACTTTCTTTAATCTTCATGAAATGTGCCAGCCAAAAAATGCACATCTTCAGAACAAGAGGACTATGTAGACATAACAAAAATTCTCGACTTTATCTATTCTACAGCTTCCTGTTCCATGCAGACGAAACAAGAGCCAAGTCCCCCGTTACACAATAATGTATATATACGCAGTATCCTTCAGAAAAATTCTTTCCCAAGGATATTACTCCAACGGAAAAGTATAACAAATCTAAAGGAACAAATAAAAACTCTCTGTACACAGTCCGAAGTTGGAGCTGGATGGAGCTAACACAAAAATGGCAAAAATGAAGACACAGTAAGGAGTGCAGATAAAGAGTCGAAGGAAGCCAGAAAAATAAACAAACACATAAATGAATTGATTTAAATTTTATGAGCCACTTGTTGAGTTCATTTACAAGTGCGGAGTAATTTTATCGCACACATTGCACCCCCATCCGCAGCCCCACCCCCTATCAACTAACCGCACGACTATGGATTTAGTCGATGAGTGGCACTGTGTATTCATATAGCTGCATTAGGTTTGAGTGTGGGTTCGCCAAAAAAATATAAGCTTAATAGGCTCCCCGTGCCCGGTTCTCCCGCTCTTTTGTAGAAGCGTTTCAATTTGTTTTGTATTCAGTCAGTTTCTATTTATACAGTGATGCACGTATATAGTTAGTCTCCTCCGTAGGACTATAAAGGAGTATACTACTATGATGGAGGCAATTTGATGTTTGCATGCCTCGTATATCCTGGTCCTGTCAGACCCTATCTTAAAGCTATGCGAACCGATTATTGATGACGTGCCAACTGTCAGGATAAGCACTTGCTCCTGGTTGGCTTTTTTATTTACTTTTCGATTTAACAACGTCATAATCGTGTTTATGTCCTCCTTTTATGTAACTGGATTCAGTAACGATAATAAAAGAGAAATAAAAGGACTTTCTCGGCTGTTTATAGCTCGGAAATTGCTTGGTTATTGGGAGCAATTTAACTCTCAGAAGACAAACGTTCATTCTTCACTTTGTTGTTGAGGTTTACAATTGTCAAGGATAAACAAATCATTGTGGTTAGCGGTTTGGATTTCTGACTGTAATCCTGTAATTATAGAAACAATAATGTATAGGAAATTTATGTTCTTGTTATTGTCAATTAATCGGATTGTTCGTTTGTACTGCGGTGTTGACAATATACCATATTCATTAACTTCTTTTTCTCAAGTTTAGAGCTTCTCACGTTTTGGAGATATATCGATTTTTTAATAGAAGACCGGGGTATGAGCGTTAACAGCATAATGAATCATGCAGTTTTCTTCAATTGAGCAACAAAGTTTGCACGAAGCTAATCCAATAGCCCCTGACTGATCTCGAAGCTATGATGCTACTAAAAAGTATTTTCTAAGAATTCTAAAGAATTTTTTCGGATAGTATTGAGGTAGATATCGCTGATCATATTTCATAGTGGTTCTATTGGGTGCAGAAAAAATATACCCGCCAATAGACGAGGTGTCCGCACCTATGCATACTACTTCTTTTAAAGTCTTTATTCATAACAGACCGATATATGTACTTTCGATCTGACAGCTCAAGTGAAAGACATCACTACTTCCCCCCCCCCTTTTTTTTTTAGCAACTTCAAATGCTTCACCAAATATTCAAGTTCATATTATCTCCCAAAGATAAACGTCACTGCTAATTCACGGAACTCAAGCTCGGAATTCTCTACCCAATTATATGAAAAGCTTTACACCGCCCGGTCGTTTCATGCGGGCAGTTGCCAGTTTTCTAAATCCCACAATTTAATTGTTTCAGCATTTTATTGTACTTTTATTATACTTTACTCTTTCACGTAGCTTTTTCTTTAGTTTTCTTCAGCTCATTTCTGTTGCACATTAATATTAGGTACCTTAAGTACATTACTAAGTCTTTTGATTAATTAGTTCTTTACTTTGTTTCATTCTACACACTCTATATACAGGGTGGGCCAAAAGTCACCATGGGGTTTAAAAATAACTAACTTTTTCGTTTGTACATTGCTCCACACCCTGTTGACCGTTTCTCTTCATTCCTTTTTTACATGATAGCTAACTGTCTGTTCTTCATAGGTAAGCATGTTTCCCCACCCCACCTTACCCCACCTTTTTTTCATCCTACCATATGTTACCAATTTAATTTTTAAACCCCATGGTGACTTTTGGCCCACCCTGTATTATTATAATTTTCTTTGATACCCCTGGGTTGTGCAAACTTAATGGGGATTTGTCCTAATTGTACAGTATAAATAAGTATAAATTTAAATTGAAAAAAATTGAAATTGAAAGTATTTTCTATAGCTTGGACTCTGATATCGTCCGCTCTCCATGAAAATACACAAATAGATTCTATCCAAACTGACTTTACTGTACCAAAATATTTAACAAGATTAATCATAAATGCTATCTCTCAAAAATGGCTTTAAAGGGCTTCCGAATCTTAGTGCCACTCCGATTTAACTTGCAGGGATAATATAGTTGTATTTAATGGACTACAGTCCTCCTCATTTCAACAAATTTCTGGAGTGCCCTAAGGTACAATACTGGAACCATTGATTTTTCTCATATACATCAACGACATACCTTCTTCTTATATATCTGATTGTTCATTATACGCTGATGATGCCAAGATTTTTAGACAAGCTAACAACGTGACGGATTGTGTCCATCTTCAAAAGCATATATAGTATGGCTAGAAAAATGTTGCCACGAAAACTGTATTAAAATCAACGTAAGCAAATGTTAATGTATTTCATTTCATCGTCAAAAAGATCCACACACTACTATCTACCGTGTCGATGAGATAAAAGATTTGGGTGAGATTTTTGACCGAAGGCTCTTCATTTCTCACAAAAAAATTTATTACTTCCAGATCATTTCATTTATTTGGTTTTATTTTTCGCACCTGCAAATCATTGAGGTTAGCATCCTGTTATATCAGTCTGTATTATTATTTAGTAAAAAGTATTCTCGAGTACCTGTGCTGTGTATATAAACTGGAGAAAGATTTGAAAAATACAACGTAAAGTCGCAGAATATACTTGGATAGTACACTTCTTATTATAAATGGTCGAGTATATTGTCATGCGTTAGTCTTTAATATTGATTTGAACGTCACTCTGCGCAACTCGGGACTTAAGGCCTCTTCAGACTACCATTAACATTAAGCAAAAATCACCTATCTACAAAATTACTAAATCGTTCAATACAAGTTTTTTAACAATATAGAAATGTTTAGCACTGGTACTCTGACCTTTAAAAAATTAATACTTTGCGAGATCGGTTATTAACTTTATTTCTTTTCTTAATTTATCTTTTTCTACTGCTTTACCTTACTCATTTCCCAACTCCTTAGCAGTATTGTTGGCTTCCGCTTTCCAGTTGTATTTTAGCCTGAGGTTCTTCTATTTGCTTTTTCAATCACGCTCTTTCGATTTTAGATTTAGTTTAACTCTGGAAAGCTAACCCGTTTTAATATTCGCTTATTGGTAATCCTGAGTAAATATTACTCACACACGAAAAAATTATAAACAAAAGAATTGAAATAGTTAATGTTAAGCGGAATACAATAACAGAAAAATGAAAAAAAGAGGATTCCCGCAAGAATAGTTTAAGATTTACATAAAAAAAAAAACGAATTAATTTAAAATTAATTAATAATAATTAGAAATGAAATGAAATCCCATTGCGTACATTTTTTTCTCATGAATGGATTTTATATCACAATTTCTGTTAGGAGGTTCCCGGCTAATGAGGACCATGGGAAATAAGAGAGCTGACCTGCTAGGAAGGCTCTCCCTCTCTTTAACTTAACTAACATTTTGAAATATATTCAAACTTGTTATCCCTGTAATTTTAAGGTAGTAGATATGTCATTGGAATTTTCTGTTTACTTTTTACCTTTTTAATTTTCAAAGTAAGTAAATAAATAAAACAAAACAATGTATGAATTGATCTATGACATCTTGAATAAGTAGATAGTAAGATTCATTGGATTAGAATCAGTGGCGTAACTAAGGATGTATGCCCCCCTCCCCCTCAAATTAACATACTTTAAATTTTTTGGTCAATTGTAAGGAAATATATTCTGAACTTCGGATGTATGATGTTACCCATATTTTTGTACGGAGAGACGAAATTATTGCCTTCTCCCTTTTTAATTTTTTTCAAGCCAGAAATTCCCAGAATATGGGAAAATTCCCACGATCTCCCACTCACTCCACTCACTCCAAGCCAGAGTTGAGCAAAAAACTGAAATGGTTTCGTGAGTGTTGCCGAAATCTGGATTTCTAAACTTTTTTGTTAGATTTACTTCGTGCTCTACATTCATCATTAAACCTCTGAAAAAACCACTAGCATCCCCAGCATATGCTAACGACAGCACATTAAAAGGAAAACCGATGAGTATCTGAGAGAAAAATTAAAACACATAACTAAAGAAAGCGAAATAATTCCGAAAAATTGCGGCATTTCCCAATATACGGTGCAATTCTATATATGTAGTTGAAAAAAATTGGGAACAGAAAAACGCAAACAAAGAAATATTGTGAACTATCTTGATATTTTTGTTTCTTTTTCCTTTTTTTTTAGGCCAGCCATTCCCTTTAACTCGTACACGAATTTGTCTATTTCTTTACTATTTTCGACACTCTCGTGGACCCACTTTTCGTCATCACAGCGAGCTGAAATTTGGTACACAGGTTCATGTCGCGTGACAATTGAATCTGTCAATATTTGAACCGGAAATCTCCATGGAGAACCCGAAAAATCGGGAAAAATCATTTGAAAATTTGGTACAAATTTGATTAGTGATAAATCCATTTCAGGAAAAATGCAGAGTTTTCCGATTTTTCCGAAAAATTTTCCGGATTTTTCCGAATTTTCCGGAGAATTTTCCGATAAAAAAGTTTTCTGAATTATGCAGGATCAAGTTTGCTGTCAACTGGCATCATTACTTTCTCTCCGACAATGGTGAAAACTTGGAGAAAAAATCGAGGAAAATTCATGTAAAACGCTTTTCTGGAGTTTTTCCGACCAAGGAAGCGTTTGAGCGTTTTGCAACCTAAGACAAAGTTGTAGAGCGAAATGAGTTGCATAAAGTTGCTTTTGTGGAAAACTCCATGGAAAACCCGGAAAAGCGGGAAAATCATCGGAAAAATTTTCATCGATATGATTAGTGATAAATCTGTTTCAGGAAAAATGCAGAATTTTCCAATTTAGTTAACGTGAAAAAGGCAGAAAATAAAATAAGTAAAAAACGAGTTTTCAAACAAAACTGAGGCCAAGTCGCATGAAAAAGTAAAAAATAAACTTTTCTTCACACACAGAGATGGACTCAGATTTTATTCGCTGACAATCACCGATATATTTCAGTATGATCAATCAGAGGTAATAAGTGATTTGATTCATGAAGAGAAAGAATATTCAAGAGAAATGTCAGAGGTGGACTCAGATTTTTTGATTGGGACATTTCTCTTGAATATTCTTTCTCTTCATGAATCAAATCACTTATTACCTCTGATTGATCATACTGAAATATATCGGTGATTGTCAGCGAATAAAATCTGAGTCCATCTCTGTGTGTGAAGAAAAGTTTATTTTCAGCGTATTTGCAGCTTCTCAAAGCCTACGATGGTATAAACATCTTTAGATGGAACTGAAATAATGAAATCAATGCAGAGTTAATATAATTTTTATTCAGAAACCGAATTTTAATTGAGTGAATCTAACTGCTGATTATATTAATCCAGCATTGTTATTTTATGTGGTTTCAAGTTTCATCACCTCATATGAAAATATTAATTTTATGGGCTTTCGTGGGCCCCTAGAAACTGTGGGCCACCGCGCGTGGCGGAGACTGTGGCGGCGTTAGTTACGCCAGTGATGAGGATAGTGGTGCGATGATATCAACTTGTAAATTTGAATACATACTGTCAAATGTTTTTGATGGGATTGCGATTTGTTTAAATCCTGTTTTGGTGTTTCTTTGAACTTTGGACGATTGGCAATGTAAACTTTGTCTAGACCAATAATTGCTACAATCCTTATTAATACTTGCTCAGAAATATCTAGATCTGATGACGTAATTAATTTGCGTGTTTCTCGTATTCTGGAATGTGAAACGCTATTTAGCAAATCAAAATTTGACTTTCTCAGTTTCTCGGGTATTTGTGTATCTTAATTTCGTAGTTCACCCTAAAATACCTTATTAAGAAAATTTTAAAGAATTGCAGTTCAAACGTTGAAAACTATTATTTCAACTCAAAAAATCAAAAAAAAAAAAAAAAATGATTGCAACATTTTCTCTGGTTCAGCCTGCCTTGGAATAATATTTAATAACGCCAAATCGAAATTTATTAACTCTTAGCGTGACAGTGATGGTTGTCGTCCTTCTTTAAAGTTTGGACGTGACATTTTACGATATTGATATAACAGGAAACACCTTTAATCTACGCGATGCCTTTGGATGTGACTTCGATATGGTATTCCTGATAACTTCTTAAAGAGACGTAATGTAAACTCTAGCTCACGTTCTTTTTTATTTATTGAATTCGTTCCTGCAGAATGTCGTATTCTTAAAGCTATGGAAATAGTTTATGATAATTCCATTATGTATGGCTCTAATACTGTTGTTTGCTCTACATGAAATCTCATCGGGCATTCTTTCTAAGCTTGTCATTCCGTTTGTAATGTATAGAAACAATGTTGGCAGAACACAATGGATTGAACACCCATGCAATAATATTAAAATTATATTTGCTTTTTGCTTGTACTTCAGTTCGTCTGTCCGTCTACCTATTCGTCTGTCTGTTCGTCCGTCCACCCGTTCGATCTCATGATAACTCGAGAATGCATTTACTTACAGTACTGAAACTTTCCACGAAGCCTTTTCAATAATATTGTAGATTTAAGTTCGAAAATCGAACATATCAGGTAACTCCTTCATAGAGTTGCCATACAAAAAATTTATATTATATTTCAAACAGAAGATTATTATCTAAGTTCTATAATTTCCAGGATCATATAGACTAGATGAGTAAGTAAGATTAGTTCGATTCAGCTACTGTTAAAGGAATTTTTGAGTTTACATATATATTAGAAGCCCTAGTTTGGTTTTCTACTCTTTAGTACATATTAATTGAATTGAGGCCGTTCACCGCGAGATTCTTAGATTTGCATGCATAGTTCATCTTTTGCACACGCTTAGTAATTACATTTTTCATATTAAAATTTACATATTTAAAAACAAGGAATATCTCTTATTGAATTTGTAACACATTGTACGGAAAGAAATATTGGTTCAAAATTATGTAAAACTGCATATAATTCATATAAAACTTGTATTTGAAAAATCGCCAAATACATAATGTTGCTATTTATGCAATTAAATTCAATGAAACGGCTAAAACATTTTATATGAACCAATATTTTTTTTATGAATTAACATTATCATTTATGATTTTATATAACACAAATATATAATTTCGTATAACAAAAATATATGATTTTATATAAGAAAAGTATATAATTTCATATACTTGAAGTATATGGCTTATGTAATTCATATTCAATGAACCGGAATTGTATGAATTTAGATTGTCAATATATAGTTTTATGTATGGAAGTATATGATTCGATATACTTACAGGATATTATAATAAAATTCAATGCAAATCATGCCGACAGTCCAATAGGGTGTTGAAAAATTGAAACCAAATATGTGAAAAATTATTCCATTTATTACACACTTATAGAAGGCATGGATTATTCCACAAAAATTATTTAATACCAGTGAAGAACCAGTTCTCTGCTTCAGTATTGATCACTCTTCAAAAATATCTAGGTTTTCATTCCGATGCCTTCTTGGAAGGTCAAAACTTTCATTCCATTTTTGGATAACAATAGTTTCTGGTATTTTATTATTCCTTAGACATAAAAAACGTTTTTAATTTCGTCGCCATTAGAAAAGTTTTCTTCTGTATTGTTTGCTTTTTCCCTGTCAATGAGAGTGGATTTTTTTGTCCCTGGATTTAAATTTAAAAGAGGGGATGCTTTCCTCTTTATTCCGTATTTCCTGGATAGGGAATAAAAGCGCTGTATTAATTTACCCCTCAGATCTTTATCAACTAAGTAAATTTCCTGAAAACATAACTATTTTTTTAACCTTTATTTCAATTTAGAGACATAAAATAATACCTCGCTCTCCTTTGGAAATATTGCTTTGATTTGTGCAACAGCTTTTTTACAATTTTTCAAACTCGGTCTGGTTGTAGTATTTAGCCAATGTTCGCAAATAGCATTGATAATAACGTGTCTTTTATTGGAGTTCAGTTTTTTTAGATACGAAGCTATCCTCAAGTATTTCCTTTCCATTAAGACTCTTGCTAAGCAAGTTATTTAGATCCTTAAAAGGGATATATTTATTTACTTTATTTTGTCATTAAACTATTAAAATTTACCAAATTCTGAATTTCTAATATTTGTGAAGACGTACTCTGAACGCACTACGGATTGTATTTGATTGTGCATTTAATATTTATTCTATTCGTAAAGAATCACTTAGAGGTGAAGGAAATCCGTTGAAATTCAAAAAAATGTATGGAAAAACATCGGTATAATACAAAAAACGCGGCAATTGTAACTAGGATAACGCACTATATCTTCTCCGTGTGCTTGTGGGTATCCATACGTAAAAAAATAATTTAGCGCATTAAGTCGCTTTGTCATCTGAGCTAGATCGAAAATTCGCGGTTCTCCTTGTATAAAATATAGTAGAAAACCAGATAAAACACTTTAATTACTTTTTCAATACGCCACTCAAATAACCTTTGACGAAACTTTACTCTAGATCCGAATTTGCTATCTGGAATAAGTCTGTTTATGTCATCAGAATTAAGCAGTTTCAGAGCTTCTATATCAATGCCTTTAGCTAAATAACAAACTGTTTTGAAATACTATTTAATTCTTAAATCTATCTTACATTCGAAGTCTTCTATAAGTTCTGGAACATTCCATAAAGATAAAAGATTATGTAGAATTTCCTCATATTCACTCTCGCTGTCACTGTCTATGATGCTTTCCATGAGTATAATTGGATAATTTGGCAAATATGAATAAATCAATTGCTTTAATATTTTTTTGTATTATAAAAGTCTTCACTTCAATAATCGGCGCTCTTACTTCAATGAAAACCATAAGAACACAGAGAAAAACCGTAATTAGTGACACACAGTATTGTTTGTACTCAAAGAAAAAAATTATTCAATTCAAATAAAATTTTACTAAAACATAGATCCACAATCCGTATTTAAATGCATTTTTCTATGTTTTGGCTAATCATATCGGCATTGATATGAAACAGCTACACAAAGTTGACGAATTATAAATAATCATTTCACAATGCATGCACATCAAGCGAATCATTAAAGGCGCAGTTCATGATAGCCTGTAATATACGGTGGTGTTGGTGCATTCTACGGAAATTGAGCGAACCAAGTACAGTAATAATATAAATTATATGAAACATAACATAATTTTTTCTTAAACACAATCTTAGAAACATTTTTATATGAAACATCCCAGCAAACATTGCGATTCGAAATCGAATCGGAAGCGATTCGTTTTAACGGAGTTTGACTTCGATCTCGATATCGTTCTCGATTCGATTTCGATACGGCCACGACTGAAAGGAACATTCTATATCGAATCGTGATAACGATTCGATAACGATTCGTATTGACGATTCGATAACGATTCGTATTGACGATTCGATAACGATTCGTAATGACTACTTCCTTTCAAAACCGAATTGACTATAGCTTTAGCTTCTCGTCGTATTTTTTTAGAGCGATACATTTCCCCAATCTATTAAACTTCTTTTTATTTTATTTTATTTTAACAATGCTTTTGAGTACATACCGAAATTAGAGATACAAAGTTGAATACACGGACTAACACTTTTATTAATAAATATATTACCACTTTACTGCACTTCTAGACCACAAATGGCATTATACAATAAATCTCCAATAAAATTACAAGCAAACTATACTTTAATTGCTTTTCGGAATTGAGCAACGGTAAAAAAAAAAAAAAATGGAATGAGCCTATGGACGACAGCCAAACATCGCTAAACGGAATTTCGGAATTCGGGAATATTTCCGACAAATACACATCGCTAAACGAAGAACTCTCGAAGAAATCTCGAATTTCGGAATTCGAGAATAATTCGCTGAAAACGAATTTCGCTAAAATGTTTGCTGGGATATAAATTGATTTATTTGATAATGCGAAATTTTGTATGTTTCAAAAAAATTTTGCATATATTGAAAGTTTATGTAAAACTACAAACCAAATTAGATTGTTGTTTTCTTTATTTCTAACATAAAACGAGAGCTAGGTGAAGCTAAATATTTTCTCAAACTATGAATTTCATAGAAGTCGTTTATTGAATATCGCTTCTACTTTCGGCAGCATACAGGTACACTACAGTGTTGGCCAAAGCAAAGGGAACTGAAAGCAATGAGACCCAATTCTTTGTATATTTCTGTATTACAAATGGGTAATACAAGAACATAATATTATTATTAATTACTTGAATGCTCTTTATTTTAGTGTAAATTTTCATAAAATAACAAATCCAGAAAAAAGAAATAAAAAACAATAACTACTGCATGTTTCGCTTGGTCAAAACAAAGGGCACTGGTAAGAGAACTTAAAAGTAATTTCATCTTATTGCAAAAAGAGTTAATATTTAGTTTTGTTTTCATTATTTATAATAACTTCATGACGTCTCTTCGACTTCTTCAGCATAGAACTAATAAGTTGATGAATTTTCTCGTATAGTTGATCAGCATTTCTGAATTTTCCGTGTCTTATAAACTTCTGTTTTGCAATATCCCAGAGATTCTTTATCGGGCTTAAGTCTTGTAGAATTCTTAAAATATTATAGCAAACAGGGAAGGATTATAGGCCAGATTTCACATAATAAATTGTAGTTGTATTGATAGTTCATATTTTTGTGGTTGAGAGCTCAGTCCAGGCTAAACGATAAATCCAGAGGAGGAAGGAAGTTCTTTTCACATAATTAAAAAAGGTATTTAGTTTGCTGCTCTAGTTTTATTTAACTGAACAACAATTTTTGTGAGTTTTATTTAAAAACAAAAAAAAGGTCCCAACATATGGTTCCAATCCCTGGCAAACATGAGTATCTCAACAACTTTTCACAAATTAGGAGCTCTCCCCGCAGAGATAGTATTTGAACGCTGTCCCTATTTACCTCTTAAAACTCTTCACAAAATCAAACATTTGACAATAGAGGTCCGGGTCCAGTTTGACAATAAAGGTTATATAGCTAACAGCATCTTACTTCAAGCGACGAAAAATTACGCTCATTTAGCAAAAAGTTATATTAAAATTAAAATTTTGTTTTTACATAATTTTGATTTTGGGGTTTAATTTTTGACGTTAGTTTTCTAAAGAAAATTTTTCGTAATATTTATTTTCTCCAGGTATGCCTAAATTGTATCTAAATTCAATTAACTTCCACTTTTAATACCTACACAGTTAGGTGTATAAGTGAAGTAAAAATAATTACAGGATAATTACACATTTACATATTTTTAGCTAAATTTTACAACTAAAAAGGAGGGACACTAATAAGAAACTAAGGAAAGAGTAAATTTACTTTGATGCGTAAGGTGTTCAAAAAGTGCAAATTTATCATATCGTTTTGAAATGAAATGTGCATATAATATAAAAGTATAGTAATAATACTTCAAAATTTAAATGAAATTAATTCTAGCGTTGTGTAATTTCACACATGAGAAGCAATTGTGATTGAATATGGAGGCGAATTTAAATATAATGTAGTTTTTCTTGCGCGTCTTTCTCTTATTGTTTTTGTTTTGTATGCATTTAGTTGATTTTCTCCCAACTATTTAAGAATAGTCACTCAGATTATTCTTCGAATGTATTTTCCTGGAGGTGTCTTGGCATTTTCTTTCTTCTTGACGTTTACATGTTTGAATCTTCCTTGAGCTAGATAGGGAGACTCCAGGAATAGTATAGGATTTCTGGATGTTGATGTTGCAGTAATTTTTATTGGAACTTTTGATTCGGTATGATTCAGCCAAAGTCAAGTGAATATCCTCCCAGATATGATTGGGAATAGTTTCCCTTTTGTGTCCTAGCTGCGTTCGCAACTGTCGCATGAGATATTCAAATATGTCGTCAACTCATTCTAAAGATCCCCTTGTTTGTCTCTATTTAGATTGATAAGAATTCATTCTTAATACTAACGTTATAGCCTAGTTTTGGGAACTTCAGAACAGAAGCCATTGAACGTCCGTATAAAATTCTGAGACTCAAATTTATTACCTGGAAATAAGAAATCAAAATGTTTCTTGGATTTACTCCAAGATTCCTTATAATCGTAATAGTCCCTAGGAGTTGACACTATTGAAGGATAGGCTGCGTTCGGGAGGAAGTATGGAGTATACCTTGTTATAAACACTTAGCTAAATATGCATGAATTGGGGATATGAAAGAAGTATGGTGACGGGAAAGATTTTTGCTGGAACCCTCATGAAAGACATCGTGTGGGGGAGTAATAACCAGTTGATGGAGAGCAAGAACGATGCCGCATAAGGAAGCTAAGAAACGCTTGGAGAAAAACAACTATAAAACTGAAACTGCTTGAATAGATGAATGGACGAATCAGGGTTTTCGAATTAAAGAGCAATAAGAAAGTAAAGATCTAATTGAATAATAGAGAATAGTTTCGCAATTATTACCTGCTACTACATCTTATTTCCACTCAATTAGTATTTTCTGGAGGTCTTACCAGATTAGCTGATATGCCGGCTTTTGAATGCTTATAGAATCAGAACTGATCATCACTGAATCTTTATAGGTATAAAATTATTACCATGTGTACATATGTAAATATTTAAGGAAGAACTGATGCTGATGGGAAGACTTCGAGGGTAATATTAACAAAGATTAGTATTTGCCATGTAGTTTATTCCAAAAATAATATGCAAATAAGTTAAGTAATGATTCAAAAGTTAAATCAATTAGAGTTCCCTCAGAGAGTTGATCATATAATGATATCCGGAGTAACTTGGAAGAAATCTGTCTTTCATGTATTTATAAAAAAAACCTTCGTACGAAACAGCCTTGGATATAAATCTGCAATAGCAAATATTTTCTAATGTCATCTTTAAAAAAACTTATCCAATGATTTTATACATATAAGTACCTACATAAAACATCCACGTATCCATAAGAGTTGTCATCTAAATTCTTATATAAAATGGACGTATATGTTTTTGTAAAATTTTAATCGAATAAAAGAAACCAACAGGCTGCCATAGAATATTTAACCCTAAAATGCACTATATCAAGTAAATTATCTCGTCTCCATTTTAATAAATTCGTAATTAAGAAAATCACCCAGAAGAAAAAAATGTGAAAGAATTCGAAGCGTTAAATTTAATGATTTTTTCCTTCCTTAAAGATGATAAATAAGCCAAAGCTCAAAGGACAGCAGAGAACCATTATAAATTCTGAAGACATCACAGCGCTAACCATTAGTTTTCACCAAATGATTTTCGAATACAGGAAACTCATGATGATATCCTTTCCTTCAAACACAAATGTAATCAGAAACGAAAGCAGCGTGTCTCCCCTTTTATAGTCGAGAAACTGTAGATGTTGAGGGTGGCGGCGCTTTTTAGACTTACATTTATCTCGGGCCGTCCCCAAACCCATGACTATACCGAACGCCTTGTCCTGCTGTCCAAAATTTTCTACATGGGGGATAGCCAGCGGGAATATACACGGACACACTCACCGAGATTGCTAGGGATGTTGGAGATCTCGACCCTGTTTCTCGCGAAAATGGAATAGAAAGGACACATACTCGCTAGGCATACATATCCTTTCTCATCCCAGTTTCGGGGCCATACCAGAGCGCCCGCCCGCTGTATGTGCTCAGCAATAGTAAGGGTATGTGCGGGAAACGTCGTTTCAAGAAGTTTGGATCAATATTTTGAAGCTTGACCAGAACACCGTCACGTCCTGCACACTTGTGTACACGTAGCCGTTATAGCTTCGTTCACATTTACTTCTACATAGCAACATATAAGGATCCTTCAGGGCACATGCTGTCTTATGTATACAGAATGGTATATAGTTACTCGCGAAGGCATAGATATGCGTAATTTAGCCTTTTCGGTGAAGGAGCCGTGTAAGGACGCCAAAATATGTCCGGACGATATCCGCAACGTCGGGGACCGTGTTCAGCTTTTAATTAAATCCTTGACGTCAAAAATGTCCTCTCACCGTCTTCTGATGTTTGCGAATCTCATTTAGTAGGAAAATACCGACAAAGGGCGTCGTTAAGGCACGCCATCTCAGGCTTCACTTATTTTCTTCCCCTCAACTTTTCAGTATTCGGTTGCATATTTTTTTCTCAGTTCACATAGCTACCCTAGGATTTATTGCCTATCCATATCTGTTCGTATGGTTCCAGTCAACGTATTTTGCTGTATTTTCCGATATCAATTTACCACCCGCTTGTCGAACACCCCGCTGACTTGGACAATTTTCGCGTTTGGGGGTGTCAAGTTTCGCACTTTTGTTCGGATTTTTCATCATCTCGGAAGATGCTCTCGATTGCGACGCAATTAAGTCGGCGAGGGGTTGGTTTTGCACAGATTTGATTGCGCCTAATGAATTGTTCGCGATTTTAATTAAAAGAAAACTACTTGGAATCTTAATTTTAGCACGCTCTAACCTATACACATTTTCAGTATTTACTTGCCGTGTAGATTTTCACGAAGTGTATACATATTGAGGGTGAATTTTTCAGCACTTTATTAAGTGACAACGAAGTACGTAATACATTGGTGTGTTCTTACAGCATCGATTTTCAATTATAAATTCTCAGTTTATCTATGTTGAGGTGTCTTCGATGTCGTTTACTGAACAATGCTCACACTGCACACTAATTTCTCCCATATATGGCAATCTTCATATAGGATATTTTCCAAAGAAGATATTTCAACAATAGCCCACTCCTTGTATTCAAAATGAAATAAATTTTGTTGTATTACCAAATTTTTAATTCTTATTTTTACTTCTAATTCTTGACTGTTTTATCATTTTAAAATTTAGCCTGAGTTAAGTTTAATTAAATTGTGTACTAATTTGTAAGCCGCGTTACTTCTGATAAAAATCAGAAACATAAAGACAACTACACCCACAACATTATCTAATCATCATCATCATCTAAGATATATTTATATCGGTGCTGACATAGTTTTCAATAGTTTATGTCAGATAATTAATTGCTTATTACTAGGTTAAATAGGAAACTAGAAAGCTTGCAAGGGAAATTTAAAAAATTAAATTAAATGTCAGTACAAGTGCTATTCATCTTAATTCTCGATGCACTAGAGGGCAAACATTACTAATCACACTAACTGTTCTTGAAGAACGAGTTATATCTCTTAATTGTCAAAATATTTCAACAGATATCATTCTGAAAGTGCTTGCTTAGTCCGAAGAGGAGCTGAAACTTCATATACCGGGCCCAACCCTTTCTCCGACCTTACAAAAAGGCACCTATCTGTAGAAATAATGTTCAAAATAGAAAAGGCTTACTCGTTACAATGGTACAGCCTTCCTGTACTAATACCCACGAAAAAGTTCATTAACTTCCCATGAAAAGACTTTAAATAAATCATCAACTGTGGTAAGCACAAGAGCAGACTATTCATTGGCATAATACATGGCCATTGCCCACTTGAGTAAAATAGGCAAGATCACAGGCGACAACTGCCGATGAATGACAATGAAAACATAGAATCTGCAGGCCACATATATCTACTCTGGAGTTCCCAAGGCTAGCGCACAAAATTCTTCAATGTATGTGTAAAGATTTTCTGACCCCGTCAAACGTCCGAAAAACTGACCCTAATAAAGTAATTAAAAGTATTCACAGTCATACCTAGTTCAAAAAATGAAAATCTACGCTAAATCTATGTATATACTTCGAAAGGATTTTAACTCCTTCATCCAAGGGCAATATCTTCCGACTCATGTCCAACATGTCTAGGAATTACATAACCTCTATTATCATCAAGTGCTATTCTTTCTAAAATGTCAAGTAGAAAGTGCATTAAAGACCTGTTAAACATTTCAATTAACTGTGCTTGATGAAGGTTTTGTCTTGGATGGATGGATGGATTGAAAGGAGGTTGAGTTCCGCTAGAGGGAGAACCCTAGAACGTAGGCCACTACAAGGCCAATTGTTCACGCTCAGTACCTTGAATAAGTCCATAGGTCCCAATCAGATGCTCTTTAAAACCATACGATTGGCTGCCAAGCCTCCATACCTGCTTCGTGGTGCAATTCATCCAGGAGTTGTAAGCCAACGAATCTATAACGTTCTCCGGAGAGAGCCAGACAGTGACAAAGAAAGTGAGTCACCGTTTCAGATTCCTCTCCGCATCCTCTGCATGTCGGGTTATCAACCAGTCCTATCCTATGTAGGTGACCCCTGAGAGAACAGTGTCCAGTGAGAATATACACCAGAATTCTCATGGTAGGTTTGCTCAGCCCTAGCAGTTTTTTTGTGAAACTTGGGTTAGGTTTACCCCACAGTTCTTTTGTTATTCTACCCGGAGGGAGGTGCCTCCGATGGCGCCCCAAGACGCGCAAGCCCGTCCGCTTTTTCATTTCCACTAACATTATTGTGACCAGGCACCAAAAGAACGAGTACCCTATTACACTGAGAGAGGGACTTCAGGGTGGTCTTACACTCCAGTACTTGGTTAGAGGTTATGAAGAGTTTTGACAAGGCCTTGACGCCCACTTGACTGTCCGAGCAAATGGCAATCTCCTTACTCTCATTGTCTGAGCCAAGGAGGGACCTTTCCGCTTCAAGAATGGCCTTGACCTCCGCCTGGAAAATCGTTACATGGCTTTTCAGGTGTGCACGGAGTGTATGTTGAGGATAACCTCAAGAGCCCGAGTGCTAGTAGACTTGAATGCGTCGGTTACGCTAAGTAGGCACAATCTTTGAATCTTTTCCAATATCTTAAGATGATTGGCATACACCATCGCTTTCCACCACACGACAGTGCCGTAGGTTAACAAGGGTCGGATGACGCTAGTATATATCCATAAGATCATCCGTAGTTTGAGTCCTCAAGGTGTGACTTCCAGTTCAGCTTTTTATCTAGTATAATGCCTAGATATGTAGCCCTCTCCTTAAGCTCTAACCGTGTAGAGCCGATGGAGGGCTGGTTCAATCTTGGAATGTTCCTTTTTTTGGTGAAACGGCATAAGTTGGTTTTCGAAAGATTGATGCACAATCCGAAATCCTTAGCCCATTGGTTTTGTTTTACAAAATTGACTATTCTAGCACGAAGGTCTTTTAAAGGCAATTATACTATATTTCAGAATAGAAGCAGTTTCTATTTTTTTTACATGATCTAGTTTTAAAATTTCTCAGGGTTGTAAAATTTCACCAACTTACCAAAATCCTCGCATACCAAATTGATTATAACTGTGGTCTATGGCTACAAGCCGTGGAAATTTAAATTCATAACGCAAGCGTGGCATCGGAAAATATAATTAGATGTTTATATCGCATTCTAAACAATTGCTTGTAAGACCTAACCGACGACGAAATCGAATGGAATGACCACTAATACGACACGATTACAACAACAACATTGCGAGACCATATTCCCTGCGGGATCACATTCTGTTGCTGATGTTTTCCTTCGAGAAAATACAAAAGATTGATTATGATGATAACAACATCCCTCATTAGTTCATATTTCAATTGCTACCATAGACTAACTAATTTCTGTGAATTGTAGGCCTTCAAAATCCTCGAGAAATAATATACTTCCCAAGTCATGAAACAGAGCCCGCCATTACCAAATGAGACCCATAACATAGTAAAACTGACAAAAGTTCGCTTTGAATATCTCCTGCGGCCTAAACCACTATTTATACAGGAAATATGTCTTTTGATAATCTTAAGCTTACTTGCTTATCATCCCAACCGCAGTGTTGGGCAAAATTTAATTATATTAACGATTAACGATTACGATTAAAAGTATCAATCATCAATCAGGAACAATGATTTAAATATTTAATCGTTTAAAGAAATCATGTGAAACGATTAATGATTAATTAATCATAAAATGTAATCGCATAACACGATTAACGATTGATCAATCGTTAGTCGCTTAATCGTTTTCAAAATTAATTAATTAATTAATTAATTTATTTTAATCTCCACTAATTATTTTATTTAACTTTCAAGCATTTTTAATATTTTTGAGTAATCTTGTTAAGCACTGATCAAAGAAACGTTTTATTTCATTTTTTACTAATAACTAATAAACTTATCTTGAGCTACCAATACCTCATTCAGTTTTTCAAATTAACAAATCAATCGAAAAATATACGATTAACGATTAAAAACTAAGGAGTAAATAACGATTAATACCCGTCGATTGAACTTCATTATACTCGATTGACGATTAAATTGATCAATCGATTAAATTAATCACGATTACTTACATGAGATTAATTTTTCAATCATAATTTTCAATCGTTAATCTAATTAAAAAATTTAATCGATTAATGCCCAACACTGCCCAACCGTAGTCAAATTTTTATATCTTTCCTAACAAAATTATTTAAAACAATTTATCTTAACTAAATGAACGATACCCCAAACAAAACCTCTCAACTGAGTAATATATTTTCTGGATATACCAGGTATTAAATAATGAATGTTGGAAACATGTGCTCCCATAAAAAAGTCACACCGTAATAAGAAGAAGAAGAAAGTGGATTTGAATAGGTCTTAGGTTAGGTCAGGAAAGAGGGGTTCCACAATTAATGCCTACACTGCTTCAGTTATACCTTAATGGGTCTATTGTTCCCCTTGACCTCATGGGATGACCTTGAAACAAGCCCAGGGACATCCTCGCCTACCTTAGGAATCTCCGGGTGCATCTAAACTCTTTGCCTTGCAGCTCCACCAGACTTGAAAAGAAGTAGATACCTAATAGTCTTCGTCTTTTATTCATCAGAGCGGGACACTCGCAAAGTACATGTTGGATGGATTCGATTTCCTTTGAATTCTAATAGCTCCAGCAGAAATCGTTTGCCGCTATTTCCAGTTTTCTTGTATGGTCTCCTATAGCCCAATGACCCGTAATGACAACTACTAGATAAATGTTAGGATGATACGGCAGGTCTCCCTGTTAGCCACCGGAACTATCCATTTCAGGGCCATTTTTGGCTAACTCATCAACCATCTCATTGCCTGCAATATTCCTGTGGCCAGATACCCAGCATAGGGTCCCTTTCTGTCGTGTAGTCAAATCCTCAAGGCTGGTCTGGCATAACTGCACCAATTTTGATTTAACCAGCACAGCATCCAGCGCCTTAATGGCTCTCCGGCTGTCAGCGTACATGCAGCTGTATCGTACGGACTCTTTGCACATAGATATTGAATACACCATACTATTCGACAGAACAAAGATAGCTTTGCTAAATGAATCGTAGACTCAAACCCATAGCGTGCATTCTGAGGTGTTAGCTCTGAGATCACTAGGAGCAAAAGAATTTTTTAGATAGGCGACTCAAATCCTACACAAAGAAACAGTTTGCACCGAATGTCACAAAGGGATTATATAAATACAATAATAAGAAAGCTAGTACCTAAACGTAATTCATTCTTATCTTAATTAGTTATTAAAAAGATGTGGAATGATTGCTGGCATGCTATCTATATCTCGAATTTTGAGACAGCGACAGGAAGATTCGTAGCATATCAATCATCGAAAAATATTCAGATTCATAAAAATTTCAAATAAAATTTTGGGATATGTACCTGATGCTCTTAGATCTTTCTGGAACAGATATGTGGTGTACTCCCGATGGATACATTTTTATTAAAATCATTAGAAATGGCAGCAAATTCAATCGTAGCAATGTAGCATCTACTAATAACTTACGCACTTTGATTATTCACAAATATTCCTGCGTGATATTAATGCAAAAAACCTCGTGTACTCTACTAATTAAAGCAATCGAATTCCTCATTCCCTCTGGTGCAGATATACTATACCTACATACATACATAAATTTGTGATTCCCTGCCATATATGTAATTATAAAAGTTCAATAAACCACAAAGATTTTAGCATCCTTGAACATGAAAACTTGCCCCGTCCTGAAATCAAGTCTTCAAGCTGCTGTCATATGTACATAGTTGCTACTTATACCAGCAGCCGGATGCACGTGTGAATGATATGGCAAACAATCTTCCAATAAATGCAAGGAATCGAGCCGAAAACCAGTAGCTAACTGCTACCAGACGGTCAAAATATTAAATTTCACCAAAAATCAAATTTGCATCACTCATTTTCGCGCATTTTCCACTTCGCGTCACTAATTCGAATCCGTCCTCCGACGACTGCAACAGATTATTACCTTTGCCGCCGTCTTCGTTGTTGGTCCAACACCTGTCGTCGTCATTGTTGTTGCCATCGAAGATGAAATCATAAAAGTTCTTACGTGTTGAGAAAAGGATTTTTTTTTTAATTTTAATATTGTTCTTGCTCTCCTTGCAAGGATTTTTAATGACAAGATGGAATGTTTTGCGTATATTTGAAATCTGGCAGGGATTAATAAAGTTCCGTTTTATTTGCTTTTGTTCTGTTCTTTTAATTGTCGACACGAAGACTTCAAAAATCAAATAATTTCTAATTTCGAATATGTTCACTTGTCACTGCGTACCGTGTACCATATGCTGACGCATGAGAAAACTTCACCTAAAGAAACCCGAAAAATTATTCTGCTTGAAAGCGGACTAGTCTTACAATGTTTTTCCACACAATCTTGCCATTTTCTGAAGATGGAGAAAAAAAGACCATCAAAAATTGTGCGCCTCTGAAACTTCATATCTCAGTACAGCAGTTGTTGGTGCTGCTGCTGCTGTAGTTGTTGTTGTTGTTGATGTTGTTGTTGTTGCTGATGGCATAGCACTTGGACATCACAGTAAAAACGCGAAGATGCAGACTTTTTTCTCATGTTCTTCAGTTCGATGAAGGACTAAGTCCGGTAGACGCTGCTGTCACTTGTTCTGATCGTGCCTGCTGGTAAATGTATAATATACACGGAATTCACTCACCGTCACCTGAGAATTATTTTTTTTTCCTCCATGAGGTAACAAAAGAGTTAAAAATCGCGTGTTCGTAATTTCCGCCGAACGAATTGTGGCAAGATATTGAGTTGCATAGGCTCGAGTGAACCAGAGCCATCAACCATCAGCCAACAGCCAATTGAGGTGGCAGGAAGACACCATCGTGGTTGGCGGTTGCAATCAAGGGTTTCGTTCTACTTATCAACGCGAAATTTCTCATGAATATATCTCAAATGTTAATTTACCTGCCGTAAATAGCTGGCATTCGCAATTGCTGCGGCAGAGCACAGAAAAGGATAGCTATCATCAGCCATCAGTCAATCATTGATTCACGCAAATTTTTAAACGTCTTGACAACAATCAGAAGAAATTCTTGGAATAATTTGAATAAAATGGTGATGTGCGTGAAAGGTGGTGCTCAAGGTACTACGGTTAGAAGATTGCTTGTGGGATTTATATTTTAAACATTATTTATTAAACAAATTAAAATACACACAAAAGTAATTAAAGATGTCATGCTAAAAAGTTGAAATAAGTCCACAATCCATCCAGATGTACTTCCATGTTTGCCATAAGTTTCGATGATATTTTTTCATTATCGTCGATTACCCATCGAATTCTCCAATTCGATTTCGACCACTTAAGGCAGTTTCAGATGGCATCTTTCAGTCTAAATCTGCTTTGGTTCATCCGCTTGTATCAGATCAGTTCTTAAGTTTGAAATTTGATAGACAGATAAACGGAAGATTAGCATACACCTACAGTTGGGTCTTCAATCCATATCATAATTAGTTTGTTAACGTTTATCATGCAATTCGGTTGAACTCTTAAAATGATTTTGTCAAAAAGGAAAATTGCTGCTCTAGTAATAATAATTCATTAATCAGAAGTACCAGTGGTAAGTAAAAAACGTTTCTGGGTGAAAGATTGGTTGCTTCACACATATGAGGCTATTGATTTTTTTCTTAACAGAATCAATAGTAGCTTTATACCATTCTATTAATTCCTAATAACCTTTTTCTTTGGACTTTCTGTCCCAAGCAAGTAATCATATTCTACTTTCCATGTTTCCTGTAAACACTTCAATGAAATATGAAGTAAATGGTAAATGTTGTACTTCTGTCTATGTTGCGAACGATGAGGAACCACAATTATCTAACGAAAATAATATTGTATACATTGTATGCAGTTTAAAAATATGAAGTCCTGTTATAGGAAGATGAAGTGTATATTGGTGGAATTGCCAAATTGAACTGGTTGTTGTTAATATCTATGATATGATAGATGATGATTGATCGAGACAACAAAATGTATATGCTGCAGTTCAACAGTTTTTTATTAATATAAATATATAAATGTATATATATCTATATATATTTATCCTAAATTTATAGTAGGATAAAAATTGAAATTGAAGTATTTTTATTTTATGATAATATTTTTTTATTTTAAATTATAGTTCTTTCTTTTAAATCTTTTTAAAATCTTTTTATATTTTATTAAACTATTAAAATATTCTTTAAAAGTTTTGCCCTCTGGCGTCTGAATTAAGAAATTTACAAATATGCTTTTTGGCAATAAAATTAATATTTTAATAAGTTTGCCCTCTGGCGTTTTAAATTAAACTATATAAGTTTGCCCTCTGGCGATTCACTTAAAACTAAAATATCCTTGACACAATTCTATATTTTTAAAAACAAATACATTCCAAAAAGTCTTGATGCGTATTTTCTAAAATTGTGTATACAGTAGTGTGTATCTGTGTTCAAAGTTTTTTTCTTCAAAGTGTTTTCCTTTAAACGTCAAATTTGAATTTTCTTATTTTATTTACAGTCAGCGCAAATATTATTCTGACAATCACAAATTATATTTTATTCTATTTTTATTTACCAACAAAAATAAAAATTATTATGTAGCTTCCGCTACATCAACACCCCCCTCAGTGAAAGCGTCAAAAATAAAAATTATAAATTGAATGAAACTTTCTTTTTCTTGAACTGGTGGTTTGTCATTATATCTTGGTCATTAATATTCATGTCCATAAAAGCCGGTTTTAGACGATCTATAGAAATCGTGGTCTCTCTTCCGTTGTAGTCGACCAGCAACATTTTGTCATTTCTGTTAATAACCTTAAAAGGTCTTTCGTATGGGTTATTTAATGATGGTTTTGAACGATGTATCCTCACGAAAACAAATTGACAATCTTTTAGATCTTTAGGTACAAAAATCTTGTTATTCTGTTTTCTAGTACTAGTTGGTACAAAATTTTGAATGTGGTTCCTCAGTTTATTAACAAAATTTGATGGATCCAACGTTGGTTTTGGAGTATCTAAAAAGAATTCTCCTGCGATGCGCGGTGGTTGCACATAAACTAAATCAGCTGGACAGCAATTAAGATCGTCTTTTATCGTGGTTCTAAAACCTAAAAGAATCGCTGGTATTTGCAAAACCCAGTTATTATGAGTCATTTTTTTTCTTAATGATGCCTTCAGTTGCCTATGGAAACGCTCTATCATTCCATTGGATTGTGGATGATAAGGTGTAGAACGGATTCTGTGTGCTCCTAATAATTTTGAAAATTCATCGAATAATTTAGATTAGAATTGAGCGCCTTGATCCGTCGTTATTTCAAGAGGGATTCCGAATCGTGAAATGTATTGTGTGTATATGTGTTCAAAGTTTTTTTCTTCAAAGTGTTTTCCTTTAAACGTCAAATTTGAATTTTCTTATTTTATTTACAGTCAGCGCAAATATTATTCACAAATTATATTTTATTCTATTTTTATTTACCAACAAAAATAAAAATTATTATGTAGATTCCACTACAAAGTGCATGTGAGTGGGGATGGGTTTATCTATAGATCTACAGTCTGTAGCTCTTCGTAGACTGGCAGTCTGACTGAAAATAATCAAATCGTACAAATTTTCAACATATACACGCAGATTACCTAGAGTGCAAATAGTACGATTTGAACTGTTCATATGTGGCGGAATTTAAATATATCTACAGTCCGGATCTGCCAAAAACTCTCCGAAGCCATGAAAGAGACTCCCGCACTACCACATGAGAGCCCCAACTGAGTCCAAACATTCTAAAATATTTGCAGTGCTCTTGTGAAAAACTGACAAAACATTGATTTGAATAGCTCCTTCGCCTCTAACCTACTATTTATATAGGAAAATTGTGTTCTGATAATCTTAAGCTCACTTCCTTATCTTCCCAACCGTAGTTAAATTTTTATATCTTTCCTATCAAAATTATTTCAAAAAATTTATCTTAATTAAATGAACGATACCCCAAACAAAAACTCTTAAGTGAGTAATAATTGTGCCGTGGTCCGATGAATTCAAATCAAATCAATCTGGCAACAGAGTCACACTACGGCCGCACTTACACTATTGTATTACTCAGCTGAGAGTTATTGAGCGTAAAATGATAAGGTTACATTTTAATCAAAACTATTTTATTATTTTGTTTAGTAAGGTATATAGTAGTGCTGTTGATATTCGAATCTTCGAAACTTCGAATTTTATTCGAAACACCGAAGCTTCGAAAGAATATTCGACGGACGAAGCTACGAAGATCGAATATTCGACGGACGAAGCTTCGAAGGTGGAGGCTTCGACCTTTGAAAATTTGTAATCGGAGTGTAGGGCTTCATCCGGCTTGTGAATAACCCTTTCGCCACTGGTTCCTGGAGCGAACTCACCGAATGCGATGTCATCTATTTGCTTTGCAATCGGAATTGGATCAACTTTGCTTGGAATTACCTTATGTGCTTCTCTTGCTCAGAAGCTTTCATTTTAAGATCCGCGATTTAAGGAACTCCGGGTGGAATTCTCAGATTGTATAAAGAGTGCTATCAGGACATAAAAGAAGAAGCCATGTTCTCCTCTTCAAACAATACCGAATTTTAGATCCCGTTTAAAAGTGCCCTGAATTTTCTTTACAAGAAACCTCATGATGAACATGCACTCCCAACGGAAGCTTGCAACTCGAGGACTACCTCACTGAGCTTCAAATTGAAATTAATATAGACCCTTTTCAGTGGTGAAGTCTCGCGAAGAGAAGCTTCCCTAGTTAGTACAGCTAGCAAAGTAGTACCTGTATATTACCGTAAATTCTGTGGCGTCAGAAGTAGTATTTTCTACAGAGGGTGCTATATAGTATCCCAACAAGGTAACTGTTTGTCGTCGTAAAATATATTGCCAAATGTCCTTTAATTTTAAAATAGGGATTTCTTAAACAAATTATAAGTCCTTTCTTTTTGCGTTATTTTTTTTTATGTTAAGGACTAATTTGTTGTTGTGTTTGTTTTTTAAATTATGCCTGATACGTATATCCTATTTTTACAACCTCCTTTCTGAAATACTTTCATGTTTTCGATATGCGTTCAATACTTTCGTGCTCTAATATATTTTTATTCACATGAGTACAAGTATACCTACCATGACTTGATGCAATGCCAGTGGTTAGGGTCACAGCCTATTATTCCGTCCGTCCGTCTGTGCGCACGATAACTCGAGAACGCGTATACTTAGAGAGCTGAAATTTTGTACACGGACTTTAAAAAAAAAAGTAAAATTAAGTTCGAAAATGAGACAAATCGGGCAACTCCTTCGTGGGGTTGCCATATAAAAATTTCGTTTTCCGCTATATATTTGGACACTGTCTGAGAACGCATTGACGTAGAGAGCTGAAATTTCGTACATGATGTTTTTACTACATTAGCAAATAAAATGTCAAAAATGGACTAAATCGGGCAACTCCTTCTTGGTGTTGCCATATAAAAATTTCTGTTTTTTACGTAAACGATCAGTCCAAGACATTTTTATTGTACTAAAAACTTCTGCAGAATACGAAATCCTACAAAATTGGTTATAACCATTTTTTCTGTGCGACAAACTGTTCTAGAAATATATGCGAAAAACAACTTCAAAATCAATACTTGAATAGATCGGTGACCATACGAAATTTAATACGGGAATTCATCTAGGGTATCATAAGAATTGGTCTTAGACCAATTCTAGCTTTTTTACTTGTTGAACTTAAATTCACTTTTTTTTTTAAATGCTGTGTACAATATTTCAGTTCTCCATGCCGACGTATAGTGAAAAACCAAAGTTTTGTATAGCAGCACCAAGAAGGGGTTGCGAATCCAATTTTTCTTTGCCTAAAAATCTTATTCGGAATTTTATGAACAAGCGAAATCCGTCCAGTCGTTCTAAAGTGATGCGATTACCAACAAACAGTATTTCATGTTTATTTAATACAAGGGGAAGCCCGCCGACGCTGCCGGCGATAATATAGATACCTAAATGGGTGGGGGTAGATGCATAATATCTAAGTATCTGACGCGATCGCGCGATTCCCCTATTCTAGGGTTTCACTCTGTGTCTGTGTTCATGTAGGAGTGTGCCTGCATACATTCACATGTGTGGAAAAGCGTAGCTCTCAACGTCGACACGCTCACAGGCAGTGCACAAATATATAGCAAAACACAAAATTTTTGTATGGCAACCCTTCGAAGGTGTTGCTTGCTTGGTCTCATTTTTGAACTTAATTCACATTTTTTAAAAAAGGCCCGTGTACAAAATTTCACCTCTCTACGTCAACGCGTTCTGCGGCAGTTCTCTTAGATCTCGACAACAGCCCTTTCTATCGTGTCCAAGACTGTCCTATCTTTCAAGTTAGAAGTTAGAAGATACACAAACTGCACTCAGGAACACAAAGTACAATTTCGAAGAGCGAAACTATTTCATAAAACAATTGTTTAATTTTTAGCAAATATATTGCGGCCTACCTATTGGAAATTGCTGTACATCATAAAAATTCTACGTTTACCCATAACTTTTTAGCCCAGCAGAATTAATTAATAAAAGGAAAATTATTAATGTAGCCTCAGCTTCAAAAGACCTCTTCACTAGTCTGTATAAAATGGCTCGTAATAATGTTACCAGTTTTATTTGCATCTACCATCTGAATGGTTGCTGAAGAATGTAAGAGGTGCAGGAGTTTATGGGAAAAATATCTCCATAAATATCTGTTCGCATTTCAGTCTTGTTAGCATGAAGGAAATGCCATTGACCATGCATGGAAAAGATAACATCAGATCCAGTGTGATCGGACAACATTTTTGTTCTCCCGTTTTATTAAACTGCTTCTATACATGTCGCATATGCTCTTGCTTTTCCCAGTCAAGGAAACTTGTCAATGCAGGTATCAGCTTTTGCAAAATGTTCGACATCTACTATTTTATTCGACTGCAAGTTCATAAGCGTTTTATGCTACCTTACGGAATTGGATGAAACACATAAATATATGCATACGTGCAAGGTAATTAATTGTTTTTGTCGTATTATCTAGGACATCAATGTACTTTTTGACACTCTTCTGGTGAATTGCAAGGTTTGCCTTAGGGGTCCGTTTTGAGTCCATTATTGTTTATTCTAAATAATTACTCGTGTATCACTCTGCATTATGAGCAAGCGTAGTGTCTTTAATTTGGTAACGCATTTTAAATTGCGAATAAAATGCTGTAAATATGTCACCACTATTCTAATGTTAAATGATGGACTTCGCCCACTCTGGTTATCTACTGGCATTTTAGATACTGAACTTAATTTTAATCTAGTTTAAAGTCTACCTCATTTTACGTGCGCGAGTACAATTTTTCCTTAGTTTCATAGTATTTGCTAGGGCAATAATGGGAAAATCTTAGCTTGTACTACATTTTATCATAGATTGCATTATTTTACTTGCAGTAACTGAATTAGTTCAGTAGTAGTTTTGTGATTGCAAGAAAGGAAAGTGAAAATAAGCATTATGGTTTTCAATGAAATTTGTGTTGACAAACGTTAAAGCTGTTTTTCTTAAAATTTCAATTTTTCTTCCTGTTAGTAGGATTTCACATACCTAAACAGTTGAAACTTAACATGACTATTTTAATTTGTGCTTTCTACAACTTATCTCAGGGATTTTTAAATATTAGTTTCATTATCATGTTATCTCATTTTTTTTTTGCTTAAAAATATCGTGAAGTTTTGCTCTAAACATTCGAAATATTTGTAACTTTGAAAATAATGCAGTTATCTAAAAACTCCAATGAAAATTTTTAGCTCTTCTGGAAGAAATTGAACAGTTTTTGTCTCAATCCTGTATGTCTAACAATTTATGATAAATACTGCTCGTCCTGCATGCAATTTGATACCTTTTTTCCAGTGACACTCACAATGCGAAGGTTTGTTTCATTTAATAAATTAAATTTTATCAGAAATATGTAAGAAATATTGGAGCCCTAGGGCCGTATTCTTGAATAATGAAGGCAGATTCCGTATTCGTTATGCAATCAAAACCATTTGGAATCTACACATGTGAAATCCGATTGCGTTATATACCGAACGCCTACCATTCGTTATTTAACGAATGGGTTCAACTATTCGTTATGCTATGTGAAGAGGGAGCTCACTATTAGTTATGTAAATTGACAAATTTAGTCACACCACAATCGTTATGTTGAAATATTATTTTACCTCTTCGACATTATAACGATAATCTTCAAGAATACGTAGATATGGGGTATTCGATTCGTTATTAACCATTCGTAATTTAGCGAATTCAGAAAAACCATTCGCTATTCAATATTAGCGCCCCTGGAGAAATTAAGTCAGTTTCGCAGCGTTATAGAAGATGCAGCAAAATGGCTCCAGCTTTACTGATTCCATCAAATCCTGTGTGTTCTGACATCTATTGGAGTTTTAGGTGGCTTACTATACCATTGAATATTTAATTAGTTCAGTTATTTATTCAATACACTATACCAAGACTTGTAATTGCTTGGCTGCATTCCTACATTAACTTCGTCTTCAACTTAGATGATGAAATTGCTTTCAGAGCCGCTTGGATGCCTTATTGATGCAAGTACGCCTGATGTTTTTGTATGTCCATCTATAGTGGTGGCATATTTCTGCCTAGAATATTAACTTGCATTTTCCTGGGCTTTCATAAATATTAGCTGTAGGTTTTGAATCATATAATCCGGCCCCTACTCCCTCGGTTTTGGAAACGTCGGTATATCAAATTCGGGCTTCATTTTCTTGTTTTGTATCTATTTCCTGTCTATTTGGTATCTTTGTCTTATATGAAAAATGGTAATTATATTTAATTAATACTTTATTTGATATAATGTCCAGTATTGAATTTATTGCTAAACATTATGTTTTAGTAATAGTGTCGAGACTTTATGAGTTTCATTCACTGTATCCACCTGCTAGGGATCTTCACTTACTTTACTTACTTTATCACTACAGCCTATTTTTTAATAACATTACTGAGTAACCGTACATTTAATTGAGCACATATACATAGAGAGGCCATCCTTTGGAGCTTTTTTTTTACGCAGGGGGACAGGAGATACTATCCCAAGCACAGAGTTCTTAGCAGCCCATTGTGCTGTTTTGTTAGAAGACCATTCACCAACATTTTCTTGTCCTCTTAAGGAAGCGCATCAGCTATTAGTGAGGAAGGTTTTTCAGCTCATCCACAGATAGACGGATAGACCCTAGAGTATCCAGCCTGCTCTGGACCAAGTCCGGACACGCACACCAAAAGTGTTCAGTTATCTCAGGGTTTCCCTCCAGACAAGAGGGATACTCGGCGCTGTCAACAACTCCCATCGTAGTTAGATAAGCATTAATTGCGCTGTGGCCGGTAATTATGCCAACCACAGTTCTACATTGTTTCCTTCTGAGCCCCAGGAGAAAATCGGAAATTTTACCATTAGGCCTATCAAGAAACAGTTTTGTACACCTGCAAGTACTCAGGTTCGCCCATCTTTGCTGATGCTTCCTATGAATATCCGCTTTGATGATAGATTCTTGCATTGGCAACGCTTACAATGGGTTCCGGTCCGAGGAACGGAGAATTAGAGCCACCTCTAGCTAAAAGGTCAACCCTTTCATTCCCCATGGTCCCCGTGTGACCAGAAACCCAAGAATTGACACCTTGTTGTGGATACATAAACTTATCCACAGAGGACATGAAAACCGCCACTAACTTAGATTTTATCCGTGGGCCAATTAGAGCCATCAAGGCTGCTGACTATCCGAAGGGATAATATCCTTCCCTTTGATTAGCCTACCAAGGGCTAACTTTGTTGCAATTGAGATAGCAAAGACTTCAGCCTGGAAGACAATGGCGACTCTTCCAACTGAGTACTCCATCCCAATATCAGGCTCAGGAAAGTAGGCACCCTCACCAGCTCCCTAAGTAGTGAGAGACTTGTCGGTTAAAATTTTTAGAGCGGACCGGAAAAGGCTCGATAAAGCACTTCCCTCAGTCCACGATTCCCTTACAAGAAAGCACACAGTGAAGCGACGACCAAAACAAAGTTCAGGTACCATCGCATTACGTGGCATACAGGCCAGAGGATTTTCCAGATCTACCTTTGGAGTTTAGTCAGCATACTGATGCTTGTATTTGTTATATACTTGTTCCATCAGGCTGCTGCAGCGCATATAATCAGCAGTCTAATTACTGATTTTTAAATTCAGATCATTTATGTTCTCCAGTTCCACCACGAGTACGTCAGTCTATTTTTCTAGACTGTTTTATCAATATGATTGTTCCATTCAAGCTTCTCGTCGACATATTTAGCTTCTTTGGACATTGGAACCTCCTCACCAAAGAGATCAGGGCTAGTTATATTCCTCATTTTCCTTCCTATAGTGAAAGGTAGAATTGATATTTAGCTAGGATTGACTGATAACTTGTATATAGAGCATTAGTCTTAAACAAAATTTTAAGATTTCTTAAAACTTTATACAAAGCAACTGCTCGTACTTATATTTAATAATAATTTCAAGGTCACCAGCGCATCCTAGTGTTTCAATTCCTTTGCTCTTTAGTTGATTTAATAAGTTATTAACGACCATAGACCACACTCGTTGTTAGGGTTATCATCTGGTAATATAAACCTCCAATGTCTTTCACTATACTGTTGAAGAGCATAGTTTGAATCCACAACATGTCTTTTGAGTGCGAAGGCACCATTAACTTAACGAAGGTCTTATAAAACATCCTTTTAATATCTAGAAAGAAACATAGGCAGATTTCTCCGTTATCAAATGCTTTTTTCTATATACCATTTCTTAGGTTTAGTGGAGCTAACTTTGTTGACTTTCGTTTTTCGTAGGTAAATAGGTTTAAACTTAGTAGATACTCTTCGAGCGTGCGTCCCTAATATGTATGTCTTTTCATTATTTTTTTCATTTCTTTTAGAAGAAATTAAGTTAGGCTGATGGGACAATATAACTTAGGCAGGACAATAGGGGTAGCTCCTATAGTTAGAGTATATATTTCATTTCATTGTTTAAGGACATATTCCCATGGAAAGCTTGTTCTAAAAATTTTTAATAGCATTAGTAAGGTAAGGTAAGGAATTGACTCAAATCTTTTCGGAGGAGCGTGGAGATGATTACGTCCGTCTTCAATCAGCGATTTGTATGGTTTCAATGAATTTATAGCCTATTTAATGCAATGTGGTGTGAAAATTCTAACAACACTCGGCCAATCTTCTCTTTTGGGACGAGTATCTCGAGTATGCTTCGCTTTTCTCTCCGTGACTACAGAGCATGAAAGATACGTGTAGAAGAAGCCTTAGAGATGTACTTCATGTTTTTGTGTAACTATAATCACCTTTTTGTGAGAGTCCGAGTGTGTTAGAAAAGCCTTGTGGATTCTAAAGTAAACAGGATTTTCATTTTACCTTCTGTGAATTTCCGCCACGATTGCGTTTTTGATCTCCTCATATTTAGTGGATTCGGTTATGTCTTGTTTGTATTCCTCCCAGCTCGATATTCTTTCGGCTTTGCTGCATATCTCGCATACCTTTTCCGTGAGTTTCATTATTTGGTTGTTTCCAGCTTTATTTTGTCACCCTATGCTTAAATTCATGCAAAAAATTCTAAAAATGGATTCTAAACTGCCAGATAAGGGCTGTTTGGTTAGCTATTCGAATACTTGATGAGACCAGCATTTTAATTAATTCACTTAAGACATATACCCGCTCCTTGCCACAGCTCGAGAGATAGGGGAAGTAGATTCGCTCTCTTGATACATTTTTTTCATAATTTATATCAGCTTCTGTAGTTTAAACCATCAGCAGTGGACCACCCTAATATATCGCTTTGAAATCTATTTTAATATGATATAGGATAAACTTGCCTAATTTCTTCGATATTACAACATTTCTGTATCCATTCGCATAAGATAATGTACGCCCCAGTCTCAGGCCCAATATGACTCAATTCTAAAATCCATTGATTTTGTGTAGTTATATATGTAGGTACGTATCTAAGTAAATGACAGTAGATTTTCTGATGGGAAAATGCAAACAATTGTGTCAGATGTACGACATTCAATCGTAGATGGAGATGATAGGATCCTTATTGAAACTAGAGAGATTATTATCATGAAATAGAGTTGTGGCTTACAAACTTATATTTATCAGCAGAGTATGATATCCTTTATGCTGGGTTAGTTAATTATCATATTGAATTGGGAAAAAACACAAACCAATTTTTGAGTTCTAGTTAAATAAATTAAAATCGGAGTAGAATTATCGGCTTTTTCAACGTATGTACATATACGTTGAAGGCTTTTATGGGGGCATTAAAATTTTGAAAAGCACGCAAACATAAACAATAAATATAAATAAAACGTATATGAAATGCAACAACAGCTGGTAAAGATACAGCTCCAAAATCAATCATTGTTGCTGTTTACGTTCGAGCATTGACAATGAAAACTATGACAAGAGTTTTCATAGGAGTAAAATAGTGCAGCTGTATCGGAAGCCTAAGTACTAATATGTTATAAAATGGTAATAACTTTTTAGTTTATTTATATAAAATCACAACAACAATATATCTCTAAAAGATCACATTAATTAAACAATTACATATATACAGTATGTTCCAAACATACATATATACAAATTTACCAAAATTGTTCGCAGTGCAATTTATAAAGACTAAACGGACGGATGCTGAAAAAACTAAATTTTATAGCAAATACGTTCGGGAAATAGAAATTAAATGCCATAAAGTTATAAAATATAATAGAAGAAAAATATAGTTATATGTATTTTCTAAAGCTCAATGATCGAATAGAAAGAGTATTGAACACTTTCTTTTTGAATACTATACTAACTACTATATAAGTGATCAAAGAATATACACTGTTAAAAATGCTCAAGCTTAGATATTTTTCCCTAAAATGTAGGAAATATTTCCTAAAATATAGTGAATGTTCCCTACATTTTTGGGAATATTCCCTACATTTTAGGGACAAATACCTAACTTTTGTGACAACAATTATGCACATTTTTTACCGTGTATAATTATTTTAAAAATTTACATGATGTAAGAATTACAAATAATGGTAGTATTGAGAAAGTTACGGATCAAATTAACCAGCCTCCTAGTAATAGAGTCATACCACTGCCGATCAATTACAACGAGAAAATATCTTCAGTCATACTTGACTACATTAAAGATGTACAAACTTTACAACAATTTAATACTCGAATCAATTTACCTTAATATTTTCAATTATCCTCTTTACTTGTCATTTCACAAACTCAAGAAAGAGCAATGTGATCGGTGCGTTCAATTTAAAAGTAAGATAAATCATACTCGTATAGAAAATATTGTGTATGAAAAGCATCGAGAGGAAACAGATTATTAAAAATAAAAAAAAAGTGTTGAATGAATGAGCATTGACCCCAATATTATTGTTATATGCTCCGATTTGCAGAGTCTCTACAATTTACCAAAGAAATTTACTTCAATGTTTTATTATAAACGAAAATTGAATGTGTATAATCTAATTACTACGTTCGACGTACATAGCGGGCGTTTAGGGAATGATTTAGCATCAGTGATTGACAAAAATAGTATTGGATGCCCCATATCCGAAACAAATAATTTTTTTTGGAGTGATTCATTAACAGAATCACTTCGACAGCAATATTACAACTCTTGAATGGTCACAAACAAATCAAGTCTGTTACTCATAAATACTTAGAGCCGGGCCATTCGCGAATCCAGGAAGTGGATAGCATTTACAGTGTGATAGATAAATAATTAAAGTACCCCAGCGCTTGTAAAGGGAAGCGCTTACACACCATAACAAGAAAATATCTGTTCTGAAGCGTTCTCTTACCATAGTCAAAGGATTCTTTGCGGATGCAGATCTCTTCTCTGAGTTTAGACTTATTCATAACCTCTCTTTTTGTTGCGAAAAAATAACTCATATGCATCTGAAAGCACAGGAGAATTTTCATTATGTAATAGGTAGTCAGTCAAAGTGATCGGTTAATTGAAATTTAATTTGATTTAAAATAAAACGGGGCTCAATCAGAATAAAACTGGCCCTTATCTTGATTCCCTCTGTATTCCATAAAAGCGCTCCAAGACAGCTACGGCTACCCTACAAGCGCTCCAAGAGTGCCACCCTACAAGCGCTTCCCAAGAATCTAGAACTGAGCGCTTCCCTCTGCGGACATGCTCACGTTAAAACGATATGAAGAAGGATATGGTGGGGAAGCGCTCTTGCATTCGGTTTTGAGCGCTTCCATTTCCTGCTGGGACTATACAGAAATTCACAGTCCACTACCATTGCTCAGGATTGTAAGTAACATGAAATATCCAAATATAATTCTACGAATAGTGCAAGTGAACTCAAGTGATTTCAAATGTTTGACTAAAAGATCAACTGAACTTTTCATTGCATTCCGTTTTCAAAAGTGAAGATTTTACTTTATGAAACAGGTGATCTCTGTAGGCTGAAATATAAAACTTCAGTCGAGGAGACTGATTTTAAATATATTAACGTCTTAATGAGACCAAGAAAAGGTTTTCTTGGAACTCCAAAAACAATATATTCCAAGCCACTTACATAACCATCCAGATTGCGAATAAAATGCCAAAGGAAAAAATAAAGGACATAAAAGATTTGCTGCCTTCATATTTTCAGGCTTTACTTAGACTAAAATACTTGAAAAAAATCATATTCGTTAATAATAAATATTATATAATACCTAGCAATATGAATTTTTCATAAGCCCATTGGAATATCAATACCAATCCAATGAAGCAAAAACGAAAAACATCTAACCTCAAAACTTGTAAGTTGATTTACTAAAATCATAAAAAATGCACATACGACTTTCTAATATACAGACGACGATAGAGTAAAAGTGAAACTCGAATTGTCGTTTTATATACAATAATAGGCTCAAATCCCTTCATAATAAACTGAGATTACCACACTAACCTAGACTTTGCTGCCCTAATTAAATTCGCGTAGAATCGCACCTATCTGATAAAGTTGGGCTTTACATTCGACTGCATTCCGAACGTATCCCCATTCAAACCAGTTCAACTCTGAATTCACACAAGACTCATTATTTCGGAGAGGGAAAACTAAAAGTTTGGACATATCAATTTTTCACAAGGATACGATGTAAAGATGTTGCTGAACTTAAATGAAATAGATTGGCATAGAATTTATGTATTTTCACGCAGATGAATTTGAAATAAATCCCTCTATGTGGTGAGTTAGAGAAGAGCCAGAAATTCCGGAACTACAAAGAACCAAACAAGAGATGAACTCATTTTGTTTTGTTTGAGGTTTTACATACCAAATGCATTTTCAGAAATTATTCTCCTATTCCCTGAGATATAAGATTTTTGGCACATATAGAAAATGGCCAGTAGTAGAATACGTAAATTAACGGCTCAGTAAAAATGCGTTATACCATCCAGTGGCATATAACTGAGCTACATCGACAGGATTTCTTACATTCTAGCTTACCTATATGTAACTATAGTTACCTTCATATGTGTGTATACAATTAAACTAGACCGAAGCCTTAAGTTGGTTAAACTCCTTTCATGAAACCAACGGGTCCCTTAGCACTGTGATGTAAGTATTAGTGGGGTAGGTAAAGTGGTGAGAGGTAATGGAGTCAGTCTTAATACACACCTCGCACATCTTGCGCCACACTACGACACTCCTCCATCTCCTTCCACAAAACCTTCAGCAGTCCAGCTCCGGCAGGATCCCATGGTCTTAGAGATTCGGTCAAAACCACTGGTCGCAACCAAACTTCACTGGCATTAAATTTGTACAGAACATCGGAGACTGGAGATTGGAGACTGTTTGTGAATGCCCCGAACTTAGTACGTCAAGCGTGGATACACATTCTTACGAACATACTTATCTCTGGTGGTGTATTCGTGACGTTGGCTGTTGGATACAAAGGTATGTACGACAGAGCGATAGCGCCTGCTGATGCTGCTTCTACTTCTACTTCAACTCCCGGTAGCTGGGTAGATGGGCATCTGAGGATGCCTTGAAAACTGTACACAAGGAATAAATTGCCCATACCCCCTGGACATGGTCAAGTCTGTTCGGTTTCCATTTGAAAGGCATGACTTCACTTACATACAAAAGGTGAAGGATGAGGGTACCGAGAGTATCCTTAAAGGGGGTGGTACTGGCACTGGAGATGTTTGTGCCAGCAGCCCACGGCTAGTGTATCTTGATGTGTGGAATGAGATTTCGGAATGGATGAAAATGACTTGGCTGGGTTTGACCCTTCAAACCTTTGAAACCTCAAAGCATCGAATGTTGATACGCGACGGCCATTTTGATTTTGCATTTAGATAAATTTTCTAAAAGGAGAGGGGGGCGTAGGGGTGGTAGAGTATTAATGTTAATTGAAGAAATTACTAACGACAATAATTATCCGCTCAATAAATTATTCCCACGCGTCATAAATGACGTTAAAAGCAGTTTATTTTCGGGGTGGGTGTTACAATTGGTCAGAGCTTAAAGTGTTATGTAAATGAATTACGAATGAAAGAATCGAAAAGATTATTGTTGAGAAACTCTAGAAAATAATGAACACTTTTCTGATAAGAATTTACGTGTACTTCTTAAGACGTAACAAGTATAGCAAAAATTTTGTTTTTATGTAAGGCAGCCAAGGTAAATATAAGCAAATTATCCTGTGATGAAGTTTGTATGACTTTGAAAGGAAGAACAGTGGGGTAATGGAATGATAAGAGAGAAATCATTGCAATTTATTGAAACGTGGCGTCAGTAACTTTTTCTTCATTATTAAACAGATAATGTTACTTTTCCATTCTGAGCTGCTTACTTATGTAGGTTAATTTGCAAGACTAACGCTCCAGATCTCATTAGGCCATATTTTCAAGAAATCGAGACAAATTCAAACGAATGTAAACCAAATATTTTTGTACGACTCTAAAGTTGCCCCTTTCTAGTGATATTTCTTGTCACAGATTGTTCAATATTATCTGTTTTTTTCTAAATCCTAAGTTTCTGGGCACAGCTTTGGAAAAAAAGGAAGAAAATTTGTTGAAGACTTAAGGAGTAAAAGAGGGATCAAGGAGGTAGTGTTGTTCGTTCAATTCGAAGAAAACCAGTCGAGTAATACAAGAGGGCGAAATTTCAGAGTAATTACCGAAAATATTTTGGAAGATGGGCATGGATCATACTGAAATAAGAGCGAAAGGTATCCTCGGTGCTCCAGGGTATCGACATGGCATGGTATTAAATGAAACTAGGTGGAAGGAAATGCCCAGTATCGTGTCGAGTGAGGAATTCCAACCAACGATCACTAGGATGATAGTCCGCGCACTTACCAATGCATCATTCCAAAAATTTATATAAATATGCAGTTGCAAGGTACCTGCGGCAAATAAGGCCCACCTAATTTGAAAATGCAAATTATCAAATATTTGATGATATAGAAAACAAGTTTACCGTGAAGTTTATTTATTTGCACAAATTAAAAAATAGAGAAACTATAACAGAAGTGAGTATTTAAAAAAATAATTCAGTTTTATAAAGCCTTTTCCGTGGGCCTTATTAAAATACCACAGAATAAAAATTAACTTTTTCAAAATCTAATCAGCGGAATGATTCCCTTTAAACTTGCTAAAACTAAGAAAATCAACGAAATTCGGTTATTTTTCATAATCTCCAACAAAAATGGCCATTTTGAAACCCCAGGGTGGGGGGGGGGGGGTAATAAGGCGCCACAGCAACTTAAGTTATAAATCTCTTAACCTACAACAGAGTAAATCTAAACAGTCTTCATTGTTCGGAACAAAAATTATGTCATAATCATAATCCTATAGAAACATTTAGTTCCGTTAAGAGCATAAGTTATAGGTTAGGTAGGGTAATTATAGAAATTATTTGAAATTATTTTCAGTGAATTTCAGTCTATTGAGACGAGAATTAGGGTAATAAATCCGACAGTCTACTCCAGTGGGCCTTATTAGACCGATGACAAGATTTTACAAAATTACTCATTAATCAAATAAACACAATGGTGGGCGAAAGTAAAGGCCGAAATCATAAACTACATTATCTAACATTCAAACTGAACAAGTTACTACATGTGGAATTAGCAATTAACCAACGGAACTTATGATTTTGTCTGGGCAAAAATTATAATTTCAAGCAACCGTACTCCTCTCGGTGATGTACCGCTCATTACTGGAAGGAAAGATGTGGCGAGCGTATCCTGGAACAGAATGATCGTAGCCACCACGTAGATAAACATGGCGCAGGCAAACATCACGCACGAGTGAGCTATAAGGCAACGCCATTAGTGATCGCAATGAACGTATGCATCGTAACCATGACGCAGAAGTTGGTCGACTTTCAGCTTTACCGCAATTACCGCACTTTGACGTTTGACAGCTGATTAATATTTCGTTTGTTTTAAAATTTTATTTTGTATGCTGCATATCATGAGTTTCAAAGAAAATTCAATCATGGTGGTAAAAAAATTAAAAAATAATAATTTTGTGGTTTAAATTTATTTATTAATACAGTTAACAAAAATAGTTGAAATTTGACGCAGTCACCAATGGCCATTTTGTTCACCTTGTTGGTGGCTACGATATTTCATCACCTCATTTGTGTGATGCATTCTGTTCCAGGCATTAAGGAGAATTCACTTGAAAAGCTGTTTAATAGAAAGAGATTAGCCATCAGAGTAGGCGTAATTTGAAAAAAAAAAAAATGATCCAAATTTTGAAAGAAAGAATTGCAAGTAGCATTTAAGGAAATTGCGCATGTATGTGACAAAGAGAACAATACTTGTTTTTTCTGAAGGAGAAATATTTATATTTTTTAAAAATCAAGCACACTGGTGAATAAGGGTGTAGTGGTTCACTGTTGTTTTTACACACTGCAGAATAAGGGTTTACAATAATTTTTATTTATGAATGACCCATTGAGAGAAAAATAGGTTAGATCCTTGTTGAGCAAAAAAACGAGAAGGACAGTCTCTCCAAGAGCATAAAACAGTAACATATGTGCGTGTTTAAAATGAGTGCTATGACAAGAATAACATTGCACAGGATAATGAACAATCACATGATCGGGAAATCTGAAAATAAAGAATATTGAGATAGGATTTATATAGCGAAATAATAATCTGAAAAAATAGTATAATTAGTATAAATATAGTTTAAAGTATAAAGCATAGTATAAATAGTATAAATAGTATAATATAATACCTTAAGTATTGTACACAAAGAAGCTGACTGAACGCTTGCAAGAATTAGGAAACTTCTGATGAGGCCTGTGGTTAGGACGAAACTGGTCAAGTATAGCCAAACAGGAGCCTACGCGGCACCCCCTAAAAATCTGTAACCCCTAAAAATTTTTGTGCAATCATATCAAGATGCAAAACAATGCATATAAATTGAGAATATTGTACGATGCACTGTCCTGCTACGAAGGACTACTTAGTTTACAATATTTATGAAAACCCATGTGCAAAACTTCAGCACTCTATATCGACGCGTTTTCAGGATATTAAAGAATACAATGTTACCTCAGAATAAACAAAAATAGATGATCTTACGTTTCGCGAATGGAAACAATAAAAAAAAAGCTAAAACAAAATGTGGAACGTGCTCATTTGAAATGAATGTTAAACAACAAGAAATAAGAAATTCGGCACATAAATATGCAATAGTCACCAATAAAAGAGCATTTTTCACGTCATTTGTATCACTGAAAGTTAAGCGAACACATTTCGACCCCAATAAAATCACCTCCACCCCCATCCAAAGAGTCGATAAGGGTAAATCATGTTCTATTAACAAATTACCGGGCGATAAATCAAACCATCTAACACTTAAGTTTATATTCAATCATATAAATTTTATTATCGTTTTATTGACAGGGGTGGTTGACGGCGGAGGAGTAGGAGGAGGGTGAGGTATAAAAAGAAGTCCAGCAGCAATGAGAATGTTAACTCCCCAGAAGTTGGAAAAGCCAAACAGAGAGTAAACGAATGGAGCACGGGAGCATGGGGCACATCCAACCAGACACATCCAGAACTAGAACCAGAAGCAGAGCGTAATCGTTACATAAAAATTTTATGGGACTCGATAAAAACATGGAACAACCTGTTGTCTGTTGCTCTTGGTACTTTTATTCAGTTCTAATGGGCAAGATGAGAAGTTGTAGGGGTGGCAAGAGTCCTACTCACTGTGGCTAGAGGAGAATGGGACGTTTGGTTTCAGTAGCTCGAGAATTGGATGCCATGATAACGATGGGAAAAATCATAAATTTCACACAATGTACACACAGCTGTATACGTTTATATCTGTATTTTAGCAATCAAAGGACGAGTTTATCAAATACACATAAAAAAAAAACGGGGGGACGGAAAGTTAAGAGACGTTGTTCGATGCGGAAAGGCCGTGTCATGTTTTATTCCTTGGTTAGATTAAGTCGGCTATCACTAAGAAGGGATTCCTTAACTTTTTCATACTTCTGTTGGCCCTCTTCGTGCGTTAGATTTAATCTCTGTTGAACCATTCGCTTATTCAATTCGATGTCCTTCTTCTCCCTGAGCAACCTTTCGTAATCAAAATCATCAAATTGATCATGGAATTTATCAAGGAATCTCTTCAGTGCCTTTGCTTCAGCTGTTAACTGAAATAGACAAAATGAAAAAAAAATTTGTTCAATTATACAGAACAAAAAAAAACAAAAACAATTATTATTTACATCTTCATATTTTCGCTGCAATTTATTCAATAGATGAACATAGCGAGTTTTCAATTCGTCCAAGCAAGCATTATATGCTGCCCAGGATTGCTCATAATTTGGTTCTTCGTCTTCATACAGTACTAAATATGGTGCCAGGAAATCAGCATCATTCATAGCGATTTGTCGTTTTCGTTTCTTTTCATCTTCAATCTGTAATGATATTGCGAAATTAATTATTCCTAAGGATAAAAGGAGTCATTTAAGTGATTTTATTTTGTCAGTCGAGGAGACTATCCTAATTACCATGTTCTCCTGATCTTGTCACTTATTGATGACCAAGAGGGTGATTTTGATCTTGTGTCGTATTTAATGTCAAAATATACCTACGACAAAATTAAATGAACTTTTCTTTTGCTCTTTTGGTGTTTTTATTCAACTCAGCAAGCACATTAAAAATTCAAAAATATTTTTTCGAATTTAGGCACTTTTAATGTTCTAAGCTGGTGTAGAATATCAATTTATCATAGTTTAAAATTATTGTCGCAACCTTGCAGGCAGACGACAAATTTGTCGTACTTTTAGGCGTATATTCTCATGTTTGTTCATTGCAAATTCATTTTAGTTTATTTTGTGGTTGATGAATAAAATGCTGGAAATAAAATTACGACAAATTTGGGGTGAAATGTCAAAATTTGTAAGAAAAATATACGACAAAAGATCAGAATCAGCACTCAGAATGGAATTAAAAGCACAGTGCAGCGTCAGTTACTCATATTGAGCGTCACTGTAATACTTATGACAGACATGGAGTATCGATATGTAAATATTCCACATATCTAATACCTCTGACACACATTAAAAGGGGGCATTGATGTGACAACCCGCACTTTGACAAATCAATTTAGTTGACATAATTTTAAGTGTAAACAATTTGGAAATAGAAGTGACAAATATATATTAGCTTTAATGCAGGCTAAACGGCAACAATTAATTGTAAATATACGACAAATTTAAGACTTGGAGCGAAAAAGAAAAAAAATTCTACTTCTCCATACTTAGTAATAAACATTATTTCCGGGGAGTTTAATGTTTTACGACAAGTTCCGAGGTACTGCCAGTTTGTTGGCTTATAGTCGATAAATCAGAATTTCACGAAGAAATTTGGAGATTATACTGTAGTGTAGACAGCAGATAGTTCAGCGTTTCATTGTTGTCCTGATGAGATCTCCCTGTACTGCTGATCGAATCATATCATATCATCATCATCATATCATATCATGTACATACAGTATACTGTCAGAATTTCTTCATGAAATTCTGATTTGCGGCTGTAAGCCAACAAACTGACAGTACCTCGGTACCTGTAGTTTCATTCTCTGCTTAATGTACCAATTCCCCTTTCTATAGTTTAAGATTTTCATATTTCTTTTTTTTTCATTATTTTAGCCGGGATGTAAACAGTTTGCTCTTTTCGACTCCATGTTGACAAAAACAATTTGGTTCTTCTTCTTCTGTTTCGCTTTCTTGAGAAAGCTCAGACATATTTTCGCTTAATGTGACACATTATTATATTATTACGAACAACTAGTAGATGGCGCGGCGCAACGTAAGAAATGCAAATGATCAGGATATATATACCCAGTAACATTTGAGGGTATAGACATCTAGAAATTTAGTCTATACCCACTAGTTTTGAATATTTGTTGACACACATAGTGTATAAACGGAGTATTATGAATATCTAGATATCGATACCCAATGTCTGTCATAATCATAAGCGACTGTGTTTATGAATATGTAAGCGGCTGTTTCTTAAACTGAAGTGCAAATGAATACAAATAGAAGAATTAATAGGAAAAAGAACGATCGGTGGGATGTAGACGTGGTTTATCTGTCACTGACTCGCGCCAGTAATAACAGCATTGTTATAATGGATTAGAAAATGCGTCTAAAAATAAATTTTGTCTACTATCAAAGGAATGTTTAATGTTGGCCCTTTTTGCCGGACGGAAATAGTGTTTACCTTCTAACGAACCGTTTTCCCCCAGAATATTGATAGATGTGTAATTTATTTCTCGTGATATAGTTTATAGTTGCTTTTGAATCAGAAGTATAAGTAGGTCACTGAAGATTCACCAGATCACCTTCAACCTCCCAACTTACGATCCTATCCAAGCAATTTGAGTTGAACTGACTTGTTCGTGAAACGAAGAATATCAGTCATTTGTGTTAAACCGGTAGCCTCTCGATACGTATTCAACATAAGTCTTTCATGTCCCCCACCAGTACGTACTTAAAAATGAGAAGCTATCCTACCCTCGCCAGTACTAAAAAACGGAGAACTAGAGTAGAGCGGATCCTGAAAGTTGGTTAAGCTATTCTGATTCATCCAGTACGTGAAAAATAGAGAACTAGTGATTGTGCATGCGATCAACGAAAACTACTACCCGAAATGCCTGAAATATAAAGCCATCCTATCCCACTTTGTCATACTTTTCAATTACAATTCGTAATTATGGGCCTGTCCAAATCCAAGTTTTCATCTTCTTAGAACAGCCTGTGACGTCATACAAAAAGCTCAGCTATTGTAAGAATTAGACGAAGACGAAGCTAACCTGTCCGAATTCGTGTGCTTAGCTTGATATTTGATGTTTTATTAGAGCTTATACTGTTTTACATGATGTTTGTATTTCTCACCGCGAGAACTAAAAATGCAAAAGCAGTTAGGGTTATACACATAAAGCAGTCATATAACTCTTAACCATCACAAATGCTGTTAAAATCACCAAAAACTTGTTTGGATTATATTGGACTTACTATGATAAGCATCACATAATGCAAAGAATAAAGACTAGTTTTATTACAGCCACAAAAATTACCTCAGAGCTACGCTAAATAACTGGGAGAATAAATGAAAATCCCTGTATTGGGAAAGGCTACAAGGACTTCGTCAGTTTATCGACACCTCTGGCGGAAAAACAAAAGAACTCCTACTCCTTAATAGAACAGAGCTCAAAATGATCACTGAGCTCTTCTCAGGCCATTGCCCCTTGAGGTATCACCTAAACAAGCTGGGTTTGGCTGAGACTTCATCCTGCCGCTTCTGCAGGATGCTCAGGAAACCTCGGAGCACTTGTCCTGACACTGCCAGGCGGAGATTACTCCACCTTGAACATGCTTTTCCTCCACCAAGTTACGTATGGAACCTCAAGCCCAGAATGGTTCTAGACTTTATTAACAGTCTAAACCTATAAATGGAGCAAATTCAACGGGGACTCACAACAGATCTTTCAGGTCGCAGTGATTGCGAGGCTAACGCCTATACACCCCTTCACAAATCTAATCTAATCTACAGCCACAAATCATGACTGCTTTTATGAATATGAGGTTAGTAATTTTGATTTTAATAAAATTAATACAGTAAAAGCCTGCGCAATATTTATGCTTCATTTTGTCAGCGTTCGCTATTTTTCCATCAGGCTCAGGACGAAACTAACCTGTCTGGATTCCTTTGCTTAGCACGAGTTTGCAGACAGCAAAGAAACATAACCTCACAACATATTATCTATTTGAATACGTCAACTCGATGCTTTTTGTAGCCACATCGTGAGCTGACATACCACGGACGAATGACTCCCATCGTTGGCGATTCTGCTAACCAGATGTCTAAACTCTTTTACAAAGTAACTAAGCTTGGTGGCATAGCTAAAGATTCGGATAGAGCTTGACTCAGTGTTACGACACAAGTTGTAATAAAAACACGAAGACGAAAACTTGGATTCGGACAGGCTCAATGTATATTATTTACAGTGATTATTTTGTATTTATATCAGGAACCTAAGCAATCATATCAGCATATTCGTAGTCACTTAGTCCACTGAAGCCACCTAAAGCTAATTCAAATGTTTTACTATACGGACCGACCGTATTGACGCCTGAACAACTACTCCGAAGTAGCACACGCCAAAGATTGAAACTCTATACTTCCATTCAGCCAAGGTATACATAGTTAGAGGAACTGCTTTTCCGGTTTGTGAAATTAATACATCTGGTCATAAGCGAATTTAAAATGATATATATAATGATAATAATAGCTACATACACTTTCTGGAAAGATTTGGAAATCTCAGAGTGTTACCTTTCATTCGATCCTACTTATTTTACCTAGATGCAACCGTTTTTTAGAGAATCCTGTTTTTCTGGTGCATGATTTTTTCTGATGCATTTGTTGGAAAGCTTAGACGGTTTACAATCATCTGGGCTAAAAATCGCCTCCACTTCACAGGTTGTGCAACAAGGAAGTTACGGGTTGTTCTGTGAAAAACTAGCATATTTTCCTACTCCGGAACGGTTGAAATTGATACCCCCTCCACACCACTCTTATATAATGTGAAGAAGTATTTACAAAATTTTGGAACAATAAATTTGGAGCTTACCTACAGATAGTTCCCCGGCCATTAATATATTGCAAAACTTTACAAATGTATAATATGAATAAGGCCCCTAACAAAGGCTTTAAACAATTGCGACGAGCAGAGCTGTCAAAATGGGCAGTCGAAAAATTGCATACAAAATAGCAACGGACGACGACGAATGGTTGTCACAAGAAAATACAGAAATCAACTAAATTTTTAAATCCGAAATGTCAAAAATTTGTATTTAAGCCTCTTGCAATATCCCTCCAAATCAAGTTTTTTTTTATCCACTTGAGTATACTGCTTGTCATGTAAGTAGTGATCTTTTTTTGGCTCCACACTTCCACGAACATTTTTTCCTCAAAATCCATGTATAGCTTTATTTTTAATTGGCGCGGCCTCCTACAACCTCAAAATGACAAAAAAGAATGCAAAAAAAATTCAATCGTTTGATTTTGTTGGTAATATTGCAGCGGCCGACGACCAAATTAGTCGTAGTTTTTAGTATTCTTGTAAGACACTGTACTTTAAAGACTTTGATAGCGATCTTTTTGATCATTTTCCGTTGACCATTGCAATTGTTTTTAAAGCCGTTTGCATATCGAAAGACGAAAACGAAAGCGCTAAACCGAAAAACTCACTTTTTCACCCCGCAACAGCGAACATTTCCAACTAAACTTTTCTAAAAGGTGGAAAAATTCTTATTTTATCATTATTCACAAGAAGTTATTATTTTTTTACATTGTTTCTCAAGAAAAGTATATTTCATTGTTTTTCTGAACGAAAATTAAACGAAAACATTGAAAAGTGCTTTTCTCGAAAAGCAAAGTAAAAAATTAACAATTTCTTGCGAATTATGAAAAAATATGAATTTTTCGACCATTCAGATAAGTTTAATTGGAAATATTCGCTGTTGCAGGGTAAAAAAAGTGAGTTTATCGGTTCAGGGTTTTCGTTTTTCGATTCCTTTCATCTTTGATTCCTTAAGGACATTCAACCCTAGGTAAAGTATGATTTCCATTATACGAAGTGATTAAGGTTGCATGAAGAGTAGGTACTGCTGATTCGCAGACAGCAAGCTCGGCAAAATTTATGGACAATCTCTAGCACTGACATACATAAAATGGACTGCTGACACTATTGAAATTGCTTACATTATTTGACATTAGTATGGGATCACTTTTCTATAGCTGTCTTTTTTCGGTTTAACTACTGTATTCCACTGAACTTCAAATAATAAGTTCTATATACAACCCACCATAGTCTAGTTTCAGTTCAGTGGTTTTACAAATGTATATATAAAATAGAAATAGATGGCAATACAATATTTGTAGTCCTTTCTCTGTCCCCCATTCCTACTTTTAGGGACAGGCACACAAAAATTGCTTAATTTAATTAATTTCGAATGCATCCGTAAATTGTTGAACTTTTAATATGAATATTAAAGTGAAAGTAAAATTTGAAATTAAGATAATTGTCACACCCCTGCCAACAAAAGTTCCGCAAAATATTCTCCAATTCACGCATAATTGGTTATCTAAAGCAGCTACCTTCAAAATCAACATCACTCAGTAGCATTTAAGAAATTTATAATCGGATAACCATATTCAACTAAATCTCCACACAGGTAGGAAATCGGCACCTGACGTACAGGTAATAAGCTAACCGTTAATTACTCTTACTAAAAATCAACACTAAATTACAATTAATCGAGATTAATCAAGCCACAGAATAATGCTTCGATGGATCAATTCTTCTATATTCTGGAATGGAAAGTTAGAGTAATTTCTACCAACAATTAGTATTCATCAATGATAAGTTGAGCACGCACCTCCAAAATGTTAATATAATTCGATATAAGAGCAAGGGCTTTTATCCTCCTAAATAATAATCTCATGCTGCGCCCACTGACAAGGCCGTCTTTATCCAAGCGGGTACTCTGGGCACTTCATGACATGAGGCCCCTTAACAGAAATTATTTTTTAAGATACTTTGGGTTATCAACAGTAATAGTAACGTAAAGCATGTTAAGGCATATCGCACACTGAAGACTTTTTGTCACGTAAAGGTGAAGGCTACAAGCAAGGAACTTTGGACTCCAGAGATTTGGGAGACGCAAAAAACCTCTACAGAACCTAGTCTCTAGAGTTTTTGGTCTCCGATCTTCCGTCGTGTATTTAAAACAAAAAACTGGTCTCCAGGCTTGGTCTCCAGGTTTAGTCTCCGGTCTCCGAACTTTGTTCTTTTATCGTCTCCAGGTCTCCGGAGACTATGTCTGCGTCCTGGCCAATTAAGTGTAGGTCTAGGTATTAATTATCATCTATTATTAATTATAATGGATTTAGGGCAAACAATTTGTATCATCAGTAGAGTTCTGGTTATTTTTGAAAACGAAAACAAATAAAAAACACACAAAATGGTTGTGTTTATTCCATAAAATTTGTACACCACAGATATATGTATTTTTAAGTTTTTCACTTTTCGCATAAAAGTATTAATGACTTTTGAGATAATTCTATCTAACAACAACCTCCTGCTTGACAATTAACAAAGATCTCTGGATATCTCTACAGACAAAACTTCAAGTATCGTGTATACATTTCGGAGACGTGTCCTCCAGAGACCATTTTTATTATGGTCTCAGGATCTCCAGAGACAAAAGCTTTTACCGTGTAAACATTTCGGAGATTTTATTCTTTGCAAACCGGAGACTGGAGACTAAAAGTCTCTCACCGCGTATCCTTACCTTAACTGTTTTGTTAACACCGTCAATTCCATTGGCTCTAACGTAAATGTGCGAATGAAGTAACATGCCAGTAAGGAGACATTTTGGTTCCTCTGGCTAGCAACTTTTGGATGACGAAACTATCACACGATTATACAAATGTGCAAGGAAGAAAGTTACTCATCTATTTTTGAAAAATATGCGCTGCAACGAAAGTTTGAGATAAGTATTTAAATAATGAAACATTAAAACAGGGAGTACAAATGAGACCACCTCTTTACAATAAAAATTTGAAGGAATAATCTGATAGCAATTTGAAGACAAAAATGTGGGAAGAAACATCCATGAAAATGTTTATAGACCTTTGTAACTCTAAGTCAAGTCTCTCTTCGGGTTCAATTGATGAGCGCATATTGGTACTTTGATAAGTTATAGTAGGTCTTAAAAGATGCCTCCTCGAAATATTGATGAATGATGACATAAAACATGACTTTGCGGTGCTAGTTACTCACTATATGCGCACTAAACAAGCCAACGCGACAGTGACCTAACAAGATACAACAGTATACAAATTTTTGCTGATTACTAAATACCTATATTGAAGGTATTGAAAGCATATCATGAAAAATGCCGGAAATTTAAAAAGTACCTACTGTTTATGAAAATTTATTGCCATGTATGGAAGCTCGAATAAAATGCACGGTCTATTTTCAGTAGCCAAATTCTAACAGCGAAAATAACTTGTTATAGGTCGTACTGATTGAAGAATTGGTGATCTGTTGGTATGCTATCACAGCGGCCAGGGGGCCCCATGGCTTACGGGGCCCTGGACACGGGCCCAGCTGGCCCATGCGTAAAGATGGCTCTGCCCACTGACATGTATACAATGGACCCGTGACACTACTGAAATAGCTTACAATAACATGGGATCACTTTCTTATTGTTTTCCCTTTTTGGTTTACCTACTTTATTCCGCTGAACCTCAAATAATAAGTTCTATATGAAATCCACCATAATCAAGTTTCAGTCAGTGGATTTTCCAAATGAGTATATAAGAAAGAAATAGATGACAATACAACATTTGTCATTCCTCCTCTGTCTTGCATACCTACTTTTAGGGCTGGACAAAGAAAAATTGCTTAATTTTATTTCCTTAAAAATCAAGTTTGATGAAAATTTTAAGATTCCAATAATAGTAATAATTTTGAATGTATTTGTAATTTGCTGAACTTGTAATAAAGTGAAAAAGAAACTTGAATTTAAGATAATTATCAGACCCTGGCAACAACAGTATTAGTTTATGTTACCCACATGTCAGTGCTGTGCCAATGAGATATTTATTTTGTTAAGCCCATTAAATTTTATATATAAACCAAAACTTTGTCTGTGGAAGCCTTGCTTAAGATTCTAACACAATTCCAATGCTGCTATTCGAACGTCCATAACTGTCATTAATACAAACTAATAATTAAAAAAAATGGCAAAGATAAAGTGTTAACGAATAAACAGAAATATGCAAGTGTGTGTATTTCTTTTAAAATTTTCTATTCCTTGAAAAAAAAAAAAATAATAAAGCCCACCTCTTTCATACGAATCTTTCTCGCCGCCTGGTTCCTCAATGGATCAAAAATACTAAATTGGAGCAGAGGATTCTTCATCTCATCCTTTCGTGTCATCAGAATTCTATTAATCTCTTCCACACGATTACTATATTCTCTTTTCAATCTGTTTTCTTCTTTGATCTGCTTTAATAGTAAAAAATATAGTTCAACCTGTGTTGGGTCAGGGTCCAGAGGATTAGCCTGAAAAGTACAAAAAACAAAGAGAAATTTAAGTATATTCAGAATCATTTGAAATTCGCGGAAACCACAAAATGAAATATTTTCACCTGCATATGCATAAAGTCATATACAAACAAAGAAAACACCACTTACATTATATCCTTTTGTGCAAGTAGGATCAAAGATAACCTCTTGTCCGTAGTCCGGTTTTGGCGGCTTAATAAATTCTCGCGTAGAAGCCGTCACTGCACCCTTTGCATAATGAAATGTTAAATAAATTTTCTTTTCCTTCAAGTGGAAATGGCGCATAGCGATATCCTTGTTCGCTGGAAGTGCATCATTCCTTGATAACTTGTCAATGATGTGCTGTAAAGGATGGATTAGTGGATTAAGAATTTATACCTATGTATGTATATTCATATAGCGAAATTTTACCTCAGATATTATGGGGGTAGGTAATTTATGGACAAAAAGGATTTTCTTATATGAGCGTGTTAAAGAATTCTATGCATTTCGTTTGCAAACTTGTACGCACATAGATTTAGAATTAACTAATAAACATGTTCCCACCTCCTTGGAATTTGAAAGAACAAACAAAAACGTTACCTGCTAATGACCCTTTAGAACAAACACATTTTTTTGTTTTCATAAATTATGCTGGCAATTTTATGACCATGAAACATGTGATCACAATTCACAAAACTAAATAAGCAAAAATTTTACAACTGTAGCAAGTAAAAGGATATAATATGAGGAAATATGGAAAAATATCTGGAAAGAACAGTAGAATATTCAAAAATGTTTACTGCTTTAACATTCCATACAGTAAAAATCGATCTTGTTAAATTTCATTAGATCATGATTGAATTGTTTCCTTTAAGACATCGATTTTTGGTATAAAGTAAACACGTTTTCCAGATGTCCTGTATAATGTTTAGTTCAGGTGATCATAGAATAGAATAGAATAGAATTGATTATTAAGGACTATGTACTACAAGAATATAAATAACTTTTATTTAGTACGAAAAGAAGACGGAGTTAAAATTAAATCGGTAAGCGACTAATAACATAAATTTAAAAAATAAATAAATTACAAATTAAATTTGAAAAATTGTAAAGTAAATAATATGAGCAAATAATACTTAAAACATAAAATAATAATTAAAATGAATAAATAAATAAAATAAAAGAAATAAAAAATACAAATAATATGTAACAATTAAGAACTAAAAAACACAAAGCCAAGACCACCTAAAACAAAACCACATGCCTATTCCAAAATAGTGCTACAGCGCGTTATCTGCTCCATAAACCCACGAGTCGAGCTCGTATGCTATATACGGATGGTAAGTTATTCCATACTGGAACATCACGAACAAAGTAAGAGTTTTCCATTACTGAATAATGAAAGTTTGGTAGTAGAGTTTGGTAGAGCCCAAAAATTCTAATTTATTAAATAAATAGCTAGGTTTTTTAGTATATATGAGGTTATGTAGAGATCCCAGAAGCCTGCTTAAACGGTGTTGGTTTAAGAAGCAACCAAGTAGATGCCTGCGATGTTGCGAAACATGATCGAATCTCCTAAAGCTGAAAACAAATCGTGTGCAGTCATTGAGAACCACATTTAGTTTGGTGGAACAGGAGGAACGCAAGTGTGGGAAAAGGAGACAGCCATAGGAAAAGTACGGCAAAATCAAAGATTTAACCAGCATCGAACGCATGTTCATAGACAAAGTTCCCGAAGACAAACACCTACCTGTCATATCGTTAACATGGTCACAGAATTATATTCAAGAATTGAGGTAGATACCAAGATTTTACACGATTCCCACGAGTAAATGGGGGGGGGGAGGTAGGGGCCCCTTTTTATGATGACACGAACAGTCGTCATCAGCTCATTATCTATTTGACTTCCTTTTAACATATCGGCATGTCATTATTAGAGGACCACTCATTTTGAACTCCGAAATGATCTTGAGCTCTTCTTTATAGTTCAGAATTATCATAAAGGGATGACACCTTTTTTAGGCTCAACATGATCATGTATGGGAGTCTCATTTTTAACTCAAAATTATAAAAAAAAAATATAGCTCTTCTTTGCTATTACCCTGAATCTACGGTAATGAAGGATACTTCATCTGTGTCCTTGTTGCTTAAAATGACATTGCTCGTGAAAACTAAAAATCGATGGTAGTCGTTAATACAGGCACAAACCAAATTTAATTTGAGCCAAACTCTTATATCCCACTTTCCTCCTTTAACATTGCCACTTACTCATCTTACAATAAATAGAAAATGATAGATAACTTGGTATTCTTGGAATATTCACATATTTCCCCAATTCCAGACATCTTACACATCTAAGAGCGTTTCTGTCGACACTTAAGTATAGTTTACACAAGCGAAGTTACTGTCCCAGGTAACCTCGTTTTCAGTCCTTCACCTGATCTTGACATACCCACCAGTTTACTTGCGCCAGTACGAAAACGAGTTCCACTCACTGCAACTTTTTAGCGAAGTGGAACCTGAGAAATAGTCAAATTGAGTAAATTTTCTGCAATTGGTACACGTTTTGATGTGCGTAGTAATTTATAATATCATCTGGCGTGGAACTTGTGAAATGTGAAGATATTTATTTTTGAGAGAAAATCGTTTCAAGTGAAAAATTACATATTGAAAAGGTCATAAATTGTGCAACAATGTAATTAAGGGCAATTTCGGAGAAAAATTCTAAGAAAAAAGAAAGTGCGAGTACGTTCTTGGAATATTGATTTCTAAGGAATAATATTTTTGCTTACGTAATTATCTTTAAAATTTACGAAATTTCTTACTGAAAAATATAAAGCACTCCTTTCGTATAAAAGCGTAAACACAAATGTGTTGACATTTTACAAGTTCCACGCCAGCTGATATTATTAAAGACTACTTAAATAAAAAAATGTACCAGTTGCAGAAAATACACTCAATTTGACTATTTCTCAGGTTCCACTTCGCTAAAAAGTTGAAGTGAATGGAACTCGTTTTCGTACTGGCGCAAGTAAACTGATGGGTATGTCAAGGGGAGGTGAGGAAGTGAAAACGAGGTTACTTGGGACAGTAACTTCACTTGTGTAAACTATACTTAACTAAATCACCAACTTCACCATAGATAGTTCACCACGATTAGTCTACAGCAAAACATCGAAGAAATTCGGACTGAATTTGAAATTCGGAAACGTTGTGTGGTGGGGATATTGCAGCACATTACTAAAGGGCGAGCAGATCATGTTCATTCCTCTTTCGTGATCGAGACATACAGCAGTCAAGATCAAGCTCCTAGTACCTTTCTAATTTTCTTCTTGAGTTGAAAAGCATTCTGGACTGGGCCTTGGACCGCCAAGCAATTGCCATTTGTTTCCTCTCTTGCCTCACGTTGAGAGGCATTCTTGGCTGGGCTTTGGACCACCAAGCATCAGCTATTGTATTTTCGTGGCCTTGCGTTGAAGGGTATTCTTAGCGGGGCTTTGTACTACTAAGCATTCAACCCTTTCCTCTCTCTCTCTCTCTTTCTCTCTCTCCCCCTCCCCGCCTCGTGTAGAGTGGTATTCTTGGCAAGGCTCTAGACCGCCAAGCAATTTGTTGTGTTGTTGTCCACTTTTAAATATTATATCTCATATCATTATTTTATTGTAACTTCTCCGCCCTGAATTATATCTACATTTAATTCTATTTAGTTTCGGACACATAAACATTATACAGATTGAAAGGAATTTAATAAATACATACAAGAAGAGATTCATCTTTCATTTAAAGACCTGTCCCTTTACAGATTACTGCGCGTTAGATCTAAGGCAGCTCAAACATAACGAAATGGTATTGTTGCTTCTTTTAGAACAGCACCAAATCCTTCGAGTATTTTCCGTTTTTCTTTAGAAACGTATTGTAAGGGCATATTGAAATATCTGAAGTTCAATAATATCACATACCTATGTTGAAAAATTACTAAATGCTCTAAACCGATTGCATCTTAAGTGTGGCATTTCATAACTGTATAAGATTCATTTATGGCCTACTCAGATATGACCACATTATCCCTTTTAGAAACAAATTAGTAGGCTGCTCCTGCGAAGCTCATATCGAATGAATTGAAAGGCTTTCCATTAAATATAGTGATCAGTGCGACTCGAAGATAGCAATCTTCCGGAGAAATTTAGTTGTTGAAAAGTTTTGTAAAGATATTAAAAAATTAAATCGGAACACTTATAAAAACATTTGGTTGCTACTAGAATTGAACAAGGAATTTCTCCTTTATAAGACTCGAAAGCTGTATTTTAGCTTTTATGACAACTTTATAAAAAATGGAAGCTATTTTCATTGGTGTTAAATACTTTAGTAAGGACTTTTCTTCACAAATACCAATTAACCTGTATAAAACTAAGTATTATAAGGAGTGTACTTTGACATTTCCAATCCTGAAGAGTTCACACGAATCTAAAATGTTTTATAAGAGCTGTAAAGTGAAGTGAAAATATTCGGCCATTTTATTATAAAAAAACAGGTGAATATATTGGAGCGAACAACATTTTAACATTTAACTTTTTCGTTTATTGACACTCAAATCTCTCTTGCGAATAAAACAAAAACAATTGTTGACTTTCCGCTTAATTTTTATTTTTTTTAAACGATTTGGAAATTAACATTAAAAATATATTTAATAATAAATGTTTATTGAAGTTTATTTATTTTTAGAATTAAGTAGGCGCGTTGTATTTTTTCGAGCAAGAAGTATAACTTTTACAATAATTATTAAAGTTGCATGAAATTTTATTCCAATATTAATCGAAAATTAATGTTTAAGCATTACGCAAACATTATTGCCAATAAAATTTATGTTGGATGACAAAGTCTGATTTCATAAATTTTTTCCTGCTCACACATTTCTGAAGTAAATTTATAATATATTTTTCACATTGAAAGAATAAGACAATAGAAGAGCCATATTACACAAATACAGATAAGTTTTAACAAATGACTGCATGTAGAAAGTTTTCGCAACTACTATAAAATATCTCTGTAACCAAGTTGTATATATAAGTGGTTTTAAAAGAGTTTCAAATACTTTCTCGCTGACTGCTAAAATGTTTTATTATTGCTTTATAAAGTGCGTCTAATTAGCTCTATAAGGGTTTTTTAAAGCTCGCAGAACTTTTTTAACAACACTTTTATAAAAATGTATGTTTTATAAAGAATTGTTAGAATATTCCTGTAGCCATAATAAAGTAAAAATTGTTCGTTGGAGTTTGCGCCGGCGGATTTTCATAACAACTTTCATAATAGAAATTTTTTCGACAGAGAAAAAACAAAAACCCATTTTGATGCCATAAATAACTTAAAAAAAATAATTTTTGGGAAACAAAATTCATACAACATAAATATTACGAGCTTTGAAATCATTTTTTAGGGTTCTGTACCCAAAGGGTGCCAACGGGACCCTATTACTAAGCCTCGCCTCCGCTGTCCGTCCGTCTGCCTGTCTGTCAGCGGGTTGTATCTCATGATACAAAATAAAATTAAATGGGTCCCCATACAAGAAACCAGTTTTTTTGGCGGGGGATTTTAATAATGGCAATACATAAAAATATCTAACTAACAAAATATACCTACTTCAGACTACGTTAGTCAATATACTCTTAAATAAAACAACAAATAATAATTGTTGTTGTGCCATATAGGGGCGGCAAATTTGGTCTGACCTTTGTGCATATATTATTGAGTATGAATTCTTACAATGGTACGGAATCCTTGGTGTGCGAATCTGACTCGCACTTTTGTTCCTAAAATTCCACCCGTTTTTTAAGATGGTTGGCAAACTTAGATTTAGACTTATCTGAACTTCCCCCAGGACTCCTATTGATAACTTCGGATCGCTTGAAAGTTATAACTCCATACAGACTGGACTATTTTGCTTTCATCGCCTTTTACACGATAAGTTCAGTTACATTTTTTTAAGTACAAATACCAATACTGGTATACTTAAAATTTTTTGAAATACAGGTACTGATACTAGTAATTCCAAGTCCCATATATAAACTTAAGTACCATAATTCGAACTTACTACAAATACCGCCATAATGCGAAGTATTTCAACTCATGTAAAGTATTTAAATATACCTTTTAATAATAGAAATTCAGAAGCAGGGATAGAGCTGAAGTACTTCGCTTTGTGGCGGTATTTGTAGTAAGTACGCACTTTGATACTTATAGGGTACTTAAGATTATATATGGGACTTATAAGCACCAATTCTAGTAACTGGACTTGTACTTCAACAATTATTAAGTACCAGTATTGGGACTTGTATTTGATTTTTTTAAGTACCAGTACCGGTACTTGTCCTTAAAAAAATTTAAGTCCTGATACTGGTACTGGTACTTGTACTTGGAATTTTACACGTCTGGATAAGTTGTGCGAAATATGGTATAACTTACTGCGTATATTTTAGGGTAACAACTTTTTAATAAAAAGGCAAAATATCATCATAAATTAAAATTGACATAGTGCGGTGTTCCTTCTCTACCAAAATAATTCGGAAATTCTGATCTATGGTAATTGGTAAATACCCGTACATGTTTGTTTTATTATTTAATTTATTTTTGTTTATATCTATTTTTTATCGTCAAACTACTCACCTCTAGGCCCTTAGCTGGAGACGAGCTTGCAAATTCTAAATAAAAACAACTGAAAATAAACAAAAGCTTTGGTAAATGTGAAATAAAAGCACACCAACACCACTTACAAATCATGCCGCTTTTTGAAATGTAAAATAGTTTTATTTTCGTGCAGCTCAAGCAATTTTAATGAATCCAAACGTGAAAAATGGTAAAAGTGAAGATATCTTGGCTTTTCCGTATACGCACTATGCTCATAAACTGTAAAATTAAATTTCATTTTTCATGCAAGCCGAAAATATAACAAAAATCAAAAACGAACACTTTAATTTATCTGGACGTCCCGGTTTGAAAGACTCCTCGATTTGTTTCTCTACAAAATCGATTTTGATTTTTTCAAGTAAATCCCTTCGATTCGCATAGTATTCCCATCGAATTATTGGTATCGCGTATACATCGTCTTCGAACTGTGTCAATTGTATCACTTTTCCGTCACGTTTCGAATATGGTGAGCAACGTTCGTGGATTGCCCTTTTATAGTGAACAACTTTTCGCAGATTCGGAAATCTTTGTTCAAAATCTTGTAGACTAATATGAAGTTGTTGAACCCATGATGGAATCATATCGAGATGTTTTTCCAACCAAATGTCATCATCTCTATCTTCGACACCTTCTTCTGATACTTCTTCTTGCACACGCATTTCTGGAGGTTCACCGGGTAAAAAATGACCCCAATGATTGGAATTTTCTAAGTCCCATTTCATTTCTTTAATATAACATTCCTGAAGGTTGATCTTAAAATTTAATTGATTAAAAAAACATAATTAAATTATTCTAATTTTAATTAGGACGAGGGCATTTAGAGCTATTAAAATCGTATTGCCTACGTAGTAGTTGTAATGATGCCAGATGCTATCAATGCGGATGTAATTCCTTGAATTCACTTCATGTCTGAATCCAGTCGATGGCTCTATAAAGAATGCCTTTGGAGGATCTATAATTTCCTCTCCTTCATCGTTTAACTGTTTTTGATGAGGCTTAACACTCCATGGTGCATTCTCAATAATAGCAACCCAAGCATGCGTTCTACGGCCATGATATCTATCATCAGATTGCATTTCTAACAACTATAAAAATAAAAGAAAAAAACGTTGTAAGATATACAAAAATTATCAAAAAAATTTACTTAGGTATTTACCTCCATTTGAGACCGTTCCCTTTCCTCTTTTAAGCGATTTTCTTCTATCTCACGTTCAGCTGCAATTCTATCGAGTTCTTCTTGGAGATGACTTGTTAGATCTGGTGGCTCCCTTAAAGTATACTTGCTAGTATCAACTTCGACGTCTTCATCATCATCATCATAAGGGTGATCATCTGCTGGCTTGAAGGGACATTCTACTTCTCGTTGATCATTATGAGTAGTTTCTCGTCTAGCGATTCCGGAAACAACTACTGCTGGAAATCCAGCTCCAATTAACATGCTACAAAGCAGGGTTGCCATTTCAAAAGAGTTGCCCTGTCGAATGCGTAAAAGCATATCAGGGGACATTAGGCGAGGAGGCTGAAATGTTAAGATAAGTTTTAAATTTTCAATGTGTGTGTAATTCTGACGAAATATACATATTTTAGGGAGGCTTTCAAATAAAGTGTTCTACTTAATACAAACAAATATTGCGCACAGAAGTTCAATTTGATTGCAACGATGAGACTTGCGGAAGTTAGAATGATGAAAGAGATTTTCAAACTGAGAATTGATTTTCTTGGAACGACCCATCCTGTTCTAGTGCTTCTCGAGTCTTATATTTATCTTTAATGATCAAATCTTTATATATCCTATCGCCATATGTTTCGGATGGATATTTTATATCTAAGTAGGTAGTTTTTTATAATTTTAGGTTAAGCTTACATAATATTTACATATTGGAGCATGCTGATGATTTTGGATTTGCGGAAGTAAAAACTTTCCTTCATATGCTTGATATAGATATGATTAGTGACCTTAGGAATGACGAGGTCGAAAAGGGCTTCAGGGTGCAGGTTAATTCATAATTGATAGAATTAGGTACAGCACATCATCAGTTCAATAAAGTTAGAGTAAAGTATAAATTAGGAACCAAAAACGGTTAAAGTATCCAAACAAAAATCTGCTGATAAGCCTGAGATGAAATGGAGTAAATCCAATGAATATATCTCGGTGAAAAATTTCATTTTCGTTTTTTTCTTTTTTTCTTTTTATAATCAAAATTTGCCTCTGTTTAAAGGATCAGTGCAAACTAGGCAAACTTTCAAAAACGTATCATTCCAACCCAAGTCAAGGAAACTTTGATAAAGGCTCCTCTGAATTTTTGTACTACTAATATTTCCTCCAAAACTCATTGAACTTATTCAAGAGCAGAGTCAAATTAATTCTCATCAACACTTTCACTAGAAAATATTCATTGTTTTTGGAATTTCGCTTTTTGCCTGGATATAGGTAACTACCGAATCGGGTAGTGTCTTCGTTCACTTCACACCGGATGCACAATAACGTCGTGCCTGAGATGAAACGATAAGTGTAGTATTCTGTAGCTGATAATCAAGTCGTCACCAATTATCAGTATTTAATAGTAGTGTGTCCCATGTTTGACAGATTTAATGAGCAGTTTAAGATCGTTTTTCGTGATCATCACCTTAATGTGGATAAGATCATGGTATCATATTATGGGAAGCATAGCATGGAGCAGTTCATATGCGAAAAGTCGATCCAATTTTTTGCTTGCATAACTATACATTGTGATAGCAGCACAAACATATATAATTGGATACCATGGGGAAGGAGCAGGGACTCGCTCTCAATGTTGTAACAAGTTTTACAATCAAGGAAAACATTAATCTGAGATTTCACATAAACCGTTTATTGCTTTGATTTTTATTGGGATTTACAGAAAATGCCGCCTTCCCGATCAATTTTGTGTCAAAACTAATTTTGATATTTACATAATTCTGGATTGATATACTGAATTTAATTGGAAATTATCAGTAATACATAATAAATAAAAATGAAGGTATCTTTTGTGAGAAGCATAATTATTTTCTTGCATGAAAAATTAAATTTGGTAAAATTTAGAGTATGAATTGCTTGGCTAACTCTGAACTACCTTGAAAAATTCTGCTGATAATGATTTTTTCTGTTATTTCTTCTAAAATATAACTTGCGCAAGCCATTAACATACACACGCTAACCAAATTTTCACACTTCTTTACCATAAATGTTCTCCCACGATTTTAATGAAAGTTTAGGGAAAAAATCCGCAATTGACAAGAGTTTATTGCAAACTTGTTCTTTGGCAGTTCGTGTGAGCTGACAAACTTTATAAAGCTTATGATTTGGCATTCAGAACGCCATCCGATATAATTTCACGAATTCTTTGAGGATAAAAGCACTCTAGATCGCTATAAAATTCTTTGTGTCTGACAAATCGACTTTCAATCGCCATTTTTCCTTCGTGTATATATGTAACTAATTTTGTATACTGATTTTGATATCATGGAATAGAACTCCTGATAGACCTGAATCTAGAAATTACCACAAATAAGTAAAAATATAGATAAATCGAATAAGAAAATTGAAAACCAGAAGTCAGATAATGCTGGGAGAGTCAATTAAAAAAATTTGCAACGTCTCGCTCGAAAATAAAATCGACGATGCCTCGACCTGATGTAGGAATATCTGAATTCTTTCTTTGAAATTTACTGGAAATTTGTTCCTTAGAAGTTTAATGCATTATTGGAGGCTGACAAAAGCTGAAGAAATGAATGCTTATTGGCAATTACAGGCCGACAAAGGCACAAATGAAAATATTGTATCTGAAAATGACTCCAATCGGCCACCAAAGTGAATAAAAATTCTACCGAAACATTTTTTTTTTGTAAATTTCTAAACACAAAAAAAAATTTCTTATTGCATTTTTACGCGTCTACGTCATAAAAATTGGTTGTCGGGCATATAAATTTCAATTAAAAATATTTTCTGGCAATTCAATGCTGTCTCTGCGATTGATTGATTGTTTTTTTATATAGGTAGGGGGACGAGAGATCTAAAGCACGGAGACCAAGACGGCCGAATGTGCTAATCTACTAAAAACCTTCTCACCAAAACCTTCCGGTCCTCTGAATGAAGTACTTCAGGTCTACAGGTGAGACAAGTTTTTCAGCTCATTCACAGGTAGGATGTTAAGTCTTTTAAAAGACTTTCTAATTTGTAACATTGAAAAATCTGTTGAGCATTTTTTACAAAATAACAAAAGTTATGATCAGACCCGAGCATAATAAGCTTACTTCAGGCAAAGGCCAGACAAGCACTAAAAAAGTTTTCGGTTGTCTCGGGCTCTTCTTGCAGGCAGACAGTCAGGACTGTCAAGAACTCACATCTTTGTAAGATTTGCGTAAAGCAAGCTGTGATACGTGATAAGAGCTAATAACTCTTTAATGGATACAGTTAGCACAAGAGGAGAGGCCGCAATTTACAGTTTTTGTAAAAAAAACAAAGATATGTTAAATACCTTATTGTAATAAGAAAGAGGTTAAACTAAGAAAAAGGTAAGAAAATCAATTTTTTTTTAGTCTAGACCCCAATAACTCCTAAGAAAAGAGGCTGGTTGAGCACTCGTTGGAAAGGCCATGCAGTTCTGCATACAATGAGCACTTATATGTGACCGTACGCCCTATACTTTTTAAGATACAGGGTGTTTTGTGAAAAACTAGCATATATTCTTAATCACCCTGTATCTCCCACACGGTTGATGTGGACCCCCCCCCCATGCCTTACAATTTTTTCTTTGTCTAGATGAGTACTATCACTTCCTCCTCTATTGACTACCATAGAGGAAACACCCTGTATATGTAGTATGCAGTTACCTGACGTAGGGCCAACCATTATACGAGTATGTTATGCTACTCTTAGCAAAAGCGATACTAAAGATGGAAAACCATATTCCGTTCTTAAGGAAGTTTTACACAAAGACTTGGCACTGTTATCACAAATTCAAAATTATCCAAGAAAAAATGAATTCATGAAAAAGAAAGCTGTTCCCAGAGGATCCTTCGTAGAAATATAGAGATGTGTTAGTAAAGTGATTCCACTGTTATCTACTTATGTTGGGGCACTACCATCAATCAAAGTGTCACGATATGATGAGGGAACGAAGGAAGAAAATCCAGGTATCACACCCAAGAATTTTCATTGAATATAACCACTCACGTGTATAGTGTAAAGTTCATCATTTGGATAGTGTTTGTTTTGGACAGATACCGTACCCGAATAAATTCCAGAAAAAGGTTAATACGAATATTATATAGTTAATCCTTATTTTATTTACAAAAAACAAAAAACCTTAAATCCTGAAGGAAATAATAATAATAAAACAAAAAGTTTATAATTATAATTTAGACCAATTTAGGAAATGAATTGAATAGGGGTCAAGGGCTCAGTGAAACTACAAGAGTTCGCTCAAGTAATAGAAGTTAGATTGGATAAGAGGTATTGAGAAAAAAAAATACAAGAGGCCCACTAGCGATAGTTTCCTTAAGAGGAGTCAGTACTCAGCAAAAATTTCAATTTAGATACCAGCGAGCCTGTAGGCAATAAAACTTACTATACGTAGGTTTGTGTCCTGAAAGTATAAAAATATATATTTATAAAATTAGCCTAGACCTAGACCACCGACCACATTAGAAACATCTAGCGTAAAAGACAGAAACCCAAGATGCGACAATTTAAGACGAAAATGAAACTTTGCAGTTCAAAGAAATTGAAAATTTTTCAAGAGAATTAACTCTCCTAAATTTTATTTTGCACATAAATGATATATATATTATTTTGCTTTATATTTCTAAAACTTTCAACGAAATATTGTAATTTCTCGTCGGTGAAATATCGAGAGAAAAAACAAGAACTATCAGAGTCAAATAATTAAAAAAAAAGCGCAACTAATAATGAAAAAACTCGACGTTATTTGATAGATCTAGGCTTTATCTCTCTAAAATAGTCACAATATAAAGAAATGGAATACCTACTGAGAGGAATTTGATTTGAAAAACATCAATTTTTACCATTTTTTACAAGTTTCCGAGCTAATATCTCCATTCCAATGCACTTTTTTTATTTTTCTCGACGTTATTTACTACACTTCTTCGTTACTTTTAATTTAAGATATAAATCATTATTCTGCTATAAATAGTTTGCTAGAAATTCACATTGAAAAATGTATGAAACTTGCAAATCTTGGTACTGACAGTCTATTCCTTGATGTTTAAACGTTTTTGCTAGCACTTAAGTTTGCGCGCTTTCTATTCTTATATCTTTTAACATTCTTTGTCGAATCACTCGCTGACGCCTATCGCGGTATGGTGATCCTGTAAGAATGGCAGCAACCCTTGGCCGACTGCTAAATATCAGTGGGCGAGTTTTGACCTGTGGATTTTACATTTGTTATTTTTCGCTTCGTTTTATTTCATTTCAATTAAATTTTGCATACCGGAGACATTAGTAATATATCACTTGGAGAGCTTTTTCTTTTTAAATATTGAGATCAACATTTCTGGTGGTGACTCAGTCGAACTGGGAGGGATTATTTTGAAGTTTGGTTTTTCCGGTTCGTATGTTGTACGCCGTTCGTTTGTAACATTGGTTATTATAGGAAAACAACGCAACTCACTATCCGGCTCCGGTCCGCGGTTCACTCCGGTTCTCCTATATAGAACAAGACGATCTTGAATTCAAAGTACTTTAACTCGTCTCTAATGTTCCCAGTAATCGTGTGCTAGTTCATCAAAATATCCAATTGCTGTTTTTGCAACTTAATACCACTTTTTTGATTCAGCCATTAGATTGGGGTATAATAGAAACATTTAAAATGTATTACATAAAACAAGCATTTATATATATTTTAACGATCGTAGAAGCATGTAAAAATTATCTGACTAAGAATTGTATTTCACATGCCTCTTTTGCCACAAAACTCGGATCCTAAGAGATTGTCGGAGAAAAATTTGGCAAGAATGACACCGTTTTGACAGGTCAGTATACTGGCTTTGCCGCACGAAACTTGTAGGTACGATGATGGTGTATTCCTGCCCGCCAACCATCATCATACGTATAAGTTTTCGTGCGGCTGAGGCAGTATATTGAACCTTATAAACTGGGATATCTCCGGTATATAGCAAAAGCTAAAAAATGTTCTAATTTGTTGTTTCATCACACAACCCATTAATTTTTGGTGACAAGTTTCAAGTCTTGGTTTGACTCATCAACAGGTCCCAAATAGCGAAATTGGGTGATTTGAAAAAACAAAAGAAAAAATGAAAAAGAAGAAAGAAATGAAAAGTTTGAGAAAAATAGAAAAAACAGTTTTTTTATTTATTAAAAAAATTGAAAAAAAATTTAAAGAAACATTTTTCCTCCTGGGGGCTTGTATAGGAGTGTTTTTTTCATCATATAATTCACACCCAGAATTTATTCTGAGTTTATATGAGAAGAGATCAGTTTGATCTATTTTCAAGCGTCTGCAGCAGGCAGAAAACCAAGCTGCACCGATGAGTGTAAGGTTTTCACCTGACACGAAACGCTTCTTTTTCTTCCTTTTCTTCTTTATTTTTCAGCCCACTGCGTGGCGTATACAGGTTCGATTCGCTTCGAATGAATCTGTTTCTTTAAAAACAATTTTAAATTTTTTTAATAAATATAAAAAAACTGTTTTTTCTATTTTTCTCAAACTTTTCATTTCTTTCTTCTTTTTCATTTTTTCTTTTGTTTTTCAAATCACACAATTTCGCTATTTGGGACCTGTTGATGAGTCAAACCTAGACTTGAAACTTGTCACCAAAAATGAATGGGTTGTGTGATGAAATAACAAATTAGAACATTTTTTAGCTTTTGCTATATACCGGAGATATCCCAAAAAATTCTTTCTTGAACAAAATTAAGTTTAACCCGGTAAAAAGTCCAAAAGAGAAATCTTTTTACTTATAAACTGGGTCAATGTGTCAAAAGTGGAAAACATCAATTTGATGTTCTGAAATTATAAATCAACCGCTATGCGCATGGAATTATTTTGGTTTGACGTGCTTACTATAAAAAGTACAATAATTTATACAATTTATGTCAAAATGAACCCGATTTGAGCATTAGGTTGACTCTAAAATATGAACATATTTATTGATATACAAAAAATTTTAACACTCTACGAAACTACCTTTGCCCTTGGAGCTCGCAATCAACCTTAGAATAGAAGAATATTGTGAGGAAGGGTGGGGAGGGGGGGAGCAAGCCCGTGTACAACAAACTACAACAAGTGAACATGAACAAAAAATGCAATACACGATCACGAGAATAAATTAACGGACGTGCTTCAATCTCAGGGCGATAATACTTCGACGGAATTCACTGCCATCTTCGAGAAAGTTCGAAAAACTTGCGAGCACTTACGTGTTGAATTGTGGCAAGGTTGAATAGACCCCCATAGTTCAAAACAAATCATTCGTCTAAAACTGTTGAAGAATTCTTCAGAATGTCTATCTTCATTCCATACTTAGACTTTCTGATTTTAACTCTGAAAGATAGGTTTTCTTCTATGCACAAAAAAGCATTTTCGCTAATGCAACTCCACCCTGAAAATACAAGAAGCTTAGACAGATCTTCATTTTTAGACATTGCATAAGATACATAGAACCTTTACGGAGGTATTCTACAGAATTTTATTTTCGAAGCTACCGCATGGTACAAGATGTGTAAGGCAAATGATGCGACTTAAACGAGTCCCTTGAGTACTTCGATTTTATTGCTGTATGCCAGGCAATTAAGATTGGCCTGACTATTCCAGAAACAAAATGTAGTATTGAACGTTTATTTAGTACGTTACGGGTGGCATGTCAAGACATGAAATCTATTAACGATAGGAGATGCAATGCCAAGCGGTCTATCCATGCTCTGTGATCAGAGAAAAAGGGTAAAGGAGGATACTGAAACCATTGATGGAAGGTGTTGAACAAATTTGATCAACAACCTAGGCGTCTTCAGTTTTTAATCCAACAAGTGACTTTCCGTAACTTTTTTATTACTGAATAAGAAATTAATAAAAAAAACTTAATAACATTTTTGTGTGTGTATTTTATGAACCCTTTGAACCCATGTCTATATGCAATTCTACCTGAAGGCTTTAACAGCATGCAAACTGCGGACGTGAATGATTTGATGATTGAGAAACTTTTGAGCGAGAAAGACCTAACTGAAGTTATAACAGTCGATGTTGTAATGAGAACCATAATGATGAATACGATAGTGAAAATCATCAACTAACAGTTAATTTTATTAGCGAGGGTTTGAAATTTGCTACAAGTATGACACATCACTAATGATCCGACGTGGAACGTCCATTAAAATTTCAACGTAACCTGAAGATTTTTATGGTTGTGTTCAAAGAACTATATAAGCAGCTTGAGAAATCGTGAACCCAGCAGCTGATAACAGATTTCCAAAAAAATAATGAGACCCAATATCACAGGACATTATTAACTAACAAACCACTGACCATTAAATGGACTGACTGATGTCCTATTTCATGTGGCACCAATTTACATTTCAGAAAGTATCCTCTCACTGTCAATACTACCAACTTTTGTCAATTGGCGCAATATTTAAATGTATTACGACATATTTAATAATGAAAGCAATACTGCAGGTCCAGTCAGAAATAAACGTGTAGTGACGATAATTGCAAATTCAGCTTTTTACTTCGAATTTTATTTTTGATTTTTTATACTTATGAACTAAAATTTTTGTTTTCTTTTTTAATAAAACTACGAACGAGTTATATTTTGCAGAATTTATATACAGGCGGTTCCCGTACTTACGTTAGGTGCCATTCCTTAGAATGTGACTTAAGTCGAGTCCTGCTCGACCAAAATATTTAAAAAGTCATATTTATTCTATAAAGACTTTTGTACTGATAATGTACACAATTTGTGTGTGTTTTTTTTTTATATATACAATAATTTAATACATAGCTTTATTTTTCGTTTAAATTGATTTTTCAACGGCTTCGTTGATAAACAAAATTTTAGTTTTTCTTTCAAACGACTTAAAACAGAGCGGCGTAAAACGAGGACCGCCTGTAATATGGATTTTATTATGTGCAGCATGTCCTTTTTTACACGGTATTCAACATAACAACCATATAAAAAAATGAGTTGGGTATTTGTTATCATGCAAAAGGAAAATTCATACATTTGTGCATTAGCAAAACATATTACAGTTAAGTTATATGTTCTTTGGTATTGGGCCAGCGCAATACTCCAAGATGAGGGCGAATCTTAAACTTGATCTTTAGAGTTTATGGTATTTGCTTATGTTAAACTTATTTTTATCCTGATTAAAATGGGGTGATGAGACTATTTGATGCTATGATCGAAACCCTCTGTCTCTTAACTAAAGCTTAAAAATGTATATGATTTTAAAAGTATACAGCACTTATTAATGCGCAGTCATTACAAAACTTTCCCATAAAGTATATCTCGAACAATAGGAGCCCAATCAAACAATTGACGAAAAATTTCTAAATAGAAATCAATGAAAACAGATTCGCTTACAACATTGCAGGAAGCTAGATTGTAACATGAATCAAGGGGGGAGATACAGTACATGGATGGCATCATATGAGACCACCGACCACCTGTTGAATTGCTTTTTGAACACTTTCGTGGGAGCTTTAAACTCCGGAGGTCGTAAAATGAGAGCAGTCATAAATTGCATTTGTAAGAGGAGGAATTTATACAAAGAATTGTATACACAGGGGGCTTTTGTGCCTACATATTTTCGAACAATTTTCATGGTAGCCTAAGTCGATTGAAGTTAGGGAGTTCGTTTCGTTCAAAATTTGATTTTAAACGATTCCATTTGAACAGGAGCTATACCGATAAGGAAGACGTAAATCAGGATATGTAGTAGTGTTTTTTTTTTGTTTTTTTTTGTATGACTGGATTTATTGAATTACATGAATTCAGAGAACTAAATACCTGAGCAATGAAGATTATTGTCATTCATGAGAAATGCTCTCACTTGCGTTGGGAGACTATATTTAGCAATATTTATAACAGTTAATAAGCAAACTGAACTAATTTTCACATAAGTGAGTTATCTAATTTATAAATATGTCCCATAAAAAAAAAATACTTCCAAAGCAATAGTTTCTCCTTTTCTACAACTCCGGGTCCAATTCTCTCATTGCTGAGCTCGAATTCTTATATAATTATTTCAAGCGAAGAGAGCTCGTGAATTATACCGAAAAGACGTAATAGAACACTAACGACAATACGCAATGCTAAGCACTAATACTATACAGGATGTTTCCGTCTAGGAGTGAGGTGAGCAGGAGGTGTAGTACTCACCTGGACGAAAAGGTTATTGTATGGAAGGCAGCAAGATGTTGGCGGGGGGGGGGGGGGGGACGACACCAACCGTTTGGGAGCTACAGGCGTTTTTAAAAAAAATCTAGTTTTTCACAAAGCATCCTGTATCTTGAAATGTACCGGGTGTACGGTCACAGTTAAGATCTAATTGTTTGCAAAACTTCATGGCCTTTCTAACAAATGCTCAACCAGCCCAGTACCCCCAGTACAGTTATTAGCTCATAACCTATTCAGGTCATACCGAAATTAGACGATTTATTTTAAAAACTACGATTTTCAGTCACTAAGGGACAAACTGTCTTTAAAAATAGCTTCGAGAATAGGTTAAGAGCTAATAACTCTTTAACGACTACAGGTAGGACATAGAGTGTAATAGGTAAAATTAAAGAGGAGAGCTTACAGTTTGTATAAAAAAAAGTTATGTTAACGACCTTTTTGCAAAAATAAATAAAGCCCAAGTTAAACGGTATGAAAATCGGATTTTTTTTTTTTTTTTGACCCCATAACTCCTGAGAGAGAGGAGCAGAGTACTGGGCTGGTTAAGTAGTCGTTGGAAAGATAGAGGGGGTTTTATGAAAAACTAAATTTTTTTCTTAACCACCCTGTAACTGCCAAACGGTTGATGTGGGGGGTCCCCCCATTCCATACCATTTTTTTTCGTCTAAGTGAGTAATATCACCTCCTACTCTATGGACCACCTAGACGGAAACACCCTGTATAAAGATAAATTTAGTCTTAATCTCAAATCTAAGGCACTTTGGAGAAATTTGCACCATGCATGCGTGTAAAACTAAGTGTAGCTTACTCCCAGTACTAAGCTAAATATGTACTGTAACTTCACTCACACATTCACCCAATCCAGTCCGAAAGCGGGGCAGCTCACCAGGATTTCAACTTTAGCAGCTATCTTCAATATTGAGTTAGAAGCAATGGTACAGACAATCTATCACCACATTTTATAAAATTCATGTATACTATTATTGGAAAATTCACTATACACGGTGTTTCCCACTAGGAGGTCAATAGAGCAGGAGGTAATAGTACTCACCTAGACGAACCAAAAATTGTTTGGCAAGGGGGGGGGGGGCATATCAACCGTTTATGGTTTTCCCAAAGCACCCTGTATCTTAAAAACGACAGGGCATACGGTCACAGTTAAGAGCTCTCCCATCAAGAATTATGGTTGTCTAAACTAAAAATTTCGGATTTTCTTGCTTTTTTTTTTAATTTAACCTCTATTATTTTTGCAAAAAGGTCGTTAACATAACTTTTTTTTATAAAGAGTGTAAACAGTAGACGCTTCTCTTTAATTTTACCCATTACACCCTTTATGCTATCTGTGGCCCTTTAAAAGTTATTTGCTCTAAACCTATTCTCAAACACATTTTCAAACCTATTCTCAACGATAATTTGTTCCCTTAGAACGTCATTTTAAAAAATATCGTCTAATTTCGGTGTACCCTGAATAGGGTATGAGTTAATAACTGTTTAACCACTACAGTTAACACATAGGGTGTAATAGCTCAACTTAAAGAAGAGGGTCTACAGTTTACAGTTTTTATAAAAAAAAGTTATGTTAATGACCTTTGCAAAAATAATAGAGGTTAAATTAAAAAAATCTGAAATTTTTAGTTTAGACAACTATAATTATTTAGGCGAGTGGGGTATGGGGCTGGTTGAGTAGTCGTTGGAAAGGCTACGAAGTTCTGCATACAATGAGCTCTTTCTTTGTCGTTTTTAAAATACAAGGTGCTTTGTGAAAAACTAGCTTTTTTTCGTAATCACCTTGTAACTCCTAAACGGTTGATATGCCCACCCCCCTTGCCTTACAATTTTTGGTTCTCTAGGTGAGTACTATCACCTCCTGCTCTATTAAGCTCCTAGTGGGAAACACCCTGTATACTACATATAGTTAACTCCTGTGTTTTATTTTTTATTATTTTTAAAATACGTTTTTAGGAAGCACCCCAAGAAACAATTTATTTTATATAATAGTAACCGTAAGGTTTCTATTACCAAATTATATAACTTAGGTTTTATAGACTAGTACTCGTAACCTCTTCATAACCACTATAAACTCCTTATAGAGCTTAAATGGAGGATTATATAAAGGTTACTGTGACTTGATTTAGGAAACGTTATATAACTAAAAGTTTTATAAAATGAGTAATAAAAATATTCTGGTTACCTTAATATAAATTCTTATATAACCCTTATATAACTTGGGGTACTCTCGATTAATTTACTTTGGTCACAGCAGTGGTTGCGGTAATATTTCGGTTACCTTTATAAACTTTGTTTATAATGGTGTTGGTAACGTTTCCACAACGCTTGGAATTTTTTCAGACTGATTACTTTTAGTGATTCAAATGTTAGGGAAATTACTTTTCGTTACCATTATAAAACAATATAAGGCAAATATTTACCCAACCTATCTTGAAATAGAATTTTGACATTTTTTTGTACTGCAGTTTTATAATGGGAGGGTTTCAATATTTTTACAAGTTAGAATTACAATCTATCAGCATGTATACGTGGTGAAATTCAGCTCCAATTAAAATTTTACTGTGAATATCATTATAGATACTTCTAAAATATACAGACCACTCCAGAAATAAGCAATATTTAATTATTTTAATTAAATATGAAAAATTTAAAATTTTCACTTAGGTGATATCAATTGATCAAAGTAATATTACATAATTTAGAAAAATTAGGTATCTAAAATGATGTATTTTCTCCATATATCAATAATTTAAATAATTGGCTTAACCGACATTTTCTTTTTTATCTGCAATGCACAAATGAAAAAATGGCGGCTTGTATTTAAATGAACAAATTACCAATATAAAACTTCTAGAAATATTATATAAACTAAAGAAACTACGTCATATATACCCTTTAGTCTTAATATGTTACCTTTGGTTATGTTATAGTATATCTTATAGTAACAAAAAACAGGCGTTAGTGATCTCATATACCCTTTGGTTATATTGTGTTACCTTTGGTAATCTTATATATCTTAAAGTAATGACAAATTGTCTGTGTCATGTTCTTCTTATAATAATTTTTGTTACGCTCCTCGGTGGTGAATAATTTTAGTTACGAAAAAAAAAGTGTCATAAAATCGTGCAAATTATATGGGCAGGTGAAGAAGACCTACTTTGTGTATTGTCCCAACATCCCGGAAAATGCATATTAAAATGGCCAAATACGTAAAAATTTACGTTACTAAAAGTTTCCAATTTTTATAACAGTCACTTTCGTTACTAAAACGGCATAAATAAATGAAAATAGTTTTATAATGGCTCCATTCGATACTAAAAGTCATTTGTGTTTATGACGGTCACCGTAGTTACTACAAGGCCACCAAAAAATGTTACGATATTTTATTGTGGGTATATGTATTACCGAAAGTTCCCAATTTTTATTAAAGTCACCTAAATTACTGAACATTGTCGAGTTATATAAAGGTAACCACGGATACCGCAATAAACACTTATTATCAATCAGTTATATAACATGGTGATGAAAACAATTATAAAACTTTCTTATATAACTTCTAGTAATGGTTACTCTAGGTTATATAGACCGGTGATTGAAACATTTCCATCACCAACTTATAAAACCTTTAGTAACTTACTTCCACGAGAACCATTAGTAATCTTTAAAAACCATAATATAACTACGTCACCAACTGGTAATATTATAATACCTTTATATAACCACTCAAATTCTTATATAACCGAGTAACCATTATATACCCCTTATAGAACTACCCATCACCTTTCATCGCCCAAACGACTTCTTATTTTAGTTGCAAAAAGTCCGGCTGCAGAAAAAGCACGTTCAGACTCTCGACTGGTTGGCTTAAAAGTCATTAAAAAATCGTATGCTATTTGTCCCGTGACACACGATGATACACACTCGAGACTAAAATTTACCAATCGCTCTTGAAATTGGGAAAAAAAAGGTAAATATAATAAAAAAACACTTAACTGAAACTGTTTAACTTTATTTTATTAATTTTTGATTTCTTCACTTCTCCCACTTTATTTTTATAAGAAGAATTTGTTTTCTTAAAGAAGTACAATTAATAATTTTCGCAGAAGTACCGGAATATGATAAAAATTAAACTAACTAACATTTATAATTAATTACATTACCTTCTTTGCTCTACAAGCTTTTAGGAAAATTGCAGTTGGCGGATTATATTTCACTTAAACTTGATAATTTACCCGTGTGAAAGAATGTGTATGTGACAATTTTAGGTTTTCCAGTTTTGTGTAAAAGGAAATATATTATTCGGATTCTTTATAAATTGCATTCAAGAATTATTTGTATGATAATATGATATTTGTAAATTCCAGGCGTAAGCGGTTTCGTGCTGTGAAAATACCGGATGTTGGAATAAGGTGTCATGGTATGATCGTGGGATAATTAATGCACTGAACGGAAAGGTAATTATGATATATGTATACACTGTATGTAATTACTATATTATAGATTTGTTTACTGTAACTACTACACACGACGTAAAAGCGGTTTTTTTGTAATGAGTGTGTATCAGCCACGGTTGATACACGCTCTTAAGGCAGCAAAGAAAATTCATCATTTCCACATGATCTATAAGCACACAAACCGAGTACACGCATATATATGTAATAAAACACTCGTGTATCATCCGAGTCTAACCTTTTGCTCTAAATTGAGGTATACACGAAAATGTTCTAAAATAGTACTAAAATCTAGTTTTTAGTACGGTGTATCACGTGTGTATAATCGTGTCTCACCGGTCTTTGCAAAAAGTCACCATGTTTCACTGACAGCGTCTCACATCGAATTCTTATCCTCGGCAAATGTGCTTTTTTTATAGCTTTATTGAGCTCGTCTGAAATACTTAAAGGTTCTTCAAGAGAACAAGAAAGTAATTCAGATGGAAGGTCTGAAGAGTCTGAAACAATTTCGAGAGGTGCCTCTTTTGAAACAGAAGGTTTAATTTCGGACTCATTAACTGTTAGTAATGTAGCTGGATTTGAAGTGTCCAGCCTTTCGAGTAACTCAGTTATTAATTTTCGGCATTTTATGGAAGAAGGAACTGTTACGGGCTCTATTTCGGATTCGGAATGAATGTTTGTTCTACCATTGTATAAATACTGAAGTACCGTAATTTTGTTGCATCCGAAGAATGAGAGATGAATGCAACTTTTGACTTATAACATTGTTATAATCCTTAAGTTTTTTTTAACATAAAAGTTATGGCAACATCAGCTGTGAACAGAATAGCACCCCGACGGCAAAGGGGCTCGACTGTTGCTTTTACTGGGACTAGAGTACTAATGATAGCGGATTCCATTTTGAACTCATCATTGGATAAAGCAACTGATTCATCTTCAGGTAGACTTATTTCTATCAATACCTTTTACAATTTTGTAATAAATAGACGCATTCAAGCATTGACAAAAGGCTGTTCCACTTAGTCTTGTAGTCTGTTATCAGAGTTATTTGCTTCCCAAATTCAGCCGCAACATACTTCTGCAAGACATCGTTTTTTGTTTTGGGTTGTCTGAACATTGCTATCAATTTACGCACCTTGTTAATGACTGGACCGGAACTGACCTCAGTAACATTACATTGGTTTCCTCCATACCTATGATCAGAATCCAGATCAATCAATTTTTCGTTGCCAGAAAACTTCTCATCCTAGTTACTCTCTGAAAAATCGTCTTGTATTTCTGATTGTTCATCTTTGTCGAATTACTGTTGATTGTAATAATCTGGCAACTATTTTCATCACACTTGCTCCGTCAGTCATAATACCGACGATATCTTTTCGCAAATTAAGTCCATATTCTGTAAGCTTTTGTTCTAATAGCTCAATACATTTATCTGCAGGCATTAATCCTCTTATTCGAACTAAGCCTAAGCTCCAGAATTGACAATTTTGTGGATGCAAATTAATATTCAAATATCGACGATTACGTAGCGATGTCCATTCACCAGAAGAATATATTTCTCCTACATCGAATTCAGGGTTCTTTTTGTCAGCTATTTCACTGATTAAAGAATTCCTTATCTTTTGCTGAAATCCACAACCATTTTGTTCACTATTCTAGATAGACTTTTGAATCCTGTTGCTATAAGACCTGCACGTAAATCACAAGAACGGCATATAACGTTGAATGAAATCCCATCAAGGGCTGTTCATCGTGTTGGTGTAGCAGGAAATGATTTTTCTTTTCGAGCATTCGTTAACGCTTTCGATTTTTTTATTAATGCTTCATCTGGTCTTGGTGTTTTTCGCTGTGAGGTTAATTTTATGGACCGAAAGTAGGTGCGGGCGACCTTTCATTGAGCCACCTCCAATTTTTAAAATATTTTTGCAGTGGGTATATTTACACATCGCTGTCTGCCATTTTTCTTCTCATAAGAAATATTTCCAAACAGCAGAATTACTTTTCTTTTCATATGTAGTCCATGTAAGAAGCCATTTTATTTTTTAGAAAATTATCTGCTCTTTAAAATAACCAAAACAACAATTAATAACGTCTGTTTGAGATAAAAATTTAATATCGAATTTATAAATTTTAAGAATTCTTCAGGAAACTATAAGCTATCTTTCGTTTTAGGCTTAAAAAGTCAAACCCCGGGATGAAGTGCTCGATCTTGGGATTGTGGGATTGTTAAAAACTGCGGGATCCCGGGATTCCCAACCATAGTACTGTACGTGGTTGATCTATGCAATCAAAAATGGTTTTTATGTTATGGGGTGGAACATTGTTATCACTTCTTCCTGGGTTCAGTATTTACTTTTCTAGTTATGTTTTATTGAGCCCTCTAATCTCCTACACCACAAGAAAATCTCAGATCAAATTTAGAATATTCCAGCGGCCCTATTTGGCATTACATAGTTTAAGACGCTTTGAATGAAAAGTTGGTCGTCGAATTTCGTACATGCGAGGAAAACTTTGTAGTAGTTAGACGTTCTGTTAGAATGATTTGTTAGAATAAAGGGATGGATGGCTGACAGCTAACTGATTCCTCACCTGGTTGAAGTCGGCGTTATAATTCATTGTAATATTGTTCATTTGCTGAAGACTTGAAATTTAATATCTCCAAAAAGGAGTTCTTAGTGATCAGATGAGCCTTTTCTACCGACCCCTTTTGAACTTGGAATACATTTGCCCCCCCCCCCCCCCACCTGCCCAAGTCAATTCCTGAGTGCGCTACTGAGATGTTGATCTCTCAAAGATAGTGCCATATGTTGGTACGTTGTTATAATTACAAAGCTACTGAAGTGAAAAGTATTCGTGGTACCTAGACATAACAACTGAACTTTGAAAATATTAGGCTCAAGCCACTTCGAATGTACAGCGTGATGCCAGCTGGTGCTTGCGCTGCTGGTGAGGTGCGTAACCGCCACCAAAAACTAGCTCAAGCCAGCACACCAAGTCCAAATCCAGATCTTATGCGATTAATGAAACTAATTTCAACTATGACGATTTTAACAGAACTGATATCCCGGGATGTTTAACTTTTCCTACAGGCTTTAATTTTGGCCTTGAATTCATTTATGACTTTATTTTACTTTTACACTTTAACTGTCCGAAAAACATAAAAAAAGAATTATTAGTTACGCGATGTCTTTATTTTACAGCCAGCCAGCTCACGCTTACGGCCGATTGTACCAACTGGCGCCAGAATTACTGGCGGGACTCATAACCACATCCTAAATCAGGTAATAGTTTTGCACCTCGTCATCGAATATTTTCCGAAATATTTTTTTTTTTTTTTTTTTTTTTTTTGTAATTAGGATGCTGATTGGAAAATCTTCTCGAGATTCTATAAAAAAAAATTTCAGCACTGACAGAATTTCTAGGATACAGGATAAATTTAATATGGTTGCTGGTTACCAATATGTTTGCTGACTAAGTAAATTCCAATTTGAGTTAGTCACTTGGAAGAAACTATCAAAACAGTCAAATTCTATTTTACTGAAATGTTCTTCAAAATATAAACATCAAAAACATTGGCTATGGTCATTTTTCTCTTGTCCGCGTTCGGAGAAATGTGGAAAACACTTCATTCAGGGAAAATTATTGGTCTTGAATCAACTATCACTTTTCTCCTAGTTTAAAATTAGGAAAGGCACTAGGAGACTCGCTTAGTATAGTCTAAAGCTAATAAAAATAATATGTGGCCTATATTTATATAGTTTACATCAATTCAGAATTAAGCCAAAATATTAGTTTCAACTCAAAATCATTAGCTTACCAGTGAATAAGCCATCAGAGAATTTCTAGAATCACTGCTAATATCGAAAAAGAGAGAAAAGCCTTTAATGTCCTAAATGAAAACATGTTCTCATTTTTTTCCCTTTTTAAGGAAACTGTGGATATTTTTCACAAATTTGAACAATTGCACAATTTTATGAAAACGCTAAAAGATTTTTGCAGTTTTTAATTTTTCGAGGTTGAAAAATTAAAAAACTGAAAACCTGCTTGAGTTCCTTACAGTTAATTTGAAGCGGTATACTTGTGCTTTATACGAGTTCTGTTCTATGAGCTCTTTTAAACCTCCTACCCATAACAGTCTTCTTTCCCTAACCACACTTCTCTACCACTGTTGTATGTAAGCCTTATCTGGAGAAGTAAAGTCGTCCTCAAACTAATTCGGTTCAGTCATTTGTGCAAATTTGAGTAACCCTCTTCACAAATTCTTCAGCTTTTCATGAAAATATATCGCAAACTACTACCTAAACTTAAAATTTTCCCTCTCGGGCTAAACTTCTATCCCAAGTTGTGAATACTTGTCTATATGGACCATGTCCGAGTTCTGTTCAGTTTATGTAGTAGGAAGGTGGACGTGGATAAAGTTGAATGTGATGGGTGAGAGGTCCAAGGGAATAGGAAAAGCTTAGAGGATTGGCAGCCGCCTCCATTCTAAGGTGGTTTTGGCTGGACTTTACATACACGATAAAATCCACTGAGTCCTTTTAGTCATGTGAGGAATACTTCCTTGCTTCTAGGCTCCTATATATATGTATACACAAGTCCCATCATCTCGTCATCGTGCACAGTCCATAGAGGAAAGTATTACAAGAAGTCCATCTGACCGTATTAGATATGCTCACATGGAGCCAACTAAAAACTAATGCCGTGAGATGTAGCTGTTAGGTGAGGGATGATGCTTCAGTTTCCCTTGTTACTGTTGTTGTTGTTGTTGCTGTTGTTGCTGTTACTACCAATGATGTAGTTATATACTTGTAGTTTTTGTTACTAGGTTGGTTTTAAAAGGGCACTGCGAACTCTCCCACGTATATACATATACATACATACATATATACTTGTATATACAAATACGAAGCAGTAAGCGTGATGACGACAAGAACAAGGCTTTCAGCGCATTTTTGTTATCTATGTCAAAGCTCCACTTTGGCTTTATTGCCCACCTAGAGAGTAGCAGAAGCAGAAAAATTTACCCTGTATGGCTACTGCTGGTTTATTTCTTTATTACTTTTCCAGTCGTCCCCGGTCGCCTTGTGCTCCCTTCAAAGGAGCGCACGGCATCTCTGAAAAAAGGATTATTAGTGATGTAGATATTCAAAGGAAAAATCTTTGGTTTGCATTCCGCCTAAATTAAAAATGCTCCAATGTCCTTCTCTTCCTCCTGCCTTGTCCTTTTCAGTTTCCGCACAAAAAACAAGTAAAAAGGAAAAAGAAATCCTGTCCCCATCAAAGTGCTCCAACGAATGCTTCAGATGGATCATATATAGTTGTAGGTTTTCCATTGTTTCTATCTGCAGAAAAACAAAAGGCGTCATCCTCCAAAGAAAGCCACTTTGAGATGATTTATTGATTTCGGGTACATCACGGTCCAGAACTTCTCTGCTCTTTATACACTATCAAACAAACAAACAAACAAACGACAACGTAGCCGTGTCGTGGTTGCCTTTTTGCCGGGTTATTTGCGTGGCATCTGCCTTGTAAGGAATTTCAAATGAAAACACAACATCCACCAACACAAAGAATCATATCCTCTGGGTGAATAAAAGCGGCTTAATATTCCTGCAGTATGTCCTTTTCGCAAATGCAACGTACATTATCCCAGCTACCGGACCAAAATCTTGGTAGTGCGCGCAATCTAGGAAGATAAATGGAAAGAGTCGGAGGAATTTTCGTAAAATAAAAAAAACTTATAAAAATAAAGAAACCACCACGTAGGTACAGTGAAAATACCATGGACGAAATATACTTACGCGTTCAATGCGGTTTACTAGCGAAATATATGACATTCCCAAAAAAAATCGGGTTTAACTACCCTCAGAGGGAACAGAAAAAATACGTCAATAGTTACTCGCTTGACTGCTTTTTGTGCTAGTTCTGCAGCCAGAAGATTAGCGCGCTAGGGGTAAACTGACGAGCAGCTACCCTCGGGTCTCGATTCATTGATTTTTTTTTTTTACAAGCGATTCATTCCATGTTTTGGTGCAGAATATTCTGTCGAATTCCAAGAATCACTTAGTCATAAATACACAATTTCACCTTTTTTTGGTGAACGTTTTATGAAGTCATTTAGCCGGATATTCCTTCCGGAGAGAAGCGGTTATAGGATTAAGAACTTTCGGGGTTGGAGCTCATACCTAACTGATTTACATCAAAAGATTTCTAGTTATGCGATGCGATAATTGCTCTAACAACAGTCGTTCTTTCAACTGAAAAATGTCTGTTTTGACGAGACATTTCATATTGTGGGCAATAATTTGTAGTGCACTTAGCCTTTCTAAGTTTTATTTATTTTTAATTAAATCAGGTAGGTGGCACTGACATATATAAAATGGACTGCTGACACTACTGAAATTGATTACATTATTTGACATTATATGGGATCACTTTTCTTTTCGGTTTAACTACTTTATTCCACTGAACTTAAAATAATAAGTACTATAAAAAATCCACCATAGTCTAGTTTCAGTTCAGTGGTTTTCCAAATGAATATATAAAATAGAAATAGATGGCAATACAATATTTGTAGTCCTTTCTCTATCCCCCATTCCTACTTTTAGGGACAGGCACACAAAAATTGCTTAATTTGATTTCTTTAAAAATTAAATTTAAAAAATATTTGATCTTGTAGGAGATAAGCTTCAAAGAATAGAAATAATTTCGAATGCATCTGTAAATTTTTGAACTTTTAATATGAATATTAAAGCGAAAGTAAAACTTGAAATTAAGATAATTGCACACCCCTGCCAACAAAAGTTGACCCATATGAAATAGAAAATCAGGGGCTGGATTCCACAACTATGAGTTTATGCGTGTACAAAACCCTGTTCCGATTCCGCAAAAGTGGAAATGAGCTCTTCTGTCAAAATTGTGTACATTTTAACTGATATTTTCTCACGGGCATTTTGTTCGTGAATTTTGAAGCGGTAAGTACATTGAACTGTGAGTTTTTATCGAGCGGTATTTTCAAAATTATTTGTTATATTATTTATTAATATTATTTTAAAATTTGTAGATAAAATGGCTGCAATTAAGGCGAAAAACACAAGAACAAAAAGAATTGCTAGTTAATTTTATGGAAATTAACGTAGAATTTGCAAACGATAGGTGAGATTTCTTTTTCTCCGTTTCTTTTAACGAGAAAGTGCAGAAATTTATAACAATATGTTAACGTCATTTTGATAATTTTATTCTAATTTGATTTTAATTAGAAATTTTGCATTTCAGATTCGAATCGATTTATGGAGCCCATACAAGGACTAGCAAATGGTCTGACATTTTGAAGATTTTGTTTTTATAATTTAGAATTTACGTTAAGGAAAGAGATGCGCTTCTCAAAGAGGCTTTTGAGAGAAGTGGGGTGAATGGTCTCAAAAAAATTAAGCCTCTAACGGATTTTGAAAAAAGAGTGCTTATGGTCCTAGCAGTTGTCCATGGTAACGAAGAAGTAGAAGAGCTGTTTAATAAGCTCGGATGTATAAGTATTGCTAATAGCTTTTTCAAACGTTTTATTTCTAATGAAAAGCACATTTTATGTATAATTAAAAATATTTATAGAGCAATGCGATGGGCAAATGGTTGAGGAATGGCTTCTAGAGGAGATACCAGCAGGTGAGAGCTCAGAAAAACCTCCCTTCGCGGCATATCAACCAACAAATGTAACGGCTGCCAGGAAAAGGTAGCGGCAACCTTCTGGGAAAAAGCCTTCAATAAAGGAAAAGCCAGTTAAAATAAAGGATGAAAAATTATTGTATATAAAAAAGAATTACGAATTGCAACAAAGAAAATTCGAGGTTGAAGAATAGTGGCGAAAGTCTTGGCTAGAATTAAGAAAAAAAGAATTGGATATAAAAATATTAGTTAGCGGTCTGCGGCTTCATGGAAAAAGAGCGCTTGTTGGCTCTTACTTAACTTGAACGTCATTTGGAAAAGCGTAAAAACTTTTAAAACTCTAAACTCTAAAAACTCTAAAAATTAAAACATAATAATAATATAATTTATTTCAATACATTTTTACGGTTGCTTTTTTCCATATAACAAAAGATATTAAAACGAGTAAAATTGTTGTCAACAATTATTTGACGAGCATGTCTTACTTTTGATAGCGTATTATCAACGATTTTATCGTCAATCATAATATGATCTTCATCAGTTTGCTCATAAGCTTCCTCTGTTAGTTCAAGCAGTGGTGCATTCGCTTTTAGCAAGACATTATGTACAACAACACAGGCATTAATAATTCGTCCTGCTTTTACAGGATCATAAAATAGTACTCTGTCTTTTGATAAAAACCGGTATCTACTTTTTAAAATTCCAATACAACGTTCTACAATATAACGTGTTCTTTTATGGGCAATATTAAACCGTTCTTCTCCTTGATTAGACGATTAATTAATAGTTGTAATTAGCCAGGGTTGAAGAGGGAAGCCAATATCTCCCAAAAGCCAGAAATTTCATTCTCCACGAAAATGTTTCCTTCTTAAATGTTCCTTTAATGCAGAACGGTGCCATATATAAGCGTCATTCGATGTTGCTGGGAAGTTTGCACTAGCATAACATATGATGTCAATTAAGTTGGGACCGCCATTTTATGGTAGAAAAGTTTTAAATACGTCAAAATTTAGGGCTCAATTAGGGCTAATTTAATGCCATTTCCCCGAATTTAATGCTCTAGTACTTTTTAAAAAAATCCATGGATAATCCAACTTTATTAAAAGTTAGGACCATCAACTTTAAAATGGAAAACGGTTTTTAAGACCCCAAAAATCCATGGATAAAATTTTAAACTGTTACGATACACGGTAATTTAGGACAAACAAATTTAGTTTGCAGTGACCACTGTGTAAAGCTACAAAAACTTAATAAAATTCTTTTGTAATTTGACAAATAGCGAAAAGCATTTATCAAGGTTCAAAAACTAATCTTCCTCATGTTTTACGTTATGAAACTCCGCAGCACAATGGAATATACTCGTAGAGAAAACAGGAAGTGTGGTAACTCAAATTTAGCGTAGTGAATTTCTATTTGTGTTCAAGGCATTGAATGTCAATTTCTAAGCTGGGCACCAACTTAGCATCTACATTTCGCTGTTACACTCAGCAATAGTTACCGCTGATTCATGGTTTCTTAGTTGGTTTGTTGGAGACTAGGCATAATAAAGAAACAGTCAAATAAATTATATTTACTCTACATTTCTGTGGATAACGCCTTATAACCTTTATCAGTTCGGAAAAGATTAGAGTATTCAACTGCTTTCCAGTATTATGTGTTGATCACAGATTTAATCCGACTGAAAAAAACAGTATTACAAAAATGTTGGTAGCGTGTAGTTTAACATCGATGGAGCATTTTGTTTTTTAAACTTTTACTTTTATGGTTTCTTGGCCTCAATTGATTTCTTACTTTCGGAGAAAAGACATTAAATTGGCCCTAATTAAGGCCTAAAATATTATGCAGTGCACACTATTGTAACAATACTATTTAACCTATTCTCAGTAGTGGTGGTGGTCCTAACTTTTAATAAACTTGGGTTATGCATGGATTTTTTTAAAAACTACTAGAGCATTAAATTCGGGGGAGTGGCATTAAATTAGTCCTAATTGAGCCCTAAATTTTGACAAAACATTTCTACCATGAAATGGCGATCCCAACTTAATTGACGTTAACATATGACGCATTTAAGGGGGAAAACGCAAAGAGAAATTTCGAAATTTTCGATTTTTTTTGTTTGGCTTTTCTTCAAGCATAACCTCTTAAGAATGTCTGGTGAAAGCCGCATGCAAAAATTCGAAAAAAAATAGCGGAGTTATGGCCGATCTAGTCAGCGCCGAGCGGCCGAACGAAATTCAGGTAGAAATACGCCGTCGGCCCCTATTGTAACATCGTTTGCGTATCCGGGCGTTATATCGAAAATTTCCGTTCGGAAATAATATATTCGGTGAAAAATGGATAAAAAAAAAGGTTCTCGAAAATCTCAGAACCATTACAAGTATCGACCGAAGCGGAGTGGCTGATTCTATGTAAGTTGAAGAATTTTACGATTTATTCATTGCTCAACTTTCAAACGCGTTTTTCTCGAAATCATGTTTTTGAAATCGGTACGCAAGATATCTCAAAAACTAATGAACCGATTGCAATTATCTTTTTTTGTGCTTATTCTAAACATAATTATCTAGTCTTTGTCATATTGATTTTTTTTGTGGCTTACTTTTTTTTAATCGGCGAAATAAGGTCGTATTTTTCTCTAAAAATCGCTATGTAAATTCAAATGTCCGCCATTTTGTCAAAAATTGATATTATCAAAATCGCATACGACGAAGACTAGATTATACTGTCCAGTTTAAATCTTTTTATTTGTTTTTTTATTTGGATGATTACAGATGAAGCAGGAGTGCGTACCGTGGAGGGTTTTTGCAGTACTTTACGGACCAGAGGATTACTCGGCGAATATTTGATATTTTTCAATAAAAAATTTTTGATGTATTCTTAAAAATGTGTTTTATCATTTAAAAAAGAATTCGTTTGATTACTGCTATAGAGTGCCTTAAAAAAATCCAGAAGAATTGCTTTTTTTCGCGCTTCTCGGTGCGTTTTCCCCCTTAAAATCGCTGATTATTAAGACGTTTATTGAGTGATTGCCTTTGCGGCAATAATATACGCTGCTTGCGGAATTAATTTTGATGTGACTTCCATCAATTAGATCCACGATTCCTGGGAACGATGCGAGTTGGTAAAAGTCCTGTTTGATGTCACTTTTTTCTTGCTGCCCAGGAAAGTAAGCATACTGATTAGAGACTTCATTGATAATGTCTGTAACTTCATGTATGCTTCGGCTCACAGACGTTTGCGACATGTAAGACATAAAATCCTCCCCAATCGCTCGTTGAAAGCTTCCCATAGTAAAAAAACGGAACTCACATAGAAATCACTTCGGGTAGCGTTTTTTTCCCAAGCTGGATAGTATGTGCGGACGTAAATTAAAGACTGTATTCGAATCATTTTCAGATTACGTATAGGTCCGAACATGTGTCCACTTTTCGAATGCGTTTACTGGATGTTCGTTGAAACATTTTCTACAACACAGGTAGGTAGCTTTTCTTGTTGTATAACATACTGCAGGCAATGTACAAATATTTTGTGAAAAACCAAAGTTTTGTATGGCAACACTAAGGAAGGAATGCCCTATTAAGTTCAGTTTTGAAAATGTATTTACTATTGCCATGAAAATACCATGTACCAAATTTCAGCTCTCTACGTCGAAGTGCTGTCAGACAGTATGAAAAGCTAAAGTTTTGTATGGCAACTACAAGATAGAGTTGCCCGATTTAATTTATTTTTTAACTCTTATTTGCAATTTTTATGAAAATGGCGTGAACAAAATTTGAGCACTCCACGTTAATGCGTTCTTGGGCAGTGCCCAAATAAATAGAGAAAAACGAAATTTTCGTATAGAAACCGTACGATTTGTCCCATTTTCGAATGCATTCTCGAGTTATCGTGCAAACGGACGAAAGTACAGACAAACGAACAAGCAAAATCAATATAACTTTGCGTGGGTGTCCAATTTAATAATTTCAAAAGAAGATGTCATTGCATTGCTACAAAGTCGTACATACTATAACTCTACATAACCCCTTTAAGGTATATTCACTAAGAAGTTAATCGATTGTGGGTTACGTTATAGTGGAAAAAGTATATCTGCACGCCACTTTTACTCTATACAAATGGGAAAATGCAGGGAACATTTTCAAAAAGCCGAACGCGCCTGTCAAAGGCGGGGGTAGCACTTGGCGTTCTCTGTTTTTCCTTTCGGCAGACTCGAAGAGAACAAGTTCGACGAGAGCCAGTCATGTAAGAAAAATTATTGTCTTTTGGTTTAAGAATAAAAAATTAAATTAAGCAGCTTCGCTCACAGGAAAATAAAATAACTCGCATAAGGAAAGCTTTTGGGAGCCGAATAGAAGAATATGTTTTTTTTATCCGTCTTACTAGAAAATAAACCACGATAACCGCAACGAAGATATTATCGTCGATATTCCGATAATTAAAGTAAAATTTATAGATAACAATATTAAATACATAACGTGATGTGTCTAACAAACTAATATAATCAAAATGGAAACAGAAACTTAAATTGGAAGATCCCAGCAAACATTTTCTCGGGTTTTCTCATTTGAGAGAAATTCTCGAAGAGCAACAATTCGATAATTTTTCGATTTTACGAATTTTTCTCGACATATGGCCTTCAGGTTCAAAGAACTTGCAGTATAATTCGAGAATTTTTCGTTTTTACGAATCTCCTCGAAAAATTATGAAGTCTTTCAAAACATTTTTCAGATTCTGCATGACAATGCAAGCGTGCCAACAGCATTCTTTTCAAGTATTCGGCCGAAAAAAGTGAAGTGAATGATGAGAAATTAAAATTTGCATTTGATAAATGTTTCTCATAGTTTGGTTGTTTATTTTGAATTGGATATCGAACAGTTTTCACAAAGCATAGTTTATTCGTTTATCCAATCCGAGATCGAATAATTTTTACAAAGAAATCTCGAATACATATGACCCTTGTATATAGCACGAATTGATATCGAGTCGTTATTTTAATTCGAATTAGCGTTCCTTTTCCTTCATTTTCGGCTCGAGAGCGAAGTTAAACTTCGATTGAGCGGGTCGATTCCGATTCGATCCCCAATCGTAATATTTGCTGGGATAAATTACATCTTACAGATTGTTAACCTATACTAACTAGCCTAGCTTAGTATTGTATTTGATGACGGCCGTAGGGTATAATTATAAAAAATCAAATAATATGTATATAATTTGTGAAGGGATTTGGATTTCACACTGAATTATATAAATTAGTATGTGTCTATAGCCTTCCTTTCAGTTCACTTCTCAATTCTCTGAAATTATGAAGAAACAATGAAAGCCTATAGATTACCCCTAGATGTAGTGGTTTACATATATTTAGTTAGAATGAGGTGTCCAAGAATTATTTAATGTGAATATAACCCAGTTTCCTTTAAATGATTCAAATAAATCTTTATATATCCACCATAAACTTTTGGACGTCTGAGTTCACTGTAGTATAGCTAGCAGGCAGTTTAGAGCTTCATTGCTGTCCTGATGAGATCACCCAGCACTGCTGATCGAAGCACATAAGATGAACTCGAAATTTCTTTATGAAATTTTGATTTTCGGATACTCAAACTTATTTCCAAGTTTAGTACTGAATATTTGTGATAAATGAAAATGATTATGGTCTTTCTAATCAGTAATCCATTTAATATATTCCAGGATATAATATTTTATGCACCTTGTTCGGTTGCTATTCTCATGGATCAGAAATTAATTTTCTGCCTGATGCTACGGTTGCTGTCAAAGTTGATGTACTAAGTAATTAGCATTGGGGGGAGTTACTATTTGCGCTATAATCCATTACATTTGCGGTGATGACTCGAGGTACATCATATGCATTATTAAAATTGTATTGCAGTTCCAAGCATACTTGGCCTTAATGATTCTTGCAAGTTATCTGATATTCGGTTAGAGCACTAAGATACACCACTGTCTTTTAGAATGAAAACTTCGCCATACCAATGGCAACGAAGATAGCCCTTGATATAAAAATCAAGGGTAAGGACATTGCTATGCTTTCGGATAGTCAGGCAGCCTTGATGGCTCTGGGTAACAGCTTTTTGGGGGACAGATTACACTCCTCTATGCTCATGTCGGATTCATGTTTAAATACATATTCTCTTTATTATACCACAATTCTCGGCTGCTCTCCAACATATCCATCTTTTATTAACAATATTATTTCTTCCGGTCTAATGAAATCCATCACCACAACTAATAATTCAAAAAAATCTCTTGTTCTAGTATACTTTTCTCCTGAAAATCATATAATACTACTAGAAACTATTGTTATAACTTACTTAAATTAATTAATGGGGCTATCCACCTACGACTGGACGAATAATCTTTGTGAATGCGATATGTGTAAACAATTGAACTTGCTTTATGATACACTGTCTATCGGTTTTTCTCATTGTGTACCTCTTGTTACTTCCAGTCTTGATGTAATTTCTCACGCATGAATGAATGTTTTAAGGAACCATTGGAACATCTTAAGATTTCAGACTTTAAAGAATAAGAATTTCAAGTGGTTTTGCTGCTCAAGGTGTGACATTGATCCTCTAACTTATTCCAAATTGGTTTTGAGAGACTTCTATAAAGATTATGAACATAAAAAATAATTAAATCGGCTCTGCTTTGTGAGCCTAAGCAGTTCTGAAAGTTTGTGAACTCTAAGCTCAATTTTAATAGATATTTTTTGATGTTTTTCAAATTGCTTTCTACGATAACAACAGGCTCATTCCATAACAAATCGACCAAAAATCATATAAATTAAAAATTAAAATGTTTCCCAACACCGGTCATCTTTAAAAATTCATATATATTTTGCTATTCATGCTAGAACAGTGAAATATAGTTCATTTGAAAGCTATCTAAAAAAACAAAAGCATCTCAAAAATATATTCGAAAAATATATCAAGGTAAGGATTTTATACATTATCCTTGAATATCCTGGAAGACATACTTTCAATTTTATGAATTCTTTTTATTTTTTAATATATTATCCACTAAAGCATATCACCAAATTGTAAACTACTTAACAGAATCAGGTAGTAAAAAGTATGAAAGTTTCACCATCATGTTCATAGTTTCTTGAAAATATCATGAAAGGTAGTAGGTAATTATCTATGAAAGTAGTGCGAGTTTATTCAACAGAATTCTGAATTCTATTTGTTTCAATTTATGAAGAATAATATGAAACTTGCGAGATTTACAAAATTACTTTGAGTTCGTATCTAATGAAAACGTTTTCCGACCTGAAGATACTGTTTTACAAAACATCTTGGAAGCTGATTGCAAAAGTGGCCTAACCCACAAAATTTCAAATTTCGAACTAAGGGCGCCAAAAAAATTCCCATATTTTACTTAATAGATAAAAAAAAAGACCTGAGAAAATTTCCCCATCTACGGGCTGCTCAGCTGTATATTAAATTTTTACGCTCTCAGTCATTTAGTCTCTTATTGAATGCAGAAGTGGCTTAAGCAAAAATTCGTGGCCTAACCCACAATTCATTTTTGTGGCTTGGGCCATTTTTATTCCTCTAAACAGAATGTGTGAAAGTGTGTAATGCAAATTGTAAAAATTGGCTATATTTTCAAATATATTAATGTAAAACTATTTGTGTTAGGCGATAATTCATGCAAGAGTTCTATTTTTCCATACGTTTACACTTCTTCATCTTTTCTCCATCTATAAGAAATGGTTGCACTACATCATCGGCTTGTTCTGTACCTACGTAGTATTGTATCACAAGCAGTGGCAAAAAACATTTCGCCTAAGCGGGAAGCAATAAACGACGTCGTAGTGAACGCGGTTGGAAAAGAAATAAAAAAAAAATCCTACGCAATTCTGGTAAAAGCTATGTAACTGCCAGAGGAAAAAGAATACGGGAAGAGGATTAGATACCGGAGAATTGCAACACAGAATTTTCTCAAGAGAAAAAACAACGAATATTTTCAAATTACTACTCACTGGAAGATTTTGATTCTCAGACTGCCTATCTATGTATGTTGGGGTAGAAACAAAAAAAAAAGAAGAACGTACACTAAAAATAACTCCTCAAAAAGGCCAAATACGCGGACGTATTTGTTACCGGATGGTAATGAAAACCATGTCTAGGTATGTAAAAAATATTTTAAATCCAGCTTTAGCATTTTTCGGACGGAAGATTAACTAGAGCTTTACTTAACAATACCAATTGCTCCCCACCTCCAAAAGATAGGCGGGGAAAAGTATCTAGCAGCAATAAAACACCTTTACAAAAAAGACGTTAAGGAAGAAAATATGGCATCCTTTTTTATATTCCGGAAAGTTTTCAACAATGATTTTAATCTTCATTTCCATCCAAATGTAACCGATAGCTGCAGGAAATGTGACTCATTTAATATGAAGATTCGTTTTGGTAATCCGTCAGAGAAACCTGCACGTGAGCAAGAAAGAGATCTTCACTTCAGGAAGGCTGAGTCAGCTAGAAGTGGGATGGTAAAGGATGCTGAAATGGCTGAGGATCCTACAAATGAATTGAAAATTATCGCATTTGATTTAATGAAAACTTTAGCTACTCCTGTAATTTCTACTGGATTCTCATATTATAAACGGCAACTATGGACCTATTGTTTTGGGGTACACAACTTAACCAGTAAACAAGCGACGATGTATATATGGAATGAACCGGAAGTTTCTAGAGCTCTCCAGGAAATATCCTAATGCCTCTCACATTATATTGAAAATAAGGTTAATACGAGCAAGTTAAAAATGTATTCGGATGCCTGTGGGGGACAGAATCGGAATATTAAAATGTACGCCTTTTGCAATTAATTAGTATGTTCTAAAGAATGTCCTATCAGTGTAATAGATCACAAGTTCTTGGTTTCTGGCCACTCCTATCTTCCATGCAATGAAGATTACAGAATAATTGAGAAACAGAAAAAGTTTCATCCTAATATTTTTGTACCAGATGATTGGGTTGAACTTGTTAAGCATGCAAGAAAAAACAGCCATTCGAAGTGGTTCGAATGAAAAGAGAAGATTTTAAAAGTCTAAAATGTTTGGAAGATAATATAACTAATAGAAAAATTAATGCCTCTAGGGAAAAAGTGGAGTGGCTAAAGATCCAATGGATAATGGCTAGCAAAGAAAACTAATTACGTATGTTTTATAAGTACTCCAATCATCACGAAAACAGTTTTTATGACGTTGATCTCTATCCAAGTGTAATTCAAAAACTGAACCGCAGTCCTTGGAGTTCTTGTATCCCAATGGGAGACGTATTGATACATTAAAATTCAACGATTTGCAACAACTGATGGAATTTATACCCCCACATCCATCACGCAGTCTACAAGCAACTTAAACACGCCAAAAAATTATATTAAATTTAATAATATCAAAACAATCGCTATGAAAATATGAGCATTATTTTTATTTATATGGAAATGTATTTTTGTTAAATTAATTTTTGTGTATTGTAAGAAACTGAAACTTAAAATAAATCCGTTTTCTTAAAACAGTCCAAAAATTGTTTATTTTTATTATTATTTTATTTGAAAAGTTACTACGATAATGAACAGACAAAGTCCAATAATGCATTACCGTACAGATTAAACAAAAATATTAAATAAAAAAGTAAGAAGAAGAAAATCTTAATAATAATATAAAAGAAAAAGAAAATAGGTACATAATTCATGAAAAAGATAAGAAAATATAAAATAAAGAGCGAAAAGTGAAGAAAATAAAGATAAAAATAAAGCTAACTAAAACTAACTAAGAAAGAAAAAGAAATTAATATGTACAATACTACATCTATGCGAGATATGAAAACAATAACAAAAAGAGAGAAAAAGTCAATATGAAACGAGGCATTGGTAGAAGGGTGAAAAGCTTAGCTAGAAAGTCTGATCTCATTCAGTATCAGTCTTCTAAATGTCAGGAGGTCGGTGTTAAAGATATCAATAGTATTGAAATTTAAATTATACGATTTAAGAATTCTGAAAATAGGAGACTTTTCCTTGATGTTGGATCTACGAGAGGGCAGTCTGAATTAAGGTATATTTCTGGGTGTGCGAGTGGGAGCGTTAAAGTCGATTCTAGACAGTATAATAGGACAATCAAATAGACAGTTTACCATCCTAAAAAGAAAGATATTATCCAGGTAGGCTCTGCGATTGACCAAGTATAACAAATTAAAATGACTGAGCCTTTCGGGATAATCAATCTAAATATTATTGAATTTAAATAACAAGAGCCTGGAAAATTTCCTCTGAACTGACTCGATTTGATCAGAATAAGAAGAGTAAAACGAACTCCACACTTGACATGAGTATTCGAGAATACTTCTAACTATAGAATTAAAAAGACTAATATAAGAGTCGGAGCATTTAAAGGACCTGCATGTACGAAAAATAAACCCGATTAACCTAAATGCTTTGGAAGTAATGGCTGTAATATGGGAGGCGAATGTAAGCTTTGAATCAAATACAACCCCCAGGTCATTTATTTCATTCACACGAGAGATAGAAATATTATTAATTTTATAATCGAAATTAATGGAATCACGTTTCCTAGCGAAAGACATAACATTACATTTATTGATGTTAATTTGTAGAGAATTCTTGTTACACCAAGCTTCGAGCTTCTTGATGTCCCTTTGGAGTGAAAAACAGTCATTGATATTTGAAATTCTCCTAAATATCTTAGAATCGTCGGCATAAAGTAGGCAGTCACTCTCAATAAACGTGGGTAGATCGTTAATGTAGATTAAGAAAATAAAAGCACCGAGGATTGTGCCTTGAGGAACGTCAGACGCTGTATATAAGGGTCAGATCGGAAACCATTTAGAACAACTAATCTGCTTCGATTAATTAGGAAGGAGAAAAACCAAGAAACTGTATTTGTGTGGAATCCTAGTTGCGCCATTTTAAAAAGAACACGTTTATGTGAAATTTTATCAAATACCTTCGAAAAATCGGTATAAATGGCATCAACTTGCCCGCATTCATCAAGAGCGTTAGCGATAGTGTCAGTGAAAAGGACAAGATTGGTAGTGGTTGAACGTCCAAGAAAAAATCCATGCTGCTGGTCACAGATATACGCTTTGACTTGGTAGAATAGTTGACAATAAGTAATTCTTTCGAAGAGTAGAGCAAGGCCGTTAGATATCGATATAGGCCGATAGTTAGTAATAAGTCGAGGTAACAAAGCTATTCTTTAATATTTGAGGGATAGTATTCGTGTGAACAGATAGGTTAAATAAATTACGTATTGGTTCAGAAAGCGTGTGAGAATATTTCTTGAAGATCAAGATCCTAAAATAAAGAAATTTCTAAATGCAAAAATGGCCCATCCCACATAAAACTGCATAAATTCAACGTGTAGAGTTGATTAGACGAGTTGAGTAAAAAGAGGGTATTCGATTATGAGTGCGAGTAATTTTTCGCTCCTTTGAGATACAAAGTAAAGATTTAATGCAAAAGAGAAAATAGCAGTGCCGGGAACATTTCCGCATTAAGTGGTGTGGATGATGTGTAATTTTTTCGTATACTTTTTTTACAAAAAGTCATTTTTTTAATAGAATAGTAGTTTACGGAGCAAATTCAAATCAAACTTTTCTCAGTTTTACACACTGGCATATATAATATGGGCTACTCGATATGCTATAAGATGCTGGTACAATATTTTGTGTTAAAAATAGTTCTCAGGTCGATGCCAACATTGAAAAAACCATTTGCGGGAAGATGAAATGTCAAACCTTTCGAATTTCCGTTGAGTAGGTATCTATGAATATATTGCCTTTGGTAAAACACGTTTTATCACTAATTAATTTAAAAACATTTATTTCGACGAACCCACTTATTTTGTTGTTGTTTACAGTTCACTTTCAGTTGGTACTTGGTGCTTAGACCGAAATAAAACGCTGTATAGAAGTGAGACCACTTTCTACAGTGTATTTCTATGGACATAGTCAGTCCATATTATACATGTCAGTGGTTTTACATAAAAACGTTGCAAATATTTTAGAATGTAAGGAGTTAGGACTAAGTGCTCTGATGTGGTAGTGAGGGAGTGTGTTTCGTGGCTTAGGAAGTGATTTTCGAGGGTTGCGGTCCCAAAGTCAAAATCTGAGAAAAACCCTAGAGACGTAACATCACATGCATTCAATAATATTCATTGAAATAAATTTTGATTTTTTTAAGTTTTGGAATAAAAATTTTTTTTGAAGTTGAATTATGTAAATAAAAAAAATATAAAATAAAAAACATATTTTTTTCAAATAACTCAATTAAATATTTTTATCTTCAAATTTAGAGGGGGGTCATAACCCCTCTGACACGACACCCCCCCCCCCCCCTCCCACTGGATCGGCCACTGTGTCACACATGTAACCTATTTGATATGGAATGGAATGAAAGTGTTGATTTCTATAAAATTCGTGTATTAGAACGTTGCTTTTCTTTGGGGTCCTTGAGTAGGGGAATTTTCAGAAATGTAGCTGTTTGAAACAGCTGAGAAACACCTGGGTATACCTTGGCATAGTGACAGCGACTAAGAGCATTTTCGGTGGGAGCAGGCGCAATATTTTCCACCATATATGAGCCGTTTATTTTGAAACTGGAATAAGCTCCTTTACTGCACATTCATTACAACCATCCTAGAGTAGGTACACTAGACCGGTTTAGCTTTCATTCTATATGGGTCTATAAATAGCATCAAGTCTGTCCAACAAATATCGATTTTCCTATCATTGGCTTAATTGAAACAATCATGTTAACTTACCAATATACAAACCTAATAGATAGCAACACAAAACACTCGAACTCGACACTTCCACGCACTTATAATCTGTGAAAAAAAAACGATATAGTTCGCCAACACCCTCACACTCCTTCCCCTTACATTATTTCCTAGCTGTCTTACTCTGCTTTGCAACTCATATTTTATTACTTCCACGTTAGAAATTCGAACTTCGATATTTCGCATTTGAATACATCTGAGTCACCAGTTCTCTGCTTAACTTCATTTTCGCCGGAAAAACTTGTGATCCAATATGGATTGTCATAGTGGAACTAAATATTAAAAATGTTCGTCCTGAAATCGATGCGAATGGAGCATTATGAGTTTACTGTCAATAAATTGGGCGAATTCATGAAAGGGAAGTTTTCAAAAGGAGACCTTCATCCAATTCTGAAAAAATGCAAATTCACAAAAATACCCTTTGCTTTCTGCTGTTTAGCATTGTTATGCCTGGTCAACTGTCTTTAAACCTTATACCTACATATGTACATAGCAGGTCAGTAGCTATAGCTTTGCATGCTTGTTACTATATTCAGAGCATGCAAATAATGCACATTTATGCATCACCCACATAAAAGAAAATAGTTACCTAGTAGATGTTGGAGAGTAAAAAAACGTGTCTTACTAAGGGATGTGATGCTATTATTGTAGAGCACAGAACATTGCTAGCATAGGTTTTGCTTTGTTTTAATGATTATCACTTTCCACAATTTTAGGTACAAAGAAGCACTTTTACTAAACTTTGTATCTAAAACATGTACACATACATTACATACATACATACATTACCATGTCCATTTATTTTAACCCAACATTTTCATTATGTTTCTTTAAATATTCACTACTCTGTTCTCTATCCTCTGTCAATTTTCAGTACCTTGCAAATTTGACCTTTATTTTTTACACTCTAGTTTTAATCAGTGTCCCAATTATTTAGAGAGAAAAAAATTCCCTTAAGCTTCTGACAGATCCAAAGAAGTAAAATTTCCAGAAGTTTTGAAAGCTTCCTCAAGCATTACGGCCCCGCTTTTAATTATTTAAGCCTGGACACTTTAGATTAAAGGGGGTAGGTAATAAGAAAGTGAAGTGTCCACTATACTGACAGGGCAAAATAGTGGAAATACTCGGGGTTGGAAGGATAGCCCGACGATACTTTGCAATACTCACTTCGACCCTTGAGCGATAGGTTTTCGATATTAATAAATAATTTAAGCTTGAACTTTAACCGAAGCTAGCCATTGTGGTCCATCTTGTCCACTGCGGTGGCAAAGGTATATAGGTACACGTCTTACCTTATTTCACTCTACAGTCATCATTAGCATTCCTCTATGGCCCGTCCTCCCGCCCCTATCCTAAATACATCCTATACCTTAGTCGCAATCTATCCCGCATTAAATTTGTACAGAACGTGGAGAAGACGACCATGGCTATACTGCTGGACGATGGTCTAACGTGGAGAAGATGACGTATATCTATGGATACGGATGTGTCTTTACGTATAACGAAGCGGCAGCATTGAATGGTGGAAGGCTGAAGGTTCCCTGTGTACTTTGAACAGACTCCCCCTTGATTCTCCTCCCGTATACAAGGAATATATTACCCATACCTCTTGAGACTGCCCGGTCCACTCACTTCCCACTTTGAAAAGCTTCGAATTCACCTCACATATATACAAACAAAAAGACATACACGGGGACAAGGAAGATGTGAACCGTTGGCTGGTTTCTCTTGTTAGGTGTGGGTGGTCTTGGAAAACGTGGACGTCGACATCAACGAGAACGACGACGACGACAACGGGGATGCTGAGATGGAGGGCTGGGATGGTTGGGATTTGACCCTCTTCAAAAACCTCAAACCGTCGAATGTTGAATCGCGGCAGCCATCTTGACGTGTATTTGGAGAAATACGACTAGCACGGCTGTTCAGGACTAGTATATATGTATACATTCACAATCTCATATATGAAAGTATATATATGTACATACTACATATAGGTATATGCCCCCGCAGCTATACTTTCATGTTAATACTTACATACAGATTTAAGACTGAGAAGCACATTGTATATCGGCAAATACAAGCAGTGCACTCCAGTGACCATCAGGGTAGAAGTGGCGAACGATACACGTGAGATGCTGGACACAGCAGTAGCATATAAATGTAAAGTCCACCCTCCCGCATTGCCACAAGCGCTCACCTATATATCATAGGACATGTATAGATTGATACTAAGCTTGAGAGCCAGCAGTGTCCTATTCTAGTAGCTGCCCTCTATATGTATACCTCTATCAACCCCCACTAACAACCTGCCCGCCCATAGGAGATCTCATCTCATTCCAAGCGTTGATGGTCTTGAGCGGTTCAAATGACGAATGCCGTCGTCCTCTGCAAGGAAACTGAACTTTCTGTTCCCATTCTTCAAGGTGTTGTTATATTTTCCAAGAGCCCAGGATCAACCCGTATAAATGCAAAAATTACAAAATTTCTTTCGAACAGTTTTCGCTTGGTGACTCTATTTTAGTGAAAAGTTTTGCGAAAGCATAAAAAGGATACTTTCTTCAAGGAACTTCTAGTGCACTGGTCCTGTTTGTTAAATGGGTCGATTTCAATTCAACGACGGGATGCGATAGAAAGAAAAACTTGATTGATACTAAAAAAAGGAAAAGTGGTATCGGAAAGGGAAGATGGACAGTGGGGGGGGGGGGGGGGGTAAAATGTATTCATTCTTCGAATTCTCTGGCATGTAACTAAACTGATTACAATTTCCATGAGCTGACAACAAAAGAGAGCGAGTGCGATTCGAATGGATTAAATTGCGATTTTCTAAATTTCGATAAGTAAAAAACTCCTTAAATATGGTTAAATAAATGTCGTTTTTTGTTTATTTATTAAAATTTTTTTTTTTTTATGTAAATGAACAAAATATATCATTTCTTTAGATCTTAGGCGGATCGTGCAGCAAAAGTTTTCAACGCTCTCACAAAGACACTCAGGAAAAGTCCCGCGATATTAATTTATATACCTTAAGACCTAGATGAAAGCTATAGGTTATAATAAGATTGTCATTCCGTTTTTAATGCATAGAAATAATGCTGGTAGAGTAAAAAAAAAACTTTAAGGAGCTTCACTTTCTTGTTTAAACAGCTACACTGAAGATTAAGAAAAAATAAATCAAATATGGACATTTTGAGCTATTCAGTTACAATGAAAATATCCATTATCTATGAAATCAATTTTCAGAAAAAGGACCACAATTTAGTTTTCACGGAAACTTCCAAGTTTTCCTAAATAACGTTTGTTTCATGGGCTTGCGATGGGTACACTCCGAGATATATATACCAACCACTTTTCCGCCACTTTTTTCATACTTCAAAATCCCTTATCGCCGTTGTAAATGGATCACAACAATAAAAATTCTGTTTTTCACAATGAATCTTCGTGTGAAATTTCATCAAAATCAAAGAAGATCCATTCACAAATTATCACAAATTTGGTGGATTTTCCGTGGAATGACCCAAATGGTACAAATCAGGTAACTCCTTGGTAAGGTTGCCATACAAAAATTTCATTTTTCACTATATACTTGAACGCACTGCCTGAAAGCCCGCCGACATCGAGATATAATTTTTTTCATGGCGTTCTCATAGCAATCGTAAATACAATTTCAAAAACAGACTTATTCGGGCAACGACTTATTGGTAGTGCCATACATAAATTTAGGTATACATTGTGAAAATCATGAGTCCTAGAACTAATAGAATATACAAATTCTACGAAATTGGATATAATCACTTTTACTGTCTGACGAACCGTTCCAGAAATAGATGCGAAAAACCACTTTTAAAATCAAATTTGCCCATACGAAATTAGTTATGTACATACGGGTATTCATTTAGGGTATCGTCACAATTGGTCTTAGACCAATTCTAGTTTTAGTTCTAGTTTTTCTTATAAATGGAAAGAGACATTCTCCGAAATCCTTGGAGGTTTGATCATTCAAAAAATTCGCGATGTGACACTATCCCCGCAGTTATACGGACAAATGAAATACTTGTTTATAGCTCCAGCCCAGATAGCTATACCAAATCTAAATTAGTATCTGGTTCGACGTATACCTCGTGGATTAATTTGCGCCCACATATGTATGCATGTTCATATTGTTTACCCCAGTTTTATCAAAACAAGCCTCATATGTTAAAGCGTTGTATTTGCAAGAATAGAGTCTCATTCTCATATTTCCAGATTATATTTCTATAGAAATGTACTGGATGCGTGCTGTCTCTCATGCAAGAATTTCTCGCTCTTGTGTATATTGATAAGGATGGTATTTTTCTGCTATTTACAGTCGTGAGACTGTAGAAGTTGACACTTGCGATCTACGTGCAGTACGACCATCCCCTATAGCTCATCCTTGTTCTATTAATTCTAAAATCTGCTCAATCACAGCAATTTCATTCTGTTTAGAATAAACAACACTTAAAGAGATTGCTACCTACGATATTACTACTAATAATTCTATATAAAAAAAAACTCATATTTTCAGCATCTTCTGGAAGACTCCTTCATGGCATATGATAGAAATCGTCGTTAGGAGTCACCGATATAAATCCTGCAAATATCGTGCACTCGGGAGATTCTCTATATACTGCTTCCTTGCCTGTGAGGTGTTTCCAGTACACTCACCAAACATGGAAATCTTTTCGCCTAATCCACATGTAGACAAAGTTGAGTTCATAATAATTCTCAATTCAAGATAAAACTGGTTTATTAGTAAAAAACTACTGATATTTTCAACAATAAAAGTGTAATGAAAAGTGTTAAAAGCGAGTTTAACCATTTGAAGGACAATTCAGTTACGAGTAATTATAGCTTTCATTTTTCTACAGCAGAACTATCGAAAGATATATCGAAGACTGACAGGCCTGCGTATGTATTGGTGCCATAATTTTAATCCAACATAACAAATCAAAAAGAAAGTTAAAAAAAAAGGATTAACATGGATACGGTAGTATGGAGGCATTTAGCTGATATGTATTTAAATATCATTATAAAACTAGTTGGAAAGTATTTTCGTTTTGTTTTATAAATTCATGAAAGCGAAATGTCCTGATCTTTCGTTTATATTTTAAATTATGAATTCAAAAAAATTATGTTTTTATAACGGTAGCCGGCAGGTAACCGGTATGTATTATTTGGAGTGCGGGCTATCAAATAAAATAAGCCAGACTGATTTAGCTAATTTGCTTCCGGAGGTCTGGACCCATAAGTAAAAGTCTTCCCTTTTTGGAGATTATGTCTAAAGAATCGTTATTTCTCCGAAGGTTTGTGGAAGGGATCCCCTTTTAGAACAAATTTTTGCTTGAATTGATAATGTACAGTGAGGCAGCACTGTGAAGGATTATACCATATGGACGGCGGCGGACCATGTATATACATATATAGTGGACTCAAAAACAGTTCTTTAAAAGGATTGTGTTTTTTTTTTTTATATATATACATAGAGGAAACCGAGTGAGATTTTATATAAAGACCGCAATTGTTATAAGTTCGATGATAAAAATTTTCCGATTTTGTATCGAAATGTCAGTACTTTTTCGTTGCGTAGTATTTTTTGCAACAGAAATGAGAAAAAAATTATGCTTAAAATTTTCTTCCTAAAGATTTCATTTGAAAGAAATATTTTGCGGTTAAATTTTTCTGGGAAGGTGACTTATAATAATGATAATAATGACATACCATTAACATTTTACCTTGTGCATCTTAACCCTTTATATTTAAGAACACTTTAAGTACACACTTAGCAGCTTAAAAGTGTTTGGTTTCATGTTTTGAAGAATGTTAGACATTAAAACAAAGACAAGATTTGTTTTTCCATTAAAAAACCAAAATACATACCTAATGTATTATTTTGGCGGCGTATGTATAAAATGTCATTTTAGGCCACCCATGTAATTTGAATAAAGCGGGTTAAAAGAAATTTAGCATATTTGTCAAAATAAACGAAAATATAGCTTCTTTTTTTAAACTTCTGCTTATCTCATATTTATTTTTTAGTGCCAAACCTTTGAAAAAAAAAACATAATTTTTAGAATACATGAGTAAAATGACACAGGTTGGTCTTTTTGCCCTTGGCCAAGGTATGTTAATTTGCCTTTGGCCGAGGTATGTCATTTTACCCAAATGGCCATGAGTAAAATAAAATGATTATTATAATATTATTATTCATCACATATCTACGAATCTCACATCAATATTTTTTAGAATAGGAGCAATCCACCAAAATAAGCATATTTAATAAAATTAATATTTAATAGCGAAAACACACAATACTAATCGCTGTAAAAAATACTCAAGCAATCACTTTCTTTTCTTTTCTCCACCAATAGTCTTGGACACTGATATTCTTGTTGTCGGCAGCAAAATAACTGAAGAAAACGACCAATACTATTAGAAATGTGTCGGACACTTAGATTTCATGGAAAGACTAATTTGCCATTTTACCCAACTTCCTCTAATTAGAATTTTTAAAGTAAATGTAAAAATTTCGATTCCAACGAAAAATTACGTTCTATAAAATAAATATTTAATAACAATTATTTGCTCATTTTAAGACAAAGAAATTCCAAATTAAATACTGGTGTACTTTCGTCGTTATACTAGTTAATGCCACCTTACGAAGTGCAAGAGCGAAAAGTATCCGCCTTGTTAGTTCAGTGTAAGAGTAATGCCCAGCAAGCGAAATGCTGTGATGTACAGACTCAAAAATTTAATCAAAGTATTCCGTAAGAATTATGAAAATCAATGGGCAATTCTTGTGCACCAAACGAAAAAATAAATAAATGACTCAAATTATGCAAGAATATATAACCAATAAAATAAAAATCGAAAGGTAGTAATCGAAAGTATTATAAAAATTGATCGATAAATAACAGAAATTGGGAAATAATGGTTAACTAAAAACCAATATAAATCGAAAAATAAGTTCTTTTTCTTTAAGGTGGTAGGAGTCCACTCTTGGAAAGACATGAGTCAATGTGAGATAATGGGTCGAATGCGAAAAACTCAGTCTCACTAGGCAGATCGAGAGGATATCCAACGACACTGAGGCAATAGTTGAAATTATATATGAAACCTAAGTCTCAATTGTTCAACTCAGCCTGAAAAGTCAGATAAAAATCAAATACCGACTATCAAGGACCAAAAAATCAAGCTATTGGCAAAACTAAAAATTTCGTAAATCACGAAAAAATAATCAATATTAAAGCCAAGTTAAAAAAAATGATAATCAATACAAAATGGAAACAAAAAATTTAAATTGAAGCCATGGATCAAGAAATGCACGATTTTTTAAATGGCAATAGGTCAAATTCAGTGCGAAATAAATTGGAAGGTAACATTCAGTTTAAATACAAATAGAACGCTAGTTTTTATCAATTTCGTTAAGTTCAATGGGCCATCCCACACGAGTATTCAGAATGCATACCGGTTTTCTACGGAAGAGGTGAGAAGAACCAAAGAGATATTTCTCGAAAGTGTAGAGATATCTCTTTGCTTCTTCTCACCTCTTCCCCAGAAAATCTGTTTGCATACTGCATCTGGAATACTCGTGTGGGATGTCCCAATCTTTGTTGGCACTAATATGGATAAGCGGACTAATAAAATTGATTTAAATTTTTTTTTTTTTAAATTAATTTTTTGAGCACTGTGAAACACATTTAATAAAGATATAGAGTAAGAAAAAGGCTACTTATTGTTTCACAAGGTTATTTTAATATATAAACGCGTTTCGATAGCTAAGCTAATCTTTATAATTACCGATGATGGTAGCTTAGCTATCGAAACGCGTTTATATATTAAAATAACCTTGTGAAACAATAACTAGCCTTTTTCTTACTCTATATCTTGATTTAGATTTGCTCTCCGATTTAGAGGATGGTCCGCCTTCCTTTACATACGCAATTGACAACAGAGATTTTCCAGTGGTATAAAAAGTGAGCATAACTCTGAAAATAATTAAAAAAAAAAAACAACAACTATGAAATATGAAACATCAGAAACAAAACGGCTGTCCTTATCAGATCTTCGAAGATAAATTTTGCTAAAACCTAGTTCTAGAAAAGAAACCTAAGCTTGTAGATAAGAGCCTAAATAAAAAAACGTAGAAAGCGCAACGGTAAAATTATGCGTGATGGTATTCTAAACGTAGATTGAGACACAGTTTTTGTCTCTTCAATATTTTAGCCGATTATCACTTTTCTGGATAATCAATTTTTTCCAACACTTCAGCTATATGCAATTTATGAAACACACTTGATTGGTTATTCCTTAAATCTCTCCAACAAACCAAAAAGAAAAACTTGATCTTGGTTACTCTCCTCAATGCACCGCCTCGAAATAGTTCATTTTTTGTTCGAATAATATTATATTCCGCAATCTAATCAACTTGATTTGGATTAAATGGATTATTCACTTCTAGTGAAAATGTCCATAGAGTACCTATGCTTCCATTTTCACTCTCAGACTGCCAAAATGCAGTCTTGACTTTTTATAAACTAAATTTCACTCTACTGAGATGCAACTAGATTTTGTGCATGCCAAAAATTAAAAAATTAAACTTTTCTGAAGAAGTGCGACAAATCTTAATCTCTGAGATTTGCGTTGTTTTAATTTGCATGCGAAACTGAGAGAAAGTTATTTAAAATGAAATTTAAGACTGAAATAAGGCTTTTCGAATACGGCCCATTATCCTGCAAAATACAGGAGCTCCTTTTGGGGAGCATAACGAACATCAAAGGACTAGTAAGGGTGATAACACGTCATTAGGTCATAGATCATCCTGCTAGAGGATTGGGACTAAAATCTAACGATTTATTTCCAATATGTAAAGTTACTGAAGAAAACAGCTCAGTTAGATAATATGTCCTCTGCAAATGTCCTCTTCTGGCCGTCACTTGAGGAGTGTCTTTTCAAAAGGGGATATTTACGTCCTAATCGTTTTTTCATAAAATCGAAAAAACTTACTGTAGCAATACCAACAGCTTTACAGAATAATAGGAGGAATATATGGAAAGGATATGATAAGTTATCTAGAATATATTATTTTGAAAAAAAATTGACTATTACTTCCGGTAATATTGGCTTGCAAAGTTTGGAAATATCCCCTTTTGAATAAAAATCTTTATAATATCCCCTTTTGTTCTGTACCATTTTGTAAATATCCCTTTTTGTGTTGTACGTTTTTGTAAATATCCTCTTTTGATTTGTACATTATACTAGAATAAAATTATTAACGCATATTTTGAGTATTCTTATCAGATTTTATTTTTTAATTCTTACTTCTATTTTTACTCAAAAATATAAAACAGAAACTTCTCCCTTAAAAATTTATTTCGACTATTGAAATCGTACTGTAAATATCCCTTTTTGAAATGAAACCAAAGTAACAGTAATAATGTCATATTTTTTAATGTAAATACCTCTTTTGATCGGAACAAGTGTTTTCAAGTAAGATTTCCTATGAGTTTATCGCGTTTTGTTTCAGTTTACAGTGACGAAATCTTGAATTTCAGAGTGGAGAATATAATGTCATACTTAACTTAAAAAAAATGAAAATTGTAAATATCCCCTTTTGAAAAGACACTCCTCACTTGATAAACACTTCTTTTTGGAGCTAGGAGAGCTGCAAGATACAGAGTTTAAATGTATCCTGAAATTCCTTAAAGAAGCATGGTGGATCTAGGGTTTATTTTAAGACGATAGATTCGCATGGGTCACAATAGACCCCGCAATAGTCTGACTGCACCACACACACACACACACACACACACACACACACACACACACACACAAGCCCTGTCTGATATTGCTATTAGTTGTTTGTTTTCTAACAGTTATCGTCGTATTCGAGATTTATTTTCACGATTAAAATAGAAATTATGACGCGGAAGCACGACAGGGGAGGCAGCTCGTTTTTATGTGCAATGTTTTCGCCAAACATATTATCTGTGACATGAAACCTTTTTTCATGTGGTTCAGTGTGGTATGGAAACTAACTATGTGCGGTTATAAGATCTATGCACATTGGGGGGAGACGTTAGATTTAGGCACATTTAAGCCTTAAGAAAGAGATTTTGATATTCGTCATGGAACAGCCTGGCATAACCAGCAGGGCAATTGTACTTACCGCAAATTAGGATATCAAAATCTACAGTCTGGCGAAATTTTAAGGTACGAGTTACTCCATGTATAATCTATCCTAGGGATCCTTCGCTCCAAATCAATTTTTACGAGTAGTTGTTAGATCAGCATCAGTTAAACTTAATCCTTACCATGAGGAAATTTTATCACACTTTCCGCAACACGCGTTACTAGGCATTGAAAAATTCACATATCACTCTATGAGGTGTGCTTATCCAAGGACGTTTTTCAGTAAATTTGTGATCTAGAATTGTACTATAAACGGAGTAGGTACTTGTTGGCCATTTTGTTCTGGAAAATCGTTTAACTAGTGCTCTTTATTTACAATTTTCGCGAAGAAGTTGATCTTAATGATGATGATGCTCCACCAATTTTGCGGGACAAATAAGACAACAATTGAATAATGTATTTAACGAACGATGGATAGCCCGAAGTGATCCAATTGCCTGGCTCCGTCGATCGCCCGACCTAAATCCTCTAGATTGTTATTTTTGGTGTAACATAGAAAGTATGCTGTACGTTACTGATTCTAACACAAAATCACATACCTGCCGTAGGCTGAAGAAATCCGATAAGGCCGTGTGTTTGAGGACTCCTGGATTCGGCGAGCACGAATTCACCTGCATTATCTCCGTAAGTCAAAACTATTACTAAACTTTTTTTAATATTCATCATTAGCTATCATTCCCCCAATTTCGTGCATGAATGAAGAATCATTCTGTATGTCATTGACAGTTCTAGAAGTTACACAACATATCAGCTTTCTTAAGGTGCTTCTTCTTGTTCTTCTATTAGTTTCAGAGTCGAAGCTGTTCAAGCTTGTGGAGGATATTTTCTGAATGCGCTCTTTTTTATTAATAGAAGACTCCTATGCTCAGCTTCTCCTTTGGATAATACAGGGTGGCCCATGTAAGACTGAAGGGTTAAAATTATTCATGATTTTTTTGTTTTTAGTTATTTTTGTTTTTTCTCTTCTGCAGGTCATTTAATAATTTTTGCAGATATACAGGGTGTTTCCTCTTAGGAGGTCAACAGAGCAGGAGGTGATAGTAGTCACCTAGCCAAACAAAACATTGTATGGCATGGGGGGGGGGCACTATAAACCGTTTCAGAGTTACAGGGTGATGAAAAAAGCTAGATTTTCACAAAACACCTTGTATTTTAAAAAGTACTGGGTCCACGATCATAGTTAACAGCCACATTGTATGCAGACATATTATGCCTTATGTGTTAAATGCAGCCATTAAAGACTTATTAGCTCAAAACCTATTCTGAAAGCTATTCTCAAACCAAAATTTGTTCCCTTATTGGCTGAAAACGCGTCATTTTAAAAAAAAATATCGGCTAATTTCGATATGACATGAATAGATTAAGTGCTAATAACTGTTTACAAGCTGCAGATAGCACATAGAGTATAACAGGTCAAATTAAAGAGGACAGTCTACAGTTCATAGTTTTTATAAAAAAAAGTTATATGAACGACCGTTTTGCAAAAAAAAAAAAAGTAGAGGTCAAAATTAACAAAAAAACGTAAAAAAATATCCGAAGTATTCTGTTTAGACCACCATAACTCCTATGAGGATGGACTAAGGGAATCGTTGAATAGTCGTTAGAAAGGCCATGAAGTTCTGCATACAATGAGCTGTTGACTATGACCGTGGACCCAGTCATTTTTAAAACACAAAGTGTTTTGTGAAAACCTAGCTTTTTTTCTTCATCACCCTGTAACTCCGAAACGGTTGATACTGCTGCCGCCTCCCCCCCCCTGCCTTACAATTTTTTGTTTGGCTGGGTGAGTACTATCCCCTCCTGCTCTATTGACCTCTTAAGGGGAAACACCCTGTATAGTGGCTACATATGAAGTGTAGCAACGCGTCAAAATTATTGATTTTTTTTTTATTCATCTGAAGGGTCTATTATCTGAACTTAACGAAAATACTGTCGTCGTCATTTTAAAGTCAGAACAGCACCCAGGGACAACATGATTCGGAACCTAGTCTCCCATTTTAAGGAACAAGAATCAGTGTCAGATCTTCCGGGAATTGGTACTCAACAGTCTGTGCGCATCGAAGCAGTTGTGAAGGTTGTATGGAGAGTTTACAGCAGATCCTTCTGTCTCTACTCGTTGTCATTCTGCTCAATTGAGAATCTCCAGAACATCTCTAGAACGAATTTTGATACTGAATCTTAAAATATTTCCGTATAAAATTCAAAAGGTACAGCAACTGATTCCTCAAGATCTTCAAGCACGCCTGCAATATGCCATTCGTTTTGCACAAATATGCCGAGAACAATCTTATAATGAGCGCTGAAGTTCATTTTCACTTAAGTGGCCATGGGAATAAGTAGAATTGTATATTTTGGAGCACTTGGAATCATAGGGCATTACAACAGCATCACTTACATCCGTTCAGGTGTATTGTTTGATGTCCTGTTATGGTTGATAAAGTTATCGGTCCATATTTTTTCGAAAATGAGAAGAGTCAACCAGAAACTATTAACGGGGCTATGTACAGGATTATATTAATAATTTGATGATTTGATAATTTCTTCCGTTCAAAAGTTAAGAATAATCCAGCAAGGTGGAGCCAGTGCGCACATATACAGCAAGAGCCACAATGGAACTTCTTCGTAACTATTTTGGTGAACGAATAATTTTCAAGAAATTCAGATATCGCTTGGCCTCTTCGTTCCCCAGATTTCACTGTTCCTGATTTCTTTTTGTGGGACTATTTCAAGGAGCTGGTTTATGTCAATAAACCTCAAACAATTTAACAGCAGAGTATTTATTCTGAAATAAGAAATTTGGAGCCAGAAACTTTATGGTCAACAATGGCAAATGCTCTTGAAAGAGCCAATATTTGTTAGCAAGCAAATGGAAACCATTTGAAAGATATCATATACAGGGCTTTCCAATAAGAGGTGTTATTTTAATTAGCCCGCTATTTCGGTAGATGTCACTTTTGGAGCTGTCATTTTTTGACATTTGACAAGTAAAAACTACGCCATTAATAAAAATGGAACGATACACGATTCAACAACGCATTGAAATTATTAAAATTCGCTATAAAAATGGTGAAAATGTGGCAGAGACGGTTCGTAAAACTCGAACATTTTTGGGTCGTCGTGAAGCACCTTGTCGGACCGCAATACAGAAATTATCATACTCAGTTGTAAAAAAGTTACATGACTAAATTATTATAAGAAATAAAAAAAATATATTTAATAAAAATTAAAAAAAAAATACAGTTGTTTTTAACTCTTCAGTCTTATTTGGGTCACCCTGTGTAATAGAAATTGAGTTTTGTAATGTACATATATTCCGACGAATATCATTTGTGGAATGAACTATGTAGTTATAGTTTTAAATACTGGGTGGCGCAAAAGTAATGGCACTATAAAAATTACTTTGTGTTTTTTTTATATGATATCATCTGTCATTCTGATATTGACAATTGTGTAGTAAACAAATATAAAATTACTAAAAATAAACATGGACCGTTATACTCCCCACGAGCGTAGAATAATCATGTCAATGTTATTACGGAATAATTCATCAGTAATAAAAATACAACGTGAATTTCATCGACGATTTCCCCGCCGTCTGGCACCGGTTGGTTGCACAATGCAACGCTTTGCCACACGCCTCGAAGCAACTGACGCAACATTGGATAGACCTAAGTCTGGCGAAGATGTGGAGGAGCGTCCAGAAATACCAACGCGGCGACATGGCACGCAATTGGACATTTCCAGTCGGACTCTGCAGCGTATTTTGGTCAAAAACTTGAAGATTTTTCCGTATAAGACTCAGATGACTCATCAGCTGCTGCCTACTGACCAGCGACCTCGTCAGAGTACAGTCGGCGCGTCATAAACCTCAACGTTGAAGAGATGATTTTATTTTTCAAAATTGGTAAAGAGTGACGAAGTGCATTTCCATCTCTCGGGGCATGTCAATAAGCAGAATACTCGCTTCTGGGGCACTGAAAATTCCCGCATTATTCAAGAAACACCTTTACACCCACTAAGAGTTACTTTATGGTGTAGCGTCTCTATGCTGAAAGAGTGATAGGACCCTATCTTTTCGAAGACGCTGCAGGCAACGCAATAACTCTCACTGGCGAAGCGCATACATAACCATACCCAGTTAGGATCAATTGGGACTGGAGCACATCTGGTTCCAACAAGACGGCGCCACGGCATACACAGCGTGCAACATTATAGACTTAGTGAAGGACGCTTTTCCAGGCCGTGTTATCTCTCGTGTTGGCGATTTGCCTTGGCCTGCAAGATCACCCGATCTGACCTGTCCAGACTTTTTGATTTAGGGTTATTTGAAATCAGTGGTGTATGTGAACAAGCCACAGACTCTCGCAGCCCTAAAAGAAAACATTTATCAAGAAATAAGGACCATATCGCAGGAAGTGTTACGGGAAGGTTTGGAAATGTCATAAATAGGGCTGAAATGTGCATTAACTCTGGAGGTCACCATTTAAGAGACATCATCTTCAAATCCTAATGCGACGAAATTTCACGGCACAAATATACATATATAAAAAACTAAATCTAGTTTTCTAATTTAGAAAAGAAGTTGTAACTGAACCAAATAGGGTCATTACTTTTGCGCCGCCCAGTAGCTTTAGTTAATGATTTATAGTTATTGTTGTAGATTTTCATATGTACATAAATATGTTTTTATAGATAATTGTAAGATAAAAATCAATTGATTGTCGAGTTTTAATCCAATACGAGAGCATTATTAAGCAATAAGAACATGTATAAATCAAATGTAGAGAATAGAGATAATTTTGTTTAGAATAAAATGGAATCAGTTCCGCTTGTAATCTCATCGGAATAGCATCTCCTCATTCTACTTAGTTTTTGCTGTGCTTCTCAATTTTCTAATGAATATTTGTACTCTTGCATGCGCTGAAATAAACGGTATTTTATATAAGCAAAAGTGAGTTTATAGTCACCTCAGTCCGTATACAATATGCAATCTATCAACAAGAAGAAGAAAACATCGCAGTTATATTTTTGACTTCCATGAAGTGAAGCACTCTATCGAAAGTTCTATTGGTTCCAATGTTTTCTAGAAGATTTTTCATATCAAATTTCATTTTTTGAAAACTTTTGGGGATGCTGTTTGATCTATAGGGAAGAGGAGGAAGAGGGTAATTGTAGAAAGCCACAATTTCGTAAAATCGCATTTTTTTAAAAGTTTTAGGTATTATAGGAAACTTTTGGATTGTGTTCCCTTGTGTTCCCTTGGCTTGCTTATATTCTGCTTGATATTAAAATTTCAAAGATGATATAGACTTTTCTATAACCCGGCAATCCTATTTTAGCGGAGGGAAAGCATAGACTTGTTTACAACCCGACGATCTTTTCTAAGCGGAGTTAAACCAACAGAGGAAGTGGGGTGTTGGCATTCCAAATGTTGATATCATTTAAAAAATTTCACTATTTAATTTCTTTGCTCAAGTGGACATAACAAATCCTTCAATATGTATAAATACGGAGAATTCTGAATTGAAGTTGTATTAGGCTTTACTTCAGGTGACGGTAACTCATTTCCAGAGAATAAAGCCTCAGTGAACAAGACATAGAAATATATAAGATACATGAAGCTTTAAGGGATGTTTTTTGTCTACCAGTTTTCATTTCTCTCTCTTAATAATCTGCAAGCAGATCAAAACTATTAGGAGCGGTATTGTTCTATTTCGTAGGATTAAAATACATTTATTTGATTATAAGTTTGGTTAATAGATCGTGCCACTACCCTGCACTAAACATTGTTTCGAAACTGTCATTCAATTAGAACATCACACTCAAAATGTTTGTTACAACTTTAAAAAAGCTGATTTTTCGAGTATTATAAATTATATTTATTGTAGTATGTTTGAACAAATATTTTGATTGTTTTGCTCATTATTTTGCCATTTCCAAGCCAAGAAATTTGCATTCTTGCCAGGCTTGGTTTGATATTCCTATATACGTTAAAAAAAATAAGGTTTGGCAAAGATTCTGTTCCTCAGGATGCGATGCCGATTATATAACATACTCAAATCTCCGTAATCATTTCTTAACTAACTCAGAAATCATTTATCTTGACTACATACGAGGGTGGTTCCAGAAGCACCCGACCTTACAAAGAAAACAAAAATTATTTGGAAAAAAATATCTGTATTTCCCTAGATAATCTTCTTTTAGCTCGATACACTTTTCCCAGCGATGTTCAATAGCTTCGATACCCTGTTTATAGTAGAGATCGTCGAGCTCTTCAAATTAGCCATCCACCGCAGACTCCACCTTTTCATTGTTGGCAAATCTTTTACCACCTAGCCATTTTTTTAAGTTCGGAAACGGAAATAAATCTGGGGGGGGGGGTTAGATGTGGCGAATAGGGTGCGGAGGAAGCATGGCATGGCAGCTACGCACATATGCTCTGATGCATTATCTTAATGGAACAAACGTTTCTTTTTCGCCAAATGCTGTCATTCTTGCTTGATTTCGTCACTCACGCTGCAATAAATTTGCATAATACTCACCGCTGATTGTTTTACCTTTCTGAAGATAATCAATGAAATTTATCCCTGGCGCATCCCAAAAAACTGACGCCATTACCTTGCCTGCAGATGGAACTGTCTTCACCTTCTTTGGCCCGATTCTCCCCTTTAAGTCCATTTCTTTGACTGTTGCTTCGTCGCAGGTATGAAGTGATTGATCCATGATTATGACTCGTGGCAAAAACTTGGCAGCACCCACCTTGTGCATATCTTTGCCATGTCCAAATTTTCAGTCAATATTCGATGTACAGCACTTTTTGAAATGCCTACCATGTCTGAAAGCTGGCGTACTTTCAGTCGACGGTCATCCAATACCATTTCGTGATGTTTTTCACCATTTCTGACATACTCACTTGTTTTAGTCGACCACTGCGACGTCCGTCTTGGCAACTCGTACGGCCTCTTTTAAACTCTGTCTGTAAATGAAGGAGCAGACTGCCCCATAGTAGTATCTAGCTCCCCTTTTATATTGGTTGGACTGAGGCCTTTTAAATATAAGTATTGTATAACATATCGATGATAAATTTTTTCCATTTTTCAAAATTCACGTAGAGCGTTCACTATTTATGACTGCCAAATAAATACTAAACAATGTAGCGCCGTCATACTTCAAACTTAAGCTTTCTTACGTTCCCAAGTAGCCATTTGTGACATTTGTACGACAAATTATCGACAAACACTTGTCATTTGTCGACAGAATCATGTGACAAAAATGTCTAGGAAATGTGATCAGGAGGGTGATTCTGATCTTTTGTCGTACTATTTAGTCGTGAATTTTGACATATTTTGTCGTACTTTTTCTTTTAACACAGTTCATTTTATGTCTTCACTATTATCTACCACAAAATGAACTATAATGAATTTTCGGTGATCAAACGTCAAAAAACACGACTAAATATACGACAAATTAATCAACTGCTACTAGAGATTGTGACAAAAATTTTACACTGGTAAATAAAAATTCTACGCCTAATTAGAGCATTACAAGTGCTTAAATTCGAAATATTATTTTGAATTTGTAATATGAAGTGACATTTTCAGTTCATTCTAAGTCATGCAAGGGTTGCTGACCTGAATAAAAATACGAAAAAATCAGTAGAAAAGTTCATTTCATTTAGTCGTATGTTTTGACATTCAAGTACGACAAAAGATCAGAATCACCCTCCAGGATTTACACATTTCGTCTAACAAATGTCACATTCATTACAATAAATTTGTCATACTTTGTGGGTACTTTTGTCATAATTTTGTCATATTTTTTGACAAAATTAAGAGATAAAATATTCACAAAAATAGATCACAATTTTTTGACATTTTTAACCAAGAAATGTGTTATTTTTGTGTTATTTTGGTGGCATTTATGTCAGCTTTTATTTTGTTTAGGGGATCCAAATTAAAATCTTATTCAGTTCAAAAGCTATATATTTATTATAAAATATTTGTATAAATTATGTTTTCAAATTTTTTATTAAAGTACTCTAAACAAAAAAAATCACTAGACGCTGACGGTATTTCTTCTCTGCCCCATAATTGATTTGTTCATTCCACACTTAAGTATTTAACATTTTTGCATTATTTATTTTATATTTATATTGCCTTCTTAATATAATTTTTTTATTAATTTAATTTTACGTTTTATTAAACACAAACTTCAAAAACACAACGAAAACAACTAACAACAACTTTCGCGTTCACTACAAAATATCCAAAATACGATAACCTGACAGTAACATTTTCATGTCGACAAAATGTCATTCTCTTTCTGGTATAATTTGTGACCACCAATTCTTGTGGCACTGTTTACACCAAATAGTGACCCAAAAAGGCTGTCAGAGGAATGTCTAAAATTTGTGACATTTAGTTGAAACAATATTGCTAATCATATTATATATAACAATTATGTGGCAGAAAGTTCGCATATTTCTGTTAATTGTCACATATTTTGCCTACTTGTGTTGCTACTTTCTACTATTGTCATTATTTTCAAACAAAAATCGCCATCTATATGTCAGGTCGGATATTTCTGGCACTATCCTCGTATGTTAATAAAATTTGGGTTTCTCTTAGTTCGCAGCCTAAGCAGTTCACGGGGTTTTTGAACTCAAAGCGTGGAATTTATAGCCTACCAATCGACAGAGCGGGCGGCAATCTCTCAATTGATGAGGTAAAGGGAAACGAGATCTAAGTCGCGCTATACATCACGGACGGATTTAGAGTTACCGTTTTCAACGTCATTATTGACAGGTTAGCTGCAGAACTACAAACACGTGGTTCTGCTTACGAGAACTTGAGTAAAAAGTTTGACGTTCTCATAAAACTATATAGCTTGGAATCTTAAGATATCTGCGGTGGCGCACGGAACTTGAAAGATTTCTATCTAGGAAATTTTTATGGTACTTTGGAAAACGAGTGTTTGCATCTACGAGCTATTTTGTCTACCGCTGAGGCTACACGGAGAAAACAATTATGGGCCCTGAAGTTATACAAAGTACAACATAGAAAAAGGCTTTTTGGACATTTATTCAAATTTAGCACTGTGGATGTTGTTGTGTACATCAGGGTCAAACTGCTCGGCAGATCGGTCGTTTTTAGATCTAAAAAGGGTTAAGAGCTATTTAAGATCCACCACAAAAAATATTCATTCTCTGTGCTGTAAATAGCGTCAGAAAGAATACAGTCTATGGACTAAAGTGAGTTAATCCGTGCCTTTGCAGAAAAGAAAATTCGTCACATGGCAATCTAAGTGTATGCTTACACGCAACGAACATTCTTTGCATATAATTTCGCATCTACTTCTTAAAACTGCTTGTTTAATTTTTAAGGTCGATGTATGTTAAATAAATGAAAAATAACGGTAACACTTTTGAATAATTGAATAAATATTTTAAAAAAGGGGCCGTGACTCTGTTAACCGCCTAAAGGCCCTAGGTTTTCATGCCCTGTAAATTTTACTTGTATAACGGAACTCAACGAGTACTTTTTCTTTCAATAGAAATTATAATTATTTGGGAGTACTGGCACCTTGGTCATCATTTGTATCAATTATATTGTTAAAATTGTGGCTTATTCGATAATCCCAGTTATGCCAAACTTTTCGAATAATTACCGATAATAATGACTTCGCTCTGATTTGGCTGCTTTGTGTTTAATCAATCATTTACGTATAAACATTAGCAAGTGTAACGCTATGTCTTTTTCTCTAAAGACATGCTCCTTGCTCTATGATTATATTCTCGACGGAAACTCATTAACCTGACTTGAGAAAACCATAGATTTAGGTGTACTGAAAAGGATTCTCCTTTGCAGATCACATCGACTCCGCTGTGAAAATATGGTGTTGAGAATTCCATGACTCACACGTTACGAAGTCTCTTTACTGCGCCTTAGTTAGACCTATTGTCATGGCCCCAAATTCCTGTCCTGTAGGCACCTAAAAAAATAAAATTTTCATTAAATAGCATTTATAATGAAAGGAAACTAACGATACTTAACTTTTGTTCTGTCCGCTTTGTGTTCTGAGTTCAACTCGAGGAGCTGTATTTATTTTTCAATTACAGATTGCTGGTCGCCAGCGGCTGCATACGGTTGTCATAGCACTTCCAGTTCTAAACTATTATTGATGGAGTGTGGCCCTATCTACTTTGAGTTGGTAATTACGTCTGTTACCTTGTATCACGAAGGCTAAGTAGCTGAAGCAATAACTTCAATCTCCCAGGATACACGAGCATATCACTATGACAACAGGGAATGGAAATAAGCTCAGTTATCACGTACCTTTATGGGGCAAAGTTGCATAAAAGAAAACTTACCTGGAAGTCTTTTACTGGACTGGGTTCACCCACGATACTTTAGGCTATTGTATTTTGCACAAAAAGAAAAAATTTTCACGAATCATGTAAACGAAGGTGGTACGCTTACGAATTTTTGTTTTGGTTGAAAAATAAGTTAAGTTAAGTTGCTAACGAAACCAAACGTGGGCAATCGTTGATTGAATTTCAAAATTTCAATATGCTTAAATAAAGACTGTCCCAGATGAAAAGTGAACGCACTCTTTCTTTGTTATTTCACTATTATCTAACGGATCATAATCGACTGGCTCGTCACAGTTCATTATTTTGATATACATATCAGTCTTGTTGATATCACCGTAACGTGAACAATGGCGTCTAATCAAGAAATTCAAAGAAAATTAATTATTTCCACACGAAGTGCAAATCCCGAATTGTCCATTGGGAAATTATCTAAAAGGATTAAAATTGCTAAAAGTACCATTCACAAGGTTTTAAAAAATTATGCTGAAAGGATGACTAGTCAGAGGAAACATGGAACTGGTGCGAAAAAAGGCTCGAAGGACATAAGAAAAGAAAAAAGGTAAAGAACCTCTACAAGAGGTACCCCAAACTTTCCATCAGAGGTGTGGCCATAAAAATGGGAATATCGAAGTCAACAGCACACAGGATGAAAAAAAGTACAAATTTAAAATCATTTAAAGTTTTATGTGCGCCCGACAGCAGTGAAGAAAAGAAAAAATCTGTAAAACGCGTGCAAGAAAACTTTACTCCGACTTTTGACAAAGTATTCTTGCTGTATTCTCGACGACGAAACATACTGCAAAGGAGACTTCAAACAACTTCCTGGACAAACTTTTTACGTTTCCACTCATCGAGGGGAGTCCCTAAGCAGTTTAAAGTTCGAAGGATGTCCAAGTTTCCTTCAAAAATTCTAATTTGGTAGGCTATTTGCACATGCGGTTTGAAATCAAAGCCTTTCATTACAAAAGGGAGTATTAACAGCGATGTCAACATCGAGGAATGCTTGAAAAAAAGACTTCTCTCTTTCATAAGGTCATATGGAGTTCCTGTTTTATTTTGGCCTGATTTGGCAACGAGCCACTACAGCAAAAGGACCTTGGAACTTTATGAGGCAAATTCAATCAATATGGTTCCAAAATACGCTAACCTGTCTAATTGCCCGGAGCTACGTCCTATTGAAATATACTGGGCGCATATGAAGGAGAAATTGAAGAGAACAAATAAACAGACCAGAAACATCGAGGATTTCAGAAAACGGTACATCCGTGTTATGCAACAGCTGAATTCAACTTATGTAACAAATTTGATAGCAGGCCTAAAAAAAAAGTGCGTCAATTTTACCGTTACTAAAAATTGAGCAAATAATAATGATTTACAGTTGACTATATTGTCATATTCGTATTAGTGAAATAAAATTTGTAAAATATTTTAATAGTCAAGAGTTATTAAATTTTTTCTTCGTTCACTTTTCATCTGGGACAGTATTTAGTAAGCATCTTATCCAGTCCTTTTCCCGAGTAAATGGGAAGCGAAATCTAGCCTAACTTAAGTTTCTAAACATCCCGAATTATAGAATAAACTTTATGGTTTTGATGATTTGTGCGATAGCGGAGGAACATCTGCAACCCAAAGTCAAGGTCCAATATATAATTTTTCTTCTTTCTCCATCATTGACCGATTCTAACAAGTGTAGGTTCGATTCCCGTCCGGGAAAAAATAAATAAAAATTGAATCTACAATTTATTTGTGCGCTTTTATCGTTACTGGTTAATGCAAGTTGAGAGCAACGTGGCTTAGTAGGCTAGTTACAAATTGATAAATGCAAGAGGGAAAATCATCTGTCTCGTTAGCTCAGTGGTAAGAGCAGTCGGACGAGGCGGTTGTTTTTTCCTCTTGTGTATATTAATTTGATTTAGAATCGTTAAAAATAAAAGTTCTTAAAAATTCTTCTTTCTCCATCATATAACTTATGCTCCAAAGCCCCGGAAAAAGAAATTCAAGAGATGTGAAAGTATTTTGTCAAAAAAAATTTTCACTGGCGAAAAAAAGCAATTAATAAGCAGAGCATCCAAGGCAAAAAGTTTGAACAAAGGAAAAAAATCTATATATTTTAAAAAACCTTAAAGTGAAGGAAAAAGTTTGGATAAGTTCTAAAACATAGCCCAGAGAAAAAAAGATGAGATTGGTTTTTTTGTCAATAACATAAATTTTAGTTCTTTTATTTTAAATTACCATTGATGCCTACCCTCATCGGCAAACTCGGCAGTAATTAGCTCGACAAATTGACATCTTGTTTTAGTAGAAATTAAATTAATTGGTCTTTGGCTAATATATATTTTTTTTTTAATTGATTTGAATAATTTTCTTTTATTATTTTATTTCCATTTTCTTTGTTTGCCGAGCTTGTGTAATTCCTCTCATTTCATTTTTTGTTCTTTAATAAATATTATAACGTTTATTTTTAACTTTTCTCTATTATTTAATTTCGTCTGAGTTCGTGGACTCTTAAAACCACATGGCGCCCAACATATTTATTTTCTTTTTATAATTTTTTTTTTAAGTGAAAAGGAATTTCCCTTTGTTATATGGTGTGTAATAAATAAGAATCTACCCCTCAGCTGAGCTAGTTCTGTTACCCCTCAAGTGGTCGTAATATGATCTTAGAGTATGCTAATCCACTTCGGACTCATTTCTGCGTGGTTTATATTAAAATCGCATTTAAACTCTTCAGCGCAGCTTTCCATAATTTTTTCTTCATATTCTTCCTTAGAAAAAGCATATAGTTCTTCTTACATATTTCTTTTGGAAAGACTTAATCTCCTTGGAGACTATGAAATTAATACGCAATAATTCCAGAATCGTTTCCACTTTTGATATTTTGCATGGTGCTATAAATTTCCCTGAGTGACCGGGTGCTAGAAGCATTTCAATTCCGCTTCGCTCCCTTTGGTATTGTGAGATTTCCATATCCATCATCATGTAACAAATTATGGTAATTATGGGAATCGTTAACCTCAATATATCGCAGATTTAATGAATTCTATTTTGATAGCATTGACTTTAATTTGTCTAAAATTAAAGTAGTTAGCTTCTCGATGAATTTGTAATAATAAATAAATTCCATTGTAAAAATTATGCCCTTATTCAAAAAGCCAAAATCGTTATTATTAACGCAATAAAAGAAAGTCCTTAGACTTCAATTCAACATGCTGAAGGATGATCACTGTCATGGATATTCAGCTGAACTATACTGAAATGTTTAACTTAGGGCTCACCACGGAGAGTTATGTCGAACACCTGAAGTGAACAGTATGGACAGAATGTGGCATTTGGATATGTTTGTACAGAAATACATGTATCATGCCTACTGTCTGGCTCTCCATCCTAACCTAACCACAAAAATATATAAAACTGACTACATCGATTTTGTTTACTCTGACTCCATCTGTTGCTAGCAAAATATGTCAAGTTTCTATCATCCAGCAGCCATTAATTACAAAGGATCTATGCATCCTTTTTATATGGAAAATATTTTCATTTGCACAAAAGTGATTAGCATAATCCAATTAAAATAAATCACAGAGATATTTAGCAAAAACAAAACACTTACAATTTGCGGCATGTGGATATCTATTACGAAAGTTTTTCACAACTATCCAAGCACTTTAATCCCATCAACGAACAGTTCATGATGGCAGTTCACATAATCAGGACGAAAAATTGAAAGAGTTTCACCAAGTGGAAACAAAAAAGTTTTTTTTTTCGTGTGAAGCAATCGTTTCAAGGGCAGCAAAGTAATAAATACAACTTGTTGTAGCAACTACAGTAAAAGCTCTGGTGGAGCGGGTGTCTGCAGCCCCTGTCCTAAGTCGGTTCGTTTCGGTGCGGAGGAATCGTCTACATGAAATAAAAAGATAACGAGATTTATGTCCTTGGATCATAAAAATGATTTTTTTTTCTTCATTTTTATTACTTTTGTTGTTGGTGTGGTTGTTGTTGTTGTTGCTCCCGATAGCTATCCGCCCCCTAGTCCCCCTGTGACCAGTGGGAACACATATCTAACTAGAATTTTATTGTCCTAGGTTAGTTATTGTATCCAGAATGTACGGAGAGCCGGTAAAGTAGTACCCGGTATATTTCTCGTTTCTGTGTATTATGTGTCTGTAATAAATTTTTCATTCACTTTCCTAGACGCACATCCACGTGCACATACACGAACTTTTCACATAGATTTACTTTTGTACTCCTTAACAAAGTTATACACATATACTATATAAAAATAAAGTTGGGGATGATAGAGGCCAGAGCCTGAGAAGCTGGAGGGACCGGGCGGACTCTGGCAAATATACATATATTCAGGAAAAGAAAGGAAAATGCAGAAATTATCAGAATTAACCCCCCGCCCTCAACCTTCTACCACTCAGGGGAAGAAATGGGAAAAGGAATGGAAATAAAAAAAATAATAAAAAAAATAAAATGAAAGTGAAAGTAAAATGAATGAAAGCTTTAGTCTCTCCCCCTCCCCCTCTCCACCTATCAGATGAGCTGCTCTGCTTCGGATACTATAGTGGTGATGCTGAGACGAATTCGGAGAAAATCATACCTAAAAAGCCCTATATACTTTTATCTACATACCACAGTACCACTGTACGACATTATACAGTTACTTACTGTAATTTATGAACTGGAAAATTTCAGTTTTTCTCGTAAAAGTGTGCAGGGATGAAAGTTATGGGGATAATTTATGAATAGCAACAAGTTTTCAGCAATAACAACATTTTCAACTCGGGGATTTTGAATGTTTTGTGTACAAATTCGTGTAGATTTGTGCCTATACATTGCTCCTCGAACGGAATAATAAGGATGTGATGATGGAGATGTCCATGTTTTTGAATAAATCATTGATTTAGTTAATAATTATGGAAATTTACCGTTTATGTCATATGGAGAAACAGTTAATGTGGATTTAAACATTCTGATGGTATCAACGTTGATTTTTTTTTTTATATTAACAGATGATATAGGATTAAAGGAACGCTAATTATGTAGAGGTACATCGAGTTCTTTTCAAATTTTTTTTTTTTTATTTTAGTATCAGAACCATCTTAGCACAAGCTCGCTGTAGTGACACGTTTAATAAATAAACGGTCAACAATACATAATTTTCATCACTTTGCCGGTGTTAGTACATATTATGCCCTAGGCACACACAGCACTATTAATGAAGAAATAACTAATGACTAATTAGTCTATAATGATTCATTACAAAATGCAGATACACAGTCATTTCTTTAATTAAGTTGTTATCGCATTAAAGAAGTAATATGAATCGAATTAACGCGATAAACTTTGTTTTCATTTATTTTATTTTCAATTTAACAATTTGCAAAAGAAAAAAACATTAAATTAAAACAGAAATTTTGACAATATAATTTGTGATTTCCATTTCTTTGCATTTCTTCTTCTTATTTTTCAAATTGGCAGAAGCTGAGCTCCAGATTTACATTATATGCCAAATCTAGCACATTTTTCCTCATTATAGCTATAATAAAGGAGGAAAACAATTCATTATCATCTGATTTTCGAGCTACACTAACGTATATTATGTGACACACGTCATTTTAATGAATAGTTAGTAGAAATGATTCATTAGGTCGTGCTGTGTGTCTAGGGTATTAATATGTTAAACTAAACATAAACCGACCACCAGATAAAATTACATGCAATGCTGCATTGAACCGAAAACAAAAACTTAAAAGAAAATTAAATAGAACTAAAAGAATTAAATATTATATAGACGTTTTTCCGAAACATGCTTAGAAACGTCAAAAACAAAATACTTAACCGTATAATTAACAGTAATGCACATGCGATTAATAGGGTGGAAGAATCAATAGATTATTCCAGGGTAGGTGCCTGAGAGCAAATCGTAGGTAGTTCCGCTGAACAGACTCGATACGGCCAGTGTGTGTACCGTAATAAGGAGACTAGACCTGGCTAGCGTATGCAAGCAGTGGTCTCACAAAGCAAATATACAAACGCAATTTTATGGGAGGATTCGAAAACTACAGCAAATTATTAAACTCAGCATAGAACTACTCTTTGATACCATGAAGTTTATATGGGAGACAAAATTCAATCTGACTACCAAGTCACACAGACAGAGTCCACACAGCGAATCAAGGAGCCCGAGAACTCATAACTAATCATAAGTGATAGGTTTCTGATTCCTGTGAAAGTCATAATCTCATATTTGTCGATATTGAGTACCAAATTATTGCTTTTGAAATTTGTGAAGGTCTCCCTTTACCTGTTCACAATCGTTAACAGAATTAATCTGAGCGAAACGCTTAATGTCGTCAGCATAAATCAAAACTTTGCAGTGACCCACAACAGAGAAAATATCGTTAATAGAAAGAGAAAAAACAACGGACCAAAGTGACTCCCTTGACATACGGCAGACGAGGCCTTCAAAACTTCAAAGATGGAATGGCGGGAAAAGATTTGGTATGTTCTGTTGTCTAAGTAACAAATGTTAGAGGAAACCCATACTTTTCCATTTTAAACAATATCACCGAGTGAGATAGCTTATCGAAGGCTATACTAAAGTCTGTATAAATACAATCTAACTGGGCACCTTTTGCAAACCCGCCTATGGTAACCGAAACAAATTCCAACAAGTTAGTGGTTGTAGACCTGCCCGAAATAAACCCATGTTTGGTTGGAAGAGAGCCAGTTCGTACAAGAAATCGATAGCTGAGAATGACTGATAAATAAGAATAATTTGGGCATGCAAGTTAATTTTCCAATAGGCCTATAGTTTGAAGATTCACTTTCATTAGCTTTTTTGTTGATAGGTACGGTAAAGGTATTTTTCCATAGCAGCGGGAAACAACCAGGCAGCAAGACTTAAAACAGGCTGGATGGATCTTGTCCGGAACCGTTGTGAAGTCATTTGGAAGCCGATTAATATGATCGAGTATATCTCCTAGTGTAAGTGAAGGAATAGTGAATGAAACCTTATGTGGTGGTTTATATGACTGAAGTTGCTATTTCGGGGTTGAAAAATTGACGAGGCAAAAGCATTGTCAAAACATGAAGCAAACATACTACAAATTTCAGGCGAAACATCACTAACAGAATATTTTTACCTCATAGTATTTTGATAGTTGTCTGTTTTTTCCTTCATATTTCCAATAAGAGGTGTTATTTTGATATTCAAAGAAAAATGCCATTTTTTTAGATAAATGATCGGATCTTTATTTCATTATAAAGAGGAAGGTATGCCGTTAATAATGGAAGATAACATCAACCAAATGACCACCACGACCACGCCTACAGGACCATATCCTTTTCGTGAAATTTTCCATAACCAAATCGCAAAGTGGCTGCCCTATGTCCTCGATAGCCTCACGAATTCCATCTTTGAGGTCTTGAATCGACGCTGGGCTGTTGGCGTAGACCTTCTCTTTCACGTGGCCCCAAAGGAAGAAGTCGCAAGGTGTTAAGTCACAAGATCTCGGTGGCCACTTGTGATCACCTCTTCGAGAGATAACACGGTCCGGTAAATTTTCCCGTAAAAGATCAATGGTTTCGTTGCTTGTATGGCACGTAGCGCCGTCTTGTTGAAAGTAAACGTTGTCCAGATCAATACCATCCGATTCCGGCCATAAAAAATCATTAATCATCTGTCGATAACCCAATCCATTCACCGTAACTGTTGCTCCAGCTTTATTTTCGAAAAAGTAAGGTCCAATGACCCCGCGGGACCATAAACCGCACCAAACAGTCACACGTTGAGGATAGAGAGGCTTTTAAACAATAACTCGTGGCTTTTCCGAGCCCCAGATGCGACAATTTTGCTTGTTGACGAAGCCATCGAGGTGGAAATGGGCCTCATCACTCAAGATGAGTTTTCGATGGAATTCCGGATCATTTTCATGCATTTCAAGGACCCAATCAGCAAAGACTCGACGTTGCTGATGATCGGCCGGCTTGAGTTCTTGTGTTAACTGAACTTTATAAGCCTTAAGACCCAAATCTTTATGCAAAATACGGTGTAATGACGTTTGGGAATGCCTAATTCCAAAGAACGACGAGGAATGGACAAACCTGGGTTTTCTTCAACACTTTCGGCTACAGCAGCAATATTCTCGGCTGTTCTTGAGCGACGTGCACGGGTTTTATTCTTCACATCACTAGCTTGTCCCGATAGCTTGAATTTTTCTACCAATATCTGTATTGCGGTCCGACAAAGTGCTTCACGGCGACCCAAAAATGTTCGAGTTTTACGAACCGTCTCTGCCACATTTTCACCATTTTTATAGTGAATTTTAATAATATCAGTGCGTTGTTGAATCGTGTATCGTTCCATTTTTATTAATGGCTTAGTTTCTACTTGTCAAATGTGAAAAAATGACAGCTCCAAAAGTGACATCTACCTTAATAGCGGGCTAATTAAAATAACACCTCTTATTGGAAAACCCTGTAGGTTATGAGGAAGTTGTTGTGACTTATAATGTCTTCGTCCCAATAAAGTGTGGAAAAGTTATATTTTCACAGTTTATTCTTAGTATTTGTAAGACGTTTCGGTTTTTTATTGAACCATGGCGGTGATGTTTTAGATATCCGCTGACGCTCCCGGGGAACATGAGAAATGTGTGAATCGAAAAGAATTATGTTAAAGTTGGCAACATCTTCATCAAAACAATTGCAAGACAACAATGTGTTGAAATCAATAAAGATTTCATAGCAATATGTAATTATTAGAGGGGGTGATATTTATCAAGAGCAGACATTATAAACTGGGCTTGGTTCAACTAATGAGTTACCCACGTCATTAGAAAATACCAGGTCTAACTGCCTATCCATGTCCATCGTCCACTTCATTTAGTAGCCATTGTATGGGTAAATTTAAATCACCAACAAGTAGGAATTCGTCAATTGGTTCCATCATACCATGCATAAAATTAGATGTTGATGTGAGTAGTTCGCAAATATTTTGACCTCCTTTGTCATCAACAATATTTATAGAATCTAGAGAAATATAGCTAAGAAGTATGTATAAGTCGTGTATTGAGAGAGAATCAGTTTAAAAACTATAAATTTAGTGTCAAGAGTGTTGGAAAAACTGGTAACCACAATTTGGCTGCAATTTAAATGGTTTTTACAAGCGAGGAGTACGCCACGGCCACGAGATTCAGAGTATACATATATATGTCTATATTTTGCAAAAAAAGTTGGTAAGAATTATCTAAGATTTCATCATCGCGAAAGCCATGATGCAGCCAAGTTTCAGTGAAAGCAACTATATCAAAGCAAGGAGCAGTAAAAGATTTAAAGATATGTGTGTGCACTCTTTGTCCAAATTCCCCATTGCATTTTGATAGTAAAGAGAAAGCGACCTCAGTTTTTTTAAATAACTTTGCTTGTTTTAGATATGTTTCTAGTCTGGCGCCCAGAACGTACAAATAATTTAGTAAAAGCACCGAAGGTCCAAAATAAGGAATCGAATAATATTTTTAATATTATGCAGACAAGATAAGGTGTTGAGTTATTAATTTAAATAAAAATATAAATTTACTTACTTACTCACTATGGTACTACAAAAGTTAAAAAACCGACATCAAATAAATTCTACTTTCTTGTAAGGATGACAATTCCTTAAATGGAGGCAAATTGGTGCATTAAATCTTGTTATTTTCTAATTTTCCTCCGTCGTCTACCACATTATATAAATAAAAAAAAAAAAACACAAAATATTATATACATAAATTACTTGTATTTGTTGTCCATCACAATAGATGACAAATGCAATTTACCTAATATTATTAATATTCTAGTAACAGCTATTAAAAATCAAAGTCTAAAAGAAAATTAAAAGACTTGAGAGCCTACAGGCACTTGAGTTTGAATCACTTCGGCCTTTCAAACCTGAAATATCTCCGGCCTTTGTCATTTCCTATAGTATTAATTGCATCTGTTTACTGAACCCTTTAGCGTTCACCATGTTATAGGAAAAAATCTCCCAAAAACCGCATAATGGATAACCGAAGTTTTCAATATCTTCTAATCACTGATGAACATTTTAACAACAATGGCTGGCTTAAAGAAATATCCCTAATTCTTCTACCCGCGCCAATTTGCCTTCGTCGCATCGTCAATCATGGTATATCTGACTGAACGCAGTATCTCTAGTCATTCAAAGTAATGCCAACCCAATTCCCAAGCAACTGTCAAATCACCAAAAGAGATGTATTGCACGTAAAAATTGTCTACGCCCGGGATTTGTTATCTTTAAGCCGTTTTTACTGAAAACCCGTCGTAAAATCTAAGCAAACAAAAAAAACACATTCCTACCGCGCACAACCGCTTCTATCGACACCCTCTATAATTCAATACAGGCATAGCAACAGCAGCAGTTGAAAATCAAAGAATCCTCAGTGCATATAACCTTTCCTGGGGTAGGATATGTCTTTGCAATAACAAAGGCATCCCATAGACAGTAATTGCCCGCACCTTCGATTTCTGCATATTTGTTGTAATCATCCCTTGCAACATAGTCCTGCTACAGAATTCATCAGAGTACTTGGTAGTCATGCGTGCATTTCGCACCCAAAAACTGCATGAGTCCGGACGGGATAATTTTTTTTTGTGTGCCGATAGAAATCAGTGAAGAGACCTTGAATTGGAATGGTACCAAACCAGAAATTGGTTACGCGTCCACGTAGATGCACCCAGGTCAAAAAAAAAAAACATCGCGTTACGACTTACAGTTGCTTTTAGCTGAAAATTTTTAAACAAAAGTCGCGCTCTATAAAACTGCACTATTGCATTGGTGCAGTCCTGCGCATTTTGATTTTTGATAGTGCGGATTTCATGGGTTTCAGACCGCCAGCCTTTACAATTCGCGCTGAATGGCTGTTGCCACAAATTGCTAGGTTTCCTCTAATAAAATCGGTACTTGGAAATTTCTGATTTTGGACCTTTTGTTCGAATTTTCCGAAATGACCGTGTATCCTCGGAGAATAATGGCAACGCAGGTAGCTAACACCGTTGGTGTCTTCTCGTTTGAAAAGAGAAGGGTCACAATGCTAACATTTTAGGGATAACTCAGGACGAAATCGTGAGGAAAAAAATTCGCGCGCGTTTTTTTTTCTTTGTTTGTATTTAGAGGGCGAAACTTGCAATTATAGTGACGTGACGCGTCGTTTTGTTATGGGGGAAAAAAAAAAAGATTTAATATTGAAAGTTCTTATTTAGAGCCTTCAATTTTCAGGTCTCACGTCTCACTCCATGGAAGGAAATGAGATTATTTTTGTATTTATTGTCTGATGGGAAAGGATCAAAGTGTAATATTTACCTAGGTAGGTATTGAAATTTTTGAAAGAAATGTTCTTACTCTTTAGGTAGAAATTAAAATATTTTACATGCATACGAGTAGGTCCTTATGCCTTGGAAAAGATAATAAAAGTTTGGAGTTATCGATGTCAAATAAGCGATTTTTGTGAAGCACTGTGTAGCTGCAATATTTAACTATATTGATTCTGTCGAATGAGGTAAAATCCATAAAATTGGTATACATTTCTTCTTAAGTACATACATGAGACTGGCAGTCTTTATGACTACAATAATAACAGTGGAAACATTTATTATACACCATTCACAATGCCTTAAATTAATACCTCTAACCTCTTAATAAACTCTACAAAATAATTTAAGACATTGTGAATGGTGTATAATAAATAAATACTTTGGATGATAATGATTATATGGATTTAGGGTAATATCATTAAGGTGCACATCTTAGAGTACCAATAAAAGTTAAATTAAGATTACTCCAAAATAATAGATCATTAACAAAAACAAAAGCATGCATTACAAGTAAAAGAAAAGTGAAAATGAAAGCAGTCATCATAAAGTTACGCTAAATTGAAACTAAAATTAAATTGACGATATAAGGTGTTCGAGGTTCCACACGTCAACAACTCTTATACCTATTCTACGAGAGAAAGTTGTGCGAAAAATATTACGTTAGCGTGACGTAGTGCAAAAATCAGGTAATCTCATCACGATTATTAAATTTTCCCTTACATAAAAGCACAATTAATTATTTTACTTATACCCTTGTGTATAGAACTATATAGTGATTGCGAAACGCAATTTGACTTAGTACCTTGTTCTGTTGTAGAGGCGCTACTACTGCAGAGCAGACGTAACGAAAAGGTAAGCCAGCAATGCCTCACTCCAAAATAAAATCAGCGATGGCTGGACCTGATGTAGGTAAAGCCGTAATTTTTTCTTAGGAATTTACTGGAAATTTTTTCCTTAGAATTGTTAAGCATTCAAGTCGGAGCCCAGACTAACTAAAAATTCTCCCGAAACATTTTCTGTAAATTTCTAAGAAGAAATGAATGCTATTTGCTCATCTACGAGTCTATGCTCAAAAATTATAATTGGTTCAAGCAACCGTGTACCGCCTCCAATAATGCATAACAATTCTAAGGAAAAAGTTTCCAGTAAATTTCTAAGAAAATATTACGGCCTTCCCTACACAGGTCCAGCCAACTTGGATTTTATATTCTATCAGGCGATGACTACTTCCAAGCCTTTGTATGTGTTTTTAGTTTGGCTATGCTCTTACGGCTTATTCCTTGCGCCCCTTGTCCAAACTTCAGTTGCACAGCTTTTTAATTTATTGAAGCTATATAGTTCTATACACAAGGCTTATACTTTACTTATTATTAAAAGTAAGTAATTTTATATATTTGTGATAAAAGTTTATAGGTAATATTTAATAATAATAATAATTTCGTTATTTGATACAGTATTGAGATAACAAGATCTTAAATTGTACATTATATGTAGAAGGCGCGTATACAGGGGGATGGTCAGGGGGTCATGACCCCTCCCCCACAATCGCCATCACACCTTCGCGGTGAATTGAAATCAGAATCAAAATGTGGCGTTGGACTATAGAGCGAGTTGTATAAGTTTAACAGGACTATTTTCTTATGGTAAGGACACTATATGTAGCTGACGCCAGGTGATTCCTTGTAGAAACGCCACTGGTACGGTAAAGATAAAGAAAGTGATATCCTTTGCAAATTCTTCACCCAAGCGTCATGCTATATTTGTAGCAGAAACTGGTCTGGCAGTAAAGGGACATTGTGAGATATGATGGTCATCTCCAATTTCGTAAATCCCTCCCAAAAATTTTGAAAGATCCTGCAATAATTTCCAAATGGAAGGACAAGACCACCTCCGAGGCATTCTTTTTATTACAAGCCGTTCGCTCTTCAGAGTATCTTATATCCACATTCTCTCTCTGCTATGTGCTAGGTATGTATACTTAATAATTTTATTGAAAATGGACGTTCAGCACTGATGATAGCCCAGTTTCATGCTTTTGCAGGAAGAACGGTTTCGCTGAGTAGACTACTCCAAATTCAATCATTGGATTTGAAGAGAGCTACGAATGCCATAGCAGACACTGTCTCTGTCCTCGAGAAAAAGCGTGAAGAGGCTAATTCAGTTTTTCATAATATTTTCAATAAAGTACAGCAGCTCGAAACTGAGAAGCAAATGTGACTGTCCCTAGGTCCACGACGTCTCAGAAGGTTTTCCTAAAAATGTCCTTAAAGCATTTAATCTTTGCCAACAAAAATATATCGAAGAGGAGAAAATAGATCTTGTAAGCTATATTCCATCAAGATATGATGATCTGTTTAACTTTCCTGAGGAGAAAGCTAAGAGCGAATACTCTCTGTGGATCACCAAGTCGAAACGTGAAATAAATAAGGGTACCATAAATCAGTAGTAGAAGTACTGGAATTTTGCGAGCAGGACATGTACCCTACCTTACTACAAAAGCTCTTCTTCACGTCTTAGCTACGTTACCAGTTAATGTGGCCGCAACAGAAAGAAACTTTTCAACCATTCGCCGCCTGAAAACGTGGCTCAGGATTCGCATGGGTGAGGAATGGGTTATCAGGACTCTCTTTTCTTAATGTCCACCTCCGACATTTATGTGAATGATATTATCAATGGGTTTTCAAACCGAAAATTGGATTTTGTGAAATAATTTAAATTTAATTAAAACAAAAGAAAACTTTTAAAGGGACTTCTTCCGAACCCCCCACCTCGAACATTTTAGTTTTGATCCCTCCCCCTGAGGATGCAGTTCTTCATACATGCCTGATATGTAGGCATTCAACAAGAAAAATTTAAGTTAAAATAAAATACTTAAATATTAAAAATTGAAGAAATGAAAGAGAAGTGAGAAATTTAACAGATGCACTACAATGATTAAAGTTAAAATAATTCTAAATGAAAAAATTAAAAAAAGTAAATAAAAAATATGGAAAATAAAAATAACAAGTACAAAAACTAGAATTGATCTAATAGAATAGTGCGTTTTCACTAGACCAAAATCACGCAATTTTGCTTTTCCTGCACGATTTCGACGAAAAAACCTCCGAAATCATAGAAAAATTTAATAAACAGCATCTCATTTTTGCGTTATCAATGAAATTACGTCCGAAACTATGAAAATTTTCCCGAGTGCGTCCATTTTCGACACTCACATTTTGTCAAATTGTATCCTTTTAAGGAAGAAATTTAAAATACAATTAAATATTATAATAATGTTGCTGGCATTTTATGTGGCAATATATCGTTTTAATTACAAAAGCCTGGCTTATGTAATGCCAATTTGGTATTTAAGTTTAGCACCTGTCAAATAAAATCATCCCAGAGGTAGTGAAAATACCTCCCAGTAATATCGAAATCACTTTAACAAAATTACGGACTTTCGATGTAGTAAAAACGCCCTTTAGGACCAATTCTAATGATATCCCAGATATATACCCGTAAGTAATATCATATGGTCAAGATTACAACCAATTTCGTAGGATTTCATATTCAGAAGAACTTTTCAGTATAATAAAAATATCTAGGATTGATCGTTTTCACACTATACGTAAAAAACCAAAACCTATATATGACAACACTAAGAACGGTTTGCCCGATTTAGTTCACTTTTGAAATTATGTTTGCTATTTTTATGAAATCACCGTGTACAAAATTTCAGTTCTCTACGTTGACGCGTTCTCAGGCAGTATCCAAATATATAGTGAAAAACAAAATTTTGGTATGGCAACCCCACGGAGGAGTTACCCGATTTGTCCTATTTCGAAAACTTAACTCTTACTCTTAAAAACAAAAATTAGGACCCTATGTACACGCGCTCTCGAGTTATCGTGACAAACGGACCTGCAAAAATCAAAATAACTTTTAATTTTATGCATGGATGTCCAGTCAATTTTGGACAAAGCAGGAAAGCTGCCTGTATTGAGATCTACATCGCGGTATTACAATATTCTTGTAGTTACCCGACTTCAAGAAACTCAGCTTTTGGCTGCTGGTTGAATATGAGTCGATGTAAAACCTTTAGACAATATTGAGTTAAGTAGGCTTCCAATGAGCAATCAAACAAAGAATTTATGTATGGAGAAATATGACTACCTCGAGATAGTTTGTATATAAAGCGTACTACATAATTATAGGCCACTAAGAACGAACTCCGGCAGACCGAGTCTAGCGAGGAAAATATTATATAGCCATACGTAAAATATGGAAGAATTAGGAAATTGATAAGCTTTTTCCGAACATGGACTGCTAGCAGTTGCGAGATTAGCCATAGTCTCCTTAGGTAGTCGTATATGTTACCTAATATACCACTAATTGGTCACAACAGGAAAAATTTGAATAGAGTTCAAGCCCATACTTTCTGCAGTATCAACGTAGACAAATCTTGTTTTATTGTTAATTATGGCTGGTAAACAGAGAGAATCGATTTTATTCCTGTATACCGCTATGCTTGTAGATTTGTCAAGATTTAAGTCTAATTTATTTAATACGCAAAGGCCATGCGTTGTTGATCATCGGTTACTCAGAATACTATATACAGTCTTCCATTAGGCCTATGGGTCTGGTTAAGTACATATGTACATCATCAGCATACATATGAATAGATGCATCAAAGACGGCATGAAGAAGGTCATTTATGTTAAGACTGAATAATAAGGAACATAATATAGATCCTTGAGGAACACCGCGGTGTAGGAATGCTATATCTGATGATGAAAAAGACCCGGGTCAATTTGCTGACTCTGCCTCAAGGAAACTGATCGGCAAAATGATGGTTGGGGGCAGGAACCCTACGTACAGATTACATGCGGCAGAGGCAGTATACTGACCTGTTGACCTGCCTAAACTGGGTCATATAGAATTGGGAAGACAGCTTTTGCAGCAAATTAGTTCACCCTCCAGACTTATGAGCAATTGCTCATAACCCCCAACCGGACGCTCTAACAAAATTCAAAATTGGCCCACAACCCTCCTTTCCGACGTCATGCAGTTCTTCTGGGAGGTGTAAGCCAAGGAATCTGTAACGTTTTCCTGATAAGGGCCGCACAGCGACAAAAAATTTGTCACCGTTTCGGATTCATCTTCGCATCGTCTGCATACCGGATCTTCAACAAGTTCCATCCTATGCAGGTGATTCCCGAGAGAGTATCCAGTGAGAATTGACACTAGAGTTCTTAGGGTTGGCTAGTTTAGTCCCAGTAGCTTTTTTGTTTTATTTGGGTTGGATATACCCCACAGCTTCTTTGTAGTTCTACCTAAAGGAGTATCCAACCGAAGGCGACTATGTTGGCAGTCGGCCCAAGCGGAAATAGTAGAGGCAAGGTATTTTGGTGCTATCCCAATTGTGGAGCCTGTGAGATTGGACCAAGATGAGCAAGTTGGTCCGCCCTTTCATCTGAAAATTTGAAATTTCCCGGACCTTAACAATCGCCAAAGGTAAATTTCCCGTATTAATAGTGTGTTGGTGTGCTTTAATAAATTTTAAAACTAACTAGCTTTTTAGCGATTTCGTAACAATATGATACAATGATGGTAGCAAGAACACTGTATTTAGATTTTGTTGAAGACCTCAATTATGAATGTGCGCCTCAATCCACTTAGGGGTAATATCACAAAAGATCTCAAAAGTCGCCAGTGAGAAGCGCATTTTCTATCTTCCATCTTATTACGCCTCTCGACGAATTCGGATAATCTCAATAATGATAAGGATTTTCACTATTTGTTGTTAATTATTTCAGGAACTTCAAAGTAGTTTTATGTATTGCGAAATTAAAATAGGGTCAAGCAATCTCCGATTGAATAGCTTTGTTAATTATTAATTTATATACATACTAAATTTGTTTGGGATCAAGCAGTACCTGTCGAAATAAATTTATCAGTATTATAGCATTCTTCATCAACTCTATACCGATTCTCTTTAAAGTTTTTCCGAACGCAATCAACTTCTGTTTTGTAAAAAAAAAAAAAAAAAAACAATCAGAGAATGATGATCGTGGCTCGCCATTCTGATCAGTTTTGGACAGCCTTGCGATCTATGACCCGGAAGTGGCAGACGCGGCATTTTCCGTTTTATAGCGCCCTTCGTTTTCAAGCACACATCGACACCAGATTAATTTGGTTGAGAAGTTTTATTTTGACTCGTACGTTAACTTTTTTAATCTGCGAGATCGAAGGAAAAAAGCAGAGTTTTCCGTTGTCCTGTGAAGATCTATCATCATGGGATAGAATACAAAATCAGATGATGTGTTAGTCATACTTTTGATAGATAGTCCGATTTGTGGTTCTATGATTCGTATTAGATTTCGATTTGTCTGCCAGTTTTTGTTAGTTGATGGTGTCTAATTTTTTTTTATTTTTTTTTATTTTTTATTCAAATAAAGTTACGATTGGATTACTTAAATAATTGTTGAGTTTCAAGGTTTCCCTCTTAATTAGAAAGAAAAAAAACCATGCGGTGCCCATACTAAATACACAAAGATCAATTTAAAGGAAAGTAAGGCCCAAATAGCCTACTGTTACGTCGTAAAGGGCAACGTAACAGTCTCCCATATTAAAACAAATAAAGCTCAAAGCTACCAGACCAGAGTTAAACCACCCTCTTAGGATGAATTGAAAACGATAAAAGATAATTAAAAAATAAATTATGAGCGAGGCACATGATGACTTACAACGACAAATAGCAGAGCTGAGAGACATTTTTGATCGTGCTTAAATAGAAACATTGCAGAATTAGTAAAAGCAGAGTAAACTAAAAAAACAAAAAAACAAAATCCGAAGAAATGAAATAATATTTGAAAATTAATGAATTGTTGGTGAGACATTGCTTCAAAGTAAAAGGAAATGATGAAATTATGTGTGAAGGACATAAGCTTTCTCCATGTTTTGCACAATTTCGTCAATTTCTAACCACGTTTATACCTTTGGGACAAAATGAACCCTTATCTAGTATAAGCAGAAGTAAAAAAAAAATAATTTACGCCTGAGGCACATCTAGAAAAGAGAATTTCTTGCGCTTTTATCACGCCTTGGTGGATCCGACGTCTTTGCTTCATTATGATGGTCGGTCACCCTAGCAAGGGTTTCTCCTTTAGCTGGACGACGGATACCAGATAAATGGATCTAATTTGGCAAGCAGTCGCATATGTGTAATATGAGCAACATATACCAACGCACATATGCGACATCTTTACGTGCAGCAATATAATAATGTAACTAAAGATACAAGGAGTATATATACATATATGTATGTTCATCCATAAGTATGTACATACTATAGTGCGCTAACCCCAAATGAAAGTCACTAATAACGCGAAATGCGACATCAACGTCGACGTGCCAAATTAGGACAGAAAAGAAAATCTCAAATTACGCGAGACGACGGCATCTCTAAGCTGGCAAAAAGGGGACCCACACGAAGAGAAATTGTGTGCTCATGTTCCTAGGGGAGATACTGGGTGACTATAGTGTGCCAAAGTGTTCTAAATAAGCAAAATAACGTCAAAGACAGGAACATATAGGCAAGCAGCATATATAGACACACCAAGTCCTCTGTTTGAATACCAACCGACTGGGCTGTAAGAGGATAAGGATCACTGCGACAAGGACAGGCCCGCGCATTGGAAGACTGCCTTAATTTTGCCACGCTGCTACCATGTGTGGTGTTCTCCCGTGTAATTCGGACACAGCGAAAATTGATGAGGGTGACTCGCTGCGACATAAGTACAGACTTTCTTTGCTTTCCCTAGAACAAAATTCATGTGTGATGTGGATATGTTCGCTAGGGTAATCTCAACAAGCTAGAGGATATTGTTCCGGTTCAAGCTTCAGAGGAGACAGAATTAAAGGGACGCGCTACGACATATAGCATCGTCGTCCAACATTGCCAATTTTTACCAAAGAAGAATATATACATATGTACATTACATACATATATATACGGTGACTTCAAATTCCTTGGACAACAAACACACCAAGGAAAGTCCTAAGAATTGCACCCAGCCCTGTCCATCTATGTCACGGATTATTGAATTTAGCTCCATTCCGAACGGCAAAGTCTGCAGTTCAGAAGGGCATTCCCGCACATTTTATTCACATCTATCCTGAGGTACTTGCACTTCAGTGGGTACTCGTTATCCTGGCGCTATTCACGTTAGCCTGCTGCAAACTCTGAAAATGGAAGCCAGTCACTGTGGGGCAAGTATTTAATTTTCTTCTTTATGTCCAATCTAGAGAGAACTCCTCTGTCGTGCAACCCTTTATCTGCTTTTCAGTTCGGACTTTCGCCAGGCTAAGGTCTTTTCCTTTTGGTCCTTGGAAATTCGTGGTAATGACAACAACTGCTGAATACTAAGATGACCACAGTATACACCCGCATACATATATCCTGTCCTATTCCCGCCATGTTGGCCCCTTCCCATCCTTATCCTTAACCCCAACTCCAAACCTAATATGTTCCATTTTGGCGTTAAAAGCTTATTTTGCTCCCATTCTGAAGGCAGCAGCCACAAGTTTATAATGCAGTTGAGATGCAGGCCTTACGGCGATAGTATTTATTCACATGACTCCCAGCCACCCAACCACACCAACACTATCGAACATACACACACACACAAACACACACTCATGTAATTTCTGCACCGTGGACAGTCTATTATTGCGTGGCGGCGGCGATGGTGCACAGGCACAAAATCATTTGTCGTCCAAGCTAAGCAAACACTTCCTTCTCGAGCATATCTCGAATTCCCGCAAATTGCCATCCTTTAATAAAGCTTTAATAATTCAGGGCTTCAATTAAAAAACAATTTTTTTATTTTTTTACTTAGCGCACACGCTATAAATCCTTGATTGCAGATGCTCCTCATGTTTAGGTTGGTGGAGAGACAAAACTGTTTCATTAATTATTGATGCACACTCATTTGGCGTGCTATTCGGAATGAGCGCGAATTTTATTTTTTACGACTGATTTTTTTTTTTTTTTATTTGTATCTCACGATTGTGTACAATGTCGCAGTTGCTTGCCTGAGATGTAATTTACTCCAAAAATATAGTTGATTCACCTAAATTGGTAAATTACAAGAATGCAGACATCTGCATGGGTAGACAAGCATCTGTTTGTTTGAAGTCGGTAATGTTCACTACATTTGCAAAAGATTCGATTATATTTTTTTGAGAAAGCCAGAATCGAAACACTCTAAAGTTTACCGAGCACGAAGGATGGACTTCATAAGAGCTTTGGTCATCGAAATGAAAAAGGAATAAACCATCAAAATGTTTTCTCCTTATTCACGGCTATTAGAAGCTGATGTGATCAAGCAAATTTTCTTCCTTGTGGTAGTGGGAATATGCTGAAAATGTCAAAAACTGATGACTGTCCATCACCGATGAGATCACATGATCCAAGCGTGAGAACAAAAAGATTTTTTAGGTCATCTCACTAAAGTACAGACATGCCTATATTGGATGGAATGTAATTACTAACAATTGGTTGAAGATGGTGCCTAAACGATTTAATGCAGGCTTCCTACAAGCCACTAAAGTGTTATAACTCTGATAATTCCTTGTCTGCTACCACAACGTTTGTAGCGGTACCCGTGTACAACTTAGTGGTACGTGATATGAACCGTTTAATGACCATCAGAACCAGCTTAACACTAGCTTGCTGTAGTGACACGTTTAATAAATAAACGGTCAATAATACAATACAATACATACACTTAGCCGGTGTTAGTACATATTATGCGCTAGACACACAGCACTATTAATGAAGAAATAACTAATGACTCATTAGTCTATAATGATTCATTACAAAATGCAGACATACAGTCATTTCTTTAATGAAGTTGTTATCTTATTATTTTTCAAATTGGCAGATGCACAGCGGAGATCCAGATTTACATTATATGCCAAATCTAGCACATTTTTCGTCATTATAGCTATAATGAAGGAGGAAAATAATTCATTATCATCTGATTTTCAAGCTACACTGACGTATATTATGTGACACACGTCATTTTAATGAATAGTTAGTACAAATGATTCATTAGGTCGTGCTGTGTGTCTAGGGTATTAATATGTTAAACTAAACATAAACCGACCACCAGATGAAATTACATGCAATGCAACATTGAACCGAAAACAAAAAATTAAAAGAAAATTAAATAGAACTAAAAAAATTAAATATTATATACCCGTTTTTCCAAAACATGCTTAGAAACGTCAACAATATAATACATAGCCGTATTAGCAACAGTTATGCACATGCGAGTAATAGGTTCATACATGCCTCAATTAGACCTAGAGGAGTTAGCACGCAACAGAGCTATAACCTTCTCAAATTGTGCCTACTATCACGGAAAGAGATTTTGTCCAGTAACAACGGAAAACATTCCCGTTTAAGAGCGATCCTCATAGGGTGGAAGAATTAATGGCATAGTTCAGGGTAGGTACCTGAGAACAAATCGTTGGAAGTTCCGTTGAATAGACTCGATACGATCGTGTATATCGTAAAAAGGAGACTAGACCTTGTAGCGTATTTAAGCAGTGGTCTCACAAGGCAAGTGTACAAACGCAAACCACCTTTTATAAAGCCCAGCATAGAACTAGTCTTTGATACCATGTAGTTTATACGGGAGATAAAACTCGAATTACAACTCGTCACATTTGATACCCAAGTCACAGTCAGACTCCACACGGCGGATCGAGCAGCCCGAGAACTCATAATCATAAGTGACAGGTTTCTGACTCCTGTAGAAAGTCAAAATCTCACATTTGTCGATATTGAGTACCAAATTATTGCTTTTGCACCAATCGTGAAATTTGTGAAGGTCACACTTTACCTGTTCACAGTCGTTAACAAATTTAATCTGAGCGAAAAGCTTAATGTCGTCAGCATAAATCAAAACTTTGCAGTGCCACACAACAGAGACAATGTCGTCAATATATAGAATAAAGAGCAACGGTCCCAAATCACTCCCCTCAGATACGCCAGATGAAGCCTTCAAGACTCCAGATATGGAATTCCGGAAAAAGATTTCGTATGTTCTGTTATCTAAGTAACAAATGTTAGAGGAAACCCATACTTTTCCATTTTAAACAGTATCACCGAGTGAGATAACTTGTCGAAGGCTATACTAAAGTCTGTATAAATACAATCTAACTGGGCACCTTTTGCAAACCCGCCTATGGTAACCGAAACAAATTCCAACAAGTTAGTGGTTGTAGACCTGCCCGAAATAAATCCATGTTAGTTTGAAGAGAGCCAGTTCATACAAGAAATCGATAGCTGAGAATGTTTGATGGATACAAATAATTTGGGCATGCAAGATAATTTTGCAATAGGCCTATAGTTAGAAGATTCACTTTTACTATCTTTTTTGTTGATAGGTACGATAAAGGAATTTTTCCATAGCTGCGTTGTAAAGTCCGTTGTAAAGTCATTTGGAAGCCGATTAATATGATCGAGTATATCTCCTAGTGTAATTGAAGGAATAGTGAATGAAACGTTATGTGGTGGTTTACATGACTGAAGTTGCTAATTCGGAGTTGAAAAATTGACGAGGCAAAAGCATTGTCAAAACATGAAGCAAACACATTACAAATTTCAGACGAAATATCACTAACAGAATATTTTTACCTCATGATATTGGGATAGCTGTTTGTTTTTTTCTTCATATTAATAAACTTAAAAAAGATGCGTGGGTCAATAAATAATTTCGCGCGCATACTTTGAATATACTCATCAGAAAGCGTAGAGGAAAATTCTTTGAAATCATTATAGGTTATGAGGAAGTTGTTGTGACTTATAATGTCTTCGTCCCAATAAAGTGTGGAAAAGTTATATTTTCACAGTTTATTCTTAGTTTTCTTGAGACGTTTCGGTTTTTTATTGAACCATGGCGGTGATGTTTTAGATATCCGCTGACGCTCCCGGAGAACATGAGAAGAGTATGAATCGAAAAGAATTATGTTAAAGTTAGCAACATCTTCATCAAAACTATTGCAAGAAAACAATGTGTTGAAATCAATAAAGGTTTCATAGCAATATGTAATTATTAGAGGGGGTGGTATCTATCAAGAGCAGACATTATAACCTGGGCTTGGTTCAACTAATAAGTTACCCGCGTCAGTAGAAAATACCAGGTCTAACTGCCTACCCATGTCATTCTTAACATAACAAATTTAGCTGAGACGAAGAGATCAAATAGCGTCCAAGAAGACTGATTCCCTTGTTGTCAAATTATTAAGTGGAAGATGTTCATCGTCATCTTCGTTTAGTACCCATTCTATATTGGGGAAGTTAAAATTACCAGTTAGTAATAATTCGTCAATAGGTTCCATCTTACCATCGATATAATTAGATGTTGAGGTAAATAGATCGTAAATATTTTGACCTTTATCATCGGCGATATTTATGGAGTCTGGAGGAATGTAGCAAGCTACGAGAGTTTTGGAGAAACTGGAGCTTCTCAGTCAATTTGGCTGCAATTTAAGCGGTTTTTACAGGCGAGCAGTAAGCCACCGCCACGAACTTCAGAGTCTGTATATCTATCTCAATTTAAAAGCCGCAAAAATGCATTTTCAGATAAGTCGAACTCCTTTGCAGCTTTGACGTAAATGGGTCCCCGCATAATCGATACCGTTGTGTCCGAACAGCTATTTGTAAGTTAAGTTCGATTTAATTGTAAATCTTTCATTGACTAATTTTTTGATCACGTTTCTGGCGAATGGAAGACAACTGTCTTAATTGAAATTTCAATTCACAGCTAGGTATTTTTGATTGAGCTTACTACGCAACAGTTTTGGCAGAATTATACCACAAAATCATATAATACGTAGAATGTGAATGCGTATTAGATTTCCGAATCATATGCCCTTATAAGGTAGTAAATATTTCTTTCGGTCAAATGATCTGTCGTGGTAAATAACGCTTGGAATTTAAGAAATATAAATATAAATAAATTATGTAAAATTAATTGTATATATTTAATAGAAAAAGTCATGAAGTCAAATGTGAAAAAGCGATAACATTTTATGCAAATTTTCTAATCAAAAGTTTACAACCGGTCATTTGACCGGTCATAGCACGTTTAGTGTTAACATTTTCAAGGCACACAAAGAAAGGAAAGTCTGGGAATTAAACTGTAATTTCGTAAGTATTTTGATAAACATTGGCAGCTCTAAATTTCAATTTCAGGAAATAGTTATTTACTATAGTGTTAAAATTTGAACTGCCTAGATCTTGATTTTTTTGTGTGAAATGTGTCAAATTAAAGAAAAAAGTTTACAGCTTACACTTTTTATAAAGAAAAAGTTATATTAACGATCTTTTGGCAAAAATAATACAGGTCAAATTAGGAAAAAAGGTAAGAAAATCCTAAATATTTATTTTAGACCTCTATAACTCCTGAGACTCCTGGGGTACGGAGCTGGTTGAGCAGTCGTTGGAAGGGGCATGAAGCTCTGCATACAATTACCGTACACCCTGTAGTTTTTAAGATACAGGGTGTTATATGAAAATCTAGCTTTTTTTCTTAATCACCCTGTAACTCTCAAATGGTTGATGTGGAGCCCCTCCTATCAAACAATTTTTTGTTTGTTTACATAGGTGTCTAATATTCGCTCATTTCGTTTGATCAAGTTTCGAAAACACACATTGTATATACACCACGTTCCATGCAACAGGCCTTCCAGATTAGATGGCAGTAGTGGTTAAGTACGGTAAACCTGATTTATTTATCTATATTAATGAATTGTATGGAAAGTCTTGGGTGACAGCATCTTTGAAAGGCAACCTGGAAAAAAGTTTTTATGCTGGAGGTAAATGCAAGGTGCTTTTCTTAATTTTCAGTAACAGCTGAACAACATGAATTCAATTCATTTCAATTTATTTGGTTACTTCCATAAATGAATACACCTACATATGCTTTTGTTATTACAAATAAAAATTATCTACATAATATAAAACGTAACCTTTTGTTGGCAAATGTTGGGCAATTACCACTAGGGGAAGGGGGGGCAGTATCGGGTACTTAAGAGGTATTTCGTTATAGATATTGAGAAAATCATTGTTTTTTTATTTTGGATATGCAGTTTTATTTGCACATTCTGTAGCAATGTTTACAGGACAAAAAAGTAAAAAATAAAAAACAATTCAGTCACAAATTTAAAAAGAAACATTTCAGTCTCAAAAAACGGTTTTGCCCCGTGGTATGGGGCAGGATCGTGTGCCGTATGGGGCAATACCGGGCTTAGTAGTTCTTGTGCACTTATCGCATTTAAAGTCGCTCAAATCTTCTTCTTTTAAACATGTGCAGCTTTCGTGTGCCCATAGGCGACAAGCAAGGCATTGAATCCATCCATCTGTTTTTTTGGTTGTTGAATACTGCTCTTGGCAATATAAACAATTGTCATCTTTTTCTGTGACCTTAGCCTTACTGCGTTTATTCTTCTGTGCTCAATTATTCTGAAGCTCTGTCTTATACGGGGAGGAGGTTAATATCACCGTTCTTCCTCTTCTCTTCGAAATCTTCATCCTGGTAGCCTTTGGGATAGGAGAAATATCTTCGGGAGACACAAATTTCTTTTGTAGGCCAGAAGGTCCCGGTTTCGGAGATGAAAGCTGGGGTTTCAACCCCGAAGGTCCTGGTCTTGAAGAAACCACGGAACTTTGCAATCTAGAAAGTCTTGACGGGGTTGATGGTTGTTGATCGATGACTAATTCTTCCACTGAAATGCGACGATTATTCGGTTCAGTATAATTCATTCGGTCTGACGTAGTGGGAGGAACTTCCTTTGCACAAACAGTAGAAACAGCAGCAGGTAGCACATTGTCAGTTGTTTCGGCAGGACAAAAGTCATGGTCAGAAAATATGTTGGGATTCGTTGGACAAATTCCTGTTTTCCGGAAGCCTGAAATAGCAATTTGAAGAGTAGCTGCTTTAGAATATGCAGTACCGAAGAGTTTCCCAATTTGGTATTGAGTAACAACACGACCAGGATTATTACGAAGCCAAATTTTAACTTCTTGGCTGTAATATGCGCTTAGTGGTCCCATGAAGCTTACATCGCAGGGTTGTAAGCGATGCGTGCAGTGTGGGGGAAAACACAACAAAATAATCCCATTTTTTCGCGCCCAATCAATCGCTTCCAAGTTTTTGGTGTGGGTCGCATGGCCGTCTAGCAATAAAAGTACAGGATCGTCAACTGATGGTTTTATGTGTTTGCAGAAATGCTTCAACCACTGCACAAATATTTCAGCCTGCATCCACCCACTTTCATGGCACACTATTTTTGTCCCCGGCGGTGTTCCGTCCTTTAGCTCATCTTTCATTCTTTTCCTAGGGAAAATCATTAAAGGTGGAACAAAGTGGCCGGCAGCGGAACAACAAATTTCAACAGTTATGAGCTGGCCTCTTTCACCTGAAGTCAAAACACCGACTTGGCGACGACCCCTTTCAGCAATTATTTTTGACTGACTTTTCGGAACGCTTGATATTCCCGTTTCGTCTACATTAAAAATTTTTTCTGGGGTAAAATGGTATTGGTCCATAAGCTCACAGAGTAGTTTAAAAAAGCTATCCACCGCTGGCTTATTAAAACCCATAGCTCTTGCGGCCGATGTTGGTTCAGGAGCTCGAAGTGATAAAGTAGGATGCCGTTTCATGAAATTTTTAAGCCAATCAGAACCCGCCATACCTTCCTGCCGATTGAAATTATGTGGAAGATGGTTTCTTTCTGCTAGCTCAAAGGCCAAACGTCGCAGGTCCTTTGTAGTCAGCCCAAATAATCTTGCCTCCATTGTTTTTAAATAATCCTTGAGCTGTTCTTCTTGATCTGCTGTAAAAACAGTTTTGAATTTTCCCATACCTTTGTGAAGGAATATTACTTTAGTTTTTGCTAAATAAATAATAAACAGAATAAGCTTTCTCTACCTTTCTTCGCAGCCTTATCGATGGATATCACACCCTGTTTCACTTTTCTCACCCTATCTTCTAATGTTGATTGAGGAACGTTGTGCGCTTGGGCGGCTTTCTTAAATCCGATTTTACCACTCAATATTTCATCGATAGCACTTTGCATGCTATTCTCCGACCAATTCTGCCGTTGCGTTTTCCTAACATACTTCCGTACCATCTAAAATTTATTGTTAGTAATAATGGATTACAGTAGCAATAACAAAAGCAGGAAAATCAGTGGAGTATAATCGGACAATGGGAAATTTCCCCTTTGGGGCAAAACCGGGTATACACAACCCGATTTTGCCCCACAGGCTGTTGTCGAAAGAAAGTTCATAAAACAGTATAAAACACTCTTGTGCGTACTAACACAAACTTATTATAAAAATACACGCCCCAATAATGGATTTAGCTGTGTGCTACGATCAGAGAACGATTCTAATTATGAGTGCAGGCAAAACAAAAACACATAAAAAAAAGATCGCTTACCTCTCAAAACCGGTTTTGTGCAAGAAAGTATAAAAAACTTGCCGAACGAGGCTAATGTTCAACAGAGATGTGTCCAAGAGCACGGCTGACGCAATACTGAGGACCATGCTCATTAAATATCTTTCATTTTCGCAAAAAGCGTAACGCCCGATTCTGCCCCGGTACACGGTTTTGCCCCCCTTCCCCTACACTGTTTTAAGCGGACGGCACAGCCCATTTCATGCTTTAATTACCGCTGAATATCGCAATAAATGAGAATCATGTATGCAAGATATCAAAATAAACATACTTCAAATTTTATACATCAGTCCAGTCTCATAGTTTGGAATAATAAAAAATCTATCTTAATCGTACCCGCAACGATCTCTTAAATAAAAACGAGATAATAGGAGGCGTAAAATCTGCAAGAACTTTCAACAGACATTTCCGAATATGTGTACTAATTAATAATAAACTTGCTTGAAGTAGTCATATATAGGCCAAACTTGATGAACAAGATGAGCCATTTTTCTGTAATTTTGCTTCAACTTGGAAATGGAACTATTCCAAAAACCAATGGAGAAATATCGATTGAAAATACTAATTTGTGGTTGTAATACCGGAGACAGACTTGCGGTTTCAATATTGTAGTTTGCACTAAACCGAAAGGGTGTGCTTTTATATTGAGAAACAACTCTGTATATACTCGGTGTATACTCAATATATAGAGCATTGGAACTCAATATTGAAATTGTGGAAAATTTTGCAATCTGACCCTAGTTATAAACCATGATCATTTAATATACGAACCTTTTATAACCGAATTTTATACTGTAATGTTGACTGCAACTTTTACTGACATTTTATATTTGACACTTGTCAAGTTGAAGTGTCTATTTCGGTTCTATTTTCCATAAAGACAAGTAATCTCACAATATTTGCTCGAATTTTCTACGTATGCGGAACTTTCATAAGTCAAATGACAAATTGAATGATAAATCAAGTGTAAGTTCTTTAATTAATTCTCAGTATCGTAAACCGCAAGTGTGTCTCTGAAATTCTATTATTGCAATATTACATAATTGCAATATCAATATCTCAATTTGAAACGCAAGTTTGTCCCCGGTATAATCGGCTTTTAATAGCGTGCTCTATTCAGAAGCGTATCTTGGTTTAAACATTTGGGGGAGCGAGCATATTAAAAAAAATCCTCCAGTGCATAAAAATAAATTTTATTTCGTATTTTGAAAAAGAAAAAAAATAGACCCGCAGCTTCAAGTAGCTCAAACATAAGTATATTCACATTTTATCATTTTACATGCAAGGAAAACAATAACAAAATTTATTATTTCAAAATAAAATTAATATTGTCTGATGATCAAACTAACAATTAATCAAAAAAGTAATAACAAAGCAAAAAGTTCGGTCCACAAACTAATGAAAAAAATTATTTAGGTACATATTTGTCCTAATAGGAATAAGGTGCAGAAATCTACGTATCATCCACATAGCTGATAACGTTGCGCAGACTAAAATCGTAACATAGCGTAGCGTAAATGGGCGTTTTTTCAAATTAATTGTTTTATTTATATATATTACGTATACTGTAAACATAGCGTAGTGTACAGTAGCATAGCGTAGTGAGCTTAATTTGAGCCACACGATTGGTTTGAATTTTTATGCTCGTAGAAAGCGACAGTCGTGAAAATGGATTGCGAAATTTTAATATGTGAAGTGTGTGTTCGGCCTGCGTATTATCATTACGCTCCATTGCGATACTTTTTCAGTCTGTAAATTTTACGCTCAAGCTTTCATTGGATAATATATGCTACGTTGCGTTACGCTGTGTTACGCTTTTAGTCTGCGCGAGTCCTAAAGGTAAAGATATTCACGGGTCACCTTACAACTTAATGAAATAATTTTAAATAGATTGAATTTACCACAGAGTTCATAACACGGCAAATTGACATAAAATTTCTCATCTAGTGAAAAACAGGCATTAAAATTTTATGCTTCACAGATATTCATTTTGGTACGTAAGATACTCCAACATGCTCCTGATTCCAAGAAGCATTTTTTCATCCTGCTGGGAAATATAAATTTGGAGCTCAAAATGTATTATTGGGCAAAAAAAAAAAAAAAAGATACGGCAACTCTATCAGAGTAAATTTTTCTTCATTATCTGAGGCTACTACTAATCATGCAAGTATAAAGATATCTACATAGCATAACCAAATCACTCGTATTTTATATAAAATATGAAGTTAAGTTAAGTTAAGTTAAGTTCTATACGCACTTGTATAAAGACACTAAAATTCACCAGAAAGAATACTTGAACTACTGAAATGTTTATGAAGCCACAACTCTTGTATAAGTTTCTAGTATGGAGGAATAAATTTCAAGAATATCTAATGAAAAATGTAAATTTACAATAAAATTACATTGTACAATTACAACGTTTTAATAAATTACTAGTACAAGTCCGAGAATAAGGAAACAATAATTCATATAAATTTGTACCTCTCCGCATTTTTTTCACGCGACATTATTCGACTATTAGCCCGTAACACTGTGCATATTTATATTCTCCCCCGTTCACTCATCTACTTGCCATTGATCTTCCACTTTAGTTCAACTTAAGCGCAAGTCATAAGGTTCTATTCTTTAAAAATTGTGATTTTTCCATAGAGTAAATTTTGTTTTATTTTTACTTGCCCAACGAAAGATTATAAAAATGTGCGTGTAAAATTATACAGATCAATCTGGGGATTTGCAAAGTGTAAAACAATAAAAACCTTTTCCTCACAATGGGCAATAATAATTATTATTTTACCAAATTTATAACTTAAACGAAGGCCGTAATAGCTTTTAAGGATTTGGCTGAAGCCTCTGTAGTAAAATACATGAATGTTAACCACAGGTAAATCATGGAATTTCCCTTGGGTAAGGGTTCAAATTCAGGTAAAAGTGTAAGACAATAAAGTCTCTGAATTCTCTTAATACAAAATTAGTCAGACTAATTGGTGAGAAGTGATAATTGCATTTGAACATTTTATGCAGGCAGCTAGTAAAAGGATTAGTTGGTTGAATTCCGCATCATAAACCAGCATTGTTTGAAAAAGTTGCTACGTTTGGCTAGCTGCATAATATTTTACATGAGTATAAATTTTATTTTATGAAATTAACGACATTTTCGATTTTACAAACATATTTAAAAAGCAAAACATAAATTCGTTTTCAAATAGGATCAAGTGGGGGTAATTAATTGTAAACATTGATCACATCTCGTTTCACTTACATCAACAACTTGTATTGAACATGAATAATCAGAAGTTGTTACATGATGGCAATCATAAAAAAAACATCAGAAATTGTATGACTTTAGAAGTGTGGGCCTAGATGAAATCATAGTTAGGATTAAAAACGAGTATATTTCCGGTGATCTGAAAATCCAATACCAAGGCGTGGGGTGTACAAGCTCTGTAGGACAATGTTTCCTGTTTCCTAGAATCACCTCACCATTGCAATCCACGGATATGTAAATTTCAAAGTAATCAGGCCGTTGACAGTGAATTTCTGGGAGGAGAACTTAGAATTACAGGAAGTGTGAAAAGCCAAATTTGGCGTAGTCAAATTATGGTTATATCGGGTTTTCCAATAAGAGGTGTTATTTTAATTTGCCCGCTATTTCGGTAGATGTCACTTTTGGAGCTGTCATTTTTTGACATTTGACAAGTAGAAACTCCATTAATAAAAATGGAACGATACACGATTCAACAACGCATTGAAATTATTAAAATTCACTATAAAAATGGTGAAAATGTGGCAGAGACGGTTAGTAAAACTCGAACATTTTTGGGTCGTCGTGAAGCACCTTGTCGGACCGCAATACAGAAACCCGTGCACGGCACTCAAGAGCAGCCGAGAATATTGCTGCTGTAGCTTAAAGTGTTGAAGAAAACCCAGGTTTGTCCATTCCTCGTCGTTCTTTGGAATCAGGCATTCCACAAACGTCGTTACACCGTATTTTGCATAAAGATTTGGGTCTTAAGGCTTATAAAGTTCAGTTAACACAAGAACTCAAGCCGGCCGATCATCAACAACGTCGAATCTTTGCTGATTGGGTCCTTGAAATGCATGAAAATGATCCGGAATTCCATCGAGAACTCATCTTGAGTGATGAGGCCCATTTCCACCTCGATGGCTTCGTCAACAAGCAAAATTGTCGCATCTGGGGCTCGGAAAACCCAAGAGTTATTGTTGAAAAGCCTCTCTATCCTCACCGTGTGACTGTTTGGTGCGGTTTATGGTCACGCGGGGTCATTGGACTTTATTTTTCGAAAATGAGGCTGGAGCAACAGTTACGGTGAATGGATTGCGCTATCGACAGATGATTAATGATTTTTTATGGCCGGAATTGGATGGTATTGATCTGGACAACGTTTACTTTCAACAAGACGGCGCTACGTGCCATACAAGCAACGAAACCATTGATCTTTTACGGGAAAAGTTTCCGGACCGTGTTATCTCTCGAAGAGGTGATCACAATTGGCCACCGAGATCTTGTGACTTAACACCTTGCGACTTCTTCCTTTGGGGCCACGTAAAAGAGAAGGTCTACGCCAACAGCCCAGCGTCGATTCAAGACCTCAAAGATGGAATTCGTGAGGCTATCGAGGACATAGGGCAGCCACTTTGCGATTTGGTTGTGGAAAATTTCATGAAAAGGACATGGTCCTGTAGGCGTGGTCGTGGTGGTCATTTGGCTGATGTTATTTTTCATTATTAACGGGATACCATCCTCTTTATAATGAAATAAAGATCCGATCATTTATCTCAAAAAATGGCATTTTTCTTTGAATATCAAAATAACACCTCTTATTGGAAAACGCTTTATTAGTATCTGTTGCCGCTGTAGTGAAAGCTCAGTACAGCCGTGTAGTAGAATTGATATAGAGAGCGGAGCAACAAAATATATGGTTGAAAATACTGCAGTTGCTCCCACGGAAAATGCTCTTAGTCGAGCTCTTAGTCGCTGCCACTGCGTCAATATACCCAGGGAGTTTCTCAGCTGTCACGAACGTAAACAAATCTTCCATTTAATTTAATATGAAAATATGTGTAAAATACACAAAATAATATTTTATAACTACACTTGCCAAAAAAATGATTTCCCACTTATATTTTCACCAGATTCAAATTGTTGCAAATTAGGAAACTTCGTTTGACAACTGAAAATACATTTGTCTCTTTCTTCCATATATAATTCTGACGTACTTCACGATACCCTGAAAAAATCCACGCTCATGCACATGAATCTTGCAGGTAGCAAGACTTCCTGTTGTCTCTATACTGTAAGGAGGAGAACCTCAATATTATTAATTCTGTCAAAAACATCGGTGAAGCATGGGCTGAAATCAAGCAGACAACAATGAACGCTGCGCTGTTTGGAAGAAGCTCTGTTCATGAAATGGTACATAACAGTAAGCGTCGTTTAACGCATTTTTAATACCCGTGGTGGTAAACGACCCCAAAAATAATTCATTTATGTTTTTCTCTAAAAAATATTGAAAATTCTCATCGCTCATTGTTTTAAAAGCGTACTAAAAATAACTGAAATTCATTCGGTACCAATATAAAAAAAATTGGTGCCTTGTTCTGAGAAATTTAAAAGTCCCCCCCCCCCCCCGCCCACACGGGGTTGGAATAACGCAAATGGAAAATTCCACAAAGTTTTTCAGGGAAAATTAACAAAACTAAATACGTAAGGTGAAGGAAAAATTTACAATGTTTGTCGCAATTTTTACAAATTTGTTATACCAAAAGTGGTATGGACACTTTTGACCAGTTGTATCACAAATATAGTGTGTCAAGAACAAGAAAGTCAAGCAACAAAGAGCTTATTTTGAGTCATTCTGAAGAGCTGCATTGTCCGCGTTAGAAGTCTCACAGAAGCCATTTCGGCGTTTTAGCGATGACATAACAATAAACGACGTAAATTACATTACGTTGATTACGCGCCCATCTCTGTTTACAACCATCCACTCTCAACGTCGGTCGGCCTGTTCCCATACAGAAACAACTTAGCCGTCTTAAAACTTTCTTTTATTTGAAAAGTGAATATTTGAGTTTGCTTTTTATAACCTTCTATTCGGGATATGTAGTAGCAAAGGAGATGGGCGAACTATACACAGGCTATACATCTCTATGACTAAAACAAAAATTTTAAAAATAAACATCAAATAGAATTAAAAACAAAGAATTTCTTAGCCACCGACGAAAAAGTAAATTTAGAAAAGATTTTAAAGTCGTGGTCAAAAGTACTTGCTGGGAGCAATCTAATTGTGAAAGATTACGGAGTCTGAGTTAGCAATAAAGATGCAGCAAGGATGCAATTCAATGGGAACACTGTGAGTAGTTACATCCTAATAAATTGCTTTCATGCATCTATAAATTAATTTGAATTAGTTCTTGATCTCGAAAAAATGTAGAATAATCTAGTTAAATGATTTTGATAGCATTTAATCGAAGGCTGCAGTGATTGTACAAAGAAAAAGAACTTTTCTTGGAGGTGTCAATGCAATGATGCCCACCAAGAGTGATTAGGATGGGAAGGAGATAGTTGTAACATCTGATATTTCTGTCTTTACGGATGAATCCAAGACGAGTGATGGCACAGGGGCTGGAGTGTACTCACTCACTACACGACAAAAAGCGACCTTATGCTGGGTACACTGTAAAAAAAGTAAGACAATTCCCTAAATTTATAACACGTTTTTTCCTAAAAATAAATGTAATTTTCTCTAATACAAAGAGAAAATCAGCTTAATTTCCTCAAATCAATTGAAGATTCCATGAATTTTGGTATTTGGCACCAGAAAACCTATATAGCACGTAAAATTGCCGAAATGTTAAGCTTTCTCGGATATAAGGAAGAGAACATTCACTGAATTAGCTATTATGCTACATTTTTTACGGAAATATATTTTCATTTATTTTTTCCCGGATGGGAATCGAACCTACACTTGTTAGAATCAGTCAATGATTTTAACAATTCTAAATCAAATTCATAAATACAAGAGGAAAAAACAACCGCCCCGTCCGGGGTTTGACACCGGGAAGCGTTACTGGTTAATGCCCGCTGAAAGCAACCGTGGCTTAGTAGGCTAGTTACAAATTTATAAATGCAAGAGCGAAAATCATCTGTCTTATTAGCTCAGTGGTAAGAGCGTCCTCTGGCAAGCGGAAAGGTCCCGATTTCAAGCCCCGGAAGAGGCGGTTGTTTTTCCTCTTGTATTTATGAATTTGATTTAGAATCGTTAAAAATAAAAGTTCTTAAAAAATCTTCTTTCTCCATCAATATATTTTCGATTAAATAATTCACAGATTGTTTTTGAAAACTAGTCATATATTGTTTTTCAATATTTTATTTGAGCGTGATTTGCCCTGCTACTAACAGCTAACTCCATAAGGAGAACGACATGAGGTACGACTGATAAGGCGCATCAGCTGTAATTGAAAAGAAGTCAATAAAACTGAAAGTTCGAAAGTCACAAAGGACAACTAGCAACAAGAGGAAAAAAGATGACATCAAATTGAACTGAGGGCTAAAGATGAGCCCCAACGAGCAAACGAGGACAAATAGACAAAACATCGATGGAAACTACGACAAAGCAAATAAAAATCGACGCAAAACGCACTTGACTTGACTTGACTATTTGAGCGTGCCCAGCGCCCCAGCGCCAGCACTAACTTCCATACTAATTATATGATTTAATGAAGAAAAAATATATGGTAGTATGGCACAGGTACAGGAATCGTACCGCCTACCGGACCACTGTAGTGTGTTCCAGGCGGAGGTCCTGGCCATCTGTACAGCAGCAAGATTGCTGCGTACAACTTGTGACGTACCTAGTGATCGGGTTATCAGGACTTGCATTGACAGCCAAATGGCAATCAAAGTTTTGGACTCGAGCATCATTAGATCGCGCCTAGTGCAACAGTGTCGCTTTGAGTATGGGGAACTTGGTGCTAACCATAGAGCTATTCTCTGCTGTATGCCTAGCCACATTGACGATTGACATACCTGGAAACGAGGCAGCCACGTAGGTCGGCCCCTGGAATCAGTGAAGAGGATTCTAGATACATGGGCCCACAAGCTGACAAATCGCAAATGGGGAGAACTGAACTCATGCGTGATTTTAAGACAGCTCTGGCCCGAGATTTGTCCTGTGAAGACTTAATCTCTCTTGAAGAAGAGCAGTAATGATGTGCGTAATCTTACCACAGTTATTACGGGACACTGACTATTTGGAAAACATGCAGAGCGCATGCAATCTCCATACAATGACTTCTGCAGAAGCTGTATGGATGAGGAAGACGTTGAGAACGTTAAGCACCTGCTGTGAGAATGCCCTAACCTTGCTATAGGAATACGCTTCGTAGTTACTTTTTCTGCGAGCTGGGGGAATTAGCAGGCAAAGTGTTAGGGGACTTTTTCATTACTCATGTGGGTGGTTTCATCGCACCCCCCCCCCCCCCCCCAGCTGTTAGTATATCTTTTCCAGGTAGGGTTCCAATATAGTGGTATCACATTGGACCATATCTGGTTTAAGTGTGACTGATCGTACACCTTCTTACGATGGCCACCACTCTAACCTTACCTAACCTATGGCACATAAGAAATGAGTTATTCAGCTAATTCTTAAATTTTTTAAAGTTGTAGTAAGTACACCAGTAACTACAGTTTACAAAAACTTTTACCCATTCCCTACATTGTAGAGGGGGAAACAAAACAAAATTTGAAAATTCCCCACATTTTAGGGGGGACAAAAGAAAATTTGAAAATTCCCCACATTTTAGGGATAAAAACCTAATCTACGTTTTTCAAAGTGGTGCTTTCCCTAATCTCATTGAAAAATACCAAAGCTTTGTGACACAAATTGTTACCACTCACTTTACGGAAAATATTTTTTTACTGTGTACCTAGCCAGCCTAGAGTACAACGATGATTTGGCCGAAAAGGGCTCTGAAATGGATAGCTTCGCAGCGATGGTTTATGTAAGAATTCTGATCGGAGCTTTAAAAGAGGAGATCATCAGAGGCGCCTATCAGAAGGATCAATATGGAAACCTACAGTATTGCAATTGTGGCCTGCATTAGACAAGAGGAGGACAAGCAAACTCCTTAATGGCAGTACAATAATTGCAAAGAATCTAATACAGGTCATTGTGGGTCACTGGACCATATGAGACCATGCTAGAAGACGGATAATAGAGGCGAACGATTTCTGCGGGAGCTATAAGGGTTCAGAGGAATTCGAAACTGTCCGACATGTACTTTGCGAGTGCCACACTCTTATGAATAAAAGAGGTAGGCTATTGGTAACTATTTCTTTTGAAGTTTGACGGAGCTGCGAAGCAAAGACTTCAGATACATCCTGCGATTTCTAAGGGGTGGTTTTAAAGGTTATCCCACGAGGTCAAGGGGAACAATGGATCCACCCGAGAACTAAGTGAAGCAGGCTAGGCATTTCTAGCGGCACCCCTCTTACCTAACCTAACCTAGCATTTAATCGACTTAGTGTTTGAAAATACTCAGGTTAAAGTTGTATTTTCTGACATGCTCAAGGGCGTTTTTCATTCCCTTAGTATACGTTTAAAAGGATAGCGATAATTTGCTAGGATACAGCTTAATCTCCCATTGAATATCAATAATCACACTCCATGCAATAAGGCAATCAAAACGTTGGCCTAAAGTAGTCATGTTTTTCTACTTGAAGTCTTCCCGCTGATTGAGGTTAGCACTTCACTGTATAATTTTAATTAAATAAATTAGTAATCAGTACTAGAATTATTGGACTTGAAGTGTTCCCAGTAGAGTGGAATCACTCAAGTTCTAAAAACTCGAAATGGACTTTTTAGGTTCTTTTCCTATCCTATCAGCTAAGATATATACAGAAAAAAAAGCATGTCACCAGAGTTTATTTGACGAGCAAAGTCCTATGTGTCTCTTTCAAACGTGATTTATCCCAGTCAAGCGGGAGATAAGTTTGAAATTAACCTTATAAGGCATCCCCGTTTTTTTGGGTTTTTTCCTTTTTTTTTTTTTTGCAAACACATTCAAGTCTCCTTAGTTTCTACAGTTTTGGAAAATTCACCCTCTTGGCTGATGACAAACAATTTTGCTCATCGCACACACCCCCTCCTCATGTACCCCTCATATCCCCTTTCCATTTCGATTAAGAACACGTCGTTCCTTCTACTCTTTCACTCTTCTTGAGCCTTGCCTGTTTGGACAGTTGGGTTCGCGGAACGCGATTTGTCTATTGGCCAGCGGAGAGGGTAAAAGGATAGCCACACGTTCAGTTTTAGATATATATATGTATGGATGTATGTGCAAGAAGCATACATATGTGTACATACATTGTATATGCACATTCATGGTCTATAAGGATATATCCTTTAGAAAGGACATACATCTATATATTTCTTTCGTCATCTGTAAGCGATCTATCCGTAGGACCGTAGCACTTGCTGTCCATAATAGCACAATATATGTATGTACATATATATGTATATGCATATAGCAACGGTCTCTAATGTATACTATATATGTAGGTACAGGGATAAGGGTCCGCTATTTTCTGATGTTCGTATGCTAAAGTTTGAAATCGGTGGCTATAAGCATCACACAAGGATGTACTTCTTCTGGTGTGAGGTGTTAGGAAAATGCGGCGTGAACGCGAAAACTGTATGGGGTAAATGGAATGAATTGGGATGGTTGTGAGGTGGGTGGATGGTGGAGTGAGTCGGTTATCCTTCGTTGAAAATAGAACCGCCGGGAGACGGCGACGACGACGACGACGACGTTGGGCTTTAGGATTTTGTGTATGCCAGGCCAGCCGCATTCTATGCTCGTACAGTATGAACGTCAAGAACTCGTAAGGTTTGTCCATACCACACGTCCACTTATCCCATATAAGTATGTAGGGATGTAGCTGCCATCAGAATACCCCGTATAAGAAAATTTCCTTGCATATACCTAACATATAGTTATAGAATTGACTACACATATATACACACATACATACATATATCAGAGCAGTCTTATTTTCCACGGAACGAATATCGCTATAGGGGTTTTGATCGCGCGCTGAGTTTAGAAATAAGCACAAATGCCTGGCATATATAGGTTTGAGCATAAATGTACATGTATACGCCAAGTTGAAGGCATTTTGCTATACTATAGAGAGGGTAGTAAAGCCTGACAGGATGGTGGAGCGAGAAATTTCACTGTGCGAATATTCTCTAGAAGAAAATGTGTAGAAACAGATTTTTTTCCTCCCCCAAAAGATAGTCAGTCGGAGTCGATGCACATGTTTTCTATTGTCCGGTAGATGTGTGTGCATGTGTGTATGTGAATTTTCGAATGGTGAGCTATATCATACCGGTGGATGGGGTTGAATAGCCATGTGAGACATAAAATCCACTTGCTTGCTTGCTTGTTCGCCTGCCTGCGAGCCTGATTTTTTCTCAAAAGATCTAAGTCAGAAATGAACTTCTTGTTCCTTCGTATTCCCTTCAGGGAATTATGTACATATATATATGTACGTATCGATACTGACTTGATGTATACATGCACCTATATTTAGAAAAAAAAAAAAACAATAAATAAAAGAGCACAACGGACGCGAATATGCGAAAAAATTCCATACTTTGTATATCCTGCGACGGGTGGCGAGGATAAGAAGGAAAGAGGACTAAAAAAATGATTTTTTTCCATTTATCTAGAGCTTGAGAACTGCTTTCCGACATGAATGAGTTTGACTATATATGCAAGGAAGGTTGTACACCCGTTGTACTTACAGAAACTGCATGTAGTTGCAGTATACCCTCGGGGGCTTTCAATATTTCGATGGTGGTTTCCACCGATGCTGCTGCTGCTGCTGTTACTCCTGCTCTAGTCCTCATTCATTTTGATTTGTGTCCCTAAAAAATATTCGTGAATTTTGCCAAGACCATAAGAGAAAGGGTAGGTGCCTACCTACTTACTTCTCTTATTTTGAATATTATAAAGAAAGCATCCTGCGTGCTTTTAAGTTTATTATGTTTTCAGCAGTATCCTTTTTCTGTTATTTTTAGTGGTGATAAATTTCAAAATGTCTGATATTGTTCGGTTCTGAGTCGCTTTCTCGTATTTTGAAACTGATATTTCAGGAAAAGATAAAATTATCTAACGATTCATGCAAAATTTACATATCATGTAGGACCTATTTATCCGAATTTGAAGAGAGAGCTTTTTAACCCCATTATAAGTTTTCAATCAATCTATCAACAAACTGCTTTATTAAATGCAGTTGTACAGGTGCTTACATCAAGAGGGAGGCTCTCGGCTTGAGCCTAATTAATATAATTCAACTAAAATGTGTGAAACTACACGTAAAGAATTTTTTTTCTAAAACTCCAGTACATAGAACTATTATAATATCGAGAGAATAAGGAACGATACTCGTTCACGTGAATTTGGGATCAATTTAATCCAATATGCATAAAGGGGAATGTTCATTTTGAGCCCGATATTACGTGATGTGTTAAACGATGCATTATGATACTGCGAACTTATTTTATTAACAATTTTTTTTTCTATTATTAAGCGGGCGAAACTTTTGGCAGGGGCGTCAATATTTGATCTAGTACATTTTGAAAAATCTAGTACAGAATCGAATTCTTAAGTCCTTAGAAGACGATTGAGTACCCACGCTTTTATATTTGGAGGTTTAAATAGCTATTTATACCCATTTCCATAATCACTTTTTTAGTATTTCCCTATTTTTTATTCGAACTGAAGTACTAGATTTTTCCCACCTTAGATCGGCTCTAACTCAGTAGGTTTATGTCCGATCGGAAAACAGATTTCACTGTTCGCGTAGAAGAAAACTTTTCTCTGCATACTTTTAGGGTGGAGGGATAGGAACCTCCGGCGGTGGGTGGTTCCAATACCACATGTAGCATATTGAATTAAAGGTCTCTCCGAGTACTATTGGTCGGCTTACCTTTTTTCCAATTCAGAAATATTTCTCGGATTGTTTTTGCCACCGGAAAACCCATTTTCATGCACTCGAGTCACATACACCCCAGCTACTACATTTCGCATATATTTTTGTAGTTCTTTCTTCAATGGCCATTAGTTCTCAGTTTTGAACATTTTTTTCATATGAAGTCATTTTCCACGACTTACCAATTCCTAGCAATCACGAAAAGTAGAAAAGTTCACTTTTTCACCCCAGGAAATCACTCAAGCAACATCCGACCGCCAAAGCTTTCCCCCGCCTAATTAAAATAAACATTGTTAATAAAATATGTTAAGAGTATCATAATACATCGTTTAGGATATCTCTCATGTCTAGAGGCGTCGGTTGTAAAGTTGTATGAAAAGTGGGCATTCCTCATAAAGAAAATCCAATTCACGGTTTTTTTTTTTTTTCAGAGCAGATTTTCTTGCTCTTGAGAAATTTTGGAATACATTAGGAAATACTTTCTTGGTAAAAGGAAAATATTTTCTTACTTCAAGAACAATTTTCTTATTTTATCAAGAAAAAAGAGTTTGCATTAACAATGAATTTGTCACTTTTTATTTCACCAATATTTCTAACATTAAGTTGAGTTCAGTTGAGTAACGTAGCGAAACATTTACATTAAAACCAGTAAGTTCTTTATAAAGTAAATCTTCAATCAGAGTTTTCGCTTTATTAAGAAGCTCTTTGGAAATTAATAAATTTATTTTATAATCAATATCACCGAGATTTATCTTAAAACCCATTGCCGGAAATGACGGCTATAGCCTTCCAATTTTAGGCATATTGTGGCTATTGGAAACAATTTTAGTACGGACTATAGTAATGCATTTATTTGTTAATTCTTCAGTAGTACGTTGAACAAAAAATTACAGATAATTTGTAAGTTGGTTTTGTGTACGATTTTTCTTGTCTTGAATTTTTTTTGCTGATTCACTACTACACATAAGCTCGTGCTCATATCGTCAAATGAATGAGAGAGAAGGGACATTTTTGCAAGCATAAATTTTCAAATGCAAGTGTGGGAAGCAAACACAAAAATCCATATTGTTTTGACGAGTGGTTTTACCATGCATTGTAGATTGGGCATTAAAATCAAATGACGGCTATAGCCGCTTATATTTCTGTGCACGTTTGTAAAATTAAAAGTGTGCGGCAATGGGTTAAATTTTTTAATATTTCGGGAGGAAGGATAGTTGCATCATAATATTCTTGCATTGTAATATTTAGACGTTTACTGTCATTATAAAATATGATATTCCGCAAATAACAGCTCTATTTTATTAAAAATAAGCTGCACTTTACACGACTGACTAAAACGCACATGAAATTTTTGCAAGATTCAATACGAAATACCATTTCACAAATTTCTAGAAGTAAGTAAATCGTGCTTGACAAGGGCTGCCAAAGTAATACCTACAGCTAGTAACTGTTTCTAGATTTAAGAAATATTTTCTTGAATTATGAATATTAAAATTGAATCAAGCTTACTTCAGTCCAGATTTTCTTTTTTTTGCATGAAAGTTCATACAAAAACAAATTTTTTGAGATGATTTCTAAGTTCTCATGTGAAGATAATCTAATATTATTGATTTGAGATACAAAAAGTATAATATCAAAAATACAACACATGTGATGCTGTCCCCGCTTGGGTGTAGGTTATGTCTGCTGATAAATCTCGCTGTGGGATATTAGGACATTCCTTATTATTCTGTTTCTCTTTTATTACTTTTATATTTGAGAGCCCTAAAAAAGTATCTGTAATTTACATAAGGGTCCCAACTATCCTAAAGTCGTCACAGTAATGGAAAAAATATCACTTTGTAGCTCTGATTCTCTCCCCTCTACCACTCTACACTTTGGAAATTTTGCTACAGTTTAGGACAGCTTTCGACAGCGCTTAGCTTGCACGCTGTATGATAGTTTCAAAAGTTTTGATGTGTAAACATACAAAAAGAGGGTTATAAGCGTTACAAGGGTTAGACGTCTGCACATGTGTAGTTTTTCAGTTTTTTTTTTTTATAACACAGTACATTACTTAATTTTATTAAATTAATTCTTATTTTAAGCTTTATTTAAGCATTCAGCAGAAGCCTAAAAGCTGAAAAAGAAGAAAGAAAAGAATCAAATCAATCCAAGCAAATCCTGAAGTGTATGGAGATGTGCTTTTAATTTAATGGTCCCAATAAGCCTTACTAGGGTACAAGTATTTTCGGTGCATGTTTCCTTTCCATTTGCTCAATACCAAGGTTACATATTTACATATAATAAGAAATCCAATGAATAAAACTATCAGTTCGACAAAATATAATCTAATAAACAAGTTAATCCACTTATATAACATCACATTTGATACATATATAAATCTTATTAAACAAATAAATATTTAACATATATTAATTTCTAAACAAATTAAGAGGAGGTTACCGTCTAGAGGCATGAAAAATGCATGAATTTTTGATAATCGTTGGACCTCTTTAATGGTGTACAAACTTTACCCGTCATTTTCTTACAACGTGATTCTGATTAAGATACCTTCCGGTATACCACGCGATTTCTTGAGGTAAGCTGATCAAAAAATTGTTCAACATACCCCCCCCCCCCCCCCCTAGAAACTTTCCTTTAGATATTTCATAAATAATGTTATTTATTTTATTTCAAAAACTTTCTCACATGTAACCCAAATTTATTGCTTCTTATTTGAGAATAATTTAAGGAGGTAAGAGTAATACACTGTAGGACAGCTACTATTATTGGCTATTTAATAAGCCAACAATAACCAAAATCTATAGGATGGTTCAAAAGTTATACTCATTTATTCCCATCAGGGGGTTCATGAATTTTGGCGAAATCTTCAACTGGCCAAAACTCCTAAAGGATGGTTTCTAAGGATGGGGGAAGGGTATGTGGAACAATTTTTTAATTAGCCTACCTCAAGGAATCGCGTGGTATACCGGAAGGTATCTTGATCTGAATCACCCTGTATTTATCAAAAAACACGTCATCAACACCAATTTTTCATATAGGATTTACATTTTACAATAATTTATCACACTCTGTACCAAAAATGTCGCCCTTTCTGCGTATTTTGCCTGGTGCAAAAAGCTCATTCTCAAAAGATAATTGTCTAGTTTCTGGCATTTCTATGGCCAAGAGACTTTCCTTTGCAAAAGATTACAAGGTAACCATTAATGAAAGAAGCCAGATACTAGACATAAGCCTCCAGCTTCCGTAACGGGCCAAAGTCTAGTATACGGACGGATCCCGGAAAGATGGGAAAACAGGCGCAGGGGTGGTTGGTCCAGAAGTGGAACTATCCAATCCGCTTGGTGCCTCACCTTCCATTTTTCAGGCGGAAGTCTATGCTATAGAGGTTGGAGCTCAGGAAAGCCTAAATAGGGGCTGCAAGAACTCCAATATCTACATCTCTACATCACTTACCTCTCATGTTTTTGAGTCGAAATTAGTCTGGAGCTGCTACTCGGAACTCCAACTACTGTCTAAGGACAACCAAGTAACCTTGGTCTGGCTCCCTGGACATGAAGGAGTGGACGGTAATGAAAAAGCGGACGAACTGGCTAAAACCGAAGAGGAAGATGAAACCTTGATGCACGTCATATGTGAGAGCCCAGCACTCGCAGATGTAAGGCAAGAAGAACAATTATCTCTCCAGATAATGTCTCCAATCTAACTCCAAAAGCAATTATCGAGCTCTTTAAGAGACTCGATTTTGCCTAATCACTTTAGGGGAAGGTACAATAGACCAACTATTGTCGCGGTGTCCGAAAGGTCCTGGAAGCGTAGTCGCCCCTCCACTACTCTTAACATTAACATTTTCTGACATTTATTGAATTTGTTCGCTAAGTATGATTCAGAAAAAGTGTAAAAACGCAGAAAGGGCTACATTTTACGTACAGAGTGTGACAGGTCGTTTTGAAGGGAAACTTTTAAGCTTCTTAAATCCTATATAAAAAATTTGTGTTGATGTCGTGTTTTTTGATAAATATTGTAGTTAAAAAACCGAGTTAAAAGTCCGAAATTTTAAATTTGTGGAACCATAGCTTAAAAACGAAGAAGGGGAGGGGTAAAGTTTGTACACCATTGGAGAGGTCCAACGATTATCAATCTATGAAATTTTAAATCACCAAAATAGGCTGCAAGGTTAAGAAGTTACAGGGTCATATATAAAAACATACCCAAATATTTTTAAGTCACGTTATCTCGAAGACCGTAAGGATTTTCCCCCACCTCCTGTACAATTTTTTGCTTGTCTAAGCATGTCCTATCCACAGCCTTCAGATTTAAGACCACATACGGGACACCTTGTATAGAAACATTTTTTTTTATTTGTATGTAATTATAAACGTAGTTTCGTGAAACCTTCCTGAGTTTTTACTCCTTGATCCCGTTGAGATCCCAAGTTGAGATTTTAATATGTTTTAGTGGATAATATAAGGTATAAAAAGTAAAAAAATGAACAAAATCAAAAATACGTCTTCCAGGATAAAATCCTTATTCTTGATGTCCATTTTTGCGTATATTCTTAAGGTTGTATGTTTCTTATATAGCTTGAAATACTATTTTTCAAATGAGGTATATTTCACTGTCCTAAAGTAAATAGAAAAATATATATGAATATTTAAAGAAGACTAGGACAGCATTTTCCGAAAATTTTGAGAATGCCATAACTTGCGAATTACGCATTGTAGAAGAAACTTGTATTTTTATTTTTACAAACCCTCCAAGTATGTAAAATTTAAAAATAAAATGGTGATAGTAATGTCACACTTTTCGTGATTTTTGGTCGATTTTCTATGGCATAACCCTTTTCAGAAAATCCTCTGAATAACAAAATGCCAGCCGTTTGAAAAAAAAAACCATTTTGTGGCTCTGTTTTTTTTTTTTTTTTGCTTGAATAGACGAAAACACTATTTCTAAATCAATTTTTGACATAAATAGCTTCCTGATCGCGCCACAAATTGAATTTCCTTTTAATTGCGCAGAGATTCATGTGATTCGGTTCATCCGTTGAATCTGTAGAGCGCCCCGCGCGCTGAAAAATGTTGTTCGCAGAAAAAAACTCATATAAAGTTTAACGTTATAAAAAATCTTTGACAGCTTACTTCAGCTATTCCAGAACCATACAGAGGCCCTTCTTCTTCCTCCGAGAACTGGGTACCTCAGCTACCTACTTGTTTTCCAGCCTGGTTCCGCACTCAATTCTAAAATACTTTAGCTATGAAAATGTTCTTTACCAAAGTGTTCTAAACAATTTTTCATCGTATGAACGATAACCTTCTCTTAAGTAAACAATTTACTCACCACAAATCACAAAAACAGAAATATTTTTTGAAATTTTACACCTAATTTAATCACAAACTTCAAAACAAGCAGAAATTTGAACGCGTTTGATAGCTCGAGCTTTAAGTATTTTTCGGGTGAAGTACATTCTCCTAAAAAAAATTTTACGCGGAATTCAAAAATCGAATCGATTTAACGCGGAATTAAAAGAATAACATGAGAATTAATAAAAAGTAATATTTTAATTTGTACAATAAGTAAAAAAAAAAACAACAGACAATACAAACAATTTTACGAAAATACACGAAGAGAAAGATTGATGCGCCGTCAATTCGTACCGCAACAAAGATTTTCTATGCTTTCGACATTATTTTTTTATTCACCGCACCATTTAGATGCAATATTTAAATAAATTTGTTGTAAAAAACGCAATTATATCAGTTGATTCTACTTATTAACGCAGTTTATAAAAATGAAAACTCATTCAGTTTATTTCTCACATTTTTTTATTTTTATTAATATTTATTTTCTCTACTGTTTAAATAAACCCGCAACGCAAGATTGGCATCCCTAAAACAATGATCAAAATGTGTCTAGAAAAGGCAGGAACAAGCTACACTCACACAATCTTTTAGTTTTGGTCAGTGCAGCAGAAATTTTGGAGCTTCGAAAAAAAAGCAAAAAATTTTAAATCAATCAACGGTTTAAACGTTGTCCGAATATAATCTGTTCGTCAAGAAAATTAAGTTTAAGCCGTGAATTTAATAAGTGAAGTGTTAGAATTAAAATAAATTTAATAGGAACGTATACAATAATACGGAAATAAAAGTTTGTTCTTATAACTATAATTAAAGAAATATTAATTTATAGAATTCTCTTAAATGAGTATAATCGAAAAAACTTTGATTTATAAACATTTTTTTTGTTTCATAAATTAAAAACAAGAATTTGTAGATGATTTTATAGAGTTCATCTGAAGTGGAAATAAATCAATTATTGTAGACGGAAATTCACATGTTCATAATGTCCCAAAGAAGAACTTTTTCTTTTCAAATAAGATAAGTGATGCTAATTTCTTTTTATAAAATATTGTTAAGTTTTTCAGGTATGACTAACCATCCAGTCAATACGGACTTAAAAAGACATTTGCCCTATAAAAACTGGTGCAGAAAAGATTTTGATATATGTATGTTATTTATTTCCGGGCCCCGATGAAAAAACGAAGTTGTCGTGCTTGGCAGGGGTCAGTGTTGACCACACATGTTGGATTAGGTACAAAAAAATGGTTTTCTCAAAATAATTCCTCAGCGGTCAATCCTACGACAAAAATGTAAAAAAAAATTTGAAGAATAAATTCCCTATATTTTTTGTAAAAACATTTTTTTTTTGTGTAAATCTGATGTGTAACAAGTTACAGCGGCGAAAATGTAAACATTCTTCCAAAAAATCGTCCAACTTAATTTTTTCACGGTAAATTTTGTAAAAATGATAATATTAATGATATTATCATTTTTATTTAAAATTGTTGTAGCTAGCAGTTCGGTCGCACATAGTTGCCACTGACATGTATAACATGATGCGCTGACACTACTAAAATTGCTTACATTAACATGGGATCACTTTTCTATAGTTTTCTCTTTTTGGTTTAACTACAATGAGAAAAAAGTCGTTTTCAATATGGCAAAAATGTGTTCAATTTTACTATTTTTGTATACAAAATGGCTTCATATAGGTTTTTGTATGATCAGTGATCATAGTAAGCTTTTTCGTGTTGTAATTCTATTATGTCACATTTATAAAACAACAATGGCGTTATAGCAACGGCAGAAAATAATGTAAAATCTGCACTATTCCTCCATAATTTTATAAAAAATAAAAAAACAAACCATCAAGAAAATGTAGAAATAGCAAGGTGCAAATATGAAACAACATACTAGATTTGAAAATTATAAATATTCGCCTTAATTTTAGCAATGGTAGTAGTAAAATTGCAAGAACGAGTCTGTGAATAACACTTCATATTTTTATGAAAATATAATGAAAAATTGTAAATTGCACAGTACGATTTGTTGTTGTATTACAAAAATTATTTGTATTAAAATTTAGATTATGGATTAATTAGTGAAAAAAAAAGTGTGCTCAGCTCTCAATTCACTGAACTTCTTTTATATTTATTTTTATATCTTTATCTTATTTTTGTTTTTAGACTTTACTTTACTTTGTTAATTTGTATTTGGATCTTTATCATATGTGCAATTGGTCAGTGTGTTATTTTGGTTTTAATCTTTTCTGTTATTCTTTTTTACTCATTATACTTTTATTGATTTGTTCTATTTTAGTTTTGTTTATCTTGCATTTTGCATTACATTCACCTTAATTTAAGTCCTATAACTTTATCACTCGTTATTATTACTACAATCTAGATAGTTTTCGACTGCAATGAGTTTGTGCGTTGCATTTTTGTTATTTTTCTAAGTCTTGTATTCACTCGACTTATTATCAATATCTATTGTATACTCGATGTACCTAACGTTGTAACGTAGCGTAAGCTGAGGTTCTTTAATAAATGTTTTTCTATTCTATTCTATTCTATATTATTCTAAACCATTTTGTTTATACAAGCCATCCTTCTATGCAAATCAAATCTTTTCTTTAGTTCAGAGATACAAAAATTTATATGTATTCTGTAGAATATATTCAGACGAAACAAAGTGAAATAAAACCCAAAAATATTTCTTAATAATTTTTTTTATTAAAAAAATACATTTTTGGAATTGAACATATTTATATTATTAATGATAATCGTACATTATCTCACTCACAAATTTAATTTGAGGTTATATTTCTTATATAGGTTTTGCCATTGTTAAGAAAATATATATGAATTGGAGGTCATGTGAATTCATTAAGTGATTTAATACAGAGAACTTCGCAAAAACTAATCCCAACTTCAAATGCCTCGAAATTTGTGTCGAAACATTTAAGTTAAATTTTAGACACTATGCTAAAAACTTCATTAGCATGAATAAAAATATCCCTTACTTTATAAGGGTAATAGTCAAATAAGAATTACTTTACTTACTTTATAAATTGACGATATTGAATTGCAGTAAAGCTAAGACTCTCGATGCTTTCCCTCCAACCCAATACTCCAGAAATATTTTGGAAGTCCACTTTTAAAATTTTTAATTTCTTTTCTGAAGATTTTTTTTATTTTTATTAAATACGGTTTAATATTAATTATTGTAACGACACTCACCGATTTGAATACAACACGTTCACTTAGTAACATGAGCAAAGCACTTAAAAACAACAGAACTAGTATTGCTGCAACTATTCACTACGAATATCTTGATGTTTTGTGGACAATGATGCAAATGCAATAATCGGGTAGGTTTCTCGTAAATATGTACAGCACACACATAATTCATACACGAAACTACATGAACCAACAATTGGTTTAAAGAGCGTACTTAAACTTGTAGATTTTAAAAGTCTGTTCGAGAAATAATATCCTTGCTTGTTCATTTTATACTGAGAGTTGCAATTTCGTAGACAAAAACAGAAAATATTATTCGCAGCGTAGAATTAACAGTGCAAATGATCTTTTTGATATTTGTGTTTCTTTTTATGTCTTATCTTTGTTATTTTAAAGTTAAATGCTTTTAGTACTCCGCGACAACTGTTTATGATCACCCCAATTTTTCTAAGAAATAAATTATCAGGTAGTAAAGTTGAGGGTCCACTTTGTGATTTTATTACTTAGGTAGAGTAAGTTCTTGACGCATCAAAATTAAATTTATTATCTTTCATTACTTTCCAGCAGAGATTTGATTGTCTGAAATAGTACTCAAAGCCGTGACAACTATTTATGACCACATGAAAATTAAGGGGGAAAATAAAACAAATAAAATATTTTACCATAAATTTATTTTTGTATAGTGAGTGTGTTTTCCACTGCTTTGAATTGTCTCAAAAATTCGGCTGGGAATTGAGCGATATAATTTTGGAACGTAGTCCAAACGAATATTCCTCCATACTTTCTTTATTCTTTCAATAAGGGATGATCTGTTGTCGTACTGCTTTTTGTATGCGTAAACACGTCGAGATAAGTAGCCCCACAAATTCGCGATTATATTCAGATCAGGAGATAACGCTGGCCAGTCTAAAACACGAAGATTTTCTTCTGAAAACCAGTCCCTGACAAGCTTCGCAGTATATGTATGGAGGCATTGTCATGTTGAATCCAATTAGTAGCCTCCATAACTTCCGTAATTTTAATTATTTCCTGCATTAAAAGTACCTTGTACTTTTGAGCATTTTGTTTTCAATCAAGGACTATTAAATCGACTACGCCGTTGTAGGACACAGCTCCCCATATACCTTAACGGAACAAAATCCTGTCTGTCGTTGTGAAAGAAAACGGTTTTCTTTTCGCATATCATGAAAATAGTAAGAGAAACCATGAGGACCATCAAAACAGAAACGCTTTTCGTCGGTAAAAATAACTTTTGCCATTCGGTAGTCCAGCCCAATGTCAAGGTTAACCTAATAGGTTATTAGGTTAACTTTGCCAATGTTTCCGACAAAATTTCAATCGCGGTTCTTCATGGACCGACCTTCTTTAAAGCTGGTTTTCTTGCCATTTTCATCCTTTTAAAACACGTTGTACTGTCCTTGGGCTAGCAGATGATCCTGCTCTGTTTGCTATTTCTCTCGCTATGAGTGGTTCATTGGATGCAAGTCTCAATAAATTGCGGCATTCTCTTTCCGCTGTTGCAGTTTTAACTCTTCCCATACTCTTTTCCCCATAATTTTCCCGATTGCGCAGGTAACTTCTGCCAGAAATACGAAATTGAACTGATGGTCATTAACAGTTGTCGCGCCTTTAAATACTATTTCAAGACAATTAGATTTATGTTGTAAATATTACTACACTTATTTTACATTTACTTCATATGATTTTACAATGCCGTTTTTCTCTGAGTGTACTTTATTTCGTTGAACTGCACATAATAAGTTCTATCAAAGAACATCTAACAAAGGTGGCGGAGACAGAGAGAATAGAGCAATATTCTCTCAGTCTCAAATCTTTTCTTCTTCCGGTCTGTTAACTTGCGACCACATTATCAATTCAACATACACTTGTGCATCTTTAGAGGTCACATGAAGCTTCTTGTTAAGTTATATGCTCTTTGGTTCTACACAAAATCCACCATAATTCAGTTGATTTTTAAAATGAATAAATAGTATAGAAACAGCTGACAATACAAAATTTGTAGTCCTTTCTCTGACCCCCATACCTACTTTTAAAGATGGGAAGACAAATATTTCTTAAGCTTCCAATAAAAGTAAAATAAGGCCAGTCTGATTTCAATGCTGATAAAAAAAATTCTAACAGGCTACTTTTACTGTCTGTCAAGCAGATGATGATTTCTTGATTATCAACACGGCGCTGTTTTTATCGTTGACGAAGGCGTCGATCTTTTTATTCTGCTGATAGCATTAGGATCATCCAAAACGATCAGCTACCTTCGCAAACCGGGGGAGGCAAAACTGTTAAACAAAAAAGTATTCTATTCCGCGAATAGTTTAAAAGTGAAGGAAGTAGACGAAAACATTCTGTTTTTGCTTGCTGTTAGCGGCTGTGATTCGAGACATCATCTCTCTTCATCCAAGGAAAAACAATATTTTTTCACTCTTGTCCAAAAAATCAAAGGTCTCCATGCTGTCATTGGCATATTCAAAAATCATAATGCCAAACCAGAAGACATCACAGATGCTAGAGCACGCTTTCTCGTTGTTTTGTATGGTGGCAACATAGAGGAAACCTTGGAAGAAGTCCGCTACCAAGGTTTCGGAAAATCGTCAACAAAATGTAACTTCAGCTAAACTTCTTTACCACCAACGAAGGACGCTGTACGATATCATGCGTTTAGGACCTACCACTAAGTGCAACAATGGTGTGGGATCCTACAAATCCATCAAGCTGGGACTGGAAACGCTCACTTCAATACAAATGTCAGAAAAACCTGCCCCAGATACCTAGATACCTTATTAAATGTCATTTCTTGCAATTGCAAAAAGGGATGCGATGGAAGATGTAGCTGCAGGAAAGGTGAATTGAAGTGCTCTGTTGTATGCTGATTCTGCAATGATGAATCATGCGAGAATGGACCAGAGATCATCATCAAGAGGGATGACGAAGATGAGGCAATGACATTGATGGAAGCCTAGATTCCCAGTGCGGAAAATAGGCTGGAGGATAACACTAACGAAGACGATTATGAACGTATCAACATCAACCGACCCGGAAGCATACTCGAGGACATAAATTACGGAACACGATTAGTACTCAATGCAAAAAAAAAAACATCTGTGGATTAGGCCTACTACTGGGGATACCACAATTTTAAAACAACGCGTCGTTTACTCTACCTCGTGGTGGTGTGAAAATGAGTTGTTTTTGTATTTACAATATTATCATAATTATGTAATAGCAGAAAAACCAGGGGGTGGACCATTTATTTCGGTGTAACTTATTTCACATCAGACCAAAAAAAAACGTGTTTATACAAAAAATGTAAGGAGCTCATAGCGAATTCGAATGGGCTGCTCTATTTGCTCTAGAATTGCTCGTCCTTACAATTTTTGTTCGAATGACATTTTCAATTTGCTCTCTATCAGATTTCGTGTTCGAATGAAAAAAAATTGCTCGCAGAGAGAGCAAAAAGAGCACTTTTTCAACTCTGTAAAGTAAAGTGAGACTTGAGGTTGCTCTATTAGGTTATAAAAAATTTGACAAGTAAAACGTACACATTCCTAGTTGTTAAATCGAATGATTAAAATTGCTTGTGAAATACTATTTCTGGTTTTGTAGTAATGGATGCTTTAAGGTTTGCCGAGCTACTAAGCTCACTTTCATCAAGTGATGATGAAGAAGTATTTTCCGTGATAGCTTTGGCTTACAATAGCTCCACCAAAAGAATAAAATTGTGTAATTTTGGGGCGACAATTTCTTCGGTTTTTTAAATTATTATTTATTTTAATGTTTCTGCATTCTTTTAGTTCCGAAAACATTTTCGAGCTTCAAAAATAATTATAGATTTTCTCGTAAAGCGTTACGCGAAATTCAGTCCGCAGAGTTTGAACCATGGAGGTGTTACTCAACCTGATAATATAGTTCACCTCCTTTCTTTTTTATGGTAAACAAAAATAATTACTTAAAGTATAATAAAAATAGAAAATGTGTAAAGGTTTGCAGGCAACAAGTCAACAATAAGAGAAGTTGCTAATTTATTCAATACTTCGGAGTCATCATGTCATAAATATCTTAATGAAGTAATGGACTTTTTTATACAATTGGCACCTAGTGTTATAAAATTTACACGAAGTACTGAATTCGAAAGGGTAAAATAGAAAATTAGTTATTTTAAATTGATCCTATTTCTATCGTTGTGATATTTTCAGATATCTGGAATACCTGATGTGATCGGATGTATAGATGGTTCATATATACCCTGTAGAACACCAGCCCATAAAATCCAGAGTACGTATATCAACAGGCATGATATGGTTTCTATTACACTTCAAGGAATTTGTGACAATAGAAGAACGTTTTTCGATGTACTCTGAAGACCTCCAAGTAAAATTCACGATTCGCGAATATTTAATCTTTCCTTTATTTCTAAATGTTTACCACGTATATGTGGAAAAAAACATCACCTTTTAGCAGATTCAGTGTATTCCCTAAGGGAATGGGTAATTACTCCATATAAAGAGAACCCAAATTTAAGGGGTAACGTCACTGTAAATTTTTTGAAAAATCGATCTTGTTTTTATTGGCATAAAAATAGCTTAAACCCTCTAGAATAAGAAGAAAAGGTCTCGTACCAGGAAAAAATGTTTTTCCTTTGAAAATGGAGGTCGCCACCAAGCGCGTCAAACTTGCTCCGAAACGACTACCTGAAGCCTGAAACACAATTGGAGCTTTTCAGACAGCTTTATCGCCAGCTTTCTTCTAAAGCTGACTGAAAAAGCCGAATTGAACACAACTGACCTTTTTGACATTTGCAACTTTAACTTGTTTATCGGAATACTTTTATTTTTACTTTCATTTTTTTTTTTTTCCAATAAAAAACTATTCTCAAAACTTTAAACGCGTTTTTCTCGAAACACGGGCTTTCAAAATGGCACGCAGCATAACTCGAACAATTTTCATATTTTCGACTTGAAATTTTGACCAGATGTGAACATTAACATTATCTAGAGAATACCGTGCGGGATTTTCAATACCTTTATTTGTTGATTTTTTATTAACAAAAAACCTGCCGTATTTTTCGTCAAAAATAATTTTTTTTCAAAAATGCGCGCCAAATCTACAACAATTAATATTTTTAAAAATCCGTACGGCATTCTCTATCTATAAGCCACTAGAATAATACCTTTTTTTGTTTTGGTCCAGATACAAATGTGCACCAGTGGTGCTGCGTGCCGCGGAGCCCTGCAAGCAAAACATGTCCCGGAAAAATGGCTGTGGAGCCGCCATTTTGTTTTTTATTTTCGCTGTCAAACAATTTATCAATAAAGTTCAATGTATGCCCGATAATACCCTTAAAAGGTTTTTTTTTAAACACCTTTAATTTTGCGAGAAAAAAATTCGTGAAAAAAACCTTTTTTTTAGCCGTTACAGTGGCATAGAGAATTTAATAAACGTTTTTGTGCAACTAGAGTTATAATCGAAAATACATTTGCACTACTAAAGTAACGATTCAAACAACTAATTCGTCTTGATTTCCACACTACAAACACTATGTCAAAATTTGTGTTATCCTGCCGCGTACTATATAATTTGTGTATAGATAATGATGATGATTGGGAAGAAAATTTTGAACGGGAAACTGAAACCAGACATGTTAAAGACGTATCAAGTACAGTAACAGTTTCTGGAACCCAGCATTTGCGCAACAAAGGGGAAATAAAACGAAACAACTTAAAAAATTTAACTATTGGCGAAAGACTACAAACTTAGGATAGAAATAAAGGCCACATATTTATTTTAATAAACTAAAAATATATGAATAATATAAAAATAAAGGCTTTCTACTTTACAATACGAAAAAAAATCCATTCTATCAAACGCTGTATGTGAGAAGTATAAAAATAAGGCTGCTGCTAAATATTATTAAATCATTTTACCATATAATTCTCTTATTATCCAAATTTTCTCTCTGTGTCTATGCTCTTTTGCTTCTTCCTTTTGCTATGTAGCTCGACCAAGGTATGTCTTATAATATTTTTCAAAATTTTGGAGTCCTTTAAAACATCTTTAGTTTGATCTGTTTTTGTTTATGACAGTACCAATCCCTCTTTGTATCTCAGGTTCAATGCTGTCATCAATGGAGCTAATTAGAGTTAACTCTTCTTCAAAAGGGACTGTTACTCGAGAAGATCCAGACTTTTGATTATTGTCAATGGCAATTTTTTTTTTCTTTTCATCACCGTTTTACACCGACTTTCACTTGGACTAAAATATAACGGAAATTGATTTACCAAATCTTCAGCAATCATTACCCACATCTCTTTCTTATTTTTAAATCTTTTAAATCGTCCTATTTCACTTATATTGCTGTAGCATTTATCAAGGAGCGCTTTTCTTTCCACATCATTCCAGGCTACGAACAAATAAGGATATTTAGAAATTGTATGCTCAATTGCTAAAAACTCGTATTATAAATTTACTTCTTTTTATCGGATGACTTTCCGCCAGAAAGGAGTACTCACAACAATCTACGAAAGAATTACCTTCAATGTTTTGCAAATAAGTAATTGTGTATTAATTTCTTACCATCAATATCTTCACTTCCCATTTTACAATTTTTTTCCAACAATAATCTTCTTCTTACTCCCTTCTGTCAAAAGCACATCTAGACTTCAAGAGTGCGTGCAATCACAATCGAACATATTTTATTTTCCCCGATCGGAGAGCAGAAAACGAAGCATATCTAGAGCAGAGTTTAAAGCACGCCTCGGGCAAGGTCAAATCTAGATCTCCAATTCGAAATTACCATTAGTCTTCTTCGAAATTGTATTTTAATATTTTTGTCGTAGGATGATCCGTTGGAGAATCATTTTGTAAAATCTAATTTTTTTCACCTTTATTCCAAGATGGCGGAAAATCCTGCCCCCAAACTCGAAAACTCGGATTTTTCATCGGGGCCCGGAACTAAATAACATATGTGTATATAAAAATCGTTTCTACACCTTGTTTTGTAGCGCAAAAATCTCTATTGACTGGACTATAAGGTTAATTTGAACAATGTGCAATTTATGTGTGATTTATGGCTTTGAAGATTTTTATTCTTATATTTTTTTATTTTATTTTTTTCTATTTCTTTTTATTTATTTATTATTTAATAATTAGTTTAACCCTTTCAGTGCTATGGACGTATATATATACGTTCAGTAAATGGTACACTGGAGCGCTGTGGACGTATAAATACGTTCGAGGAATGGGGTACTGGACGGATTCTCCGAACGCCATCACAATTTTTTGTACATGGAAAGATAAGGTTTCTAGCTCCAATAGAAAGATACAAATAAAAAAAGTGCTCGAAGTTCTCTCTCTCTTTTTTGAAAAAAATACTATTATTAACAAAAAGTTTTTTCGTTCAAAAAATATAAAGCATTAAACTTTATTTGGAATTTGAATCAGGAAAATCGAGATAAGATTTTTTTAAAATGACGCTTTATCGTAAAATCACGAAATTTCTAACCCCACAAGCGGGGTGGTAGGGGAAAACAAAAAAATATGGGTGAGCCATTTTGGTATTCCCCACAAATTGTGAAAGTTTCATCCAAATCGGAGATGGTCGGATCCAAAACAAGCACTTTTTGATCGTTTTCGTGTTGAATGACTGATAGCTTAAGATTGCTTTTCATGTGATTTGTCTTTTTTGTTTCTTAAGCTTAGTTTATTATTATTAAGTATTATTTTTGTCGTCCTTCTTAGATTTCAGTTTTTAATTAATATCATTAGTTGTGTTTTATATTCAATTGCAATTACTCAATTTCCTCAGTGACAAATTAGATATTCATAGTTTATAAGAGTCCTTCTTCGATATACATTTTTATGATTGAATTAATTTGTAGAAATACGAGTCTGATTAATATTAATAGCGGTCTGGATATATTGTAAGAGCAATGTCAAATTTTTTTTTTCAGCAACTCTTATATTGATCGTAATATTTGTTCATGGAACGCCGAAGATATAACTCCAGTAAAAATATTATAATGATCAGCGGATCAGATGGTTTCAAGGCCATATTCCATCTGCTCATATTTCTTTGTTTATAAATGATCGTGGAAATTCTATTCGAAATGGGGTTGTCATATTTGATAGGATTCTATTAAATTTATAATATCTAAAGGCTTAGTTGAGGATACCTTTAATATTCTTTTCTCTTTCTCGGTGTAATTAGGTACTTATTCTATGGGTGGTTACAGCAATAGCGAAATAGGACAAACTCATTTTGGACCAGCCCTCGAGGCTTCCCTTCAACAGTCTTACCTCTAATATTATGTAGTCTTAATTTAGATGATCTCTCAGGTAGAAAAACAAAACAAAAAACCCACTCAAGCTCAACGAAAATGCAATTGGAACTAACCGTCGTGTCCATCCACACTGGGTACTCCTCTCTCAGGGATCACCTACACAGGATGGGACTTGTTGACAACCGTATATACAGGGTATCGCGTAACTGGTATTAAACCTGAAGGCTATGGATAGGTCATACTTAACCAATCAAAAAATTGTATAGGTGGGTGGGGGCGAGAGAGGAAACCTAACAGTTTTCAAAATAACGGAATGTTCTGCATTTTTTGCGCTCTTTCTTAAGTATATCCACCGAAAAGTTCAATAAAGCCAGAAAGTAGGCAATTAACATATTATTTGAGAATGAGCTTTTTCTGATCCAGTTTCGCTGGATATGTATGTGCAGAAAACACAGTGTTTTCGGGCTTCTTAGGCGTGCTTTCTGACAAAAATAGTAGTTAAATAAAAAAAGCGAGTTAAAATCCCGAAATTTTAAATTTGTTGAGACCATAATTTCAAAACGGAGAAGAGGAGGGGAAAAATTTACCATTGGAAGGGCTCATCAATTATCTATTTAACATATTTTAAGTCCAGATCATAAGGTGTAACGTTCAGATGTTACAGGGTGATGTATAAAAACATACCCAAATATCTTTAATTCCCGTTTTATCGGAAACCGTCAGGATTGCCCCCCCCCCCCCCCCCGCCCCCATCAGCAAGACAATTTTTTGTTTTCTAAGTACGACCTATCGGGCTTAACACCACTTACGGAACACTCTATAACTCTGTGTAGAGGACCCCGAAACGGTGACCCAATTTCTCTTTCACTGTCTGGCTGTCCACGGTAAGCTATCCATATACAAATTCTTATGCGCACACATCCTACTACATAAACTACATGAAGCGGGAAGGGAGTTTTAGGAGAAAATTCTAAGTTTTTTTAGAGTATTCAGCTGGGGCTTTTAAGCAATGTCTCGTTAATATTAAGGGTGAACAATGGGCCTTATAGTGGCCTAACTTCAAGGGATCTAGGGATCTCAGCCTCTCTACAATCTTTTCATCCATACCTACGATATGTCTAAGTTTGTTTTATGTATGACTCGGGTTACTTACTCATCCAATAATATTATTTATGATGGAAAGTTTAAAGTTTTTTTGACACCAATGAATTCTTTAATTTTGATTTTTTCTTTCTATAATTACACTTAAAAGTTCTAAATTTTCCTTCAATTTATTACAGTTCTAATATTCGACCTATCTATCACAACTATAGTTGCACCTGGTAGTTATGTATACTATTTATTAAGCTATAGCTTTATTACTATCAATTATACTCCCCAAAAAGTACTGTTACTTTCGTGACTTAAACAGTATAAATAAATTTGATTTTTTCGAAGAATGTTATACCCAAACTTGGACTGGCACATATACATACATACCTACTTCTCAAAATGATCAGTTAGAGAAGCTAAGCTACTTGAACAATTAATATATCTATAAGGCTCTTGAAACAAAGAGTTTCTAAGTATATTAATAGCTGCTACTCCTAATACTGTTTACTCCTGAAAACAGGCCACACCTTGTGGATTGAGAATTTCTTTAATATGTCACTATAAATGTTGTAAGAGAATTAGTCGCGCTTACTAAATATATACGTACATATAATATATATCCTGTATATGTATGTATATAGTTGAGAACAATTATGTATCGTTTGTGGGAGGGTAATTAAATTTTCATTCTATCCTTAATATTTTAAAATTAAAATCAACCAATTTTTATGTGTAATTCACAACATATCTCTTGCTGGAATTACATATGTGAGCTGATTTTTAATCATTATTTCACAATTTCTTGTTTTAATTTAAGAAATAAGAGTTGTCTAGATATAACCATTTTACTTCTTCTCAATAGTAAGTGTTACAATAATTTGAATATCGGATTCATTTTAAATATGCAAAAAAATTTAAGAATCTTCTAATAGAATTTATGTGACAGAAAACGTGTCTACCAGTGTAGGTTTTTGTTTTTGAATATATCTCCAGAACGGTTCGTCGAACAGCAAAAATGATTATATGTAAACAATTTTATATGATTTCATATTCCACAGATATTTTTGGTACATTAAAACCGTATAGGACTTATCGTTTTCACAGTATACGTAAACATCCTAAATTTTTATATGGCAACACCATTTTTGAAATTTATTTACCATTTTTATGAAAACACTGTATAACTTCAGCTCTCTACGTTGATGCGTTCTCGAGTTATCGTGAGGACAGACAGACGGACGGACATGCAAAAATCAAAATTACTTTTAATATGATATGTGGGTGTCCAATCCATTTTTCTCTACCATAATAATTTCTAGGTATTAGAAACGAAATTCCAGACTTAGTATACCCTATAGATTAAATCTACGGTATAAAAATGGAATAAATCATACAATATGCCCACCCTAAGGGATTTTTTTTAACAATATAATGTTAATCATTCCGTTTTAAATTAATTTTAACTAATTAAAAAAAAACGGTGCTATTTAAGGCCGGTTTCCATTGCGGTCTTCAGACAATGCACTCACACAATAATTGACAGCAATAGATCAAAAAACGAAACAACTCAAACTGTGCGGAGTTAAAGTTATCTTTGCGTATCCACTGAAATCTTTCAGAAAACAATTGAAAAATATCAAACTGTGTTCTGAAAGACTGTGTGTGCACTCTACAGAAACAAAACTGTAGGTGGATATGACTTTTGAATACCAAAATGTTTGTGTGCGTACAAATGTTTTATGCTAAACGATTTTAGTCTAAATACACGTCTCAGTTGCTATTTTGTAGTTGAAAAAAAAAATAGTAATAACCGACCAAGTGCGAGTAGGACTCGCACACGAAGGATTCCGTCCATCGTACAAAATTTAACACTATGTACATTTTATTTATTTTTTCAAATGAGAGTAGGAGTCATGTGAAAAAATAATGTTGTCATTTGAAAAAATAATAATAATTCTGTCATTTGAAAATCATTTGAAAATCATTTGAAAAAAAAAATGCCTATTTATGATAATAATAATGAATGAGAATAAAACGAGGAAAAAATGCCGAAAAAATCACGTTTCTTGTATGGGGACCCCCTTTAATTTTTAATTTTATTGTATTCTTATTATTTGTTGTTACAGCGGCAATAGAAACACACACTCTGTGAAAATTTCAACTGTCTACCTGAGATACGGTGACGAACAGATGGGCAACGAAGGCTTAGTAATAGGTTTCCCGTTGTTATCCCTTGGGTACGGAACCCTAAAAATGAATTTTGACGACAAAAATACAGAATTTTGCTCTGCAACATTTATTATTGTAGCGAGTGAAAAAAAAAAACGCAAGTCACTGTGGTGTTACGTGAGACAATATTTAAAAACCAGGCATGAACAAGGTGGAATAAATTTAATAAACAATTCAAAAATAGATTCGCATAGTGAATTTCGGAATTTTGCGAGAATTTCGGCCGCAGACTTTGAACATTGCTATTGGCCCTAAAGTGAAGAAACAAAACACGAATTTTCGTCAATGTGTTTCTGTTGAGGAGCGGTTAGCTATAACCCTGAGGTTCTTAGCTTGTGGAGACTGATATATGAGCATATCATATTTATTCAAGGTTTCAAAACAACTGGCTATCCAAAATTGTACCTGAGGTTTGCAAAGGTCTTATTTATGCTCTCGAAGAAAAAAGTGCTTCACTTGGGGCAATCTACACTTAAAGGTAACGGCGTTTGAAAACTATCTCTCGACAAAAATACTGTATCTTTAATTGTCTGTACTAAATATGTTTTATGTTTTCCATATTAAGTGGAAAACAAAAGATGTGTCCTAACAAGCTATTTGAAGACTTTTCAATGTCTTTTTACGTGTATCCACTAGCTTCACTTATCCGCGCACAGTTCCCGCAGAAGTTCTCCGCACCACCGACGCAAAAGATTTTATAATGAATACGTTTCTTATCCACTGGAATATCGATGTGCTTGTGTAATCTCCGCAGAATGCGAAGACAAGATATTTCTTATCTCCGCCCAATAATTTTGGTAGAGAAACTTCGGCAGATAATGTGTAGGGGCAGTGCGTTGACAAAACTTTTGATAGATACGCACCTTTATATGGGCATATATTAAAAAGTCTGAAATCATATTATATATTATAAGTTGCTTATGTTTTTATCTAATGTTTTACTGCAAATGTATAACTTTTTACCACAATCAAAGTTTCAATACAAATGTATGGAGCACAAAATATTACAATACAATAGCACTCTCTTTTACTCTTAAAAAAACAATTTTAACTGACACTATACTCGCTTCATGTTATCTATTAGCCCACTTTCCATTTCAAATATTACAGTAGCATAATTACAAACTATGTGTATTATATGTGCTGTCATCTTTCGTGAAATAGCCAAACTACGGCCAGCAGGCATATTTCCATCATGTAAATTTCATGAAATATATTAAGAAATTGTACAAAATGAATAAAATCAACAGAAAAAGTTATAATTGGCCTAATATCATAAGTGCCCTAAATGAAAATAAAAGTTAGAGCGAAAACCAAAATCTTGGTATGGCAACACCAAGAACAGGTTGCCTGATTCTGTTCATTTTTGAAACTGTTTTTGCTATTTTTCTGAAAAGAGTGTGTACAAAATTTCAGCTCTCTACGTTGACTCATTCTCAGTCAATGACCAAATATAATGTGAAAATCCAAAGTTTTGTATGGCAACACCAAGATCACCAAGAGCTCTGTAAGTGAACGTACACCGTGTACTTTTTAAGATAGAGGGTATTTTGTGAAAGACATGAATATTTTCTTAATTACCCTGTAACTCCGAAATGGTTGAGATGCCGCTCCCCCCTTGCTATTCAATTTTTTGTTTGACTAGGTGGCTACTATCATCACCTGTCCTATGGACCAGCATAGACGAAATACCCTGTTTAAGAGGTACAATACGTATAAAGTTTTTTTTAGAAGAATGATCATATTTCCGCCGATGTAACGCGTTACACATAAGACGTACAAAAAACGTGTTTATTAAAAAAATGTAGGGAATTTAGTCTTCTTCAAATTTCTGTCAGCCATTTTTGTCGTAGGATAAACCGTTAAGGAATTATTAAAAAAAAAAAAAGACAAATTTTTGTACCTTTAATCCAAGATGGCGGACCGCGCAGAGCCCCTCCAAGGGTGAAAGCTTGGATCTTTCATCGGGGTCCAGAACTAATTAACATATATAAAAATCACAACTACCCCACCTTTTGTAAGGCAAAAACTCTACTAACTGGACTATTATACAATTATGCTATAACCATAATTTTTGTTGTTTTAAAACAACAAGGCTGTATTTCAACTATTCGATAAAAGAAAATTGTTTTTCATGTAATGGATCGAACTTGGTAAAAAAGTGCGCATTGATTTTTAAATGCTGTTTCTTTTCTCATGGGTCTGATAGTGCTAACACCAAGTCAATGTTTAACTTAGAGAAAACGGCGGAAAAAAGCAAAATCATTGTAATAATTATTTTACGAATTTTACGCAAAAATATTTTGTGTTATATACATAATATGAAAAATTAAATATAACAACAGGTATACATAATTATTTACCTTCATTTATTTATTTCTATCGATTATAACTTAAATTTTATGTTATTGATCCTCATAGCATGCAGCCTAATTCCGTTGCTTAATGGGCTCTGCTATTCCCGTGCCAATGCTGTGAGTTTCTAGGTGATGCATATATGCATAATTCTTAAAGTCTACTCAAATTATATGAAATACATAAGTCAAGAAATATATTTTGTTTTGTTTTTTTATAATGCGACGATATTATACCTAAGATTTTTTTTTGTCATATTTTATTTTTTTAATTGAAAAACAAAAAACAGTTATATAACAACATACTTTCAGTTTGTTCTCATCAAACATCTGCAAATTAAAATCATCTTGAACTTTAGTTTAAACTTTGACATCCATCAGACGTGTGCAGGTGCAACTATCAACACTCATCTCAAAATGGTTCATTACTGCGTGCAGAAGTGCAGACGACGTCATGATATGTGTAAATAATACGGTACTCAGACTTTCAGCCCACTTGTTCAATAACAAAGAGTTCTAAGAGTTTTCAACTTGCACGCAGTATACCTTAGTACCATAGTCATACATCGTACTCTCCATAGTTACAATGCAGAATTCTATGCAGAAAGTGCGTAGATATCTGCACATATGTAGGTATTGTGCGTATACCTACATATGTACCTATATAATTTTTAACCCCATTTTTCTTGCCTATAAAATGAATTAAATATGTGCCGCGCCAGGAAACATGAACTATGTTGTGAAAGGTAAACATACATAAAATGACATGTAGAGGTATACACATAAGTTTATATGTATAACAAAAGTGATAGAAAACAGTAAGACAAAACACCATCCGCACCACCCTCTGATTCGGCCCAATTAATCATTTTGATGAGTCCAAGTGCAATACTACTCAATTTGTGTCATTGGGTGCTCTCTTCGAGTCGTTCTTATTTCACAGGCCAATTTAGCATCATCAGGACTCAGGAACAGCACCACCAGCAGTAGCAGTGGGTAGCAGCAACAGCAGTATTGGCGGGCGGCGGGCATTAGGGCAAGATGGTGATGAGGAATACGACGATGATGACGAAGAAGATGAATGAGAAGTGGAGGGAACGAAATGTAGTTACCTGCAACCACCCTACAATATTCACCTTCCCATCCAACTATCTATCATCAGACAACCTTCTGACATCTCTACTTTAGCATCATACTACTTGATACACCATATACGGTGGCGGCCCCCCTTTTGCATAGAGTAGACCCTAATTTCAGGCAGACCATCCACTAAGACGCCTTTTCCATACTCTGGTGGAAATCCTCTCGGTTCAGTTCGGCCAAGCTCCAAGCCGACCAACTCCATCCTTGCCTCCATCAAATCCTAAACCCACTTACCAACCCAACATCAAAGCGCCTTCTCCATCTCATCCTCTATATATTCGTTAGGAGGACCAAAAATACTATTCACTACACACAATGCAAGAAGAAGAAGATGAAGAGAAAACCGGATTCTGGCATCCTGTAGAAGAGGACGATACTCCAAAAAGAATGGAGGAATGGGTATGGAATATAGGCAGTATGCTGCGGGTGAGTGGGTTGAAATCGGTTGATGTTTTGTTGTTGCAAGAAGGACTAGAGGCAAAGAAGCATCACAAGTAGAAGGAGATTTGGTGGTGGATACTCTATAGTATAGAGAAGTAGCCGTCCGTCGTCGTCGTCGTCGTCGTCGTCCCCAACGGATACGCGGGTCGCGAGAACGACCAAGTCGAAGGCTCTATGACCAGCTATAATACAAGATAGAGGAGATGCTTGTGGACATTCTGGATTGTTTACATATATAGGTATATCTAGCGAGTAGAATATATATAGATGGAAAAGCATAGTTTTCGGCCGTTAGTAGTTATATATGTATGAATTGAATATACTATGCAATGTGTGTAAGTTTGTGTCAGGAGGACGACGAAAAGAAAAAGGATATGTACATTGCTTGCTTCTGGCGAGTATAGCACAAGCATCAGCAGAAGCAGCAGCGGAGAATACTCCAAGGATATATTCCTATGGATGATGGTAGCGGCTATCAGCAGGAACATATATGTATGTATCTACATATATCGTCGCCACATACGTACGCTAGGTAGAAGGGACATGTTCGGAAAGAAGAAAAGGACTTCAGAGGGAGAAATTTTCCTTACATACACACATATTAGGAGAGAACTCCGCAGCTACAGGCATATACATACATACGTACAGACGTGAAATGTTCACATGACGGCGAGTTTAGTTTTCTAATAAAGTCTCGGGGCTCAGATACCCGCCAAACTTTGAAGAGTAAGGACCCTCTAGGACACACAGTTCTTTTTTTTTGTATATATATATACTTATTAGTAGAATTTTTAAAATTACTGAATAGAAAAAAAGCAAAAAAAAAACAGTAAACAAAAGAAAGGGGAAAGTGATTTACAGTGATTTTTTTTTCTAACAATGAAAGCACGTGTTGAGTAGTAAGGGATTTAATTCGATTCTGAGATATTCACCTGTCCCACCACAGTGCATTATTTTAGTGTACCGACAGTTAATGAAAACCGGTGATTTATTATTTATTTAGTTTTTGTGGTGTGCTTAAGACTAGTGTCAATTTTAAGACCTAAAGAAGAAGAAGAAGAAAGAAACAAAGTAAGTGCGTGGGTGGCGCAGCATTATGAAAACAAACAGAAAATCGTGTCACTTGGAGTTACTTTAAAAAAAAAAAACATCTTTTGAAAGCAGAAATTTGTTGTTGTTATATGTATACATGTGTATTGTGTGTGTAGGGGGACCGGTGCGATTTCATATGTTTTCATACCCACCATACTGTTAGGTATATGAGTAAGTGTGTAACGACAAGTGGGTATTCGGTTTCAAATAGTGAAATTCGCACAGGCGGCTGCTACTGCTGCTACTTGCTTGCTTGGTTTTAAAGCTTTGGATATAGGAAGGAATATATACAAGTGTCAGAGCGCGAAGAAGATTCTATACATAATAACAACAAGGACAACGACTACGAGAAAGCTGAGTAGGACCTGAGAACAAGGGACTTGATGTAGTGGACGAAATATCCTTAGCCAACTAGTACTATATCTACCTAAAATTTCTGACCGAACATTCGACGATGTGAAGAGCGGGAGGACATACATAAAAGGCACAAGCAAGCAGCAAGTATAGTGTGCTTTTGTGAGTGGACAAGAAAGACGACGTGGTGCCCATCATCCATCGATAGAAGGAAGTACTAAGCATAAACTGGACAACGGCTATACTATATCCGACGACGACGACGACGACGACAACGTTGAGGGTCGAGGACGATTGTGACAACAACGACGACGACGACGACCAAAGCAAGTATAACTACTACGACGCCTGAAACAGTTGCTCTTCTTGCTGAGCCTGACCAACAGTAGTCCACCATCATAGCAGATATTTCGCTGTCGTGTACGTGTGCACCTACAATATTCGCTGGGGTATAAAGATTTTATAATAAATAGCTATAGCCACTATATAGCCGCTATATTGCCACCTCATGAGATAAGGGTTTGGGAAGATGTGTGCATTTCATTTTGTGCCATTGCTGTTGTCACTGGTGCTACTGCCTTCGTGCTGCTACCGCCTTTGCTGTTGAAATTTGCTGATATCCTCCGATTATAGGGCTTGTGCCAAAGTAGGTATAGTGCCGATCCCGCGCTACTGCTACTGCTACTGCTGCTACTGCTGAGCCATCGAAATTTTGATTTGGAAGCGGTTTCTTTTAAAGAGCCACCACCGTCAAGTTCGCCCCGGTTTTTGCATTACAGTAACAACGGCGACGGCGACCATAAGCTAACACGGCGGGAACTAAAAAGGCACACCAAAGAGAGTCATCCATCCACAGGAGGACGGTCATAGTGCATTCAGTTCAGTTTCAGTGTTAATCACAGCTCTTTAACGGTTGGTGCCAAGCGAAAAACGTCGTATAGTCGTCATCGTGGTCGTCTGTGATTGCGCTGCTGCTGCTGTTATTATTATTATCATCATCAGGAAGAACCGAGATTAGTTAGTGAAGAAGAGTTCTTGGCGGCGCGTGAATAAGAATTGAATTTTTAGCGAATTGCACAGTTGAAACGGAGTTTTTTTTTTGTGTCTTCTTTGAATAAGTGGATTTTTCTGAAATTTTTGTTATTGGTTTCTTTTCTTCTTAAACATAAATTTACAACAAAGTGCAATTGAACAAAAAACAAATTATATTTATTATGCGATAAATAATACACTAAAACTGTGTAAACGTTAAATGTGTATGTAGATACCTATAAAGTGATTAAAAAAAAACAACAACACGAAAATGCGTTGTTGATGTGCCAATAAATTAAATTAAATTAAAAAAAAAAAAAGTGCGTGTATAAGGATTAATATAGTTAGAACAATTTACGAGTACAACCTACAACAACAAAGCACACACATCTTCTTGGATATTTTGGAAATTTTTATTAAGCAAAGGTAAGCGTCTCATACTATATTTATACTATAAACACTCATTAAGTAAGTAGCTACTACCACCTAGGTATGTACTTACAATTAGAATTAAGTTGTTTACCGATCTTCATAGATTCAAATTTTTCTGTCCACCATTAGACCTCTTTCTTAAGCCCGGCTTTGATCTAACTCATTTTGTGTCATAAAATAATTTAGTACAAAGCCAACCTTTACTTTTTATCGTCAACTAGTGGAAAATCTGAGAATTGGTGTGCCGATCTATGACTGACTGTGTGCATTTTTTTCTTTTGTTATAAATGCACGGCGTTGGTGAATTTTCTACATTTGAGAAGTCGAGTTCCGTTGCATATATGTGCTATGTACTATATAGTAACATACTTGTATGTATATAGGCATTGGTTTTTTGTAAATATTTAATTATCGCTATGATTAGGTACCTAGTATATAGATGAAACTCTTATGGCTTTGCGCAGGCGTTAAAAACTTTTCTATTTCGCGCATTTTTTGCGATTTTATTGCTTGTTATGAAAAACGCACTTTGTCGGAGAGGAGGTAACCGTTAAAAGACCATTATCGTCAGACCTGAATGTTAGCAGATATGGTTATGTAATATCACTTAATGTTCAACTATATTGGGAAAAATATATAACCATTTAGAAGATTAGACCAATTACTTTGTATTATTGGTCTAATCTGGTGATTATTGTTTCTGTTTCTACAGATATGTAGTGTGGATACATATAAAGCTTAGTTTACACTTGTATCGGGATTTTTGCCTCATGCAAGTAAATTCGTCAAATCGCGATACAACTCATGCTTAAATACTCATATATTTTGTTCAGCCTCACACAAATGTCACAGAAATGCTCATACATTTTGTAGGGTAAAAACGCACCAATTCGCGTCATTCCTACAAGAATTGTTTTTAGCAGAATTTACTTGATGCCGGTATTTGAACTTTTGTAGTACAATAGTAAGCTGCAAGTTTATCTTTTAGTTTAAATGTTAATTTAAAACCTTTACCTTGCCTGCATAATAATATTGAAAATATCAGTGCATTCAGAGATCACCAGCTTGCGTCCAGTCGAAGCCAGTTTGCGTTTGCGTAAGAGTCCAATTTGCATCCAGAATAAAAATAAAAAGTTAGAAAAAGTTGTAACAAAATTTACTTCCAAAAATGTTACATTCTTCAGATTAAAACGAATTCAATTGTGTTGTTTTAGACAACAGCATTTTTTAAATATTTATTAAATTAAAAGGATCAAATCTAGAAGGAATTAAATTTAATAATCAAATTCAACATACTTATTATAAATTTAAATAATAAGATAAGCTTTTGCCCAAAGCTTTATATCCAAACTTAAAGCTCTTGGTCTATGCGCTCCTCTTCTATTAAGGATTGAAAGTTTTTTATATGAGTTTTATTAGACGGTGTTACATCTGAATCGCACCCTATAAATGCCGGTGTGCCCCAGGGCTCTATTATGTCTCCGTCTTTCCTCTTAATTACTCTTAATTTTCATTAATGATCTACTTCTTTGACACTCTTGCAGACTTCAGAGGAAATGCTACATCTACCAAACGAGATTGCTTGATTAGATCATTGAATAGCGATCGTAACAATATCCTTGCTAAGAGGAAAGTAAATTCCGACGAATTCAATGCGAATAAATTCCAAAATTGTCTCATATCCTTAAAACAAAATCATCACTTAACCACATCCGTTTCTTTTGATGGTACGTTAGTTGAAAACATTAACATATGCTCGTTGTAGATTATATGTGTTATGCTGGGAGGAAGTGCTTATAAAATCGTCCTGTTTGCGTTGAAAAACTCCAATGTTAAATGTGACCGTAAAAAAATAATGATCACATATTTTTGAATTTGTTCATTAATTAACCATGTATTTACCCCATTCACGATATATTCTCATGCAGCCTGACTAAGAACGAACTAAAAACCTGTCTCCGTGGCATGGCTATTGACTACAACCCTAGGTGCTCTTACGTAGGGCAAAACAACTGTTTCTTCAAATATGTGTCTTGAATTCATCTTCTTTATATAATTATGCAATTTTCGAATAAGTTCTTCAGATATCTTTGGCTTCAGTTAGGCCTTCGGGAATTCGATATGCAATCTCTGGATAGCATTTCAGAAAAACGTTATACCATTTTCGTCCTCGTCGCCTATTTTTGAAGGAAGTAGTCGTGCCATAGTCTTGCTCAATTCTTTAAACTACGTTTAAAAGGTTCTCAGGACTTAATGGAAACCCACATTTGGCTAACGACTCACACCATTTAACTAGTTTTTTATGTTCAAGACTTTCCTATACCCGCAAGATGTCTTTCAGATAATTTATTTTATTTTTACTTTTGGAATATTTTGTTTGATGCTAGTTGCTCTAATAGAAAATTTTCCTTGTCGAATGTCCAGCAATGCTCATTTACCGTTTTAGTAGTACTATATCCTTCCATATTTCCTTATATATGCGCAATGCATTAAATCCTACTATAAAGTGCTGCTTGTAGTCGCAATTTGAGGCAAGGTAAAAAAATTCAGCTCTAATTTGCAACCACCAATACACGCAAACTGGCTCATGACAGTAATCATTGATCCATTTCGCCGTCACTAAAATTGATGTAATTATTCCAAAATTTAACTAAAATTTCAAACAATATTATTGGAAATTTTAATATTGCAATGCTTCCTCATGGAAAAAAGCAGTCCATTTGAAAATCATACATACATACGGACACCTAATGAACTGAGCTCTGATGACTGAACTTAAGCTCAACGATTCTCTTGATCGTACATACACACGAACATGAGGACAAATATCTTCATTTTAAGGAAAATACGTCGTTTTATATCATGTTATAAAATTAAATGGACGCAAATTGGTGCACTTACCCTCTATTTGGGATATCTGGATTCTTTATTTGATACTAATCGTCCTGCAGCAGGTAAACTATGGCGCAATCTGAGATAGATCGGGATATGTGGGAATCTGGCATTGAAAGCAGACTTTGATCCCGATAAGCTGAATCAATCTTTCGTTTCTGACTTTCCAGTAAACTCGTTAAATACTTCTGATAATATGATGTGTATTATACGAAGGCTTTAGTTTCCGTTCTGTAAATAAGCTTGAAGTGTATCTGGCAATTAAATCGAAAGCTACTGGCTCTGATAATGAATCTCCTAAATTTTTCGAAATAATTTTACTTTATATTATGCCCTACGTAATTCACATTTTCAACACTTGTTTAACTACTTCAACTTTCGCTGAGGCTTGGAAGAATGCCTTAGTATTTGCAATGCCTAAGAAGATATCTCCTGATGTTCCTGAGGACCTTCGACCTATCAGTCTAGAGAAAATAATGTCTACACAGATGATGGTATATTTTGAAGATAAAAAAAAACTCATTATTGACATGCAGTCTGGTTTCCGAGCGTATCGTAGCTGTAAAAAGGCTTTACTGATATACGTGAATCGCTTGAGAAGAATATTTTTTCTATTCTAGCATTACTTGATTTCTCCAAGGCATTTGACAGTATATATCACACGCTTTTGCTGAGTAAGCTGTCTTCACAATCAAGATTCTCTTCTTCTATATTTCAATTTATATCAATTTTTCTAAGCAATCGTTTACAAGAAGTTCAAGTTACGGATGTTAGATCTAGCAAATTACCTGTCAAATTTGAAGTCCCTCAAGGATCGATACTGGATCCCCTGCTATTTACTTTGTTCATAAACGATCTACTTAATCATATTAGAGTATCTAAAATACACATGTATGCAGATAATATCCAATTGTATGTGAGTAATCCATTGGAATCACTGCAAGAGTATGTATATCAACTCATTTTAGATTTCAACAAGATTTCTGAGTCGTCAGTATCTGTAGGACTCAAACTAAATCCGAGAAAATCTATTTGCATTTTCATATCCAAAGCTACAGTGGACACTTCTGAATTACCAGCAAAAAGTTAAAAATTTAGGTGTTTATCTTAACTCCAAATTGAGCTGCTGTGATCATGTTGGAAATATTATTGGTAAAGTTTATGGAGGCCTCCTTCGAATATCGACTAATATGCTATCTTCAGAACTACGTATAAATCTTGTCAAGGTGTTATTAGTTCCGCACTTAACCTATGGTAGCGTTATTACTCTTCCTTGGATTGTATATATCTGAATAGGTTGAATATTGCTTTCAATGATTACACCAGGTTTGTATTTGGCTTGGAGGTGTAACCATGTGTCGACATATCGGGATTCTTTCCTGGGATGTTTGATAGATTCCTATACTTGATCCAAAGAGCAATAGCATTGTTACATATTTTTAAAAATCCTCAGCTCGCCACGCCACTGTAAAATATTGTTGCTGCGGACTAACACTGTAATAGGCGTCGTTCTTTCTTTGCCCACGTTGTCAGCACATGGAATAATTTCCCTAGTGAGATGTAGAGGGTGAGAACTACCGGGATATTCACTTTTTCCTTATGCTAGTATTCATACATAATTTGTTTTTCTATTTTGCTATTAACTTTTTTTTTCTTCATTTTATATTGTATTTCTGTTTATATTTTTTTTTATATTAAACCATTTTTTTTTTGTACTCAATTATGTCAAGTTGTTTGTTTTTTCCTTCTCTCTGATTAAATCTGATTTTGTTATCTTTTTTGCTTAAGTACACATTGAAAAGATTGTATTATGTTGTTGTACTATGTCCAGAAAATATATTATTATTATTATTATTATGTGATTCTGCTCTTGATTTGACCTGTCGCAATATTTTTTCCGTTTCGATCTGAATTGTGGCAGATTGCATAAATTAAAAATCATCGTGGTAAAACGAAAAGGACCCTACATATTATAGAAAAAATAAGAAAAAGTGAATTTGGGATGTCACAGTTAAATAAATATAAAGATTTTAATAATAAAAATTATAATTTACATGAAATCACTCAGGAGTTAAAATAGCCTCGGATAAATTTCTCTCACTATGTCACCTATTGCACTTTTAGAAAATCAACGCATGTAAATCAAAGATGCAAAATAATTGTAATGTAACGCGTAGCTGGTCGACTATAGAATTTCTAAACCTTGTTTCCTTCTTTACTATAGGTGGCGCAACTAAATTCAAAATCAAACATATTCATTCTCACATGGTTTTTACAATAGCCGCCACCTTCCAAAGTTAACTCATTTACAAGCATATTATGTGCCCCATATGTTTCACGCTTTTTGAAAATTCACGTTGTCTATATCTGATAAGATTTTATACCTGCGAGGAAAACAACGTTGTATATCATCACTTGTCTAATTTGAACAGAAGTAAAACTTTTCTGAATGTACTCAAATCGAAAAATGTCGCGATACAAACGTAGGTACAAGTTTCGAAACAAGTGCCGGATACAAGCATCTAAGTGTAAATGTACATTAAGATGTCTTATAAAATTAGACTTAAAATTTACTTACATTAAAAATGTAGATAGATAGGTACCTACCTATAGTATGAATCTACCAAATTTGTGCTTCCCCAGTTCTATTGTGAATTTCTCCTTCTATAGGCATGGTAGGATATTTTTAACATGAAAAAAAAGGATGTAAGAGAATGTAACTAAGAAATTCTAGAAAATGACTATTACTCGCGTCTGAAAATGTGGTTTCAATTGATTTTTGCAATTACCTACCACATGCACATTGGTAATAGTTTTCCGTATATAGGGTGTTTTTGCCATGGTGATCCATATGGTAGAAGGTGATAGTACTCACTAGGCAAACAAAAAATTGTATAGCAGGGGGGGGGGGCATATTAATCTTTTCGAACTTACAGGGTGACTAAGAAAATATGCTAGTTTTTCCATAAAATACTCTATATCTTAAAAAGTACAAGGTGTACGATTAACATCAAGAGCAGAACTATGGTCTTTCCAAAGACTGCTAAATCAGTGAGATGCTCCTCGTCTCAGCAGAGAAGGTATGGTGGTAAAAACTTGAAATTTCGGATCGTCTTACCTCTTTTTTTCACAAAAAGGTGGCTAACAGTTAACATAACTTTTTTTTTATAAAAACTGTAAACTGTGCACTCTCCTCTCTAATTTGATCTATCTACACCTATGTGATAACTGTAGCCGTTTAAGTTATTAGCTCATAATCTATTCAGGTCATACGGAAATTAGCCGATATTTTCAGTCACTAAGGAACATATTATCTTTGAGAAATAGGTTAGGTTATGAGCTAATAACTCTTTAACGGCTCCAGATAGCACATAGCTGTAGTAAGTCAAATTAATTAGGAGAAGTTTTTACAAAAACAAATAAAAAAGCTTTGACCAATTCTTATGATACCCTACATGAATGCTCGTTTATAATTTCGTATGGTCACTCATCTGCGCAAGTTTGATTTTTGAAGTGGTTTTGAATATATCTCCAGAACGGTTCGTCGAACAGCAAAGATGAGGATTTCATATTATTCTGAAGAACTTTTCAGTACATTAAAACCATATAGGACTCATCATTCACAGAATACGTAATTATCCTAAATTTTTATATGGCAACACCATGAAGGGGTTGCCCCATTTAGTCCATTTTTGAAATAATATTTACTATTTTTATGAAAACACTATGTACTATGTTGACGCGCTATCAGGCAGTGTCCAAATATGTAGTGAAAAATGAAATTTTTGTATGGTAACCCTACGAAGGAGTTACCCGATTGTCGCATTTTCAAATTAAATTTTCCTTTTTTTTTTTTAAAGAATCCATGTGCAAAATTTCAGTTATCTAAGTATACGCGCTCTCGAGTTATCGTGAATGGACAGACAGACGGACGGACAGACAGACAGACGGACGGACAGACAGACAGACAGACAGATAGGTGAACAGATGGACACGGACGGACAGACAGATGAACGGACGGACACGGATGGGCACCCGGACATGCAAAAATCAAAATAACTTTTAATTTTATGCATGGGTGTCCTGTCCATTTTGCTCTACCATCATATATAAAAAGTTATGTTAACCACCTTTTTGTAAAAAACAAAGTATAAAAACAGGTGAGATATTCCGAAATAGTTATTCTCTTGACGATAACCGTCCACCGTTTACTTTTTGAGATATAGGGTATTTTAAGAAAAACTAGCATATTGTCTTAATCACCCTGTAACTCCGAAACAGTTGATATGCCGCCGACCCCCAGCCCCTCCCAACTGCCATAAAATCTTTCGTTTGCCTAGGTGAGTACTATCACCTCCTGTTCTATAAACCACCTAGCTGCAAACACCATGTAAAGCTTATTTATTGCTTTGTTTTATTAAATTTGTATAACCCCTACCCTGAGAGCATTAATGATTCTTATAAAGCGGTTCTTCAAAAAATTTGGTTCTTCAATTATTGTTTGTTATAAAACATTTATATAACTACAGCGTTTACAAAAATGAAATAATTGACTTTTTTTAATAAACACAGTAAAGTTATAAACTAGATATATAAAAAAAATGTATACCCAAGAATTTTTTATCGCGAAAACTGACACCGCTACCCAACTTTTCTAACCAAGTTGCTAAACTTGGTAAACTGGTACCCAGCAGACTTCAAAGATGAAAACAACTGGAGTAAATTCTTAAGAAAAAAAAGTAATACTTTTGGCTTTTTCAAATTGTTTATTTAATAAATTCCAAACGCCAAAATGAATTTTTGACCTTGCATAAGACCGTAATCATACAATCATCTTTAACGGTTAGGCACCAAAATCTATCCAGCTTTTTTGGACTTCTGCTTTGTTCAGCATCAATTATAGAGCAGAAAACTCTAAAATTCTAAAGAAAAATCATACATTAAATTAACAAAAAAAAAAAAAAAAGGGAAGTGTCTAGGACTATGAAATCGTTCAAGGTTTGGATTATTATTCCTATCGATCGGTATCGATCGTCAATTCGCATTATCCTATTATGATAAGGACGGTGAATACAATATGCCCACCCTTAGGGATGTTTTTTTGAAGAGAGCAGAACAATAGAGACACAAAAAAACTATCATACATTTTCGTAGAAAGATTTAAATGAAGCGAACAGTACAAGTAGTTCGCTTCAATCGACAGAACAATTTGTTCTCTCCAGCATATGGGAGCTCTAGAACAAGGTACACAAAAGAACACAGCTAATGTTAAATAAGAAACGGTAATTATACATATATTAAAATGTAACATGTTTAGAACCAACAAAAATAGGAATTGTCGCGGAAAATTGTTTTGAAATAGTTCTTACCTTCTTTTTAAAAAAATGTATAAATGCCCATATTGCCAATGTGGCCATACCTATATAAGAAAGTCAGAAATTATACTATATTATAAATTAGGTTATGTTTTTATCTAATGTTTTATCATTCACCTTTGACCACAATCTAAACTTTAATGCCGATGTATGGAACACAAGATATTGCAATTCAATGGTACTTCTTTTTGCTTATCTGGTAAATATTAGAACTACGTTTAAAAAAAACGCTAACACTACTCGCTTCGTGTCATCTACTAACCCGATTTCCAGTTCAGATATTTCAGTGGCATAATAGAAAACTATGAGTATGACATGTGCTGTCATCTTTCGAGAAATAACCAAACTACGCCCAGTGGGCATATTGCTAACATGCGCATATTGTATTCACCTATCTTATTTATTTTAACTCAATAGAACAAGCCACTGAAAATTATTTCAAGCCAAATTTTATACAAAAAGGGAGTCCTTAACAATTATACATTCATTAGTAAAATGTTCGGATGCGAATGGCCTTCCTTGCTTTTTGGATGTATATCAATTAATCAATAACTAAAGGGTTTTCCAATAAGAGGTGTTATTTTGATATTCAAAGAAAAATGCCATTTTTTGAGATAAATGATCGGATCTTTATTTCATTATAAAGAGGAAGGTATGCTGTTAATAATGGAAAATAACATCAGCCAAATGACCACCACGACCACGCCTACAGGACCATATCCTTTTCATGAAATTTTCCATAACCAAATCGCAAAGTGTCTGCCCTATGTCCTCGATAGCCTCACGAATTCCATCTTTGAGGTCTTGAATCGACGCTGGGCTGTTGGCGTAGACCTTCTCTTTCACGTGGCCCCAAAGGAAGAAGTCGCAAGGTGTTAAGTCACAAGATCTCGGTGGCCAATTGTGATCACCTCTTCGAGAGATAACACGGTCCGGAAACTTTTCCCGTAAAAGATCAATGGTTTCGTTGCTTGTATGGCACGTAGCGCCGTCTTGTTGAAAGTGAACGTTTTCCAGATCAATACCATCCAATTCTGGCCATAAAAAATCATTAATCATCTGTCGATAACGCAATCCATTCACCGTAACTGTTGCTCCAGCCTCATTTTCGAAAAAGTAAGGTCCAATGACCCCGCGGGACCATAAACCGCACCAAACAGTCACACGTTGAGGATAGAGAGGCTTTTCAACAATAACTCTTGGGTTTCCGAGCCCCAGATGCGACAATTTCGCTTGTTGACGAAGCCATCGAGGTGGAAATGGGCCTCATCACTCAAGATGAGTTTTCGATGGAATTCCGGATCATTTTCATGCATTTCAAGGACCCAATCAGCAAAGACTCGACGTTGTTGATGATCGGCCGGCTTGAGTTCTTGTGTTAACTGAACTTTATAAGCCTTAAGACCCAAATCTTTATGCAAAATACGGTGTAATGACGTTTGGGAATGCCTAATTCCAAAGAACGACGAGGAATGGACAAACCTGGGTTTTCTTCAACACTTTCGGCTACAGCAGCAATATTCTCGGCTGTTCTTGAGTGACGTGCACGGGTTTTATTCTTCAAATCACTAACTTTTCCCGACAGCTCGAATTTTCTACCAGTTTCTGTATTTCGGTCCGACAAGGTGCTTCACGACGACCCAAAAATGTTCGAGTTTTACGAACCGTTTCTGCCACATTTTCACCATTTTTATACCCTAGATGAAATCATAGGGGTATACTAAGTTTGTCATTCCGTTTGTAACACCTCGAAATAATTATGGTAGAGCAAAATGGATTGGACACCCATTCATAATATTAAAAGTTATTTCGATTTTTGCATGTCCGTCCGTCCGTCCGTCCGTGCTACCCCTAACGAACATAAAAGGGGTATTGATTTGACATTTCAATTCTATTGAAAGTTTTATTAACTGGAAATAATTTGGAAATGGAATTAATTAAAAAATTTTACAAGGCAGAGCACGACTTGGGGATGGTCAATTCCTCTTGCTAAAAACAGGATATACTGACAGGTAACAAGGTATCACGGCATCAACTCATATGAAAACTTCAGAATTTTATTTTTATTTTTTTTTTTCTTATATATCTAATGTTTTTAGCACAGTGACAGTCGTTTGAGACCATGAGGGTCAAGCTGGCTGCCATGACTTATAGCCGCCATAGCTTGTTACTGTCAGTATATCGTTGCGAAAAGGATACCAATTGCCCTATATGCTCTCACCTGATGATTCCTTCTTTCTCGTTTGTTTTCCTGGCCATTGAGCATTTTGCTCCTTCCGGCTACACGGACATAAAATGTCTAGCTGTTCTTTTTCTTTTTCGCTTTCTTGGGAAAGCAGACATATTTTTTGCTTAATTTGACACTTTATCATATTATTATTAGCAACTAGATAACGCTGCGCAAAGCAAAAAGTGCCGATGATCAGGCTATACCCAGTAATTTTTGATAGTATTGATATGCTATTTGTCTCAACCCAATAGTTCTCAATTTCGTACCCATTCTTCGTTTCCTACAGAGGCTGTGCTACGGCATAATAGGGTATCCCATGAGCTCTGAAAACATCATAAAAAAAACCTTTTCTATACCCACTAGTTTTCTGGGTATATTTGGAGTATTTCATGACACACATGGTGTATAAACGCGGTATTCCGGATATCGAGATATTGATACCAATGTCTGACATAAGAATAACACACTTTATACACTCCAAAACTTTGATTAATTCTGGCAAAAATAAAAAGTCTAGCTGGCTAGAAGTAACGGGTTTTGAAGCCGGAAGTATAAAAAGCCATGCTGGCTTCTTATTTTTAGGGACCGAATCAGTTATAAATTTTTACGAAAAAAGCTTAATTTACCTGTTATTCCTGGCCGGTAATAGTTTTGAAGCTAGAAAAGCAAGCGCAACGGCTTGATAATTTTTTTGGTAAAAATATAAAAAGCGAGCCCGGCTTTTTATTTTTTCTAGCCAAGTTGGCTTTTTATTTTCGCCAGATATAATAAAATGCCTTTCCAGCTAAATTTTTTTAGCTTCAAATTATTATCGGTCAGGAATAACAAGTAAAATTGGCTTTTTTCATAAAAAATCATAACTGATTCGGTCCCTGTTTATAACTCTTATAACTCCATCACAAAAAATATCATAAATAAGGTGTTATATTGGATTGTCTCTTCAACTATATTTGGACCCGTTCTCAACTCGATCTCTGAACCCTGCGTACCCAAAAAACACGAGTCGAAAACCGAACTCAATCTCGACTCAATCTTTCAACTCCGCATGTAAAGCTGGCGTTTAAAAGAATGGCGACTTTTCGATTTTTCAATGCTTTGGCCTTTAATTAATTAACACACTGCCCCATAGCACCTCAGCTGCTGAAAGATTTTTTTCTCTTAAAAAAAAAAAAACAATTAACAAAGCAACCGATTAAGGTATAATCTTGATTATTGATTCTATTCTACTTAAACAGTACCAAGTGATTTATGCAAAATTTTAAGGTTTCTATAATTTTTTCTCGTGTGGCTACTCAAATTAATTTAACCTTAGAAATTTTAGTTACACCAAAAAGCTACGCTAGGAACATTTCGAATCTCCAAACGAAATAAACCACAAGAGTGATATCGAGGCTTCGTAGAGGTCAGTTAATATCACTCCTTCTGTAAACAACTGTTGAACGGCCACTATGAAGTTTTTTGTTGTCATTCTTTGCGAAGTACAGATCATAATTTACTATTACAGTGTTTCCACAATGGTCATCGAAAAAAAAAGGATAACTTTAGAGAACAACAATATCATACGGTCACTATAGGACAATGAAGTCACATAACATATATTTTACAAAATTACAAGAGATACTCTTAATTTCTGGACTACTTGAATTTTATACCCCTTTAAATGTACTAGATCATTTGTAAAATTTCCTTTTTAATGTCATGTACTAATTAGTTTCGAGGTTGATATATTTGGCATGATGTTATAGTCCACGCCACGAGAAATGAGCTATCAAGCTCAGACAAATTTCAGTTTGGGGTTGTCATTTTACAAATTCAGCCTGAGCAAAATTTTGTAATTTTTCCATTTCAATTAAGTTATTTTATTGATTTTCTGAAAGGTTAGATAAATTTCATCAAAACATGTTTTATGTCGTGTTACTTAAGTTAGATAGTTTATTTACAAATAAATTTGCTTATTCTAATCAGTTATATGCCTGCATTCTACAGATATTTGTTGGTTTGGTCTTTGATTACAAAAAATGCCTGAATAAACTTTTTCTTTTTATTGATTAAAAATTTGTTTTCGAGAAAATCATAAAGAATATTTCTCTAGGTCTTTATGCAACTTCACAAATAATAGAAGTATTTAACAAATTTAAATATATATATGTATATACAGGGTGTCCCGTAAGTCAACGTCAAGCCGGAATCGGGTGATAGACCAAATCATTATAGCTACCAGAAAAATATAAAAAAAAATCTAAGTCATGTATTTTTCAAATTATAGACATTTCTTTTGTTTTCGAAAAAATGTACACCCTGTGATGGTTTTTTAGCTCTTGTTGCTACAAATCTTTACTTTCTTTCAATTTTATTTTTCTTATGTAATCCCGAATAGTGCTTACGTAACCTGTTGCTTTAAATTCTAAGCCAACTGCTCCAGCTTGGAAGAAAATGTCAAATTTTGCCGAACCAAGGATAGAAAATTAATACTTCATCCAAATTTAACTGACTGTGCTGAAAAAAAATGTTGCCAGTTTGGCAAGTAACTTTATAAGTTGACGCATTTAATAAGGATTCTAAAATGGTATAACACTTGCTACATTATTTCTCAGATTACGGAGAAAAAAAATTTTTCTTCGAGGAACCTAGTTTCGAAAAATATCTTTTTATACCCTAGATGAAATCATAGGGGTATTACTAAGTTTGTCATTCCGTTTGTAACACCTCGAAATAATGATAGTAGAACAAAATGGATTGGACACCCACGCATAATATTAAAAGTTATTTTGATTTTTGCATGTCCGTCCGTCCGTCAGTCCGTCCGTCCGTCCGTCTGTGCGCACGATAACTCGAGAACGCGTAACTTAGAGAGCTGAAATTTTGTACACGGACTTTACAAAAGTAAAGTAAAATTAAGTTCGAAAATGAGACAATTCGGGCAACTCCTTCGTGGGGTTGCCATATAAAAATTTCGTTTTCCGCTATATATTTGGACACTGCCTGAGAATGCATTGACGTAGAGAGCTGAAATTTCTTACATAATGTTTTTACTACATTATCAAATAAAATGTCAAAAATGGACTAAATCGGACAACTCCTTCTTAGTGTTGCCATGGAAAGTTTCGGTTTTTTACGTATACTTTGAAAACGATCAGTCCAAGACATTTTTATTGTAGTAAAAACTTCTGCAGAATACGAAATCCTATAAAATTGGTTATAATCATTTTTTCTGTGCGACAAACCGTTCTAGAAATATATGCGAAAAACAACTTCAAAATCAATACTTGAATAGATCGGTGACCATACGAAATTTAATACGGGCATTCATCTAGGGTATCATAAGAATTGGTCTTAGACCAATTGTAGCTTTTTTACTTGTTGTCTACTAAAAATGATTCTAGTGTACCCAAAGCTTGCCTTAAGACCGTAACTTTAAGAATCTAGTATGAGTGAGACGGAGAGTCATTGCATGAAGTGTGAAAGAGCCAGACAGTGACGCTAGCGAATCAAGTCATTGAGTTATTAGAGTTTTTACAAATGTGCACCCTCTACTCAACACGGAGGGCTAACTTCCAAACCAAGTACATGGTGAAGCAAGAAGTTCCTTACCTTACGAGGACGTAGTACTTCAAGCAGTTGAACAAGACCCAAGTACTTCGGTAAATGCAATCCAGAAAAGCACAGGAGTGCCTAGCTCACCGAATTTTACAAAAGCATGAGCTGCAGAATTACGGAAGCAGTTGAATTTATCAACAACGAACGATTTGCCCGTCTGATAATCCGATCTTTTTTAAGAAGATGTCGAGCTTGTATTGCAGCTGAACAAAGGCAGTTTGAACATTTTTTGTAAATAATAAATCTTAGCATCCAAATATATGGTGTTTAATTTTAAACTTAAGGAAAATTTGTCCTAAATTTAACAAAAAGTTAGCATCTCTGACTCGAAAGCGTCATTATCTGTCTCACTCACACTTCATGGAATCACTCTCCGTCTCACTCAAACTAGATTCTTAAAGTTGCGGTTTTAAAGAAAGCTTTGGCTACACTAGAATCATTTTTAGTAGACAAAAAGATATTTTTCGAAACTGGGTTTCTTGAAGAATTTTGTTTTTTTCCTTCCTGAAATCTAAGAAATAATGTAGCAAGTGTTATACCATTTTCGAATCCTTATTAAATGCGTCAACTTTTAAAGTTATTTGCCAAACTGGCGTAGTACATTTTTTTTTAGTACAGTCAGTTAAAGTTCAACGAATTATTAATTTTATATTCTTGGTTCGGCAAAATGTGACATTTTCTTCCAAGCTGGAGCAGTTGGCTTAGAACTTAAAGCAACAGGTTACATAAGCACTATTCGGGATTACATAAGAAAACTAAAATTGAAAAAAAGTAAAGATTTGTAGCAACAGGAGCTAAAAACCCATCACAGGGTGTACATATTCTCGAAAACAAAAGAAATGTCTATAATTTAAAAATACATGATTTCGATTTTTTTTTTAATATTTTTCTGGTAACTATTATGATTTGGTCTATCACCCGATTCCGGTTTGACGTTGACTTACGGAACACCCTGTATATATAAAAAATTTAATTTTTAAAATTAAAGCTTTCCAATAAAGCGAAAGCATTTGAGTTTAAACACAATCCATTTAGGATATTTACCTGTCATTTTATTTGAGACACAAGCCAAACTAGTCAAAATAAAAATTCTCAAGGTTTTCATGTTGCAGCATTAAAATAATTTATATCAATTCTGGTTATAAATTCGAATTAAAAATTACTTTTAGAAGTTCTGTGATGCAATTTATTTATAATAAATATAATGTTTTTGCAAGACAGATAGAAAAGAAAATATTATTTATTGAAATGACAAGAAAATACATAAATAATTCAAAAATATCAAAATTTAAATTTTTTAATAATAATCCAATTCGAAGGCTCGTTTACCTTTTGAAATATGGTATAAACTTATAAATTTCTTTTTGGTGACCTTGATAGCTCATATTTTGTGGCGCGGACTATAGTAAAAAATTCGAATAAGCATGCACAGGGAAAGATCAACGATGTCAATGTAGCTCATTTCTTACCCAAATTCCCATTCCTCACAATGCGCGCAATTTAAATTCAAAATATTCAGCGACTTTTGAGACACCTTGGAACTTTTTTTTTTGTTTTCGTGAGCTTTGTAAGACTTTTTCGCTGAATATTTAATTAAGAAAAAACTATATATAAAATAAACAAGTCGTAAGTGTTTGCGGTATATTTTGATGACAGCGTGTGAAAGTCAAACGATAACTACGACACAAGAAGGAGTATGAATTGATTGGAATTGTAAAAGGATTCAACATTTAATTTTTATTAATTATTTTAAATTAAAGGTTTCCAAAATATTAGTCCGTTCAACCAGTTAACGGTACATATGTTGTTTTCCCCCGATTTTTTTTATGATATAAGCAAAAGCATTTGAAGATTCTATGCGAGATTCCAGTTTTGTATATGAATGTACACTGAAAAAAATTAGTTGGTCAAATTAACACAAAAATCTACTTCAAAACAAAAACTTTCGCATTTAAAATGGCGCCTACCACAAAAATGGTCGAAGATTACAATTAGGCATGTTTGTTTCAAACATGCGAAATTTGGACACTTTTTATGACAAAATAAATGTTCTTAATGGGTAAAAGAAACGTTTAGAATGCTCAATAGTGACTATTTGCGCATTTCATTTAACTGCTTTGTGTCACTTCCAGATGTAATTAATTATTCTGATCGCTGATTATGGATAAGGTGTAAAGTCATTCTTAAGTGCTTAGTTTTGTTATGATAGTACTTTCTGCAGCAAATAATAAAACATGTAACTACACAAGTCATTCTTTTTCTATATATTTTTTTTATTTTCAGTTGAAAAGCCTTCAGACAGAAAATATGATACATATAAACATTTTTTAGTGTTACAGGTCAATTTTATACAATACTATGTATGTATATTTCACACAATTAGTAACTACAGTACTTACAAACGAAAGAAAATTCGTGAACATCTGAAAGTGGCATGCAAATTCATGTACGCGGTGTATCCTTACGCCAATTGTTCCAATTTTCACGTTTTAACTCCAATTTGAGAAAAGCTTGGAAATAATTGTTCAATATCACTTATGTCGATATATTTGAGTTCTTCTGCTTAGATGAGTCCTGTTCTACAAACAATAATTGCACATCACTACGTATAAGAATTTGTTGAAGTGCTACTGTCATGACCTTCTGAACTATGCAAAATGCGGAAACAAAATTACCACTTAAATTATGGAGAAACTTTATGATTAAAGTGCAAACAAATCCTGATCAGTCCCCTTCCAGCTCAAAATTTGGGAAAGTATCAGCACGTTTTTAGCAGTAAAACGTTTTAACAGTCATTTTGAATGCAGACGCGTATGGAACAAATTAATGCGCTTGAAATGAACTTAACCCGAAATCAAACATTTTTTTCAAACGGCAATTGCGGTCGCATTGTCACAGAAATGCATTTGAAATAAACACTTTTTTATATATTTTAACGCGGCAAATATTTGTTACAATACCAGAAATTTTTCTCAGTGTACATGTTGTGTTCTAAAAATCCTCAAACAAAGCCTCGAAAAGCTTTTGAAGCGTGTTCAAAAAAACGAACGATTTAATAACATATCTGAATTCCTTAATAACTACATATTCTGCCAACCTTGGAAAATCACTTTGATCTACTTCTAGGCATGAAGTGCTTACGTAAGAGTGGTATAAGCATCTTTTATGAATTACCACCAGTAGCCCAAGAATAACAGTTTCCCGCATCCTCACAATATAAATAAAGAGCTTGTCTTACCAATTTTTTCTAAATTTAATCAACTTGGTAAAACTAAATTTATAATATTCAAATTTCAGTTCAGAGAGGACTCATAGCCTAACATTATTTCACTATATCCTTCAAAACAACACAAAATAATTATCCACAAAACAGTGACGCCAATCTGGTAGTATGGTAGTATGTTAAAATAAAATTTAAAGTGAAACCTACAAGGGTGTAACTAAAAGGAAATCGCAAACACGAAAATTGTGTGACGATTTTAAAGTTGTGTCAGTTACATACCAGCACAAAATATAAAGCAGCAATGTAGGTACATAAAGCCCACACGACAGACTCCAATGATCATTGACTACCTTGTGTTTATATAGACACATGACAATAATCTTTGGATAAATTTTTAAAGGCATGATGATCTGTCATTCTACTTGCTAAAACATCAAAATAAAAAAATCTCGTATTTGATAATGGAAACACGAGTTTTCTTATCGTTTTGTTAAAGGAGAATTCAAACAGAACAAAAACATCAAGTAAAAATAAATTAAAATTAGAGAATAAGTTATAATTGGTCTAAAACGAATAATATTATATCCTAGATTAAATAAAGTGAAAAATCAAAGTTTTGTATGGCAGCACCAAGAATGAGTTGCCAGACTTAGTCCATTTTTGAAATTATATTTACTATTTTTATGAAAGCACTGGTTTGGATTTGTCCCAATTTCTAACTTAAATCTACAATTTTTTTTTAAAAAAGGACTTCAGCTTTCTAAGTAAATGTGTTCTCGAGTTATTGTGAGGACGGACGGACAGACAAACAACCAGACTGACTGGAAAAAATCAAAACATATTTCATCTAGGATATAAATGTAAGAAAAAATATTTCTGACTTGAAGATGTTAAAAAAAAAAGTACAAAACTAAGTCAACTTTTTCAATATTCCATGTAATTTTAGCATACTTTTTAATATAATTGAATTGAATTTTTGAATGAATCCTGAGCTTAAGATCAAATCACTTTTCCACTTCACATTTTTGGGTGCAAAAAAGCTAAGCAAACTTAGCTAGCTGAGAGTTTACATTGTATGATAGATATCCGATAACAAAATGCACACGCACTGATAATTGTAAATTATTTCAATGTGCGTGTTTGAATTAGCAAACTATGTCTTGTCAGTCTAACTACAAATCTCCGAACACAGCTATGGGCCCTCAAATTTTCCACATAAAACAACTTCCAACTTCCACTTTGATAAACCTGTTACGTGATAGCCGTACTGAAACCTGTTAATGAACGATTTACGGAAAGAAGGTCTTTCAATACAAGAAATAAAAATGCCGCAATAATGGTGCTCTTGACTATCGTGATTACACTGTATTCTTTTCGTGTAATGAATTGTGACATTAATTTTGACTCTAGCTCTGGATAAGTTCAATATTATAAGTGCTTACCATGATTTTCTCCTCCATAGTCTAGACTAGTTTACATTGTACACTGATTGATCAGCGCTGATGCACTAGCCTCTGCTGTACTAGCTTACTGCGGTTTACATTGTGGCAGTGGTGGTAATATGACAAATAGAACTTGAAAATATGTGAAAGAAAAAATTAATTTAGAAGAGGTTATGGGTTCGAAATCAGCCCATATGAATTGTTTTTTTTTTTTTTTTTTTTTTTTTTTTTTCCATACATTTTGTAAATTATTTGTGTATTTACATATTCTTATTCCATATTTCAGTCTAAAACCCACTCAGACAGCACAGCTGGTATGAGAGTTGGGCGATTTGATATAAATATATTATAGTATAATATGCATTAATTCTAGGTTAATCAGTCCTAATTTCATATTTCATGTTATAGCTAGTAATTTTTTTAATTGCACTTATAGATTTACAGATTGATTAAGAAAATAAAAAACCATATAAAAAAAACCAAGAATATTTCTTGCTTTAGACTTATTATTTTTTCTTTTTTTTTTTTTTTTTTTTTTTTTTTTTTTTTTTTTTTTAACAGTTCCTGACAATTATAGCTAGTACTATTTTCTATTTTAGGCGTATTATTACAGTTCGGCTTATATTGAAGTAATATTTATTTGCATAGCTGACTATATTTTACTATCAGGACAGTAAAGATAATTTGATGTTAGTTTAGTTGTCCTTACAAGGCAATTTTAATGGTCCCTATTTTGACTTATTATTTACGGTTGATTTATACTATTTTCTATTTTACATTTCAGTTTTTTGTAAGAACAGTGATTATTTTTACATTATACATTTAAGAGAGAATTTATGATAGGTGATTTTTCATCATCTTTACAAACATTGATTTTGTTGGTGCTGATTTAATATTTTCCGGCAGCGCGTTGTATATTTGACCAGCAGTGTTTAGGAGGCATTGTCGCCGCCTTTCAGTCCTTGACTGGACCTGCACAATGTTGTTCCTATTTCTTGTCCGGTGATTATGTATGTTAGCGTGTCGCTCTACTACTAAGTTTGTCCTTATGTTTTTCCTTAATGTGTTGTATATAAATTTGGCCTTTTCAATTTGTATTATTTTTTTTAGAGTAAGCTGCCGTGTGTATTGATGAACCAGATTTGTGGCGGTATCCCACGGGAGTCCATATAGAGCTTTTTGAGCCCTATTTATTAGTATTTTGATATCTGCTTTCAGCCTTTGAGAACATTGTGACCAGTTTATTGCATTATAACGTATATGGGATAGGACATGTGCATTGTAGATTAAATCCGCTACAGGTCTGTGCAGTTTAATATTTCTTTTTATTACCCCGATTAGGGGAGTAAGTTTTTTTCCTAGTTTCGCAATGTGTTGCTTCCAATTTAGGTTTTCGTCGATTAGTAGACCTAAGTAATTGATTTCACGAGTTCTTTGTATTCTTTCAGTACCTATTTTTATGTTGATGGCCCTGTCTGTTTTATTTTTTTGTTTGAAAATCATATACTTGGTTTTTCCTTCGTTCGTTTTTAGTTTATTGCCATCTGACCATTTCTTGTATAGCTTCAAGTCTTCGTTCATCATGCGTTCCAGGGCTTCCATACTTCTGGCATTGTATATAATATTGGTGTCATCTGCAAAGATGTGATATTTTCCACTTAGTTTGGCATACTGCATATTGTTTATGTATAGGAGGTATAGTAGAGGTGCCAGTATTGATCCCTGTGGTACCCCACAGGTTGAGGTTGTAGGGCTGCTTAAGTTTTCCTCTATTTTAGTTTGAACTTCTCGTCCGATTAGGTAGCTTCTTATTAGGTTGTTTGCTATACCTCGTATTCCCAGCGTGGTTAGGAATTCCAACATTAGACCATGATGGACAGTATCAAACGCCTTAGTTAAGTCGATAAAAACTGCACCTACATAGTATCCCTCATCTAGGTAGTTGTTTATCTTGCTTAGTGTTTCCGCTGTAGCCAACTCTGTGTTACTTTTAGGTTGAAAACCAAATTGATTTATGTCTATGCCTCCATTTTCTGAGATAAATTTCCTTAGCCTGATTTCTATGACTTTTTCGTATATTTTACTTATGTTGCTTATTAGGGCTATGGGTCTGTAATTGTTTAGCTCTGTGGTGTCCCCTCCTTTGGAAACAGGTATAATCACCGTTCTTTTTAGGCAGTTTGGGAATATCCCACTGCTGATAGTTTCATTTATGTGTTGTGTGAGTGGTTGCACAATGATATCTATAACATCTGTTATGTCCTCAACCGTAATACCATCCTTTCCTGGGGCTGCTTTCTTTTTGAGATTATTCACTATATTCCTAACTTCATCAGTAGTTGTAGGCATTAGAAATATTGATCTTACCGTCGATTTGTTTGTTGTTGGACTTACTGTTGGAATGGTTTTCTGTACATTATCAATATTAGTGTTAACACTTTTTTTATTGTAATTTTAGCTGCTGCTGCATCAGCTCAATAAGATAATGTCAACTGAGCTTTAACAAAAGGTGAAGTGTTTAGAACAATCTTAGTATGGCCTGTATCATGGTGTACCCAAGCCCACAGTAGAGCAAAGTGACATGTGTACAAGGAATGCGACAAATATCACCAATATCACCAAAATATTGAATCAAATATACAAGATGTTCGGTAAATAAGTTGAATGGAGTATGCCAATTGAGTTCTATGAGTAACCTCTACACCTCCTTCCCTTTAAAATATCTCCATCCCCTCAAAGGAGAATGGGCATTCTGGTCCCACCTACCAACAGTTCCTAATGAACTTTATACCAATGGATTGATCTTTTAATATAGAACAATACTTATTTTGTTGACTTTTCTGAAAACCAGTAAACCAGTCTGTACATAGTGATGTATTTGAAAAAAGTACTATGTCCGTATTTTATTTGATATTGTACTTGTGCACGGATGATTTGAAGAATATTGTTCGTATGATGACCGGTGCTTTCAAATTTTACTGAAGTCAGTTAAACCTTACATTAAAAACAAGAAAAAAGAAGCTAGACCAATTATAAGTAATACCCTAGATGAATGCCCATATGTAATTTCATATGGCCGGTCACACATCTGTGCAAGTTTGGTTTTTGAAGTGGTTTTTCGGATATTTTTCTATAGAAGGGTTTGTCGGACAGAAAAAATGATTATAACCATTTTGATAGAATTTCGTATTCTGAAGAAGTGTACTGAAAATGTCTAGGACTGATCATTTTTACAGTATACGTAAAAAACCTAAATTTTTATATGGCAACAACAAGAAGAAGTTGCCCAATTTACTCCATTTTTGAACTTGTGCAGATGTGCAGAAGAGAGAATTTGCAACCTTGAAATTTCTAGGCACTGGACGTAGCTTCGAAGATTTTAAGTTCTCGACGATTATATTGCCGCAAAATTTGGGAACCATTACACCGGAGACATGTAAATGCATTTATGATGCTTTGAAAAATGATTACTGGATTTTGATTTGATTTGCCATAATTCCTTATCATCACAATAAATATAAATAAATCCGGTAATAAAATCCTATTTTTTGGTCATTTTTTAAATTTTCCCATACTGGATTGCGGCTAAAATATTTACGGAAGCAAGAGTTCCAGACGACGGCCGCGGACAATGATACTGCAACACACACTGTCAGTTACTTATCAGTTTGGTTGGACTGCAGGCGGCCTGTAATGAGAGCCATACACTTATGATATCTAGATCTGAATTGCAGATGAGAGCTGATGTAGGCCAAATATTATTCAGTTTCACGAGCATCTTATGTGAATATTTCTGGAATTCCAGGAGCCAGTTTTTCACCCAAAATATTTTTTTAATTTTTGTCAGTTTTTTTATTAATAAAAACAATATAATATACAAAAAGTACAACTTCTTTTTCCGTCTGATTTAACGCTTTGAAATATAAAGTTAAACTGTCAGGCGATTTGATAGTGTGTCTCGAAATTGCAGATTGCCTGCAGGCCACGACCTGACAGACATGGCCTGCAGGCTTGGACTGTCGGTTAACTGAATAATGTGTGGCCTACATGGGCTCTCATCTGCAGTCCAGATCTAACAGTCCACGGCCTGCAGGCGGACTGAGTGAATGGGTATCTTAGTATAGGTATCCCTATATTTCATCATCTAGCTAAGGTATGAAAACAAGGCAAAATGAATAATAATAAATAAATGATTTTATATTCAAAACAACTAAAACTAGTTTTAAAAATGCCGACGTGTAGGAAAAGGTAATAATTTTATTTATTAGTATTTAACAATTTTATTGCAAACCGGCTGTTCTATACAAGCGAATGACCCAACACTCAGAGTTCATAACTTTGTATAGACTAGTTTTTGACTGAAGTCAACAAAATTATCCTAACCTGCCTCCTAGAGGAACACCCTGTATAATCACAGACTGATTCAGATACAAATTATCACTGGAATTAATATCAGGAGCGATGAAGCATTTTCAAAGAGTATATTACCTTTAAATGATGAACTTGTCACGAAAATAATGTTTACTTAACCAGTGTCGAATTAGAGTGCATAGAACGTTATACGACTATATGTAGATATCTGCCAATGTAAAAAAAATAAATTCCATGAACCTATCCGCAAACGTCTATTGAGGTTCTAAACTCTCCTGAAATTTTGAGAATATTATTTGCTGATTCTTTGATGTTTTTTGTAGTTTGACCAGCTTTGACAACAAATTTGGTTGGCTTTGGTCATTCCTTCAAAAAAAAAAAAAAAAAAATGGAACTAACATACGAAAATTTTCGAGCTATTAATTTTTATGATTTTAAAAATAGGTTAACTCAGTAACAATTCCCGGTTATTTAAAGATGAAGCATCATCTTAGTATTTCCAATGAATTTTTCTAAAATCGTCTAAATTTATCTGAAAAACTGGCTAAAATCGTCTAAACAGATTTTAAAAATTAGCTAAAAATAGGTTAATTCCAAATAACAATCAGAAGTGAACTATGCCCTGTAAATTTGAGTGAAATAATATTAAAAACAAAATTTTCAACTTTTTAAATAAATTTATTTAACGAAAAAATTAACAAAGTCAATGTAAGAAGATTACATCACAATACAAATACGTTTATTGAAGGAAAAGTACACAAAATTTAAAAATCTTTACTATATTCGTTACAATAATTGGCGCTAGATAGAACGTACTAAGCAAGTTCAATCTACAACAACAACTTAGCAAGTATATATCTAATCAGAATTAATTTATATGGATGTATGAATTTTTATCAAAAACTAGAAGAATTAAATGTAAATAAAATTACAGAAATTACAAAAATACAAAATTTGAACAAAAAAGAGAACAAAAAAAAAATTTCAAAGTTACAAAGTTGCAAAGTTTCAAAATTTTCAAAGTTTTTAAAGATTTTGAAGTTTTGTGGTTTCAAAAGGGGATAAGAAGGGATTAAAGGAGAAGCGAAAATTCAAAAGCAATTGATAGAGATAACTAGGCTAGATGAGATTTAATAAGTGTCCTGAATGCACCGACAGTACTCTCAGATCTAATATTGGACGGTAAAGCGTTCCATAAACGAATCGTATAGAGCAAATAAGAACTTTCCATAATAGATTTCCGAAAATGAGGTATCACAAGGTCCTGATATCTCTGAGACGTTGTGAATTGGAAAAATATTCTCAGATAAACGGGTTTGCCTGACTTTAGGAGATTATATAAAAATATTAGCGCGTTTTGGTTTATATAATTATTTAACGAGCAACCTAATGCTCGAGGTCATAGATGTGAGACATGGTCGAATCTGCGCAGCCCAAAAATGAAACGAACACAATCATTGAATGCCACATCTACCTTACGGTGACAGACACTATTTAGCTTAGGAAAAATACTCCTACCATAAGTAAAATAAGGGAAGATCAGTGTTTTGACAAGTTTTAGGTTGAGCTCAGTTGACAGAATATTAGCTGAAAGCCACAAAATTTGCAAGCCACTATAGACTTTTCCCAGCATAGAGCCGATATATTCGCAGCAATTCATCCTCCCATTCAGCACAATTCCCAGATTCGATACTTTGCTTGAAACGAGTATCGTGAATTCACTCTACTGTGGGAAAATCAATTAAATCTCGATTGTTACAGTTGCAATAAAAAAAATATGCATTGCGATTTAACTGGATTTAAGACTATTTTATTATGTTAGGCCCAGGTATTTTAACAGAATAGGTCGTCGGTCGTCGTTTAATCATGCCACGCAATCCTCCAGAAGACCGATTGGTCTCCTAATATACAGTTGAACGTCGTAAGCGCACATATGGATTCTCACATCTTTTAGTGCATGTGGAAGATCATTTATTTAGGCACTGAAAAGCAGTGGGCCGAGGATTGATCCTTGGAGTACCCCACATGTTAATGGTAAGAGAACCATTTATTTTTACACGCTGGCTGCGCCCCGACAAGAAATTGCGTATCATAGAGATGGCTGACGTACTGAAGCAAAGGCTGGTCAACAGTTTCTGAAGCAGAATAATATGGTCGACACTATCATTAGATTATTACATAAAAATAAAACATTAGTCAAAAAAAAACATGTGCCGTATTCGTACTTTTATTAAAATTTGGAAAACTTAGAATTTTTTTTAAATCCTTAAAAGAAATTATTTTCTTACATTAAATAATGCAAAACATTTTTAGATATGAAAAAAACTGTATAGCTAAGTATGCATGTACACTCACACACATATATGTATGTTAAATTGTTTCAATCAAACATTTCACTTCTCATGATTTCGAACGCCTCAGATTCATCATTAACTACTTTTTCTTCTGCGTAAATTTTCAAAGATTCAATAGCGTCAACCATAGAAGGACTTATAGCAATATTATGGCAATATACATATTTCCAAACGCTTCAATCTTAATCTGAGTGTTATGATTGCGTTAACCGTTTTTGTTTGCAACCAATTTCTAGTCTTATTTTTAACCAAATTCATTACGCTGAATCCTGCTCAATTTCAGCATTTGACACAGCGAGCATACAAATCTTGCGCGCTCTATATAAGTATTATTGGTGAGTTTTTAAACTACATATTGCAATTAATATGAATGAGAAGGATAATAGCGATTAGATTGGCGCATAAGTACCACGCATACCCTACAATCGAATCGAGTTTTTGTTGTTTCGATTCGCGTCGGAAGTATAGTTAAAATCGGCTGTAACAGTATCAAATTGGGCTAAAAATCCACTGTCGGCTAAGTTAAATTTCTTTTGTAAGTTGGAAATTGGCCCAATTTATCGATTTTAGGCTTGATTGGCTTGATTGAGGTTCAATCATCTCCAATGTGGGTGTAGTTCACTCAAGGACGAACCTACCATCTGAAGCTCATTCTACTAAACATACATTCACATTACATGAGTCGTTAATTCTGAAAACGGGGAAGGTCTATACCATCATTATTTCTATTGTGTATGATTTCACCATCTCTAGGGTATAGAGATAAAAAGTAAAAACAAAATTGAATCTTGCGTCTCACAGATCAGCCATTTTATTGTTGTGATGCTTTGAAAATGTAAAAAAAGGCTTGGTAAATGTGATACACATGGCATAAAATTGTACCACTGTTTTGTGGAGTCAATAACTCATTGAAAACGAATTTTCGGCCAAATTGGCCAATCGTAGCGCAAGATTTACATAGTTGACGTGTCCTAAGTACTCATCGACATGGAAAGCTCAAATTTTGTACACGACGCGCCGTTTTCATAAAAGTTGCAAGTATATGTTCAAAAATGTACCAAATCGGGCAATCTCTTCTTGATGTATCCATAGCAAACTTAGATTTTTTACTATATGCCTTTGGACTCTGCCTGAGAACATGTCGACATATAGAGCTGAAATTTTGCATACAACTTTCGCATGAAAATAGTAAATAAAAGATCAAAAAAGAAATAAATCGGGCAACCGCTTCTCGTGGTTACTATATAACATCAACAAAGGGTTGCCCGATTTGGTAGTCTATTTTTGAACTTGTATTTATAATTTTTATGCAAATGCAGTGCAGAAAATTTAAGCTTTCCACATCGACGCGTTCTCAGGCAGTGGCCAAATATATAGTGAAAAACGAAATTTTTCAATGGCACCCTCCTCACGAAGGAGTTACCCGATTTATCTAATTTTTAAACTTGAATTTACTTTTCTTTTAAGGCCCGTGTGCAAAATTTCAACTCTCTAAGTACATGCGTTCTCGAGTTATCGTTATATGACGTAAGTTATACACATTTTTCTGCGTCTTTATTGGCGTCTACCACCACTTTCCCACCATCCAATGTGTCTGCCATTTTTACCATTTATCACGAAATATAATTCTCACCCGGCACACCAAAAATAAGAATTTATGAAATCACGTAAATTAACCGGTTTTTAAGGCATTCGAGGGCATCTCGCAGCAACCTCCACCAGTAGAAGCCAGGCAGACTTCCAAATAAGTTATCAACGATGTTGAGAGAGTCTGATTTGATGGAAATATATATTTTTCTTTTTTTATATTATTAAGCCAAGCTCAGGGAAAACAGAAGCTGGTAAACTGTTCCACATTCGCACTGTTCGGGATAAAAAAGCATCACCGAATTTTACTGTACGGCCGAAAGTAATTTGAAGGGTAAAAGGATGTGCGCGATTTGCAGCGCGAGTATTTCGTACAGGAATAGCTCTACAAGGAATTAGACTAGATATTTCATCAGAGCATTCAGCATGCATATAGCGATAAAGGAGCAAAGGTCAACCAACATTGCGGCGGTGTTCGAGTGAGTCGATATGACAAGTTATTGCCATATCCCCCTGGAGTCCGCAAGAGTATCAAAGGAGTAAGCGAAATCAAGGCTACTGTCATCAGCGAAGCTATGGATGAGATTGAAAGTAATGGAAAGCAGATCATTAATGAAAATTAAGAAGACAAATGGAGAGATGACAGAGCCCTGGGGCACACCGGCATTTATAGGGTGAGGTTCAGATGAAACGCCATCTAGTACAACTCGTATTAGGCAACCGGATAAGAAACATTCTAACTATAATAGAAGAGGAGGGTAGAGACAAAATGCTTTATGTTTGGCTATAAGGGCTGGATACCAGACTCTATCAAAGGCCTTTGAAATATCTAGGGCAACGATTTTGAACTCCCCAAAATTTTGAAGACTACGGTTCCAACTTTCCGTAAGAAAAGTCAGCAAGTCTTCAGATAAGCGTCCAGCTCGGAAGCCATATTGGCGATCGTTGATGAGATGATTAGTTTCTAGATACTTCATTAATTTGGAGTTAATGGTAGATTCGAAAACCTTTGAAAGAATCGAAGTGATTGCAATTGGTCGATAATTTGAGGGATCGCTACTCTCTCCTTTTTTGGGAATAGGCTGAAAGTGAGCTAGTTTCCAAGCAGTTGGAAATTTTCTTGTCGAATAAGACAAGCAGAATAGTTTGCGCAGAGGTTTAGCCAAGGATAAGGCATAGCTTTTAATTAATAGGGGCGAAAAACCATCAGGCCCTGCGGCTTTGGAGACGTTCATCCCTTTAAGAACCTTAAACACATCTCTGGTACGGATGTGTATGAAACGACGAAGGTATTTTGATTGCCAGCTTTTAGTCTATTAATATGTGGTACATAAGTTTTATTGTGTAATGCAGCGATATGAATTTAACGATTGACATTAGAAATTATATAATATTTTTCTATCTATTTTTGATGTCAGCTCGGCCACTAAAAGCATTTCTAAAAAACTTTTAGATAAATTTTCAAGTAAATTTTTTGTAAAAAATTAATGAATAAAAAAACGATAGTAGATAACGTATTAAGTAAATAATCGGTATTTACAGAAATTTTTGAGAAAAAATGTAGCAATTTTGCGGTGTAACTCGTGAATTATTCATCTGATTGAAGAGCAGATATTCTCGAGAAACTGGTTTTCGGAAGCATTTTTTCAATATGGCTGCGCGATCGGCGGTCGATCAAGATCGCAACTTAAAATATTCATTAGAATACTGAACTGTACAAATCTACCAAATTAGAACTTTCCATGACTTTTTGTACGTCAGAACATACATATCTATTGCCTGGTCTAATAAAGAAAACCGAAATTGGGGTGCATTCTAAAAAAATTATCAAAAAGCCGTGTACAAAATTTCATCTCTTCTAGTCAACACGTTCTCAACCGCAAACACAATTTCTGTATGGAATTGAAATCCTAAAAAGGAGTCATCCAATTTCGCTCATCTTCGCCGATCTTTAATCTAAAATGTTTATAAAAACGCTTTGTACGAAATTTAAGCTCTCTAGATTAACGCATCCTTGAATTATTGTCCACACTTTATATAGACGTACTGACTGCATTGACATAATAAAACATGGACTAATTATAGAACTAAAATTGCCTCAAAGGCAATTGGAATGCTGGCGAAAGTTTATTTAACAGCCACAAAATTTGGAGAAAAAAATGGAATAAAACTGGATGGCTGTCTATCAAGTGTGTTCTTTCCTTTTTACCTGTGAATATGTCCAAGCAGAGTCAAAGGATCGCATAATTCTATTTCTATAAAAAGATAAGATTAGATTGTTTCGATAAAAAAAAGTAACAATTTTTTATAGATTTCAATCTATCTATGAATTTCCTCGATAGATTAATAATAATTAAAAGTTATTAGCGGCAAAGGCACATCCGGATCAGTCCAACTCGTTAGACCTTGTCGGTTACCGCACCAATTCCCATTCGTTTGTCGTAATATTATCACCCTTCGGTCATTAACTGAAAATGTAATTCAAGAGGCGAATTCTTTATGGTTCCTTGATTGCTGCAGATTACATGTAATCTAATAAGCAATGAAACTGACCATCCAAAGAATTTCCTAATAAGACAAATTTTATAAAATTATATCACTCCAGCTCAATTTCTACACCACACTGAACCTCCAAACAAAACAGGACACCTATACATATACAGTTCAGTGAAAACGTGCATGATTTCAGTTGGACTAAAGTAAACGGATTTAGTATTCAAGGATATGTTTATCTTTTGTATGCTCAATTTTTGCTTTGCATTTAGCCCGAAGGAAAACATTTTTCAGCAGTGCTAAAATGAATGATTTGATGTTAATTAAAAGTATTTAACGTAGAAAAAGAGTTCTTTTATTTATATAATATAAGTTTTTGATCCCGTAAGCATAGTTAAATTTAGTCTGACATAAAATAGACATTATACACTTCTTGTTTGTCTAACTGCTGGTGTTTTTCATATAAAGGTCGCTTTGACTTCGTTCAAACACCATAATTTCCTGGGCTGGACTACAATTTCTTGCAACTTAATTGGTTGAAGAAATTTTCGAGGAAAGCTAATGAGACAAGGTTAATATATGTATAAAATTAAATTAAATATTTGTAGGAAAACTGAATCTGAGATTAATTACCCCGCCTATGATAAATTTCCGAACATACTACTTTTCTTGAAAATACCCGACTTTTGTGAGCTTTCGATTACAAAAATGTGCAACAATTTTGCTTGTATACTGAAAATTTCTTAGTGATATAATTTTAAATTTTTTGAGAAAATATAACAAATAACTTTTTCCATTTAATTAAATATTAAAATTATATTACATTTGTATATAAATTTTAAAATTTTCATGGTACACAAAAAAAGCAAATTCAAATCAAAGTAATTTAATTAAGTATTTTGATAAAAATTAAGAGATCCAAATTTCAATTTCGGAAAATTGTTATTTACTGTAGTGTTTAAATTTGAGCTGTCCAGATCTTGTTTTCTCTGTATACCTTTAAAATTTTAAAATTTATATACAAATGTAATATAATTTAAAAATTTAATTAAATGCAAAATGAAGGGCAACTCTAGAGAACTGTTGTGATGTATTCATTAAGTGATGGGAGAAATTATTTTCTATTTTTTTAATGTGGGTTTAGAAACATTCTTTAAAAAAAAAAAATTTTCTGTATTTTCTATTTCATTTGATTACATAAATTTTGGTTTATTAGAGCTCTAGCGGGGGCGATCGCCTCCCGCTGTATCCCCCCTTGTCTATAGGTGATATCGCAAGGTGTAGTGGCCTCAGAGGAGCTCTATAATTATTTAAAGCTCTGTTCTCCTGAAGAGTAGGAATTTTTATGTTTTTCCGCAAGAAATGTCGTGTTGATAAAATTTTCTGCCTGGCAAAGCCCTTACAGCCTTTCCCAATAAAGGGATTTTTGATTATTTTCCCAGCTATTGAGGGTAGCTCTGAGGTAACATTTATACAGGGTGATTCAGATCAAGATACCTTCCGGTATACTGTAAGCTGATCAAAAAATTGTTCCACATACATATTTATGGCTTCTTATTAATGACCCTACTACCAGCCTCTATCACTGGAAAAAAAACCGCATGCCAATACCTGTATCAGTTTCAGCAGTAGAGGTTTATTGGCACATTCAAGCCAGATCATAAATTTGCATACAGTCATAGAAGACCCTACCTGTGATTATTATTGGTATTTTTGGTTGTAAAAAAATAAAAATTTTGGAAATATTTGAGAATAATTTAAAGATGATTAGTAAAAAAATACAGAGTGATACTTTTGTCGATAGCTACTATTCTTGGCTATTTAATAAGCCAACAATAACCAAAATCTATAGGGTGGTTCAAAAGTTATATTCATTTATTCACATCAGGGTTCACGAATATTGGCAAAATCTTCAACTGGTCGCAACTCATGAAGGAAGGCTTCTGGGGGGGGGGGGGGGGGCGGGGGGAGGAGGTATGTGGAACATTTTTTTGATCAGCTTACCTCCAGGAATCGAAGGTTTCCTGATCTGAATCAGCCTGTAGAAGTACCACAAAATCGCTCTGGAAAGGACCTTTCCACTCCTCTTTTGGCTTGATCGTCAGCAAATTCATTGCCTTTATGGCCCTAATGTCCCGGTATCCACATGAGGATAACTTTGTTTCTCATCGATAAATTTTTAATTGTTTGCAGACACTCTCAGACTATCCTTGATTTAATATTGAAAGTGTTTAAAGCAGCTTGACTATGGCTCTTCTAATACAGGTTTTTGAGATATGCCCAGTCCGACTCCACTGTTCTTTTTGGAACCATCTGTGTACCACACCATTGATCCTTTTGCTAGAAGGACGGTTTAGGAGAACACTATTGTTATCGGTCTTCCAAGACCACGTAAAATGGTCTTACAAAATCCATCTTGGGTGTGATTATATCAGAAATTTTTGCGTCATTTGCTCGAAACATATCTCTTTTAAGATACTTAAATCTCCAACTAGATCACCTAGCATTAACTGTTTCCCTTTTGCAATCTGATAGCACTAGATATTGCTTCCTTTTTCACCTGAAAATACAGGAGTAGAAGGATTAATAAGGCTTCCAGGTCCTTATGGCATCAGTTATTCCTAGACAGGCAAGCCGTTGAGTTTTTTCAAGCAGAGCTTCCGTTTTCTTTTGATTAGTTTCTGGACACCTTGCGAGGTGTCATATGCGAAGACTGCATAGGTAACCATGAGTCTAGCAACCGTAGTGTACAATCCAGTACATCATTTTTGATTTCAGACCCCATATTCTGCCAATGAAGCGACGACATGTGTAGAGTCATTTTAAGAACGTCTTCCGTCACTCTGAACAGATCTGAATTCCAGGTAAGTTTCTTATCTAGAGTGACCCACGAAATTAAACTTCGTCTGAAAATATCAATTCCGTGTTATCAAGAAGAGGAGTCGTTAGTGAAAGCTTCGTTCTTCTCGTGAACGGAACGATAACCGTCTTGTCGGCGTTTCTGCTAAGGTCTTTGTTGAGGTTTTTGTGAAGGTCTTTTTGCATGAGGTCGGATATAACTTGATCATGTTTGCCCCCTATTGTGACTTCTATGTCATCCGCGTTGCCTTATTAAATCCCAAACTGGTCAGTTTCATTAGGAGATCATCAGTCACAACCGACCACAAGAATGGAAAGAAAGGACTTCTACTTGTAGGCAGCCTTTGGCTGCAGTGATCCGTAACTTAACAGTCTTCTAGACTTGTGTTTCTGATTTTAAACATGGCGTCTATCCAGATAACCGTGGATGATTCGAAGCCATTATCTTTAGCGGCTATTATAATTGCATCGAAGAGGTGTTATCGAAAGCTCAATGCACATAAGGTCACCTCTTTTGCTTCAAGAGCTTTTCGAGATCTTTGATTAATGTGGATGGCAGTGTCTGTAGACTTGCCAGATTGATAAGCAAACTGCTTAGAATGAAGTGGTGATTTAGTCAAAATTTCACTACGAATGTGAAGGTCTAGAATTTTTTCCATGAACTTAATGAGGAAATGATGGGTCCAACGACTTGGCTAGCGAACTAGCTTTTTTTCCTGTTTTGGATATAAATGCCACCCTGACGTCTCTTCAATATTAGAGAACATAAGCGTAATTGGTTCGAAAAAAAATTCCCTCCAGCAGATTTAAAGGGTTTGAATGTGCCAATGGCCTATCTAACGTTGTTGGGTATGAAAATTCTTCCCACAAGGCTCTTTCTTCTATTGGAGGCCCTGTAATTGTCCACCGCAATTATGAGTGGAGCTGCTACCGTAAGCTTCTACCATACACTCTCACAGAATACATCAAAGAACCTAAGTCTACCAAAGTGCTTATTACAGCCAATGAATCAATCTATTGAATATAATATGGATCAAAACATAGATAAAATGTCATCAATGTAGGAAATTTAGTTTTTAACTTAAATTTGACTTATGTACTTATGCACGTAAAAAAATTTCCCTAAAGTGAGTGGCAACAATTTGTGTTACAAAGTTAAAGTATTTTTCAATAAGATTAGGGACAGTTCCATCTTCGAAAACGTAGATAAGGTTTTTATCCCGAAAATGCAAGGAATATTCCTTAAAATGTAGGGAATTTTAAAATGTTGTTTGTTTTTTTTTTCCTACAATGTAGGGAATACGTAATAGTGTGTATAAATACATAAGGAAGAGCTGAATAGCTAATTTCTACTACCATTATGTTTTTTTTTTTTTTCATTAAAACATATCTAGTATGGATGATAGTGCCGGGGTGCTGTGCATGCTCAAAATAGTAAAAAACAATATATGAGACTACGTTTATACGATAACCAAAATCGGGACTTTGGCCTAGAGTAGGTCAAAGTCCGATTTTTTTTTTTGCCATATAAACGTGCAAGTCCGAAATTTGGACTTGCCCCAATTGAATTGGACCTAGGCCTGATTTATTTGAATCTGTGTGCAAATTTCCTAGTCCAATTTGGCCCGTTTATACGGGTAGCCCAGATTTTGGCCTACAACCGGTTTCTAGTCCTGATTTGCGACTGTCGCATAAACGTACTCTATGACTTGTTTTCAAAAACAATTTGCGAATTATATAAACGAAAATATTATATATTTGTGAGTCTTCCATAAAAAATGTGGAATAATACCTAATTTATTGAATGTTCTCTTCCTCATATCCGAGAGAGCTTAACATTTCGGGAATTTTACGTACTTTAAAGGTTTTCTGGTGCCAATTAATATTAATTTCCTCTTTCTATCAGAGAAAACTACATTTATTTTTAGAAAAAAAACGTGTCTTAAATTTAGGGTATTATCCTACTTGTTTTTTGTGTGTGTGCCAACGCTAGTTCTATTGATTCAAATCAGATCTCGATTTTTTTATTAACAATAACGAATCCTTTAAAATGTCACACAGATAAATATATACCCACAAAATCTTATACAGGACCTTAGTTTCCCTTATTCCAGAAAGATATATCCAACAAGCATTGACTAATTGCTATGCAGGATGCAGGTATATATCTATGTATACAATAAATCCATTTGTTTTCCACCCTTCAGAAGTGACTTTTTTTGTCGTACTGCGAATTAAATTTTTGAAATTTAAAAAATGGTATGATCATAGGTTTGGTTAGATAAGATGGGCACTGCTAGAAGACTAACCTGCATCACTTAGACCTCCAATGGGTCCATTGTGTCTCATGACCTCATGAGATAAAATTTGAAACCGCCCTACTCTCATCCTGATTTTCTTAGGAATCTCAGGACGTATCTGAGCTCTTTACCTTGCGAAGCGCCCTCAGAATTGAAAACAAAGTAGCTAGGTACTTCATAGCCTCCTTGTTTTATTCATCAGAGCGGGGCGCTCACAAAGTAGGTGCATGTTGGACGGGTTCAATATCCTCCGAATCCTTACAGTTCCTGCTGAAATAGTTCGCCGTTATTCCCAGTCTTCTAGCATGGTCTCCTATGGCCCAATGGTGATGGTGACCTATAGGGTAGACTGGGGTCAATTGAACCGGGGGTCGATTGAAACAAATCGAGTAACTTGGAAACGGTTAGTGACAGCGACAAAAGCCCAAAGAGAAAAGGTAGCGGTTTTCGTGTTGGAACGTGTCATTCAGTGTTTGGCATTGCTCCCAGTACGACTCGCATTTTTATGTGAAGCTATTACTTTTTTGTCACCAAATGTAAGTATTTCAATTTACATTCTTTTGTGTATTAATCAAAAATTATTGTACTTACGCGGGTGTAGTTTAGAATGCAATAACTATTAATATTCAGGTTCAGAGAGATACGATTATTAGCTACTTATGACATTTAGTTTTTTTTTTTGCTGCATATGAAATTTATGAAAAAAGGTGCTGGGGACGTTTGATACGTTTTCCCTAGGGTCGGCTGAAACGCGTTTCAACTGACCCTTGAACTCTTTTTGAAATAAATGATTATCATTTATACTTTGTAGATGCCAAGAAATCGTTCAAAAAAGACATCATATCGTGGCGAGTGTGGCTTAGATCAGTACAAAGATGCATATGAAGCCATAAAAGAAGGCATTTCGTTGAGGACAGCAGCTGAAAAACATGGATTGAATTTCACGTCTTTGTATCGGTACAAGAAGAAAAGGGAAAAGTCCAAGGAAGATAGCGTAGTATCTGTTTCGATGGGCTATGCACCCCACAACAGAGTTTTTAATAAACCACAGGAGAGGGCGTTATCGAAATACTTGATAAGATGGGCTGATATTTACTTTAGATTTTCCACAATGGAGGTAAGAAAATTAGCATACGAATTAGCCAAAGTATATAGCCTGAAAAAACTAGGCCCCTGGGAAATAAATGCATTAGCTGGTGTAGATTGATTTAGAGCTTTTATGGCGAGAAACCCAGAGTTGTGTATCAGAGCTGCTCAACCTATGAGTTTAACAAGAGCTACTAGTTTCAACCGAACAATAGTGGACGCATTTTACGATAACTTGCAAATAGTTCTGGATCGCCACCAATTTGAGCCCCGAGATATTTACAATGTCAATGAAAAGGGCATAACGACGGTCCAGAAGCCTGATAGAGTTGTGGCAAGACGGGGAACAACAGAAGTTGGTTCAGTAATATCAGCAGAAAGGGGCACTCTCGTTATAGTGGCTTTTGCAGCAAATGCTATAAGGAATGCATTTCCTCCTTTGTTTGTATTTCCCAGCGTCCGATTCCAGGATCACTTCATAATAGGTGGACCCGTGGGTGCAGTGGGCACTAGTAACCCTTCAGAATGGATGCAAGACCAAGGGTTTCTCTTATTTTTAGCACATTTTAAAAAACATACCAATGGTTGGGCTGTCCCAAAGTATTGCTGGTGGTGGGCAACCCCACGTCACATATCCATTATAACTGCCTTGACTTTTGTAAATAAAACGGCATTGTGTTACTGTAGATCCCACCACATTGCTCCCATAAGCTCCAGCCATTGTATGCGATTTTCTCAAAAATGTTTCAATTGACCCCAGTCTACCCTAATGACCCCTACTAAATTCCTGGTATTTGTTCTATAGCCCACAAGTTTCCCTGCTTGCATTTTGATAGGCGCCTCTGATGATCTCCTATTTTAAAGCTCCGATTGCGATCCTTACATAAGCTATCGCTTTGCAGATATCCATTTCAGAGCCCTTTTTCGTCAACTCATCAGCCTTCTCGTTGCCTTAGATGTCCTTGTAGCTAATTACCCAGAAAAGGGTCACTTAGTATAATAAATTCCTCAAGACTGATCTTGCATAACTACACAAATTTTGATTTTACCAGCACAGCATCCAGCAGCTTGACGGTCGCCTGGTTATGGCTTAATCATTAATTATTGCATATTTACATGTGGGGTAATTCCCCATTTATGTACAACCTATTATTAATAGAAAAATATTTCCGAGCGAAAAAAGCCATTCAGAAACGCAAAATATCAAATTAATAATGTAAATATTTTTTTTAAACAGTTAAATAAAACCAAATACAAATGTCATCACTAAAAAAACAAAGTAGCATCAAAATCTCGTCGCTACTTACATACCTATATTTCTCCAAACAATCAAGGCCACCGCCATATCATAAATAACTCATAATCTGACACAGTTAGTAATAAAGTGAACAGCAAAAGGCAAGAAATGCAGGAGGGTCGAGAGTTGAGGCTTTCAAGGATACAAAAAGACACAAGAAATGAGTTGGGAATTTGTAGGTCAAAATCAGATGACTTCCTGAATTTCTTTCCATCTTTCTCGTTCTCTTAAATTTTTCTCGCAAATGCAAAAGACACATACATTCATAAGTAAAAATAATTTAAAGTTCCCCTCCCTTCCTTCCCATTGCATATTTTTGCTTCAACGCCGAATTACAGTTACAACATCTCGATCTTTTCCTTATATCGCTGAGGAGTTGAGTGCATATTGGTACCTACTCCACAAAGAAAGAACACAATGCGCAACGGTGAGGGGAGGAGTAATATTTCCCATATGTAGCTATATCCTTTAGCATTTTACGATAAAAAAGTGGACAGGATTTAAATAAAAAACAATTACTATAATTAATTTTACATAAAAAAAAAAACTGATAGAAGCTTTTATAATAACCAAACAAAAAAATTAAGAAAAAATCCCCCTCTATGAGGAGAAAATAAAATATCCTTCGATTTATACGAAAAGATGAATCTTGATCCCTTTTACCCATAATCAGACTTTTAATCGAACAATTACCCCCACCCACACTGTAGATAGGCGCACAACTACACTAATAAACCCACCCCTATACACAGGCAAAACTAAAAAAAAAAACCACAACTTTACTCACCAAGTTCAACATGAACTTATTACTTAACAGTGTACAAAATAAATCTCTTCCCTCCTCTACGCGTTTACGAAAAAATTCTTATAAAAACTTTTTCATTCATAAAGATGCGCTTAGATTTCAGAATTTTTCGGTAAATAAATATCCACCACACCGCCACCGTTAACCGTATTTAAGAGTGTTTTATAAGAGAATATATTTACGTGGTGATTATACAATTATACCAACCACTTGCAATTGCAAACTGCAAAATAAAGAGTATTTTATATATTAAGAGAGATATATGTACATAAAGAAAATAAAGAGAAAATATTTTTCAATCCTTATTATTTTCCTATAGAGGAAAAAAAGGGATGGCTTGCTTATGCTAGGCATATCCAAAGAAGTGAAGTAGAAGAACAAATAGGATGCGATGTGGATGCCTCTTTGCCTTCTCATTCAGAGTCTCTGAAAATGTGAATCGACAAGCCAAACAAGCACAGGAGCAGGCACTCACATGATAAAAGCTGCACAGGCAAGTGAACATTTGGAAGTCCGATCTCAGGTGAAGTGTGAAGATGATGTCGAAGCGAAGCCAAGTTGAATTTCTAGTTTACCTTTACCTCGAAAAGCGCATGCGTTCGGTTTTCTTTTTTCTTTTTAGTTAATTTGGCTTTCGAGGGCGGTGCTTAATTCGTGCAAACAAATTCTGGTTACGTGATATATAAACAAACAGATGCAAGCCACGTGCCAAGTACAATTCTCATTGTTTTTATTTATTTATTTATTTTTGTATGATTTTCGAAAATTAATTGCGAATGTTTTGTTTTTTGGTCAAAGTTACCTTCCGTGTGCATTTTATTTTAATTGATTCAAATAGAAAGTGCGAAACGAAATTGAATTAATCAAAAGGTAAGATTTGCACGTGTATTTTTGTTTTTTTTTTTAGGCATATAACCTAGGTTGGGCCTTTACGAATCAAAATTTCCCGTCGTAGGGTGGCTAACTGCATTATTTTCCGGATAGCTGCAGTATTCGGATACGTTTCATTTTATTAAATAAAATAAAACAAAAAGTTACCAACTTTAGCTTTTGAAGTGCGAAAGTACTGGAAAAGCTAATGAAAAGGCAATTAGTAATTAGTTAAGCATCTGGATTCGAGGGAGGTCCTAAGCAAATGGCAGTCTGGTCTTCGTCATGACTATAACTGCGACACCGCAGTACTGCGAGTGTCCACTGACATCAAAGCTGCCTTGGCACTGCTCGATTTTTCGAAACCTTTTGACAGCGTTGATCTTGGGATGTCAATTGCTGCTTTAGTTTCAGTCCCGCCGTCATCGCTCTTATTCGGAACTTTCTGACCGATCGAATGTATTTCTAATACTTCCTGTTTCCTCCTTCTTCTGTCTGGCATTCCTCAGGGCTCAATACTGGGTCCTTTGTTATTTATAAATGATCTCCCAGAAGCCATTCGGGACTTCAGAGGGTGCTAAACCCTGACAAGTCGGAATGTATTGTATTCCATAATGCCATTTTTGTCTCGCATGATTCACCTCTTGTGTCCTGGATGGTGGTACAATTTTAGATTTGATATCTAAAGTAAAAATAATAACATAATTTTGAATGAACATATTAAATGCTTCGACGACACAAAATTAATTATCGGTTAGGCTCATGCTTTACTTCATAGGCTCTGGCTTTCGCTAACTTCGTATATCTCGAAATCCGCTCAAAACTAATCAAAACCCTAATTCTACTTCCTTTGATTTTGACAGTTTGATTTACCGTAGACTCGATAGCGTCTGCCTTCAAAAGACGGAAGTTATATTTAATGATGATATCCACTTCATTTATGGACTTCGTAGGTTCGACCATGTTTCATCTTACCGCACAAAATTGCTAGGTTGCTCAATATGAGATTATCTCAAGCAAAAAACACTGATTCGCTTTTCTAATCTATTACGTTCAAACAAAACGTATTATCTACGTGAATTTTTCCAGCACACAGTTTTGGAACGTAATCAGAATGTGTTAATACCGCACGTTTTCATAAATTAGTAATGGAAGTCTCTTATACTGTCCAAAGATAGCCCGTCTCTGGAATAGCCTTCCACCAAGTTATCAGAACGCGCGATCTGTCGGTATATTTAAGGATCCCATGAGGGTCCACACTTTTAATTAATCTTTCCTATTTTCAGTTATTCTCTTGTCTCACGGCATAGCTCACTTTCATAATTTTTATCATTCTTATATTTTTATAATTTGCAATTTTCAATTATGTTTAGTATTTTGTTTTATTTCGCGTATTGTAACTGTAATTTCTTAATTTTAGTCTCCTTTCGTATTATTTAATTTTTAATTTTTTCTGCCTCTGTTTTTAGCAGTATACCTTTTCTGTTATTTCCAATTTTTGCTTAATTTTAGTGGATTTTTATTTTTAATTTATAAATTTTATTTTATATTTGTATATTTTCTACATTCTCATTTATTTTTATAAAACATACCTAAATGCAGTTCCAAAACTTTTTACTAAAAATATTGTGAAATCTTGTGAGCTCTCTGCCAGTCCAATAAATAATAATAATAATAAATCCATTAGAATTTTGTTTATTTGATATTTTTAGAAGCACATCCAAAATTTAGGCAACACACATGTCCTTTTTGAGAAAATACGTATCAGTCTGTTTATGGACTTTTTGTCATGTCAGTAAGTTTATGTTGCCGCAAGTCTAAAAATTTTCGGATTCAAATTAAAATCAAAAATGGATCCAAATATGTAGAATCCACTAAAAATTTAATTAAAAAACCGCCCAAGCATGTGCCGGACTCGCGCACGAAGGTTTCCGTACCATCGTACAAAATTTAACACTACAGTGAGCGAAATTCACATAAAAACAGTGGATGTTTTCTAGTATTTTTGATATATGTAGGTTAAGAAAAAAATTACGAGAAATATATAATTTAATAGAAAATATTTTAATTCATTTATTTGAATTCAAATTAATCTTAAGATTACGGTTATCTAGAAATAACAGCTTCAAAACAACAAAAAAATGAACGAATTAGGAGCGAAATTCCCATAAAAATAAGTCATAAGAATATTGAATGCTAATAATGTAAGACGCCTGCATTTCTATTAATGACCACATAAATTCGGCTAGGCATTGAATTTATGAGCATTTTCAATGTCTCTGTCGACATTGAGGCACAAACTGATTTAATGGCATTTTTCAATGCCTAAACTGCGTCGTATTGCTTTCAATTCCCGTAAACATGTCTGGCAATAATCCCCCATAAGTTTTCTATGGGGTTTAAGTCAGGACTTCTTGCAGGTCAGTTCAAAACAGCAATGTTCAAAGCCGCAAGCCATTTTTTACAGATCGCGCTGTATAAACAGAGCAGCATTATCCTACTGAAATACAAAATTTTCACCACACAATTCCTCTGCCTTCATTACCACCATCATTACTTCTAACATTTTCCTATAGATTTCAGCATTCTGTTTTGCCGTTAGCACAAAATTCACCCAAGATCATGACACTGCCTCCGCAAAAATGTCTGCTCATTTTTACCTATTCTTGCAGTCTCTTATCATGTCAGTAATGCCAGAAACGATCAGGACCATCAAGGTCAAATTTGTTTTCATCACTAAAGACGACTTTATTCCATTCAATGGTCCAACTCATCTGCATCTTAGCAAATTTTAATCTGTGCGATGCGATCAGAGGAGCTTTTTTTGCAGTATTTTTGAAAACCATATTATCGTCTACTTTTAGAATTTGCTGCACACGTCGAGCTGTAACTGGCAAGTCCAGGCTTTTTACAATTTTGTTTCTGTTTGCAAACTTCGCGGAAAATCAAACTTTTTTTGTCGTGATGTCAATTTTTTATGTCGATCATGACTGGCAATGCTTCCATATTTCTCAACTAATCGCAAAAAGTTATCGAACGATTGATTTTGTCTGAAATTTGCCTCAAGGAGAGTCCGTTATCATGATATGCCGTTATTTTAGCTTTTTCTTCCATTGACTAAACTTTTCCACGTGGCATAATAATAACTGAAGAAAATATAAAAACAACGATGTGACATAAAAAAAAACAACTCGGAAACAACTGTATGGGTCATGAATAAATAAATAAATAAACCCAACGCAGATCGCAAAAGGGCATGACGGTAAACGGATAAAACGAATGCTGATGCAGTTTAACCAAGCGCGTATCCAGACCTGAAGCCTGGGGGGGTCACAACTAAAAAGGAGGAAAAAGTCGGAAGTAGTCGCTTTAAAAAATTTTTTTTTATCATATTTAAGTTAGATATCACAAAACCTAATTTTCGGTTTGATTTGGAAAATCTGTCGATAATATTATCCACATCAATGTCGATCTCAGAGTGGACAGACATTCAGGACTCATATCCAGATACTCTTTCTCGTGGAAAGATTGTAGATGTAGATGCAACCGATTCTATCATGGGTGAAGTAAATGACTGACAGCGAGAGCTTGCATCTTTATTCACATTGAAAGGAATAGGAGTAGAAGTGCATGATATGTCACTGACTATTTATTTTGATGGGAACTTAACTGATCTTGCTTTCTTCTAAAAAGAGTTATCAAAGGTGTAGTATTATATAGCCAGGTAGTAGGTGATAATTGGCAGGATCGCCATGTATTAAATAAAACATTTATATGACCCAAGATTTTGTTAAAGCGGGAGTAGCAAGTACTGCATAACTCCGGTTTTATTTAATTGTGGGGAGTAGCTATAATAGCATGACTCCACTGAATAAATTAAAACACAAAATTCAATTGGTGATCACTGATCGCTGACTTTAATTATAATCTGTCCCATGGTTTTACTACATGCTGTTTATATCTTAAAATTAACTTACGTTTAGCTTACCTATAGTACCGGGGTCAACGTATCGGCACAAAAATGCAAGCCGTGTAAATTGTGCGAGTAATTTCATAAACTATGTGCTTGCTTGCATTTTTATGGCGGTGCTTGGTTGACCCAATATTCTTTCTCAATGGTGTAATTATATTTATGTGGGGCAATGCGTGATTGCCTCATAAGCAATATGTTTTGTTTATTATTTATTGAAATCGCTTATGGGTTCACCACAAAGGTCTTATCAGTCTTCTGCTTTCCACTTTCGCTACTATTTCTACCTCCATCGCTAACTAGTATAGGTAGTTTATTCTTCTCCTATAAATTATAAGTAAACGTGAAGTTAAATTAAGCAACCCTACTTGAATTAATACGAATGTAAAAACAAAGCAACGGCAACTACCGCTGGCAGAGAAAAACGAATGGTTTTTATTTTTATAGTCTTGCCGTAAACATTGTGAAGAAAAATTTTAGAATCAATTTTAGTGGCATCAATCCAACTGATCGTTTTCAGCTACCAATAGTGTATAAAAATTCGAAAGAAAAGATATTAGGTAAATTCCTAAGAACAAAATGTATGGTTGCCAACGCTCATAAATATTTTTAGCGACCCAGATCAGCCAAGGCACCTGGATTAATATAATTCTTTGGAGCCATTGTGCGCCGCCAAAAGTGCATGAAAAATTAAGAAAAAAATTTCAGATCTTTCTAAGAAAACTGAATGCGTGTGCCCCTGTCTGAAAGAGTGAGGCATCAGAATCAATCCACCAATTCGTTTGGACCGTTGTCGGTAAATAGTTAATCATTCAAATTCTTAAGAATAATTTTCAACTATATCTCTAAAAATACGTGCATAACGTGACGAGGTGAGGCGAGGGGAGGCGGGCCTACTATATATCAAGAGTTAAAGAAATAAAATGATTGCACGCTGTACTATGAGAGTGTTCATAAAAATGCTGTGGCAGCGCGCGATGTGGCGAGACACCTTGACGTAAATCGCACGAGAATGAAATTTTTAATTTTTTCCCGAGGTGCAGCGCACTAATTTTGATAGCTGGCATATTCTGATATAATCGAAGGGTTCTTTAATGATTCTCATAGAAGAATCTATCAGGATCAGTCCGAAAATCTTCACATGAATGATGAATTTGCCAAATTCCAGACGTTTCGCCTTTATCGGGTGGCAAGCAAAAGAGCGGAAAGTACACTTAGGTGAAAAATGACATACAGTAGTGCATACCTGACAAACACCAAATTTCTGAATCTGCTGATATAATTTATGTTCTCACTTCACGATTTACCAAGAAACTGAACGCTTTGTTGTGAACACTACACCTCGAGATGTATCTTCACTTCGCCTCGCCCAACTACCTAGCCTCGCAACGCCTGGCTTCGCCTTGTTGTTCACGAACCCTAAGAAAAATTTAATGCTTCCATACGAACGTAAAAATTTTGAACAACTCAGGCTTAAATCAGTGTCGCTATGAAAAATCAACGGGTGGCTAGACCTTGATTGCATGGAACTAGGGTTCTACTGGAAGAACTGTAAAACAAAATTTGTTAAGTCAAGGCTTAAATACAATTGCGACGGCGCAACGGCATATGACGAAAAATGCCGCTGTGTCAAACTTTTAAAAGTACAGCGTCTTATGCGAATGCCCAAAATTTACGACGGGTGATGGTCAACGGTGGACGTAGTTGCCAACGGTGGACGTACTTAGTATACCCTATAGATTTCATTCATATTCTAGGGTATAAAAATGAGACAAATCGGGCAACTCCTTCGCTGGGTTGCCATACAAAAATTTCGTTTTCCGCTATATATTTGGATATTACCTGAGAACTCGTCGACATAGAGAGCTGAAATTTGGTACATAGTCTTATCATTTTACTAGCAAATAAAATTTCAAAAATGGACTAAATCGGGCAACTCCTTCTTGGTGTTGCCATATAAAAATTTATTTTTTTTACGTGTACTGTAAAAATGATCAGTCCTAGACATTTTCAGTACACTTCTTTAGAATACTTTAGAATACGAAATCCTATAAAATTGGTTATAATCATGAAAAATCACGAAAAGTTATGAAAAGATTTATTACAGAAAAAAAAAACTTAACGATCACATGTTCATTATTTGTTTAAATTAGTCAATAAAAAAGCAGTTAACAGTTTTAGGTTCGACTTGCGGTTACATTTAGGGTTGCCAGTTTGGTACAAAAGTACCAAAAGTGATACATACCTCTTACTTTATTCATTTTTGGTACAAAGGTACAATTTAATCAAAAATGGTACATTTTCCGAAGGGCCCCTTCCCGAAATCTTCTTTTATAATACTTTTCCATAACACAGAAAACTTTTCTCCGTCCCGTAACTTTTAAATTAAAGAAGAAGAATTGCCCATATTTTATCTTTCCTTATATTTCCATTCGTTTTTCCCTAAGAAAAAGCTTTATAATTTCCGTTTCATACGTTGTTATGGAAGTATGTGAAGGCGACTTGACCAGGACGTTAAGTCCAAACTGCCAGCATGAGCTGACAGATCGCCTGATGACAACGATAGCACAGGGCGGCATGCTAGCACCTCGGCTAAGGGTGGCGGAGAGTGTGGGGGAGTTCCCGAAAATACCTGCCGCTGTCATCATCCATAATCAAAAAAATTTCATGCCTGCATACAAAAGAGCCGGCACACACTCGGTCCTGAAGGGACCCTTACGTCACTTACCTACTTACTGTGGAAGGCGCAGATGTTCTGCCTTCATGGCCTTGCCCCATCCTCCCTATGACTCTGCTCGGCACTATCTGCAAAGTCCCTTTGGCTGACCTGTGGAAGAAATTAGAGCGGACCTATGCGACCCCGAATTGAAAAGGCTCCAGGATGTGAAGGAAGAAAGAAAATATTCAATCCATATTTACGTTATAAATGTCTCGTGTAATTAATCAATATTACAAGTCCATGTTCTACCTTAGAAACTATTTACATCAACCTGGCTTCCAATTCATTTATGTGGTTGTATTTTCTCACATTATCACAGGATTTACCTCCTAATTTGGAACATAACAACAATCGATAAACTAGTAAATTCTCTACCCTAGAGTAAAGGAACAAGAGGAGTCAAACCAAGCTTGTGTGTACCGACGGTCAAAAATGTTTCGTTTTGTAAAAGGATTTGAGCTCAAAATATGTACATATTTCAATTCAGCAACTGTTCGGGTAAGTTCTGGTTTAGTTGCCTGCAAAGTGTTTCTTAATTACCACGGAAAGAAAAAAATGTTTGTTGTCGTTTTCCTCCTCTTTCTCCAAGATACACAACCAAGAAATTACAGTTCTTTACATATAACTAAATCAGAAACATGAGCGAAAGAGAATAAATGCCGACGAAAAATAGCCTTTAGCGACTTATGATGTTTGCTCGACTTCATTAATGTCATATAACCGCATACAAAACTAAGAGGTAAACTTAATTAATGTATATAAAATTAAACTACAATTAATGATTTTAAACTAAACTTCTAAAAAAACGTAAGAGAGTACAATGCGATGAAAATAATCCTTAGCGATATATGATGCGTTCACTTAAACTCTATAATTGTCTGTACGGCATACGTAATTCTAAAGGAAATTGCCTGAGGCGCTCTTCCGCCCGAATTTTATCACTGTAAGTTTCCGCATACATATATATATATATAAATATAAAATCAGACCAAAACTAATGTCTGTTAAATAAATTTCTCAAAACAAGCTTAAAAGAGTACATTGCGACGAAATTAGTCCTTTGCGACATGTGATGCGTTCACTTAAACTCTATAATTGCCTGTACGGCATACGTAATTCTAAAGGAGATTGCCTGAGGCGCTCTTCCGCCCGAATTTTATCACTGAAGGTTCCCGGATGTATATATAAATATAAGATCAAACCATGTAGTACTTAGCTGAAAATCCTTTGCTTTAAATTTTTGGTTTTCGCTCCAGCCCTATGGTCTACTTCTCCGGTACCTCGTTTCCTTTTTCGCTTTTCTTTATAATTGGTTTTCGTTTTATCTGCGCACACACCTGCCACCTTTTCACTTCTTGTCTTCAGATATATTTGGTTTTTGTGTTATAGCGATATAGAAATTTTTCCTGGCTGTCAATTCTTTTCTGGTTTTCTTTTTCGTCGTCGGATTGCGGCGAGAAATATTTGATCTTGCGGGATTTTAATCTTTCGACCTTACTTTCCTGCTAGCAAAACTATCACAGACCGATATCGATGGTCTTCTTCTTCTTTCTCTCACTGAACATGACACCGAGCTTGAGAAAGCATTTCTCTCGGTCGGGGCGCGTTTTGGTTTCATGCTGTAGTCGACAACAAGCCGGGCATACACGCTTCAGTCCGTGGTGGCATATTGCTATATGCAATATGCTACGACCATAACAACGTTTTAAGTTCTGTATATACGACAATTCTTTAATTAACCTTTTAATGAATTTGTAAGACTGTTTTAATTAAGGTAGGTTTTTTTTCTTGTGATGTTATTTTCTTATCCATATTTGTTGATTTTGGTAAATAATAAGTTTTAGTTTTTGTTAATATATGGCCCAGGATGGTAATAAGGCCCACATTTAAAAATTCCTACTTTACAAGAATCGCAGCAACCTCATACTTTGTGCGCACATGCATTGAGTTGACAAGAACGCCGCCGAGGGGGCGTCTGGCAGCTCAAGCCGCCATCTTGCTATTAGCGAACGGTACGTCACCGAGTATGACTGCTTGGAATTATAATTTTCGCCTCAACAAAATCATAAGCTCCGTTGTTTAATTACTATTTCCACATTTAGTAACTTATTTATTTTGAACGTTAGATAATGCAGTTTATGATTTCAGTGAGTACTTTTGTAGAATCTTGTCATAGATCCAATAAGGCTCACTGGAGTAGACCGTATGCCTTTTTACCCTACCCAACCTAAATTTTCAATGAAACTAATGTTCCTATAAAGGATTATGATTGTGACATTATTTTTGTTCCAAAGAATGAAGACTGTTTGGATTTACTTGTTGTACGTTAAAAAATTCACAACTAAAGCTGTTGGGGACCTAATCATACCCCTGGGAGGTAAAAAGGCCCATTTTTATTTGAAATTATTAAAAATAACCAAATTTTGTTGATATTCTTAGTTTTAGCGAGTTTAAAGGGAAAAGTTAATTACTGTGGTAGTTTAATAAGGCCGCTGGGAAAAGGTTTCATAAAACTGAATCATTTTTTTCAAATATCCACTTCTGTTATAGTTGTTATGGAAATATGATGAGTAATTGGCTTGAACGTGAAGTCCAGACTGCCAGCATGAGCTGACATATCACTCGGTGACAACGTTGCTACAGGGCAGCACGCCAGTTCATCTCAACTATTGTCGGAGAGTGTGAGGGGTTCCACAAAAGCCTGCCGCTGTCACATCACCATTAATAGAAAATTTTCGTACCTTTAACAAAAAAAAAATTAGCACACCATCAAGCCCTGAAGGGGTCCTCACACCACTTACCTTACCTATGATGAAGGAGCAGATGACCTGCTTTCAAAACCGTACCCCAACCACCCAATCGACAGTGATATGCAGTGTCCCTGAAAGAAGCGGAGTGGTATAACTAGTCAACCTTCATGGCGAGATGGTTCCAGAAGAATGAATAAGAACACTATCGTCCCATTATGTTATAAAAATATCATTTATTCCGTTAAAATGCGTACGAAGTGACTACACTGGTAAATGTTATGAACAAGGTTGATTATGAGGTGATGTTGCCTCTATTGCAAACACATGATATTCATACCTAACTGATGCTACCTGGTAAGTGAAAAAGGCTAAAATACACAAATATGTATTCGAAAAAATTATATTACTGCATTCAAAATTATAACCTAAACAGAAGTAATTGCTATTCCCTGCAAGTCTGTAAGATTTCATTACATCAATCATTATTAAATATAGATTATATTACTTCATCTCTAGGTATCTATAAGTCTATCAAGATGAGTATATTTGTCCATTCAGTGGTTGAAATCTGTACGCGTGTATCTTAAAAAAAAATCTTTTAAAAACTTCCACATTCGATTAGTGTGGCTCTAGATAAATCTTGCTAATTATGTAAATATTTGCATAATAAATATTCCAAATCATCGAGCAGACGGTCCATACTGTCTGGATGGATCATAATATGCACGCCAAAAAACAATCCTCGATATGTAATTCTAGGTATATACTATTAGAAAAAGGACCCAATGTTATACGCACCGGCGGATTTGGGCAATAGGTCAAAAATAAAAATTTAATTAACAAACTGATACTCACTTGGGTTACCCTGACTTGGTTAAGCGATTCATCCGATGCAGCTGTAACCTTTAAAATATAAAATTTACGAGGGAATCCTCTACCCAACCAGTTTTATATTCCATGGTCCACCATTCAAAATAGCATACTCTTGGTTATCTTAAAACCTAATATTCCTCTTCAAGCGCACTAACTGGACGAAATTATACTGAAATGAAAGTGAGTTATTCTACTAAATTACGCCTTCTCGGACCAAGCTTCTGCAAGTATCCGAATTGAAGATCCCGATTGATTGCTATGTTGGTGACAAGGACTTTAATTGTTCACCTACTTTTTCCAGCTCATGTACAGTAATAAGCCCCTGATTCGATTTTGGTCAATTTATTCATTATATCGGATAATGTCCTAACACAACTCGTTTTGGGTATAATGTTAGCGACACCTTGATAGGATCCCTTCCAAAAGAATTCATGTTTGTTGCCTTCCATAGACGACTTCACACGAATCTAGAAATTTCTAGCCTGTTCTGGTCAGGTGGTTGAAAATTTGTCACCAACACAATTTAATTTCTATCGTGGCTGATGAGCTTTTAACTTTTTCGTAGAGTACACGAACATTTAAGAAAACGCGATCTCTCGAATCTGGCGTGCTGTTTCCTTTTTCACGCAAAAATATGATTCCCTTCTCTTGCTCTCTTCGTCCTCGCAAAAAAAATAAAACTAAATAGAATGACAATCTCATCGCTTTTTTCTTCTTCTTCCTCTTCTCTGTTCCGAATTTATTTCTCGGTACTACGTACCAGCCAGGGTTCGTTCGTGCTGTCTTGAAATACTTGTCAGCACAATATGTAAGCCTGCGGCTATCGTCAACGCATACACGTAGCTTACTGCTTCCTGCAGCACTGCGACCATAACATAGTTTTTCTATTTTTTTAAATGTGCAAATAAATAAACTGCACAGAAAAATTGTTTTTATAGTTTTATATCACCAAATACGTGATTTATTGCATTTTCAAATTAGGGGGGTCTTATTTGCCGCAGGTACCTTATTTTAAATCTATGGTAGGTGATCGGAGATAACCATACCGATGAGACCTCTCTGATCGCTGGGTCGAAAAGTTCAGTCATTTTTTTTTTGTTCACTTAAATGCATTTTGTAAATTTATTGAAATTATTTTCAGTCTGTTAGACGAGAAATCTTCTTCTTATTTTAAATCGCCTAATGAATTTATGTACACGAAAAACATAATAATTTCTCACTGTACACCAGAAGACGTTAACAAAGTACTATGTTCCCTTGATGGTCAGGACGGACTACCAAATACAAAAGGTGGGGTAGTTGTGATTTTCAGTTCCGGGCCCCGATGAAAAATCCAAGTTTAGACCCTTGAGGGGGGTCCGCGCGGTTCGCCATCTAGGATTAAAGGTGCCAAAAATTTGTTTTTTTAAAAATAATCTCTCATCGGTTGATCCTACGACAAAAATGTAAAAATATAAATTTGAAGAATACTAAATTCCCTAAAAAAACAACATGAACATTCTTCCAAAAAAATGTAAACATATAATACCATTTATACAGGGTGTTTCGTCCATGGTTGTCCATACGACAGGAGGTGATAGTAGTCACCTAGTCAAACAAAAAGTTGTATGGCAAGGCGGCAGCGGTATCTCAACCATTTCGGAGTTACAGGGTGATTAAGAAAATGCGGTAGTCTTTCACAAAATACCTTGCATTTTAAAAAGTACAGAGTGTACGGCAACTTACAGAGCTGATTGTATGCAGAGCTTCATGAACTTTCCAACGACTTCTCGACCACCCGCCACTCCGCTCCCCTCAAGAGTTATGGTGTAGTTCAGCTTGCCTGAAAAGCGCCTTTTCCGGGATTATTTCAGCTACAGCAGAATTCATTGTTTAAATATTCCCCCGTTTATTAACCACTAAATTATCACTTAAATGATTTTATTTAGAATTAACATAGTTAACGAAACAATTTGACGTTTTTTAATTAAATAACACACAATACTTGGTTAAATTCTTCTTACCTTTCCACCCGTTCGACTAAAACCGAGTTTCCCCCACACCAAATACATTTCCTCTCTCTTTCCTCTAAGGAAATTCAGGATGCATCTTAGCTCTTTCCCTTGCAACTCCCCTAGAGCAGAACACTCGCAAAGTATATGTTGAACTGATTAGATTTGCATAAAAGCCTAACAGCCTCGATAGACCCAGCCTCATAGAATAGTTACCTATGTCTCAATGGTCCATTAAGAACGCCAATAGCTTTCTAGTATCGTCCCTGATGCTTCTCTGGAGTTCCATTGTTTTCTTCATTTTGTGCACAGGCCATAATTGCCTCGCAATACAAAGTGTCCAGACTGATCCACCGATCAGATGTACAACTTATATGGAGATGTGTTTAAATCCGACTCTGCCATAACCCCCGGAATATAATACAAGCCATGAAGTCGCCGAAGGCACCGACAAATTAAAAGGCCTTAACGTGCCGGGTACAGCATGCTGTAAGAGCTCACTCTCACTCTCTTTTTGTACACCCGTCATGGAGGAAAAATTAAAATTTCATCTTAAACGGGTCCAAAAGCCCAAAACTGTCGCTTTAGCAAAAAATTGAAGTTAAAACAAATTGCAGCCAAATATGTTTTCTTTCTAATAGTTAAAAAAAAGGTAGCATATAAAATAAATTTATGGAAATTATAGCGTTTGAACAAAATAGAATCAACTTTTATATGAAAAACTCTTGCAGTAAGACAAGGCAAAAAGATTGTGGATGTCGCCTGCTGACCGGCCAGCTGTTCTCTTTTTTCGACTTTGCTCATGGCTTGTATATTCCGGGGGTTACGACTCTGCGCATAGATTGGTAAATCGCTACCAATTTTGCCTGAAAAACCAGGTTAGCCGTTGTCAGCAGAATTGAATTGGTGGGGTGCCCGTGTTGAGACTCCAACTCAGACCATTAGAAATATGAGGGAGTCACCATAAAATTAGTGGTACTAAAAATTTGTGTAAGCCTGGTCAAGACTCTAGGCATTCTTCTTTACTTAGTTTATTTTCTGGCGTAACTATAAAAGCAACATTTCATATGGTCGTTATTAAAACATGTTGTTTTTGTTTCTAATTTCAGATTGATCTATTCGGCCAAACATTGGATTCCTCAAGATTTTTAAACGTCAGAATGACATCGAAAGGGAAGCGGCCCTTACGAAGCTTAACACCAAGCGACAAAATACAAGCAATTCAACGAATTCACGATGGTGAATCAAAAGCTTCTGTAGCGCGAGATATTGGTGTTCCAGAATCTACACTACGTGGATGGTGTAAAAATGAGGACAAATTGCGTTTTATGTCACGGCAATCAGGTCCAGACAAAATGGGTGGCGATTCATTAACTGATAAAATTGTTGATGGTGCTGCTGCAGCAGCAGCTGCTGTTAGCCTACTAGCAGGACCGCCAGAAAAACGCCAAAAATTAGATACTTCGAATTTACCATTGAATTTTTCAAATAAAATGAAATACGATGATTTGGCCTATAAAAGGAGCCCCCTAAACGGATTGGACTTCAGTACTAATAAAGCACTATCGGACTTGACATTTAATGGATTGGGACAAGATTACAGCGCATTTCAAAAGGCAGACCTATCAACATTAAACGGATCATCAAAATCAAAACAATTTGGTGCTGATCTAACTCGGCAAAGTGATCCATCAATGGCAGCTATAAGTCCATTAACTAGCTTAAGTCATTTATCCGGTTTAACAGGTTTACCTCACAGTCATCTTGCGCTTAGTTTTAATGATATCACATCAAGTTTAGGTTTAATTGCACAACAACTCAATCCCAGTTTAGCAGCTATATCAGGATTGAATGGACTTAATACAAACACAACGACAATGCGTAATATAAAACCAAAACCACCGGCACACAGTCCTCGAAACGAAAATGATAAGCCACAGGGATTAAGTGTTAAAAATTGGGCCAAACAGAAGGGAGTAAGTGAAAATTTTGGACTAAATTTGAGTGATAAAACAAAAATGAAGGCGCCATCACCTAATATTAGCCAATCTATGGGACGTGATCATTCAATTGAAGATTCTGTTTACTTTTGGTTAAAATCACAACATCAAGCGATTCTTGGATTGAATAATTTATATGCACCAAATCCTGGTTCCACTAGTCCACCAATTCGAGTTTCTACACCGCAACAATCGAATCAAACCAATACACCACCAATAATTTCAACACCTCAGACACCATCATCAACACCATCTGGTAGTTCAGATGATACAAAAAATTCGGCTTGGTTTAATTGGTGCAAGGCATTCGGAGCTAGTATAATGACAGATAGGCAATCTTTAACGCCTCAGAATCATCATCTAAACGGTAGCAGTTTAGGGAGCCTTGATAATAGTTTAAAACCTCAGTTCGAGAATATTTTATATTCACATTTAACAAAGGAATCTCCACCGAATTCAGATAACCTCAACAACAACGAAATAACCAGTAGTCCTAATACAAAACCAGAACCGGAAGATTTATCAGCAAAGAATACAATCAAAGAGGAACGTTCACCACGACAGAGTCCGGTTATTAAAAGTGAAGCTGACACTGTGACAAACAATTCAAAAGAGATTCTCGATAATCTTCTGTACAAAATCAGCAATGGAAATGATAGCGATGCTAGTTATAATAGTGATACTATAAATAATAATAACAGTAGCAGTAATAATAACAACAGAGCTGAGGATGAGAATGGTGATATTTCGGATGTAGAAGATGCTGATGAACCAAAGAAAGCGCTAGAACATGGTGAGAAATTCTTAAAATGGTTACAGATTTGCGGTAATCCAAGAGTTACAGCACACCAAATTGGACAATTGAAAACCTTAATATTCAATATTCGTTCAGATGTTGAGAAACCGAAAGCTGATTGTGAGCAACACACAAAAATACGTCGCCGTAAATAGGACCAGCCTAAGTTGGCTATAGTGTCACAATCATTTGAAAATAGCTCTATAAGCCACAGCAATGATAACCAATTTGATGACGACTTGGAAACTATTGACGAAATCGATGACGATAACTGCAGCAATGAAGAAGAAGATGAGGACATTGGATATCAATTAAGTGATTATTACTGCTACAAGAGACAACAATTATTTCAGGAAAATGTTTCTAGTGGCGGCACCTGTGAAGATGATTATGAAGAGGAACAAGATAATGTTAGCAGTGCCATCTATGAATATTTGAGATAAGTTTTTCTGCAATTTATTTTGTTTTGTATAGAAGAAGAGGAGACTGGAGAATTCAAATTTTCTTATGTTATGCCTGTTTGATAAAACATTCCTACAATGTAAATAGCGCTTAAGCAATTTAATTATAAACAATTAGGAAAATGTTATGTTAGTTAAATTTTTATCTTTAAGAGAATTTCACAGGAAGTATAAATATAGTGTGTGGATGTTTTGTTTCAGCAAGTTGTTACACAGCAGAGTCAAGTGAGTGGTGATTGGTTATACAAAAGATAAAAGGCGAACAAGTAAACAATTTGACTTATGTATGGGAAGACCGAGGAAGTATTTAGTTTCATTTTATTTTACATCTTCCAAAAGACAAGAAGTTTTCTTTCGTTGTTTTTTTTTTTTTCTTTTGTTGCACACATTTAAAGTGAAAAGGTGAAGGCGGGCAAATAAAAAGTCTTTTGTTGACTAAAGGTATGACAGAAAATTTAAAGTTAACTCTAAACTCGAAGACAATATTGGTAAAATATAAAACGCGTCACTGTAGTCTGCCTCCTATGTTATATGATGTATTTTAATAGATAATAATCAGATCAGAATTCATTTAAGCGGTTTACTCTAACCCAAATTTGTTTCTTTACCTAATTTTTGTGTAGTCCGTTAGGATATGTGCTTAGACAGCACCTCCTTTAATTTGAGAATAGAAATCTAAAACCACCAATTAATTATCCTTATCCAAAAGCTGGGCATTATTTAAGGTGAAATTGATGGAAAAAATGATTGATAACAGTTAACATCGTCTTACATAATTCCATTAAATTCAGCTTTTAATTAACTAGTAAGTAATTTACACCATACTACGCCTCACATCTTCTTACTACCCGTGATCTTTATAAGGATGTTTGTTGGATTGTCATCCATGCTATCTGTAGCCCTGGAATAACTGTTTATTTCATCTTATTGTAAAGAAACTCTACAGCGTGAAGATATTTAAAAATTAATTATATATTTCTTTGCCGCTATGTAATTTGTTTCAATCTTATCATATTCCATTACAAAATTTGCTCCTATTCCGATTATCATCTTTTTATGTCATTTTTGCACCATCACTTTGAAGGTAGTAATATTATAATAGTTGAGTTAGAAGAGAAAAGTTATCAAAATCCTTTTTTTTTTGTACTTACTCCCAATTTGAGTTATACAATTGTTCTCTATAATATAAAAAGTTAATACCAACTGGTAGACCTGACTATCCGAATAGAGGCCCAAGTTTGTTCTCTAACTGAATTTCGAAATGAAATCTTGTTAAAACTTGGAAATTTGATACAGGTGAAGAGCTCCATTATACAAAATAGATATTATATGTGTTAGCCATTGTCATTTCGTTTTAGTAAGATTTACTTAAAAGTTTGTAGTAATAGTTGCCATTTGGATAAGAGAAATTTGTTAGTCTTAAATTTCGATCGATCCAATATCACTGATGAAATCGTTCTGAAGTAGAAAATCGATTCTTCATCTAATTTACGCAAACCTGCTTCACTTTGTACTTAATTATAAAATTTCGAAGCAATTTAGACTAGCCAAGAGTACTTTACTTTTGGACATGAAACGACTTAAGGTACAACACCAAGAATCTACTTAGTAGGCTATAAATTAAGATGAAATCTCAATTTTGTAATGTAAAAACTGTCGACCTGATTTTTAATCAAGGAAGTGCACGGTCATAAACTTTAATCAGGACGCCGCATAAAATCGATTGGTATATGTTGGAAACGGAAAAGCCTATTCAATATGAAAAATATATGTATGGGGAAATAGGAATAACATTGGCGTCTTCCTCTAAATTATTGTGTTCTGCTAACCCACATTTATTAGGCAGTTATTAAAAAAAAAGTCAGCTTATACTGTTCCTTGGCCTGCTTGGCCTTCTTTCTGTAGCCATTGAATAGGGCTAATTTCCAAGCCAATTTCTTTTTTCTTTTTCTTTATGTTGAAATATTTACCTAATTTCTTTTTTTTACCACAAGTTTACCTGAGTAAATTTATTCGGAATAACTTTCCTCCAAACGTTTCATTCACATATTTTCGTCAAATCAAGAGATCTCTAATTCGGAATCTATTTGGGGCGATCACTCGTGTATTGTGATATGCGTTGACTTCAACCAAATCCTGTATCTAGTATCTACATTTAATTTTGCCCTAAGTCACAATACTCCATATATACATATATGCTTATTGCTGTAGGTATATGTGTGACAACGTGAGCTCCGTTTTCATGTACGTTAATGCGTGCACCATACAAATTTGGCTGCTTATTTATGTTTGGAACGTATTTGTACATCACGGAAATATATTTAAAGTGGTACCAGATTGGTGTTTGACGAAAAGATTTTTATTTTTGAATACACCTTTAAATAAAGGTAAAATGGAAAGTGATAAGTGATTTTGTAATCCTTGAACCTGATGGAATGCTGAAAAAAGTTTTACCTATTCAAGTTAGAAAAACTGAATTCCAGACCCAACTGTCTGAGTGATTTTGAAGTTAATCTGGCAGTAGCACTAGGCAAATCATGGTCTATCTCATTAAATCTGGTGGAGGATTAAAGGATGGATCTGTTCGTTTCTATACTTAATAAAGCACGAAAAGATAAAATATTTTTCATGCCTTCCAGTATAGAATGGAGGTATATCTACAAGCTCAAATATATTTTCCTTAAAAGATAAACATGACAACTACTTATTTGTACTGCCACATGTTCCACAGCTTTCATATTTTTTTCCGTTTATTGCGGCCTTAGAATATAGAGAGAACTGGAAGTGTTGATACCTATAAAATTCGTGTACATGAGCATGGCTTTTCTTAGAGGTGCTTCATGTGAAACAGAATATATTGAAGAAAGAGATACTTTATGGAAAATGTATATTCTGCTGGATGATTTGTTTACATTTGAAACATCTGAGAAACTCCTAAGGTGCTTGGCATAGTGACAGCGACTAAAAGCATGTTCGACTGGACAAGCGCAATATTTTCAAACATATATCTGGTTGCCCCGCTCTTTATGTTGATTGTGGAATTGGCTTCAGTGACGCGCCTTTTGCTAAATCTGTGTACAGAGTTATACATATATGAACGAATCCATCACTTCATACCTTTTTTGTTGTGTCGTAATTTTGGGCCATGATTTCATTTATTTGATAATGACAGTGGATCAATCAAATATCAACGAGTGAATTGTCGATTGGTAAGAGTCGATATCAAGTTCTGTAAAAACGCGTATTGTCGATATCGACAAGCTCGTTTATTGAATTGAGTTCTGGAATAAGGATCCTAGGGATCATTGGGGCAATTGCGATTAAAATTTATGGGTTTGTGCTGTTTTTGTCTTTCCAAACCAAATGGCATCAGCGCAAAATCAATTTCTAATTCAAATTCATTACATTTCGATTTCTTATTATTCTGTGAATATCTGAAGTGATAGATAAGAGCATTACTGATGGTTGCGATCCAGAAGTCCCGACAATTCCCTTTACTGAGTAGTTTAGCTTCCAACATGCTTAGCTGTCGCTCTCTATCTGTTTTAGCTTAATTCACGCTCATCTTTTTTTGCATTTTTTTCTATAATTCTCTAAAGAAGGTGTTCATTGATATGTCATTGAGGTGTCATTGATTTCTTCCATTTCTTTCCGTTGAAACATCATGATATACACAAATATGTACCTTGCTCATGTAAATTTTACCTACTGTGAGCTAATGAATCACCTAATTATACACGTACCGAGCGATATCATTATTTGTGCAATTGGTTGGGAGTTTTAAAACGAAACATAAGTTCGAATTTACCTAACATGTGGATGATCAATTAACGCGCATTAAATACCCTCAAAGTATACTGGATCAAATAATGAGACTGGAAAAAAATTATGTAACACACGGCAAAGTAAGGATGTTAAGTAAAGCATTTTTCTTTTTCTGTAAGAAATGATATTGGGAGCATTCCTGTCTAGACACCGGATTGACTCTTTAAGTAAACAAAAATCAGATAGTGGCCGCCGTATTGCTCAATCCGACGGATTAATGATTCCCGCCGCAAGTAAGATTCACTTTCCCTTCACGATGCGATTTTTCAATCCGCCGGCGGAACTGCCACATTCAAATATGAGGATTCGATTTACTTGTTTTCAATAATCAAGGGAAACTTGATTTTTTCACTTAGAACGTTTTCTATAATCACAAACTGGCAGATTCGCAAACTTAGTTCTCCCGGCATATTCAGACCTACAGTATGAGGAATTTGGTTGAGAGAGTAATAAAAAGTGTGACGGAATACACCATGTAATTAAATACAACAGAAGACTAAGGTTACAAGAAAAAAATTCAATTAGTATTAGTAGAAAATGGCGTGTACATAGATATAAAAATCAGCCGCATTCCAAAAATATTATAACTAAAATTAGAGGTCCTTGTACTATCAACTATTGTTCTGGTATACACCAAAGTAGACTTTAAATTTTCCATTATACCTTTGGGACAACAAAATTAGCCCTTCATTTTTTTTTTATAGAGAACTTTAAAAATACCTGAATTTCGTGCTAAAAACAAAAAATGATCCTATTGTAGCTTATAAGTATTAAAAAAAATGTAAAAGAGAAAGTACCGAGAGCCAATTTTCAAATCGATTTTAAACTTTCAAAAAAGACATTTAAAATTAAGAAAATTTAAAACTCAAAAAAAAATGTACAATTTTCCTTCTAGATAAATTACACAAAGAAACATCATTTTTTTTCTTTTCTTTTTTTTTTATATATATAAAATAAAATCTAAAATGTAAATTTAACTAAAAACAAAAGTAAATAAATTCGAAACTGTATATTATAACAACAACAACAAAAAAGAAAGAAGAAAACAAAATTTTTGAATTACATATATAAACATTTTAAAAAGTGATGAAAATGTCTATTTAATTCGGAACATGTGAGAGACAAAGAGAATCAGCCAAATTTAAGCGAAAGAAACTTTAAAGCAATTTGCAGTCATGTTTTTGTTTTTTTTGTTTTTTAAAAATTATAAGTAACTCGACGATGAATAAACCAAAAAAAAAAATGTTGAATTTTATTAACTGTACCTATATAAGACAAAGACAAAAACAAAAACAAAATGAAGAAACGGAAACGAATTGGAAAGGGATTTTTGTGTCAAAAACGAATTTCATAAATTTAAAACAACACTGTAAAATTGTTATAAAATAAAATGAAACTCATTCATTACTTATTGCTCAAATATATTTAAATGTATAATGAAAGTCGATTTGGCGTTGTTATTTTATTTTTGTCTATTTCGATTTCTAGCGGAGGAGAGGGTGCAAAATATCTACAAATTTGATTTTATATAAACAAACTAACATGTCCTCTGCGACACCATAACGGCTTAAACAAAATAGGAACAATTTTCTCCAGGAACATTTTATGGAGCGTGTATTACATAGGAATCTGCAGTTTTCGTTGTCGTCGACCACTTTTCTGAATTAATTCAATTACGACGACACGAGAGGCCGACGACCGACGACTATTGCATTAATAGGAACAATTTTCTCTAGGAACGTGATAATTGCTCCTTTGATTTTAGTGCTCTTATCTAAGCACTCTTAAGTGGTTAGATGGGTTTCGAAGACTAAAAAAAAGCATATTTTCTCTATTATTTAATATAAAGGATTTTCCAATAAGGGAGGGTCTATGTTGAAATGGAATAAAACGAGCTATCTGTGAGATATTGACGAAATTCTTTATTTATTTGAAAGGCCCATATATGCCATAATGTATGGAATTATCATTTAAATGTCCGCCGCGATTTCTCACGGTCGCATGGATCCGATAGGTCCAATTTTCAATGACTCTGCCACATATATCCGGCTGAATTTGAGCAATGGCCTGGGTTATGTAAACTTTGAGGGCATCAGTCGATTGCGGCTTATTGCCATAAACCTGCAACTTTAGAAAACCTCAAAAAGAAGAAATCAAACAGGATCAAATCGCACGATTTTAGTGGCCAATTCACATCACCTCTGCGAGAGATAACCATATTCTCAACTCGTTCATGGAGAAAGTCCAACGTGGCCGTTCGATGTGTGGCACGTAGCGCCGTCCTACTGTAACCACATTTCGTCGACGGCCATATCATTCGATTCGGCGCTCGACGTTGACGTCGTTTTCGAAAAAGTACGGGTCCAAAATCGAAACCAAACAGAGATTTTTTGTGGATGCATTGCCACCTGGTGAACCTCGAGTGGGTTGTCGTCATCTCATATACGACAATTTTGTTAGTTAATATAGCCATTAATCCGAAAATGCGCCTCGTCGCATAAGATGATTTTTCCGCCAAAATTGTGGTTCTTTTCCAAACGCTCGGAGGCCCAGTTATCGAACAAATCGCATGGTCTATGGTCGTTACCATTGAGCTCCTGGGTCAGTTAAATCTTATATGGGAACAGGTCCAAGTCCTGGTGCAAGATTCGCCAAGTTGAAGTCCTCGAAAGGCCGAGTTCTTGTGCACAGCGTGGAATTGACTGCCTCAGGTTCTTCTGCACACTTTGACGGACAGCCGTGATGTTCTCTGCCGATCTGAGGTTCATTTGACGTACAGGTGTTGGCTAGTTGTTTACCAAACCGGTCGGCTTGAATTTGGTCACCAAATGTTGGAGAGTTGAAAGGCCACCGCGTCTGCTGTAAAATGGCCGCAACACGCTCAACGTTTGCACTAACGAATACTCAATTTGATAATAAAGTTTTATCATTTGGACGTGCTGTTCAATTGTGAAATGGTGCTTTGGTATCAATGACTGAATAATATACAACAGATATGACTGACACCGCCAAAACAACATGGCCTATATGGAAACTCTATATAATAAATAAAATTTTCATTCAAAAATTTTAAAAATTCAGCCGGTGGGACCTGGTTTCCGGAGACCAAAAAAAAAAAACAAAAATATCCCCGTGGTGGTCAGGATAGCCTTATCTCAAATTAAAAAAACAATTTCTGTTCGTAGATAAGTATAGCTCGTGATTGAACGAAGGATTTGAAAAAAAAATTTGAAATTTGAAATTTTGGCAGAGTTTGTATGCTGTATGTATGCATTATAATCTTTGGTACAATTTACACTACGTATAATCTTATATAATTAGTTGTAATCGAAAAAAAAACAACAACATTCGTTCAGTGCATTAGTTTTTGAGAACTCGTGTCCACCGAGTTCAAAAATAGTTTTTTTTTTTTAGAAAAAATAAAGAAAAAAACGATTTAAGTTTTAAGTAGGAATAAAACGAAAGAAAAACATTTTTTTTAACTTCCATAGAATCGTCGATACCAGCTCCATAAAGCAAAGATCCTGCTGCAGCTACAATGTGCAGGGCATATTAATATAGGTGACCCTTAGAAAGTGAGAGAGGAGAGCGATAGAGACAAACAAGCAATAGCTAAGCAGCTGCCTCAATATACTTGCGTCGCTGAGGATAATTTCCAAAACCTCTCTCTCTCCTAGACTTTTACTCCGATTGACTTGAAATTTTGGGAAATACTATTAGATAAAAAAATTATAAAAATATGCTTTTCTTTATTCGAAACCCATGTAACCCCTTAATCAATCGAGAGTAAGTAGTAAAAGTTGATTTTAATGCTTCCAGTACTCTCCGTTCCACAGGGCTGCATACTGACCTCCAGTATGATCCCCGTAAAGTACATTAGGATTAATTACTCCTATAAGATGGATGTCATAAAGCACAGCTTTCAAAACTTCAATGAAAATCCAATTGTATTACTGTGCCAATTATGAAGCTCACTGATCTCTGCCTGTTTTAGGACTAGCCGAAACAAATGGTTTTACCACTTTAACAATTGCTCCACACTCAACAAATAAACTGCAGCCACTTGAAGTTGGGGCCTTTAAGCCTTTCAAGATCGTCATATAATGCAGAACTTGGGAAAGCCTATTTTTATTTAGGAAATATCTTTCTGTGTCGTGGTGGGGGTACGGAGGGGATTATATACCAAAAGACTATTATAATTTTAGTTTCGACTATATCCATTTGATAGACATGTCTTCACTGACATCGACTTTCTACCAAGTTATGTAACGGACAAAATCCAAACCACTACAGATCCCTCAACATGTAACGTGTCATCTTCTTTTGCGATTAGTTTGATTAATCTTCCACCAAAGACGACCACATCAGAACCTTTAACATCATCGTGCAACATGGAATTATTAAAAGAGGCACAAAAACGTAAGTACAATACCTACAAACAGGCTGGGTGACAAGGCAGGACTATGGGTGGGTACAACTATATCGGGCTCCGGAATTTTGTGGACCCCATTTAATTGTCATTGAAAAAACAATATATATACTATAATTATATTTCTATCAAATAAATCAATTGTCGCCCACAGCTTACCCTGCGTCTCCACGAACTGATTTTCTTGCCGACAAAGAGGAAAGTTAAGCATGCTTGACCTTTCGTCGATGAGAGGCATTCGGGGAAGGAAAAATTCCGTGCTGCAATTTTCTAAGCTGCAGCAGGAGCAGTATACCAATACTAGTGCAAGCAAATAGCTTCGGCCGTTATGAAATTGTGAACTTTGAGGTGATAATATAATAATTAAATTCTCATTGCGTGCTGTGAATTTGTAATGCTTGTCGATCTCCATGGGCAAATCTGCAGAAAAGATTGCTGATAAGATAAGAAAAATAGCTCGTGAAAACGCAGAGTTAGTCATTCATAAATCAATCGCTAGTACCCAATGTCAGTCAGTATCATCCTGACAAGTAAGTGTACCTTCAACAACTGCCTCAATAATTCATACTTTCCTGATGTCTAAATGAATTTCGCCCAAAATTTCTATTGTTCAACCTTGGCAAACTTTTGGAGAAAGTAGTCTACCAATACATAGAGAATACCTGCCTCCATCTAAAATTCAAGCAGGGTACCCAATTTGGCTTCAAGCACCACAGAACTCCACTTCTTCTCCGATTTTACTAAAGCTCTTAATAAAAAGAAGCACACAAAAGTCTGCATCTTTGATGTAGAAAAAGCGTTTAACCCACCTTATCATACCCGGGTTATTCATAGCTTTTTGTCATCCCGGAATTTCTACAAAGAACTCGATAATTCCAAGTCACAGTCAACATCAGTCAGTTCTGGTGTCCCACAAAATTCAGTCCTCGGACCAACAGTCTTCAATCTTTCCATCTATGATTAGCCACCCAATGACTCAAACTCCACCACCTGCTCTATGCTGATAATTCCCTTGCTCTTAAGAATCGGTGTGTCGAAAATAAGTCAATTTTTATGGCTAAGTCCTCCTATAAGAACTTAGAATATATAGAGAATAGAAAGTGTTGATACCAATAAAATTCGTGCACATGAGCGTGGCTTTTCATAAATATATTTCTCCAATTTTCTCTATTCAAAGACTTGAATAGAGGAAATTGGAGAAATATATGTTCAGCTGGCTACATTTGAACCAGCTGAGAAACTTTTGGATACCTTGGCATAGGGACAACGAATATGTTATGGTCGTAGCGTATTGCATATAGCAATATGCTACAAGAATTACTGAAGCGTGTAGGCCGGCGGCGTCAAGCATAGAAAAAAAAAATGAACGCACGCCGACCGAGAGAAATGCATTTCCTCGAATGCGAGGTGACATGTTGATGTGACGAAAAAAGAGGAAGAGACTGACATTTGCCTTGTGTTTTTTGATAGAAAGGTACGCTAGTGAAATGACGGGCAAGAACAAATATCTGAAATTCTCGGTTGGCATCGTTCATTTAGATTGAGATATCCAGGTAGATTTTAATTACGCCCTAACACATAAATATTTTGTCATATTAATGTTGGTAATATTCCGGTAATTAAAGGAAAACTTTTTAACCGGGGCGACAGGAATGCATTTACGGCACGTAGGGCAAGCTCCCATATATTCCACGCTGAAAGCTGAGGTGGCTAAATTCTTCAAGAGTTATATTACAAATAATCCCCCATTCAAGCATCGGGTCAAAAGAAGGTCAAACCAGCAAAGGAGTAAAAGTGCAAAAAAAGTTGAAGAGGAGTCTCCTCACACTGACTGTGATTGGAAGCAATTACATCCAGCTTGGCGCTGCGACTTACAGTCGAGCTCACAGCAGTTGCTCTACCGGCTGAAGCTGCATTCAGGAAGCCCCTAGAGGCGCGCACAAAGGTGCTCAAAGTTCCCCAAAGACCCCCATAAATATTCAAGTCGGTATTGTTTGTTCATATTATTTTATACACGTTTGAGAAATGTAGATTTAACATCTATATTCGAAGTTATGACAAGAGATTTGCGTGGTTTATCAATATACAAATTAAAATTATTACAAGTTAAATTACATTCAGAATTAGAAGAAGTTGAGAAGTTGTATACTAAGAAACAGCTACAAAATGTATGAAATGTGAAGAGAATTATCGTGCAATAACATTAGAACCATGCAATCACTATGCCCGGCGTGATTCATGTGCGTTTTTAGTTTAGGAATGTCCATATTGCCAAACTCCAGTTACGACGCAGGCAAAATGATTAAGGAAAGAGCAATAGTAGTATGAGCAGTACTGTGCAAGTCACGGGGAATAATTAGATAACTATGCAAGTTATCACAAGAACTAACTACATATTTAAAACATTTATTTTATCTTTTATTATAAATTAATTTTAGAACTCTATTCGAACTAAGTATTCATAGTATTATAGGCTAGTATAACAGAAAAAAAAAGGAATTTCTAACCATTGTAGGATCACAAACTGATTTAGTTATGACAACAGACTTCTGAAGACATCTGAAGATACGAAATCTTGAATTTTAGCATATTTATGCGTCAAAGGAAATTAGGAAGAAGCAACCAATTTTAATCATATTTTTTGAAACAGAGGTATCACAATGTTTTTTTTTTTCTTCTTTAATTAATCCTCGACTGGAAATGAGGAATATCTTAGTAATGTTAATTGTGGTGACTCACAAACATTTTTTTTATTACGATTTAACCTGGTGAAATTGTGTAATGCGTATATTTACGACAATAGTCGATTAATCATTTATAGATGGGTTTTTCTTTCACCATTATTTTCAGTTCATACACATCTGATAAGGAGTGGTCCAGAAAAAATTGACCCATTTATTTTTGTTTGCAGTAAAAACACTAATGGCATTTTTTTATAAAATTTCTATATTTTGTTTCTTACAACTTAAACTTTAAAATAGAAAAGTTATTTCTAATACATTATTTGTTTTGGAAGAATGTTTTAACTTTGTTATTCAAGCCGTGCATTAGATTTAGAACAGTTATATTAGTAACATTTCTATATGCTCTTTTCTATTTATTTCTGAAATCAACATCATTTTTGGCAAATTTCTTTGTTGTTCTAAGCTCCTTTTTCATTAATGCCCAGTACTTCTCTACTGGACGAAGTTGAGGGCAGTTTGCTGGATTGGCTTCCCTTGGTACGATATTGACCTCATTGGTTCTGTACCATTCCATCGTTGCTTTTGCGTAATGACTGGTGGCCAAATTTGGCCAGAAAATAACAGACCCTTGATGCTGTTGAATAAAAGGTAGAAGTCATTTTTTGAAGGCACTCTTTGATGTACACATCTGAGTTTATTGTTCCTTTGATGATAAATTCACTGCTTCGTAAACCGCAAGAACAAATCGCCTGCCACATCATGTACTTCTTGGGAAATTTTGTCATTCCTTTTGTTGAAAATTTTCTGGATACTCCGCTCCGACTTTTTGCAGTAAAATATTCGTCACCTGCTATCTGCGAATAGTCAGCTTTGCAATAGGTTTCATCATCCATAGCGACACAATCGTATTTCGTCAGGTAGTGCTCATAAAGTTTGCTCGCTCTTCTTCTTGCTGTTTTCTCTTCTTCTTCCTTCCTCAGCGGCACTTTTTGAACCTTATAGCTCCTTAATTCACAATTTTTTTTATATCTGTGCACTGTAGACTTTGATGTACCTGCCAATGTCGCCATATCTCTTTCCGAAGTTCCCGGTTTCCGAGAATAAGTACCCTTCATCTGTTTTATGACGTCTGGACGGGATGGCCCTGGTTTTCTACCTGACCCACGTATCCTTTCTATTGACAAGCCTCGCCTATACTTGGCTATTGTCCTTTTTACCGTGGAATAACTTGTATTCAGGTCTTTTGAAATTTTTAACATTGAAATTGTGGCATTTTCCAAATATTTGGACAAAATCATTTCACGCACTTCTTTTTCGCTTCGAGACATTTTAACTATTTCACTTCCAATACACGAATGATTCAACTCAGAGTTCAGTATTTATGGAATATTTTAACAAAAAAAACCAGACCTGGATTATTGTAATTTTGCAGGTATAAAAATAACTTAATGGGTCAATTTTTTCTGGACCACTCCTTATATTTTTGCATTCTGTATAAGAAAAGGAGTTAATTTTGAACTATTTTTTTTTAGTAGTTCTTAAGTTAAAAAAAAAAAATAAAAAATAACGACACCAATTGGAACACAGTTTTATTTTCAAAAGTTCCGCGTAAATTCTAATGAACTCGAAAAAAAAAATCAAAGTTTGATGAAAAGAGTACAAATTAGACGATCTTTTTTAATAATTGTGGAAATGTTTAACATTGATATCGGTCTTATGATTTGAAGTGAACAATAAGCATAAAGAACAAGTATTTTTTTTTAAATAAAGAAGAAACAGAAAAGCTGATTAGTTAAAGGTGAATGTAGTCGATATCTTAATCCTGTTTTAAAAATTTAGAAAAAAAGAAAATTTTTAATAATTCTGCACGCTATGGGTAGCATGGATCCATCCACTAAATAATTATTCCGGGTAGACTGATCCTTTTTCTAAATCATATAATCAGTCTCTACGTAAACGTCAATACTGATCAACCAAAGGATATCTTCCAAGTCATGTGTAACTAGTTCAGTATCTCATGTTTAACCTGATTATCTTATTCAATTAGCGAAAGGCATTAGGAAATTTTAAAAAAAGTGTACATAAATCTTGGCACAGGCCTGGATGTAGTAGGATAGAGTGTGAAATTTCTTATAAAACACGTATGAATAACAATCATTGAATATATTTTTATAACGTAATGAAATTCTAGAGTTATATATTCTTCCTTTACAGATGGGAGGATGGGGCAGGCAAAGAAGGCAGAACATCTGCGATTTCGATGTTGTACAGGTAAGTGACGTAAGGGTCCCTTCAGGACCGAATGTGTGCCGGCTTTTGTTGGATAGGCACGAAATTTTTTTGATTATGGCTGACGGCAGCGGCAGGTTTTTCGTGGAACCTCCCCACACTCTCCGCCAATAGCCGAGGTGAGCTAACGTGCCGCCCTGCAGTCAACGCTGTCCGTCGAGTGATCTGTCAGCTCATACTGACAGTCTGGACTTTACGTCAAAGCCAGTCACTCTTCATAATTCCATAACAAATAAGAGCATTTTCGGTGGGAACAAGCGCAATATTTTCAACCATATATCTTATTGCGCTCTATGTTGATTCAACTATGCACCTGTACTGAGCTCTCACTACAGCGGCAATAGATTCGAACACAACCAGAATTTGACTACGCTAAATTTGGTTTATCACACTTTCTGTACTCAAAAATCGTATTTTCGAAGAAAAATCACGATGTCCCAGGGGCTGGATTCTGTAACAGATTTTTTTTTGACAGTTAATTCTCAATTTAGAATTTTCGGCGAATTTGTTTTGAGAATTCCCGAATTCTCTATTCCACTTGTTAATTCTCAACTGTATGTTTTTGTTGTGTATTGTGAAAGTACCTAGGTAGGTTTCTAGGAATTTTCAAATTAAATTATGAATTAACCGCATATCTTAGCAAAGTATGAATATTCATGCAATACTTACAGAGATATATAAATATTGGTGACTCAAGCTACCCCGCTAAAAATTTTAAATCACGCGAAAATGGCCAATTTGGTCGTCTTCCTGTACAGAAGAGAGGCTATTTAAATATTTATGTTAAAGCTTGTGAGTAGGATGAAATCGAATCTACATTTTGTCTCCTAATTAGATATGTAATTAGTTTTTGAGCCCGATAAATGGTTGCGGAGATAATTGCAAAAGAAGTGAATCAGTTCTTTTTACGACCGTTTTTTAGTACAAAAATGGAAATTGTGAAGAACTGATAAGTCGTGGTAGTTTACTTCCCATGAGAAAATTGTTTACAATAAAGTACTCATGGATGTGAAAGAAAGAACGAAATAAATATATGCAGAATAGATGAATATAGGATGTATATGACCCACATGTAAAAAAGCCGGTTTTAGACAATAAAATTTCCTCCCCGCCTAAATCGCCTCCTCTATCATATTAGCTCCAAGCTCTAATTTTTTCTGATACCACATACATATCTACTCTCATCACTATTCTTCAGTTATTTTAGAAAAATTAAAAAAAAACTACCCCCTATATTCCTCAAAAACTACCCTACTAAGGAAAAAATTCAATTTGTTTCGACGTCGAGAGGTAATAGACCCATGTACCTTGAATATTAGTTTTCTCTAATTCTAAAAACATATTAGTGAATTGCGAATGGAGAATTGGGGAGTTTTAATCAGAGAAAACGAAAATTCTCATCTTCCAAATTCCCTAATTTTTCGTATTACAAAATACAGCCATAGGCTGGATAAGTCAACAAAAACGTTGACAGTTTTTATTGGTTGCTATGGAAATATTTTTCTGTAACCACAACAATTTCTTGCGCATCAAACACCAACAATACCGTTAATAATCAAGTCAAGCGAATGGCAACAGTCCACCCGAATCTGACCCCAGACAAGACTCTAGACAAAATTGTTTCCATAAAAGTAAACAGAGCTATGAGCAAATAGATACAGAAAAATAATATAAAGGTAACTAACAGTAAGTGTATGAGGTAACCGTTATGGATTCAACCTAATCTCATCTGCATAATAATGAAGGAAATGAAAAAACAATTCAGAAATTTGTGACGTAAATGCAAGGCCTCATTACCAAAACGAGCAACGTATCTGAAAATAATGTTTAGTTTCCAGAACTCTTTAACAACAATATTATGCCTTTAATTGAGCTCCATTCCACAAACAGTTAAATTAAATAGAAAAATAATGACTTACCAGTGAAATTGGATTCTCCAGAGGTTCATAAATAATAAAATCCGCCACAAATTTTGTAATTTCTTCCAAAGATCCAATAAATTCCGGGATAATAAATCCTGTTGGACGTAATGTGGTACTTACAAATTTCTGAAATTCAACAGTAAGTAAAAGTGGGTAGATTTTTGAAAAATTCAGACAAATAATTTGCAATCAGCTCACCTGAACATCACATTCATTCCGTACAGCTAGCACTAACGGTCTCCTATGAGGATATAAAAATTGAAACTGTCTTCGAAAATTTTCGGCGAACAGCAGCAAAAGTCTTTCCTTTCCGGTCAGTGTATAATAATTTGGCGGCAGACAATACTTTTCAATTAGTTCAGAATCAGGATTTTCTGGGAATGAAATATCAATAATTCCAGAATCTGCTGATTGCTTCAAAACATCAGAATCCTCTGAACAAATACAACTTTCCACTTCAAGGGGATCAACATTAGCGAAGCTCGGATGAACTGAACGTCTCTTTTTCTTTTCTAGATAACCGTCCGGTATAAAGCCATATTTACTTAAAATATCCGATTCTGATTCGGATTCTTCTAATTCCAACTCCTCTAGTAGCTCTTCTAAGGGCGAGGATGCACCTTCTTCAATACCAGATCCCTCATAAATAATTTTACTAAGGCTTGGAACTTCTATCGATATTTCAACTGTCGCTGGATTAACATTGGCACTTTCACTTACGGAAGCATTCTCCTGACTCGCAATAATCGGTGTAGGATGAGAAACCGCAGCCTGATCTGTACGAGACTCCTCAATAGCTCCAGTTGAAAACTCACTTTGTATAACATCATCTTCCAAAGAAAATATAACTTCACTTTCCCCATCTTGTAGCATTTTGGCACAATAATTATGAACAATTTTTTGAAAAAAAACAAAATTACAAAAACTAAATGTGAATCAATTACGTTATAACGTTGCGATGACAAGCAATAAACAACCGAAGTTTTGTTTTGTTATTCGAATCTCGAATCAAAGAAGAGCAATCTAGTGCAGGGAATGTGTATCACATGATGAAATTATTTGATTTTTTTCGCCGAAAAGGGGCCTTTACAACCGGAAGTCCTACAACTACTGGCGCTAGTGTCGCGCACGCAAACGATAATTGCTTTGCTTTATCGCCGAATGGGGGCCTTTCCAACCGGAAGTCCCACAATTATTGGCGCTAGTGTCGATAATATCTGGAACGAAAAAGGTTTGGTCTTCTGGAATTATGATGTGGTGAGTTATCTAATACACGAACCACCAAGCTTTTACAAAATTTGCCAGTATTTCGAAATGGAAATTATCTTGGGAAAATGTACAGTTGGAAGAAAAAGTTGGAAAGCTGATTTAAGATAAAAAAAAAATTAAATGAATTTATGCCTCACATTGATTTTATTTATTTAGTTGTTTTTTTAAAATATCAATACACGAATATATTTGTGTTAAAATATCATTGAATAAATACCTAATAAGGAAGCGGGGTTTCGTGCGAATACAGTGTACGTGAGTAGGCAATTCAAAGGCAGTCAAAACCATTGAGGGGGGGGGGGGGGAGAAATGACAAGAAAGAAGAAAAATCTTCTTGATTTCTGACATTTCAGATTTCACGAAAAGAAATTTCGGTTTTAATTCAGAGATTTTGTGATAAATAGCTAATTAAAAGTGCTCTTGACTTAAGTTCTGTTTAATGTGCTATAGGATACTCTAGAGCAGAAAAGAGCAGAAAACCGTGTTTAATGAAATCAGAGCAATGCTCTAAAGTGCTCTAATGTGTACTGAACTGTGTTTAATGACTCTGCTCTAAAGTGAACTAGAGTAACCTAGGACAAGATTCTCTGCTCTACATAACTTTTTCGAAGTAGTAACTTAGAGCAAACATTTGACAACTGTAAATTGTGTTGACAGTTCTGATTACAATTCAAATAATTTTTTGTTTTCATTTTATATAAAATTAACTTTAATATTGTATAATTTTAGATAAGAAACTTTATATGGAGGTGATGAAGATTTCGTTGGGATTAACGAATTCGGATGCTCCTGCTGATGAAGATAAGGACGACTTCAATCCGTTAGGAGATATTCAGAAAGCAAGCACGCATAGTTGTAGACCAATAACCAGCAATGCAGGAACAAGTTCAGCACAAGTCAGAATACACAGGTAAAGGTGTTTAAAATGCAAAATGTGGAATTTTTAAAATATTATGTTCGACATAAAGCAGGCATGAAAAATACTGAAGAAACTGGAGATGCTGGAGACGACTTCACTCCGTTAAGATTTATTCAGCAGGTAAGCAAGCAAAGTTGTAGAGGGAACAAAAAGACGAAGAACTTAAATTAAAGGAAACAAGTAAAAAAGCTAGAATTGGTCTAAGACCAATTCTTATGATACCCTAGATGAATACCCGTATTAAATTTCGTATGGTCACCGATCTGTTCAAGTATTGATTTTGATGTTGTTTTTCGCATATATTTCTAGAGCAGTTTGTCGCACAGAAAAATGGTTATAACCAATTTTATTGGATTCCGTATTCTGCAAAAGTTTTTAGTGCAATAAAAATGTCTTGGACTGATCGTTTTCAAAGTATACGTAAAAAACCGAAATTTTTATTTGGCAACACCAAGAAGGAGCTGCCCGATTTAGTCCATTTTTGACCTTTTGTTTGCTAATGTAGTAAAAACATCATGTACGAAATTTCAGCTCTCTACGTCGTCGCGTTCTCAGGCAGTGTCCAAATATATAGCGGAAAACGAAATTTTTATATGGCAACCCCACGAAGGAGTTGCGCGATTTGTCTTATTTTCGAAAACTTAACTCTTACTGCTAAAAAAAATAATTTTACTTTTTTTTTAAGGTCCGTGTACAAAATTTCAGCTCTCTAAGTATACGCGTTCTCGAGTTATCGTGCGCACAGACGGACGGACGGACGGACGGACAGACGGACGGACGGACGGACATGCAAAAATCGAAATAACTTTTAATATTATGAATGGGTGTCCAATCCATTTTGCACTACCATCATTATTTCCAGGTGTTACAAACGGAATGACAAACTTAGTATACCCCTATGATTTCATCTAGGGTATAACAAAGGAAGAACGGACAGAAAAGGATAAGGCAGAATATAGAGAGAGAAAAGAAACAAGTGCATATTAGGAGAGGACGCAACAATTGACAAGGTAAAATGACATACTTCAAGGATTTTTGAATTATTTCCAAAATAAAAACACGTGATTAAATGTTGTGTATTTATTTTTTATTCGTTGGTGTATTCAGTTGTGCACAAAGTTGGTTGCGTCTGGTGGTATTATGTGGTATACTGCTGTCAGGACATACTGCCTTCTGTTCATTATTTTCCTCAAGTGGCTGTGCAAATATTTCCACTGAAGCCAGGTTGTCATCACCTAGATTATTCAACACAATATAAAGGGTTTTCCAATAAGAGGTGTTATTTTAATTAGCCCGCTATTTCGATAGATGTCACTTTTGGAGCTGTCATTTTTTAACATTTGACAAGTAGAAACTACGCCATTAATAAAAACGATACACAATTCAACAACGCATTGGAATTATTAAAATTCACTATAAAAATGGTGCAAATGTGGCAGAGACGGTTCGTAAAACTCGAACATTTTTGGGTTGTCGTGAAGCACCTTGTCGGACCGCAATACAGAAATTGGTAGAAAAATTCGAGCTGTCGGCACAAGTTAGTGATGTGAAGAATAAAATCCGTGCACGTCGCTCAAGAACAGCCGAGAATATTGCTACTGTAGCCGAAAGTGTCGAAGAAAACCCAGGTTTGTCCATTCCTCGTCGTTCTTTGGAATTAGGCATTCCACAAACGTCATTACACCCTATTTTGCATAAAGATTTGGGTCTTAAGGCTTATAAAGTTCAGTTAACACAAGAACTCAAGCCGGCCGATCATCAACAACGTCGAGTCTTTGCTGATTGGGTCCTTGAAATGCATGAAAATGATCCGGAATTCCATCGAAAACTCATCTTGAGTGATGAGGCCCATTTCCACCTCGATGGCTTCGTCAACAAGTAAAATTGTCGCATCTGGGGCTCGGAAAACCCAAGAGTTATTGTTGAAAAGCCTCTCTATCCTCAACGTGTGACTGTTTGGTGCGGTTTATGGTCCCGCGGGGTCATTGGACCTTACTTTTTCGAAAATGAGGCTGGAGCAACAGTTACGGTGAATGGATTGCGCTATCGACAGATGATTAAAGATTTTTTATGGCCGGAATTGGATGGTATTGATCTGGACAATGTCTACTTTCAACAAGACGGCGCTACGTGCCATACAAGCAACGAAACCATTGATCTTTTACGGGAGAATTTTCCGGACCGTGTTATCTCTCGAAGAGGTGATCACAATTGGCCACCGAGATCTTGTGACTTAACACCTTGCGACTTCTTCCTTTGGGGCCACGTGAAAGAGAAGGTCTACGCCAACAGCCCAGCGTCGATTCAAGACCTCAAAGATGGAATTCGTGAGGCTATCGAGGACATAGGGCAGCCACTTTGCGATTTGGTTATGGAAAATTTCATGAGAAGGATATGGTCCTGTAGGCGTGGTCGTGGTGGTCATTTGGCTGATGTTATTTTCCATTATTAACGGCATACCTTCCTCTTTAAAATAAAGATCCGATCATTTATCTCAAAAAATGGCATTTTTCTTTGAATATCAAAATAACACCTCTTATTGGAAAACCCTGTATATGCCATAAAGCCTAAGCTACACAGGAAAATAGTCTTCCAGAAACTTAAAGCTTGGCTTCTTACGTTCCCAAAGGCTACACTTACTATATACTTTACTAAACAAAATAATAAAACAGGTCTGATTTAAAATTAACCTTACCATTTTAAGCTCAATATCTCTCAGCTGAGCAATAGTTGCAATAGCGTGAGTGCGGCCGGAGTCCGAATCTGTACGCAGATTGATTCGAGTTTTGGGAAATCGTATTCGTTTGGTTAAAATAATTTTTTTTTTAAATAATTTCGTTAAAAAAGGTATGAAAATTTGAATACGGTTGGCAAAACAAGAAAGTTAGCTTAAGATTATCAAAAGACATATTTTCTGTATGAATAGTGGTTTAGGGCGCAGGACATATTCAATTCAAGTTTTTGCCTGTTTTACATAAGAACACTGCAAATATTTTAGAACGTTAGGACTCCGTTTGAGGCTTTCATGTGGTAGTGGGGGAGTCTGTTTCGTGGCTTGGGAAATATTTCTCGAGGGTTTTGGTACACCTTATGTTACAAATTGGTATCAACATGCGCAGAACTATGTATACCTACAAAAGCTTGAAATTTGTCAATTGGAGATACGGTATACTGATATTAACAATGTATGCCCACTACATTTTTGATAGATGATACAGTGACGTCACAGCATCAATTTTTTTTTTATAAGTATATAATAGTTTTTACACCCTAGTTGAAATCATAGGGTATATTAAGTTTGTCATTCCGTTTGTAACGCATAGAAATAATGCTGGTAGAGCAAAATCGGTTGGAAACCCACGCATAATATTAAAAGTTATTTTGATTTTGGCATATCCGTCTGACTGTCTGTATTTTTTTGTAAATAATTCCTGCGTTTCATTTTGATAAGTTTTTGGATAAAAAACACTTGTTCTACGTTAGCTGCAGAATGTGTAATACATAATATTCCCTGTACCTACTATTCGACAAATATTGTTAAAAAGAAAATCATTCAGTTCCTTTTAAATTTAACCAACTTTGGCCCAAAATTCTAAAAAGATTTCGAAGTTCCGTGCATTTTTCAATGCGAATTTCCTGCAAACTATTTGTAGCAGAATAATGATTTATACCTTAAGTCAAAGATAACGAAGAAAAGTCTAGTGAATAACGTCAGGAAAAATAACAAAAAAATGTGTTGAAATGGAGATATTAGCTCGGAAACTTCTAAATAACCGGCCAAGTGCGAGTCGGACTCGCGCACGAAGGGTTCCGCGCCATCGTACGAAATTTAACACTATGTACTTTTTATTTATTTTTTCAAATCAGAGTAGGCGTGAAAAAATAATTCTTACTTATGAGAATAAAGCGAGAAAAAGAAAACACTGAAAAAATCACGTTTCTTGTATGAGGGCCCCTTTAATTTTTAATTTAATTTTATTTTTATTATTTGTTGTTATATCACCAATAGAAATACACAGTCTGTGAAAATTTCAACTGTCTACCTATTACGGTTCATATACAACCTGTTGACGAACAGACAGCGAAGTCTTAGTAATAGGGTTCCCGTTGTTACCTTTTGGGTATGGAACCTTAAAAATGATAAAAGTTGAAGTTTCTTTTTAAATAAAAATCCTATTAGTATGTATTTTCATTTCTTTAGATTGTGACTATTTAAGAAATATAAAGCCTAGATCTGTAGCAAATAACGTCGACTTTTTTTCATTTTTAGTTGCACTTTTTTTAATTATTTGACTCTAATTGTAATTGTTTTTTCTCCTGATATTTCACCGACGAGAAATTGCCATATTTCGTTAAAAGTTGTCGAAATACAAAGAAAAATAGTATATTTAACAATTATGTGCAAAAAACAGTTTAGGAGAGTTAATTCTTGTTAAAAATTTTCAGTTTATTTGAACTGCAAATATTCATTTTTCGTTTTAAATGGTTGCATGTTGGGTTTCTGTCTTTTACGCTAGATGTTTCTAATGTGGTCGGTGGTCTAGGTCTAGGCTAATTATATATGAATTTTCTCACTTTCAGGACACAAATCTACGTATAGCAAATTTTATTGCCTACCAGCAAGCCTGGTATCTAAATTGAAACTTTTGCTGAGTACTGATCCTGACTCCTTTTAAGTCTATGAATATTTTTATATCAGGATATTCTAATAAGGCTCTGTATTCAGAATTTATTACATCCACATTTTCTATTTCACTAAGATAATTTTAAAATTATGGGAACAATACTGTTAGCTATATAGTGCCAGCCACTAACCAGCCGCAATCCAGTTATATACGAGTCATCAGTCATTTGCCAATAGTATAATATTCTTGGTTTGTTATAATTTTGCATTTTGAGCTTTATTAAACTTTCAATTGATGGGAAAAGTACTGAAAATTACATCCCTGTTACAGAAGTGAGCAGTGTATTTCTATGAACCTAGTCAGTCCATATTATATGTACGTATGTATGGCAGTAGGCAGAGTTGGACCAGCTATGCAAATAGCACCGCCAAGTTTTTGAATACCAGTCCATTTTCTCTGAAAAAAAAATGCAATGCTTATGCGAAATCACATTTTTATTAAGATTATTATTTAAATTGTAGGGCACCACCACAAAATAATATATTTCCAATACACCGAATTCTCGATTCATTTCCAATATCCTAATTCAGCCTCTCATGAGAGCACGCACCGCAAGGAAAGAATATTAAATAGCTGGTCGTCGTGGTCGTTAAACACCGAACAAAATGCCGAGCAAGTTTCATAAAACTGGGCGGCAGCGCCATACATTAATTTTTAGAGTTGAGTTATTTGCTTGTAAACTCTGCTGTTTTGCAATAAAATTGTTAAAAATAATAAAAAAATTACTTTCTTTTCCTGCAAGCCCACATTTCTTTAAGAGGAGTCAGTACTCAGCAAAAATTTCAATTTAGATACCAGCGAGCCTTTAGGCAATAAAACTTACTATACGTTGGTTTGTGTCCTGAAAGTATGCAAATTCATATAAAATTAGCGTAGACCTAGACCACAAGTCACATTAGAGACATCTAGCGTAAAAGACAGAAACCCAACATGCGAAAATTTAAGACGAAAATGAAAATTTGCAGTTTAAAGAAATTGAAAATTTTTAACGAGAATGAACTCTCCTAAATTTTATTTTGCACATAATAGTTAAATATACTATTTTGCTTTATATTTCTACAACGTTCAACGAAATATTGCAATTTCTCATCGGTGAAATATCGAGATAAAAAACAAGTACTATTAGAGTTAAACAATTAAAAAATGCGCCACTAAAAATGAAAAAACTCGACGTTATTTGCTAGATTTAGGCCTTATCTTTCTAAAATAGTCATAATCTAAAGAAATGAGAGTACCTACTAACAGGAATTTGATTTGAAAAAAATCAATTTTTACCATTTTTTACAAGTTTTCGAGCTAATATCTCCATTCCAATACAATTATTTTTATTTTTCTCGACGTTATTTACTAGATATCTTCGCTACCTTTAATTTAAGATATAAATCATTATTCTGCTACAAATAGTTCGCCAGAAATTCGCATTGAAAAATGTATGAAACTTGCAAATTTTGGTACTGACTCCTCTTAATAAATTCACAAACAATCACAAATGAACTCTACTTTCAATTATCGCTAAAACTATATACTTCAAATATTCACAATCCAATTATTCTAGAAACATCGATCATCCGAATCCAAAGCTACTTATGTCCGTACTTTATAGATGTCGCTTGATGTTTTCTGTAATAGATTTTACCGGAAGTTCTTTATTTTCGTACATAACTTGTCATTTCATCTGAAGTTTCCATTTCCAATAGATATTTCTTTTTCTATTGCATATAACAATATTGTTACGTGCAACAGAAATAGACAACTGGTGACACCTACTGGAAATGAAGGGTAAACAACTTCAGGTTCGGAGAATCGATGATGGAATCTTCGGGAAGGTTCAGGAATAGAACACCCCAGAATAATCTGGAGAGTTTCTAGACTATAAATAAAGGGTTTTCCAATAAGAGGTGTTATTTTGATATTCATATTTTTGAGACAAATGATCGGATCTTTATTTCATTATAAAGAGGAAGGTATGCCGTTAATAATGGAAAATAACATCAGCCAAATGACCACCACGACTACGCCTACAGGACCATATCCTTTTCATGAAATTTTCCATCAAATCGTAAAGTGGCTGCCCGATGTCCTCGATAGCCTCACGAATTCCATCTTTGAGGTCTTGAATCGACGCTGGGCTGTTGGCGTAGACCTTCTCTTTCACGTGGCCCCAAAGGAAGAAGTCGCAAGGTGCTAAGCCAAAAGATCTCGTTGTCCAGATCAATACCATCCAATTCCGGCCATAAAAAATCATTAATCATCTGTCGATAGCGCAATCCATTCACCGTAACTGTTGCTCCAGCCTAATTTTCGAAAAAGTAAGGTCCAATGACCCCGCGGGACCATAAACCGCACCAAACAGTCACACGTTGAGGATAGAGAGGCTTTTCAACAATAACTCTTGGGTTTTCCAAGCCCCAGATGCGACAATTTTGCTTGTTGACGAAGCCATCGAGGTGGAAATGGGCCTCATCACTCAAGATGAGTTTTCGATGGAATTCCGGATAATTTTCATGCATTTCAAGGACCCAATCAGCAAAGACTCGACGTTGTTGATAATCGGCCGGCTTGAGTTCTTGTGTTAACTGAACTTTATAAGCCTTAAGACCCAAATCTTTATGCAAAATACGGTGTAATGACGTTTGTGGAATGCCTAATTCCAAAGAACGACGAGGAATTGACAAACCTGGGTTTTCTTCAACACTTTCGGCTACAACAGCAATATTCTCGGCTGTTCTTGAGCGACGTGCACTGGTTTTATTCTTCACATCACTAACTTGTCCCGACAGCTCGAATTTTTCTACCAATTTCTGTATTACGGTCCTACAAGGTGCTTCACGACGACCCGAAAATTTTCGAGTTTTACGAACCGTCTCTGCCACATTTTCACCATTTTTATAGTGAATTTTAATAATTTCAATGCGTTGTTGAATCGTGTATCGTTCCATTTTTATTAATGGCGTAGTTTCTACTTGTCAAATGTCAAAAAATGACAGCTGCAAAAGTGACATCTACCGAAATAGCGGGCTAATTAAAATAACACCTCTTATTGGAAAACCCTTTATAATAGTTGTCACCACCAGAAAAAGAGTCTTGTCTTAGATATTACAGTGTTAACAAGCGAAAGTAATAAACGGGCGAAAGTGTTGTAATTGGATTGCGATAATTGAAAGTAAAGTAGTAGCGATAATTAAAGTTGAGATGATTAATTGAAGGTTTGTGAATTTTATAAGATCAGAAGTGAAATAAAGAACTTGTATCTATATTAAATATTGTGTTTTAAATAACGAACCAAAGGCCACGCTCGCAACAATATTATTCATTTTAATTTCCTTATCAATTGAATATTTTTCAAATTTATTATTAATGAAATGAATATGCTTATCACAATCTAATCTTATGATTTTAAAATTATTTAAATCAGTTGATATAGTATAGCTACTGCAATTGATAAGATTAGATTACCTGTTTGCAAATATCCAGATAAAGCAGTTGTACAGCCAAAAAACTTTAAAAATATATGAGAATACAATTTCCAGATGCTTCGATGAATTCTTTTCTTTTTAGGTTGGTTTTTATGATTTCATCTTTTAGCACTAAGCGTGTCCAAAGTAAACTTTGTTTTTCAAATTTAGTTTGTATTATTTTCCGTTTCCTAAGTGAAATCTATTTCGATTTTTTAATCGTTTTTCAACAGTCGATTGTTCACCGGCCCGGCCCACTATTACGCAATACGACCAGCCCACAGGGAAACTTCTTGGTATCTCGGTGGGCCAGTCCAAGCCTGGAAGTGGGTACAACAATTAATGTCGAGACATAATTAAGAAATTAAAAAAAAATTGCAATTTCAATAAATTTACAACTTTTGAGCTAAACTGGAAAATATAAAGTCTCTCACGTGTACCAAATTTCCACCAATATTCCCCCAATTTTAATTACCTCACACTCGTCTCATAAAAATAGAACAACCTACTAACGTAGAACAGCTTCATTCATTAAGTACTCACTAACGCACTGCGGCCTGGCCTTACAACTTAACCACAAACGAAAAAAGCATTTTTCTTGTGAAAGTGAATGACCCCTCTTTGGAGTAGGCACCTCTACTCTTCTACGGCTCTAGAGCTATTCTGGTCGATATGAAAAGAATTCTTCGTGGCCTTTCTTTTTCTTGTTTGCTGTAAGTTTACCGCACAATCTTAGAAACGGGTTTGTATGGCTCGACGGCCTTTTGGGCTTTACTTAGTTTAGTAGAAGAAGTAGACACGTTATCATCAGCAGAACATAATGATTGCTGCTCCGCGCTAATTTTATAGTGAATTTCGAAATGATATCGAAATAAATTGTGTGTTCAAGTTATCCGAAAATATTTTTTCATTTCAGAAAATTGTATCGAAAATTGTAAAATGAGTGAAAAAGTGCAAAAGAAGAGTGAAGCTAAAAACGGAGTGTTTGCTAAAGAAAGAAATTGTGAGAAAAGCTCAGATGAATTGTGAGTGTGTGTGTGTGTGCATGCTTTTTGAAAAAACAAAAGACTGTAGCGTGAAACTCGTTAAATTTCTCTTTCTAGGAACTGGTGGCTAATATTCACTGCTGTTGTGGCTCTTACTGCAGTAACACGCTACTACAAGGTCACTGAGCCGGACCATGTGTGGTAAGCTAGTTAATTGGTTTAGTAAAATAGATTTGACAGCATATTTTAAATAAAAATTTCGATCAGATTATTTTGTGTTAGCTTCGGATAACTTAATTTGCAGTAATATCAATTTTTCTGTTTAAAAGTTCGCTCGCAATAAAGTGAATAAAATAAAGTTCACGTTATACGGGTTTGGTTATGTTTATGAGAATATCATAATCGACTAGGTACAGAGGGACTAGTTGACCAACTTTTCAAAAAACTAACATAACTCTAAATTGATTTGTTATGGATAAGGATATTAGATACACAAACATAAAGCCTTTTTAGTATAGAATTGCCTTTTTTAACTTTACGTGATATATCTAGGTTCCAGCCTATATAAAAATATCGTATATGTATCGGCGGGCGTATACTAACAAGAGAAATCTATTGAACAGCTGTTCGATATAAAGAGTTTAACCACCAGATTCGGCGTCATTTTGAAAGAAAAAAATTGCATAAGTATAGCCTTTTAGTAAATTGAGGTTATGTGTGACAAAGAGAAATATACTTGTTTTTTACTGAAGGAGAAATGTTTACATTTTTCAATAACCAACCACACTAGCAAATAAGGATGGAATAGTTTACTGTTCTTTTTTAAATACTGGCAAATAATGGTGTATTGAACAGCTGTTTAACAGAATTCTCTTTTTAGTATATGTCTGTCGACCCCTACCTCGTCAACATTGAAATTTTTGAAGTAGTAAATGTGTGCTTATCTAAGACACCTGTCAGTTTGTCAAAAATATTAGGCAGTTTAAATTTGTATTTCCAGGTATAATCGTATGCAAGATCTCGAACACCTTTAGGATATAATCCGTCAATTATAGCTGAAATTTACAGTAAATAATCTGAAAGAGAATTTTCCTGCTAGTAAAGACCTCTGTCGGAGTTTTAAAACCCATCAAAGACTTCTAATCCTTAGATTCTAATTTATCTGTACGTCCTGCCAATGTCTTACATTTTTTTTTCTCATGTTCATCTAAACCAGCCTTTGCTGCTTTATCCAATTTTATTGGGTAAATTAAAGCTCTTGAGGTCTTTCTTATGTACATATTTAGGTATGCATCCTGGAATATAAATTAGGAATGGTGATTTTGTTTTCCGTATTGCGATTTCAACGGGGCAGATTGTTCAGCTACTCTGTAAAAAAATTAGGACATTTCAATAAATTCAAGACACGTTTTTTCCTAAAAATAAATGTGGTTTATTTCTGATAGAAAGAGAAAATCAGTTTAATTTTCCCAAATCAATGGAATATTCAATGAATTTAGGTATTTGGCAACTGAAAACCTATGTAGTACGTAAAATTCCCGAAACCTTAAGCTCTCTCAGATGCAAGGAAGAGAACATTCAATCAATTAGGTATTATCACAAATAAGTAAATATACAGATAATGAATCGAATAGGAAAATTTAAAACCAGAAGTCAGATACATGTTGCGAGTCAATTAGAAAAAATTGCAACGTCTCGCTCGAATATAAAATCGACGATGCCTCGACCTGATGTAGGAAGGCCTCAATTGTTTCTTAGAAGTTACTGGAAATTTTTTCCTTAGAGGGTGACAACGGCAGAAAAAATTAATGCTTATTTGGCAATTGGAGGCCGACAAAGGCACAAATGAAAGTATTGTATCTGAAAATAACTCCAATCGGCCACCAAAGTTAATAAAAATCTACCGAAACATTTTCAACACCAAGTACTATATGGGCGGGTTAAAGAGATGGGAGCATCGCTGGGAGAAGTGTATAGACTTACAAGCAGACTTCGTAGAAAAATAAAAATTAATTTCAAGAAAAAATGTGTTCTTCTGTATAAATTTACTGAGACCTTGATTTCTCCTCAAACTTGGGTGAATGTATTCGGAAGGTTCAAGTATAGAGCAGCGTCACTACCTGCTATCTGTCAGATTCAGACCCGAGGCAAAATAAGGCCAGAATTTCATCTTATATAGAATGCTCTACGGTAACAATAGTTCGCGTCGATTCCGATCAGGCTCAATGCTGAATTGACAGATTCAGTGTTCAGTAATGCTCGAGGTTTTGAAGCAGACACAAATCGACTGACGGTTCTCGGAGATATTATCGATATTTTGGGAGAGGGATAACTTGCAGATTAGTACACAGTTATCCTGCTAATTACAAAGATGCTTTTTAAATTGTTATATCACAGTCTTATGCATCCTGATAAACTGTCACATATTGACTGGCGAATTCAGAGAATCTGCACAGTTTGTGCCGGTGCAGGCAGCCTGTTTCACATGTTCTTCACTTGTCCGGCTTTGCAAAATCTAATGGAACTAGTGCGTGATATTTGTCAGTAATGATCCACCCACATTTTGGCATTACTAGAACATTGTTCCTATAGGGACAAATGTTTGTAGTCAGGTGAAATGTTTGATTAGTACCTTCATGTTGGCGCTACAATTCATTTGTACAACATGAAAATCGAAGATGGGAATCAGGACACTAACTCACAACACCACAGGACACTAACTCACAACACCACATACAAGTACTTAAAAGGTACTTCGTTGACAGATTGAAGAGCCGTTTACGTATTGAATATCTGGCAACGAGCACAGACTCATTCAACTTCATTTGGCAACCCATATCGTCCATACAGGACGATGCTCTTGTTTTTTGCTTGAATTTAGATAGATTTAGTTAGACATTTTCAGCTGGCAGCAGGATGGGGGCAGTTTGTATATGAAGGTCTAAGATACTATAGGCCTCTCTCGCGGGAGTCTATAACTATATCTAATAAATTTTTTCTTTCGTTCGTTCGATTATTAATTTGTAAATCAGTTTCGGTCTCGGTGTTGGGAATCTGTGATATTAGACTTGATTCAGTATTTTTGAAACGTTAGTTTTCAATTTGAGAACATTTCTGTTAGCACTTAGAGTTTAAGTCAGTTTGGATAATACTCACACAAGGCGAAGCACGTCGTCTTTAAAAAAAAAAAAAAATTGTTAGCATAATCGGTTTTAATAAATATTTAGTAGAAAATAAAAACAAATTTTTTAAAAATATGCTTTGAACAATAGTGTAATCTTAAACTTGTTGTTTTATGGTTAACTAGATAAAAAATATTAAAAAGAATCATTTATCCATTTGATTAACAATAACAAGTTGAAAATAAGTGTAGGTATATCGTTAGCTTAATATGACAAGGTTTCAACTGCTAGTTAGTTAAGTGTGTGCAAGAAGGATTTCAATTTTGGATAATAGGTATAGCTTATGCTATCTTACTTATCTTAAATTCATTGAAATATCAGAGAAGAACTCAGTGGTATTACATCACTTCCGGTTTAGCAGATAGAACCGTGTTAGATTGAATATGAGAAAAAAAAAATGAACTAAAATGGTTTTAAACGCCAATCTATTTTAGTATGATTTATTTTTAAATTACAATTTCTCAGTCACATTTCAAAGAAAAAATTAAGTTGACGAGTCCAAATAGGCTGAACGGTGTACCTACATAATTCAAAATGAAACTTTTCTAATTACTTTTAAAGGATTAGCACCTGTAAGCTTTTAATCTAAATTGCACGAAAAATTTAAACGTACGTTCGCTCACTCAGCACAAAAACCATTAATTTTACGCTTCACTTTTTGGAAGTATCCTAAGTAAAATTAGCATTTTTAAGCTAACACAAAATTGGGTCGGTTTAGGAGTAACGCAAATTTAACACTTGACTGAATCTGTCTTATTCGTAAACCAGGTAGAAAATTGCCTTCGAAACGTTCTTAACGCAAAGCTCCTTTACACATTTTCTTTACAGTTGGGATGAAACTCATTTCGGGAAGATGGGGAGCTGGTACATCAATAGGACTTTCTTCTTTGATGTACATCCTCCACTAGGAAAGGTAATACGCAAAAGCTTTAATATATACATACATAAATCTCATTAAGAAGATTTTGCAATCAAAGATACTCTGATACTTTTGTAGATGTTAATAGCCCTTTCGGGTGTATTGACTGGCTATAATGGAACATATCCCTTTGAAAAGCCTGGTGACAAGTACAATGGGACAAATTATCAAGGGATGAGAATTGTTAGTTGAAAATGTTTTAATTTTGCTCTTTAAATGTTCTTTATATATATGACCAGTCTTTTTTATATAGTTTTGCACTACCTTGGGGGCTTTAATTGTACCAATGGCATTTGACACCGTGTGGGACTTAACAGAGTCTAAAGAAGCTGCACTGATTGCTGCAGTATATATCATATTTGGTGAGTATACAGCACACATAATATTGCAGACAAGACAAGATGGGTTTAATTAATTTTTGAAGATTTGGAGGAAAAATTCGTTCTTTGATTCTAGCTGCTCATATGTATCAGCGTTAGTCAATCAGCATAATGTCAGCTAGGCTTTAACCATTATGTCAATTGGGACTTTTAATTCTATTTAATTCAGTTCAATTCAATTCAATTCAAGTACATTTATTTATGAGTTATTTTACACAGCTTTACACACATGCGCAACATACATTACTTACTACGCACTTATAATTAATTTACTTAAAATTAACATTATGTTATGTTACAATTATAATTACTATTAACTACCATGTGAATAATTTACATAATCTAATGTTTAGTTAGCTTAATTTACTCTTCACAATCGCTGCTGCTGTTCTCGGTTTCAGAACAGTTAGTATCTTCTAAATTGAAAACACCACTGGATATAGGTGTTGTAGGATTTGAAGTATTCGAATTTTTTAAAAAGTTTAGTGTTTCGACTGAAAGTTTTTCGCGTGGTGTCGCACAGTTTCGAAGAGATGAAATTTTGGGGTCCCATATAAAGAAAAGTAAATTTAATAGATTGATATTTCCTTGTGTGATCTTCTCTAATTTTCCAGATTTCTTTTTGTCTTGTTTTAAGGCTTCTTCTCATATTTGACCTATTGAGAGTATAGAAGCAGATATTATGTCAATTCCATCTACAAGAAGTACAGTGACTGGCATGGCATGTAGTACCAAAAATATTGTTGAACTGGCTTCGTATCCTCTAGCAGTAGCGTAACTAAAGATGTATGCTCCCCCCCCTCGTAAAAAAATCCACTAGGTTCCCGGCTCATTTTTTTTTTCATTTTTTTCTACATCAATAAGTTTATGACTAATGAGTAAAACTTACCTTCTTCACAGCTTTCCGAAGCGCCGATCTTTCGATGATAAGAATTCGTCCATGACTGTCAATATTAATATTCCGACTTTCTTCATTTTCGATGCCAGAGAATTCAGCTGCATCTGTGACATGGTACTACGAAGGTACCCGGGGTACTGCTTGATATAGCAGAGCTATCTACAATTAAGAGTTCAGCTAGTTCTCTAATAGCTGAAATTTATCGAATTCTTTCCAGCATCACGGATCGAAAGCTTAAGAGTTGTTGAGAAAAAGTAGGCGATAAGTCTTCGGAATAATACTCGCAGAGGCGATTTGCTTTTCAACAATTTCATGATCTGTTAAGCCACTGAGAGCTTGCGGTTGAAACAGCGAAAATCTTTCCGTTAAGCTACTCATACTTTCATAGCGCACAGTTAATTGTTGAATTATGATATCCTGACAACGATTAAAAACGAAAATTCGGAACTTTTCTCCAGGATTCTGTATACCTTCATCTATAGATAAAAGCTGGATTTACTTTCCAAGATGTGGCGATTTCTTCAGCTCCTTTTAAAATTGTCGGGAAATTCTGTCTGAGCTCGATCAAGTTTTTCTGAGCTTGCTGCAGCATTGAGGTGGCAGTCAATATATGAATGGTTGGGTCTTGTAAATATTTAGAAACAACCGAATTTTAATTGAGTCAATCTAACTACTTATTAATCCAGCGTTGTTATTTTATGTGGTTTCAAGTTTCATAACTTCATATGGAAATATTAATTTTGTAGGCCACTAGAAACTGTGGGACCCCGCGTGGCGGGGTGTGTAGGCCGTTAGTAATGCCAGTGTTATTTATCCTGAATACATTTTATAGACAAGTTACTTACATTTATGCTATATGAGAAGACATTGGAACCAACGAATCCAAGCATGAATCCAAGCTTATAATTTTCAATATTAGACACTATTTATAGAGAACTATTCATTTGTGTTAGTTTTGTGTTACACATAGAAAATTGTTCACCACTATCTGTATCTGAAACAAAATTACATATGCATACTTCAATCACCATTGCGAAATGTAAATCATGGAATATCACTACATCCAAGTTTGAAACAGAAATGTAAGATGAAGACAGATTTGAAATTAGCGTCTGAAATCTCTGAGATTCATTTCTAACTATATTGGAACTCTTTTTACAAAAGCTAACTTAATTGGTCTACAATGACTCGTAGAGCTTGGTCTTGGATTGTCCTATATAATCCGTGTGTCTCTAATGCATGTTTCAATTGAAAAGAAACTAAAGCAATTGAGAGCAAGTATGCGGCCGTAAAAAAAGCGTCAGAAATTTTTTTGCTTCTATAAGCTATACCTTGAACTACCTCCACATGTGTGTCACAGTCAAACTTGAAGATAAGAAACTTGATTAAGTACTTCCGCTTGCATCTCTAAAATCCTAGTTCAGTAAAGCTTTAAGATGTACTTCCGCGTGTCTTTCGGATACATACTTCAATAAATTTGTCGGCTGGATAGCACGGGGGTTTTTTTTTTAATTTCTTAACGCATAAATACTGGGGAATGTATCTTTTACAGAAGTTCGAAGCAACCTATACTCGAATTCGAAGAGATTTAAATTTAAATATAAAGCTAAAAATTGCTCTACAGATTAAACTTTATTTGTTTCCTCCCCTCTGTTTCCCATTTGATGCTTCTGAAATTATTTATTCCGGACTGGAATCGAACCTACACTTTTAGAATCGGTCAATGATGGGGAATTGAAGAATTTTAAGAATTTTTATTTTTAACGATTCCAAATCAAATTATAAATACAAGAAGAAAAAACAACCGTCTCATCCGGGGTTTGAAACCGGGACCTTCCGCTTGCCGGGCGACTGCTCTTACCACTGAGCTAACGAGACAGATGATTTTCCCTCCTGCACTTATCAATTTGTAATTAGACTACTAAGCCACGTTGCTTTCAGCTGGCATTAACCAGTAACGATGAAAGCGCACAAATAAATTGTAAATTCAATTTTTATTTATTCCGGACTGGAATCGAACCTACACTTTTAGAATCGGTCAATGATGGAGAATTGAAGAATTTTAAGAATTTTTATTTTTAACGATTCCAAATCAAATTATAAATACAAGAAGAAAAAACAACCGTCTCATCCGGGGTTTGAAACCGGGACCTTCCGCTTGCCGAAATTCCTTGCAATCTCTGGAGAGGTGATATCAACAAGTCCCTGACAAGAGTTGCAGCAACCATATGTCCTTCGGCCCGCAACGACATAAATATTACTAGCCATAATTCCGACGTAGAACGTCTTTCCAACAAGTCATGGAGGCTATCATAGAAAATACCTGAATCTCATTAAAAATAAACTTGTCTTCATAAGAGCAATTGTATAAATCCAAAAAAAGAGGAGATAAAGAATCTTTAACGGAACTAATTTTGTTCCCTTGAAGGCTTTCTCGCCATGCACAAAAACCACTATTATTGGTCACCGTGTGACCTCCACCTGACAAAATGTTTTTTTTTTAAATATGTTCCGAAATTTAGTAGTTTACCTACCCTAATTTGTAACTTCGAGCCAGCCCCTCAGACTAATATATCAATATTTTGACAAATGATTCCTCTCGTCTAGCCAAGTAAAAAATTTTACGGAAGGGGTGGGAGGGCAAAATGCCGTCTTACCGAATTACTGGGTGATTAGTAAAATATGCTCTTTTTTCACTAAACGCCCTATATCTTAAAAGTATAGAGTGTATGGTCCATCTTAAGATGACATTGCACGTATGTGCACGTATGCACAACTTCACGGCCTTTCGTATGAATGCTCAATCACCCCCGTACCCCTCCTCTGTCCAGAGTCATGACGCTTCAAATTCAAAATTTCGGATTTCTTTTGTTGTTGTTGTAACTTTCGGTTTTTTTAATACCCCCACTAAGATACACGTTTTATCCAAAATTTCGAACGACCAGAGTCTCCTCTTTAATTTAAGCTATTACACTTATGTTGTATCTGTGACGGTTAAGGAGTTATTAGCTCTTAACATATTCAGGTCACAGATAATTTGTTCCCTTAGTAACTGAAAACACGTCATTTCAAAAAAATATCGTCTAATTTCGGTGTGACCTGAATAGGCTCTGAGCTAATAACACTTTAAAGCCTACCAGTTAGCGCGTGGGGTATTATACGTTAAATTAAAGAGAAGACTCTGGGCTTTCGAAATCGTGTAAAAAAAGTGTATGTTAGTAGGGGTATTTTTAAAAAACTAACGAAAAAAAAACAAATAATAAATTTAAAAACCGGTTAAGCATTCATACGAAAGTCCATGAAGTTCTGCCTTCTTAAAATATACCGTATATTCCGTAATTTTTAAGATATATGGTGTTTAGTGAAAAAAGACCATATTGTACTAATCACCCTGTAACTCTGTAAGGTGACATTTTGACCCTCCTGCCATACAATTTTTTATTTGTCTGGATGAGAGGAATCATTTGTCAAAATATTGACATATTAGTCTGGGACACCCTGTATGTATCAAAGGAGCTGAAATATTAGTGACATGAAAGTATAAGTCAGTAAGTAATCTATACAACAAAGAAGCTCTCATAATTAACCTTACTTCCTATAAACAAAATACTTGGAAGACATTTTTTATACCATTAAACAGAAATGAATAGGAACTCATCGTAGAATTTTTCCTTAGCTTCCTAATGATGGTCACATCACATCTGCCTACACCTGCAAAAATACTTTAATTAACAAATTATGAAAAATTACTGTTTAACCGATTTAACGATGAGTTCCCTGCAAAAAAGCAAAAAATACAGCAGCACATGCAGCATGAATGTATGTGCCCTGTAATTTGCCTGATCTGCGAGCTTTTACTGTGAAAATGGAAGCATTTTATTTTATTTATTTATTTATTTTTGTATTTTTATTAAGAATAGCAGTAAAATTAGACCGCACCCTTCCCTTGAAAAGCTAAGGAAGTAATCTAAAAATTATTGGAAGACTTTTTTGTAATTATGAATGATAATTTAATCATCGGTTACCACGTCCATCCTGCCCATACTTAAGGACCCCGTGTCGGTCGTTATAAAACTAAGAATTACTTTGGGGCTATAATGTATTAGTGAGTTCTTTGTTTTAAGCACAGTTTCTGTCCATATTCAAAATTTAAAAATGGTATTTTGAGGTATAAGAAGGGGTGCCTTTATATATGTTTATAGAACGCGTGGAAGGATAAGTAATTTTATAAGAGCTTCGCGCAAGTCTGAATTTTTAGGTACAATTTTTCCTTTTTTGGGATCCGTACCCAAAGGGTAACAACGGGAACCCTATTAATAAGAATTTGCTGTCCATCCGTCTGTCACCAGGCTGTATCTCATGAACTGTAATAGGTAGACAGTTGAAATTTTCACGGACTGTGTATTTATATTGGCGATATAACAACAAATAATAAAAATAAAATAAAATTAAAAATTAAAGGGGGCTCCCATACAAGAAACGTGATTTTCAAATGACAGCATTATTATTATTTTTGCAAATGACAGCATTATTTTTTCACATGATGTAATACTATAATATTTATGTGGCTCTAATTTTTGATATACTTACATGCAGAGTAAGGAAATGCACACTCACGTGCGCACACGAAAGACTCATGAGTAATTTACGGCTGCTGTGCGCGTTCCATTTTTAAAAACTCATGTGCGCGTGCGTGAGTCGTTGTCATTTTATTAGCGCACGCGCCCATTAGTGAGTAATTCACAATAAGAAAGCACACACTCGCGTGCGCACACGAAATTTATTTCTGCTCATTACTCACGAGTGAGTAATTCACAATAAGACAGCGCACACTCGCGTGCGCACACGAAATTTCAATATAAGAAAGCGCACACGAAATTTCTGACTGCTCATTACTCACGAATGAGTAATTCACAATAAGAAAGCGCACGCTCGCGTGCGCACACGAAATTTCTCACTGCTCATTTCCTACTTGTGTGAGCAATTTCATTTATGAAATACTTGCATTATGTAGATAACGTGGATAATTTATATTTTTAATGTTTATTCGCCTTATGAGCATACATATGTATGTGCAGGATTGAAGGGTTTAATAAGGGAATTTGACAAAAAAATTTCCGTTCTTTAAGATAAGTTACAATTTTATGTCGCCTAACAAATTGGTGTGGCGGTTCAGTAATTAAAATATTTGAAAGAATAGCCGAGGAATGATTTTCACCTATCAAAACCCGTTTTGCACCTATCAGTAAGGATAGGAATTATAATTAGTTCAACAGAGCAGTAGTTCAAAATTTACATGACTACCTTTACTAGTAATTGCTTCACTATATGATCTAAAATGGGTACATTTGAGATGAAATCATCTCAGACGTTCATCACAGCTAACGTTTTTCAAACTAAATAATAATAAACTTTTGGTTTTCATTACCTACGTAAAATTATATTCTATCCATATCTTCTTGCAAACCCTCAATATCTTTTGAATATTGGAAATTATACTCATCGACGCAAGTATATTCAGGCAGCTGCTTAGCTATTTTTTGCCTGTCTCTCTCGCTCGCTTCTCTCACTTTCTAAGGATCACCTATTTTAAATCAAAGTTAACTTAATAATAAGTTAAGAATCAGGCGAATAAACATTTAAATATTAATTATCTACGTTTTCTACATCATACAGATATTTCATAAATGAAATTGCATACACAAGTAGGAATTGAGCAATGAAAAATTTCGTGTGCGTATTCTTCCAATTAATTACTCACTCGTGAGTAATTCCGTGTGCGCACGCGAGTGTGCGCTTTCTTATATTGAATTACTCACTCGTGAGTAATGAGCAGTAAGAAGTTTCGTGTGCGCACGCGAGTGTGCGCTTTCTTATATTGAAATTTCGTGTGCGCACGCGAGTGTGCGTTTTCTTATTGTGAATTACTCACTCATGGGCGCGTGCGCTAATGCCCAAGAAAATCGCACACGACTCACGAGTATGTGCGCTTTGATCGCACACAATTTATTACTCACGCGCGCGTGCGCACGTGAGTGTGCGTTTCCGTACTCTGCTTACATGTATATACCTTTCAACTACGGATATATTTATACATATATGTGCCTTGGCTTGTAAATGAAGTACTACCTACCTGCAATTATAATGTGAACATGAACCGTTAAGGGTTTTAATTTCTCCTTCTACTTTCCTGGAGCCCTCTCATATGAAGGTCATCTAGGCTCGCCTAGTCTCTTTCTCTACAGGTCAATTAGGGACTCTGAAAAAATCTTGCTCTCAGAGTCAGATGGGAGGATGGGGCATGCAAAGAAGGCAGAACATCTGCGCCTTCAACTGAATATGGGTAAGTGACGTAAGGGTCCCTTCAGGACTGAATGTGTGCCGGCATTTTGTTTGTAGGCACGACGAATTTTTTTTTGATTATGGCTGACGGAAGCGGCAGGTTTTTCGTGGAACCTCCCCACACTCTCCGTCATGAGCCGTGGCGAGCTAGCGTGCCGCCCTACAGTCTACGCTGTCCGTCGAGTGATCTGTCAGCTCATGCTGGCAGTCTGGACTTAACGTCTGAAGGCCAATCACTCACTATAGTTCCATAACAACATTCAGTTGTATGCTTAGACTTGAAACTTTGCCACTCTAAATAAAAATTATTTGATACAAATAATATTTTGCTTTCCTATTCTACCGGAGAATGCCAAAAAGGAATCTACTTTAATAAATATAGAACTTCACCCCGTGAAAGATTATAGTCATTTAGGATTTGTAATTAAACGATCATCCTTATGTAGCCAAATCTCTATATTGTGTTTTTGTCAGATCGATTTTGGCTCGCTTTTATGTCGTGCGTATCAATTGAATTGAGGCCGTTCAACAAAGATTCTTCAGGTAACTTTCGTAAACTTCCTTGGAGCGATCTCATTGTTCTTTCTCCATATTCGTTAAGCTTCTGTTTTCCTTGGACACCTTAGATAGGAGACCTACCAACTGTTTCAGAGTCGTTTTCGCTTTGGATATTTTATTGGACCTGATCAGCTCGCCCCAATTTCTAGCGGCTCTTATCATTTAAACTTCTCCTCGCCTCCCTTAGCTATCATTCTTTATACAGGTTTCTCATCATAGCATCAATTGCGGTATGTATGAGCAAATATCTGCTAAGTCTCAACTTTTTAATAACACCTATTTCAAATGCATAGATTTTAATGTATTCAAGGCCCAAATAAGCGTCAGCTGAGTAAATTTATATGAATCTCAATTTTAAGAAAAAAATAATCAAAACTTAAAATCAAAAGAAATGTTTTGCCTTCAATGACGTCAGAGAAAATTAAATATTATTTGAATACCGATCAACAATTTTTATGTTTATGAAATGAGCTTGAATGACAAATTTTGTTTGATAAGAAAATTTTAGAGATATATTTTCCATTATTTGCTGTGAAATTAGCTATTCATAACTGAAAAATTCAACTGAATAGATTTTTTTTTTTTTTTTTGAAAATGAGAAGGAAAACACTTCTTTGGATAATATTTAAAGTTTGGTCACAGTACTGTTGGTATGTCTATCATAACTGCAAGAGAAACTGTTGTAAAATCAGTTTTCATTAAACTTAATTAGTAGCAATTAGACAAAACACTATTGTTGGTTGTTTTCACTTTGTCCATAAAAATTTACAAATTCTGAGTCCTGGTGAATCTAAACGACTATTTCCTCACTTCTCTCACCATACTTTCGTCCCGACAAATGCATCAAAAACAATTTTCTGGTGCTTTGGCAACCATATACGTCATGTAAAAAATAATCAGAAATATTTTCCAAATTGAGCATTTATGACTCTGTCTGTCTTGAATACAAACAGAAAACTTTTAATTAGAAATTCATAGAGAGAGAGAAATTAAATAAATTTAATATGGGGAAAAATTCAAAATTAAGACGACAAGTAAAATTGTTCAAAGGAACTAGAGGGAGAAATTGTGTTTTTCATACATATACATATAAATCCAGTGTAGAAACGTGTAAACATGCCGCTGCGGGATAACTTCTTGAAGGTAGTATGTAATCAATCGAATAATGTGGACATAAAAGATAACTTTTGCAATTATAAATATCATTTTTACTACCATTTTTGTCAACATGAGTGATGAAGGAATGTCTCCTATACTGTAAGAAGTAATCAATAACAATAAGTTTTTGAGAAAAATTCTTAGCGAAGCTACTAGAGCATTGGGACACGACTTAACATGGTTCTCTTGAAGATGATGATTTACCACTGGCGAGCCCTTTGTACCTTGCCATATTGGAGTTAATTTTTCTTTTTATTTTCTTCATACGAATAAATATGAAGAAGATTATTGCACAATTTCACATACTCATCACAAATAGTACAGGAAAGTTTTTTGAAACGTATTATGTATAGGATGTGAGGAGGTTCTTCTGGCTAGTGACCTCCTTTATAATTTTTGCTGTTTTTTAAGGCGCTTAAGTTCTTTGTTGAATCAAGAAACTTGAAAAGAAAACGATTATATTAGATAACTTGGAAGTGTTTTTGTCAACACGATTTCTAGAAAGTATTGCATTCAATAGAATTAAATCTACTGGAAATTCTGAAACGTTAGCTCTCTTAAAGATAGTATTGTGCTTTGTTACAATTTGTAAAGCTCTCAGAAAGTTAAAAATACCAGTCAGCCAAAATGAGAGATCTAATAACTTATCTTGCACATGTTCTGAGACAATTTAAATTAAGGATACCACTAATTGTTCGACAAAAATACCATCTGTTATGATATTATTGCACTTTAGATAGTTAATTAAATATGGTGCCATACTTGCCGGTTAGCCGAAGAAAGTCTATAGTTATGAGATATTAGAGGACATCGCGATGGGTATTATATAGTCTGCAAGTAAGAAATTGGAGTATGTGAGCGCATTAATTCTGTAAATAAAACGTTTGTGAACTTTTTAATTGAAACACACACAAAATCAAATTTTTCTCTTTATTAAAAAACGAACCGCAACTGTGCAAGTGTCATTATCATTTAAATGACACTGATTAGTATGCACGTGTATATATGTAGTATTCGTCAAGTACTAAATTGTTGATTTGTAATAAAAATACACGAAAAATCGTATAAAATAGACGTCTAATATGATATTCGAATCTAGTTAAAGTTCATCCCACCTTAGTAATCCTATATGCCCGAGAAGCTAGCTTTCTTTTTACTTCAGATGGTGTGTAATTATATAAAAAAAAATCTCCATAGATATGTAAAATCTTAAGGAGTATTTCTAAGAAAGGCACCTGCACGATTTGGAATACTAATTGCAATGTCTTCTGAGATGACTGAAAACAATATGGTGAGCGGATATCGTAATTAAATATGCCAATATTATCTAATAAATATATGAAAATTTGTTAGCGAAATAAGATTTTATTGACCGACTCTCCTTTGGACGTACAGACGTTGACCTATGATCCTGCTTTAAAAGCAAAAATATCTTATGAGTTCAATAAAAGCATAGATCTTGTTAGAAATTACTGGGTATCTCTTTGGCATAAACCAAATTCTAGAACGAATAAATTTGGCGAGACCTAGTAAAATTAAATAAGTTTCATGACGTATTAAGATCTCTAATGGACCAATACTTATTTCTACCAGATCAAGCTAAATATAGTCTCAAATTCTAAGAAGATTATTGGCCCCAAGATGGTACAAACAACTTGATCGAATTGTAAGGGTGAAACATGGCATTTAAGTAACATTGGGCATGCATTGTTAGCAACAGGACAATATATTCCACTTTTCTTTCTTTTTCCCCGACAACGTTAGTCAGCAGAATTCCCGACGAGTTGAACAGCGAGATCAGTTAATGGGCAAATGTAAAAGGATGGATGGATTCAGAGCATTTGATAAGATTTGCTCAAAATTTTATATAAGTATTTTACGGAACCCTTTAAAAAATTATAAACATCAATCCCAGTCATTCACTTGAGGCTGCCTTTCACGTGAAATGGTGAAGTCATAATGGTTAATTTTGGCGGAGGGGGGGGGGGGGGGGGGGGGCAATCCACTGAAAAAGTTAGTATGCTATGTAATTGTTTTTCTGACATCACACAGATTTTTGAAAAAGTATTTTGTAATAAATAGGCTTAGCAAATTTACGTAATTTTCAAAGGTTACATCGTGTAACGTATGGCAAGTGCTGAAAAATAAAAAAAACAACAACAAAGTTACTTAGTAGGTATACCGAAATCTAACATGAATCCTGTTGTAGACCGTGAGATATAACGATCAGAAGAAGGAAAGTGTAAACTAAACCCATTATATTTTTGGTGACAAGTTTCAAGTCTTGATTTTGACTCATCAACATGTCCCAAATAGAGAAATTTTTAATAAATTTTTTTTCTATTTTTCTCAAATTTTTTTCATTTTTTCATTTCTTTTCTTTATTCTATTTTTTCATTTGTTTTTCAAATCACTCAATTTCGCTATCTGGGACCTGTTGATGAGTCAAAACCAAGACTTGAAAGTTGTCACCAAAAATATAATGGGTTGTGTGATGAAATAACAAATTAAAAACATTTGTTAGCTTTTGCTATATACCGGAGAATCCAAATAAATTCATTCTTGAACAAATTTAAATAAGAGTGGCTCTAATGGAGAAGAATACCAATTTGATTTTAAACGAGCCTTACAGTCTAAATTCTGTGGTTACGTCAATCGGAGTGGACTCGGACGATTTTTGCCCTTTTTTGTTAATGAAAATTTGCAAAAAAATTATTTAGAATCTCGCATATCTCTATTGTCAAATTCCAAGGTAGAAACAGGTAAATTTTCATTCCTCCCACCACTTTTTTTTTGTGTTAAAGAGTGTCCGCTTCCGCCCCTATGTGTGGGGGAAGGCACACGACCACATATTAAGCATTAAAAATTGTCTTAGACCCTATTGCAGGACAAATTCGGACAAAAAATTTAAAAATATATATTTGATTAGTAAAGTTTACTAAAGATAAACCACATGACAAAGAATAACTCATTTCGTGTTTCCATTTTTAGTATTTCTTTGATACGACAGTTTCTTTTCGAGTTATTAAATCCTAAGGAAAACATATTATTTATAAAATCCTTACTTACGTGCTCTACGAAGAATTTAATCAGAGAAAAAGTACATTCAAACTTGTACTGACGAGATATATGCCGGTCGTTTTAGTTTTAACCTTCGCGGTATATGCCCTTTAAATAAATCGTTGACCAATACCTTTCTGTCCGAGTTCACCCCCACAGTCCGACTTCACCCGGAGTGACGGTACTAAAGCAAATCCCGATATATCGAATAAAACTGCTTTTTCGTTTTTAATGCTAACATGTACGAACTGTGGCGAAGAATATGATGGCGAAATGTAGTAGAACAAATTTCGATACAGTCATTACTCTGTAATTGATTGGGTGATAAAATCCAAAACAGAATTTTTTGATACATCGGATTTCGCCTAAGAATCACAGACTTATTGCTCCTATAGAAAAATATGGCTCTCACAAATTGTAGTCCAATATTATGTTTTATTATGTAATTTAAAATAGCGAGTTGAGGAAATTAATGTTGTTTGGACGAAATCTGAGCAACTTTTATGTCAAAAGACAGGACAAAGTTACATTTTTTGACATCATTAAAAGGAACCATATTCCCCACCTTTAATTTGTTAGAACTTCTATTATTATCTATGGAAGCTATAATTCAATATCTATGATTTATGTAAAATAAAATCTTTCTTCCGCATAATAAGCTTAATGTTATTTCAGCCGGCCAACTAGTCGGACTAAGCAAATCGTACTTTATGGTTTTGCAGTAGTAATGTAGTAGTTGTAGTAGTATAAGAAATCGTCACTGTCTCCATGTAGTAGTATGTGAAAGTGAAATTGTCACGGTATATTTATTTCGCCATGTAGTAAGTATAATGCTGCTGGAATCTATATTGTTCTATAGTAGGAGAAGCTTAGAAAGCAGATCTCCAGTGGGGAATCTATGAAAAAGTTTAGAGTAGGGTAAGCTAGTAGTAGTAGATGCCCTGTTACGATCTGAGCAAGCTAGAAATAGCAGATGATCGGTAAAAATGAAAGACGTATTCCCTTTGAACGCCAATGTACTAATCTTCATTTATTTGAATATCGCTAGCTTATTTATACAAAGTTACAATTTGGAAGACCGTAAAGTGAATTTGCGTGACATAGCTGACACCTTAAAGATATTAGAAGGTAGTGTGTTTACAATTTTACACGAAAATTTGGGCATGCGAAGTTGCTTTCGAAGTGGGTGCTGAGTTTGCTCACACCGGACCAAAGAAAACAGCGCGTCAATGATTTAGAGAGAATTTTTGGAGCTGGATGGAATGGATTTCTTGCATCGGTATGTGACAATGGATGAAACATGGATCCATTACTATCCACCTGAATCAAAAAGATCGTCAACTGAGTAGACAGCAGCTGGTGAAAGTCGTCCAAAACCACCAAAAACTCAAAAGTCAGTTGGCAAGGTTATGGCAGACGTATTTTGGGTATTTTGATATTTTGTTCATCGACTATCTTGAGAAAGGTAAAACTATCAAAAGCAAATATTACGCAGGATTATTTGATATAGTAGTCAAGAAAAAAGCGGCATCACATGCAAAATAAAGAAGTGCTGTTTCACCAAGATAATGCCCCGTTCCACAACTCGATGAAAACGATGGCTGTTGAATGAAGTACGCTTCGAATTACTCTCCCACTCACCGTACTATCCCCAGCGACTACTGGCTTTTTGCAGACCTCAAAGGCATGCTTCACGCAAAGAAATTTGGTTCAAATGAAGGAGGTCTATTTGGAGTGCAAAGGCGAGTCATTCTACAAAACCGCCATCGAATATATAGAGGATTGTTGGAATGTTAGTATGTTGATGAATAAAGTCGAATTTCTAAAAAGAAAATTGTTTTTTTTTAGTTAGACCGGAGACTTGTTGAGTGATGTGTTATGTAAGTGCAGAAAATGACGCTTGTTAATTGAAAACCATTTTCAGCTTCGCAAAAAGAGATACTTTGAGATAAATTTTGCATAACCGATGCGACAGTTTCCATCTGAAGTACTCTAATATGTTTTTCGATGTTAGTTTTTAGCTACTGAATTGTCTGAGATTTGTTCATGCATACTTTGTCTTTGAAATATCCACAAAGAAAATAGTCTGGTAGCGTCAAGTTGGGTGAGCATTGAGGTCTTTGAATTTTCGCACCCTTCGATATTATTCTTTCACCAAACATCTCTCTTAGTAGTATAGTGTGCAGAGTGGCTACATCTTGTTGAAACCACAACTGAAGTTGGTTTTCTATCATTGGAAGTAGAAAATTTTGCAATATGGGATTTTACATCTCGTACCGTTGTTACATTACCATCCTGATTTATGCAAAAATATGGTCCAATGACTCCATCCGATGTTAAACTGTACCAAACAAGACATAAAAGGGAATGCAATTGCCGTTGATGGATAAATCTTGGACTCTCAGTACCTCAAATACTGCAGTTCTGATTACTGACTTACACATTTAAGTAAAAATGAGCTTTATCGCGCACTACATAATTAAGACGCTATCGATGATCCGTTGGCTTCAATTCTTACACCAGCTGCACTTTTTAGGTAAGCATATGTAAGTCCTGTAACAAAATGATGACCAGGACAGACCTAATTATCCAAAAAGTCTTCGAAAAGAGGTTCGTGATTTGTCTTCAATACTCTACCTGACAAGCTTATGGTTTCATTCCAATCCGAATCTTAGTTGTTCAATATCGAAACCATGTTGTCGAACTTTATCAACCAATCGCTGAATAATTGGATTCCTGGAGATTTTCCTACTTTGAACCGCTGATAAACTCCAATAATAAGTATATATTTAAATACATAATCGTTCTCTGCTTAAATACATAATCATTCTGTGCGTTTATAACTATATGTATATATGTAAGTACATTAGTATAAGAATTGGTTATTATAGTTTTGAGGTTAGATTAGTAGATATTATTATATTATTATAAAATATCTAAGAGTATTTCATTTTTACACGCTTGTTATGTCCTTGAATAAGTGATAAGAATAAATCAGGCCTGTCCTTTACAAAGACCATATTTAATCAATAGCAAAAAATTTAAATTTAAAATATGTTTCATTTTGAAAACACTATTTCAGATATTGGTATGCTAACCTTAAATCAGTACATTCTTTTGGATCCAATATTACTCTTCTTTATGACAGCATCAGTTTGGGGAATGGTTAAAATATCAAAAAACACTGAAAATGGAAGTTCATTTTCGAAAAATTGGTGGTTTTGGTTATTTTTCACTGGTACAATGCTTGCGTGTACTATAAGTATTAAATTTGTTGGACTATTCGTAATTATTCTAGTTGGATTGCACACCATAACAGAACTCTGGAATATTTTAGGAGATCTTAATAGATCAGTGGTAAGTATAATTTATTTTACTGATTCACTTTCCGACATTTAATTAATTTCATTATTATTTTTACACTAGACTCAAACTATAAAACATTTAATTTGTCGAGCAATTGGTCTTATTATCTGGCCAATGATTGTATACATGATATTTTTCTATATTCATCTGACAGTACTTAATCGAAGCGGTAATGGAGATGGTTTTTACAGTTCAGCGTTTCAGTCTAGACTAATAGGAAATTCATTGTATAATGCGACTATGCCAAGAGAAGTTGCTTTCGGGGCGATTGTCACTATTAAAAATCACAAAACTGGCGGAGGCTATTTACATTCACATTATCACCTTTATCCAAAGGTAGCAGGTTCACGTCAACAACAGGTAAATTTTAGAAATTAATTAAAATGTCTCGAAATTACTACATTTTACTATGAGCATATTCAAAATATTTATAATAGTAATAAATAAATAAGCTATACCTAAGTCAATCAACTTTCCAATAATATAGTGTTTTCGGTTCAGTTGCTTACACGTCTATGAGAGTGTCATCCAAGCATTTATCTATACCTTTATCTTGTTATGAAAGAGGAATGTCCATTTAAGGCCCGATATCAACAGACATGAGAGATGTCTTAAACGATGCATTATAATATACTCTGAACATTTTTAGGGTTCCGTACCCAAAGGGTAAAAACGGGAATCCTATTAGGCTCCGATGTCTGTCCGTTCGTCTGTCTGTCTGTCTGTCTGTCACAGGGCTGTGTCTCATGAACCGTAATAGGTAGACTCTTGAAATTTTCACTGAGTGTGTATTTATATTGCCACTAGAATACAAATAAAATGAAATTAAAAATTACAAGAAACGTCATCTTTTCGGCGTTTTTATCTCATTCACTATTATTATTATAAGTAGGCATTATTTTTTTAAATGACGCCTACTCTCATTTGAAAAAATAAATAAAAAGTGTATAGTGTTAAATTTTGTACGATGGTACGGAACCCTTCGTGCACGAGTCCGACTCTCACTTGGCTGCTTTTTTTTATGAACAATGTTTATTTCAATTAAGCGGGGAAAGCTTGGGGGTCAAGGTTTGATCTAGTACATTTTGGAAAATGTACTACAGAATCGAATTCCTTAGGTCCTGAGAGGAAGTGAAAGTACCCACACTCCTATACTCGGAGGCTTAAAGAGCCATCCTCATGCTCAATTTATTAGTATTTCCCTCTTTTTTATTCGAACTGAGGTTTCCACCTCAGATCAGCTCTAACTCGGTAGGGTTATGTTCGATCGGATAAGGGTTTCACTGTACGCCTCAGCTCAATATATATAATTCGTAGAAGAAAATTTGTCATTGCATATTTTTAGGGGGGGTAGGAAACTCCGGCGGATGAAAGCTGGTTCCAATACAGCATGTTGCATATCAAATTAAAGATCTCGCCGAGTACCTACTATCGGCTGGTGTGCCTTTTTCCCGATTCAGAAAACTTTCTCGGGATGTTTTTGCAACCGGAAAACCCATTTTCATGCACTTGAGTTACATACACCCCAGATACTACATTTCTCATATAATTTTTTCAGTTCTTTCTTCCATGGCCATTAGTGGTGCTCTATTGTGAATAATTTTTTCATAGGAAGTCATTTTCCACGATGAACCAATTCCACGCAATCACAAGAAGTAGAAAAGTCCGCTTTTTCAACCAAGAAAGTCGTTCAAGTTACATCCGATCGCCAAAGATTTCCCAGCTTAATTGAAATAAATATTGTTAATAAAATTTGTTCAGAGTAGCATAATGCATCGTTTAAGACATCTCTCATGTCTAAAGTTGTATGAAAAATGGGCATTCCCCTTTCGTTAGCTATTCTAAAGAAATATTTGATATAAGAAACGATGCGATATTGCGATGTCATTTCTCATAAACTTAACTAATTTTTTGACTTAATTATCTATATAAAAGAATACTCCTAAATGGCTGCATATAGCACATATATCACAGTAGCTGTTACATCAAGATCAAGAAGTGATTAGATATGGATATGATAAGGTCAATAATATCAATCTAATTTCAACAGAATGGCCTCATCATCATCATCTAATTTTTATAATAGCTGTGATCTCAATAACTCTTATAACGAGATGAAAATTAGATTCGAACAAGTCTTCTAGGTATACCATCTGATAGGAATATCAAACAGAAAAATTCACTTATATTCTTCCACTCAAGACTAAAATTCCTTTCAGTAAAATTCATAAATTTTTCGTCTCAATTTAATTTGACCCAAGTAGCCCAATAAGGCTCTAAATATGTTTTGGGTAGAGTAATCCCTATTTTTATCCTGTTTGAACAATTTCCTGAATTCGTCGTTTTATCTTCTTCTCAGATAACAACATACACACACAAGGATGACAATAATAAATGGCTGATAAAACCGTACAATAAAGAATCCTATCCAAAGGTTCGAATTCTTAAGCATGGCGATTTAGTACGTCTGGAACATGTCCAGACCAGACGAAACTTACATACACATCGGGAGCCGGCACCGTTGACGAAAAAACATCATCAAGTTACTGGATATGGTGAGGTACTGCATATCGACACATATCTATCTACCTATATGTACCTATATATATATATGTAGGACTTTTGGGAATATAGGGAGTATGTGCTCCAAAATATCCTCATAGAATTTCATGAAAGTTATTCAGATCTGATTATGATACGTGTGCCCTTTTGCTCTTACAGAATGGTACAGGGGACGCAAACGATGTTTGGAAAGTACTAATTGTTGGAGGGCGACAAAATGATTCTGTACTAACGGTCACCAGCAAACTTTTAATCGTTCATTACCTACAGAACTGTGCCCTTACGGCCAGTGGAAAGCAATTACCGAAGTGGGGTTTTGAGCAGCAGGAAGTATCATGTAATCCCAATATTAGAGACAAGAACGCATTCTGGAACGTCGAGGATAATGTGCACAGTGAACGTGAGTATTGGACTTATGGTTTCCTCATGTATAGTACATTTACGTATAGCATCATAATGGTTTTGTTGAATTTCATTATTGCTTTCTGCAATGGCATTGACAGACTGTTATTAACCCTCACGTATTTACACGTTTCTATTTTATGTGCTGGATGGTGGTGATAAAGTGCCTAGCGTCAGTTTTCATGTTTACAGCCCAGGATTTTTTCCAAGATTCTTAGAATCTCATGCCGTTATGTTTCAAGGAAATTCTGGACTTAAGCCGAAAGAAGGAGAAGTTACTAGTAGACCATGGCAATGGCCCATTAATTATAGGGTGAGTATTTTTCTGGTTTTTGATGTTATATATATTTTGTGTTATTATGGATGTCGATAATTGAATGAAAATCTATTTGACTCTTTAGACTTCCTTTATTTGATATTAATGACATAAAATAAATTAATAATGGTACTCAAGTAAATATATAAAAACTTACTAAAAGAATGGGCAAAATTTTCAAAATTATATTATCTGATATTCCCAATATTTAGCAGTAGAGTTCTACAAGGTTCAATATCAGGGACTTTACTGTCCAGAATTTTCTTTTTAAAGAACTCTCTGAACAGATTCAAAATAAAATTCATATGCTTGCTAACAACGTTATACGAGTATATGGCTTAGAAGACAATATACTAAAGATGCCAGCAAATTTATTATTTCGATCTAGATTATATTTATTGAACATCGCTTTACTTTTACGAGATTTTGCTGAAACAAAGTCAACTAAATCTCGGGAAATAGCTGTATGTATATATCGATAAAGTATAATCTCATTCTTTTTGTATAGAAAAGGGACGAAAGATCCCCAGAACGGAAGCCAGGCGGGCCATTGCTCTAATATGTTAAAAACCTTTTCAGCAAAACCTTCCTGTCCTCTTAATGAAGAGCATCAAGTCTAGGTGAGGTAAGTTTTTTAGCTTATATACGGACAGGAGGGCAAATGCAAGCGTTTCCAGCTTACTTCGGACAAAGGCCTTACTGTTAGTTTTAATGCCATCGTGTAGATAGCTTAAGTCCAGGTATTCAAAATAAAATTATAAAGTAATATGCTCTAATGGCCAGTTTCACAGTCGAATTTAAACCAAGGTTTAGTTTAAACCATCCTCCAAATTTAAACGTAGTTTAAACCCAATCGGGTTTCAAAGTGCATTCTTTTAGTAACATTGGTAATACTGAGTAAATTGTGAACTAAATTAGTTATCGATGCCATTGTGAAGCAATTTTGCTATCAATCAATCTGTCAGTTGGAAAAAATAAACAGACCAGAAAGTACAAAATAAAAAATATGAAGTTATATTGACTAATTTTAAAGATGCCATCATACAAAAGGGCTGCAAATTTTAATAGAAGTGAAGTTGAGCTATTGCCTTCCTTAGTGCATAAAAAAAGGCATATAGCAAAGTGCAAGAAAACGAACAAGTATACATTCGAAGACAAAGTCACAAAGTTGTTTATTTAAACGGAATCTAGCATTCAAATAAACGTCGTCCCACTCATTAAAATTATTTGGCCGATTTTTAATTACTCTCGGTCATCGACAGAGTTTTGAATTTTACTCAAAAAGTCTTCTTCATCGTTAAAATTGTCTAAATCTGAGCCCACGATAAAATTATTTTCTTGATTCAAACAAACAATGCTACTGTCAAGATAAAATGTCATGCATTTCAAATACTTTTATCATGAGTTTAAACCGAGGAATGGCACGCTTTAAACCAAACTGTGAGACACATTCGTCGAGTTTAAACTAGATATTTGGTTTAAACTCAGACTGTGAAACTGGCCATAAGGGTCTTTAATGGGTCAAAGTCGATAAAGTAACTAAAATTTCACTCCGCTTGGTACCACAGTAATATATTCACTTCAGGAAATTCCTTTTAACATTAGTTTTCAATCGTTAGAATTGGTGTAGTCAGTCCTTTCTGATATATAATTTTTTGAAAATACTCTTTCCTATCAACAAAATCAAAATTCACAAAACCTTGACCCCTTCTAAAAAAGGTTCGGTTATTTTTTTCTTGTTAAAATTGCCATAGAAGATTCAAGTTAATTTTGTTTCGGTAAAAGAAAAAATTCAACATTACTTTTTGAGACAATGGTGAAGTGTATTGAAATAAATGTTTTTAAATACAACAGATGCACTGTTAAGCTATTTCGGAAAGAAAAATAAGTGCCTATCTCACTTTCTTCGACCGCTATGACCAAAATTTCCCTACAACACGTAATTAGCGAAAAATTTCGAAAATTTGTAATAACTCGAAAACTACAAAAAACCGTAGAACATACATGGGGTTGATTGAGGGACACCATGTATATTTGTATGTATATGTTGAATATATGTAATGTAATATAATTAATTTAAAATAATTGATAAATGTGTATGTTGCTCTGATTAAAGTGATCAGTTATCTAGTTATAGTAATGCTTTAGCTGAGAAATAGCAATTAGGTAAATGTTCGCCTTGTGGTGCTACGAATATTATTCAGTATGACTTTATAAAGTATGGTATATCTCCTGCACGGTTTAGGATGTTCTACCAGGTAACGAGGTGGATACTACTGATATATAGATTATATTTCTCCTCACCACTCAGACTTACCAAAGATTTATTCATATTATATATTATATTCGATGCCCCCCCCCCCCCCCCAACCTTACTTTTAGAAGTTGTGGCCAGTTGAAGATTTCGCCAATATTCGTGAACCCTGATATGAATAAATGAATATAACTTTTGAACCACTCTATAGATTTTGGTTATTGTTGGCTTATTAAATAGCCAAGAATAGTAGATGTCGAAAAGTGGAAGAAAAGAGCGGCGTGACAATACCTGTATCAGTTTTGGCACATTCAACATAGATCATAAAATTGCATACAGTCATAGAAGACCCTACGTACCTACCTGTGATTATTGCTTGTATGCAAATTTATGATCTGGCTTGAATGTGCCAATAAACCTACGATGATGAAACTGCTACAGGTATTGGCATGCGGATTTTTCCAGTGATGGAGGGTGGTGGGGGCATTAATATGAAGCAATAAATTTGGGTTGCATGGAAGAAAGTTTTTGAAATAAATAACGGTATTTATGAAATTTATGTGTAAAAAATATCAAAATTTTGGAATTATTTGAGAATAATTTAAATGCTTTTTAAAAATACAGAGTATAACACTTTTCGACATCTACTATTCTTGGCTATTTAATAAGCCAACAATAATCAAAATCTATAGAGTGGTTCAAAAGTTATATTCATTTATTCATATCAGGGTTCACGAATATTGGCGAAATCTTCAACTGGCCATGGTCCTAAAGGAAGGTTTCTAGGAGGGGGGGGGCAATTTTTTGATCAACTTAGCTCAAGGAATCGCATGGTATACCGGAAGGTATCTTGATCTGGATTACCCTGTATGTACCTATACTTGATTACCGACAAAGGAATTTGTTCTATGCTTTTCATTTTCCCCTTTTACAAATGGTGTAATCGTAAAGTGAGAACGTCACTTATTACATGAATGCTGATTATTAATTTTCCGTTAAGCTAAATCTTATCATTACGTAGTAATATGTAATAGGAGAAGCATGCCGTATACGTAGCTTCTATAGAAGCAACCCTTAAGCAAATGTAGTTCCACTCAACCCAAAATTATGATGTTTAATGCATCAAGGAATCTCGTTAGCAAAGTTATTCTGTAATTAAAGATTCATGTGTGAGTGATATGAGTGCAATATACATATAAGTATGTGTACATGTTTATTGTGAATGAAAATAAAGTAGATGAGCTCAACAAGTGTCAAGATATTTAGCATTTGTGTGTAATGCTTTATTATCCGAATTTTGTTTAATTCATTAGGTATGTCAATGTTCCCATGTCAACGAAAGGTTTGCCCGTAGGTGATAAATGATTTTGTAATTATCACTTAGATTCAGGCTTTTCATTGGAATGGAATTGGTAGATGAATAAATCAAAATTATCATAGTATGGCACTTTAGAGGAATGCATTGTTACATTATTAAGTATTTTGCCACCTGTTGAACTTGTAGACTATATCCATCCTCATCAACAAAACAACATAATCGTTGCAGAGTAGAGCACTTCTATATGAATCCTATGTTTACAGATCATAGACTTTCCACTGTTTTCTTAGCCACCGTTGGTAACTTAGGATAGCTATCATGACAAATTTTTAGTGAATCCAATATCATAATTATGGACATAATTTAAAAGTAATCGTAACAGGCAAGGGTTGGAATCTTAATTATGTATACGTATACCTTTTTCAGAGAAAGTTAATCCTTATGTAAAAAGATTTAATCCTAGCAGGTACATTAGAACTTTTATAAGTGCGAATTGATGAAATCGTAGTAAGAGCTGAGTAGAAAATGATTTGATCTTTGTACATACAATAGAAATAGTATTATTATACAAAAAATGCTAAGATTTCTTTCTATTCTTCAATTAAAAAATTTTTTAAAAGGAAATTCGTCACAATACATCTACATATCTAGTTGAAGTTTTACATTGGGACTCTAATTAGAATAAAGCCCTATAGAAGGTTTGCTAATTTTAGTACTAGTATTCGTTATGCTTAAGTTATGTGAAAACATATTTATTTAATGCTAAATTAATTTTACTGTACTAAGCTTAAATAATTTCGGACTAGTTCTATTGTACTACGGTTAAATTATTTTGAATTGGGTATAAATTTGTATGCATTCAGATTACTTATAGCTAAAAAGGTATATTTGTAATAGTTCTATAGAGATATCATTGGTATTAACCCGAATTCCAGTAAATCTATTCTTCTGTTTTAGGATTCCGTACAAAAAAAAAAAATAAACGGAACCATTATAAGATTGCTCTTGCATCCGTCCGTCTGTATATTATAGCAGATTTTTCAAAATATCCCTGAAGTAGGAATTCGAAATTTTGGTTTTTGGTAAAATGTTAAGTCTTCATGACGTGCACATACTTCGAAATTTAAGGGGTAATATCACCTTGTGTTCACTAAATTTTACACGATTTTCTGAGACATATCATGAAGAAGGGGATAGAGATATGAGGTTACAAAAAACATATTTTATTTTAATTTCACAATACAAAATGGCGCCATAGCACCGCATACAACGAAAAAAAATTATCTCGGATGGTCGACATGGGCGTACCGCCGCAACTCACAATCTTTAATGTGGAACAAAAAACCAAAAAGTTTCTTAAAATATAGTCCAAAATTTAGTAAACGTCGTAGGATTTTTTCGAAAATTTCATTAAAAAAAAAAATTGGCGTCATTTGGAACTTTTTTGTCTTGTTATTTTTTTCAAAAAAAATCGCTTATAAGATCTATAAAAATGAATTTATTAAAAAGATCCTACGACGATAACTAGAAAATATTGTTTTAAAGTTGGAGTTAAAAATTCAAATCAATCGGATAAAAATTGAGGGAGCTACTGGTACGGCTAGCTTGAAAAACATGGTTTCGAGAAAAACGCGTTTAAAGTTTCAAGTTAAATAATTTTAATAAAATTTTTGTTTTACCTCTAATCTCCGAAGTCTGCTCCATACAATTGGTCTTCTAATTGAACGTGATCTTCCTCCTCATCCGATTAGTCAATTTTAAAGCAAACTATTATGTGTCGGTATAATTTACATAAAGAATAATAAAGACCCCAAACGAATGCTTTTCCGTGCAGTCAAAAACCCGTTAACTTTGCTTCACCACGACTGTTCTCGTAAAAACGACCCCCCTCCCTTAAAGTGTTTTAATCTCATGCTCGACTTTTTTTTATCATTCTTGGATACTTTAAGGAGTGCTTAAGGCAAAAAGAAAAAAGGAAAAAATGTCACAATGTGGTATTACCCCTTAAGATTATGAAATATAAATTTTTCAATTTTTAATAAGGTGAGTAGGGCACCCTCAAAAACATATTTTTTTGTATTATCATTTGAAAACGCTACTTTCAAGGATTAAAAGAATTTTTTTTTCCAAAATTTTTGGTTAAATGGTTATACCTATAATATGTATATGTATTTCCCAAAATGTGCGAAAAATAATGTTCCCCCTAATCTTCTAGGTTTCTATAGTTAAAATTTTGATATTATCACAGTTAGTAACTGTCATAAATAACAGAAAAACTTCAACCTCATAGTTAACAATATCTTTTAACTTATAGAACAATTCTCGATGGAACCCTGATTTCGTTAGGCCGAGTCGCTATTGATTGTTTTTTTACGAAGAACAAAGATATATTTGTAGTACAAAAATAGTTTGTGCAACCCCATTTTAACAATGGTTGTGTGGCACCCAATTATTGCAAACTTGATACGTTATTGTACGCTGATTTGAGAAACGCTGTTATATATGAAAGTTATACGTACTTCTTTATTCCCACCAGAGTTCACAAATATGTGTAACTTCAGATTTCTGGGGGGAAAGCCTATGTGGAGTAATTCTTTGTTCAACTCCTTAAAAAAAAAACAACTTTATTTTACGTTGATCCGAGACACCATTTATATGGGAATAATTTACTTTAATTACTTCTATTGGGAATTCTTTTCACCTGGTTGGAAAATGCAATGATTAAACTGCAACTACTATCCCTGTATAAAGCTATCAAAGCTTAAAAAACTAGTTACAATGTAATTTACAGGTGAGCTGAAGTTTTCGACATAATTTGTTATAACGAAATAGTTTTTATTTTAAAACAAATTAATTTTAGTTCTTCTTATGTACTTTCATTTACAAGCAAGAATGTAGGATTATTTGTTAGCTGTAAAAGCCATCTGTAAATTTTATAACACGGAAATTCCCTTCTTATTTCTCATTCAGTCCAAAAACAGAAAAAAATGTCTTCATTAGCTAGGAACATCCAGGTAAAAACTTTTTAGATGTTTTGTCTTATGTAGTTATGAGAGAGTATCCTAACGAAATTCACCAGCTTTTGTATAATTTACCTAATTTCTTTCATTTATTTCAGGGACAGTTTTTCTCGGGAAGCGTTTACCGTATCTACTTGTTGGGGAATCCAATAATCTGGTGGAGCAATCTCATTTTCCTGTTACTGTTCTTAATCGTTTTCTTTATCACCGCCATTAAGGAGAGACGAAACCATGGAGAAAATGTAAAAAATGGTAATTTTTAGTGATGGCAAGTAAATTTCTCATCAACTTAATGTTTCCGTACATGCTGCAACAAGCAAAATGTTTAAGAGAGATTCCAGAAGTAAATGAATAAGGTAAAGTATTGCAAGCAAACAATAAAGTGTTGTCATCATCATGCTGAATGACATCCCCCTGAGCTAATGTAATTCAATTCGAGGTCATACCTGATGTAAAATGTGAAAACATCAAATGAGAGAACCTTCATTTTGTAGTCATCATAAGTAAGATGGAAGTGATAAAGGACGTAAAGGGTGACTGAGTATGCTAATTATATTACTGCTATACTGAAGACAACCCCTGTCAAAATTATCTAATACAGAACATCTCCCACTCTTCCCTTAGTGCTAATGTGTACATTTATAAAAGCTATGTTTTCTCTCAAGTTCCAACAGAAAATGGAAAATCTTTACGAGGTGCTGCTTGGCTTTTCGGAGGATGGATCCTACATTATCTACCATTCTGGGCAATGGGAAGAGTTTTGTATTTCCATCATTATTTTCCTGCACTCGTGTTCAACTCTATGCTAACAGGTATGTACAACATTTCAATATTCACCAGTTATATACATTTATAAACCTAATTACGTATCTGCATACCTATGTAGATACGTGGAACACAATGATGTTTTTAAATTAAGTTACTACAGTAACACTTTGATGGGGTTGCTACTACTGAAAACTTGTTGCAAAATTTGAAACAGAGAATGAAATTTTCATCAACGGATATGGGAACAGCTGCAAAAAACTTTCCTTCAGGATATAATTTACGGCTGAGTTGGGTACTTGCTACGTTAATGAATTGTTGGTTGAGTTACTTACAGGTATAAATGGTCCCATCGGTAGCGATGCTGGTGCTTATTATGCTACAGCAGCACTACTTCTGGCTAGTTAGAGTTATTTAGTTGGTCAAGTTGGGCCTTGGTAACTTGATATAATAGATAAATCGAACTTTGTTCTAGCTAATTTCAACAACTAAACTAAACTTTCCAGAAAATTGTAATATTATAGAGAAAGTTGTTGTGTCGTCAAATTACTCGTGAGTAATTTTGTTTTTAAGTACTCATGAAACTTTATTACTTAGATTGCTAATAATAGACATATGTAGAGTCGGGATCTGAAAATATTGCTATCTATAAGTTAGTAGTGGTACAACATTAATATGTTACGCATATGCATCTTATGGAGTCCTTCCTTTCTTATAAGTTAGGAAAATTTCTTCAATTATTAGGATATTCTTCTGTCAATGGTTCATCATTAATTTTTATAATTCTTGTATTATATGTTTTAGTTAGAACAATTATTTACTTGTCCCAAAGTATTGTACACACTCGGTAAGAATAATAAAATCTTTTCTTTAGAAATCGATCTACCAGCGAAAATAAAACATATCTTATCCTTGAATGAATTCTAAAAATAATGCCTGTCTCTGTGGTTTGTTTCAATCAGGCTCTCCAAATTAGTAACGTACCCAGGACTTGGCTAGGGGGGGGGGGGCATAGTTATCCTAAGTTCAAAAGGAGTCGGCAAAATAGGGCTCTAGAGTCGCGTTCTGCGCCCATTTGAGCAACTAAGAACTGCTATTCTATATTTAAAGATTTTATTGGATTTTATCGGACTTTGTATACAGATTGCATTTTATACATAATTTGTAAATTATGTTAAAAAACAGACCTGCTGGGGGGGGGGTTCCTGTCGTGCCCCTTATAAATATCAACTCAACTTCCAATCTTTGTTTTATAAGATGTTTTCCTAATTGATCTTATCTCACGATTCTGCTCCACTGGTTAGCTCATCTATATGAAAGTTCGATTTAATAATTTGAGTGCTAACTAGATTAGATATCTTTCTGAATTTCTGTCGACCAAAAATTTAGACAGCCTGTATTATGTCAGCATCTCTAACACGATGAAACATATATGACTGCAGTTTCCTGACCATACCCAGCGAGAAATATGACCAAAATTACATTCATCCGTCGCCAATTACGGAAGGTGAAGAGTACTCTCTTTTAACTGATCCCTTCAATATTTACCATATTTACATGCAGAGTTGAACCATGTTTCAACCCGGATTTAACTCCATGTATACACGGTTTACATATCAAATATATATTCTTTCAGTATCATTGTCATTATACCGAACTAGTGCCGAGTAAAGGAAGTAAATATTTTGCTTAGCGAATATTTAGAATATATATTCTCTTATGGCTAACTGGGTAGTATGCCTATTATACGCCAATTAATTACAATGATGCTATGGCACAGCTCTCTGATATGCTTTAACATTAACTTGGGCACAGGACTATGGAATTTAAGTCTTCAACATATTTTCATACACTTTAGATTTACTTCAAGAAAATAACCCCTTTTAAATCAAACATGGCTAATTGTTGTCGAAGTGAAATATGAGCTAATTTTTAGTTATATGAATAATGAGGAAATTTACTTCAGTGACAGTTATTAGCACGCAACCAATAATTATTATGCACGAGGTAACCGGTGCATTATATCATTATGCGCTAGACACACAGTTCTCTAAATGAAGAAATAACTAACGACTCATTAGTCTATAATTATTTATTATAAACTGCACCCACACAGCCATTTCATTAATTAAATTGTACTGTCAAACTGCTTTTGATATACTTATGACATTAAAGAAGCGATACGGATCGAAATAACGCGATAAACTTTGTTTTTCTTTATTTTATTTTTCAATTTAACATTTTATAAATGATAAAAACATTATATTAAAAACAATAATAAGTTTGTGATTTGCATTTCTTTGCATTTCTTCTTCTTATTTTTCAAATCGGCAGATGCACAACGGAGCTCCAGATTTATATTATATGCCAAATCTAGCACATTTTTCCTCATTATAGCTATAATGAAGGAAGAAAATAATTCATTAGTGTACTTCATTATGATCTAATTTTCGAGCATTAATGACGTATACTATTTGAAACACGGCATTTTAATGAATAGTTAGTACTAATGATTCATTAGATCGTGCTGTGTGTCTAGATCTAGGGTATTACATTCTTACCTATGAATCAACTTCACCTAAAGTTACTATGGACATTTGACTTTCGTTATATATTAAAAATATCTGTATCCTGCTGCTTCTAGATTATTCTAAAGCATTTTATAGTGTACCTTATAGTAAAAAATTCAATAATATGTTCGCAGGTTTCAAATTTTTGCTATCCTTCTGATTAAAAATCATTTATTACATCGAATTCAGATAATCACACTAACCTCTGGGCCCGAATCCAATGCGCTATCACAAACACGTAAAGTTTCGCAAGTTTTCATACTGGAACCTTAACTATTTTCCTTATATATAGTATTAATGACTTGGCTAGTATAATTCATGATGCTAATTATTCACCTATATTCTGATGACGTTCAAGTTTATATTAGATAATCTATAGGACTATGTACTTGAATTGTGACACGCACAAAATCTTTGAAGGCTAGCTATGTATAAAAAATCATTTCCAGCTAAATCTAAGTAAATCTCAGTGACTTGCTATGTATTTGGTTAAAGTTGATTTGACGTCTTTGTTATTAAAATTCTATCATTATCCGATAAGTTGTCCCTGTCAATGATCTTGGCATCATTCTCATCTCCTCCATGAAATGTTGATATCATATTTAAGTTAACGCGCCGATTTTAGTTTTTTGCGCGATTACTTCCTGGTAATATACGTCTTAAGCTTATCAAAGCGATTCTATTGATTCACTTCATTATTTCAACTACAATATAGACTCCGTAAGATTAATTTTGAATAGTTTGACAGCGATTTAACTGCTTTGAACAGTTGTACATTGTGTTTCTATATTAAACGGTTAATATAGAGGGTGTTCGGAAGATCGTGCATACTATTTAAGGCTTCGATAGCTGGGGTCGATATAAACAAGAAGATCGAGTAAAACGGTATGACGCATAACTTTGAAGGTAGGAGGGTTTGCGATTTTGATATTTTTTTACCTTAAGACCCTGTAATTTTTTTATTATATAGGTACACTGTAAAAATGAATTATATCTTAAATCACAATTAGCTGTCTGAGCTTTCCAATAAATGTTAAGTCACCACTCCACCTGGCCTCCCGTCGGCAGTTATAGAAAATAAAAAAAAAATCCAAATTTTTTCAACTTTAACGATTTTCCTTGAAAATGTCTAACTTTTTTTAATTCAAACGTTTTCCCGCCAAAATGCCTATTAACTGTTACGTTTTCTTTCAAGATTTGGAAACCTCACAATCTTACCTACACATACATATGTACCTACTTACATGCAATCGTTCTTGAGATAACCTAGTTTTTATGATTCATTATTTCATTAATTTTGCTAATTTTGGGTGGAGTTGCATAAAATTAGGCAATTTCTATCGTCAGTAGCAAAATTAACGAACTAATGCATCATAAAAAGTAATTTATCTCAAGAACGGTTGCAAGTAGGTGGATCAAATGAAATTGTTTTTTTTTCTTAATTTTTTTGATTTTAACATATGTACTAGAACTGGCAAGGGGAGGGCTCAGTATGGATGGATAAAGCTAGATGGCGGGGGATGGAGGTTCCCCTCTAAAGAAAGATCACCGACGAGATATTGAAGTAGTATTAGTAGTATTTCCGAACAAAATTATTCATTGAGAAGTAAATCTATTCGACTGCACTTTTTATAAAAATTTCTGAACACTTCTTAATGCAGCGGCTTAGCCTTCGCTCTAGCTTAGGTCGTGGCTGTTGAAGCCTGTAGAGAAATCAGAAAGTTCTGATACTTGTAAGGTACGCGTACATGAGCCTGGCTTTTTTTTCGGGGCACTCGAAGCAGAACAGAGCATATTCGGTCAAGGGTGATGCAAGATTTGTTTATATTGAAAACATCTGCAAAGGGTTCTTTGATTAGTCTTCGATGGAAAGACGGCTTGTTGGAATATTATCGGCGGGAAAAAATATAAACTTAAAGAAACATTTATAACTCGGTGAAATTCCATTTTCCTTATTTTGGAATAAAAATGTCTAATAATTTCGTTAGGTGAAATAATTTTACTAGAACACTTAACCCAACCATGAAATAAAAATAAAATAAAGCGTTCTTAACTTTACAACTTACAAGGTATGTATTGCATTAATTCTGTGACTGGGTCACTTTTTAACAAATCAACCAAAAATAACAAAAAAATGTGACATGAGCATGACTATTACCACTTTATTTTAAGAGTTTGTGAAAACAAAAATATAAATTAACAAGTTTAAAAGCTAGAATTGGTCTACGACCAATTCTTATGATACCTTAAGATGAATGTCTGTATAAAATTTCGTATGACCATCGATCTACGCAAGTTTGATTTTTCAGTTTTTCGCATATATTTCTAGAACGGTTCGTCGGGCAGCAAAAATGATTATAACCAATTTTATAACATTTCGTATAGTTTTTAGTACAATAAAAATGTCTAGGACTGATCGTTTTCACAGTATATGTATGTAAAAAACCTAAATTAATTTTTATATGGAAACACCAAGATGGGGTTGCGCGATTTAGTCCATTTTTGAAAATTTATTTGCTATTACTATAAAAACATCATGTACCAAATTTTAGCTTTCTATGTTGACCCGTTCTGAGGCAGTGTCCAAATATATAGTTGAAACCGAAATTTTTGTATGGCAACCCCCCCAACGAGTTGTCCAATTTGTCTCATTTTTGAACTTAAATTTACTTTTTTTTTCTAAGTCCGTGTACAAAATTTCAGCTTTCTAAGTGCACGCGTTCTCGAGTTATCGTGTGCACGGACGGATAGACGACAAACGGACATACAAAAATCAAAATAACTTTCCAACTAATCCATTTTGCTCTACAATCATTATTTCGAGGTGTTGCAAACGGGTATATATATATGTAGGGTATAAAAATGTATGATTGGTACAATTTTCATGAATTTTTAATCCCTGATCTCGTTAAGATCCCAAGTTGAAATTTTGATATATTTTAGAGGGTAATTTAAGAAATAAAAAAAAATGTGTAAAATTAACGTCTTTCATGATATACAAGAATAAAATCCTTAATCTCTGTGCCTTTTTTTACATATATTTTTCTTTGATGGCTTGAAATCCTATTATTCAAATGAGCCATATTTCACTGTCATAGCATGAATAGAGAAGAATTTTTGAGGTAGGGCAGGACAGCATTTTTCGAAATTTTAAAAATGCTATATAACTCGCAAAGTTCGCAATGTGTAGGGAAACTTTTTAATTTCTATTTCTGTTTTCATAAACTCTTCCAAGTATGTGAAATTTCGAAAAATTTGGTGATGGTCATGTCCACATGTCGCCTATTCGTGATATAGAATTACCCGACTGCTATTTTAAATAGGCGGAATGTACACAGCGCTTTAATTTAGTTACTGCGGGAAGTGTTAATCTATTGAATTTTTTTAACAAATATGCTGCATGGAAATCGTTCAGAGGTGTTAACACTAATGGCGATGTATACTGAGAAAAATGAAAGAAAATTCAATGAAATCTCATAACAAAATCCACAAAATAGCCTCTTTGATTTAATACACTCTACTCGATTTAATAAGTACCTTCATAGGATTTAGTTATAGGGCTCCTGTACAAGGAAGAATTATAACTATAGAGTGATGACTGACAAAGAAGACCAAAGAACTTAGAATTTTAGCGGTGTTATACCAATGATTATTTGAGTTTGCTAAAAGATTGTATATGCATTGCGAAATAGCACGTTCGATCCGTATCTGTTCAATTATAAATTTTGTGTATTTGACATTTGCGACTGCCTTCGAACTTTTAATTTGTTTCCATCTTAAATATTTTTTGGAACAGAGTTGATATTTATTGGAAGATTATTATTTGAGATATAATTCATTTCTACAGCTTGTATAGTAAGGAAACTAAAGGGTGTAAAGGCAAAAAAAAAAAAAAACGTGTTCCGATATCCGTCTATATAATTTTTTCCTAATCTCAACGCAAGCTACTTATCGAATCCTTAAATAGTGTGGACGAATTTCCAAACATTTATATATATTTTGAGATGCTGCAGATCAGTAGTTCGCAAAGCCAAACATACGAAGTACATGTAAACGTGGAATGGGAGTCAGAGAGTACAAAATTGGTATATACTTACGATAGGTATATTACCTAGATATGTACCCTCTAAATTAATATATGTAGAGTATCAAAGCACAAAAGAAACACGATACTCAAACATTATTACTTCACTTTTGGAATTAGTTTTATCAGCTACACTAATATTAGCTTTAGTCAATTGCTTGCATAGTTTATAGGCTAATAATTATTTATGCATGCATTGTATCACTGGTCCATTTAGGATTAGCAATTTAGCATATGCACAATGTATACATAAATAGCAAATGAATAATTAAAATTTGTTGCAACATTTTCACTAGAATTAAAACAGCAAAAAATTCTGTCATGTGTACATATATTTTTCCACCACTAACATATCCTGCAGGATAACAAATATGAGTATGCTTTAGTGTAGCCGCAAAAGCATGCTATTTCCGCACAACAGCAAACAATTGTTAATTGAAATTTTCAATTAAAGGAAGCTCTCCATGGTGGCCATCCAATCAATTAATAAATTAATTTTTGAGCATGCAATACCAGCGCTGCCGGCATAGTTCAATGATCATTCAATTTTAACAATTGAAATAATATTTTTGACCCAGAAGCTGAGTCTCTCCAAACAGGACAAGTAGATCGCTGTCATCATCATTATTATCATCATCATCATCATCATCATGAGCAGCAACATCATCCTCCCGATATGCAAAATAATTGACAATGAAGCTTCCGTGTCAAGTACCCATTCCTCAGTTACATGCCATCCCTGAGAGGTTACTTACAATTTAATAATTTCCACATGGCAAAGTTTTATTTGCTGTTGTCCCTTCACGAGCATGGCGTGATTACATCGAGCGGAATTTAAAATGACGACAGGTAATGATTGGCCTATGAATTATTTACGGCTCATGCAAAATATATAGGACCCTGAGCTGCAAACATTACCTGTATGGTAAATGAAATTCCCCGTAAATATCCCAATGACAGATTTGTGCGCGAAATTAAAACTACCGCAGGCAAATTTTATTCAGGACTTTCTCGGCAATGTTAAAAACTCTTTACAGTCGCTAACCGGTGGCGGAGGTAATTTCCGAGAAGCTTTATTATTGAATTTAGTCAAAATATTCCGTGGAGAGTTAAATTGAATTTATCAAAAAGGTATTACCATGCTTTCGTAGTACATATTTACATAGATACCAGACTCACTCCCAGGTTGTGTGGAGTTAAGACCGTGTGAATTTAATGAAAATATGATCAGATTTGCATTGGATGATGACAAATTCTGAAAATGATTTTATGCCATGAATGATGGAAACTGGGAAGTCACAAAAATCGCTTCCAAAAGTGGCAGGGAGATTGATTTCAAAATGTTTTCTTTTTCGCCCGCAGGTGTGATGTTCAATTACCTGACAGAGTGCTTACCAAGATGGATTCGGCACGTGATTTTGGGGACGTTACTGGCCATTCTGGCCTATAGCTTTTTGCTATTCTCGCCGTTAGCATACGGAATGACCGGACCATTGGCTAATGAGCCGAATTCAACCATGCATGGATTGAAATGGTTGTCTACATGGGAGTTTTAATTACCGTGTCCTCCCCTGCCTGATAGCTTGCTCAACTTAATATATGACCAGTATACAACTACCCTCCCCCGGATGGTAGAAAGATCGACGCTGTGAATGACACCGCTATGGCAGAGCAAATTTATCAAAATCATGAAATATCTGCATGTGTGCCTACCTACCTACATACATATATGTATACATAGTTGTATGACAGTAATTTCATACCGTGTTGTGTTAATTAATTGTATTTTTGATCCATATGCATTTTCTTGTTATTTTCTCATCCTTCTCAAATTTTTATTCAATAAATTTTTTATATAAAAATATCTGACAATATTGTGTTTTACTGTTTTACAAATTACATTTATCTCGGGCAGTTTTTCATATTTTGTTTTAGCTTTCGCAGCAGGCAGATTGTCATGGAATGGAATTTAACGATTTATAATTTTAATTCGCCAAAAATTAACATGGCTGATGTAATGATTCTTTATGATTGCCCTTTTGGAATAATAAATCAAAGTTATAAAGTGCAATGAAAGTATTAAATTGGAAAATTGACGGAAGTTATTAACAAAAACAATGGTTGCAGGAAGTAATTTTTTACGATATGAAATATAATTGAGGGCTTTCATGTAGTTGTTTGCTTATTAAAAAAAAAAAACAAAACAAAAAAAAAACATGTTTGCGGTAAATTGGTCCTTAGGAAAATACTTACCTCTATTTTCCGTTTGTATTTGAATCATTTTAAAGTTGTAATAAGTCGTGCAACTTTACAGCAATACACAAATTCTCAGCTTTTAGAGAGCATTATTTGTAATAGATTTGTCTCATTCATAGAAATGTGTAGAAATAAAAGATTCAAGATGTGAAGCTATCTCGGTACCCTATTTTTACAATATTTAAATTAAATGAATTTTCTTTATAGTGGGAGTCCCCACTGATGTAATATGTAAGTTTTGATACGATTACGACAGACAATTCGACACGCAACCCCCGAAAGAAGCAGTATGTAACTTTCTTTTTATTGCTGTTTTCATGCTGTCACCATTGCTGTGAATACGACTTCTGTTAGAGCTGAAGTGGATACTAACAAGGTCTGTTTATTTTAAAGTATAGATTTTTGGTTTCAGTATTTTAGGATAAAGTTAGTTATAATCTTGAGCAATAAGATTCTTTATTGGTGTGTGAGAGGCAAAAGATAATGGATTCAAATATAAATACCATTGGCGCAAAATTAATCATGCTTACTAATTTGTACCGAAGTCATATAGGCGTTCATTATCCCAGCCATACGCCGTTCCTACAGTACAAAATATTCCAGTGACCCTGATAAACGCTAAGTACCAGCAGAGAGTACGTATGCCCGGGGAAGATGCTGTACCTTGGCCATGTGTGTACTTTGGTAATTTAATTTTCCACACTGACTGTAGTTACCACCTACATAAACGCACTTTTATCCGATTGTACTAATCAACAGATGGCACACAGTTATCCTGGGAATTAGTTTGTAGGACAAAATGTGTAGTTATTGCGCTTTAAGGAAAAGTCGTGAAACAAGTAAATATTATCCAGTGGTAAAGAATTAAAAGTTTTGAAGTTCTATTCTCCCTATATCTTTGGATTCCAGCAAAGGTAAAACTGCATCTTAAAATATTTCAGAGGCAGCTTTGTTTCTTTTGCAAGGGGTGTGTACCTTGGACACTTCAAACATTTGTACCACGGACATGTCAAAGAAGCCATAGATCAGCCTCTACATAAATAAGAAATTAAATATGTATATCTAAAGCAATTTTTTGTTTAGTAACCTGCTTTGCGAACATTGTTAATCTTGGTTGAATAAAGAGTGTTATTTAATTTAGCTGTGTTTTGATATATGTACCATAATTTCTTCATAGTAAATTACAAATGTTCAAGGTACAATACCTCAGTGTCCATGGTACAGCTGCATGTTGTATCTTGGACCGAAAGCAGGACATTCATATTTCCTTTCATATAAACTGAAATATAAATTTTTAACTGCATATTCGACTACTATTGGAATTATTTATAATTATCGTTTGCTTAAGATTTCTCTCATTAGTTCTGTCAAAAAAAGGACTATTTCAAAAAAGGTACCAAGGTACAGCACCATCCCCAGCATCACTCAGATGATTGCGCCTCTCGGTTTTCACACGACATCACAGTAAGCCGCACATATAAAAAGGGGGCCGTCATTGCAGTGAGGCAGTAAGTGATCTTGAGAGAAGCGATCATCATACTGATGATGAACAGTCAACGTACCGTCAAGTGAACCAGACCAGTAGACCAGTCCAGCCACCAACCCGATACCAGCAGAGATGAATTCCAGCAACCAGCCGATCAGCACTGTAGACCAGGGGACCTATTCTTGAATTACGAATGATTTTAACGTCTGCGATAAATAACGAATGGTTCAACCCCATTCGTTATATAACGAATGGTTTGCGTACGAATATAACGAATGCGGATTTCAAGAATACCACATTCATTTCGAATGTTTTTGACAGATTAACGTATACGTTATCTGTCTTCGTTATTCAAGAATAGGGCCGCAGGGGAAGATATAAAAGCAAGCATCGCACTACAACAGCAGTCAGTTGCCTCCCAGCATTCCGAGTGATCACATTGTTCTCCAAGTGCCAGTGTTAGAATGTTTAAAAAAAATACAGTTAATTGTTATTATTTTTCTGACACCAATTTTTGTTATTATTAAATACTAAAACAATCTTTATTATTAAGCTTTAATTCACTTTTATTATTTCAAAAAAATTTATTGACATTTAATTCACTTAAAATTTATTAAATATATATTTTTTTTTTCACAAACTCTTTTGTTATATTTTTAATACAATTATTTCAATTTGCTTTTATTTTCATAAACACTTTCTTCTCTTAAATTACAAATTTACTGCACTGGCTTTTTGATATTTTATTGATTACTTCTTACTTGATAATTTTTAACTGGATACTTAATAATCCGTGATTGATTGGCTTTTAACTTGATAATTCACCTCAAAAATAATCAGTCACTCACTTGTTAATAATAATAATTATTCACCGGCTTCTGAGTTAATTAATTTTGAGTTACAGAAAGCAAAATGCAACCTAAATGCACTAACTTCCAAGCTTTGTTTTGATACTTGATAATTCAAAGAAGACTCACTAATCAATGATCATCCCTGAATGTCACAATAGAACCTTCGCGATCATTCCCAATAGCAGGGACAAACCTTGGGATTGGTTATTTTCCTATTAGTCATACGATCAATATTTGAAATTGATCTCTCATTAGTCAATTATTAAATGAAGGAATTCGTAATCAACAATTAGTCATTTTGGCTTGAAATTTAAAACGTTTTGTATATTAGGAACTTGTTTTTGACTAATACCTAGCTTGTTCATGACATATTTGTTTATCAATAAACACTTGGGCATTTGGATTTTGAAAGTTTTTGTTTACTGAAAATTGTTTACTTTTAAGCGTTTGGGCGCTTGAATGATTAAGATTTTGAATTATGAGTTTCTTTACTTGAAAGCTTTCGAGAGAATTGTTTTTGTTTATCCTTAAGGAGATTTTTATGATTAATCGTAAGAAGATATTTTGCGTTTATGATATGGAAAATTTCAACGTATTGAATTTCGATCTATTCGTAATTATGAATTTCATAATGACAAAAATTTTGAACCATCAAATGTGCGTAAATAAAAAATATGCATATTTATGAATTTCACAATAATAAAAATGTTTAAATTATTAAATATACGCAATTATGTTACGAAATACGTGAAAATAATGAAAATTTGTTATATCTGAATTCCAGATATAACAGCAATATTTATTCTTCTTTCGTGTTGGCTATACCTTTGGCATCCTTACGTTATTCGTATTCGTACGTAATTCCTGATCTTCTATGATGTCCTTTGTAATAGCCAATTAACTTAGAGCAGATATAATTTTATTTTGAATTGAAGTTGTGAAAACATTGTGTAATTTCAGGCTATTAAAACTAGAATCATTTAAAACCAGCTCTATTAGTTGATGATTATTTCATCGTTAACGATTTTTTATAATACCGTACAAGTAATTCACATTGCTAATTTCTATAGCTGCTCTTTCATGGCAATATACCTATGGCGGTGAAGGTAGTAATATTGTTTTAAACACCTATAAGGGCATTAAAATCACTTTAAGATGGTCATTCTCTCCAAATTGGCAGTACCTGATCTTCTGAACACCATAAGTGGCATTTCAAATTTAAAGCTTTAGAATATATTTAATATAATTTCCAGATTTTATTTAATTTTCGTAAAAACTTCGACGAATGAAAATGTTTCCTTTTTGGTTACATTACTAGCTTGTCAATTTTTTATATATTTAAGTTGCCTGTAATTTAAACTTTAGGTATTATTAATTTATATTTTGAGACTATTCTATCTAGAAAAATAGGTAATAAATAAGGACTGTTTCAGAAAAAATCGACTACCTATCCCATCCTATTACTCAGCACCAAATAAACAAAATTAGGAACGCAGTTATCCGGGGTATGTTCAGGTCAGGATGGAAATCTGGTTCGGTAAACCAAAAAATTGGCCAAAGAAGTCGTAGACAACGTTAAATGAAATCCCAACATGCCGTTGAGAAATATGGCTGAATATCATCTATTACCGTCCTTCGAATTAAAAGAAGAAAAAGCCTAGGAAATTTCTACGTTCAGAAAACACCAAACAGAACACCAGAACAGAATCATGTCCAAAGCCGGATTTTGTATGACATTTTCCTAACGAAATTCGATTGCTATATTATGGATGATGAAACCAAGGTGAAAACGGACTTCAACCAGCTTCCAAGCCAGGAAATTTTTGCAGTAAAAAAGATTCCAAGTTTAAAAATAGTCGATGCATCAAATTTTCCAGTAAATGTTTAATTTGGCAAGCAATACGTACGTGAGGATAGAAATCATCGATTTTCGTGAGAACAGGCATAATCAACACGGAGTGTGTTCAGAAGCGCCTTTCTTTTGGACGGATTTAGCTACTTGCTACTACAGCAGAGAAACTAAAGATTTCTACGATGCCCAATGCATGCCTATAATATCCAAGAAAGCGAATCCTCAAAATTGTCCGGAACAAAGATCAATCGAAAAATATTGGGTTAAGAGGAGTCAGTACCAAGATTTGGAAGTTTTAAACGGTGAAAGGATGTCCGCGGTTTGCAGAGCGAGGATTGCGCGCAGGAATTAAACTACAAGGGATTAGACCAGATATTTCATCAGGGTGCGAAAGGAATCTGACATGGCGGCGGTCCTCGACCGTGCCAATATGGAAAGTTATTGCCAGACTCAATCAAAGGCCTTTGAAATATCTGAGGTAACAATCTTAAATTCACTAAAATTGTAGAGATTAGTTCAATATGAAAAATGGTGGAGAACATTCTCGGTAGACGGAAGGTAAAAAAAAAAAAAAAAACAATTTAAAAACGTTTTATTATTGCTTGTATTTAGATTTATAAGGGAATCCTTAATCTTTCCAGTTCGACAATTAAAGTCGTCAATGAAATTAGAAACGAAAGTGAACCGGACATTGATGCCGTCGAATGTTTCCTTAATTTTGAAAGCTATGCATTTCTCCGAGTCATGCATGAGTCTATTTTCTTTCGTTAGCAGTCTCAACTTTAAATTTATGCTGAATCTTTATTTAAGATAGTACAAAAACTCTGTGCGATCTGCGTCTAAACTATTTCAGTTGCTGTTTGATGTGCTGTACCTTCAGGCGTATTTTTATAAATGCATCTAAAACTTAAAGTCCCCATTTTACCATTTAACCACAGGCCCTCATAAAGTTCATCACTTTGTTGAGGTCGACCATCCCAATTGTTCTAGCAAAATGTCGATGGTTATGGATAGCCGTATATCTCAACTTGCCAAATAATCTGATTATTTTTTTTTGTTTTTAATTAAAAAAAAAAAAATTAAAAATCAACGATAACCTAGTTTTAAAAACAAAACCATAAATCGGACTAGATTCGGTAGTCTCTGGCCTGACGGTTAAAATTGGATGACTCAACCCCCATTGTGGAGGAAGACATAAATCTATGAAGCCCTATTCTATAGAAGATAGAATGGTTTGGAATCAATGTGAATGAAAGCAAAGCATTGCAGGAACTAGTCATGAACCGGAAATTGAAACTCACCGAAACAACATTTACGATCGGGCACATAGGTTTTAAATGGCTCTCCAGGATTACTTATTTTGTTATCAAACTTAAGGATAAGGATTGAAGGAAGGAATGTCGGTACTGCACATTGCAATACCTCAGCAGTGAGGTTCATTTGGGCTCTTTCAACTTAAGAATGTAGAGAACTCTTCCAGCATACTACCAAGTTAACATAACTAGTTGATATATATATGTAGAATGCACATGTATGTAATCGCCTAGATATAGTAGTAGTGGATACATCCATTGGTATATTTCTTACACCGCTGTTATATGCTTGTTCTTAGCTGTTGAAGTGTTGAATATTTTGACAAATAAAAGCGGCAGATGACTGGAATGGATACAAATTAGAGCAAAGCTGTAATTATGTGCATACGCGAATGTGGAAACTTCTGAATTATGTTAATTTTATGCTAATGAAATGGACTCAAGAAGCAAATTTTCGCTAAGATCTAATCAGCACCACATTTAGATTTCGCTGTGGCTGATGCACAAATCTGAAACGAAATACGAAATGTAAATTAATTTCTGAATCATTTCGCTGACGTTTGATCATAATTTATCTGGCATCATATTTTCCGGATCAACTTTCGTTGGAGATAGTAAATAATATCTTTGTTAAGTGCATTATACAGAAAATTGTGATGAGTTATGGTAAGACTTGAATTAAAATCCACTTATAACATAATACTGAAGTGAAGGGAAGATTAATAGAAATACTCGTAACAACTTTTAATAACCGATAAAATCAGTCATGATGAACCTGTGAGACACGTGTCTAGCAAAGGTGAAATGCATCGTATACGGACAGTCTCTTCTCGTGTGCTTTTATAGAAAATCCCGTGATTTTTATTTATTTATTGACGCAGTCCTGTGATGGAGAATAAAACAAAAAAAACATTAAATGTTAAAAGAACTGCTGGTGGCAGCATTGTCTCAGTAGGCTTAAACTAAAAACTCTGGAAATGAGTCGTTTGAAGGATGAAAAAGAGTGCCACTACGAATAGAACACCCTGAAAATCTAGCGATTTCTTCATTCCCAATTCTTCCCTTAATGTTCTTTCATGAGACCTTATTCTCGGCTTTCATTAATATAAAAACCAATAATAAACCAACTCAGGGGTATAAAAATAAAAGTCGCCATGTCCAATCTAAGCCAGTAACAAGAAATTCACTTTTGTTGCACATGGAAGGGGTTTGAAAATGACTCAAGATTTCAAACTGATTTTACTTTAGGATGAAATAAGTTCTGGCATTTCTCATGAAGCACATATGTTAAGAGACGATTTCGTGAATAATTTCCAATGCTAACTCAATTTTAGCAAAATATGGAGCGAGTTTTGTTTCTATATCCCATTTTGGGGGAGATGAAGATATGAGCATTTTCTTGGGCTTAAAGTGCACGAAATACCAATCTTCAATTGAAGATTTAGCAAATGCAATTTAGTAACAAAAAATTTACTAATATAAAATTAATTTTTAATAAATAAATATATAAAAAATATAACTCTTTTTTTTTACCAGATGTGACACGACACCCAAATTAACTAGGTTTTTTTTCGAATTTTGGCACACGGAATTTAAAAGTTCGCCTTCATTAGACCGCACTATGAAATTTTTAGGGTTTCGACGTATACTTGTATGCTGACAAGTACTTTCACTTTGATATTCTGCAGATATGTCGTATAGATTTTTTGCTGCCCACACCAACCCAGGTCGAACAGTAATTAAAAAAAAAAAAAACAAAAAAAACGTTAGACGTCCAACGTTTGCGAGGTAGGAAGGGTTTAACATGTTACCTTCATATTCGATGAAATACCATACCTCAATATGATAATTTGAAATTGAAATGCTTGAAATAAAGTGCAAAACGCATTCTAGATTGGTGTTGATACTTGTTTCTTGAAATAAATTATAGTTGAGCCAAAACTTTTAAACAGAACGGAGGAGGAGAAATGCTTTGGACAGTTTAAAAGCTTCAACGATTAACTATCTAACAAATGTATCCTGGGGAGAATAGTTCAGTATTAAAAGTGTTGCTCATAAAATATAAACGGGCGTTAGAATAAATGTTAATCACGATACCCCAAAGAGAATATATTTTAATATCACTTTATTTTAGTTCATAAGTAATAAAAAAAATTAGATTTTCATAAATGTGCCACATTAAGGTAAAATTTCAATATTCATATCATAATTTGTAATATTTTTAAATAAATTTTATAATTAGGCAACATTACATTAAAATTATATATCGACTAGTATTCAATTTGAATCCAAAAGAATATACTTTAATACAAACAAATTATCGACCAATTACAATCATTTCTAATTCTTTCAAAATTTTTTGGATCTATCATTAATTGCAAAGTAATGAAGTATCTGGAAACTAGTCGTCTCATCAACAATGGCCAATATAGCTTCCGAGCTGGGCGCTCATCTGGAGACTTGCTGACTTTTCTTAAGGAATGTTGGAACCGTAGTTTTCATAATTTTGGTGCGTCCAAAATCTATGCGTTAGATATTTCAAAGGCCGTTGATATAGTCTGGGATCTAGCCCTTCTAGCCAAACATAAAGCATTTTGCCTCTACCTTCCTCTTCTATTATGGATAGAATGCTTCTTATCCGGTTGCCTAATACGAGTTGTACTAGATGGCGTTTCATCTGAACCTCACCTTATAAATGCCGATGTGCCCCAGGGCTCTATTATCTCTCCATCTCTCTTCTTAATTTTCATTAATGATTTGCTTCTCCTTACTTTTAATCCCATCCATAGTTCCGTCGGACTCCAGAGGGAATGCCGCATATGTTAAACGATATTGCCTGATAAGGTCATTGAATAATGATCTTGCCAATTACGTCGCGTGGAGCAAATCGAATCTGTTCGAATTCAATGCATCTAAGTCCCAAAGCTGTCTCATATCATTAAAAGAAGATCATAATGTATCCACTCTCCTTTATTCTGATGGAGAACTGATTTACGATACACCGTCTTTATGCATTCTTGGCATTATTATTTCCAGTAAGTGGACATATCACATCTTCTCTGTTGCCAAAGAAGCATCGGAATGTCTCAGATTTCTGAAAAGGTGTAAGAAATATTTCAGCCCGTCAAATCTAGCGCTCCTCTACAAGCCCTATATCTGGACCGGGGCTAGTCGCACAGCCATAGCTTCATTAGATATTGTCCAAAAGAGAGCTTTAAAGCTCACTGATGATTTACCAATAACTTGTCATATGGACTCAGTCGAGCACCGCCGCAATGTTAGATGACTTTCGCTCCTTAATCGCTACATGCATGGTCAATATTCCGATGAAATATCTAGTCTGATCCCTTGTAGAATGATTCCTTCAAGCAATACTCCCGCTGCAAACCGCGCACATGCTTTTACTATTAAATTTACCTTCGGTCATACAGTAAAATTTCGTGATGCTTTTTAATCCCGAACTGTGCGAATGTGGAACAGTCTACCATTTTCTGTCCTTCCTCCGGCATACATTCTGCAAAAGTTTAAGAGTGACATACATCAGCACCTCCGCCGCTCTCCTCACATTCCCTAATTCTTTACCTTCCTGTCATGCTGTGCTTTGCATCATAGGGTATCCCATGAGCTTGGCTTAATAATATATATATAAAAAAAACGTAGTAGCCAAAAAGTTGCAATCCATAATAAATAAGAATTTAATAAAAATATAAGAAACAGTAATGTACAAGTAGAAGTACAAGTAACACAGGTCTGCAAAAACAATTTTTTTCCAGCTGCATAGGATGTTTTTGGTAAATATTATGTTTTTCAGTTTGCTGAATCCATGATTTCCGTTTCCCCCCATTACGTACAGTTTTTTTGCAAAATACAAGGTGTTTTCATAAAAAAGCACTGATCAATAAAACACAATTTTATTACAATGAACTAAACAATATCTCTTATAATTAAAAAAAAAACATTTTTTCATGAAATGTATTTAACATTTCGTGTTCATTCTTTTTGCCTGCGAAACTTTTCTTTCTTCTCTTTGATGCTTCTCCGAACACGCTAACGCTTTTCATTTTCTGTTTCCCGCTGGAGCATACAACAGTAGTCAGCTAGCATACTGACGTCCCATCTTCCTTGGTAGCGTCTCTCGATATCACGGATATCCTGGTGAAATCTTTCACCCTGCTCTTCGCTGAATGCTCCTAAGTTTTTGGGAAAATACTCAACATGAGAGTGCAAAAAAGGAGCTTTTAAGCTCATGTTGCATCCTTGATCTTTATACGCAGCCAGCATTCGTTGTACAATGGTTTTCTCCCATTGTTTCTGAAAATAGAGAATCGGAAAACAGTTTTCGAATATCTGGGCCACTAAAAACTCCGTTTTTCAACTTAGCTTCAGACAGCTTTGGGAACTTGGAACATAAATATCTGAAGCATTCACCATCTTTTGGCAATGATTTTACAAATCGCTTCATAAGCCCCATTTTAATGTGAAGCGGTGGTAGTAAAACCTCTTCAGGAGGAACCAAGGTCGTATTAATAACGTTATATTTCCCGGGGCTTAAGGCATCTCGAAATGGCCAGTCGGTTTTTGTCCAATGGAAATCTCTGGCTTGACTGTCCTACAAGCAAAGGAAGCAGGGATATTTTGTATAACCTGCCTGCTGGCCTAACAACATGGTTAGTATTTTGTAGTCTCCACCAAACATCCAGCGATGTTCTTGCTTTCTCAAGAATCATTGCCAAATCGTTATAGTTTTCCTCCAAATGCACCGAGTGTCCTACAGGAAGTGATACAAATTCATTCCCATTATGCAGTAAGACTGCTTTGAGGCTTGTTTTTGACGAATCAATGAATAGGCGCCACTCAGATGAATCATTTTCTATTTCAAAACACTTCATTAGACCTTGAACATCACTACAAAAACGAGATTGCCCTCTTTGGAGAAAAATTTAGTGAAATCTCTCTCTCGGTGCCTATACCACGAGAATGAGGTTCCGGGTGACAGAAGGTTTTTATTTTTTAGTCTTGATCCCAGCAATTCGGCAGCATCCTTTGAAAGGCCTAAATCTCTAACCAGGTCATTCAGCTTGCTCTGAGAAAAAAGTTGGGGTCCTTCATCAACAAAAAAATCCGAACCAGATTTGTCCCAGATCCCTTCCACTGCCCCCCCCCCCCCCCATCCACTCATTTTCTCCTTGTATTTATTCTTGTGTATCACTTTTGCAAAGAACTTTTAGAATTATTTCTAGTACCAAGAGAATATCAGATTTCTGGTTAAATGGGGGTTTCACTCTAAATAAAACTACAAATACAAGTTTTGCAAGAAAACCTGACGTGATGTAATTTTTCGAGTATTTTTTTCGGTTTCAGTGAGTAAAAACCTATAAGAAACAGTACAAAAATCCTATGCAGTTTTTTGGTTGCAGACCTGTGTAATCTATAGGCTTGATAGTATCAAAGTGATACGGAAGGAAGAGATCCATTAGTGCTGGAAGTTCAAACTCGTGGTAGGTTTTTTTTTGTGAAAGTGCGGCATTTACCGAAAAATACAACCAAATTGGTAAAAATTGTTTAAAAGTAACGTGATGATGGAGTGCAGAATATAATCCTGGAAGATGTATATCTTTCAAGTAAGTACATTTCCATCTATGCGTTCGATGAACAATTCTCTTATTTCAATCTCAATATACATATAAATCAATTCTTCTCAGTTTTGCTTCTATGATTTCCCATTTTACAGTTGCTGCTGAAAATTGGTCAGATGAATTCACGATAAGGGACAGAGAACGCATTGACTGATCTGGATAATTTTCTCGAAAATCATATTAATCTTATGTAATATATGCGAAAATATGTATTGTAATTCCTTATTCTTCAATAAATAAAGACTAAAATATTTTTTCGTGTTTTTTACTTTAGTTATATGAACTCAAATTATTGTTATAAATTCAAGAAAAGCATGTATATCCACGCATTTGAATTTATGCATAAATGAACTAATAAAAACAGGAATAAAAAAACTGCGCACCTTAGTATTGTTGTCGTGGCCATGTATTATACAGGGTGTCGACGTCATGCCAGAATCGGGTGATAGACCAAATCATAATAGTTACCAGAAAAACATAAAAAAAAATCAAAGTCATGTATTATTTAAATTATAGACATTTCTTTTGTTTTCGCGAAAATGTACACCCTGTGATGGTCTTTTAGCTCCTGTTTCTACAAATCTTTACTTTTTTTCAATTTTATTTTTCTCAAGTAATCCCGAATAGTGCTTATGTAATTTGTTGCCTTAAATTCTAAGCCAACTGCTCCAGCTTGGAAGTAAATGTCACATTTTGCCGGAATCAAGAATAGAAAATTAAAACTTCACTGTACTGAAAAAAAAAATGTACTGCGCCAATTTGGCAAGTAACTTTAAAAGTTGACGCATTTAAAAAGAATTCTAAAATGGTATAACACTTACTACATTATTTCTTAGATTACGTAAAATCAAGAAACCCAGTTTCGAAAAATATCTTTTTCCCTACTAAAAATGATTCTAGTGTACCCAAAGCTTGCCTTAAGACCATAACTTTAAGATTCTAGTTTCAGTGAGACGGAGTGTCATTGCATGAAGTGTGAGTGAGACCGATAGTGACACTTTCAAGTTAGAGATGTTAACTTTTTGTTAAATTTAGGAAATAGTTTCCTTAAGTTTAAAATTAAACAACAATTTTGTTATCCCATTTTAGAATCCTTATTAAATGTGTCAACTTTTAAAGTTACTTTTTGTGTACTGAGTAGCGTAGCTATGGCTCTGTGGGCCCGTGTACAATTATTCAATCTAATCTGGGTCCCTGTACAACACCCGCATTTTTAAATACAATTACATTCTCAACATCCAAACTAAGAATTTCAGTCAGCGCAAATACAACAATGTGCGATTTAGTAAGCAAAGTCATTCATTTATTATCCAAATCAAACAAGCAAAAAATCAAGGCCATTGATTCAATCGTATTCAATCGTATCACGAAAAATGATCATACTTCTGTATTTATCTTTCATTAATTCATAAGCGAACATGAATTTTGTTAAATAGCGAATGAAGTACTTTGGATGTAATATTATTTTTTTTATGCCGCATCTATCGAAAAGTCAGACACTAAGCCACGTTTGTCTCTGCAGGACTCTGCATGTTCATTTTCTTGCATTAACTTGTCCAAAGCCGTAGACTTGCATCTCAGTCAGTTTGTTCTCGTATGGTGATTTAGACTATTTAGAGAGCTATTAGGCCAAGTGTTATATAAATCGAAAATTTGCGGAACATCTAATTGCCCGGATACTACTACTAAACGTGCTATAAACCTAATAGGGGTATTCACGCAATGTTGTATCAAAGAGTGTATCGTTGTAAAAGATGTATTTGAGTACAATCCAGTAAAGTCATACAAGGCGTATGCATATAAAATGCAATACAAGGGTCTTGTATTTTTACATTCACAAATTGGGAGTGTAAACTGGGTTGTATAGTTGTACATAGGAGGGCAGATTGAACATCAAATGTCAGCGGTTGCAGCGGGGGAGGAGAGTGTCTTAGGAAAATTTCCAGTGGGCCAAACGAAAAATCCTTTTGAGGACTATCGACTTGTGCACTTATATTTTTTCTAGGTTAATTTAGCAGGGTGTTCAATTTACATCTATCCGCATCACGGTTTCCCCAACAAAAAATGGTATTGCAAATTTGTGAACCCAAAACATAAGTAATGGCACATCAATGAACATGAAACTTCCTGCAAAACTTAATAAAACATCCAAGAAAAAAAAATTTGTGTGATTGATTTTATTTTACGGCCTTAAATTATTTAATAATAGTATTTTAAGTTCAGAAATTAGCTTTAATTATTTTCAAAATTTGAACCTTTCTAGGGGTGTGAGGAGGGCACGGATCAAAAATCGAACTTGGGATTCGTCTTTAGTTCGACAAGGCGATTAACTTTCTCGAAAAAGAAGTTTCGAGTGGAGATATTTTGGGGTGCGGGGTTGTTACTCCCACCCCCTCAAGCCCCAAAATATTAAATATGGGGTGTCTAAATAAAGTCCCCGCCCCGCTAAGCTCTATCGAATGGCGTTTTTCAATTTTCAATCCGGTATACTCCATGGTATATTTTCTCCACCCTCTAAAACTTGATTACATTTTAACTGAAAACCTCTTTTTTATTTTGCCGGACCCTGCATCATAACGGATGCCCCTAGAGAAAACATTTTGCATTTGAATTAAAGGCAACAAAATTCTCTATCCATTAGAAGGTTTTATTTTCAATTCGAGATATTTCCACACTGAGCTTTTTCTCCCGAAATTCAATTTTCTTCCTTCTTCTGGGTCCCATATAGCCCATTACTACGTATGAGTTATTTTTCCAATTTTTTTTTATCATAGGCATAATTGTTCGATTACGAAACTTTTTTGCATTTACAAAAAATTCCTCCGAAATACCGTTATTCTATAAAGGTAAATTGTAAATTTTTACATTTTGTCACGGCAAAGATTGTCGTAAAAGTGGGTTGCTCTACTATTATTAATATTTCTCCTAAACTATTAGCCCGATCCGAAAACCAATTGGAAATAAACGTTCTCAACAAAACAGGCTTCATTTATCCGCTGAAATTATATAATTTAGTAGTAATTGTAGAAATAACAACTTGGGGAAACAACCAAAACGGTCAAGAACCGGCATTTTCTTAATTTAAGCCGTTCTTTTCATAAATAGTTGAGATACTTTAGTTTTTATCTCAGCTATTTTTAACCGGATCCTCACAATCCTTTTTTTCTAGGATAACTATAAATCCTGGGAATTTTGAGGATTTTCCAACTTTTCCGGGGCCGGGGAGAGCTCCGACGAATTACGTTTTTTAAAGGATAACTCTGTATCTGAAATTGATAACACCGATTCCACGGAATTGGGAGGAAATAGCTAAATCACAGGACGAACGAGATTCACAAGATGTAGGGGGTACTCCAATTCCAGAGGACGAATCACAGAAAATGAAAAATTCTTCAGATTCGTCAAATAAGTGTGCAGATTCAGCTGTTGAGATGGTGATCACAGAGTCAAACTTCGAGAGTGAACATAACTCAAACCCAACTATAGCTGACGGTTATGGCCCCTTCCGTCACTTCCTGAAGAAGATAGGCAAATCCGATAGTGAACTGTATCGAATGTGCGAAGAGGATGATGCCACCTCGATGCATGTTATATGTGAGTACCCAGCACTTGCAGGTCTAAGGCTGCAAATCAATTGAGCAGCACTAGTCTCTCCGGATAATGTCTGCAATCTAACCCCAAAAGCAATAATCGAGCTCGTTAAAAGGTTCGATTTTGCATAACCACTCTAGGGGAAGGCACATTAGATCAACTATAGTCGCGGTGTCCGCAAGGTCCTGGGGGCCTAGTCGCCCTTACTTTTAACATTAACATTATAGCCGACGATACATTAGTACGCTGTGCAAGTTCTCCATTTCCTACCGGCCAAGCAAATTTCCAAAATCCCTTAGCCACAATCAATAAATGGTTTATCATTTCGCACGGACCATGTCAATTGACCGGACTTTTTCCAAGAGATTACATGTGTCACATTACACCAAACTTTTAGAAAACGGAGTTAAGTATCAGAGAACTTAGCTATGATATTCTGTAAACATAAATGTAGTTTACTGTGAGCCTTGTTGTTTATTTGCAGATAAATCAAAAGTCAATATTTCGAAAATTGTGTGGATAAATGGATAGAATTAAGAACAAAGGGCTCTAGTGACTACCTTGAGGTACGCCAGACGAAGCCATCAAGACCCTAGAGATGGAATGGTATGTTCTGTTTTCTAAATAAGACTCCGTCCATTTTAGAAATGAAGGGTGGAACACATACTTTTCCATTATAATTAGTATCACGGAGTAAGATAACTTGTTGAAAGCTTTAGAAAAGTCGGCGTAAATACAATCTGTCTGATAGCCTTTTACAATCCCCCCCCCCCCCCCCCCCGCAAATAGTATCTCAAATAAATTCCAACAAGTTAGCAGCTGTAGAGTTGCTCGAAATAAAGCCATGTTGGTTTGAAGAGAGCAGGAAATTGATAGCAGAGAATAAATTATAGTTTCGAATAATTTGGGCATGCAAGATAATTTTGCAATAGGCCTATAGTTTAACACCCGGTTTTATTTTTCGTGCTAGACTTAGTTTGATGCCTCTTTATATTGGTGAAAAGTTCGCAGAATGTGAACTCAGTTTGGTGGAAGGAATATCTTTGCTCAAGGTGCGATCATCTGGAATTCTCTCCCTAAGAATATTAGGGAATCTGCTTCCAGGAACTCAGTTAGGGATCGGGTCTGCGAGTGGTCCTAGTTGCTTGGTACTATTTTGACTTTCCTTAGTCACTTGATATTCGTTTCTATTAGGACTGGGGTTTTGTAATTTTACTGCTCGTGGAGGCTGTGAAATATTTTGTCTATGCCTTCTCTTTTGGTGTAACCTTGTGATCCTGGTTGTATAGCTTTGATGCTTCTTTCAGTCGTAGTCTTACTGTGCTTTAGTGATTCTACAGTATTTAAAGTTTTTTTGTGTTTTTAAGATTTTATAGATTAAAGTCTTATTGATCAGTTAGTTGTGATAATTCGAATTTCATCTTTTGATTCCGTGAATGCTAAGGCTAATTTATACTAATAATGGTATTAATATCTGATTTAATATATACATAGTTAGTTAGTTGTAATCTGGTTGTTTTTGATAACTTTTACGACTTACTAATCGGATTTTATTGTAACTGGTGTCGATTTCGCTATTAATGTTATAAATGTACGATATTATAATTGGATAGGTTTAAGGTGTTTCTGTATAGGTCTCTTCCTATTGAATTTTTCCATAGCTGTGGGAAACAAGCGCTATCGAGCAATTTTTGAAAAATAATTCTCAGCGGAGTTGACAGGGACAGGCAGCAAGACTTAAAATTGGCTAGATGGATTCCATTTCGTGCCATTGTGAACTGAGTAATGATGACATAAAAGTTATGTTATTCTGAAAACGGGGATTGACATAAATTTTGATTCACCTAAAATAAATGCTTTTATTGAAATCAAAATTTCTGTTGAAAAACTTTCGAGTTTTATTATTAAGTTATTTAAAATTTTAATGAAATTCTGTACAATGAGTTCTTGTTCTGTTGATTCAAAAGATTATTATGCATTAAAACTTCTCAACTGAATGCATTCAGTAAAACTAACACAATCCAAAGTTGATTCACTTCAATTTTTCTAGAAACTGGGCTTACATATTTTAATATGTTGAATTCAACAGAGATTTCTGTTAAAACACAAACACTATGTATAAAGAAAGAATAGTTCCATCAATCCAACCCACAATGTCGACAACGATTAAATGATTTCGTAGTTTAACATTTATTTCGCAGTTTTACTTGGATTGTCAAAGACGACGTGCATTTTAAAATGTGTAGCTTATTCATAAGTTTAAATAAAATTGAATGAAAATGATATTAATGTACGAATTGGTAAGTTTGGAAACACTAGTTATTTGAATCAATGCAAATACCTTTTTTCTCCTATAATGATGAAAATAGATTTTTTAAACATCCATCCAGAAAATCAAATTAATTGTTCTTAAATTGGGACAAATTGTTGAATAAAGCAGAAAAAATATCTCCCACTACTATAAAGGACACAGCAACTCTAGAATTATTTAAAAATATACACCATAATTATAATGAATGTAAGCTCATACATTATATTTAGTTAATAATTTTCAAGCTAACTATGTACTTTTACAGGTTCCAAAAACTGTGCCTTTTCCATGTGTCTTCCCGCCATTTTAAGACCGACTGCACGAATTGAAAAGAAATCTACGGCGGACATAAATAAAAGGCTGTTCTTTAAGCCATCCAGAAATGATTTACAGGAGAATTTTATTCTGCACATTACTTCAAGAAAAGTCTTTGGCTACAGGTAGTAGATTGCAACCATTTATTGTTGTTGTTGGGCCTAGCCTAGCAAATTCAACAGGCTATTATATATATTTTGATGAAATACATATGTCAGTATGGATGTATGCATAAATGTATACAACAATTAATTTTTATAAAATATGTGTATATTTCATTTGCAAAACCTATATCAACTTCACTTCAAAGTTAAACCAAAAAATCGTCAGTCAAAACAACATAAATATATGTTAACATCCAGTTATGATATTAACAAATGTTAAAGGTACCAACATTTTCTGTAGTTGCTACATAGTCATTATTAAAAATTCGTTAAATTATCAACAATATTATGTCAGAATATGTCAGAATATTTTTCTCAGTGAAGTCATTATAGGAAGCTCATAAATGAGATCATAAATGAGGTCATATTCTGAAGGGACATAAATGAAACGTTATGGAAGTTGTTCATATGACTGAAGTTGCTATTTCGAGGTTGAAATTATTTATTTTAAATTAGTTCAAATATTAAAATTTCCTATCTCATATACATATTTGAATTTAATATGTAATCTATTATATTTTAATAAAATTTATTAGTTGAGAATATTAAATTGTAGTAACCTGTATTAAAAAGTAATACAATCTTTTTAATAGATAGGTTATTAAAATTACGCATTAATATGTTCAGAATATTACAATTTATAAAATTTTATGCGTTCATATATACATATAATACCTAAAATGTCAAATTTTACACCAACATTTTCAACCGTGGACGTATTTTCAGAACACCATATTCAGTCCACCGACGTAGTTTAATTCCCTCAATGACCCGGGGGTTACATCTGCAAGTACAGCTTGCATGGAAGCTAAACTGCCATACTTCTTGCACGAGTAACCTCTACTGCCATGCTGGCAGTACAGCTTTCAGCGAACTTGCATGATGAAAAACTATAGCAGCTGAGGTGATAGTAATTTGACATTATGCAGTTTTCAAGATGGCGGAACAGAAATGCTTGAGCGAATTTGATAAATTTATTCTGGAAAAATGAGATTTTCTGGGGTCATTTGCATTACATCATTTACCAACACCTTAACTTTTTCTTGAGTTTTTATCATTCGCTACTTCCTTTATTGCTATAATTTCCCAATATACGCATGTCTTTACGCCTCAATGCCATTTTTTAAATGAACTTGCATGCAAGATAATAAGACATCAACCGAACTGCCTTCTGCTGTCAAGTAATCGCGTTGGAAGGGAGGCTTGCATGCAAGCTGTACTATCTCGTGTAATTCCCGGGTGAGACATATTTTCTAAAATACAAAAATAAGAGGAACACAAAGTATCAAGTTTCAAAAATCAATAAAAAAAATACTTATCTGATAGTTGGGAACTTCCTTCCTTTGGTCCAGCGATGTCCAAACACTCCAACAAATAGGTTTAACACCTAAAACATAAAAAATTATTATTATTTATAACAAAATTTTATAAAAATATCATCAACTTACCTAAAGTATACATCCCTCTTGTATATCTACATTTCGTAATGTCACATCGTGACATTACGTCAAATCATTTGATTTCGCCTCAGTCATCAAATTCAACAAACCTCGCTAGGGCAACACCGAGAGGCGAGAACTCATAACTGGATGCGGCGGCTATATAAAGCCGACGGGCCGCAGCAGAAGATCATTCTTGGTTCCGAGATCATCTGATTCGGAGACTAATCCGAGTGACAAGAAATTCTTCCCAACTTCATTATAGAAGATTAATTCTATATTTCAGAGATTAATCTGAAAATCCTATCATTTCCAACTTTCCTGCCCACACCTAAGCTGCGCTTGTGCCCGCACGCACCATAAAAGAACTATTACTATATGGAAACAGATTTATACCACCTTGGGTACAATAAATTTATATTCAGAGACTAAGCTGAATTAGTTTTTCTATAGAAGCATGTGCCCATGTGCCCTCACGCACTAGCAGCACCAACATTTTTTTATTTTCTTTCATTTTGATGATAGACAATTGATTGATTGATTCTGTTTTCAGAACTAAAGGAGCAAAGGAGACAGGGAGTATCTTTAGAAGAAAGGAAACGCCATTTTTTGTTGTTTGAATTTTTGATCTATTTGAAGTTTTGTTGAACTTTTTTTATATTGAATTTTATTGTAGTCTTTAAGTTTTTTTAATTGAATTTTGTGATATAGTTATAAGCATTTATTTTGAAAAAAATTTTATATTTTGAACTTTTAAAACTGAGTTGTGCATTATAAACCGGCACTCCCTCCAACGTCCGAGACTAGATCTCACAAACCTGTATATTCAAAAATTTATTTAATTCTAATTCCAACTCAAATGTAGTAGTCTAATTTAGGAAAATTGATATAGCACTTTATAAAATCTTTCATTTTAGGGTGAAACTTTTTTCTTGTCTTCTGACTTATTAGTCTTTTCCTTCTTCTCCTCGATTTCATCACAATATCTCCATAAACTATAGTATGACCGTTAATGACCACTGCTTGTCGATTACCTTCTATCGATTTTAAAAGCTAGTAATATATGAAAAGGTTAGATTATCGTTAATCCTTTCAGACGCCAATTTCCTTTGTGCTTCGGAAAAAATTGTTGGGTAATTTTTATTGCCGACGGGGCTTAGAGGCATACATTAACAAATATGGATAAATTTGTACATGCACACTTTTGTCATAATATTTTAGGAGATAATCAATGGTGTCAAGTCTAAATTGCTTCAAGAGCTGTTTTTCTGTGAAATTCCCACCTGGTAATATATAAATTTTCTGTTATCCAGACGACCTCGACCCACTTCGTTTTGCACTATATATCGAGATCCCAGCTATGATTAATAATTCAGATGCTTAGACTCAAGTGAAGTTGAAATAAAACTTGTAGACGTTTGCAGTCAACCATGTACTCCGAACAGCTGCTAACAATCATACAACGACTGCACAGAACATCCATATTAAAGTTCATTTTCACCTTTTGTACATGATGCCTGCAATCGTCCGAAGACAGCTTTAGCTATATATTTAGTAAAATTATGTAGGGTGGAATCGAATAAAAATTAGGTGAATTATTTCTTAGGAGCAGAAGAACCTTAGGAAGGGCTATTAACATCGAAAGGCCCCATTATATGGCCAATTTTATTACATAAATATTGATATTGTTGAATATAATGATCATCTGAGACAGAGGCATATATTGAAACAATTTAATTCTTATTTAAGCCCTTTCAATATGTATTGTAACGTGCAAGGGGTGTGTTACTGGGGGACTTCAGGACGTCTTTGGATAATCTGTGTATTCAGAACAGCTATCCCTACCTTGCACTGGGTTCCTGGGTACATGGGGATCATGGGAAATAAAAGTGCTGACTTCTAGATAGATGCCAGGTCCACTTTACTTCCTTGGACCAGAACCGGCTGTAGGTGTTGCCACATCAGTGATCGGGTCTCTCATCAAAGCGGATCTTCTCATGAAAAGCTTCAGCAGCGATGGGCGAACTTGGGTCAAAGATATCCTAATTAGATATATGTAATATTAGGTTATCTTTGTACATTGGTACAAAATTTTTACTTGATGAGCCCAGTAAGAGTTTCTCTGACTTTCTCTTGGGCATCGGAAGAAACCAATACAGAACTCTTAGTCGGCATCAACATTGGCCACAGCTCACTTCACACTCATCTTATAAAGATGGGAGTGCATTGCCCTGAGCGCGGTGTACAGAGTAACAAGCTATGATCGTCCGGGCTGTCAAGTGCGTCTGACGCCATGCGAACCGATTCTTATTAAGGGAAAAATAAAGTGTTAATATTTATGTGAATTGATTTGAAAATTTACTAAATCAGGCAACCGCTTCTGATGTTGCCATATAAAAGTTTAGGATTTTTCTATATACTGCGAAAACAATCAGGCCTAGATGGTTTTAATGTACTGAAAAGCTCTTCAGAATGTAAAGTCCTATGAAATTGGTTATAACTATTTTTACTGTCCAACTAACAGGTTTAGAAATATATGCGAAAAACCACTTCAAAATCATCCTTGCACAGAGAGGTGATCATTCAAAATTACATGCGGGTACCATAAGAATTTGTCTTTTAGACTAATTCTAGCTTTTTACTTCTTTATATATTAAAATTGTTAGTTTAAAGTTCGTGTCAAGGAAATCAGTTCGGAATAAAATTGGAATACTTCCATCACTTAACCCCACTTTTCCTAATAACATTGAAAAATGGTATTACATGCACGGTTTAAAATCGAGGCTTAAATTAGGACTTTTGGGTTTGTATATATGTAATTCCGTTCCGAAAAAGTTGGTAAGTTTTAATTACACAAATTCTTAATATCATTACACTTAATCAGTGTTATATTGATATCTCGAAATAGTCTGAAATTAAAGCTGTTAACTTTAAGTAAATTATATGGTTTTAAATATAAACTGAAAATTTTCTGAATTTGAAGCTGTCGAGTTTTTTTCATTATGGTAGAAATCTTCGTGAAATATTACATGGGAGTTTCAAAATAAAATGAAAATTTTTGCGTTTTCAATTTTATTATTTATTTGTTAAGTTATTATTTATTTGTTTAAGTTTTAAATTCATTTATGTGTACATATTTGGACATTTATTCGGTATTGAAATTTGTTTAGACAAGTGCATTTTCGAGACGCAAAAAATGTTTTTTGATATTTATTCGGTATTATTAAAATAATTTTAGAATTACAATTATGCGCGTAGTTACTTGAGGCAGCTTAATTTCGTTTATAAAAAAATAATTTAAAAAACAATCCTGCAAAGAAATTTTTGAATTTAAAATTTTTAAAAAACGTTTTCATATCTTCACCAATTTAAAATCAATTTGTCACTGTTATCTGGATACATTAGCTCAAAATCAAATAATATCTAGAAATTAAGATAAATATAAAAAAATGCATTTATTATTTCATGTGATACTAAATATCATTTCACTATAGTTTGACTTAAATTTTAACAGCTACTTACTATTTGCGGATCATAATATTTATATGGAAAATTTAGAATCTTTTCTGATTGTTTTTCCGTTAAGTTTTTACAATATCTGACGGTTTTTCTAAAATTTTTTTTAATTTCAATTTTGTAGGAAATGTATATCACTTTTCATTTCTTCATTACTACTTTCTAATAATGATATTGTTGTCTCCGTTGGGGTGCTAGCAATAAATATATATACATAATTAAATATTTCTTACCACTAAATAAAAATTTAACTTTACTCTACGTATCGGTACTTCTGAATAACTGACTCACTTAGAAAAATCGCACTAGATCTAAATATTAAAACCGTTTCGGTTTCATTACCTCAACAATGCCGTAGTTTTTATTATTTAAGTTGAAAAATGTATAAAAATAAAACTTCATTGGTTTTAATTTTTTTCTATGAAAAACTATTTGAGTTTGGAAAAAATTGAGACTTTTATGAGTTTTAAGTTGAGGAAATATTTGTTTGATATAAACGTGACTGTTGGCAATTCGGACTAGAAGATACTTAAAAATAAGCCCTTTCGCCGTGAACTGAAAAATAAGGAAAAATTTGACCTAATTTTAATCATTCAGGTTCACAAAGAAGTTAACACATTTACAAAGTTTTAAATTAAGTCGAAACTGATATAAAAAGTTAAAATTTTTACGTTTTCTTGTTTTTATTCAACGAATGTGTTAAAATACCTGAAAACTTTCTGCAGGTTTTAAAAATAAACTGAAATTTTTAATCGTGTTTATGAATCCTTTCGCTTTACTTAATTAATAAGAAAGAAATGTGAAAATTGTACTTATTTTAAATTGATCCCGTAAAATAAATTTACGAACAAATTGTAAATTTATTTTTCATTCGTTTTTCATGGCGAATCTATGGTGCGGGACAGTCATACCTTGTTAGTTTATATACCGTCGCACTGAGTGTCCGTCATGGATGACAAAAGTCCGAGAGAATCGAACACTTCCTGTGTGCTTGTCCGGTCTTTGCTCGGAGTAAGCTAGATACGCTTGGGTCTGCACTTCTACTGTGGATGAGCTCATGATCGTCTTTAGCCAAGTGGGAGCCCTGGGCACTTTTGGATATGTGGGCCCTCTAACAGAAGTTATTTTCTAAAATACTTAGGGTTATTAACAGGACTAGACCAATCGAACACTGGAGACTTTTTGTCGCGAAACTATTTTGTCACCACCGTCAATTCCAATAGGCTCTAATGTTAATGAACGCATGAAGTGACGGATAGCAACTTTTGGGTCACAAAACTATCACAGCACCTTCAAGTTTATATGAATGTGCATGCACTGGTAAGATTTTTGTCGCTTATTGATAGCCATTGTTTTAGAAGACTTTGTAGAGCTAGGAAAAAACTTACGCATTTTTTTTAAACGTCTGTTGTAACGATAGTGTGAAGGGAAGATAAAAATAATGAAGCATTAATACAAAAAGTACAAATAAGACCATCCCTATACAACAAAAACAAAGTTTTTAAGGAATACTCTGATAGCATATCTTCAAAGTGCAAATGTGGGGAAAAATATCCATGAAAGTGATTACTGACCATAGAGTTATAGTAAGTCTCTCTTCGAGTTCAATTGACGATCGCGTTATAATGGTGCTTTGATAAGTTATAGCAGGTCTCAAGATCTGTAGTAAATTATCAAAGCTTTCAACACTCATACGGAAATTTCCAGAGGATTTTTCAGGAGAGAATCTCAGTTCATCAAACAATAAGTGAAACTTCCCTTAAGTACCCCCTTCGCTATTTTCAATATCCTTATGACAATTACACATATCACAGTTGCCTTCTCGAAATTGATGAAAGATGATATAAAACATGAGTTTTTGGGTGACAATTATTCACTGTGTGTGTACTAAACTAGCCCATGGCAATAGGACGGCGAAAGTGACCAAGAAGTTCAAAGCTAATAAATGTATGTCGATGGGTCATCGATATGACGAATAGACGCTTTCTTTAGTGCATTTAAATCTTTCGACAAGATTATTTTAACCGACCCTTCTGCCACACATTCCAAGATTTCAAAATAGAAGTTGATATTATAACCTCTATCAAAGTACCAATAGCCAACTTTCTAGTGATTCCAAAATTAAATAAATGAGATCGTAATCAAATAATATCAATAGGCAACGAACAAGATTTCAAAATTTAACTAGCAACCAGCTAGTATTGGTTTATTTTACCATGTTCTCTAAAAATCAGCTGACTGCATTTGCTCTCGGTACCTGCAGATACCAAATAAACCAAATAAAACTATATGTTTTGCGAAGCTATTATTCAGAAAACAGAGATAAGGGCTATATAATAAATTATATTAAATTATATTATATATAACTTACCTTGTATAAAAGATTGTTTAATTTGGCGTACTTTCCCAGTCATAAATGTGTAGACTGTAAATTCTTTGTAGCGATATATATCTGAATACTATCCGAGGAATATTTTTCTTTATGTTGTTCAATTTTCTACATAACATAACAGATTTACTAAAAATATTGTAACATGGTCTACAATCATGCAGATTTTACTGCAGAAATGACTCTTTAACTATTTTAACTTTTCAATCCATCATGGATTTTCCCTACCCAGCGAAAGGCGTTATACCATCGGCCATAACAGCATTATTCCATCCTACTGAACTAAGCCGGAAAATTGTCGAAATTGTTTTCAGTGGCTGCGTGTATACAACCTTCCATGAATAAAACCACACCAAACTAATTAAAATTTCATTTCATAATTTACAGGAAAATTTGTCGGTATTCGCTGGATGAAATATAATTGTCTGTCTGTGTCAGGAAACTTTTAGTTTATTATCAAGGGTTTTTTTTTTTTAATTCGGATTCAATTATTTCCTTAGTCTAGATATATTTAACTCTCCCATAACTGCTTTCTTCAATTCAATAACAGAAATTCTTCTAGGATTTATAATTTTGTCCTACCCCTCTTTTTACAAGATATTGGCATTCTTGTACTCCTTCAATTTTATCTTTAAAAATTAATTTGTGCAAATACTTAAGTTTAAACGGATTAGAAGTAATCAATATTGAGGATGTTCTGTAAAACTGGCTAGCTATGGATTGCATAGGTTAGACATGCTAGAAATCATAGTGCACAAAGGAGTAAGAAATTCTGAATAAGCGATAAAAAGACTATTGTGAGACTTTTGCTTGAACCATGGGAACGACATTTTTCAGGGAGGTACAGAACAATTTTGTAAGTGGTGAAATATAAATTCATTTATTTATTTATTTAATGAGCAATTAACAAGAGTAGTAAACAGAGATTAGCTCTAACAATGTACTACCTTAAATTTAAACTACTGGGCTACAAAATAAAGTTGGGATTAGCCAGAATTATATAATAAAAGAGCTACAACTAAGACACTATATGGAAAAGTATACAAAACTAAAAAAATAAAAATAAACTATTAGAGCAGGAGAAATTTAAAAGTAACAAAGGAAATTATTAGGAAATATAAGGAGGAATGAAATTTAGAATAAAGAAATTACAAAAATATGATGTTACAAGTAATACGATATAAAGAAAGAGAAACAAAAACGAAATACCTTAAGCAATAATAATCAAAATTACTAGAAAATAAAAAATTAAATTATAATAATGGAGAGCATGGAAAGAAAGACAAAACAAGAAAAAACTTGGAGGAGGAAAAAATAATAAAGGGAAAAAGGCAACTGAGAAAAACAGGATTATCCATCAAATAGGTTGGAGTACGAGCAAAGCAAACGGAATAGCGGAGGATAGAAATTCAACCACATAATAGAAAATGTTAGCAATTAATGACTGATCTCAAGCCGGACAAGCTTTTTAAATGTCAGTCAGTAAACTAGTACTAAGAATATCAATATTATTGAATTTAGTGTTGTAAGACTTTTGAATTCTAAAGCAGGGCGACTTTAATTTCAAATTAGTTCTGAATATCGGAAGTCTGAAGAGTGGGTGATATCTTGAATTGCGAGAAGGAACTTTAAAGTTTATACTAGAAAATAATGAGTTGCAAGTTTTAGTACTATTCAGTATTTTATGTAAGAAGGTCATGTCCAAAAAGATTCTGCGTTTTTCCAGTGATAACAAATTGAATTTCACAAGTCTGTCATTATATTCAATAACGGAATTTTCTAATTTAAATAATAATATTCTGGTAAATCCGCGCTGAACAGTTTCTATTTGCAAACTATAGGAAGGATGAAATGGATTCCAGACTTGACTAGCATATTTAAGGGTGCTTCTAACTAGAGAATTGTAGAGAGTAATATAGGAGGATGGTAATTTGAATGATCGACACGTACGGAATATGAAACCCATAAGACAAAAGGACCTCTTGAGGTGATGTAATTTATGTGTGCAGAAAAAAGGAGCTTGCGATAAAATATTACTCCTAAATCTGTGATCTCCTCCACCCTAGGGATAGATGCATTGTGAATTTGGTAATCAAACTTAATAATATCGTGTTTACGATGAAAAGAGATACATTGGCATTTACGAACATTTATTTCAATGCAATTATCGCGACACCATTTCTCCATTTGGAGTAAGTCTTTTTGTAGGGAGACACAATCAGTAACGTTATTGATAATTTTGAAGATCTTCGTATCGTCGGCAAATATTAAGCAGCTGGATGAAATTAAGGATGGTAGGTCATTTATGTAGATTAAAAATATCGGAGGTCCAAGTATTATACCCTGGGGATACCTGATATTTGTTTGAAAGGAGAAGATTATTGTCCGTTAAAGACAACGATACTATCCCTGCTTTGCAAGTACGATGAAAATAGCGAAAGAGTGTTCGGGTGAAAATCTATCTGAGCCATTTTCAAAAGACATAGTTTGAGATTAATTTTATCAAAAGCCTTGCTAAAATCAGTGTGAATGGAATCAATCTGTTTGTTGTCATCAAGGGATGAGGCTATAAAGTCAGTAAAGAGGGCCAGGTTGGTTACTGTAGAAGAACGTCCTGGTAAGAAACCATGCTGCTCCTCTGATATGAAAGGTTTAATCTGTGGTAGCAGCTGATTGGAGAGCACTTTTTCAAATATAAGCGCAAGTGCGTTGGAGATTGATATAGGATGATAGTTAATAACTAGTTTACGGTCACCGGATTTAAATATAGGCAAAACATAACATTTTTTCAACATTTCTGGATACGTATTCCTATTATTAACAAGTTCGAATATTTTGCTAATATTAGGGAATACCATCAGGTCCAGGATTTTTATTTCAGTCAAGCGAGTTTAAGATTCTTAAGACCGATTCAGATGAGATAGCGGTTAATTTAATATTAGAATAGTGAGAACTCCGACGAGGAGTGGAATTGTCGGGTTGTGCCGTAGAAAAAACGGAAGTGAAATGATTGGAAAACATATCACATATACGCAAAGGACCTGACGAGATTTCATCATTAAACGCTAGTTCTGTAGGGTATATATTAGATCTTTTCAAATTCTTACTGAAAGTCTTAAGGTTTTCATTGAGTGAACGCTCAGTACTTTCGACGTATCTCTTATAGCATTCCCATGTAAGAGATTTAGATATTCTTCTAAAGTAGGAAAAAGTTTTATAAAATTCAGGGTGTGGATTTGATTGGTATAGGCGTCTAAACTTCTCCTTTTCCTGCAGGGCTTTAATAAGTTGAGGACTGTACCAATTTGGGAAGTGATAATGTTTTCGAAATGAGGGTATATGCAAGTGTATCCCTTATTTAATAATGTCATGGAATTTCTCAAAAGACTTGTTAGGGTCATCTAAAATGATTTGGAAAAAGTCAAAACTACTAAGGGATGAATGGATAACCACATTAGAAGAATAAATATTTGTCCAAATAACATCAAGAAGCCTGCCATTAGAATTGAATATCTTGTTAAATTGTTTCATATTACACAATTCCAAATTGTTTAATAGAGACTGAGAAGTATTACTAAATGAGTCAAGGGGGCGCATACAATCATTAATCGTGTCAGGGATCCAATTTAAGTATGGTAAATTAAAGTCTCCTAAGACAATAACCTTAGAGTTAATAGGCAACTGCAAAATTTGTTCACTCACTGTGGTGAAGATTGCGTTGAATGTCTCATATGTAGATTGGGGAGGGATGTAAACACAGCATACCTATATAGAGAGTACAATTCTTCTCTTTTAAAGCCACCCATAGTACTTAATGGTCAGTCTCAAAAGATTCAATCCTATGAGAGTTAAAATCACGTCTAACTGCTATGCGGCACCCACCACCATCCTTTTTCCCACAGAGTTCCAAGTTCCTATCTCTTCTATAAATTACGTACCTATCATCAAGTAATTCACCACTATATATATTGCAGCATGTAGAAATGTTTCAGTAAAGCATATTATGTCATAATTATTAGAAATCGTAGTCAAACGAACATGTTCTAGCTTAGTACGTAGTCCTCTGACATTTTGATAGTATATATTTATAAACATTAGCTACAAAAGAAAGAATAGACTTGTTACGGAGCATTTACTATAGCAAACGGTTTAGAATTTTCGTCCTTTTTCAAGTATATTTTGGAGTTCTTAATCCAGATAAACTTAAATCCACTTTCACCACGTTTAAATTGCTTTGCCTTGAAGAATAATTTTCTCCATAGATAAAAATTCGTTAATATATATTATATTTTTCTCAGAGTAACCAAGAGCATCAGTTGTCAATTTGTTGGATACCTTATTAGCCGTTAATATACGATCCCTAACTAATTGGGAGGAATATTTAACAATAATAAGGTTAGAGCTATTGTTGGATCTACCTTTTCTACGATAAGCATTAAGTACATTACTATCATCACTAGGTAAATTAAATAATAAATGTATCTTACGTACAATAGCAAGGGGATTATTATCAGGGTGCTGGGGAATGTTCTTTATCTCCAGAAAGTTAGTCAAAGATCATTCTTCGAGTACTTGTAGACGTTCCCCCATAGATGAGATGTCCTTATTGAGTTTGGTCTTTTCTAATTCTCTTTATTTTCTTTTTATGGTCCTCAACAACATTGACTAGCTTCTTAATTTCATCAAATCCACATAAAAGAGAATTGACTGAGTTGTTGAATTCTATTTGTTTCGATTTAATTTTTTCAATTTGCATAGACATTCGACGAACCACCGCCATGATACTGGAATCATCAGCTTCATCACTCTCAGATCCCACAACATCAGATGATTTGCTTTTACAACAGGTAGCACATCGGAAGGCAACGGCCCCACTTTTGATGCTTAGCTTAACTTCATTCATAGTGGATAACAGTTGCTGTAAAAGTTATTGTTATTTCTAAGGAAGATAAAAGTGATTTTCTGAACCGTAGTCAAGATGATATTTATCTTGACGTTCTTTCTATAAAGAAAATATCCCATAGGGAATATTCTAGAAGTAATCAACATATACAGGATCTTTTAGGAATTGTTGTCATCATAGGTCCTGGTAGGCCAACCAAAAAATTATATCGTAAATATAACGGTTTGGTAGTTGTGGGGATTAAATATTTTTTTTTTTTTTAATTATTCGATGACTTCTGAACAATAGAACCCCTATGATGTTTTATTCAAATTTTATTAGATAGTTAATTGTTAGAGCTTTTCAATGCTGGGTAATGTTTTCCTCCTCTATCTATTTTAAAAAAGTACGTCATCTACACCAATTTTTAAATAAAAGTTAATCTCAAAGTGTTTAGTTTGAAATATTTTGTATATGAAATGCAACCCTTCTGCATGTTTGCACCTTTGTTTTTCATTAAAATCCAGCAAAATGGGCCAATTTGCCTATAGATAGGCAATTTTCATCTGTAGATGACATTTTTTGTTGGTTATTCCTGTACAAGAAACACAAAAGCGACATATTTTTTGGTACATAGTGAAACTGATGATTTTGGGTCTCTTGAATTCAATAAGAGAATTTGTATTGATAAACTATTCTTTGAATATAATAATAGTAGGAACCTAAATTAAAAAGAAAAAATACCATAAGGGAAAGAACACCCTGAAAAGCTCCTTGGTTCAAGAAAAACGTCATTCTGTTTTGCCAGTTAGTACCCTGAATAGCATAAATTTAAATAAAACTGAATTTTTTATTATATATAAATCAAGCAACAAATATAAAAATTATATGAGTAACCATCCAAATTTACAAACAATTTCCTGGTATCGCAGCAGCTGAGTAAACTTCGTTTTCTACCCAAAATCCAGTCCTTTCTGCTGTGGGGTGCTACTTTGTAATTCGAATTGAGTTAAGTGGAAACGACATCTAATAGCTGAATTACATAAAAAAAAAATCTATATTATATTCATCGAGGATTTCCCTCAATACTGTTCATGTTCGTGTTCCTCGATGCTACGGTTGAATTGCCGGATTTACCTAAAGAGAAAAAGAAAATTATTTTCAAAATAAAAGTGAATGTTTAATGTTACTTATAAGTGTAAAAGATATTACCATACTGAAGTCATTTTTCACTTTCAGAAGTCCCGACTTAGTCTCGGCCGCTTTAACAGAGCTGAAAGACGCAGGCAATATAAAGTTTAAAAAGCTAAAATATGGTCTAGAAAATAAGGCGCACAACGGATAGCGAATTCTAAGTTATGTTTAAGTTTACGTTTTTAATTAAAGTCTTACAAATGAAACTCAAATAATTAAATTGGACCTAAAATATTCTGAATTCAATTTATAGAATATGAATAGGTTGTAAGAGCAGTAATTAAGTAAATTAAATCGTAGAACTGAAATACAAGGAAGTATAAGTCTAACTGGAATAGTAATTGGGAATAAAAATTTGAAAAATTGAATCCAACAAAGTAAAAATAGGCTAACATAGGTCTTAAAAGTAATATTCATAGTAATCTTCATAATTATCTTTTATGGTATGCAGATAGAAGTTTTGTTTAAGCCTTAAATGTGCCCGTTCAAGTCTTTTTGGCTTTCCTTCTTAGTAAAAACATTTGAAAAGAAAATCTTGCTAATTAGAAGAAATTAATCAAAAATAATTTTACGATTTTGCCTTAGATTTGCTAACAAACTTTGAAACTAAACAAAAATAATAACACGCAATCCACAGAAAACATCAATTCAAACGATAAAAAGAAAAACGGTAGTCTATTAAGCTAGTACACTTAAATAAGTAGCCTAAGATATATAGCATAAATCTAGTCCGACTCACACACCGGAAACGAGTTTAATACTTTTCATCTCTGGGTGTGCAGCGGGTGTTTTGAGGAGAGTTGGGTTTTATGTACGAATGAGTGCAGGTGATCAAGTAGAAGCCGGAATCAGATCGTGGTTTATAATTAAAAAAAAATTAGAGAAAAAAGAAGAACATAAAAGAAGTTTCCAAGGTATTGCTAAAAAAGAGTTCCAGAAGAAAGGAAATTTAGAAGAATTAGCCCGGATTTTTTTTTTCGATTTCAATGGGAGATCAGGAGTTCAAAACCCCTATGCCGTATCAAAGTGAAGTCCTTTGTTTTACATATTAAAACTTATTAATTAATTATAGAAAGGAAATTACCTGTTAAAATTGTTTCGTGACATGAAGTTTTTTGCATAGTCCATTTGATTTTTTATTAAGATCATGTGCCGCAGATAAATTTTAAATGTCTTCCTTGGTCAATTTTCTAATTTATGGCCGTATAATTCGAGTTCTTTAGTCAGATATTAATTGAGGTGGCGTCCAACCTATCCTGGTAGCACATGAAGGAACTGTTATACAACTCACTCCTTCTCCACTGAACAATAGGGTAGCCCTAATCGGGGCGTATGTGTACTAGGGATGTTACGAATATTTGCATTCGCATTCGCTTATGCGAATGATTCGCATCATTTTAAACATTCGCATTAAGCGATGCGAATGTTTTGCGAATGTTGGCGCAGGCAGGCATTACGTGTTTCATTCGACCAATCGAAAGCATTTCTTTCTCGCTGCTTGCTTGGTTAGTTTGGTTTGTTTTGTTTTAATTGTCAGTCAGTTCTCAGTTGTAACTAATCATTACGTAAATAAACAAGTAGTTTGTGAGTTTAGAATTGTGTTGAGATATTTTGACAAATTTTCCCAATGCACCGGGAAAGAAAAGTGAAATATGGCGATTTTTTACACCTATCGATCGAGACCACGCGAAATGCAATGTTTGTGAGAAAAGTTATTCCATAATTGGACGCACTACCTCTGCATTGCGGGCCTATTTGAAAACCGTTCATTCCAAATAATACGAAATGCTGATCCATACTGAATCGGAGGCCCAGGCTTCAAAATTGGATAAACCGCAAGAAACTCCACTAAAAGATGTAACAAAGCAATTATCTATTGGAGAAACTCTAGCGAAAAAGAAACAATGGGACATCAAACATCCTTTATCGCAAAAAATCGACTGCCGCCGAGTAAGTGAAATGATAGCATTACAAGACTTTCCATTTAACTTCGTTGAAGGTGTAGGATTTCAAAGGCTGATGCAGTTAGTCGCGCCCCAATATATACTGTAAAAGGTCGTAATTTTTTTACTGAGCATACCTATGAAATTTTGTACGGCAAAGTTGCCAAAGTTCTGTTACCAGATTTCAAATATATGTCATTCACGACTGATATATGGTCAGAGCCAAGTGCGAATGTATCACTTCTTCGCCTAATCTGTCACGGCATAACGGCATACTTCAACCGCTTAAACGTTGTTTTAAATTGCGAGGAATTTGAAGGTAGACACACTGGCGATGCTATTTCAAACAAATTTGAATCAATGCTGAGTAAATAGAATATAACTAAGGAGCAAGTACACTGCATGGTGAGAGATGGTGGCTCAAATATGAAGCGTGCTATAACATTGGCCGATACTGTACTGCAGATAAGCTACAGACAAATATTAAGAATGTATTGAATTCTCAAAAGCTTCTGTAAATATGATTCAGAAATGTAGTCAAAATCCAACAGCGACTAAATCCCGATCAAATTCCACTAACTGTTATAGGAGACTGTTCAACGAGATGGAATAGCACGTTTTATATGTTCGAAAGGTGTTTAAAACTAAAAGATGCTTTATGCCTATATAGTAACGACTAGCATTTCCAACATATCACCCAAAGAATGGAAAGCTATGGAGTGCTGCATAACAGTTCTTACGCCATTTGCAATTAGCTACACGCAACTTAAGCAGCTCACACGCTATAATTTCGTCTGTGATTCCGATTATTTACACATTGAAAAAAGGTCTCAATGACACAAAGCTATCTACAGATGGCGACACTGTTGATAACATTATTATCAGCTTTATACAAGATATCAAAACCGAATTAAACAAGAAGTTTGGCAACCTCCACATTTTTGGACCCACGATACAAGCATAAATTTTTCAATGATATTGTGATAGATAAAGTCCACTGTGATATTGTTGAATTGGCTCTAAGTCTATCTAACCGGGATGGTGATAATAATCGGCGTTTACCTTCAGGCGCTAAAAGGTTGAGTAGTATATAACAAGAGCAAGCAACATTGATGAGCCTTCAACAAGTTCTGATAAAACTTTTATATGCAACCTGGCAGGAATTCTAGATTCCTCAAGCGAAAACGAAGGCTCGTATGTAGAATCTGGAGACACTAAAAAATGTGAAATTGAAAGTCTATCTTAAAGAAAAACGAGGATCTCTCGATGAAAGCCCTCTCGACTGGTGGAAAGCTAAATTAAAATACGACAAATTGACAGATCTGGCCCGCAAATATCTGAGCGCTCCACCGGCCAGAGTGAGCAATATTGTTCAGTGCAGCCGGCCTTATGTACGAGCCCCTTAGAAATCGCCTCATGGGCGAAAAGGAGGCAAAATTAATTTTTCTGAAATATAATATGCCTCTTTTGAACTTTGACTATTAGATATAATTACTGTACAAGTATAACACTGGTTTACTGTTCTAATATTTCTCATATTCCTATTATAAGTAATAAAAATTATGACTTGAATTGATTAACGTTTTTTTTTTTTTAATATTATTCCCAAACATTCGCATTCGTATTCGCAAATTCGCATCTAAAAATTCGCATTCGCATTCGCGAATATGAAAAATATGACATTCGTAACATCTCTAATGTGTACCTACGAAAAGCAGCGGGTAAAATTGGTTATTGTTTATAAAGGACTTCTTTGATTTATTGTTCCGCGAAGATTTCTTCGACTACTGTTCAACCATCGTTTCCTCCATTCCATGTGTTTTCATGTATGATTATTTTCCGACGATTTCATGTGTGATTATTCATCGTGGTTTTCATCGGAATTTACTCCCGCAGAAAAGCATCACACCCTGCCTGAGACATTGTATGTTAAATTCATCGAAGTTTTCGTGCAGAAATAGGTGGCTGATGAATGCCAAAAGTGCAATACGACTTCGCAGCGGTATTGCATCCAGTTCCCGCTGGGCTGCTTCATTTTCTATTTCATATGGAACAAATTTTGTAACAATTATCTCTAAAAGTATAGGCATGTGGGACAGAGAAAAGATTACAAATATTATATTGTCATCTATTTCTATCTTATATATTCATTTGGAAAATCCACTGACTGAAATTATGGATTATGGTGGATTTCGTATAGAATTATTATTTGAAGTTCAGCGAAATAAGGTAGCTAAACCAAAAAAAAAGATAACTATAGAAAAGTGATCCCATTTTAATGTAAGCATTTTCCGTTGTGTTAGCGGTCCGTGTAATACATGTCAGTGGAAATAGTATGCTGCATATTAAATTACTCAAAATCAATCAAATAATCTTCTAATAGTTATTTTTTTATTTAGTATGAAAAAAATTATTATTCTAAATATGTATTATCCCTGAGTAAGTAGCTTCTTTGACTAATAATAGGTTATACTTTACGAAATTAGTATTTAAGGGACTCTAACAACGACACCATTTTGTTCAAAATGATAAAAACATCACGGCGAATTAATGATGCCCATAATTCATTTCCTGAATCATATTTAAGAGAAATTTATTTGAGATTTAAAACACTTTTATAAAGGCATACTTTTTAATAGATTTATGTAAAAAATTCAATTTATCGTGACAATCAAGATATCAAAACAAAAGTTGAGAAATTTCTCACTGAAAAAGCTACCCAGGCATTCGTGGATAAATGGTGCTCCATTGAGTTACTTTCTTTCGATTTCACCCTTACTGTAAATTATTATTTATAGTTAATAAAATATGTAGTCCCATTTCTACCGAAAATATTTAAGTAGTTTGACAAATTGCAGCGATTTTTGATGACGTAAATATTTTTATAATATATGTGTATAAAATAAGTAAAAAACGAGTTTTCAAACAAAACTGAGGCCAAGTCGCATGAAAAAGTAGAAAATAAACTTTTCTTCACACACAGAGGTGGACTCAGATTTTTTGATTGGGACATTTCTCTTGAATATTCTTTCTCTTCATGAATCAAATCACTTATTACCTCTGATTGATCAAACTGAAATATATCGGTGATTGTCAGCGAATAAAATCTGAGTCCACCTGTGTGTGTGAAAAAAGTTTATTTTCTACATTTTCATGCGGCTTGGCCTCAGTTTTGTTTGAAAACTCTTTTTTTACTTATTTTATTTTCTGCTTTTTTCACGTTAACTAAATTGGAAAATTCTGCATTTTTCCTGAAACAGATTTATCACTAATCATATCGATGAAAATTTTTCCGATGATTTTCCCGCTTTTCCGAGTTTTCCATGGAGTTTTCCACTAAAGCAATTTTATGCAACTCATTTCGCTCTACAACTTTGTCTTAGGTTGCAAAACGCGCAAACGCTTCCTTAGTCGGAAAAACTCCGGAAAAGCGTTTTACATAAATTTTCCTCGATTTTTTCTGCAAGTTTTCACCATTGTCGGAGAGAAAGTAATGATGCTAGTTGATAGGGAACTTGATCCTGCATAATTTAGAAAACTTTTTTACCGAAAAATTTTCCGGAAAAGTCGGAAAATTCCGGAAAATTTTTAAGAAAAATCGGAAAACTTTGCATTTTTCCTGAAACGGATTTATCACTAGTCAAATTTGTACCAAATTTTCAAATGATTTTTCCCGATTTTCCGGGTTTTCCATGGAAATTTCCGGTTCAAATTTTGACAGATTCAATTTTCACGCGACATAAACCTGTGATGACGAAAAGTGGGTCTACGAGAGTGTCGAAAATAGTACAGAAATATATAAATAGACAAATTTGTGTACGAGTTAAAGGGAATGGCTGGCCTCAAAAATACCCCTAACTGAAAAGCATTTTGCAACATGCTACACTCCTTATCAATTTAGTTCCTGTAGGTACATATGGTCTATGTGAATTGAACTTTGTTTTCTTATGTATTTGTCATCCTTATGAAATACAACTAATTTATTAACTAATTAATTAAAGTACCTACAATTATCCTGTGTCAAAAGCTTTTTTAAATGTTGTCTTTTAATTTAAGGCCTTATAACCAAGTGTGCAATTTTGTGTTAATTTTAAGTTCCATATAACACATAACGCGATTTTGCAATTCGGAATAATTAACTGTGATATTATGTAGTAGTTACCTGTAAATACAAAACAGTACCTGAAATTTGCCTGTATTTTAGTCATAACTCTTAAAAGTCTAATTTTAAGGACCTCCCGCTTTTTTAATTATTTCAATTCTTTTGTCTAGCAACAACAAATTTATTTTGAGAAATTCTAAATATTGTGGATTAATATATTTGATATAACCGTTGCTTTCATTTCCTTTTGCAGAAAATTGAGAAAAGATTAAATAGAATCAGTTTTGTTAAAAATAAATACAAACATAAATCCTGGTGCAGCATTCACATAGATTTAGCATACACAAAGTCTTGTATATACCTCTGAATCCCTATATTTATTTGTGCGCACCTCTGAGGATTCCACAAATGTGAAAAGAAATAATTTCTATACCAATTAAAATTCAAAGAACGTAGAAATACTGGAGTTTGTCTGAAGTACGGGAAAGCGTTGATCTAGTTTTCCTTAAGGCAGAAACCTTCTTAGGAATACCTAAATGCATTCAAAGATTCTATAGAATATTTTCAGCTGCTTTCCTGAGTAAAGCACTAACTCTTTTGGGAAACAAGAAAACATCTCGAGATAATTAACTCGTTTTAGAGTTTAATCAGCTTACGAATATTATCAAATTAAAATTTTGGAGTTATTAGGAGTGGTGGGGCGAGCGAGAACCTGCTAAGGCACTCGTGGATAATTAAGAAAAGTTTCGCCTCGGTTTGTTTATGACGCAATTAATTCGAATAAAATTTAGATGAATTTTTAAGAAAATAAATATTCGTTCATTTTACCATTCAGATATTTTTGTTCTATTGTGCAGTTAGACGGGACCCATGAGCAACTTATTGTGGGCTCATATGTATAGGTGACACAGTTTTACACTTTTGGGTGCAAATTCAAATTATGAATTCTGGTCTACTGAATGATCCTAGGATCGTGCGGATACAGCGCTTTAGGCCGTTATTCTCGAAAACACACAAACGACATTTTTCAGGGGCTTGGTTGTATATTTAATGAATGAATTCCACTCTATCAAATCAACTCAAGCTCGAGCGGAATATTTCGTTCTCCTCGGTGTTTTGGGGTCGTTTTTCTCGGAAACAGAAACAAATAAATTTCGTTTTCAGGGTTTGTATGCATATTGAAAGTAGGTTTAGCGTAGGCAGTTTATTTGCGCGAAGTAAAATCTCTGTAAGCTAACAATAAATCACAAACACACTCTCTTGTTTGCCTTGTAACTTTTTCGGCTGTAGCGATTAGGAGCGATTTGAAGCAAAAATAGCGGCAAGTGAATCAAATCAAAAAAATTTTATTTTACTTAAATGAAATCGCTTGTGGAAGGAGGTAATTATTAAAACAATAGCTCCAATTAAGAAGTGTAGTGCAATTAGATAAATTTGAAAATATTTTTGAGTGCATTACGATAAAGACACCATTATGGGAGCTAAAAAATTTCAATTATCTTAACAGGGAGTACCTATGTGAGGAAATTTATTATGTAAATTTTAAAACTCTCCGAATGCCTGCCTTCCTTCATTGATGGCGTGCATTAAAAGCCTCCACTTTTAATTAAGTATTTATTCTTAAGTATCTACTTTCGAGTAAAAGCATTCGTATTATCTTAGATCGCATATTGCATACAATACATACTACACTACACAAACTTTTCAATTGAAATGAAAAGCGAATTCGCGTTTTTAAGTGAACACCAAGAATCTCGGATTGCCTTACAATGGAATCGGCGGACTTAGCGATTTCTGAATTGTGAGCATTTTCAAGTTTCTCTAGAAACAGGTATAAAATAAAGGATGGACATTGATATCTATCTTCGAAAGAATACTTCCCAGGGATTTAGTGAGCACAAAAATCATTAAATCATAGAGGTTTTTTCTTTCAACTATATCTCTTTATACACATTGAATTTGAATATTCAACGTTTGTGTATAGCTGCAAGGCATGCTCAATGCTAAGACCAGGGATAAAATATGTTAACTCAAAATCAAATAAGATTCGCAGTAACTAGAATGGAACCATGTGAATTTTGCTACACGCATGTTATCCGCGAACCTAAAAAGTAATATTGTTCCATAACCCGATTTTAAATCCAAAGCACAAATCTGTGGTTTTTTCATTATAAAGCAATTTGCATTATTCTTGGTGGATGCTCATATCGCCCGATGGCATATGAATTTCGGTACACGAATTATTAATGTAAATTGATCGGAAAATTCGAGAGCGGGAAGGCAATGGAAATGGAATTTTTGTTGTTGTTCTTTTACATATTTTTCCAAGACACTCGTTCCCTATAAATGAATGGATTTCGCTTCCCTTCCTAAATGTACGACTGAGTTCATCGGTATTCGATTAGATGGGTTGGGTGAGATAATTCAAGAAAAATAACGACCCCTTCTGGGAAATTGGGAAATGTTATACTGATACCTTTAAAGATATTTCTCTTAGTATCAAAGGAAAGGTTTTTTTGGGTAAAAAAAGTGGCGTATCATTAGGATGATTATAAATTAATTTCTTTATTACTCTAGTAATTGTGTCAATGGTTGAGAGTTTTTTTTTAATATGCTTAAGAGCTTTTCATTGGTTTATAGCCTTAGTTTGGCATGGTCTTTTTTACTGATTTTTAAGGACAGAAGTAAAATACTGATGATAGAACTTATCATCGCCGTAATCTTCAGACTGTCTCATGGAAAGCTGACTATAGAGGAGCTCCTTGTAGTGTTCAAATACTTTATGTTCAATATTATAAAAAAGAATCCAATTCCTTGCACTCAAAAAAAAAAAAAAAACAACAGCGGCCTTCCGGCCGTGGTTAATAGTTATTCTGGAGAAGCTGTAAGATCCAGTTGTAAATAATTTTGATAGCAAATTTAAGAACGGTGTTAAACAATAAACTGTTTTCAAGTTCTTTATTAAGGGGAGGTTACCGTTCATGACGATGAAAAATTAATTTTTTTTTTACATATTTATCATCCTTAAAGTGTTTAGCATACGTGTTTTCATATTTAAAGTATATTTTAGAGTTCACAGCCTGTTGAGAACAAATCTGTCCACCGGCTGAAAAACAGGTACTCTGAGGCGCTCGGAGCACGCTTTCTGGGGAGACCTTTCCTCGCTACCTGAGGTACCCTCGTACATTTTGGGAAACTGTTAACCTTCAGATTCAGCACAATCATTTCTTGGAGGAAGAAGAACGGCGTCTGTATGGTGCCGGGATAACTGAAGTAAGCTGTCAAAGATTTAAACTTTAAACTTTATGAGTTTTTCTAGGAACAACATTTTTTAGTTCGCGGGGTGCTCTACAGCTTCAACGGCTGAACCGATTCATATGAATCTGTGCACAATTGAAAGGAAACTCTATTTACGCGGCCATCAGAAAGTGATTTTTGTCAAAAATTGATTTAGAAATAGTTTTTTTTTTTCGTTCGTTGAACAAAAAACAAAACAGGGCAATGAAATGGGTTTCTTTTTCAAACGGCTGGCATTTCGTTATTCAGTTGTTTTTTTGAAAACGAAAACCAGTAAGGCCCCCCAAATTTTACCTAGTTTAATAATTTTCAATCCTATTTGTTTCGGATGTTCTGGTAGAGCTGTGGAGCGCCCCGCGCACAACAAAACACGCCATGCACGGTTTTGTTCGAGTGGAGCCACCATTTTGGAAAATAAAAATGGAATTTACTCTCCAATGATAGAAGAATAAAATACGTTAAAGCCCATTTCCAAAAGTATTTATTTTATGTAAAAAAAAAAATTCCAAAGTTCATGCATTCTTCATGCCTCACCTTAAAGGATTCTTTAGAAACGTCACTCTGCTCTTCTATGGGCGTAGCCCGCCTGTAATCAGAAAGATGTGAGCTTGGTATTCTAAAGATCAATTCAGTTCTGGAAAATTCACAGTATCTATGATGTATTCCCCAACTGGAATCTTTCCAGAATTTAGAAAATGTTTTTTTTTTTAATGTTTCGCGAAGCTCTTTTTAGCCTGCTTTTTTGATTGTTTCTCCAATCTCCTAGTTTAATGTTGCTCAATCCGCTAATCCATTACAACAGATTTAGTCCTCTACAATTACTCATTTAGATGGATACAAAACTAGAGGTATTATAGTTAGTATAAAATTACACTGTATTACAGCGAAAAAATACTTTTGACGAGACATAGTGTAGGTTGGAGGTCTAGTGGACCAGGCGAGTATCCAGAGCTGTTGCTTGCGGGGAGGTCACAATTAAAAAATCTTCAAGGGGATGTCGGAAAAAGTCGCTTTTAAAATTTTGTAAAGTGTATGCCTGCCAAAGTTCATAAATATCTTTAGCGACCCAGAGCAGGAAAAGCACCTGAATCAATAATACGCTTTCGTTAGCTACCAATAGTGCATGAAAAATCTAAAGAAAAATTAAATTGTCAAGTCTATCTAAGAAAACTGAATGCTTATGCCCAAGGCCGAAAGATGAACACAAGAATTAATTCACCAATTCGTTTGAACCGTTGTTGGTGAATAGTTAGTCATTTAAATCCTTAAGAACAATTTACAAGTAAATTTGTAAGAAAAATTTAATGCTTCCTACAATCGCAAAAATTGTGAACAACTCAGGCTTGAATCAATATATAGTAGCTATGAAAAATTCAATGGGTGGCTATTCGTTGATTGCATGGAACTAAGGTTCTACCCTACAACAAAATGTGCTAAGTCAGTTTGTTTGCTCCTGTTGCGGGCTCCCCACCAAGTTATCCTGCCATCGATTTTATGTTGGAAAATCGGATAGGTAAAAAAAATGTATGATCAATTTCTTAGAAACAATAGCTGTATTTTTTCGCATAGGTATGGGTACGGGTCAGGATTAGGAGTAATTTCAGCATTAAATTATTTCAATAGAGCGATATGATTTGAAATATTTTTTGCATAATACAAGTTTGAGCCTAGACCCATATGGATCAGTTTTTGACATAAGAATTATTATGTAAAAAAGTATTTCAATGCAATATGTTTGAAATTTTGCATTTTGCCAAAAATATTTTAAATCATATCGCTCTATCGAAATAATTTAATGCGGAAATTACTTCTCATCCTGACCTGGACCTATATGCGAAAAAACACATCTTTCATCTGTATGAGTAATCGGCGCAACAAAAATATAAAAGCATCATAATAATCGGGTTGGTAAGCATTTCATGCCTTTTTCTAAACAAACATATAAATATGTATTCCAAAATTACTTATCATTCCTGTGATAGGTATGACAGACGACCTTTCGAAACTATATAAAAACACAAGAAAATGCTAAAAAATTCGTACACGTTTCAAAGACGAAGGCATACATTCGTACTGACAACTTAAGTATTTAGTGCAATATTATACGGAAATATAGCTGCTTAATCAGCAAGAATTCGATAACTGAGTCAAATTTCAATTGATTTTAGTTTAGAAATGCTCATTAGACGCAGAATCGAAATTGCTATTAACGATATGAACAGAAAAAAAATATTGTAAAGCAAAATAAGCCATTAAATTGTTGTCAAAGTTGAAAAATGTGTAAAATATGATAAATTTCGAAATGTGTAACTTCGTGACTTTTTATCGCAACGAAATAAGGAACATGTGGTGAGAAAGGCCTATCTCTCTTCTTTCATACACCATTAAAGAATTCGAGTAATTCGAGTAAAAAGTTACGAAGTTATATAACGGTTTTTTTTTGTCTAAAATAAGATTTTGAGGGTTATGAGAATTTTCTAGTACGCCACTACTTTTAGTTCCACTACAACCCACACTATGTCTCGTCAAAATTATATTGAGTATATCTTTTTTTGTAACATAGTATTATTGTAGCAATGATTCTTATTGGAATTCCATTTGGACTGTTGATGCGTCCGTTGGAGTAGTCCGTTTCCTATTACGTTGCTTTACGGGTTGATAGTTTTGCAAATAATAACTTTGGAGAAGTTGGCTCTTATTACGATAATAGTCCCTGGCTTTTGCCGGAATTGAATCTCTTACAATTGAGCATGAATTTCTCTATGCCAACTATCGTAAATTGAAAACTAAATATTCTTGTGACTGAAGTCAATACTAACTCGGTGAGCTAAGTTACATGACTGTACACAAAATCTGGACTCTCACCTCTCTAGTAAGATTTTTTAGAAAGATTTGAGAAAACTAGCTGATAACCTAAATCCATATTTTGCATTGTTGCAGACTATTACCACATGTTCTAAGTTACAGAAATTCATATGACGAAATTCAGATGATTTTGCCCATATCCTTTCCTTGCGTCACGTAAAATGAAATGCTAGTGGGTTTCATAATCTATAAAAATTAAAGTGATTAGACCTGACAAAGTATCCACTAAGCCTCTTTTTGTTTAGATTTCTAATATTATGTTGCCCGGTCATAAATACTTGTTTAATGAGCCCGAAATTTTCTTAGTTTTGATAGACAGGGGTAGTTGTGCTTATAATAATGAATTTCGTATCTAAATCCCTTTCTCATTATCATCCCTAATCATAATCTCCTTTCTGAATGTGTCAATCAAATTTTTGGCATAAATACGTCTACAAGGGAGTTGGTTAAAGGTCAATTATCACTTTTACTGAGGGTGGGGATGTAATGCTGGCTCTATTGTATTTTTCAAAGGCCTTCAACAACCACTTTGTTTATTACTAAAATTAACTTCTAATTTCATTTTCTCAAGAACCAAAAAACTTTGAAGCATGATTGCAAAATAGTTAAGACAAGGAAATAAATGTGATTATGAACTGTTAAGTTTTTCAATTCCAGGTACCCCAGAGTACAGTGGTGGGCCCCCTCTTATTTTATTGTGACACTCCTGATTCATCCTTTGTATTCGGTTGATGGTAATCGAAATAGTGGAAATTTAATTATGCTGGCCAATTGTTCTGATGATGTTTGTTTTGATACAGTTATTTGTGACTTGTGATATTGAATGGGCTGGGCAAGTACCAAAGAAAAAGTACTTAAGTACAAGTACAAGTACCGAAGGCCTGAGTACTTCAGTGTAAGTACAAGTACCGCATGTATGAAAAGTACTTGTAATTAACACTAAGTCTATAAAAAGTACTGAGTACTTTTTGAAGTACTTTTTAAAGTACTTTTTTTGAACCTTTGTACGTTGGCAGTAATATAATGAAGTTTATCGAGTTCAGTTAATAGATATTAATAAATCAATAACTTTTGAAAAAAACTATTAGTGGTCCGCCCAAGAACCCATTATCGCCTCCAATAATCCATAACAATTCTAAAGAAAAAATTTCCAGCAAATTTCTAAGAAAAAAATTGAGGCCTTCCCTACATCAGGTCGAGGCATCGTTGATTTTATATTGGAGCGAGGCATTGCTTGCTTGCCCTTGGTTATGTTCACTGACGTATATAATATGAACTGCTTACGTTTCTATTTCACGTGGGCACAATTGCTTGTATCAAAAAGAGTTCTTACGTCGGTGCCAACATTGAAAATATCATTGGCGGGAAGTTGAAAAAGAGCGCACACAGCTCGGGAAGTAGTTTTAATAAAACATTTAGAAATTCTTCTGCGTATCTAATGAATACATTGTCTTTGATAAAACAGTTTTTGTCAGTAATAACCCGAAATCATTAATTTAAAAACATTTATTTCGACGAATCCACTAATTTATTTGTTGTTTTCAGTACTCTCTGGTACTTGGTGCTTAGGCCAAAGAGCCAGCAATATAGAAGTAAGCCCACTTTTTGCAATCCATATTATACATATCAGTGGTTATGTCATCAAGTCGAGGCATCGTCGATTTTAAATTCGAGCGAGACTTTACTGGTTTTTGTTCTACTTGCCCAGTTTTGTGTGTATGTTATTAGTTTGTCTAAGGCTCTGCCTTGATGCGTGAATGCGGCACATTCTTTGACTGTTCTTTGCGTGCTTTAAAAGTCAACAAAAAAGGAGTTGCACTAGAGATTGTGTTTGCTTTTCTATGAAGAGTTAGATATTTGTAGGTATTTTGTAGACTCAGAAATACCTAAGTAAAAATCTTGGTAATTAACTACAAAACTAAGTCTTAAGTACAAGTAAATAGAAGCAAGTACTTATGTTCAAGTACTAAGTAGGGGCATTTCAAAAGTATTGAGTAATAAATCTTAAATAACGAAAATGTACTTTAAGTAGTACTTAAGTCTTTTTTACTTAAGTATTGCCCAGTTCTGCCCTAAATCTGGAATTTCTTCATTATTCTGACTTCAGCAATCCTTAGTTTCGACAAGTATGTCTTAATAACTACTCTCGTTGATTGCTGCACTTGTATTTGAGCTCAACTCAAAAAACTTTATAGTGGGTTTTTACTTTGGTCTTCAGTAACTTTATGACGACCAGCGGTCGAAAACTCTTATTTATTTGACAATTTGTTATATATTGTAACAGTGTGTTATGGTAGCTGATTTGAGAGTGAGGAATGTCATGGACGTGAAGTCCCGTCTATCAGACGAAGTTAGTGGTTGGTACCTTACTGTGTATTACGCCTAGAGAATATTATATGAGGTTATGGCTATTTTAAAGATTATATTGGGATGTTAGATGTATCTGACTATACTTCCTACAATTATCCGCGTCAAAAATGTATTCTATAATTTTCCTTGGTATCTGGACTCGTTTAAACTTAAGACAATTTAAGATCCAGAATTACTCCAAATACAACTGGGATATGCACCCGTTTTTTAATACTTTTTATTAATATTTGTTAATATTAACGAAAAAATTTACATAAAAACTATGCCGACTATTTCACTACATATTTTTTTTTAAGAACAAAATCCTCTGTCATCTGACAAATCACATAACACACATCTCAAAGTTTTACCCCTTTCTCATTCTTTTAGCTTCGGGCATCTTTCTTCTTTACTTTTGTGCGTTTTGCCAACGTGGCACTTTTTGACGCTGGTGCAACACCCAACAGATGTCATAAAGGTAGTCAGAACGATGTTCCATCTGTGCCAGAATTTCACTTAAGGCTGCTACACACGCTGAAGCATTCACAAGCCAAGTCGTACGATTTGTTTGAGCGTGTGTAGCGGCCTTTATGCTGTGCTATATTACAACTTAAAAATATCCAAAGTCAAGATAAATTACCTATCTGCAATATAAGCTATGTTCTTTGTTGTACCTTGTTCTAGAACTCCTATTCTCTTCATTTATAAATCTTCTATGAAAATGTATGATGCGTTCTTTTGTGTATCTTTTGTTTTGACCTGTTCTGCGTACGCAAAAGAACACAACTATTACGTTTAGCTAACATAATCATAATTCATTACTTTTACTTAAATCTATAAGCCCAAATCTGCCACACTCAATCAATTTTATGTATATTTAAAATGTCCCAGTCTTTAATTTAATTTCTATGTTAATAGTAAGTTCAATTGAAATTTCTTAACCGTTTCAAAATTGGCCTCAAAATATCAAATTTCTTTACAATTCAAGAAACTATTTTATATTAATACACTCGTTCCAGTTTTATTTTTATTTTCTCCATCTCTCCAAGCGGCACTTCGCATTATAGAAAGTTCGTTCGAATAAGCTAACAACTGCATCAAATTCATATGCGTGTAGGGCTTACAGAGGCTTGACTGTAAGTTACTTTACTGACTAACCTTACTGGGCTATCTGAAGCAACTCTTTGCACTCTTCAAGTTAATTTGTTCTTTACTTCAAAGTTATCTGTTTAAGAATTACTTCCATTTCCATTTTCGGTAGAACTTGATTGTTCCAAGAGTATTCGTAATTTATTCAGAGTCTTTAAGTAGTTCGGAAAACTAATACTGTTTCTGCACTCAAGAGGTTACACTGCTCTTGCTTTAAATTTAGGCCTTAGGGTATTTAATTTTCAATTAATATTTATTATTATTTATAATATAATAATTTATTTGCAATTATTTATATAGACTTTAAATAAAAATATGCATACATTCATACGGAGGTAATATCACATTAACACTCGGAAGGAAAATTTCGGTGAAACTATTATATTTATTGGATAAAAGCTTAGACTTCCTTAAAACAAACCGAATAGGTCAACCAATTCCTTGTTTTTGTTATATGTGCACTTAATTTTGAATTAGTATTTCCTCTAGAATTTGTTTCCATTCTTTTTTTCATCATTTATCCCAACTAGGACGATACGACTTTCAAGAATTTTGCATATATGTACATATTCACAGGGCAAAAGGCCCCGTACGTCGTGTCACTCGTAATAAACGAGGCGCCAGGGTTTATTTAATGTCTCGCCTAACTTTATATGTGCAGAGAGAGCCTCTCAGTGATTCGAATAGGATTCCAACACTTGTGTGAGCATTCACTGGCTATTTATTATCGCTTTCATTAATTTATTTTTCTTTTTCTATTAAACTTTACACAGAGTGGTTGACAATTTGACATCTAGAGGGCTTAATCACAAAAACGATATATTTGAAAGTGAAACTTTCACACCATCTCCAGTGAATCAGTGCAATGCAATAAATGAAGACAACTTAAGTTCTGTGCCACTTATGTTCTTGTAAATAACATAAAACAGAAAGTTGTTCCAAATGAAATCCCTTGAACCGAAAAAAAGCTGTAGAAATAAGTTTTGCCTATTGAGGAACGACATATAAACTATCAACACTCTTCCGTTTGATTCCTCACAAAAGGGTTATCTGCTTCTAGGGAATTTCAACTTTATTTCCGCTCCATAAACTTACTACATGGCTGTTTTCTCAGTGGAGGTCAGACATACTTTCACAATGTTGAGTTAGTAGAGTGAGGAATTCTCTAAGGGAGACACACAAATATATATCTTTACTTATTCCGAAGGCATATATACGTACAATGTATTTATTTTCTTTTGGCTCTATATCATCGATTTGGTCACGTGTAGTATATTTAAGTGCAATTGGCAGGAATCGTGTCCTCTGTAAGAGGATAGAGTACTTTGAGGAAAATGGAGAGCACGTGTTACTTGGAAATTGTCTTAAATTCACACGAGAGAAGCGGATGAGTGAAATGTTCGATGGATAGAAATAGAATATTTTCGAATGTCTGAGAATATAATTATCGTGTAACAGAAAACGTCAATTTTACCATCGTTCAGTAGTAAGTTTGCTAGTTTGCTAATTCCGAAAAGAGGAAAGTTTATAGATTTTATTTTTTACAACGAAATCGTAATTTTTATGTTACAACACATATGGGTGGTAAGCTAATCAGCCTATGCATAACAAGGAAACTAATAAAGTAATATCACCGGAGTAGAACGTGTTTCTCTATAAGCATGTAACTTGATTTTTCAAAATTTTCGAAAATGTTAAAACCCGATTAGATTCTACAAACAGTTACAGAACGAGGAAGATAAACTGATGTTTTTGATTTATTTATTACAGGAACTTATTTAAACTTTTTTACTTTCAAGTATCAAAGCGAAGACAAAATGAGTTAAAAATTAGAAAAAATAACAACAAAATAAAAGTCCTGACACAAAAATTCTTTCTGATAATTTAAAAACAAGTAATAACATGTTTACATTGCTATGAAAATAAGCGTTTTCGTGAAGTCGTTTTCGGAAAACAAGTGTAGTGTTTGCATCGTTTCTTCCTGTTTTCGCCTGACAATTGGATGAAATCATTGAAGAAATGGATTATGTGGAGATTATGTGTTTTTATTTTCACGAGAAACAAATTATTGATGAAATAAAATGTGTCAATTATAATATAACACGCCAAAAGATTTTGCTAAACCGGCCAGAATACTTGATTTTTTTCCATTATAACGCCAACAAGTCCAAGAATGTGTACGCGGATTTGAAAGATTACGGTTTCCATAATGTCTTGGCGCAATTGGTAAGTATTTCAGTCAGTCTTATAAATAAACAAAGCTGCCACATAGAAATTCAACCACATAGAGATGAAGCATGTAATTATTTTAACTATAAAGGATAACATTCTATGGTTCTTCTAGCATTAATTGATTATAGGTGAATTTTTTTTTTTTTTTTATTTTTGACTATCAGAACCAGTTTAACACAAGCTCGCTGCATGGACACGTTTAATAAATAAACGGTCAACAATACATGCGTTTCATCACTTAGTCAGTGTTAGTATTAGTATGTTACCCTAAACATAGACCAAACACCAGATCAAATGCCATGCAATGCGACATAGAACAAAAAGTTAAAAAACTAAATTAAATTTAATAAAAGATTAAATATTATATAGACGTTTTTTTAAGACATGCGTTAAGAACTCAGAAATAGGTTCTAAAAGAAAAACGGTCTTAGTTTCTATTAAACTTTTTTTATTCTACGTCCAGAACTCAACTACTTAATTTTTATATTTTACCTTCCTCAATCGTCAAATCGACCTCAAAAAATTATATGTTTTGTCATTTCAACAACTTTCAAACACTTCCGATTAGCAAATTAACTAACCCAGTTACTTAATTAAATCGCCTCAATTTACTGTAGTACGGAAATGTGTAAAAGTTATTGAGTAAACAAAACAATGACGATAATTTATGGGGCTTGCTTGGGTTGTTGGATTGTTGTGAAGTCTGAAGCCTACATTGATCTCATATTGGACTTCACAACAGAGTCGTCAACAACACAATACTCAGCCAAATTATTAACAGTAATGCACATGCGATTAATAGGTTCATACATGCCAAAGTTAGACCTTGAGGAGTTGACATGCAACAGAGCTAGCCTTCTCAAATTGTGCCTATTATCACGGAAAGAGATTTTGTCAAGAATAGCGGGGAATCAACATTCGCGTTTAAGAGTTGGTGAACAAAAATTACATCGGCAACCATGCGACGTTTCTCAAGCGAGTGCATATTCAAGAGCTGCAAGCGATCCTCATAGGGTGGAAGAATCAATGAGTTATTCCGGGGTAGGTCCCTAAGAGCAAAGCGCAGGAAGTTGCGCTAAAAAGACTCGATACGGACGATGTGTGTACCGTAAAAAGGAGACCAGACCTGGCTAGCGTATTCAAGAAGTGGTCTCAGAAAGCAAGTATATAAACGTAATGTTATGGAGGGATTCGAGAACTCTCGGGACCAACGTTTTATAAAGCCCAGCATAGAACTACTTTTAGATAACATGTGGTTTATGTGGGAGTTAAAATTCAATCTATGGTCACATTTGACACCCAAGTCATAGACAGAACTAACGCAGCGAATCGAGGAAGCCGAGAACCCATAGATATAAGAGATAGGATTCAGATTCCTGTGGAAAGTCATCACCTCACATTTATCGATACCTGTAGAAAGTCATCACCTCACATTTGTCGATATAGAGTACCAAATTATTGCTTTTGCACCAATCATAAAATATATGTATCAGTTGACAATCATTAAAAGATTTAATCTGAGCGAAAAGTTTAATGTCATCAGCATAAATTAAGACTTTGTAGTGCTTCACTACGGAGACAATGTCGTCAATAGATAGAATAAATAGCAACGGGCCCAAATGACTCCCTTGAGGTACGCCAGACTCTAGAGATGGAATGGCGGAAATAAATTTGGTATGTTCTGTTATCTAGCTAAGTATAAAACTTGCAGTTATAACTGTAAATAATTGAATCCATTGCTCTAAAATAGATATCGTTTTTTATATATAAATGTGGGTGCTCCAGGTCTTTGCAACGATTCCACCATTTTCGAGACATCAAATTTGAAACAGCAATTGGAAAATCCTATTCTACAAGAATTTTCAAGAAACATAACTGAAAAGCAAGTCGCAGTTCTTATAATAGGAGATTCCGCATTTCGCTTTTCTTCAACTCTAATGAACTCGTATCCGTTTAATATCACCAGAAACTCTCGTGACAAAACGTTTAATACTTCATTGTCGAGTTGTCGTAGAGTCGTCGAAAATGCATTTGGGCACATAAAGGCACGTTTTCGACGTCTTGAAAAAGGACTCGATAACAGTATTGAAAATGCTCCAATCATAGTTAAATGTTGTTGCATGCTGCACAATTTTCTAAATTCGGAGAATGATAAAATTAACGAAAGCTGGATACTAGCTCAGGAAAAACCAGATAAATACGCATTTCGAGAATCAGCAGATATTTTTAACGACCATGATACATCTGCGAATGAAATCCAGGATCTGAATATTTGGGTATATTCTTATGTTTTTATTTAAACCACATTAATTTATTTACATATGATTTTTGACTTGATGAAATTTTTTTTTGCACTGTGGTCTGAATAATACCACGGAACAAGATTTTGTGGTAGTGTTTACACCAGAGTTAAGAAAAAAATTCACCATTAATTAGAGTTCAACAAATTTAACATAACGTCTTGAAACGTTTGGGAATTCGCTATCATTTTTTCTAAAATAACATTTCTCCGCTCCTCTATGTCCCCCTTCCAATGCAATAAGTTTTCCATCGTTCGCCTTCGACTGTTCAAAATGCATGTGGAGTTTTTCATTATTTTGTTGAATTTCTTTTAAAACTTGAATCTTAAAATTGCTCATCTTCTGACGTTTATGCGGTGCAGTTTCCACAGGTAGTGATTTAGAATTTGATGAGCGAGCAAGGTCTGGGTCTTCCAATATCAACGATTCCGAATTTCCTATGGACATGTTTAGCGTCTCTGAAGCAAATTCGATCTCAGAAATGGATTGCGAAGAAATGTCAACATATTGTGAACTTTCCAGGTGTGAAGTGGATGGTGGTAAATGATTACCTGTTAAAAATAACATTTTGAATAATTTTTTTTTATTTATCTGAAATTCGTTGGTTTGTTTACCGTCCATAATACTATCTTCCATCAATAATTCTATATTATTGCTTTTAAAACCTCCAATAAATGCATTAATCTTTTTGTAAAGGGACCAAGTCGAAGGAGAGCCACCAGCTATCGATATTATTTTTCTCAGCCCTGGATTTGACAAACCATATGGCATATAGACAAAAACAAATTATAAAAACACAAGACATATTTACCGATATCGACTCGTTAAATTGTGCATTTTATATTGAATCTCCTGAATGGATACGTCTATATTTCTGGTTTTAAGTTCTGTTTTGATTTCTTTAAGTTTTTACGCTGTCCGCGTAGCTGATCAATTCTTTCCATCCATAGTAGTACCAATAACTCTTCCACTTTTTCAGACAAAATCCTTCTTTTTTTGTATTTTTCGGGTTATTTTGTTCCATTTTCTGAATTTATTGAATACAAACTTTTTCATACGCTAACCTCTAACCGGAACAACTCAAGAAAACTGTTTTGCTTTTGGTACATGAAAACTATTTCTTCTTCTTGAGCTCTTGAAATGCATTGTAACATAGAACAAATGACAAGTGTCATTGCCATGTTATATATGTCAGGCTGAATTAGGTTGTGGTCTCTGCTTTTCTTATCTTGGAGTTCGTTTTTGCCGAAAACTACTTCTAAAGCTGTATTGGAATTGTATGAAGAAACATACGTTTTCGTTGGTATTTTCAGCGCAAACTCCTTCATCCATCGATTTCTACGAAAACCTTATTTCTGAATCCATGTCCTCTTATTAGAATAATGACTACTGGGCAGTTTTTTTATAGGATAAATTGTTTTAAAAAAGGGATGTGAACAGTTACCTTCCATTAAGTGAAGTAAGTAGTATGAAGGGACTTATGGTCTTCCTCATTTTAAGAGTTGTAGACCGTGTTGTGGCCAATTCTAGGCGTATATGCATTTTAAACACATAAATCCATTTATAATTATTTTCCATTGTGGTGTTATTGATGATCTTGTCAACGTTGTGTCCTTTACCGGTTGTCATTGTTGTGTCATGTATTACATATTCATTGTTTTGTTAACTATGACAAGTATATGACATAGGATTGATGACTTCAACGTTGAAAAACTGTGTCACTCTCTTAGAAATAATCATAAGATAAGTCAGTAATACAAAATATCGTTGACTCCTTGATGACTCAACGAAACTTTTTCTTACTGGATTACTAGCGAGTTAATGCAGAGACGGAGACAAACCAAATTACACGCATAAGATGCTACTTCTACAGGCTTATATACGATTTTTTGGATTGAATTAGGTATTATATTGAAAATTATAACGGTATAGTTATTTTCGCTTATATTTCTCTGTTTAATTACTAAATATTAACTTTTTTTATAACATTTTATTGTAAACTTAAATAATCTTTTTAGCGTGGTCGTGTAGCGAACTTTTGTGTTGCGTTCAGCGCATTTCTCATTTGGTTAAGTTCCATATAAAAGCCATTTTTTAACTGATCTATCAACGCATTTGCACACGCATCGCCATCATTGGGTTTTCACCTTGTAAGGAAATTAACTATTGCACAATTCACAGGCTAGCCTTCGAGAAAATAAACACAAAAAGTGTAATTAAATTGCAAGTTTTGCATGTTTACTGTCATTTATATTAAATTTGTAGTTCAATTTAAGGGCAATAACCTCAGCTTTGCGAATTGTGACCCATATAAACACAAATTAATTGCAAGCTTTACATGTTTTACTTTGAGATTTATTTCTCAATATCGTCCGAATCGAATATTGGGCAGAATTTATGATTGTCAAAAACGAGGTATGGAATACGGTTGTTGAAAAGAGCGAAGAGAGTAGTTGAAAAGTAACTGACGGGCGGTGAATTTGTGCAAATTTAAAAAATTGTTCCACATACCCCCCCCCCCCCCAGAAACCTTCCTTTAGGAGTTGTGGCCAGTTGAAGATTTCCCCAATATTCGTGAGCCCTGATGGGAATAAATGAGTATAACTTTTGAACCACACTATAGATTTTTGTTATTGTTGGCTTATTTAATAGTAGCTGTCGAAAAGTGTATTCTTCTGTATTTGTTAATTAAGCATCTTTAAGTTATTCTCAAATATTTCCAAAATTTGGATTTTTTTTACACACAAATTTCATAAATACCGTTATTTATTTCAAAAACTTTCTTCCATGTAACCCAAATTTATTGCTTCTAATTAATGCCCCTACTACCCTCTATCACTGGAAAAAAAACGCATGCCAATATCTGAATCAGTTTTAGCACTGGAGGTTTATTGGCAGATTCAAGCCAGATCAAGCTGGCTTTTTATTTTTGCCAGAAAAAATAAAAAGCCAATCGTAAAAAGTCATAACTGATTCGGTCCCTGGTTTAAAGAGAACAAGAAGCTGATTAAAGGTATGTTCTCTAAGATTTAAACGCTAGTACGTAATAAATATTAACAAAAAATATTGTTAATTACTAGTATGTGGTTTTCAAATGAAGAATATGCGGATATACACCTCATCTACGGTGAAACTCACAGAAATAGCGGCCTGGCAAGACGATTGTATCAGGAGAAATTTCCTCGTAGTAGACTTCCGGATCGCAGGACCTTCGAAAGTGTAGATAGGCGTATAAGGGAGTGGGGGACAGTTCAGTATAGACGACTGGATCAAGGAAGAGGGAGGCATGATGTAAATCTTGAGGAGGAAATATTGAGAATGGTAGCTGCAGATGAAAGTACTAGTACCAGAAGATTAGCGCAGCGAACAGGAACCTCTCAGTCAACAGTTTGGCGAATACTTAAATCTAATCAGCTGTACCCGTACCATTTTCAAATAGTACAAGCTTTACAAGAAGGAGATTCAACTAAACGCCTTCAACGCAGATGGATCCTTGAAAAAGAGCCAACATTTCCATCAAAAGTATTGTTTACAGATGAAGCTACTTTCACCAGGGATGGAGTAGCAAACACTCATAATTTGCACACCTGGGCTTCACTGAATCCGTACGCCAATTTAGATGGACATCATCAGAGGAGCTTTAAAATAAATGTGTGGTGTGGGATTATTAACAATTACTTATTAGGTTCGTTTGAAATACCTACAGTGAATGGTACCACTTACCTCTCCTTTTTAAAACATGATTTAGAAGACATGTTGGATGAGTATATTCCGCTTTCCCTTAGGAACGAGATGTACTTTATGCACGATGGCGCTCAGCCGCATTACTCTGTTCAAGTTAGAAGTTACCTTAACGAACAATATACTGCGCGATGGATAGGACGTGGAGGACCAATTCCTTGGCCTGCTCGATCACCTGATCTCACCCCTCTTGATTTTTTTTATGGGGCTATTTAAAAAGTATAGTTTATAGTTCAGTTACTACTTCTAGGGAAGATCTATGGAATAGGATACAAAATGCTTGTAACCATATTAGAAATAATAGTAATAATTTTGTTAGAATGAGACACTCATTACTTCGTAGGGCGCAATGATGTATAGACCAGGGAGGACATCACTTCCAGCATATTTTATAGGGTTTGTTACTTTAAATTAATAAATTAAAAGTTATTACCAAAGCAATTGTGTTTCCAGTCATAAAAGATCCTACGTACCTACCTGTGATTATCAATGCAATTTTATTATCGTGATAGTTGCAGAAATTGTTCTGTTTTAAAATATCAAAATGTTCGATAAATACGTTGAAAAATAAGTACATATTTATATAATGCGTAAATATTATATAAATATGTACAAGTTTGTGAAATATAAAATAATTATGCAATTTCAGCCATCCACAGAGGATAGTTCTGAGCAATATGAGAGACGGCTTGAATCACTTTGCTATTTCTGAGACTGTATAGAATTTCAAAATGCTAAAATACTTTGCATTTAAAGTGATAGAAATGATATAGCCTTATGATAATCTCTATAATATTATCGTCACTTTAAATTTTTGGTAACAATTAATTTATTTGCTACAGGTTTATACAAAAATCCTGTTGGACGTAACCACGGCTGTGGAACACTTTTCCTGCGATTTAGGTATTAAAATAATAATTCAAATCATTACGCGCTGTGAATTTATCATATAATTATTATTTATATCGATAATTGTAACTTGATTAAAGACGCACACAAGGTGGGCCAAAAGTCACCGGGTGGGCCAAAAGTCACCATGGGGTTTAAAAATTTAATAACTTTTTTTTTTTTTCAGTTGTGAATCTCTCTATTATTTATTCTCCAGATGTTATTTATATAATCTAAAAAAAAAAATAAAAAAAATATATAAACGAAAAAGTTATTAAATTTTTAAACCCCATGATGACTTTTGGCCCACCCGGTGACTTTTGGCCCACCCGGTGACTTTTGGCCCACCCTCTATTTCCATCATCGCACCGCCAAAAGCATTACTTCTTCTTCTTCCTTCTTGAAAAGTAAACGTCTTTAATAGCTGGGCTGACTGAAAAATTGTCCAAACCTTCTTAACCTCTTAGAGTTAACATTTCCCCACAAACATTTGTGTAGAATATTAATTCTGCTAAAATTTTGTTAAATTTAAGTGGTTTAGAGATCTCTTAAAAGTCTCTTTTGTAGAATCGAGGGGATTGTCTTGAGTACTTACAATAATTATTGGGAACAATTGCTTATTTTACGCAGTTATTGTGAGCAATTATTGCTTATTTGTATTATACTATAGGTTTTTTTACCTTTTGCAATTATATCTATATACAGTTATTTATATTATTATAGATTCAGTTTTGAACAGGTTATTAGAAAGTTTTCTCTGAAAACTGCTAAGCAATTTAGCAGTTATTTTGGATATTTATGAGAGATGTAGGTTCAAAAATAACAGAATCGGACAACTCGTAGGTACGCGTGCCATATGGAAATATAGATTTTTCACATATACTGGAGAAAAAAGGTAATCCGAATTGTTTAGTATACACTGAAGAGTTTCCGGAAACCCTATGAAATTTGTAATGAAGTTTTACCATCCTGAAATAAATGCAAAACTTTAACGATCTTACGACCAAATTTTTAAAACAGGGAAGTAGTTTTTTTTTTTACAATTACCTTATCTCTGGATATCATTTGAGTTAATCTTTTAGATCAATTACAATTACTTAATACAAAAATTTATTTTCAATTTTAAAATAATTTAAACTTGAAACTCAAAAAAGAAACAATATCCTTGTATTTCTGATTCGTTCCTCCTAATATGGATATTCCTGAATAAAAACAGAAAAACAAGAATTCAATTACATATACATAATATGTATACATACATAATGTATACTAGTCTATAGAATTATTACATGCGCATTTAAATGTTGTTCTATCTTAAAATTCTACCATATATTACTCGAACGTGTCCAAGAGAGGGACAAATTGTGCCATATAGAACACCTAATAAACCTCAACCAATGTCATAGAATAGCTCCCCTTATAATTCCAGCCATTATGAGATTTTATTGCCGAAAGCTTACACAGTGAACATGTCACAGTTCATCGAACACCGGAGCTTACAAGAATTTCACTTTGTTAGAGTTATTCGAGCATCAAGTGCTATTCGAATTCAATTTGGCCTGGGCCTCATAAAGAGTAGCAGAAAAAAGTTTCCGCTCTGTTAAGTGTTTTGATTTATTTTATTGGGGCCATGCACTTACTCCATAGTCCCTTTAAGAACATAAGGGGAGTAATCTTTATAAAATACAGGAAGAACAGTGATAAGGAGATTTAATAATGGATGGATATTAATAATTCAGATACAGGACGATAGGAAGAAAAGTATATTGTTCTATTTCTAGTAAATGTAATTATCCGCATTATTTAAGCAGTCGAAAAATTTGTATAAAATATATTATAAATTTTAATTACGATTTTTTTTTAAAGCATGTCGCATTAATTGTGTTATGACTTTTTCTGATATTTGATATTTAACTGTGTTGCAGCATAATGCAACATACATATGTATATATGTACATACTTTTTAAAAAAAAAAAAAAAACAACAAACTCTGCTTAATTTTAATCTATTTATTCGCACAAATTGCACAAATTAGGTGATTGAGTAGCTCTGCCCTGGAGTTAGAAGGTTGAAAAGAAAACAAATAAAATTACAAAGCAAAAGTTCTTATTATTAATACAAAAATTTATTTTTGAAATAAATATTAATAGCAAAACTTATCTGACAGATCTGGACATCTACTCTGTTGAATATCATTTGCCGGCCTGCGGTCAGACAACCTGATGTAGTTTCAATTTCACAATTCATAAGCCGCTGTAACCAAATATACTCTTGCATTCACTTCTCCAAGTTGGACACACTGAATAAAATTGGGAAATTTACAACTGACGACGGCCATATTCTACAAAGGATGATCAAATATTTTAACGGATGACTCACTATTGTCACGGAGCTCCAGAGTATATAAGGCCGAAACCAGCAAAGTAGAATTCATTATCCATCAGACGACCATCAAGGAAAGACCCTCATTATTTCTCACTTCATAATAAATATTAAATATTTATGTATTGAAAGATAGTCTTGGCGTGGACCGTCATGTACTTTCATATACTTTATACCTTGCGTTGAAAGGTAAACTCGGCATGGCTTAGGACCGTCAAGTAGGTCTCTCTAAATTTATCTTGTCTATCCACAGATTGGTGAATTGCCCAAAATATTATTTTTATCATTGTTATATTTTTATTTTAGTAACTCGTTATTGAATTGTGTTTAGAATTAAATATCTGGAATTGTGAATTATTGAATAAACTTTTGGTGAAATTAAATCGTAGGTTCTTATTTGTAAACCTGCACCTATTTTATTTACAGGTTTTAGCCCATACTTGCATATTAATCAAACTGAATGAAATAAATATTATTTTTTTACTTTTGTTAATTTTATTTATAATTTGACATTTTTACAAGTTTTTAATAAACAGTTTATTAGATAGTGCTAAAAGTTCCAAGAAAAATTTCATACTATTACATAAGTATATGTTTGGGCTATTCACAGTATAAAGTTTTGAATCATTTCAGTTTTAGTATTCAAATTGATAATATTCTTCAGTATATATAATTTTCAGCATTTTTGATTGTTAAAAATCTTAAAAATTTTACAGAGTAGAAAAAATAGTAAGTTCTTAAAATTATTCAATTTAAATTATGCTCAGTTTAGGTGCAATCTTTTTCTTTCCTTTGGGAACTCTTTCTTTATAGTGATAAAACTCTTTGCAGAAACTATCATCTATATTTAAAGGGACATTTTTCGTTTTGACTCTATTACGTTGTTAAAAACTAACTTTTCGACCTAGCGCGATCAGTACGGTTATCTCTGATCCCCTACCATTCTATCATCGAAGTGTAGTTTTTCTGAATTTTCAATGCATTTTGCATATTCAATGAAATTATTTTAAATGAATTTCAGTCTACTGTAGACGAGATATTCTCCACCTTAAAGTTAAAAAGTAACGCAGTCTTTGACAAATTTCTTAAATAACTAAAAATCAAAACATGTTAGGAAAGTTTATAAATTTATGTTGCATTATATTGTTATGTTTGTGATCCATACCTGTACCAGAACTTAGTTATCTGGATCAGTGGCGAGGCGTCAAATGATTAAAGGTGTTCACTGAACACCCTGCCTGTAAACACATATTTCTCAAGTGGAAAATAAAATAAAAATAATTTTCATTCTATCTAAATTTGCTCTATTTCCCTAGCACTCATACCTTTGCATTGTTTATGACGGGTGTTCAGTATCATAACTGAACGCTATGGCAAACCCCTCGAGAATACTTCACAAGCCATGAAACAGATTCCCTTACGATAACATGAGAGCTCTAACAGATTCCTAATATTGTAAAATATTTGCAGTGTTCTTATGGAGAACTGACAAGAGTATGATTTGATTTGATGATACAGAAAAATTGTGTTCTGATAATTTTAAGCTTTCTTATCTTCCGAACCGAAATAACATTTTTAAAATTTTTTAGAAAAATTGATTTGAACCAAATGACGCTGTGCCGTATTGGCATTCCATGTCGATATCGAGAATGGAATGTAGCACAGATTCAGACTCCGGCTGCACATACGTGCATGCAATTATTACTCAGCTGAGAGTTAGTGTGCGTAAAATGGTAAGGTTACTTTGTAATCAAAACTATTTTATTATTTCTTTAAGTAAGGGATGTAGTAAGTGTAGTCCTTGCGAAGATAATGAACTAAGCTGTAATTTACTTGAAGACTATTTTACTGTATGCATAGTAATTTGGGCTCTATAGCATATATAAAAACAATGTTTGGAATTTTTTCATAAGCATCAATATGGAATATTTTAGTAAACGGACTCACACGCACACATATAGATATCTGTTTCATGTCTTGGGAAGTATTCTCGAGGATTTTGGATAAGGTGTATATGAATATGTGCGAATGCTAGGAATAGAAATATTCATTCTGACTAAATCCGTTAGTTTTTTAGCCTCCATGCCTTTGCATTGTTTATGACGGGTGTTCATATCCGCATCGCTGATAACGGTGTACAGACTTAGAAGGTACTACTGTCCCGCACCATAGACTTGAGGTTTTTTGTGCGTGATGTCATATGAATTGAATCACATTGGATCATTCTATGGATAATCAACAATAATTGTGTAAATTTGTGCATCGACTATCTCTAATTTTGATGAAATTTCAAAAGTAAGTTCTTTATACAGGGTGTTTCGGCCTAAGTGGTTAAGAAAAGCTAGTTTTTCACAAAACACCCTGTATCTTAAAAAGTACAAGGCATATGGTCACAGTTAAGAGTTCACTGTATGCAGAAATTCATAGTCTTTTCAACGACTGTCCAATCGGCCCCACTCCTCTCAAGAGTTATGCTTGTTTTCTAAACTAAAACTTTTCGATTTTCTTATGTTTTTTTCTAATTTGATCTTTATTTTTTTTTTGCAAAAAGGTCATTAACATAACTTTTTTTTATAAAAATTATGAACTGTGGATTCTCCTTTTTAATTTGACTTATTCTATGTGCTATCTCTAACCGTTAAGGTGTTACCAGCTGTTAACCTATTCTCAAAGCTATTCTGAAACCCTTTTTCAAACATGATTTGTTCCCTTGGTGACTGCAAACACGTCATTTAAAAAAAATATCGGGTAATTTCGGTATAACCTGAATAGGTTGTGAGCTAATAACTCTTTAACGCATACAGATCGCACATAGGGTGTAATAGGTTGAGCAGTCGTTTGAAAGGCAATTCTGCAATTCTGCATCCAATGAGCTCTTAATTTTGACCATACGCCCCGTACTTTTTAAGATACAGGGTGTTTTATGAAAAGCTAGATTTTTTTAATCACCCTATAACTCCTAAACGGTTCACATGCCCCCCCCCCCCTGCCATAAAATTTTTGTTTGTTTAGGTGAGTGCTATCACCTGCATCTCCATTAACCTTCTAGGCGGAAACATCCTGTATTTTTAGCAGTATTTTGCTGAAATATTTTCTGTTTTTATCCATTTTTGATGGCGATACGTTATTTTAAAAATGACAAATTTTGCTTGGTAGTTGTAATTTCAAAAACTTGTATATAAGAATGTACACATTGCAAGTCTATGAAAGAAACGCTATTTATTTAAGGAAGCTTTAAAGTTTGTGGAAAAAAATTGTTGAGGTCTTTTTTGAAGATTTGTTTTCAAGGATAATGAATATGCTCGTTGTCCTTGAATATCTCAAAAAGTCCACTCTCGATGTTTTTTTTAATGCTTTATGGGTTTTGAGAAAGCTGTTGAAATGAGGAAATGAAACTTCTTAAAGTTTGGTTGGAATTATTTTTTAAATATATGTAGTTCAGAAGACTTTGAACGAAAATTGTTGTCAGATTATATGCAGAAGTTTTTTCACGGATATCGCTGGATCGAACTTGTACACTGGCTCCACAGAGGCCCTTTCATCCTTTATTACGATATTCAATGTGTACGATTTATGGTCTAATGTCTCCGTTATCGAACCTTAATTTCGAATTCTTGAAAAAAAACTGTCATGTAAATTTGCAGTGTTATCCTTGATCCTGTAAACTTTTACACCAAGGATGTATTGTCGTGTCCCTAAAGCAATCGAACGATAATCCAACGATTTATTCTAATAAAACTACTTGAAAATGACAACACTCGAGTTACTCACATATAAATCTTTATTTTAATCAACATTGATCTAACTTAATACATAATTCACGCAATTCTAACCCGAACCGAACGGTAACTTGACACTCTTAAACAAAGTTGAATCGCGACTGAACAATTAACTACGACGATGACTGAAACTAACGGCACTCGAAAGACCAGTCATTGGTCTTTTATGCCCCGATATTCGGAAGTACTTTCTTTGCTCACAACGCGGATGTAAACAAACGACAACAACCTTGTCGTTTGTTCTACCGGTTGCAGCACCTGAGTCGCTTAGTAGTAAACAATCGCTTTACATAATAATTACCATGCGAGGTTAATTATTATTGTAATCGTCGATTGCTCCACTAAGCGCTCATCGCAGCCAGCTGTTGAGCTAATCAGCAAAATAACCGACAGTTGCAGAACAGTACCATGCGAGGTTACTGTTTAGCAATTGCTAATTATTTCACTAAAATGCGCCCTTGGCTGCTGGAAGAATCTTCCTTATATTGGGCCACAACAGTATTTATTTCCTTCTAAAATATAACTCATTGTCAACAAGAACACAACTGCCCCAAAATATGCCTTCGTTCAAAACTTATTAACATTTTTATGAAAAAGTATAACATTTATTGTATTCTGGAAATTAAACTTTTTCATTATTATTTATAACTTTTGAATGGAATCAGATATTGAGGTAATTCTTTTTATGTTTTAAACAACTATTAACGGGTCATATTTAAAAAATTATGTTCTTGGTGTAAAAACTTGACAGGATCGAGGATAAAACTACAAATTTGTATAAAATTTTTTTTAAGACTCGATTAGATAGGCATCTGTATTTTTCATTTTTTGCACACTCTGCAAAGAGAACTCAGTCTTTCTATGAACATGTTAGAATAAAGTTTCCACAGCTTGCTCCAACACGTTGGTCGTCAAATTTCAAAATTTGAGCACTGTTTGTCAGTACAGAGAAAGCATTATCCAGTTTTTTGTGTAGATAATATCCGAACTAGATAAATGAAATAAGAATCGTTTTTGTCATCCGGGGATTTCGACATTTTTAAAATAAATTTGATAATCAGTTTCTTCTTATTACTTTTGCATAAATATTTGCTTTCACTTATATTATATTTAACAGCCTGCGAAGTAAAATCATGGATATTTGTTACTGTAACAAAAAAATTCATAAAACAGTGTCACATATTCGAACTGTGATAGGTAATTTTTCAATCGTTTCTCAACAACGACGGCGCTTATACAATGTAGACGAATCAAATGCACAATACAATATTTTATTTTTGGAGATAATTGACACCATTTCTACCCAGATGGATATTAAATTTCAAAGTATGAAGAAGCTTGTGTTTGTTGAATTGCTGAATAACAAGAAATTTGTTAGTTATTCACAAAGTTTACCATCCAATGCATTTAATTCTATTAAGAGTCAGCGAAATTTTAAAACATATTACGCAAAATGAGCTTCAATCAAGTTTTTCTGAAGTCTATAAGCTTGATTGCTAAACATTGACAATTAATGTTGGCACAGATAGTTCTGAAAGATCGTTTTCAGGATAAATGTAAGTAAAAATATATTTGAGGAACTCTATGAGACAAGAAAGACTGTCGAGCTTAGGCTATATTTTATTTGAAAAACATCTCCTCAAAGAATAAAAGCAAAACGAAAATCTCTACGAGGAAGTCACAAAGGACTTTTATAAGAAAAGTAGGCACATGGAATTCATTTATAAATGAATCAATTATTATTAAAGTAATGTATGAAATATTCACAAAAGTTTCTTTATCCGTTCTTAAATAGTAACATAAGCTGTGCCCCTTCTTAATTATATACTACTATTTACTATACACTATAAACAATCTCTTAAACTAAGGTTTAACTATCTACCCGACCTCGTTCTCTAAGTGCTTGAAAACTGTATTACACATGGTACTTACACCTGGGTGGTCCATAGAGCACGAGGTGATAGTACTCACCCAACCAAACAACAATTGTATGGCAGGTGAGGGGTCCATATAGACCGTTTCGGAGTTACAGGGTGCTTAAGGCAAATATCTAGTTTTTCCCAAAACACGCCATATCTTTTAAAGTACAGGATATATGGTCACTGTCTAAAGCTGTATTGCATACAGAACTTCATGGCCCTTCCAAAGACTGCTCAAGAGCCCGGTGCATCTCTCATTTCAGGAGTTATTGTGGTCTAGACTAAAAATTTCGGATTTTCTTACATTTTGTTTTTTTAATTTGACCTTTATTTGTTATTTTCACAATAACAATACTTTTTTTTTATGAAACCTGTAAAGTATTAACTCTCCTCTTTAATGTGACATATTACATCTATGCGCTGCTATCTGGAGCCGTTAAGTAGTCATATAACTCCTGAGAGGAGAGGAGTACGGGGCTGGTTGAGCAGTCGGTGGAAAGGCCATGAAGCTCTGCATACAATAAAGCTTTTGAGAGTGACCGTATAGTCTAAAATTTTTATGATGCAGGGTATTTTGTGAAAACCTAGATTTTTTTCTTAATCACCCTGTAAATCCGAAACGGTGTATATGGACCGCCTTCCCTGCCAAACAATTATTTGTTATCTAGGTGAGTACTATCACCTCCTGCTCTATGGACCAACTAGGTAGCGACACCCTCCATATTTTATATGATATTTTGCATTGTTCGAACTCTGATTTCGAAACCGAAATTCTCAAGAAATGCGTTCCTGCTTAATTTGTACATTTGGTACTGTACTGATACCTCCATCCCTTGAGAAAATTTCAAGATGGACGGAGCATATCTAATAGATGTTATAAGTAAAGTTTGTTTGCAGAATAGTCTAGTCTAAAGGCGTTTGCTCAGAGCTTCTAAGATTTACTATTCCGCATAGTGTCACTGTTTTGGGGCATAAAGGCAAGAGAAATATAATGTAGGTACACACCAAACCGTACTGATCCTTTTGAACGTCATTATTTCCATATTTTATGCAATATTCGGTGATTTCGTTTGCATAATAGTTGCCGTAATCATTTGATTTATTAAGCACTAGACAAGGTCCTCGTGCAGAAATATGGGCCAATTTAACAGGCACTTTAATATTATTCTGTTGTTGGTACTTTCTGAAAGCTTCTTTCGCTTAAGAGGAGCAGGCGTGTTTACATAAGCCACAAATGCAATAGAACAGCGGTAGGTTGGGGTATTCTACGATGTAAAGGAGGTAGACCATTTTTCATATGATTTATGGATATTTCCAACCCGAACATCGGCACTGTTACTTGAGATATAATGGAAGCATTTTCCTCAAGTTATTGGAATTGCACCCTTTACAAGCTGTTACACGGCAAATTATGCAGCGGTACTATCGCTATAGTATCTTGTAGTAGTGAAATTTTAGTTGTCCTAATTTAGTAGTGCTTTTATATGGATTTGTTAACATGCTGCCCTCATGTTCGTGAAGGTAATAAGGGTGCTATCAAATACTTTATAACTAGGTGATTCACGTAATAAGCAAAACAAATACTTACGTAGGTGTGATAAGAGCTGCTGAATATATTTAATTACTAAAAATGTGTAAATCTATATAATATATTTCATATACAGGGTGTTACAGAAATGGTAGGCTGAATCTTACAACATATAAATAAAGACAGAGAATTATCGTACAAAAACCCTGTCGGTGTGACCAAACCTAGGTTCTTAAGTGAAGGGATGGAAAGACAAGAAGAACTTAACTTATATTAACTTGCTTATGTCAACTAGATCGTCATCAAATTCGTTTTATTGCAGTTTATGAATTTTGTTTGTTTTTTAATTAAAAACTTGAAATTTGTTCAGTTATTTGGATTAATTGTAATGAAAAATATTTCAAGTGAAAATTATGTGACTAAGCCTTGGACTTAAATTAATAAATGTGTTGTGAACATAATTTAATAATAAATTGTGCTGTGCGGTGCCGTTGCAAGAATCGCCCAAAATAATGACGGGAAAAAGTTTTTTAGAGAAGTTGGAATCATGAAATTAAACTAGAAGAAATTTTATTTTCTCTAGATACATGGAAAAAAAGTGAAAAAAGGATAGGAAAATAATAATATTAAGATAATTGTTCAAAATATTCTCTGTTTACATTTTTGTGATCTCAATTTTTATATTTTCTTTAATGTTTTAGTGGCAGTTCGCAATTTTGTTTTATTTTAAACAATTGTGCCAAGCTCTCCTTCAAAAATATTTCAGATGTGCTATACTTCAACTCCCATAATGCATACATATACAGAATTCTACCACATAGTGGGAAATGCCGCAATTTTTCGGACATATCGCAATTTCTTTAGTTATATATTTTAAGGGTTGAATATACATATACGGTAACTTCTACGATTCAAAATAACAAAATAACGTATAAATTCTAAAATGATTCACTACTGAGTTACGATTTAGCAAATTACGTTTATTTAGTTCAAAGTGGTAACGATAAAAATTTAAAACTTAGAAATGTCCAGACTCTGTTTGTATGTAACGTCTTCGAATCCTAGAATGGCTTAAAAAACAATATATAAATAAAAAGCAAATATAAATAAAAAAAAAAATTATAAGCTTAAGAATCCTGTTATAAGAACGGGCAACTTAAGCCAGTAATACAATAATATCGTTATTAAAGTTAAATAAATCACAATAACTATTCAAAATTACCTCTATAAGTGGATGGATATCAATATATATCTGAGTTTTTCAGATCGTGGACTGGTTCTCGCACTCGAAATTTACTGGAGTGTTCTGAGTTCACTGGCATCCGTCTACCACTCTCAATCTAAGTTCCGTTCCTAAATATCAAGAACTGGAGTATAATAACAATAGATTTAGAGGTTTCATATGTAAAACTTGAGTATATTTATGTTGAGATACCATAAAGGGCTAATGGCCATGCTTAGGCCCTGTACGACCAAGCCATCTTGCAATTATTATTCCATCCTGAAAATCAGAGGTTATTCCTTTAATTGTGACATCATTAAAAAGGTAATCTTAAAAGTTCCGTCAATTTGGCAAATTTCGGATGATCAGCTACAATATAATCTGTGATGGATTGATTGGATGGCATTGGACATGGCTTTCGAATTCATATTTATTCGTATTTCCAGGCGAGAGGCGATATTTTATGTTTTAGCTGCAGGACCATATTACCAAACCAATCTACCCTTTTTAAAAATAATACACATGAAAGATTTTATTTTAACAATATATGGTATAGCAAATTCCATCACATGCGGATTAAGCAACTTAACGAAATGGCGCAGTTTCTATCCTGTAAGTATAAAGTAAAGGTGACAAGACTATTTTCACGTATACAGTTAGTTTTTAAATATATTAGTACAATAGAACAAGAAGAATTTTTTCCATCACAGTAAGAAAAGGCTTAAATAAATACAGAAGCCTGGATGTAAAAAATATTTCAAGGATGATGTAATCAAACAACTCCTTTGCGACTCAGACGATTCTGTGGATGACCCCACTTTTAATCTTCATACGTCAAACAACGAAGCAGGGTCGTTTTCGACAAATAAGAAAACGAAAATATTAGGATTTAGAAACCTCATAATTTACAAACGATATTTTGTAGGTATACATATTTTTCTTTGTATTTCAGAACCATAGATTATTGTAATTTTCTAGTCGACAATAGATTTTGCAAACTTATAATTACAGAAATTAAACGCTATGTGGATGAAGTACCATTATTATCTAGAAGAGTAATACCCTAGCCACACAGCAGTTCTAATGAATCGTTAGTACTAATTATACATTAAAATGCCGTGTTCATAATTATGGTTCGAAAATCCTTCATTACAACTCTAATGAGGAAAAATGTACAAGAACTGAATGTATTTTGGTATATAATAGAAATCTGAAGCTCCGCTGTGAATCTGCCCATTGAAAAAATTGGACGAAGAAATGAAAAGCACAATTATATTATCAAAACACTTTTTAATATAATGTTTTTTTTTTTCATTTCCAAAGCGTTAAATTGAAACATGAAATAAATAATAAATTCGATCCATTTGGCTTCTTCACTGTCATTAGTATGTCAAAACCAGTTTGACAGTACAACATAAGTAAAGAAATGGTTGTGTAGCGGCAGTTGCCTATTGAATCAATATGGTATAATGAATTAATTATTCACTAGGAGCGCTGTGTGTCTAGCGCATGGGCATTTCTCCACTATGGGGAAAATTGGTGACCCAGGCAAATTTGACATAAAACGTGATTTTTCTTTCCTCTTAAAATATTATTACAAAGGAAAGTTTATTAATAATTCTAACCAAGCGACAGTGCATGAAATTAAAATTAAAAAGAAATATTTTACTTTTGTAGCACGCCACTGGATTTCCTTTAGCTATCCAGGAAGCAAATGGTTTCCTGTCATCCCCACCTTACCAGACATCATATTCCAGACCTTTTCTATAAAAACAATACAATGGGCAAACTTTGTCAGATATTTTCATAAATTGATGATTGGAGTCTTGAATAAATATTATTTGTTAACAAGATATTCTTTCTTTACTCTACACTTTCTCTTTCTAAATACACAAAAATACAGTCCCCTAGTGTGTCCCCATTTCTAAATCGCGGCCTGAAGCCTGAATTAGATTGGCAAGACAGCGGCAGCAACAGCAACAGGAAATCGTTTTCATTGGTTGAGAGCGATCAGCTGATTGAGTGACAGCAGCAAAAACGTCGTGCTGTCGAGTCATCTCAAATTCTAAATTTGCTGTTGTTGTCTTCATAGGCAGCGATTGCTGTCGTCTCAAGCTGTCAAGTTAATTTTTCATGTAGGGAAAATGGAGGAAAAACTTATATCCTTAGTAAAAAACTACGGAAGTAAAATTGCAGTAGAACTTCTGCATTTCTTAAACACAATATAATAAAACTCATAAAGAATCTAACAGTAAAAAAAATATTTTTCTAGACTAGTGCAGGAATTGCTTTCGCTATTATAAACTATTAACCAATCTACAATCACCATCTCCTCATAGAATCTTATAATTAACCTTATGAAGAAGACATGTTGTTCTTCAATAGGCACACCAAAGTTGATGTTTGTGTAATGTGAATAAAGTAATACTAAAGTACTGTAATGGTCATCAGTAATATGAGTTTCATGGATTGCTGATGTGAATAGAAACTACTATGATAGAAAAACTAGATGTCGCATGAAATACCAGAGATCGATAAAATGTATACAAAAATGCTGTTAAAGAAAAATTTACTCTCGACATGCCCTAAAATATGTTGTGGTCCATTGCGGAATTCACTATCCATTTCATAATCTGTATAATCTGCTCTGGAATACCGTGCGATATCTACATAGTTCTTGTGCCACCTAAGATATTATAGAATAGAATTATCCTGTCCTGATCAATAGAAGAAGTTTTTGAGGTGCCAACTATAGTGCTCCTTAATAGAAATTCAATGAAATCCGCTACATCTAAGTACTCCATAGACTACAGTTGAGTCGTTCTTTAAAAAAAAAAAAAAAAAAATATTCACATCTCCAATAATCAAATGGTTAGGAATATTTATATATTTTTTCCAGGTACTCTTCTAAATACGATATAAAGTGTGAAAAGCAACATCAAGACTATGCTTACAAAATCGCAGTATTTGAAAGGTAGTACATAGCTGCTTTCATAATTAGCAGATAAATCACTTTGAGAGAAGATCAAATCAGTTTCATTAATTTTCATGTATGATATGAAATTTATCCTGCCCCCACCCCCCTCCATACCCCAGGATTACAGAGATAAGCTACTTTAAAAGTACACTAAGCACTGAAAGTATCCAATTTCAAAGACTTTTCGCAGCACTTATCGTATACTCTTCAACGCTTTCCGCACAATACCCTTAAGCCATTAAAAGCTTTCAAGAAATTTTCTACCAGCATTCTTCCTCCCATATGATGTACATACAGGTAGACCTTCATTCACTATCGTATCGCATATGTGTGATAATAACAGTTATACATAAATTCTCTCTTATTTAGCCCTTTTAGATTACATTAATCTCATTTGGATGTGCGTATAAATTGCAGGAACATAGGATTCAGGAAGGAAAGAAAAGCTCCTCCCCGAGGAAAGCTGTCATCACTTGTAAGAACTGAAGTATGTTGGAGTATGTATAGAGTGTAGTTTGGTTACATACTTGCCTACCAATAGCTAGGTACCTATTCATTGAGAGATTTCCCAAAAAGGGTTACAGACAATGCAGGGGCTTGGGTTGGGGTCAATTTTGCGTTCATCACCAGTTCCGCACTGTATCATTTCTATAGCTCCAGGCTGGATATGGAGAAACACATGTGCTGTGATGAACTTTTCAAATGCTAATTCTTCCTATATCCTCAATATTATCTAGACAGCATGGCTTGTTCATGGTGTAACTTATGGTCTTCTAGTTGTTTTGTTGGCAATTCACTTTGGTAATAACTCCAAGGATCTGCTATAATATTTCTGTCTCACATTGAAACATTTGTTAGGGATATTCAAATGGATGCCATTGTTCTTATTTTACTGGCCCCGCGGCAATCGGATAAAAGTCTAATCCCGAGTAGACGATTAGGATTCAAACAACACTTAACAAGCTCCAACACGTTGTTTCGTTCCGTTAACCACTTCGAAGAAAGGGGTCCTTCTATGCTCTGTAAGCTGAGCAGCAGTGAGAACAAGACATGACTTCCTTCATCAAACCCATCCCAATTTCAAAGGTTTATGACTACCACAACATGACGTCATAAATGCGATTGTTTTCCATGAAGAACGCATGCTCCATAATTGGGGAGAAGCGCATATATTGGTTGGTTGGCAATGGTCGATGGATAAATGTCTTATACTCTGCTATGCTACTAGGCAAAATCTACTATCGCGAGAAAGACTTCTGTTCTGATTCTGATACTGCTGAGATGGAATAATATAGAGCTCTTCTCTGAATTCTCAGTAAATCTCTGAGTGTGTACCATTTACCGTTTTGCCAGTATTCATACTAATTTGAGTTTTTTACTTTTAGTCGTGTCAGAGATTTCAAACGGTGCCGTTCATGCGAATCGATCCCCCGGGAACGGCAGTTTGAAATTGACGGTGATGACTGTGATTGTTGTGAGTGTCAAAGCAGGTTAACTTAATTTAGTGCGGTGAATTGATACTTCCTGTTATGCGATTCAATTCTGCCTATCCGTCCTCTCGTGTGTGCTTAATATTTAAAGAAATCATGTATGTAGAAGAGTGTTTTGAAGAATTTTAGTGCGCGAAAAACTGTGGAATAAAAACAAGAACAATATTGAATTCTTCCAACGAATCATATGTTTAGTAGTATGCGAAAGCTTATCGCTGCAGATTAGCTAGAAAACTTTGTGTAATCCGTATTTTATCCGAAATGTCAGTTTGCCTATCTCAATATTTTTCTTTTTTTTTTATGATTTTAGTGGTCAACTCGAAATGTTTGACATTTGTCACGGTATTGCAGAAGTAGTAAATCACAGCAAATGCCTACTCAACTGAGTATTCGAGATATTAGAGAGAGTATAGTGAAAAGAGAGCAACTGTGATTTTGAGTACTTCCTCCTGTCCTCCTGACAGAACTAGAGAGCATAGTATCATCAACTCCTTCACCCGCCACAGTTGACAGTTAAGCAGGACAAAAGAGAAGGCGACTGAGAATTGTGTATTTAATGTTTTTCCGTTTTGTGCTATATTATTCCCATCAGGATTTGAGTTCGGGATAGAGAGAGAGTATATAAATCGATTTATTTTTCTCTCTTCTATGTATATGTGTATTTAGCTACGTATATCCTTTTGGCAGTACCGAGCACTCTGCCGCTAGTATTTTGTTATGCTTTTCAAGAAAATGTCATGTCATGTGTTTACACAGCCGATAACCTTTTGTTATCTTTTATCGTGCCGAGGTTGAGAATACTTGTGAAGAATCTTCTGTCCACATCATCGGTCGTTCGTATAACTCTTGATTTTCCTGTTTTGTTATTGACTGATTTTAATTTCAGAAGTGTTTAACTATTTTTAATCTATCGAAAGAAAGAAATCTTAATATCAGAAGTAAAGAAAATTTAGCTCAATATTAAAAAAAAAAAAAAAGTGAAGTCGCGACTGTGGTATTTTTTTTTTTTTTTCATTTGAAACGCCTAACCAAGTGCACCCTCTGCACTCAATCTTTTCTAGTGCATTAACTCCAAAGTTTTTGTGGTTGTGAGTGAGTTTGCTTTATACACAGAATGTTTTTTTATTTTATTTACTTTTCTCTTTAGTTTTTTTTTTTGTGATTTTTTTAATGTGCAAGAATCAGATGGACATTTTTGTTGTGGACGTTAAGTGAAAATAATTTATTCATGGACTTTTAAAAGGAACGGAATTTACGAGATTTTGCTGGAATAATAAAGATTGATAGCGCTCATTTGCCATTTCTGTTAAAGGTATCTATGGACTTTCTTTACTTAAATTTATCTTTTAATTAAAATGGAAATAAAGCTTATGCTAATTTTGTATTAATACTTAATTCTAGAGGGGAAATGTTAGGATATTTTAAATATGTTTAAGTAGAAATTTTATTTTTTTTTATTTTTAATGTTAAGTTTTTTAACAATGGTTGCTTGTAATGAGCTTCCTCTGTTCTCCTACGCTATTATTCAGTAATTTTTTTTTAGTTGATAATATGTTTTTAAATTGTTAAAATAATGTTTATCACTGCTTAACCTATTTTGATAAGGGCATAGGTTAGAATACGTTCGTTAGGTAAGAAGGGTGTCGCTAGAAGATTAGCCTGCATCACTTAGGCCTCCATTGGGTCTAGCCTTAAAGAGAATTAGCTACCCAATAGCCTACCTCATTTATTCATCAGAGCATGGCAAACGTAAAGCATGTGTTGGATGGATTCGATTTTTTCCGAGTCCTTGCAGCTCCTGCACCGTTCATCGCTATACCCAGCCTTCTAGGATAGTCCCCTATGGTCCAGTGACCCATAAGGATCCATACTATATTCCTGGAATTTGCTCTTCTGTCATTAAGGAGTTCTCTTGTCCTATGATATTGGGATACTTATTGTTTTTAAAGTTCTAAGGTTTTCTGGATGCGAAGACTATTGTTGATTTTATTTGATTTACCAGGATCTATTATTATAAATTTGACCTGCATAGATGATAAGGTGGATGAATTTGAGAATATTACCTGATGAACTTTATACTGCAGATCGGCATCGGCAATGATGACTGATAATTGAACTCCCACTATTCGTAAATATTTTCAAATTTGAAAATTTCTGAAAGGGATCATCTCTATTATTTTTGGTTGTTAGAGTATTAGATGATCGCTTGTCACATGATTTGGATGTTTTATTTATTAATAAGACTTTTATTTTCTATTTTACTTATTTATACTACTTATATATTTCTTATTATTCTTTTTTTTTAGTATTTATAGTACAAAATCTACATATATATGTAAGCTCAACCAAGCATTTTTTAGTAGGTTGGTGCCGTGGTGTTATCCTGCGACTTTATGCCCGAAACGAAATTCAGGTTCTAAGTTGCGTAAGCAATGTTAAAGCCCGAATATAATTCGGTTTTAATGCTGTCGTATTAAAACCTATTCACACTAACCATCAGGCTTCCGACCAGTGTTGTCGTTTGTACTTCATTAGCTGGTCATACATGAGCGGAATTTTGTACGGATTTGATCCGCGGACTAGATCCTCTGGAACTGGTCCGCGAAACTGAGTTCTTCGGATCAGGTCCTCTGTCGCCCCTTTAACGTGGTGGATCTGATGAGAGGACTCAGTCCGCATATTTATCCGCTTTTCAATATATCAGGCTTGTTACCGAAGTGTTCTTTTATATTATGATGCAGTTATAAAAAAGAAGGAAAAATCGAAATGGGTTAAAAAGTGGATAAGTGAAAAAATTGTTTTTGGACATATGAAATTAATAAAAGAGGTCCGGACAAATGAACCAGACCATTCCAAAAATTATCTACACATGAATGAGACCGATTTTGACCTATTGTTAGGTAAATAAAACATATTAAAAAAATAGGAAAGATTTATCAACATTTTTATAAACCATATCTGAGTAAAACTAACAATGCATACCTCCCGAAGATTATTTAATTGCCGCACTGAGATTTCTCGCAATTTGCACATTGTATGAAGATGTAAAATTTTCGGCTGGAATTGCTGTTTTAAACTTAAAGCATAGTATAGAGTTGGGGTATTGGTAAAATTTAACGCGGTCTCCAAAAAAGACCATTTTAATGTTGGTAAAAAGTTGACGTACATTTTTCTGGAGAAATTAGTGGAGACTTACAAAATGCCATCAGTCTTATAATAGAAAAAAGGCACTTTTTACCAGTGAAATCTGTACTGGACTAGTAAAGACCTCAGTAAAATTTTTGCTTGGGATTTTACCAGCGGTAAAATTTGTATGGAAATGTCAATTTTTACCTGAACTCCGTACTGTTTTACTCGAACTCTGTGCTAGGCTTTTTGATACATAATACCAGAAATGTGTGAGATAATATTCAAAGTCTTAAAGAAAAAGTATATGAAGGTATGTAACTTTATTCACTTTATTATTATAATTTTTTGAAAATAAAATATAGTCCATCAGAAAGATATAAAAAAAAATATTATTACATTACGCTTCGTAAAATGGAAAGAATAAAAATATTATTAAAATATAGTATTCATTACTACAACAAATGCATGGCAGATGACGGACTTTAATCAACGAAACCATTTCACGAAGGAACTGTTCCGCGGAACTGATTCATTCGTTTTGCTTACTACCATGCGGAAATGGTCCGCGGAACAGGAGCTCGGCGGATCAGATTCGTCGAAAATTCCTCTCTTGTATGGCCAGCTATTCAGAGTATTTGTATTTGTAGGTAGTCCATTTTATTTTTCAAACTCCTGTATTTGTTACCAAGCCAAATTTATTCAAAAGTTTTACTCATCTAGGAGCGAGAATTGCGTTGAGTAACTATATGCGTAGCACATTTTATTAATAAAATTTATTAACGAGTCAGGTTGAAAGGATGGTTTGGTAGTAGTACTACGTTGAAATATACCAAATTCAATCAGATCAGAACAAATCTCTTATTGAAAAGAAGGAGAACGCTATCTTGAAGAATTTAGAATTGTAGAATTTAATTTAAAACTTTACTTTTAATCGCACCTTTCCTTTTTTACAAAACTTAAGTTTACCTTAAGATCGATTTTAAATCCAAACAAAAGATACAATAAATAAGAAAACAAACATATAAACTTTGAGGACCCAGTACTAATAGCAGTTGCAGGAACTGATCCAAATTGTTTAATTCCAAGCTTAATACCTTTAACCACAGTTTTCCCAAATCATATTGATCGAAGTGATATCGATACGTTAAACGAAGAATAGTTACTTGTGCAAGTTACAAAAATTTGTACCAAAGTTACTGTTATTTGAAGAATACTGGGACTAGGTTTTTAATGTAAAAAATTCCATGGATGACAAAATATTTCCCAATTTAGATAAATTTTTCTAGCTGCCTTATATGTGCCTTCCACGTGCTCCCCAAGTGCAGAAAGAAGATTTTCACTTAGGCAATCTTATTAAAACTAAAACCGGAACTTCTCCTGACGTAGAAACTACAAATTCCGTAATGGTTGTAGCAAAAAACGTTATTGATATTATAATAAAAATAAGAACAAAAGCTAGAATTGGTCTTATAATTAGACCAATTCTTATGATACCCTAGATGAATGCCTCTATTTAATCTACTATGGTCAGCCCTCTCTGTAAGTTTAAATGTTAAAGGAGGTTTTTGGATCTTTTTCTAGGAAAATTCGTCGGACAGTAAAAATGATTAGCACCAATTTTATAGGATTTTATATTCTGAAGAACTTTTCAGTATGATAAAAACGTCTAGGACAGATAGTTTTCACAGTATTTGTAAAAAACCACAATATTCGTATGGAAACACCAAGAATAGGTTTCCCGTTTTAGTCTATTTTCGATTTTGTATTTACTATTTTTATGAAAATGCCGTGTATAAAACTTCTCTCTCTACGCTAATATGTTCTCGGGCAGTGTCCAAATATACAGTGAACACAAAATTATTTTATGGCAACCCTACGCAAGAGTTAACCGATTTGCTCAATTTCAATTTAAAATCTGAAATTTTTTTTAAAAGGTTGTGTGGAAAATAATTCGAGAATGCGGACAGACGGATAGATTGGGATGGAAGAACGGATGGACAGAGGGAAATGCGAAAATCAAAATAATTTTCAATATGGGTGTCCAATTCATATTGCACTACCAGCATTATTTCAATGCGTTACAAACTGAATAACCAAGATAGTACCCTATGGGATTTCATCTATGGTATAAAAACCTGCCACAAGGACTTTTTTAATTCCGAATTAAGCATTGGTAACGAAATGCCCGTAATAATAGGAATAATAAGTAGTGGGCAGGATGCAAAAATAATATTGTCAATCCAGATCTTTTTATTGTACAAAATTTGGGAATTACTTTCAGAAAAATGTGATGCCCCCCCCCCCCCCCCCCCCGCCCAATGAGAACATTGGAGCGAAATATGTTAATCTATTCACTGTGTTGTTTGTGAAAAAATGTTATATCTGCAACGCTTCAACTACATTAATCGCGATTTATTTGTGGTTCTCCGTTGAGGAGTTCTATTATCCTTGTCCAAAGGTCTTCATTAGATCTTGACCAAATTTTTATGAAACCACCCGAACCTGAAATTGAGTTGATTTGAATTGGTTTAGAAATACCGGAGATATGAGGTAATATCCACAAAAAAAAAATCAGTCGAATGGGTTATACCTCCTCTTTTTGAAGTCGGATAAAAAGGTATCAACTTTTCCTAGATTCGCGAAGTTATCTTAGAAAAAGAAGAAGAAAAAGAAGTACGTTCGCCAAAAAAAGAAAGAAAAGTACTTATTTCACCACTAGAATATTTTTTTAAAGTTGGGTTTTTTTAAAATGTATTGTTGTTTTTGTTATTTTCAAGTATAGTTTGTTTATGCAAGTGTTTTTGTTGATTTTCCGTATAAGGTGTACAAGAAATTTTGATACAGGGCTCGTCATAAGTGACCCATTAATAGTTAAATGTGGAATACCCCAAGGAACAGTACTTGGTCCCATACTTTTTATTATCTGAGGAGTGTCTTTTCAAAAGGGGATATTTACAATTTTCATTTTTTTTAAGTTAAGTATGAGATTATATTCTCTACTCTGAAATTCAAGATTTCGCCACTGTAAATCGAAACAAAACGCGATAAACTCATAGGAAATCTTATTTGAAAACACTTGTTCCGATCAAAAGGGGATATTTACAGTACGATTTCAATAGTCGAAATAAATTCTTAAGGGAGAAGTTTCTGTTTTATATTTTTGAGTAAAAATAGAAGTAAGAATTAAAAAATAAAAACTGATAAGAATACTCAAAATATGCTTCAATAATTTTATTCTAATATAATGTACAAATCAAAAGAGGATATTTACAAAAACGTACAACACAAAAAGGGATATTTACAAAATGGTACAGAACAAAAGGGGATATTATAAAGATTTTTATTCAAAAGGGGATATTTCCAAACTTTGCAAGCCAATATTAGCTGAAGTAATAGTCAAATTTTTTTCAAAATAATATATTCTAGATAACTTATCATATCCTTTTCATGCATTCCTCCTATTATTCTATAAAGCTGTTGGTATTGCTACAGTCAGTTTTTTCGATTTTATGAAAAAACGATTAGGACGTAAATATCCCCTTTTGAAAAGACACTCCTCATCTATATTAACGATCTTTGCAAATTAGAAATCAATGGAATGCAGGGGCATGCTGTAGTTTTTGCCGACGACACCGTTCTCCTGTTTAAACACAAAAACACAAATACACTATTATCTCTAGCAACTAGTGGCTTCCGACGGGTATCTAATTGGCTAGCTCAACATAAGCTTGCTTTAAACTTAAACAAAACCAATTATATGTTTTTTGGGCACGGCCAACAAGAGCAAACTGTTGATCAGTTTAAATTGGAAGTAGACGGAAAAACACTACAATTTGTTAAAGAGGTAAAGTACTTAGGGGTGATTATTGACGACAAATTAAAGTGGGATAAACACATAAATAATGTCTGCAAAAGAATACGGAAAACAATTTACAAAATTCTAATAATTAGAAATGTACTAAAACTTGACTACATAAAAATGATATATTATGCAATAGTGCAGTCTTTGTTACAGTATGGGATCATTGCCTGGGGATCAACGTTCACAAACACAATCACACCATTATGTAACTTACAGAGTAAAATTGTAAAAATGTGCCTTAAAAAATCTAAGTTTTCTTCAACCACATTAGCGTTTAACGAATTCAAAGTGATGACTATACGTCAGATCTATGTATTCACATTGCTTAAATTCATGTTCATAAAGCTTGACAGGTTCCCGATTCACTGCTCTGGGCATTTCACACGCCGGCAAACAACTCGACCCCTTAACATTGAGTTTTGTACCAAAACAAGTTGTGTAAGGCATAGTAGTATCCTTGGTCCAAAATTGTATAATGCGATTCCCCAGGACTTGAAACAACAGCTTAATGAAGTGAATTATAAGAGCCTTTTCAAGGTGCATGTTTTTCTTACGCCTAATATTTTTGATGAAATATTAAACTTTAGCCATTAATGTACCTCCTTTTTTAGTTTTTCTTTTGGTTTTGTTTGGCATAGTTTTTCTTTTTTTCTTTTTCATTTTTTTCTTTTTTTCCTTTTTTTCTTGAAATGTAATATTTGTTAAAATGTCTACATTTTTATATAATGAATTTATAATAATCGTAAGTTTTGTAATTAATCTTTAGTTAAGTATAATATGTAAGTCAATCTTTTTAATATAATGTAGCTTGGCTTAGACAGATGGAAATTAACCGAGACTGTTACAACGCTTACTCACAAGCCGTGGCTTATGTGAGCGTTAGCTTAAGACAACACTAGTAATCATAAGCTATATTATTTTATGTTTCTTTAAGCTGAATAAATATATATACTCAAGGCTGCTAATGCCACTGAGTATAATGTAATAAAACGAATAGTTTTTAACAAAATTTTAATTTGAAAATTATTTACATTAACAAAAATTGTGAAAGTGTACTCTGTTTTTTCCGAAAGGGCTCCGCTGTGGCAGCAAACAATACTATACTCTTGAAATTTTTCAAACGACAGCACTGCTTCCGATAGTCAGCTGTCATTCGTCACCGATACATCATCTGTGTTCTTTTGTGTACCTTGTTCCAGAACTCGCATATACTGGACAGAACAAATTGTTCTGTCGATTGAAGTGAACTATTTGTACTGTTCGATTCTGTGAAAATGTATGAGGCGTTATTTTGTGTATCTTTTGTTCTTCCCTGTTCTGCCGACACCAAAGAACACAGCTATCATATCACGACAGCCATCCACGGAAAACTTTCGGAGAATATTTTGATGCCGTCAAAATGTCGGGAAATGAGACGTGATGGCTTAATGTGAATATGCGTGTCCAATATCACTCTGAGTTTTGAATGCAATAGAGTAAAAATTATGAACAGATGACAATCTAGTGTGTCAAAGACCAAAGTATCTTTATTGATACTAGTACAAACCGAATTAACTCAAGACTAAGGTACAGGAATTCAATTAGTAGACTTACAGATATTTCTAACTATAGTGCAAGGAACTTTAATCTTGAAGACGTTAAGCTACTACAATTTGCATTTAAAGTAATTCAAAGAGTACACTTGCTCCCGGCGTACTATAAACTTTTGTCTTCTAAAGCACTTAACCTAAACCTTATAACTAACATGAATAAGAACCAGAGCCCAATAAGACCCAATATACATAGCTATTCTATGCATATATAGACGTTTTTGGGTGTATTGACACCACAGAGAGTTTATTACAAAAGCTAATATGCTGTTCATATCATCTAACTCCGACACGGACTACATTATCCACTCTGTCCCTGCTACCTATTTACATATTTCTTTAGTTATGCTATTTCTACTAGATTCAGTCTTGTTTATTTTGCGAGAACAGTCGGCCCAACTGGGAACAGATCTTTATTTTTATTTGAATCATACGCAGTAACATACAGATTCTGTATGAGTTAAGAGTGGACCTAATAGCCGAACATATTTGCAGGACGTTTTCAGGCCCAATTTGGAGGAGAGGCTGTGAGCTCCCATGGAGTATATTTATTGCGGATATGTAGTAATTATCCAGTATGGATGATTTGTCTAATAAGAGGTTTGGGATGTTCTATGAGTCCCCCTAGCCTTTTTCTGGAGATATTTAATGAATAAATCAATAGGGGATATAAGCTTACTTATAAAGATGGGTGTTAAGGTACCATTTATAGCTGTAAGAGTGCTGTAAAGTGCAGTGACGAATGATTTTCCTTTCAACGGATTTAAGTTCTTCGGCCACAAAGGTTGAGATCGAGAACCAATTACAGAGCCCGTAGGTAAGAATAGGTCGAATTAAGGTGTTGTGTATCATAAGTTTGGTTGGGTTGGACAGATATCTAGAATTTAGAAGAGGCCTAGGGATAGCTGCAGCTGCTTTGGCCTTCTTTATCGCTTTTCTTGCATGAGTGTTGAAACATAGTTTGTTATTGAGATGTTCTCCAAGGTATTTGATTTCCTCTTTTAGAGGTATTTGGTTCGTGTTGATATTCAATGTGAGATTTTTACTTTTTCTAACAGCAAGGTGGTGCCCTGTCCCGCTTACATTTCGGAAACAGATTACCCCATGATTCCGCTCATTGATACTGAGTCCAAATTTGTTGTAGTATTCTATGAAGTTGGGGGTAATCTATTTGTTCATGTTCACTTATGATAATTATGTAATCAGCATACAGTAGTTCCGTAGGGTTATTTCTTTCAGATTCCTTGAGTGGAAAGCCAAGTAAGAAAATTTTCGGGCCCAAAGTTCACCGCTGTGGTATGCCAGACTTCACTGGGGTTAGTTCAGAGGACATGTCACCAATGGATATTGAATAGTAGGCCCATAGATAATGTCATATGGAATGCTTTTTGATGTCAATATCAAGGGTTATGGGTGATTCTGCTGACAAGGGTAAGCATAGATCGTTTTATTGAGTGGGATCTCCTGGACTCGAACTGGTTGTTGGGTATAATATCGTGCTCTTCACAAAAGTAATTTAATTTTTCGGCGATAGCTTCTTCTAAAGTCGACAACAAGGGAATTGGTCTTAAGTCTTGGATGCGCTTAGAGCTCCTTGTTTTCGAAATGGGAATTAATATCGGTCTTTTTCACTCAGTAGGGAAGTAGCCATTGTTCGCACAGCTATTTAACAGGGTTGCTAATTTAATGTCTATTGATTTAGGACGTTTACATAGAATATATGTAGTTAGAAATCCCGTCGGGCCTGATGATTTCATGGTAATTATGAGGGAGGCTACTTGGACTTCGATGGTAAACATTGACAGATCGATGGGCATTGAGGCGAGATTATCGGAAGAAGTGTGCCAACGATTGTTGCGAATTATTATTGTAGAATTCGTTCAGGCTCCTCTTAACTATACCTGGGGGAAGTCCACTACATTGTAAACGATCTAGTGGGACGAAAATGAAAATTGATAGATAGCTAGCTGATGGCGGTTAATTGCCACACGCCTGAGGGATAGTATGAATAGGCCTTTAGTTATAGCGCCCTTGGACATTAATTCAATTTGAAGACCATCTTGATTGATAAAGAAGAGAGTCAGTATTACCTTTTCTGTATTGGTAACTATCCGGCACTTCTTCAATAGTGGAGAATGATGGACGCAACTCTGGTCTCCGGTCATTAGATGGTTCCAATATTTATTCTCTTGCCGGGGATAACGATCCAAAAACACGAAAGCTGCTTAAAAACGTTACTTGTTATGTTGTTCTTTCATTAACTCATAAGTGTCTGCACTTAGTTAGAAAATTTTTAACAGAGTCAATAGATCTATAAAACCTTTTTCATAAAAGGTGTGTTTAGGCAGGGTAAGAAAGGTATTGGTAGTCGAGTTCTAATACCATATGCTCTAAGTACGTTCTCAAAAACCTCTCCGAAGAACTAAAAGTAACGACAGAAATACGTCTGAACTAAACAGACCTTTCCGTCTGTTTGACGAGTAACATCACTTCTAGACGCTACCACCTAGACATTTAAAAGTTCTATTTTATTCTGTGTATTTCACCTGATTACATGGATCAATTCGTTGACGCGTTCAGTGTTGATATTCGTAGTTAGTAGCCATCTCTGCCGATAATTATCTTGGATATCTGTGTGCCATTTTTGACGCTAACGTGCACCATTTTGCGATACTCAATTAACAATGGTTTATACTTTTTTGTGTGGATTTTTAATTTGAACACTGATCATAGAATAACTATTCCTGCCACATTGAAAACATTAATACGACTTTGAAAATGATCTACGAGCAGTGTACCCAGGAAAATTCAAAATTCAGGTCTTACTCTTTTCTACCTGTGGAAGTATTTTTTTCCGCCAAATGTAGATTCTGTTTGCAAAAGAGTGATAAATATGTAATTAAATGATTGCCACCTCTATTTATGGCATCAAAGGACAATGTCACCCATTTCGTGTATTTTATCTTGGCTATCTTATTGAATGCATATCGGAAGAGTTTTTTTATTTTTTTTAAGTGTTACCGAGGCTCAGCGGATATCCTATGATGCTGAAGCACAGCTCTTGGCAGGAAAGGAAGAAGGGGTAGAGAAATGAGGATTATTGGGTTAAGGCAAGTAGGTGACGGTGTGCATTACGCTTGAATGGGACCAATCGGGCAACTCCCTCATTTCCATTCAAAAATCTCGTTTTTCACTATATATTTAGACACTGCCTAAGAACGCGTCAACGTCGAGAACTGAAGGTACATGGTAATTGGTACAAGTCGCAGAATGTAAAAATAATTCGATTAATAAGGAATAAATAGAAGCAAGCTTTGATTTAAAACAACTTTACAGTACAATAAAAACGTCTAGGACTGATCGTTTTCACAATATACGTAAAAATCCTAAATATTGAAATGAAACACCAAGAAGGTGTTGCCAGATTTAGTCCGTTTTTGAAATTATATTTACAATTTTTTTGAAAATAGTGTGTACAAAATTTCAGCTCTCTACGTTGGCACGTTCTGAGGTAGTTTCTAAATATATAGTGAAAAACGTGATTTTTATATGCCAACCCTACTAAGGAGCTACCCGATTGGTTCCATTTTCGAACCTAAATCTACTTTTTTTGACAAAGTCATTGTGCAAAATTTCAGCCATCTCAGTACACGCGTTCTTGAGCTATCGTGCGGACAGACAGACATACAGACGGACAGATCGACATACGGACGGACGGATGGACAGACGGACGGACGGATGGACAGACGGACGGACGGATGGACAGACGGACGGACAAGCGCACATGCAAAAATCAAAATAACTTTTAATATTACGCGTACGTTTCCAATTCACATTGCTCTACCAGCATTATTTCTGTGCGTTACAAACGCAATGATAAACTTAGTATGCCCTTTAGATTTCATATATGGTATAAAAAGATTTCTAGGTTTTTTTGTCGAAATAGTGCTGAAAGTTTATCCAAATCTCTTAAAAACTCAATAATATTTTATAATAATTAAGCTGCATTTATTATTACTGCAATTTTAGAATTCTATCTTCCTCACTTAGCCTATTTAGCTCATTTTTACAGCATAATGCACAATTTTGTAAATATCTTAATGCGACGAAAAACGTTAGGTAATTACCGCATTCACTAATTACATTCACATCATCCCCGCGCCGGAATTTTTTCTCCGTTTTTAAGCTGCAAAATTTTTGCAAATGTCGCGATTAAAGTTGCAGCAAGCAAGCAATATGACCTGCTCTGCCTGTTCTCCTCTGCTCCAAAATTGGATCATTTAAGCGTGCTTAAGTACAAGAATTACATAAAACGAGGTCATAACTTTGAAGTTGTTCGCAAGTTTTTCCCTTCGACAATGCACACTAACACACCTTAGAGGTAACTTTCCCCCAAGTATTCAAGAATGTTTTGCTCTCCGCCATTGTGTTGTCAAAAAGTTTTAATTATTTCTTCCTCAAAAACGTTACCATTTACCATGGTGATTACCCACAGTAATGATTCTTCAGTTGACGTGAAACGACCACAGGTATGTATATCCTCCAAGGGGTCCTTAATGAACATCGAGCATATTCAGCAGGCAAGAAGAGACTCAACAGTATCTGGCGAAAACAGCACAATAATCCACCTCCTTGCATAGCTCCATGAAATGATTTTCTTGCTGGGGTAGGTACTGGAAGTATTTCCGAAATAATCTCCAACACAGATCCTTTCTACTTAATTTATCTTTATGCTTGCCCAAGATGCAACTGAATGTCTTACTGCTCAACTTTAGGTGGGGTTGTGGGTATTAGCAAACTCCAGCTCGTTTGCTGAAAGCAAACTTCTTCAGAGCGAAACAATATTGTATAAAACATTTAAGTTTATTAGAAAATTACGAAACAGTTGTTTGAGGAGGCCACATAATTTCATATCATGTCGTTCAGGAAACTGATAAAATTCGAACACTCAAGGCAAGTTTTACTTGTAATTAAGTCGATGCTAGACACTTTCAATTTAGTATAGCAATTACGGTGAATTGCCATGGAAAAACTGTTCCTCCTATGCTACTCCGCGCTCCCGGATAAATTGAATCACTGGCAATCAAGCTGCTGACAAAAGCTCTATGCTATATTCTTTGAGGGCTTCATTATTATTATATAACAACCCAAAAGCGGTACTCGCCACGGGGTCGACTGATTCTCTTCAATCTCTTCAAAAAGTTGTTGGTCAGTTTGGTCGGTTTGACCTCGGAGGAAATGACGTAAACGAATTCAATTGAATTTGAACTTCGGTGACACGTTTTCACTCACAAACATCTTCTACTTTCTCGCCAAGCTTTAATGAAAATGAAATTTCAGCTCGAATTAAACGTTGAGATTTAGAGGCGTGATTTTTTCTGTTAAAATTTAATGAGGGTCGTAATTGGCAGAGAAAATGGAGTACATTCTGACAAATTACAAATGAGGGTTGTTTCTGTTGTTGTTAGCAATTCAAATTAAAGTGCTCATATATAACACTGGCAATTAGTATACAACCTCATCTGGTTGTGAATACGATGCCATTGTGAAGTTCGTTCAGGTTTTTTGTTTTGAAAACTACACAGGTCTCTGAAAAGAGTTGAATCTTTTTATTTTTAAGCAACTGAAAGTGCGATTAGTTCTGATTACGGTAAAATCTAACTAAAATAAATTAGATATTAGATAGAAGAAATTTCACAGATTTTGAAATGAGTTGAAATGTACTAAATGTGAAAACATGTAAAACTAGGTTTGATGTCCAATATATGTATTTAGGGATGGACTTATGTTCCATAAAATTAAACTAATTTTTGTACGTATATATGATTTTATTTTTCAGACGTTCTGACAGTATACCAAAAAGCGTAAAAGCATAGACATCTTGACAATTGACAACTGACTTATCACTTAATAATTAATGCCATCTATCTGTGAGATGTGTGTACCCCAAAATGTAGTCCAGTAAACGAAAATTTATTAGTTAGAATTACTTAAAACAACGCTGCTGTATGTCGAATAAGATGCAATTATTGTTTTTGCTGTGTAACATAACTAATCTTCTATACTTGATGTAAATTACCTTATGCATGCCGTAGACACACAGCGCTCCTAATGCAGATGTAACTAAAGAGTGATTAGACCATAATGATTCATTATACAACTTTAAACACACAGCCATTTCTTTAATTAAGTTGTTCTGTCAAACTGGTTTTGACATACTAATGACGATGAAGAAGCCAATTTGATTGAAGCGACGCTATAAACATTTATCTTTTTTTTTCTTTTTCAATTTAACGATTTGGAAATGACAAAAAAATATTATATTGTTGCGAGCGTGGCCTTGGTTCGTTATTTCGAACACAATATTAAATATACAAGTTCTTTATTTCACTCTAATCATATAAAATTCACAAACCTTCCATTAATCAACTCAACTTTAATTATCGCTAATACTGTACTTTCAATTATCGCAATCCAATTACAACACTTACGCTTGTTAACACTGCAACATCTAAGAGAAGACTCTTTTCTGGCGGTGACAAGTGTTATATTTATACCCTAGAAAATCTCCAGATTATTCTGGAGTGTTCTATTCCAGAATCTTCTTGACTATTCTATTCATTCTATTCCTGAACCTTCCCGAAGATTCCATCATCGACTCTCCGAACCCGATGCTGCTTACTCTCCATTTCTAGTAGGTGTCACCAGTTGTCTCTTTCTGTTGCACGTAACAGTATTAAAAAGTATTTTGATAATATAGTTTGCGCTTTGCGTTCCTTTACATTTCTTCTTCTTATTTCCCAAATGATCAATGCACAGCGGATCTCCAGATTTATATAATATGCCAAAATACATTCAGTTCTAACACATTAGATCTCTAATGAAGAAGAGAAGCACTTCATTAGTGTACTTCATTATGATCTGACCTGATTTTCGAGCCATAATTGTGAATGCTATGTGACACACGGCATTTTAATACTAATAATTCATTATATCGTGCTAAGTGTCTAGAATATTAGACTTTGGAAGGAATATGACTTTTTATTTGAATCCTTAGGTTTTCTATGAGCTCGGCTGAATGTGATCTTTATAACTGTTTTATCAATATAGTTGCACACTTTAAGTTGGTTTAATTAGAAAAGAATTTAGCAGTTAAAGCAAATTGATCCCTATACCTATTTATCAGAGTCACTTATTGACTCACTGACTGATCACAGTGAACAGGAACTAGAAAGCTCAAATTTCATATAGAGATTCTTCTTATACTGTATTTTTGAAAAAATTTTACTTCTATATGCGGCTTTAAACTGTCCTCTCGAAGTAATGTTGAAATGATACAAGACTGAGACAGAATTTATGCGTTGAATTTTCTTCGAGATACCTTAATTTGTCTTATTTAGATTTATGAGTTTTTAGAAAAGTCCAGCTTATACTCATAATGCACAAAATAAAAATAATTAATCTGTTTGATATGACCAGCATTATTTGAATTTATTCTTAGACTTTTATCCCCTTTCAAAAGATTTAAGTGTCCATATGAGCTTGCTTTACAAGAATCGCTTTAGACACGAGAATGGGTCGCTTTTTTTTTATAGATATGTATATATAAGAAATATAACACCTCGTTATTTACATTTACCTCGTTTTTAACATTGATTCCAGTTCACTTAATGTCTTAAACACAATTGCGACAAACAGATGGGCCGAAAGACCGATGGAAATCGGCTGTCAAAACTGACAGTCGAAGAATTGACAACACAATTGCAACAAACGGCGGCGGCGAGCGACGATTGTGAAAAAGACGATTTTGTAGTTCCCCGCTTGCATGTAATCTTACTGGCGATATTTTTTGTAATTATCGTGGAGATTTTTCTATATTTTTTGCAGTTATCAACTAAAAATACAGAAATTAACTAAATTTTTAAATGCAAAATCAAGTTTTTTTTTATCCAGTTGCCTATACTGCTGACTGCTGGTCTTGTAAGTTGTATGTTATTTTGTACCATCGCACAATATTTCGCCAGTATCCATATTTTTGCTTTATTTTTAGATTGCCGCAGTGTAGTATAACCCCAAAAATCAAGTCAGGGATAGTATAGAAATGTCAAATAAACCCTAAAAAATTTATGAAGGAGAAACAAAGTTATCCTCAGGTGGGTACCTGGACATGAGGGCCATAAAGGCAAGGAAATTGCTGACGGCATAGCTAAAAAATAGCAGAAACTCCCATTATCGGACCAGAGCCATTATGTGGCATGTCAGAATGTTACCTCAGAGCTCCCCTAAATAACTGGGAGAATAAACAAAAATCCTTGTATTGGGAAAGGCTATAAAGACTTCGTCAGGCAAATAAAACTTATCGACAACTCTGGCGGAAAAATAAAAGAAGTACAGATCTCAAAATAATTACATAGATCTTCTCAGGCCATTCCATTGTCCCTTGAGGTATCACCTCAACAAGATGGGCTTGGCTGAGACTTCATCCTGCCGTTTTTATCTGGAACTTGTGAAATCTTAAAGCACCTGCTTTGCAACTGCAAAGCATTGGCCAGGAGGAGATTACTCCACCTCGAACATGATTTTTCTCCACCAACCTATATATGGAACCTCAAACCCAAAATTGTTTTATAGACTTTACTAACAGTTTGAACCTAGAAATGGAGGAAATTTGACAGGAACTCACAATAGATCTTTCAGGCCGCAGTGATTACAAGGCTAACGCCTTTACAAATATAATTAAAAATCTAATCTAACCTCAAAATGACAAAAATAAATGGCGAAAAAATTTCCACGGCGAGTTCGTCGGCCGTCGTAATTAAGGCTTAAGCTCTAAGGCAAATGTCACATTATCCGGAATTTCAGTATACTGAATTCCAAAAATTCAGATTACTGAATTTAAGAACACCGAAATTCACGCAATCAAATGGGGCGTGTAACAGTTCTCTAAAATTCAGTTTTGCTGAAAAAATTCAGAGAATCCTTCCGATTTTTCAGTTTACTGAAATATTTCAGTGTGCTGAATTTCTTCAGTTTGCTAATGTCGGTTAAGCATTGTGACTTATGAATGCTGTCACATTTTCTGATTTTTAATATTTTGCTGAATTGTCAGTGGCGTGGGTAACTTTGCGAGTTCAAGCTCAGAAGGTTTAGTAAAAATGTTCGACACGGAGAAATTTATTGGGGGTATCGCGACGAGTTAGTGTTTGTGGAATATAAAGTGTCAGAACTATATGTGTCGCTATATTAAAGACAAAGCTAGGAACGCACACGGAATAAAAAAGTCTGTCAATCCCATTCAACAGGAAATTCTCGAAATTTTTAAAACTAAGACAAGAAACCCGGGAAAATACTCCGTAAAATCCGGATGTATCATTTTTGTTGAGCTTTGCGCCGGAAATCACCTCTTTTCAGAAAATGGAGTTTAAGGCTGGGATGATTGATTTGTTGAAAAAAGTCAAATACTCTTAATAATTATAGTATTTTTTACATTTCAGCTAATCCAACCAAATATTCTCAAGGACAACAATCTATGGTATTTCATCCGATTCAAATCTGCTTCCTCAACAGATTCCCGTTACATATCGTTTCCATCTACACTTTCTTCTAAATTGATGGCTTCTCTTGTAAAATATTCTTATTTACTTTACATTTAATCCAACCAACCAAATCATTAAAACTTGAAAGCGACATTCTACAATAATTGAACCAATTTTCTGGATGATTTTTTAATTTCGTGTAAAGTTTATGAAATTCTCCTTCTACATTTCGATTTAGGTTTAATGGATGTATCCAATATGTTTTATTTCTATAATTAATATTATCGTCAACTGACATTGCGATATACGCGAGCTCTTCATCTGTGAAATTTAATGAGTCCATTTTTGCTAACAACTCCAATAAATTTTACAACTAATAATATTAAGTAGGCCGTTATACAAAGAAAACCTCTACGTCACTGGATAATCTAAAATTCAGTAAAACTATGTCATGCCATACTGAAACTGAATTTCAGTTAATTGAAAATCAGTAAACTGAAATTACGGAAAATGTGACATCAGCCTAAAGCATTTCGGAATCCACCCGGGTAACCATGTAATGTCATCACGAAACAATGTCGAAAATTTATCATTAAAAAAGAGGAAATTATTGTGAAAACGAAATCTCACACAATAGTTTGACATTTAAATAATAATGCTATACCAACTTTTATGGACAAACATTTCAAAATAAACTATGAACATTGTATACTAATATTTTGCTAAAATATCGTGCGATTTATTGTTTGGAAAATTTGTCTGTTCCTTGGAGAGAGCAAAAAAAGTGCCGGATTTGAAAATAATTGAATTTTGGTTGCAGTAAAATATTATAGAGTTATCTTTTAGCAGTTTCACACAGGAGCCCTCATGTAATAATGAAAGATAGATACATAATTAAAACATTTAGGAAAGTAAGCGATTCGATGGAAACCTTATATAAAAAATTAGACAAGGAACATAAAAAATATATACATGTGTCGTGTCCTAATGCAATCGTATCATTCAAACTCTTAGTTAGCTGAAAAACGATTAAGGCTTGCGAATAAATAAGAACGCTCGAAATAATTGAAAACTCTTTACACTTTATTACTTTCCCTGACCTATCTTAACTATAATATAACTAACCCGAACCGAAACATGTTACTGCGATGAGTGATAATAATACGGCACTCGCCAGACCAGTCATTGGTCTTTTATGCCCCAATATTCGGAAGTAAACTTTTACTCGCAACGCGGATGTAAACAAACGACGACAACCTTGTCGTTTGTTCTACCGGTCGCAGCACCTGAGTTGCTTAATAGTAAACAATCGCCTTACATAATAATTACCATGCGAGATTAATTATTATTGTAATCGTCGATTGCTCCACTAAGCGCTCATTGCAGCCAGCTGTTGAGCTAATCAGCGAAATAACCGGCAGTTGCAGAACAGTACCATGCGAGGTTACTGTTTAGCAACTGCTAATTATTTCACTAAAATGCCTTGGCTGTTGGAAGAATCTTCCGTATATTGGGCCAACACACATGTATAATGGAAATGAGTGTAATGTTAGAAATTTCCAATCAGATGAAGTTCGTAATTACTATAGCAATTATCAAAACACAAAAATGTACTTGAATACAAATAAAAAAATCGAAAATTAAATAATGTATTGAAAAACGCAACAAATTCTTACATATAAGTGGTCTAGGCTCGCTAACCGCAAACTAACTACAAACAATCTAACTAATGCTGTGCTGAGGATTATTTAAGCATGGTGTGAGGGATTCATATTATGCGACACGAAAAATCTGTTCATCTCATCAGAATTGAATGAGGTTTCCTCCTTAGTCCTCCCACATACTCCAGCTTGCTTGAGGTTTTTCCATAGACTCTTGTTAGAACGCATTTGGCCGACTTAATGGCCGAAATTGCTTTATTCCGTGCGTCTTTGAATAACGCCCGTGAAGAAATTATCTTAAGGCATCTAAGCTCCCTATAGAAGAACTCCCTTTCTGCAATTAGACGACCAATATTGAATGTGAACCAAGGGCAGGCATTTGGCCTAACTCTACTATATCGAACAGGTAGATACTTTTCATACAAATCATGGAATAAGCTCTCAAGGACTTCGACTTGATCATCTACTGCACTCCAAGAAAGATAATATGCTATCCCAAGGCAGTCTATTGCACTCATCAGAAAGCTCAGAAAAATTTATGTTGTTGAAATTTCGATAAGGGAAACAGTCTGGTACTTGACTGGGACAAGGTACAAAATCATACGTTAGAAAAATTGGATTATGGTTAAGTTGAGTTGAATCCGGAAGGAAAGTTAATATCAATCGAAATCGAAGATTTTTTTTTTTAATCATTTACAAATAGCGTCTGTGTGAAAAATTTTAACGTGATCGGAAAAGATATACCAGATTTAGGCTTATTTAAAAAAAATTCACTACAGCCCTGCATTGTATCCTTTTGATCTTAAAAAAACAAAAAAAAATAACAAAACAAAAAAATAAAGTTTACATACTCTCCTTTTGCCTAGTTGAGGATGGATCCACTTAGTTAAGCTCTTAAAGTCCGCTCAACAGCATTGGCGTTGACAAGGAGAAACGGCAGTCTTTGGATCAAATGAAATATAAACTACAGTTAAACCTAGTAAGCAGTTTCGCTCTCCATTCTCCACAACTCTCTAATGATCAAATATATATCGCAAAGGCTCTCTATTTTGTATACTCATTCAGCCAATCCATTAACCTCCATGCATTCTCGCAGGAACTTATTTCACTAAATGTGGGTGATTGAAAGCTATTATAGCGGTTTGGATACGTAAAAGGATATTGTTATGATTCTCCTTGATTCATGTCAAATGCATGTTATGCTAGCTTTGTAGTAATCAGTGAAAGGCATTTCAAGCGGCTAAATACAAAGATAATGCCCTCAAAGGCTCTATATACTCCGTGCTCCCACAATCCGCATGAAAGCATACCATAAATCTTGAGAGTACAAAAATAAGTTTCTGCCGGATGGTTGAAATTTTCAGATGTAAAACGTCATATCGTAAGGTTGGACATCTGTCAACACCATAACCTCGAAGTATTCACGATTTAGTATCAGCATCATATAATTTTTTTCGGGCGAAATTGTTGAGTTTTGAGCCGAATATGCGTCATTTCCGAGAACTTTTGATTTACTTCTTTAATTTGAAGAAATCTGCAGCTGAGATACATCGATTGCTTGCAGAAGCAAGTTGTGAGGCCTACTTTAAGTGAGAGAAGTTGTCGTGAGTGCTTCAATGTAGGCGGCCAAGCCGAATATTCATGGAAAAAACTCATATTTTATATTTTGTGGGATCAGCTTATGAGTTTCTCAAACCGAATGAAACATTTACTGGGGACTATACCGTATACAATTGATAAGATTGAGTCGAGCACTTAAAGAAAAATGTGGCCAATACTACTCTACTCGGCCTCGTTCTCTAAGTGCTTGAAAACTGTATTACACATGGTGCTGCCACCTAGGTGGTTCATAGAGAAGGAGGTCGCATATCAACCGTTTCGGAGTTACAGCGTGATTAGGAAAATATGCTACGTTTTCACAAAACACCATTTATCTTAAACAGTACAGGATGTACGGTCACCGTTAAGAACTCATTGTAGATGCAGAACTTCATAGCCTTTCCAATGATTGTTCAATCAGCCCCACACGCTTCTTCTCTCAGCAGTTATGGTGGTCTAAACTAAAAATCTCGAATTTTCTTAACTTCTTTTTTGCTTGGACCTTTTTTTTTTGTTTTGAAAAAAGGTGGTTAGCATAAATTTTTGTTTTATAAAAACTGTAAACTGTGGGCCCTCCTCTTTAATTTGTCCTATTACACCCTACCACTTCAAAAAGCAAGCTTGCACTGATGGTTGACCGTACGAAATTACATGCGGGCAGTCATCTAGGATATCATAAGAATTGCTCTTACCCATTGTAACTTTTTTACCTATTGTTTTTTTAGGTTGCGCTGCACGTGCATGTTCAACTTCATACTTACTTGAATATCTTTCTCCTGGTGAAATATTCAATTTGGTATGGAATTTTGACAGGGTTGCCAGCAGGCATACAAAAGTGGATAATAAAAAACATTTTATTTTGCACAGTAAAATAATTGGCCGTTGCGAATTGTTTATTAAAAATCTTCGCAGCTGTTTCTTTCCAACCATTGAGCCATGGTTGGACAATTCACTTCTCACAGTGGAATTATCGGCTAAGCTTACTATTTGTACACTTATGGTATTGGGCTTTTCGGCTGGTAGCAATACGTCAGTAATGTTTTGGAATTAATTGCAAGGTATTGCACTGGTCACTAGATCACGGTCGCTTCTGCCGAGTTAATTAATAAGACACACAACTGCTGAATATACCCAAAACATTATCTAATGCAAAACGCTGAGAATTATATTAATTAATGCCAGTCCATCCATCCCAGGTATGATGTATCCTCCGATTGGCTGGATATGACTGAAATAAAAAAGAAACATTATTTTAATATAATAATAATGATTTTGAGTAAGTTTTTAATTTTATTATTAGTATTTTAGGTTTAGATTGTTAAATATGTATACAACTTTTTATATATTAATTAAACTAGAATTTCATTGACATGTTTCAAATTTGAAGAATTTGGATTATCGAGATAAGTTAATTTAATTATTCTAAGAAACGGCGTAAGGAGTCTGGATTGTTCGCTGTTTCCACAGAATTTTAATTTTATTTTTAATATCCAAACTCGACACCTGATCCAGCTCTCCTCATTCCTCCATTGTCTTGACAATAAGTCGGTCGTAGGTCGCCTACTAGCACTACTTTCTATTTCAGAAACCCAAAAAAATAACGATCGATCTAACCCCCGGAAGTAACATGGCTTCTTTTTCATGACTCTCGTAAAAGAGATATTCATACCCTGCCACAATTAAGCATCCTCCGAAACTTTAACCGTAAGGTTAAACTCAATTTTAAGGAGGATAAAAGCGTAAATTTTCTTGACCATGGCTTCCCAATTCGTGACGGTTGGGTTTGATTTTATTCTGTGCTGAGCAAGACCAGCTTATTTTCATTATGTTTGTCTCTTCTTGTTTTATTTTATATGTTAAGGAAGCTCTTTTTTTCTATGTTGAGGGGATCTGGATTATTCGTTTCTCTAAATTTTATATTAAAACAGCATGCCAGTTACAGTGCTAAAAAAAAATCTAAGATATATAAATGTAAAATAATAAGTAAGTATATGAAAAAAGCGGCCAAGTGCGAGTCGCACTCGCACACGAAGGGTTCCGTACCATCGTACAAAATTTAATACTACATAATTTTTATTTATTTTTTCAAATGAGAGTAGGCATCTTTTGAAAATATAATCCCATCATGAAAATATAATGCCTACTTATGATAATAATGAATGAGAAGAAAACGAGCAAAAAACACGCCCAAAAAACCATGTTTCTTGTATGGTAGCCCCCGTTAATTGTTAATTTAATTTTATTTTTATTATTTGTTGTTATAGCAACAATAGAAATACATACTATATGAAAATTTCAACTGTCTACCTATTACGGTTCATGAGATACAGCCCGGTGACAGAAAGACAGACGGACGGACATCAGAGACTTAGTAATAGGGTTCCCGTTTTTACTCTTTGGGTACGGAACCCTAAAAAGTTCAAATATTCGAACTATGCTAAAAATTATTCTTAAGGATGTTTGTTTGTGTATCCAATGTTAATATGTTTTATATGTAAAATGTAGTGTTTTTCGATCCTCTAAGGACTGTAGACTAAAATACTACTCCTGTGACCCATGTTGTGTTGATGTGTTATCCTCAGAGTGGCCTTTTAAGGCTAATACGTGTGGAGATTTCTTCACACTGCCTTTTAAAATTTATCCTGAAAAGAAAAAAATATTAAAGCAGTATTACAAGTTTAACGTATAAGGACATTCGGAACAAATAACAATCCGATGATCCAAAACCAACCGAAGCCATGAAACAGACTCCCTTACTACCACATGAGAGTTCTAACTTAGTCCTAACATTCTAAAATATTTGCAGTATTCTTATGTAAATCTGACAAAAGTTTGATTTCAATAGCTCCTCCGCCCTAAACTACGGACAAATTGTGTTCTGATAATCTGAAGCTTAATTTCTTAGCTTCCCAACCATAATCAAATTTTTATATCTTTCATAACAAGATTATTTAAAAAAATTTATTTTAACCAAATGAATACGATTTCTCAAAACTCGAATCAATCTGTGTACAGATTCGGACTCCGGCCGCACTCATACTATTGCAACTATTACTCAGCTGAGAGTTATTGAGCATAAAATGATCAGGTTACATTTAAAAAAGAAAACTATTTTATTATTTTGTTTAGTAAGGTATATAGTAAGTCTAGCCTTTGGAAAGGTAAGGAGCCAAGCTTAAAAATACTGGAACACTATTTTCCTGTGTAGGTAGCAGTTTAGTCTTTATGGCATATATAAAATCAATGTCTAGTCACTTTTCCATAAGAATCAATGTAAAACATTTTACAGGATTTCTGTTTCATGGCTTGGGAAATATTTCTGGAAGGTTTTGGATGAACTCAGCCTTGGTCGATTTGTTTTTCTTTTTACTAGGAAACACAAAAGTCTGTCTACGTTCCTCTGAACCGGCTAAATAGATATTATTTATTTATTATTATTACACCAATCGATACAATCGAATATTCTTACTACTATTGTGCTTTTATTGATTTCATTTTCCTAATTTTATTCTGTCTACTCTTTGGCTACCCCTCAGCATACTATGAAGTAGTTATAAGAGATGTGGCCTGATTAAGCGATTAGTTTAATTTGCTTTATCATCTCCTGAAGTAGAGATCATCGCGGTAAACTTTCGCATAAATTTGGCTAGACGATTTATATTTTTGATGTCATCTCCAAGTAGGTTTATTCTTAAAGGACTTCATGTTCTGGTGTTATATGTATGTACTTCCGAATTGCAGAGAGATGTTATATTGGTCTTTGTTAGTCCATGTAGTAATTTGTATATGAATTTAAGTTTTTCCATATATATTATTTGTGTGATGTTAAAGCGACTTGTTATCTCATAGACTTGTTTCGTTGGTGTTCTCCAGTGTAATTTAAACGTGTTTTCTTTATTTTTGTTAAGTTATTATTTGACGTATGTGATCAGGCCAAGATTTCATATCTGATCTTCGACATTATATGTGCGTCATAAATTAGGTTCCACGTATGTCTTGGAAGCTTACTAAATTTTCTCAAAGCTCCGACTAAAGGTGTGATTATTGCTGTATGTGTTTGACCCAGTTGAATTTGTTATCAATATTAAGTCCAATATATTTAATATTATTTGCCCTTTCAAGTGGTAAGCCTCCAACTTCTATGTCAAGCTGTATCTCTGGTTTGGTTTTACACTATATATTGAGTTTTATTGGTGTTTATAGTAAGTTTAATACCAGCTACCCACTCCTTGAATTTTGCGAGATTATAGTTCATTATTTCCTACAATGCAGTACCATTTCTAGCTTTGTATAGCAGATTATTGTCATCCGCAAATAGTATTCTATATTCAGCTTTTAGTTTCGCATTATTTATATTTCTTTTGTATAGCAGGTATACAGTAACGGCCCTAGTATGAAACCCTGCGGTACACCTTCGCTCATTATTATAGGTGAACTATATTACTCCTTGATTTTAACTCTGACAGTTAATTGGTCAGATAAATTTTAAATAAGTCATTGACGACACCACGCACTCCCATCTCCTCTAGAAATTCTAAGAGCAAGCTATAATTAACCGTATCAAATGCTTTTCAGAGATCCACAAACACCACTCCCACATAAAGGCCCAGATCAAGACATGTGTGTATCGCATTATAGTTTCTATTATGGCATTATCAGTTCCACTATTTTCTTGAAATCCAAATTGATTCCTACCAAACCCCCCAGACCGCAGTAAGAAATGTTTAAGACGCTTATCTATAAATGTTTTTCTATTATTTTGTTGTATACCTACACAAGTTAGCACAATTGGCCTGTAATTTTCAGGGTTTTTTCTATCACCATTTTTGTATATTGAAATGATAATAAACTTTTTGAGGTAGTCTGAATAAATCCCAGTTTCCAAAATTTCGTTAATTAAATCTTCAAGTGTGTCTTTGACTGAGTCCGATATCATTAGCAGTTCTTCAGCTGTTATGCCATCATCACCAGGTGATGAATTCTTTTTTAAATGCTCAATAGTGTGGTATGTAGGTACTACTTCAAGCGAAGTAACTGGGTGTAAGTACATAGAAATTTCACTATTTATATTTCTAACAGGTTCCCAATAAGGTATCTCTGTAGACCGGATTTGCCTAAAGGGTTTAAAATCTCTGCGTTTTCTTTTGGTGCTACCCCTTATTTTCCTTGATAAATTTATTTTTCTATAACTGTTTTTTTTATGTTTTTTCTCATTCAAAATGTCGCAATTAGTAACCTTCCATAGCTTCCTAGAGTCAGCTTCGGCCTTGTCCATATTGAAGTGAATGTGTTGCAGTTTTGCTACTTTAATTAGTTTACCCACCAGATTACGTTGCTACCTGTATTTTTGGATCACATCCATTGGTTGTTTTTTAACTTTTTTATATAACTTATTTTTGGTTTTCATGTTTTCAATTATCTCTGGTGCAATCCAAATTTTGTTGCGAGTCCTTATTTTTTTTATTACTATACTTGCAGTCTTAGCTTTGTCAATGATATTCATTAATATTTCCATTTTCAAGTTGCGAGTGTTGTCAATTTTTTCTTGCACAATTTCATAAATCTTTCTGCAAGTATTTTATTATATACAGGGTGTTTCCGTCTGAGTAGTCCATAGACCAGCAGATGATAGTACTCACCTAGCCAAACAAATAATTGTTTGGCAGGGAAGGGGGTCTATATACACCGTTTCGGAGTTAGAAGGTGATTAAGAAAAAAATCGATTTTTTCACAAAACAACCTGTATCTTAAAAACTACAAGATATACGGTCACCCTCAAAAGCTTTATTGTATGCGGACCTTCATGACCTTTTCAACGATTGATCAACCAGCACCGTACTTTTCTCCTCTCAGGAGTTATTGGGGTCTAAAATAAAAATTTTGGATTTTCTTACCTTTTCTTTACTTTGACCTCTTTTTTTTTTTTTTGCAAAGAGGTCATTAAACATACCTCTATATCCTAACTATAGCTGTTAAAGAGTTATTAGCTCTTAACTTATTCTCAAAGCTATTCTGAAACCTGTTTTTAAAGATAATTTGAATTTGAATAGGTAATGAGCAGAGCTGGGCAATACTTAAGTAAAAAAAGACTTAAGTACTACTTAAAATACATTTTCGTTACTTAAGACTTATTACTCAATACTTTTGAAATGCCCCTACTTAGTACTTGAACTTAAGTACTTGCTTCTATTTACTTGTACTTAAGACTTAGTTTTGTACTTAAGTACTAGGATTTTTACTTAGGTATTTCTGAGTAGTCTATTAAGTACCTACAAATATCTAACTCTGCAAACACAATCTCTAGTGCAACTCCGTTTTTGTTGAGTTTTAAAGCACGCAAAGAACTGTCAAAGAAACTAACAAACTAATAACATACAAACAAGACTGGGCAAGTAGAACAAAAACCAGTAACGTCTCGCTCGAATATAAAATCGACGATGCCTCGACTGGATGACATAACCACTGACATGTATAATATGGATTGCAAAAAGTGGGCTTAGTTCTATATTTCTGACTCTTTCGGCCTAAGCACCAAGTACCAACTGAGAGAGAACTGAAAAAAAAAAAAAAAAACAAATAAATTAGTGGATTCGTCGAAATAAATGTTTTTAAATTAATCATTTAGGGTTATTACTGACAAAAACTGTGTTATCAAAGGCAATATATTCATTAGATATACGCAGAAGTAATTCTAAATGTTTTATTAAAATCACTTCCTGAACTGCGTGCTCACTTTTTGAACTTCCCGCCAATGATTTTTTCAATGTTGGCACCGTCGTAAGAACTCTTTTTGACACAAGCAATTGTGCCCACGTGAAATAGTGAAATAGAAACGTAAGCAATCCATATTATATACGTCAGTGGACATAACCAAGGGTAAGCAAGCAATGCCTCGCTCCAATATAAAATCAACGCTGCCTCGACCTGATGTAGGGAAGGCCTCAATTTTTTCTTAGAAATTTACTGGACATTTTTTCCTTAGAATTTTTATGCATTATTGGAGGCGATAATGGGTGCTTGGACGGACCTCTAATAGTTTATGTGAGTGTAGCAAGGAGAGGTGTAAGTTTTACTCTACTTGCTGCACCGAAAACTATGAATAACTATAAATTATCCACTGGTTACTATACATACAATAGCTTTCAAAAGGTATTGATTTATTAATATCTATTAACTGAACTCGATAAACTTCATTACATTACTGCCAACGTACAAAGATTCTAAAAAAGTACTTTAAAAAATACTTCAAAAAGTACTCAGTACTTTTTATAGGCTTATTAGTTGGTTACAAGTACTTTTCAAACATGCGGTACTTGTACTTACGCTGAAGTACTCAGGCCTTCGGTACTTGTACTTGTACTTAAGTACTTTTTCCTTGGTACTTGCCCAGCTCTGGTAATGAGCTAATAACTGCTGAATGGCTACAGTTAGGACATGGAGTAATGTTCAATGAACTTTTTGCAAAAAAAAAATAGAGGTCAAAATAAACAAAAGGTAAGGGAATTAGAAATTTTTATTTTAGACACCAATAACTGCTGAGAGGTGAAAAGTACGCGCTGGTTGATCAGTCGTTGGAAGTTCTACTTACATTGAGTCCTTAACTGTGATCATTCGCCTTATACTTTTCAAGATACATGGTGTTTTGTGAAAAACTAGCTTTTTTCTTAATCGCCCTGTTATCTCCCAACGGTTGATGTTAAACCTCCTCCCCCCTGCCATACAATGTTTTGTTCGTCTAGGTGAGTCCTATCACCTCTTGCTCTATGGACCACCTAGACGTAAACACCCTATATGGGTTCTTGAACGATATGAAATTTTTTGTTCTTACGTGTAAAGTTCCATGGACCTGAAAAGCCCTCTGGCTAGCATGCACATGATGCGATGGTACCAAAACTTCATTTTAGGTGTCGCTTCTCTGTGAGTTTTCCTGTAAGGGAATCGTGGACTGAGGGAACTACCCTATCCACCCCTCCCCGGTACGCTCTAAAAGTTTATACCGACGGCTATCCCTAGTGAGGGATGGGCGCAAAAGGAATATCTTAGATTTTCTCATGGGGCTCAGAAGGAAACAATGTAAAACTGTGGTTGACATCATCACCGGACACAGCTCGCCTCACGCTCATCTAACAAGGATGGGAGTTGTTGACAGTGTCTGGCCTGCCGGTAAGGAAAGCCTGAGACAACCTAACACTTTCCGGCCTTCGCTGGATACTCTAGGGTCTGCATTCCTATCTATAGATGAATTGAAGTAGCACAATGGGCCGCTTTAGCGTCTGTGCTTGGGATCATGGGGCATGATCAATTAACGGTGAAGAATCGACCGTTGATCTCGTAGCATTATCTCGATTGATTGTATTAATTATTTTGAATCCGTTTGAGTGTACTATGTCAATGTAGTTGAGTACTATCATAGATGGCACAAGAACTAGATGTCGCATGGCATACTAGAGCTAAGTATACAGATTGTGAAATGGGTAGTGCATTCTGGAATGAACCATAACATGTTTTAGAGTATACCGAAAGCAAGTGTTTTTATAATAGCAGTTTTGTATACATTTGATCGACTTCCTGAATAATTCAGATATGAAAAAATATGAATCACTCGACGTATATATCAGTTCAAATGATGCGGTCCATTCCGGAATGGACCACCCAACCATATAAATTTTGTATACTTTTTTGGTACTGCATGCGACATCTAGTTCTTGTGCCATCTATGGTACTATCAATATTTGTATCCGCTTGTAGAAGTTCCTCATCAAGATAATTACGAAAATTGTTGATACTATCGGCCGGGCTTCTGTATAGTATTAATATTTTGATTTTCTTCCTATTTGGACTTATTATTTCTACTAGTATTGTATTATAATTTCTTTTAAGCTCTATTACACAATTTTTTTATATATAGAATTTTTTTTCATATAGATTACAGTACTTCCCCCTCTCATATCCTCCCTGTAACCATAGTGTTTCTAATATTTGGTTTCGTGGCAGTATAACCATGTTTCACTTATATTATAATATGTAAGATTGCGGATTTTCAGCTGCTATTAGTGACAGCTCCTCAAGCCTTTTTCTCAGACTTCTATTGTTTAAGGATAATACGTTGGTCATTATCATATCGTTAATATGGAATTACTTTAATGTTGTTTTCTCTGGTTATAGATTATCTGCGAAATAATTAGTTTTAATTCTTAAATTCTTTATGTTATATAAATATTCAGGACATCACGTCAACTCCTGTCTCTTCTTGCTGTACTTCATTCACTTGTTTTTTTTCTGTTACTCCATGTTATGCAGTTGATACATTTGCTTAGAACAATCATTTAATTTTAAAAGTATTTGTGTGGCTAAAAACGGCCAAGTTATGTAAACGAATAAGACGAGAAATATTTCTTAAATATAAGATGGAAGGGATAGAGGGGAATCAATTCATAAAAGCAATTAAAAGCAAATTAAAAACGTCTGGCTACTTTTTAAAAAATAAACTTCTGGCTACTTTCAAACAGTTATTGCAGTCTCTAGATTCTTAAACCGAATTCTTAAATAAAAAATACAATACTACTTTGTTTTCAAGTTACAAGATTCTAGCAAATAATTTGGCGAACGACCGCAACAGCGAAACTTAAGCGACAATAGAGCTCCACAATGTGAAGTAAATGCGACAGAGCTAAAAATTATTTATGTTATTGAAGCGATATGAAAGCGAAACGAACGCGAATATAAATTCTCTTCGCTTTTATTTGGCTTACATAAACACGTGCATGTGCGCTGTTTTGTACCCGAATTCTGAGAATTTTACAGTTTCAAGATTTTTGGTTCTATTTATTTTGCGTTTTCATCGTGAACAGATCAGAAATTTTTCATGTGTTTCAGTTAATTGTTAAAAGTGAGAACTTAAAATTACTTTTAACATTAAGGATAAAATGAGAGGCTACATTTATTAGATGCTGGATTAGATAGGTAAATACCTGCAAGAATAGGTTAATACGGTGATATCGCTAATGATTGAGAAATAATTGCATTTGCAAGTCGCTAAAGTTATCGTTACCACAGTAATTAATATACAATTTGAATACATTTCAATTTATCACATTTTGTCACAAAAGAAAAGCAAAGTGAATCCGAACATTTGCTCCCGCTCGAGGTTTTTCTTTCATATCTTATTTGAATTCACTAGCAAAATTTATGTCCACTTAGTGATATTTTTGCGATTCGCGTTGGCCTCGCAATGCTTGCTGGGATGCTTCCAAGTTTTAATAAATATTGATGTTAAGAATGATAACAAACTAGCTGGAGACAAACAACAAAGTAAACAATTCCAAGATATTAGTTAAGTATTTGAAAATAGAGAGCTCTTATTAACTTAATTAATTGATGTATAATTTATACATAAATGCACACATAAACAATATATCTCAGTCACCGCAGCTTTGCATATAATTTCCCTAACCGAATACATCTCAATATTCTCATTCGTGTGCAATTCACAAAACTATTTTTCAAAACCATTCTCCACTCAGACACGTATTCTAAGGACTTCATCACAATGGTTCTTTCCTTTCATCCATATAACCGCCAAATCATGTCATTTATGAAGTGAATATTAACCTTGTAAAAGAATCCCCAGATGGACAAATGAACATAAGAATTGCACAAGCAGCCATCGAGATGTGTGCACATCTGCATTGAAATATCTTGCTACACTATGCTACCAGAACTCAGTCTTTACCCGGAGGACCTTTCATTTGCAGCAAAAGCTAAAAAAAAAAACAAACAAAAAACAAAAAATTAAAGAAATTTTTTATTGTCGTCCTTGCATAAACTATTCCATATTGTAGAATTGCAAAAAGTAGAGCAAGGTACATCCACCAGAATGAAGTATCATTTTAGGAAATGTCTCAAAATCCCCCCTTCTACTGAGTTCTGCACTAGTCCACATTTATCTCCATGTCATAATCTCAGAAAGAACCCATTCAAAGAACGACTGACTTTCTTGAGAATCATACAAAGTGCATTCAGGATGAATAAAAGCGCAGAACAAGGACTCGGTTGTGGGCGCTTTTATAGGAGATACTTTTGTTTATGAAGAGTACACCTCCTACCTCACAGGGAGACACATCTGTTCCTGGTAATGAAACCATTTGCGGTGGGATTTTTATGTGAATATATAAAATCGCGATGTATGACGTGCCTCCTGAAGAGGGAATGGGTCGGGTAAAAGAGACAGTATCCTTCTTTGCGTAGATTTTACCGTATGTATGCGCATAGATTAAAGGACTTTCATACACGAGCGTTTGAATTTGAATGCATGTCATAAATTAAGGTCTAGGTTGCAATTATGTATAATACTCCTTGGCCTTGATGTCTGTTACCCGGTGAAAAAGCCTTGGGGCGTTAGTGATGAATTGCTCGGAACAACGGCGTCAAGTGTTTTCCCCCAAACAATTGAAGATAAATCTTTCGTGCTTTATGTGTGACAGGCACTAGGCACAGAATAGGGGCAGGATGTGTGCGACTTGAGGAGTTTGTATATAGTAAAGCAGTAAACCTTATACAAACAATTGAGTGCCGAGTTGCTTGTTTGCGGATAAAGTGTTTATAATTTGTGTCAGGAATAGGACCTGTTCTGAAAGATTTTAGACTTTACTGAATTGATGATGCTGTATCAAGTGGTTGACTTCCCTGAAATCGCTATTCTGAAAGGTATTGAAATTATCTGATGGAATACTCTAGAGTGGATCGCTTTTCATAAGATGTAATTGTCTGAAGTTTAATTCAAAAAGATTTCATCGAAAATAATAATTAAATGAATGGCAAATAACGCACTTTTAATATACTAGAATTTAATTGTAGATTATGGATTTTTCTACTTAGCGTAATCATAGTCAATTTCCACCCCACGATTCAAGGTGCTCCCTTAGAGTACAAAAAAAAAACATTTGTTTTCCATCGAGGTGATTCTAAAGTCTGAAAATCGTTTTATGTTCGAATACCTTCAGTTTTGTATCGTCGTTTCTAATATGCATTATCCTGATGTAATAACACCTATACGCTCCTTCTTGAATACAAAGATGGTCACTTTTCTTTCAACGCTGATTTAATTCATCTAAAACAGCAGAGCTTCTTTTTTATCACTGTATGCTTTTATATCCGACCAAATAGAGACAACACCTTACTATGGGTACTCATTATATGTAACCTGTTGCTAACGCTTATCCGGAACGGATGCAAAGTGGTATGCTATTCGGACGACTTGGTGCTTATAGTACGGATAGTTTCGAGACGGAACTCTACTGACAAGTTTGAAACAAGATCCAATTTATAATGGACTGGGCTACAGATTTCGGGCTGTGCATCACTATTCCGAAGAATACTGACCACTCTCTACCTTTTCACTAATAAAAAGGATATTCTTACAATGAACCTGTCCCCTATTGGCTGGACATGTTTGGATTTAAAAAACTACAATAAAACACGTAGAAATGAAATTAGTTAAAAAAAACTGAACTGGATACCACACCTGGAAGACAGAGCAAACAATATGTTGTAGAACAATAGGAAAAAAGTGGGCATTAAATCCTCGGATGATCGTTCGCATATATAGAGTAGTGCTACCCGACCCATTGTAACCTATGTGGTATGGTGGAAAGTAATGGATTTCGCAAATCATCGAAATATATTAGAAAACGTTGCTAAAATGTTCCTCTTTAGCGTGCACCCACGGATAGAAGAACAAAGAACTGTGACGAAAACCCAATCCAAGCTTAACGAAAAGGTTATTGGGACTAAACAAGCCAGTACTGAGATCATTATTGTGCCCATTTTTACTTGGAACTTAAGGGTGATGGGAATTGTTGACAACCCTGCATGTTGAGGATGTGGATATGAGTCTGAAACATAGACTCACTTTCTTCGCCATTATCCGGCTATCGCCGGTACGAGATACAGGAAGTGGAAAGGAATAGTTTGGGGCCGATTCTAAATTTTATTAGAGCATCAAGCTGAAGTGGAGATCTTCTTTTGTTTTAGATGGTGGTGTTTCTCTTTGATATTGTAATATTTTTTGTTACAACTCGTGATTCGGTCCAGAAAAAAATTATTTCGGAGATTTGAAAACAGAGAAACACTTAAATTCACTCTTCGCAGGCGATTAGCCTCAGAAGTTTCATACTGAATACCATTACCCAAATCTCTGGAACTTTCCGATACGCTGCCGTGCCTACAATCATTTATGTGGGAGACTGTAGCTCTCTACGTCGACGCATTCTCATGCAGTGCCCAAATATATAGCAAACCACGAAATTTTGGTATGGCAACCCTACGAAGGAGTTCCCCGATTGGTTCCATTTTCAAACTGTATTTGAAATTTTTATGAAAACGTCGTGTATAAAATATGGGCTCTCCACCTCGAAGCCTTGTCAGGCAGCTACCAAGTATATATAGTATAGTGAAAAACAAAAATTTTGTATGGCATCACTAAGAAGGGGAAATCCGATTTAGTCCTTTTGTGAAATTTTATTTACCATTGCTATGAATACACCACGTAGAAAATTTTTTGTATGGCATCCCTACGAAGTAGTTTCCCGATTAGTCCCATTTTTGAACTTAATTTAAAAATTTAAATTATTTTTAAAAAAGTCCAGGTTACAAAATTTGAGCTCACTGCGTCGACGCGTGAGGCTGTGTCTATATATATAGTGAAACCCTAAATTTTTGTATGGCAACACCAAAAAGGGGCACCCGATTTCGTCCATTTTTGGACTTGTATTTGCAATTCTCTTGAAAATGCCGTGTACAAAATTTTGGCTCTCCACGTCTCCGCGTTCTCGGACCGTTTCCAAATATGTTGTATGGCAACATCAAGAAGATGTTGCCCGATTCAGATCATTTTTGTAATTTTATTTACTATTGCTATGAAAACACCACCAAATACCAAATTTTAGTTCTCCACGTTCACGAGTTCTCATACAGTACCAAAACATATAGCTAAAAACGAAGTGCTTGTATGGCAACCCTATGAAGGAGTTGCCCGATTGGTCCATTTTTAAACTTAAATTTACATTTTTTTTAAAACACCGCGCCATGTACAAAATATCAGCTTTTCAGGTCGAAGCGTTCTCAACAGTTTTCTAGACCTCGAGAACAGCACCATCTATCGTGTTCAAAACTATGCTATCTTTCAAGCTGGAACCAACCAAACATATTCACGAATTGTCATCGAAATCGGTTGGGTGGTTTCGGTGATTAGCGTGTGCGAACACAATGACACGGGATTTTTATATATTAAGATGAGCTCTAAATTTTAATAAGTATCTTCAAGAGTCCTTTCATGTCATTTCCTAAAAAGATGAGTATCTTTTCAAACATTTTAAACGCCACTCTTTCCGGATATAAAATTCACCTTTAAAACATTTTTCTTTTGCAAAATAATTCCAACGAGAATTTAAATATTCCTCATGTACATAGTCCTTTCATAAAAATAAAACGCGCAATTCTGCTGATATTTATCAAGTCAAATCAGGGTGAAGTTTTATTAATTAAATTCAAGAGAAGATAAGTGAAATCGTAATTACCGCTCACGTATATACCACCGTGTTTATTTCCATAATTCAATTAAAAATTAAAAAACAAAAATGCCCTGCCAATCCTATCTAGCTGCGAGAAAATACTCGAAAATATCTCATTATTTCTTTTATGGGTGATTTTTATATCCATGAGGGTGATTTGCATGCCCTGTAAGTAAAAAAGAAAAATTGTTTTCAACCATTTACCTCAAAAAATCAGATTTTCCAACATTGACGATGGCAGAAAAAAGAAGAAACGTTTAATCATGTCTACTTCAAAAAAGCGCCCTTTCTACAACAACATCCCATTTATTCTCCTGCCACCTTTAGGTATAGTTGATCGGAAAAAATCTCAAGCGCAATTACATTAAAAGCCTCATTCGCCTGTACGTACGCCTTCCATCGTACCAGGGGAGTATAGGGTATCTCCATCTATCCAAAGAAATTCCTCCCATTATTTGGATAGCAATAACTCATCGAACTTTTCGATATGCTCTTTGGAATAGAAGTCCTCGATGAAAAGATGTTTCAATCGCATCGCACAACCTTTCAAGAGAAACAAAACGGGGAAAAACGTTAAAACCGGGCATCCCTCCTTTTAACGGGAATCTATCTTAGATATAAAGGACATTATTCGCTCCAGCAAGCATAAAATTCACCTCGACATAGCTTGTGATATTATCAGTCCTCTTCGCAGAGGATAGACCTGCCAATATATTTTGTTTTTGTTATTTTTTTTAATGCCGGACATTAAAATGCCTTGAGGTCAAATTGCTGGAAGAAAACTGAAATACATTTTTCATCATCAGATAAACATTTGACAAAGATCTAATTAAGGCCCTGTTTTACGCGACGAACAGATTTCTTTTTAGTTTTTTCTTGTTTTTTGTTTTATTTTTTTTTTATTTTATATCTAAAAAGGGACTTTATGCTCCAGGACGTTTCTTTTATTTATTACCCGGATTTGATAAGGTTTTCAGAAGGTAAAATGTTGAGGGTTCTTTGTCATTATCCTTGTTTTAGTTTATGCAAAAAATTAAGAAAATTTTTAAGTACACATGTTATCGAAATTCCCCTCTGGTGACGCTGTGAAAAATTATTACAGAAAATATGACTTTTTCTTATTTTTAGAATATTTCATATACTCAGTCCCATTTTGAACATTTTGTTTTTATTATTCCTATGTGAGTGGAAATTATCACACTTATTTTCATTTCTTTAAAACTTTAATTTTATGCTACATTTAGCCTGAAGAGCTTTAAAGTAGTACGGTTGCTTTTGAACCCTTTCAAATCATCTCCAAAAATAAAACTATACAAACGTAGAAGCATTGAATTCGCTTGCTTTAGAACCAGTTTCATATTTAAGCATTAAATATAGCCATGTCACGATCAATGTAGGATTTTTTTATATGAAAATGAATATTTGAAAAAAAAAAACAAGTTGGTCAAATATTTCAAAAAGGATCCATCTTCGGATAATTGGTTCTTAATTCTGAATTTTTGATTTAAAATATTTTCAAGTGGATTCTTACTATTTAAATGACTTTCTATGAGAAAATGTTCACAACAGAGAGATCACTAATGGCAATGGAAGAAAAATCAACTAAAAATATATGTGAAATGTAGTAACTGGGGTGTATGTGACCCAAGTGCATGAAAATGAGTTTTTCGGGAAATAAAAGTCACGAGAAAGTTTTCTGAATCCGGAAAAATAACAACAGGCGATAGTACTGGGCGAGACCTTTAATTTGATATGAAACATGCCGTATTTTAACCATTTTCCATTCGCCAGGGTTTCTTACCTCCCACCCTAAAAGTATACAACGAAAAAATGGCGGGGTGGTTGGTGGTGGTGGTAGCGTGTAAAAAAGTAAAATTTGATTCTGAAATTTTTCCGATTGAACTGCATTCATTTCGACACAATGTATATGCATTAAAAATTAATTAGTTTTAACATTAGGATTCAAAACGTGGTAACTAATAATTAACTCTACGCAGTAAATAACATTTGACAACTCAAAAATTCAGCAAGTTTCCATATGGCTTTCATATTTATATGTATATACTACCCTTAGGAGGTCCATAGAGCGGGAGGTGATAGTACTCACCTAGACGAACCAAAAATTGTATGGCAGGGGGGTGGCAATATCAAACGTTTAGGAGTTACAGGGTGATTCATAAAAAAAGCTAGTTTTTCACAAAACACCCGGTATCTTAAAAACTACAGGGCGTATGATCACATTTAAGGGCTCACTGTATGCAGAACTTCATGGCCTTTCCAACGACAGCTCAACCAGCCCTATACCCCTCTCCCCTCAGAAGTTATGAAGGTCTAAACAAAAAAAAAAGAGGAGGCTCCACAGTTTACAGTTTTTATAAAAAAAAGTTATGTTAACGACCTTTTTGCAAAAATAATAGAGGTCAAAGTAAAAAAAAAAGAAAGAAAATCCGAAATTTTTAGTTTAGACCTTCATAACTTCTGAGGGGAGACGGGTACGGCGCTGGTTGAGCTGTCGTTGGAAAGGCCATGAAGTTCTGCATACAGTGAGCCCTTAACTGTGATCATACGCCCTGTAGTTTTTAAGATACCGGGTGTTTTGTGAAAAACTAGCTTTTTTTATGAATCACCCTGTAACTCCTAAACGGTTGATATTGCCCCCCCCCCCCTGCCTTGCAATTTTTGGTTCGTCTAGGTGAGTACTATCACCTCCCGCTCTATGGACCTCCTAAGGGGAAACACCCTGTATAACAGCAGAGGCCGAAAGCATTAACGGTATCAAATAGAACAAGAGAAGCAGAAGACACAATCAAAAGTATCTCGTTAGCATAATTGATGATAACAGTGTTTGGGGAAAAGAGGTATTTATAATAAGATAATACATTTATTGTGTACTAGTTCAAGTTCAGGTGAAAACGATGATTTTGTATATCGTGAAACCACAAAAGTATAGGTATGGAGAGAGAATAATTTTTTTTTTTTTTTTTTTTTGATTAGACGATAAAACATTTATTGAAAATTCCGTATATTGTACATAAGTATTTGCATAAATTATGGAGAAGATCTAAAAGACTAAAAAAAAAAGAAAGGTGGTCGGCGGACGCCCGACAGAAGTAAAACTTCAAGTATTGTGTTATTTCACTCACTTTGTATTGAAAAGAGAGAGTGAGAGATTCAAATATCCACGTAGTAGTATTATAAAGTTTATTTAAAAAGAGTCAAGCTAAAACTAAAGTAAATTTCCTTTTAAAGAATTGAAAATTATTTAATACAAAAATAGGGAAAACCTTTGACAGCAATTAAAGTACATTTATAATTTGCAGGTACAAATAAAAACAATTTTAACTATTGTTTTTTTAAATCAATTCAATAACTTTTTTTTACAAAAATACATTATTAAAAATATACTTTATAAAAGAAGTATAATATAAAAGCAATCTTGGTTATTCATCATCACATTCAACTACTGATAGTGTTGATTCGTTACGTGTATCTTTTATAACAGTTACAATAGGTTTGTGGTATAGGAATAATAGGAAACAAATATAATTGAATTAATTTTATCACTAATTCTTGTGAATACTGCATCAATAGTTGTAACACCTCTAGTTGTAGCTTCATTAGGAACGTTCAGCATAGTTAAATTAAATTTATCTTTTAAAAATTTCACTAATGGTAACGAGGCATCTGTGGCGAAATTTATGTTAAAATCTCCGCTCAACACTGCAATTGAAATATAATAAATTCTGCCGAAACATTTTCTGTAAATTTCTAAGAAGAAATGAATGCTTATTGCTTGCTCATAAAAATTATTAGCCGCCTCCGAAGCACCCATTGCCGTTCAAATCCACACATATTCTGAAGAACATGTAGGGAAGGCCACAAAATTTTTCCTAGAAATTTACTGGAAATTTTTTCCATAGAATTGTTATGCATTATTGGAAGACGAGAACGGTTGCTAGAGCCATTAAGAATTTTGATGAGCGTAGACTCATAGATGACCAAAAAAGGAGGAGAGCGAACACCGCGAAGAGGTGGAAGTCCAGGTTTTTGTCACTCATTTCCCCTCTCGCGACAGTTTGCCGTTATGGTACAAATGTACTATTGTGGTACATATTAATAATTTTGGTACGGTGGTACGAAATCTTTGAAAATGGTACATTCCATTTTATTTTCATTTTTTATTTTAATTTGCATTTCCTCTTTTACGTAATATAAAGGCACCATTAACATTAATAAGATACAGTGTAACCAGATGTATTCCAATTTCAAAGTGCCGCGCGCAAGTATGCAATTTCCACGTGCGTTTGCTTTCTGCTCTGCCTGGTTGTGTTAATAGAAAAAGCATCTCGCTTTATATTTTGCCGCTATGGAAAAATAAGTATTGGCGCTTTTAATTAATATGTAAGCAAATTAAGTTCTGTTTTTTTTAGATTTTTGGTTAAAGTTCTACAAGAGATATTGTTTCGGATACGATATCGAGATCGCAATTTATTCATCATTAGAATATTCTGATTCTGACCTAGACTCATACAACAGAAAATTTGCCAATAATAAGCCAATTTGCCTTATATGTGTAAAAAATAGAACTCACTTAAAATAGGTACGAAAACTCAAAAACGCAAAAGTTTTTTCGCCATTAAAGACACTATCATTGTATGGCACGTTTTTGTGAACTCTGACAATAAAAAAGAAAAACAATGCTTTCGTACATTTTATATTCATTAAAAAGGTACATTAAATTTTATAGGACAGTGTATCAGATAATATAATATATTTTGTAGCCAAGTAATTCTCATTTAATTGCCCATTAAACCGTTAGGTGCTCTGCAATTAATATACATATATAGATGACATGCAAATGCAACTGATAACTGGTCATTTCAGTCTCAGCAGTGTAGCGAATAAATGCTAATTATTCAATTGAAAGTTACTAGTAAAATGAGTAGTGAAGTTCTTAGTTCTGGAAGTTCTGATTATTGGCAACCTAGTAAGAAGTCTTCTATTGATTTAAGCCATAGTGAAGTGGTTCATGAAGGTAACCTGGATCAATTAAATTAAAATCGTGGGGAAAGAAGAGATGGTAACATTGATCGCCGCTATGAATAATGGAGGTATCGTCCACAAAAAGATAATTTCCAATGCTACCGTGAATGCCGATCGCTTCAAATTATTTTTACGCGAGCTTTTTTGAAGAAATTGATAACATGCTGCAATTAGAGCATTCTTTTTCAATACTAGATAATGCTCGAATCCATAAAACGTGAGAAATTCAGGATATGGTTAGAGATAGCGGATGTTATTTAAAATTTTTACTACCTTACTCGCCAATGCTGAACCCGATAGAAAATGCATTTTCGAAAATAAAGTTGATCGCCCGATAAATATTAAGCGACGTTAGCACCGAACATAATATTGTTGATGTAATTGACCAAAGTGTTCAGCAACTGCATCAAAATGATTGTTCAAACTATGTAGCGGATATGGTTTTGCAAATCCCACAAACTACACAGATCGGCGACCGCTTCACTAATGCCAGCGAGGTAAATAAAAATTAGCACCATTATATAATTTAGTAATTTTTTCTATTATATATTGATTGCAGACACATAACGGTTTAATGGGCAATTAAGTGAGAATCACTTGGCTACAAAATACATCATATTATTTGATACACTGTCCTATAAAATTTAATGTACCTTTTTAATGAATATAAAACGTACGAAAATATTAAATTCATATTTTATTCTATAAGGTTTCATTTTATGTGAAAATAGTTTCATTTAAGTTCAAGATAGTTTCAATCAATGTGAAAATGGTTTCTTTTAATCTGAAAATGGTTTGATTTAATTCGAAAATGGTTTCATTCAATTCAAAAATAGTTTCGTTTAATTCGAAAATACTATATCCTTATATAATTTAATCGGTTTTGGCTCAGATGGAGCAAGCGTTATGCAAGGAAATAGAAGTGGTGTGCAATTTCGGTTAAAAGAAAAAAAAATAAATATATTTTTTCGATTACTTGTTCATTACATTCACTTTATGTTTGTATTTCATGTGCTTGTGAGAAGCTTCCTAATGAAATCGAGAAGCTAGCAAAGGGAGTATATTATTTTTTGAAAAATAGCCACAAAAGGCAAAATGAATTAAGAGTTTTTCAGAAGTATTTTAATATTAAACAAAATAATATTTAAAAAATGATTCCTACTCGATGGCTATCATTTGTGGCAGTTTTCCAATGTCTTTTGGAGAATTGGAATGTACTGAACATTATCTTTTAGTTGCGACTTATGAAGATAAATCTAGTAATGCTGGAAAACTCGTTAATAAGTTAGGTGATCCTGGGATCAAATTGTATTTTCACTTTCTAGATTATATTTTGTCAATCATAGAAAAGCTAAATTTATATTTTCAATCCCTCAGAATCAATACACTTCTTTTACATATAAGCAGCTCTTACAAAGCGATTTTAAAAAATTTCATAAAGGAAGAGTGTGTTGAACAGAAAACTGATTTAAGTAAAATTACGTTTTTACATGAAAATTTGTATTTTGGTTTGAAAGCTGCGGAATTAATTATTGATTTGGCAGTAGATGAGAAAGGTAAATTTTTAACGAATGTGCAGAATTGCTATATAGAAATTTGTTGTCAAATTAAAAGAAAATTTTAATTTGGTGATCCAATTTTAAATGCAATGCAAATTACCGATCCTATTTTTTTCAGAATAAATAAATCTCTAACCGAAGTTCTATCACATTTTAAAGTTTTAATTGAACGATTTTCTAATCTATATGATTGCGATACTAAGCTAATTTTTTCCGAGCATCGCGAAGGTAATGGAATTTAATTTTGAACAGCAATTTTATGATAAACACTCCACAAAATTTTTCGCTAATGCAAAAAGTTTGAAAAAAATAATGAATCAGCCAATATTTGCAAATATTGCAAAATTTTTTCTGCATCTTTCGGCATAGTAGTGCTTCTGCAGAGAGAGTGTTTTCTACTTTAAATAATATTAAGACTGACAATAAAAATCATTTTTTAATGGCCTATAAAGAAATTATTAAACCTAGTATTTGCTGTAATTTCTTTCCATCGAATGAATTAATTAATTATTTAACGTAAATTTCTACTTCGGTTGGTTGCAAATTAAATTTTAAGCCTTGTATTTGCGCAATATCGCTCCACCGAAGAAATTATTGTATGATTTATGTTGAATTATTGTTGTAATAATAAAGATGATACGTCTGCCTGATAATTTTTATTAATTTTTATTTAACTTTGTTCTTCTACCTATATTCTAACTATCTATTTCATACACGAGTAAGTGTACTGTACTGTCTAGTGTAGCTCTTTTAATTTTAATGGATGTGGTACTTTTTTGGCTCATTTGGTACTTTTTCGTATAGTATGTGGTACACGATTAAATTTTTTTGCGGCAACGCTGTCATAGCCCAACATGAGAAGTTTTACTTCAATAAAAAATCAGATACTTTATAATGTATTATACTAGTTTAAAAAACAAACAACTTTTGACAATAATAATAATCTTTGGCTGAAGTGTTATTTTTTCTTTAGCATAATAATAATAATAATTGAGCAATGTAGCAATCTGTAGAGCCTGTAACTGGTAAATAGAAGTCTAACCAAAATAAATATTATTAATTCACTTTTGTCAATGGTTAAATTATTTAGATGAGCTAGCCTCTCCATGCATAATTTCGCTCAGACTTCTTCATTATAATAAACTTTGATTCTATCTACAAAATCATCATTCGCTAACAATAAATTCCTTTTTCCAGGATATAGATTGTCAAAGTGTACATTTCCACTTGTAAGAAGAAAATAAAATTTTTATATCTATCAGTTAATAAATATAAATAGTTCTTGCCAATTGATATCCTTTCAAAGATGGTTTGAGCCCTTTTCAGTGTATTGAAAATCAGTAATACCTAAAAATGAAGTTGTTTTCTACTTGTCACAAACCATTTCCCATGGAGATAAATTAGTTTGTAACCAACATTTATATGTAATCCAGCATTTCCTCTAGAGTGAAGTTTGATCTCTAAATTTTCACTTTCACTACAATTGTAAATTAACTTTGACTCCGAATATTACTGACTTGCGATAGCTTGAATGCTCAATTTCGAATGAGCTTGAGCAGATATGCTTTATAATATGAAACATCTATCTGTCAAAGTGATTTTCGTAGACTGTCCTCTTTAATTTGAGCTATTACCCCCTATGTGCTATCTGTATGCGTTAAAGAGTTATTAGCTCACAACCTATTTAGGTCATATCGAAATTAGCCGATATTTTTGTAAAATGTCGTATTTGCGGTCACGAATTATCCTTAAAAATAGGTTTGAGAATAGCTTTGAGAATGAGTTAAGAGCAAATAACTCTTTAACGGCTAAAGATAGTACGTAGAGTGTTCAAGGTCCAATTAAAGAGGGGAGTGTGCAGTTTACAGTTTTTATAAAAAAAATATATTAAGGAACTATTTGCAAAAAAAAAAAAATAGCGGTCAAATTAAAAAAAATGGTAAGAAAATCCGAAATTTTTAGTTAAGATCACAATAACATCTGAGGGCAGGAGGAGGAGACGGGGCTGGTTGAGCAGTCGTTGGAAAGGCCATGATGTTCTGCATATATTCAGCTTTATACAGTGACCGTACGCTCTGTACTTTCTAAGATATAGGGTGTTTTGTGAAAATCTAGTACTTTCTTAATCACCCTGCAACTCCGAAATGGTTGATATGCCCCCACCCCCTGCTATACAATTTTTTATTTGGCTAGGTGCATCCTATCACCTCCCGCTCAATTGACCACCATGACGGAAATACCCTGCATATTTGGACACTGCCTGAGAACGCAGAAATCTGTAATTTTTTTACACGGTGCAGTGTTTTCATAGTAAATAGTAAACATAATTTCAAAATTGGGCTGAATCGGGTAACCCCATAAAAATATTTAGAATTTTTACATATACTGTGAAAAAGATCAATCCTAGATGTTTTTATTGTACTGAAAAGTTCTTCTGAATATAAAATCCTACGAAATTGGTTATAATCATGGCCTTGGTCCGACAAACAGTTCTAGGAATATATATGAAAAACCACTAAAAAAATCAAACTTGCACAGATGGGTGACCATACGAAATTACATGCGGTACAGGCATTCATCTGTATCTGTAGAAGAATTGGGCTTAGACAATTCTAACTTTTTATACCCTAGATGAAATCTAAAGGGTAAGTATACTAAATTTGTCATTCCGTTTGTAACACTTAGAAATAATTATGGTAGAGCAAAATGGATTGGACACCCACGCATAATATTAAAAGTTATTTTAAGTTTTGCTCGTCCGTCTGTTTGCACGATAACTCGAGAACGCAAATACTTAGAGAACTGAAATTTTGCACACGGACTTTTTTAAAAAAAAAAGTAGTTCGAAAAAAGTTAGTTCGAAAATGGGACAAATCGGGTAACTCCTTTAAGGGGTTGCCATTCAAAAATTTCATTTCGCATTACATATTTGGACACTGCCTGTCAATGCGTCGATGTAGACGGCTGAAATTACGTACAAAGTGTTTTCATAGTAATAGTAAATGAAGCTTTAAAAATGCACTAAATCGCGAAACCGCTTCTGGGTGTTGCCATATAAAAATTTATATTTTTTACCTACACTGTAAAAACGATCAGTCCTAGATGTTTTTATTATACTGAAAAGTTCTTCAGAATATGAAATCTAATGAAATTTATTTTAGTAAGTTTTACTGTGGGACGAACCGTTCTAGAAAGATATGCGAAAAACCACTTCAAAAATCAAGTTTGCGCAGATGGGTGACCATACGAAATTACATATGGGCAATTCTAGCTTTTTTACTTGTTTACTTGTTAATTTACAACTTTAAAGAGATATGTAAATAGGACAGTAATAACATAAAACAAAAATGTATTAATCATTATCTCAATAATTATAGGTTTGGTTCGGATCCATGATCCAGCAAAGTAAGGATGTAAAGAAAGAGATATTTAAGAAGTGAAATGCTTCCTTTTCTTTTATACATATATTTGCGTAAATCGAAAGTGAAAGAAGTACGATCATTAGTTAGTTTTGTGTGATAACATCAACAGCTCTTAGATGACATTGTACTATAAATATACCCAGATTTCTTGTGGGGTATAATTTCTGAAATAAATTGATTACTAACAAACAAAAAATTGACCATCATTTTTAGCCTTCATTATATCTCTTAAGTTAAATTTGACTTTATTTTGTGCTTAGTTAATTTTTAAAAGTCTAACGAGACCAAAAGTATTCGAAGTCGTAGATGAATGATATTCTTTCAATCTATATTTCAATTAACGTATTGCTTTCCAACGTCAGAAATTTCGGTAAAAACATTCCAGATTTTTTCCACTTTATGTACTCTATGTCTGACATTTTGATACTATCATAATTAAATAGTTTGGATATTCCTTTCTTTTGTTTTATGCAATTTAATTTTCCAGATTACATTTTCCAAAATTTTGTAATCGTGATTTTGAAGTTCAAATTTTCATCCCCAACCAAATTTAATGAATGCAAGTTTTAACAAATACCGCAAAATAGGCCTCCGCAATTCCTATATTTCCCGTAATTTTATCTTCCAAAATCTTGTCTTTGAGTTCCAAGATTTCAATACGATACCTTGATGATAACAGTAAACGTAGTAACCTTTGAAAAAATTTGGATGATATGAAAAGAGACGCCACGAATGCTGATTAGATGAGAAGTGCACATAAACTATAATAATAATAATAAATTTATTCGTTATGGTTACGTACACAAGATTTATAATCTTTCATCGTACTAAAACAAGAAGGTATAACTAGAAAAGTGAAAATATACAAATTCAAGATTAATATTGATTCGATAATTAACTGAAAGTAAGTAACAAAAATAAAAGTAAAAGGAATTCAATGTTGTAATAATGAAATAATGGAAGCATCTAAGAAGTTTGACCTTGACCTAAGATCTCTTAAGTCCTGAATAAATTTATAATGGAACCAGTAGATAACGAAAAGGTAAGAGCCAGGGGTTGAACTTATCGGAAAGATTATACAAAATTAGAATTAAGATTTTCTGGTAATGAAGATAGCAGTAAAAGAAGCAGTTATAACTTCGTACGTGATAATGATGAACCATCATGAAACATATAGATGAAAACTTTTTAAATTTTATCAATATAAAATCCCCCCAACAAAAAATAATCTTATTAATTCTAATGATATCAGAAGATCTTAAAATGAATAACAGAATGCCATAATTCTTGAGTTTAAATATGAATCAGTTGAGAATGTGCTCCTAAAATTATGAGTAAACTTTACACGACCAGCCAACGAGTTTGCCTGACACTTGGGAAGTTGCCATCATAAATTTGTGCTAACAATAGAAGTTATAAAAAGCATTCTCCCTCAGTAAGTATGCCTTACTTTTATGAACGTGCTAAATATAAAGAGTATATGAAGAAAGTGAACTTATACTTTTCAAAATCATAAATGTACTACATACATACATCTATGTATGCTTCCTGCTGGTTTCTCTGAAAATCTTAAAGCTCCCTTTTTACCGTCACAGAACATTTAAGTCTAAACTCCTCCCGACCATCCCTGTACAATATTTTTCATGAGTTTGTAGGTAGGTAGTATGAGACAAACATGACTCTCGAATCCACCTCGTGCATGGTCGGAATTGGATTTTTTCTGTACCTGCAACTCGGAATTATGTAACATCACAAATTCGATTTGATCGCAACTTGAGCTTGAAAAAAGTATCCGCAACGAAAAAACAACTTACAACACAACAACGAGAGAGAAAAAAAATAAAATTTAAAAGTTGCTAAGCTCCCCCAAGTGGGTTGGTTGTTTAAAGTAGTTGGAGCAGAAACAGTATACCCACCTCGAAAATTTAAAAGAACAGCTTCGTACCGTTGTTAATTACAAGCCAAAACTTTTCAATTTATTTTCAAAGTTCAGAGCACGTGGCAGTGGGGGTAGCCTATTCAGTTATACGTGTTGTAGATACATACGTAGGTACTATGTTTGGGCCATTGCTATTCCTGCTGCTACTGCCATTGCTTTGCTGTTTTCCTACATCCAACTTTATTTGGAGGAGAAAGTTTCTGCAGCAATAATGGAGAAAAATGAAGGCACTGGAAAGCCTCTTATGTTGTTTAGAAGGATTTGACGTATTTTTGTGTGCGAATATATTGTTTAGAACTGGAGCGTAATTCTTTCGACAGAACTGGTAGTGTGTAGAGATACAGTTATTGTATAATAAATGTTGAGTCTCTAGAAAGCTAAATTGGATTTAATTTGAAACGATTTGAAACACTTACCCACATGAATTCAATAAATTGTTTATGATAATTCCTACTATGTATACTATATGGCTAGAGAAAAATACAATTTTATTCACTTAGCGTTATGTATATAGTTTCCGTTTGAATATTTCCACGGATATATATATACAGTTAATTAAGATCATACACATGGAGTACTTTCAGGCAAAAAGTCTTAATATTTTGGTTTACTTATATTATAAGTTCGGAGTAAGTTTTCTCCTTTTTCAGAAGAAGCAAGCTTACTGAGTTGCCTCCAGTTAACTCTAGTTTAAGTCTGTAAACGTACTCTTTGAACATTAAATACGCCACAGCAAATTTAAGGGTTTAAGTTTATAAAGAAAATTTGTTCGTAAGTAGACTACGTGGAAATAACTGAAAGAAAAGTCAAAGGTCAAATTTTCTTCCATTTAAAATTTGCATAAGAGTTGCCCATTATAGTCTGATTTTCAGTTATAATTACCGAGAGTTTATAAAATCTTCAAGTACCTATTTAAAGTTTAATGCCGCATTCACCATGCAGAGTGGAGCATAGTGAGCTGTGAGTACAGAACGAAGGTGTTCACAATACAACCATTGAATAAATAACTAATAAGGAAGCGGGGTATCGTGCGAATACAACAATTCAAGACAGTCAGACCCTATGATCGAGGGTGGAAATGACAAAAGGGCTGTGAATTATTTGTCAATTCTACTTGATTTCTGACATTTCATTCTGACAGGTGCATTAAATTATCAAAAGGCAACGCCAAGAAATATTATCTGAAAATAAGGGTGCACTAAAAATTTGTTTATTTTACATAGCAATTTGGATTATAAAAAAATGTTCCCATTCAAAATGTCACGATTTAATTACTGCCATGATGAAATAAATACAAACACAGCACACTAATACATTTTGCCGAGTGGCTTAGGTTTTCTTCCGATATGCCGTTTCCTTATTAGTTATTTTTTCAATGAATACAACGCAGAGTGAAATTCGAACTTTGAAATTAGCATAACAAATCGCTATAACAACACTAAATCTAAAAACAAGAAAGCAACTGTCGTTGTCAAAACAATAAATTCGAAACGGGAGACACTTGTTGCATCATCAGATTGCATCAAAACTAGCTATAAATTAAAGCTACTTTTTTTTTTTAAATCATACAGCTTACAAAAAATACCTCTTATTTTTTATTAGCATTCATAAAAAATATTAAATCAGCAAATAATATTAAAACATGTTAGTTATGATAAAAAGAAGTACTGAGCTTTTTCCACGCCATCTACATGCTAGTAGGTCGAAATTCCAGTTTGTAAGCTCTCGGAAATGGCAACGTGAAAATAAAATAGAACCTAATTTTCATGCAGCTCCACTCTGATCATATGCACTAATGCTTGCAAAAAGAATGATGCCACTCTATGCCATTGTACACCACTCAACTCAACTATCAAGTTATAGCAACTTTAATTAATGGAATCAAGAGGAAAAGTTGAACGTGCATCCAACTATTGGCAAAAATTAAACTCTATTCTAATTTACGCGCGCCACTGATTTCGATCAGTAGGAAAACGTTGAATTTCAGTTTTGGGTAGCTTCATTGAATTAAGTAGTTCAAATAACAACAGTTGGTTTGAATTCAATTACTTGGTTTTATTGCTTGCGTCCCTATTATAGTTGTAAAATGTTTTAGTGTAAATATTTAGACTTTCTAAGTCTAGTTGAGTGGTATTACGGGAGGACTTTCCGCGTTACACGTATCTACTCATTAATGGATTCCGTTTTTCACGTACTAGCGATCGGATGGCTTTGCTTTAAATACGTACCAAATAAAGACTTCCGTTTGGATACACGCACAACCAATAGTCTTCCGTTGTTTTAGACAATCCAGTTCAACTTCTAGAATATTTGAATAGGATGCTGAGCTGGGAAGTTCAAGGTGCCTAGTAAATATCTATTGCCCTACTCATAATATTGATTCAAAAAGTAACTATGAATTATAAGCGAATGAAAATAAATTTCATAATCAGAAATAGTTCTACAAAGCTCTCACTATATATAAGTTCAAGTTCGTTACGAGCTGCACGTACTAGTCTCTACAAACTGCTCTCTAAGGATCATTTAAATGATAAAAATTCATTTAAAAAAAAAAAAGATGGAAATTATACCAAAAGTGGAGACATCAACATCGCCAACTACAAGGTCTTGTACAGAACAAAAGCTTAGCGCGAATAATGTTTATTCCCTCTAGGATGGGATGGGTCATTGTTGCATTCAAACTCCTAAAATTAAATAACTACTCAATCAAAATCACCTGTCGCTAAAAGCTTCCACAAATGTGAAGTCCTCGGTCCACTCTTGTCATCCTTCTTAATAGAAGGCTCTAATGGTAAAGATTACCTAAAAAGAAGATAGGAAGCAGTAGAGCAAAATTGGAAATTTTTTGGTGTTTTTTTTTTTTAGAATGAAACAAGTATTTTCATATACTTTCGTCTTTTGCATGAATGGGGGAAAAGAACGTGGCTTGGCCACTATTGTAGCGCAACTGAGAACGAGTTAAAAACAAAAATCGAGAGAAGGATTACCGGAACGCCAAAATCTTATTGAATCCCTCAAAATCCTATCGAACAATTCATAATAATGTACTTCGGGTCCCACTACCTCCCATTTTTAAGAAAAAGATAAATTTCGCTTTAGCCCAGATGCTGTAAGGAGATATAAAGCTCCTCTCAAATAAAATTCTCATTTTTCTCGAAAATATCAGAGAATCCAGCATGAGTTCTCCCACTTAATCTCTTCATAGCAAAGCGAATGTAAACAGAAACACGTGCTGTTCAAATATCATAAGATTACAGCAACAACATGTGACTATTGTCAATATTTCATAAAAACCGGTTTTCACAAAAGCGCGGGAATATTTTATGAGAATAAAACGTGAAAACTCCTCCCCTTCTCATTTATTTTGCGCTTTCACATTTTTTAACTTTATTCATAAAAGTTTTAAAGACAGTTTGATTTTTTTCTTTCTTCATTTTCTTGCCGTTTGCATTTTAAATGTATTATAAAACACTCGGAAATCTCGCCTGCTTCTTACTTGTTGTAAGACAGCTTTGCTAATGGTTCCAATACATATAAGACCAGCTTATCGTGATGATATTTGACCTTATATAAAGAGAACTTCATATTGTCTGCCTGGAATAAAGCTTTTCAGGCGAGGTCAGATATCCACGCGTAACTCTTGGAAAAAACATAAGTATGTCGTTGCTTTTTAGACAAAATATAGAGTCTAAAACCAGAAACTATGTATTGGATATTCATCATGGTTATCTTGTCAACTCCACGGTTACTTATGCAACCCTCACAAGTTGACGAAAAATCAATCAAAAGAAACCGCAGTTCAACTGCAAAAATATAGTCGGCTGCCCATTCCATGCCATGAGAAACTATTCTACACTGCAGCAAAAACTGCTGTCAGATTAAACCTTCTTATACGTACATATATCTCTAATGGCCGGTTTCATAGTCAAGGCTTAAGCCACAGCGATGGCTTAAGCCAAAACTTAATAAATATTTCGGTTTCACACTCAAGGCTTAAGTGAAATCATTGGCTTAAGGCAGCTTAACTTAAGCTCGTCATCTCGAAGGCTTAAGCCTGAGATTTTTCTGTGAAACACATAAGAAATTATTGCTAAATACATATTTTGCTTAAATAATATAATTTTTATTATTAAATGAACGTAGATATTTCAAGAGTTATACTCTAAAACTAAATTGAAATTTTCAAGCGAAAATTAGTTATCTAATTAGTAGTTTTGAATACTGTCTGGCAGCTAGTGTCAGCATTCCAATTGACGTTTTAAAAATAAACCAAACAGTTTAGGACAAAAATGAGTTATTTATCTGATGCAGAGGATATAAGCGACCAAGAAATGTATAATATAAAATCGCAATGTGTGACACGTGAAAAAATTATAAAAAAGCGCCTGCAACATTTCGAGAAATGGGATGACGTTGATTTTTATTCTCGGTTCCGACTGTAGAAACATTCGTATGATGGTTTTGGATTTGATATCCTTCTAGATAAAAACCACAATAAATTGGTAAATAAAAAGTTCTTATTTTTGTTTGGTTTTTAATACACAATGGCAATTTTCGTTTAAAACACTCACAATTACCACAGTGCTGGCAACTTAAAAATTATCATCCGCGGCTTAACTAAGCCTCAGCTTACATAGTACTGTGAAACCAAGTAGGCTTTAGTTCTGGGCTTAAAACACACCCGTGGCTTAGATAAACTCTGGCTTAAGCCTGGACAGTGAAACCGGCCATAAATGTCTTAACTTAAAGGCACCAGATCTTACCCTAAATGTATTTCAATGGCTATAGGGCTGCGCCGATACCTTTCATGTCGCTATAAAGGCAATGGAGCTTTTTAGAATTAAGAAACGGGATTACAACGGATGGTTAAAATCAGCCTCATGTACGATATCAGGACCATAGAGACAACGAAATTGATGATGTCCTTGATAAAAACGGAGCGGAAACACGTTTTGTGGGACCAAAGCTATTCTGTTGTCCTTCAAAAATCCATCCTAAGGCTTCTTTAAAAGCCTATTTTGACACAGCTTATTTGTTGATACTTACTATATTTTTGATTATGTCATCAATTTCGACATCTTTTCTTGGATTAATTTTATTTATGTTTCCTAAGAAAGACTAGAGTGGAAGAGAATTGCCATCTGCTATTAGCTCCAGGATGTGATAACTGCAGTTTTTCACATTATTCCAAGCCATGGAAATAAAGTTTTTATCGCGGAAGCATAATATGTAAGCCTTGCCTTTTAGATTGTTGCTATCGACATTTATCGCAAGTTTACTTCCGCCCTTAGGAGATCAAAGGCCTAAATAGCACGAGAGCTCAGGATGCTTTTTATTTAACAGATCACAATAAGATGTAACATTTTTAGTAAAGACGATTCTATATTGAACTCTTAACGAAGCTGGGCAGGAATAGTCTATTCCGATATGTGAAAAGTCCGAGCTCATTTATACCCATGGAAATAACAACTTGCTTTGCTATAGTCTTGTCCCCAATCGGCAAGAGCCAGATCTAAATAATGAATTACAAAAAGCATCTGGCAACCATCCTGTATATCATAAAATATTGAAACGATAAAGTTCACCAGTGACATAATCCAGGAATGACAAACTTAAAATAAATTTTATTTTTGTTATGTTACCTCCTAGGCTCAAGTCATTCGTGTGACTGTCCAATTTTTGAATTTTTCAATATATTTCAAATGAAACATTTTATCCCTTAAAATATTCAAATGATTGGAGTAGTTTGGGATATAACTTTGGAGATTATCTTAATAAAAAACGAAGAGTAAGTTATTCCGAATTTTATATAAATTAATTACTGAAAGTTGTTACCAACAAATAAAATAAAATTTCTTACTGAACCAGGTCAGGGTCACCGTGAAATGGTCAATCCAATCCTATTTTAAGCTACATAGAAATTTATTTTACTTAATTAAATAATTAATTCTGAGAGGAGTCAGTACCAAAATTTGGAAGTTCCGTACATTTTTCAATGTGAATTTCTGGCAAATTATTTGTAGCAGAATAATTATTTATACCTTAAATCACGAAGAAGTCTAGTGAATAACGTCGGGAAAAATAAAAAAAAAAATGTATTGGATTGGAGATAGCTTGGAAACTTGTACAAAATGGTAAAAATTGAAGTTTTTCAAATCAAATTCTGCTGGTAGGTGTTCTCATTTCTTTAGATTGTGACTATTTTAGAAAGATAAAACTTAGATCTAGCAATTAACGTCGAGTTCTTTCACCCGATATTTCACCGACGAGATTTTATATTGCATCGTTTAAAATTGTTGAACTAGAAAGCAAAATAGTATATTTAACAAATATGTGCACAAAAAAATTTTAGGAGAGTTAATTTTCGTTAAAAGTTTTCAATTTATTTGAACTGCACATATTCATTTTTCGTCTTAAATTGTCGAATGTTGGGCTTCTGTCTATTACGCTAGATGTCTCTAATCTGGTCTGTGGTCTAGGTCTAGGCTAATTTTATATGAATTTTCTCACTTTCAGGACACAAACCTACGTATATTAAATATTATTGCCTACAAGCTCGCTGATATCTAAAGGCTCATTCAGACATGACAAGTTATTTGCACAAGCAAAGACTCTCTTCACTTCCCTATGCCCCCACGTAAGTCCAAATGCTTACTTGCGATAAGTTGGAAATCGTGTTCCACTCCTTTTTACTTTTTATAGCAAGTCCACACTTTTAACTTCAATTTTATGTGTATTTTTAACATGCGGGATGGTGTAAATTGTCAGATGATATAGCTTTGTGGAAGTTGTCTACCTTGCATAACATTAAAAAAAAATAGTTAGAGTTTGTATTGCTCGAAATAAGTAGAAAGAGGTTGATCCAAAAAAGTATTATGGAAATATTTGAAGTGATGAAAGACATAATTGCGGACACATTAAATGAAAGAGAAAATAGACGTGTTTGGATACGAAAATAATTCAAACGAAGATATGAGTTAGGTGCTTTTAGTACTTTTCTCAAAAAACAAATTCTTGAAGATAGGCAAGCGTATCGGAATCATTTACGGCTATATCCGGAAAATATTGCTGTTAATGTAATTTTGAAAGGAATCAGCTATTTTAAGTTAATGTTCCACTTTAGTTCCACTTCAGGCAAATTCCTGGAAAAGTAGTTCCATTTCAGGCAAATTCCCGCAAAAGTACTTGAGGAATATGAACATGATTTTGCTCCTATGTAGCAATCTAATTGTGCAAGTAACCTGCAGACTCTGAATGGGCCTTGAATTGAAACTTTTGCTGAGTACAGACTCCTCTTAACAAATGTCATAAAATCCCACCTAAGTGAATCTTACGATTTGTCCGACAATAACAAATTTTATAGGAAATAAAACAAGCGTAATCAAAAAAATTTATTTTTTGTATTGAGTGCTAAGGACAAGTACTATGCCCCCCCTCCCCCCCCTCCAAAGATCTAATAAAATCTAAATTTATATTTTAAACAAATAAAATAGAAAATATAAAACATCTTTTTAAAAAAAGACTGGGCACTATTCATAGACAATTTAAAATCAACCTTAAATCGACTTTATCTTAAAGTTGATTTTTATTAACCTAAAGTTGGTTAAAGTTGACTTTAGCTTCAGAGTTGTGGAAATGTTTTTTTGAAGAATCACTCATCAAGAGGTCACAGGTTGGAAAATAAAAATTTTAATATATAAATTCACTGAATTACAATACGTGTTTCTTTTAATGGCATTACTATTCTACAATCATTCTACAGTTAGAATGATCAGCAAATGTGTAAATCGAGCAACGGCAGTACTTTTACCACAATTCAAAAAATTTTATGAAAGCGTTGAGGAAATATCAGAAGCCCTAAAATAACTTTTATTTTATGGCTTCCTTCCCAAATGTGCAATCGGTTGTACAGATGTTCGGATAAAATGTCCTTAAAAATATTTGGGAACAGGACTTGCTATATATTACAAGAAAATTAAAAGTAAATCTAATAAACACAACTTCTGACCAAATACCAAATAAGGAGGAAATAGATACAAATGTAGGAAACAAAACCCTAATTAGGTACATCGAAGGTTTTAAAACCGAGAAAGAAGAAGGAGTAGGAATATACGGTATAAGGAACAAGAACTTATATCTATCAAAACCTAGAAAAATACGCCTTGATAACTGAATGTGTATACGAAAACCTCAGCCCATTCTACACTAACAGGACAGGAACTTCAATGGATGCCAGGACACTCAGGAAATGATAGGAATGATAACGATAACGGATTGGTAAAACCAGGAGTATCCATGCCCATCATAGTTTCAGAACCATTTTGTGGTATCTTTTACAATACCATAAAACTTACCATTCAAAAATGGATCGAAAACCGAATGGACCAAAGACGGATGAGCATATTCATCGGATAGGTATATCACCAACTGATGTATGTACGCTATGTCTCGAATAGGATGAAACATAGGAGCACGTCCTATGCGAATATTGTATATTATAGATTCCAGGCTTTTGGCTCATACTTTTTTAAGCCTGCCAACTTCGGAGAAATTTCACCCAAAAAACAAACACTGCTCGCTTTATAGAAAGTGTGGGATTGTAGGAAACAATGCACAATAAGCCAATGAATGGCTGCATTGCAAAAGCCACTCGTCCCGCTGAATTCCCCAATCTAATCTCTAATAAAATTGCCATTAATTTTGTATGTAGATTGTTTGTGATTCAAAATTGGAAAGAAGAAATATTGATCTTTCATTTGGGAAATTTTTATTTCCCCGAAGGGATATTTTTATACCCTAGATGAAATCTAAATGGTATAATAAGTGTGTCATTCCGTTTGTAACGCGTAGAAATAATGATGGTAGAGCAAAATGGATTGGACACCCATTCATAATATTAAAAATTATTTTGATTTCTGCATGTCCGTCTGTCCGTTCGTTCGTCCATCCGTCCAACTTTGCGCATGATAACTCAAGAACGTGTGAATTTAGACAGATAAAATTTTACACACAGACTTTAAAAAAAAGTTAAATTATGTTCGAAAATGAGACAAATCGGGCAACTCCTTCGTAGAGTTGCCATACCAAAATATCGTCTTTCTTTGGATATTGCTTGAGAACGCGTTAACGTAGTTTTCTGGAGTTTTATACACGGCCGTTTTGATAAAAATAGTAAATAATGGGCTAAATCGGGAAACCCATTTTTGGTGTTGCCATATAAAATTTTAAGTTGTTTCGTTTACTGTGAAAACGTTTTATTGCACTGAAAAGTTCTCCGGAATATGAAATCTTATGAAATTGGTTATAATCAGTTTTACTGTCCGACGAACTGTTCTGGAAATAAATACGAAAAACCACTTCAAAAATCAAACTTGCACAGATGGGTCACCATACTAAATCACATACGGGCAGTTATCTAGGTTATCATAACAATTGGTTTTAGACCAATTCTAGCTTTTTCCTTGTGTTTATTTTCCCATTGACTTTAAATATTAAGTTTACTTTTACTAAATCGATTTTAGCGTTTGTCTATAACTAGCGGCCATAGTTTTTAAATCCCCACTACAAAACAGAAAATAAATTCTACCGTAACTTAATGCGTACGTCACAAAATTTTTTATAGTTTCCCTTCTGTTTGCATTTAGTTAACTATTACAATTATTGTATATTACATTTGTGCATAAATATAAAAAATTTTATGGTACAACAAAGAAACCAAAGCCTGGGCAGTTGAAATTTGAGTAATAATTTTCAGAAATTGAAATTTGGAGCTCCTAATGTTTATCAAAATACATAATTAAATTACTTTGCTTTGAATATGCTTTCTTTGTGTACCATGAAAATTTTAACATTTATACACAAAAGTAATATAATTTCAATATTTAATTAAATGTAAAAGAAGAGAAACTCTAGAGAACTTTTGTGAAGTCGGTAATCATTAACAAACCTGAGAAATTATTTTCAATTTTTTAGTGCAGATTTTGAAGTAGTTTTTTTTAATGTTTTTTTTATTCATTATTTTTTTTCTTATTCTAAAATATTTTAAATTATATCATTAAGGAATTTTCAGTACAAGAACAATGTTTGTATTTTTTTTTTGTGATCGATAGCGTACAAAATCCCCACTTCTCGAAAATTTCTTTAGCAGAGTGATTTGAATAGAAATTATTGGAAAATTAATTTAAAAATTTTTAATTTGCAACAAATGGCAGCCGAGCGCAGAAAATCATCATTTTTGAACGAAATGCAAGCCTTTGGGTGAAAAAGCCCCAACAGTAAGTTAGACAAAGCAAGAAGTGTATATTCACCGAAGATTGTTGCTAGTAGGGTAAATTCCCCGGGTGGTCCCCCGTCGTAGGCCAATTCGAGGCCCATTGTTCACCCTCCAAACCAATGAGCAGTCGCTCATAGGTCCCAACCGGACGTTTTTATAAATTTTAATATTGGCCCCCAACCCTCCTTGCCGGCTTCGTGCAACTCGTAGAGGAGAGCCATGGAGTCTGTATCGTATTCCTGAGAGTGGCGGACTGTGACCAAGGAAATGAGTCACCGTTTCGCACTCCTCTCCACAACCCTTGCATGTAGTTTCATCCATAAGTCTCATTCTGTGAAGGTGATCCCAGAGAGAAGTGAGGATAAACACTATAGCTCTCAGGGTTGGCTTATTAAGTCCTAGGAGCTTATTATTGTGATTTGCGTTTGGCTTTCCCCACAGTTCCTTTGTTGTTATACCTGAAGGGTCCTTTAACCAAAGACGACTGTGTTGGTGGTCAGCCCAAATTGGAATTCTTGAGACAAGGTATTTTGGTGCAATCCCGACTATGGAGGCAGATTGATCCGAGGCTTCACCAAAGCGAGAAAGCTCGTTCGCCCTTTCATTCCTGTTAATACTGCTGTGCCCTGGCACTCACTGCATAATTACCCTGTTATTCCGAAAGAGGGAAGTCAGGCTGGTCTTACACTCCATTACTCAATTGGAGATTGTAATTGATTTAGACACAGCCTTGAGAGCCTCCTGGCTGTCTGAGCAGATGGCTATCTCCTTATTCTCAGTATCTGAGTTAAGGAGATGCCTTCCCGCTTCAAAAATGGCTTTGACTTCTGCCTGGAAAACTGTATCATGGCTTTCGCGGTGCATGGCTATTTCAATCTGAGGCTTCTCGCAGAAAAGTTGTGCTCTGATTTCATCGGATTTTGAATCAGCAGTGTTGATTATAATAGGGTCTGTTAATGGTTGAAGCACCGAATGTGATTCCCCATTTTGCCCTGGATGGAATTCTAGATTCGAAATTGGTTTTCAGCATCCTCTCAAGAAGGTGGTCGCTGTCTTAGTCGATGCCAGGTGCGATAGACTGCACGAATTCATAGATGGATTCATGTAGAACTCTTGTTACCGTGTGAAGCCAGCCAAGATTAAGATGCAATTTCAGCGCTGCAGTCGACGCCCTGTGCTTAATATGTACTTACACCGGATGTATGTTGAGGATAATCTCCAGGTCCCGAATGCTAATTGAGTTAAGAGGGCCGCTTGTGCTGAGGAGGCACAGCCTATGAATCGTCTCCAATATCTTGCGATGATTGGTGAAACCCATTGCTTTCCACCATACCACAGAGCCGTAGATATATATATCCATAGAATCATCCGCGGTTTAAGTCCCACTTCTTCCCTACCACTCTGTGGCACATTACGCAGGCTCTAAGAGCTTTGTTCACTCTGTCTTCGAGGTGTGGTTAACTGAATCAGGTTAATAATTATCTTAGTGGCACCCTACCAACCTATCTTAATCTAACCTGAGTTGTTTCTTGTTGTTCTTGTTTTTGCGAAGATGCTATTTCTACAAAATTTTCACAAAGATCCATAACCTCATTTGTGGTAACAACCTTAGCTACGCTATATTTTGAAGGATAATGCTATAAATTTTTGTCAACATTTTTATCGGAGTCATCATAGTGAAATTATTGCTACCTCCTTTTTTTTTGTCATGAAATCAGAGCTCAAAGGTTTACATTATATTTAACAAAATCGAGGCAGGAGTCTTATTTTTTTTTAACATATTTCGTATTGGATTTCTGTTGTCAAACTCATACCTACATAGAGCAAATTTGCGTTGTTTTTTTTTAAATTCCTGGAACTTCATTAACAAGATGTAAATTGTTCCACTCAATATTGTGTAGAGTATTCCCCATATGCATTCTTTGTTTGATTTTCAGCTCAAAGCAGATAGAGTAGAACTTTTTCATATTCGGACCAAGAAGAGAAATCTGTCCGAACTGGAGATAAAAATTAGTTTTCAGACCTTTGTGGACGCTCTAACTGGAAATTAAAAATCAGTGTCCAGTTAGATAGATAGATTTTTCTGTAGATAAAAGATGTTGCAAATAGTTTTTGAACCTCTACGGTTCCCAAAAGATTCCAACGATGAACACCATTTTATCTATGTATAATATATTCTATCCTGCTGTACATATACATATATATAAAATTTTCTGTTTTATTATAATATTTTAAGGTAAATATGCATAATAAGCAATAATTTGAAAAAAGTATGTATACATCAAAAAGCCCAGAACCGAATTTCAAATATTCAAACCCACTTTTCCTAATGCAATTAGGAATTCAAAGCACCTAAAGGATAGGAAATTGTCTGAGTGTAATAAATTATTCGTTGCAACAGGACTATTTCTGGTGGCTATAACTCATTGGTCAGCAGATGGTATAAAAAACACACACACAGTTTTCTGTCCTTTCCACGTTTGCTACATAAAAGCCCTCCACAATATATGACATGGCACTGTCAACTGCCGACACAAAAGAAGTGAATATGCAAATGGAAAAATCCACTTGACAGCTGGCACTTGCACAAAGAGTTTATCCATTCAAGGATGTTATGTGGACGTACTACAGCATAATATGAGGTCGAAAGGAAGAAGAACACACATATAAACAAAACCATCACCATATGCGGCATACAAAGCCGGATAAAAACACTGTTCCAAAAAGTGGGTCATCCCAATCGCCATTCCTGGATTACTATTTGACATATGAATTATGGTCATTAGTTAGCCCACAGGACATCTATTCCTATTGAATCTATCTCCCCGCCTTCTCAAGCCCAGTGCCCAAAAAGAAAAAAAAAACATTTTTTTTCTTTGTTCTATTTACTTTTCCACACATGAAAAACACTTTGCATATACTACATAATTGTGAGTGTAGACATGTCGTGAAAATCAATAGCATTCAGTTCACAAGTCTTCCATGACTCCATTCAATTCCCCACAAAACACTTGAGTTTATTGTGCTCTCTGTGTACTTTTTACATTGCTACCATTTCGCGCCATTCCTCCACGACCCGTCGCGCCGTGCTGGTTTTCATAGTAAGGAATGACGGTTGGGATGTCGCTTTCAAAGCTTTAGGGATTTAATGCGAAAATGGATAAATGAGTTGTCGGCGAATCTCTGTCAACAGATACGTGTGGGGGATAAAGAGTACCTAAATTATGTGAAGTATATTTGGGGTTCCCCTTGAATAGTAGTTTCAGAGGTTCAGCGGGATACATGATACAAGGTCACGGGACGATAGAATGCTGCTGTGTGAAGTTAAAATCTATAACAGCAAGAAGCTATAGATTGTGATGGGACTTATCACCCTTAGGAGTCGTTAGCTTTTCGGTTGCGACTTTTTAACACATATTCTATATATTGTAAGTAGTTCTTTTGCAGCTGATTTAGCATTCAGTTAGAGCACTTTAAGTGAGAAACCCAATTGGTGTATAGAAATTTCGAAAATATGCCTACATTATTTCAATGGCTGAACGGTTTTCAACATTATTTTTAATAATCTGGCTCGAAGGACCAACGTTTTTCCGTTTTCGTTTGAGGAATATTAGAATGGTACCGCAACTCTCAATCGAACACTGGATTGTACGTAGCTTACTGTGTAATTTGGTGTGGCTTTATCAAAATTACTCTCCCCTAAGTTGTTTTGAGTCGCAATGTACCTCCCATATATTCATTGCAGTTTTCATCCTAGGATCTGTTTTGCTTAATTGATGTTATTTACTTTATGTATGTGTCGACGTAGAAATCTAAAAATGTGTACACAGCGTTTTCATGAATATAGTAAATAAAATTTCAAATATGCACTAAACCGGGCAACTCATTATTGGTGTTGCCATACAGAATTTTGGGCTTTCACTTTATTTAACCTTTATGTTGATCTATGTATTGGTCTTGGACTAATTGTAACCTTTTCTCTTGTTATTTTCCTTATTAAAATAAATTTCATTATCACCTGAGCAATTAACTAAGAATGTAATAAATATATTGTATGGGATGCCTGGAGTACAATTTCGAAGCAGTGCTGGCATAGTTGCTGCGATTATGCGTTTACCTAGTAGATGTTTTATTTTAGCAACTGCTTTGTAATTACAGCTATACAAATTCTAAGTGGCACTTATTATGTCACGGTTATATACAGGGTATTTCACTATCAGTGCACATAACTCAAGGGTTCGATAGCTGAGGTAGAGAGAAGCAAGAAATTACAAGGTGAAAGGGGTTAGGACGTGTCGCTTCGGATTTAGTAAGGGGGGGGGGGAGCATACGATTTTTATTACTTCTTCCTCTTTACATCCTATAACTTTCTTGATATACACCCTATCTAGGTGCTATTGCTTTCCAATGAATGCCCAATCAGCTTTCCTGTCACCTTCTGCAGGAAGTTGTAGGACGTCGAAGTCCAAAGATTGGGGAAAAAAATTATTAATTTTTTCCAATTTTAACGATTTTCCCGTCAAAGTATGATAACTATACAGTTTTCTTACCAGATCTAGAAACCCCGGAATGTTACCTTTAATTTGTGTGCAAATGTACCTACCTAAATGCAACTTTTTTTATATATTCCTGTTTCTATGATTCATAATTTCATTAAGTTTGCTACTGACGTTGGTAATCGCGCCTACTATTATGCAATTCCGTGCAAAATTAACAAAATCAATGAAATTATGAATCATAGAAACAGGAATATCTCAAAAACGGTTACGTTTAGGTAGGTACATGCGCATAGTCAAATTAAATGTAACAAGCCGGGGTCTCTAAATCTTGTAAAAAAGCTGTGTAGTTATAATACATTTTGGCAGGGAAATCATTAAAAGGCGAAAAAATTACGATTTTTTTCCCAATTTTTTGACTTTGACGTCCTACAGCTTCCGACGGAAGGTGACAGGAAGGCTGATTGGGCATTTATTGGAAAGCTGAGGCGGTTTGCTATCATCTAAAATGAATAATAGGGTGTATATATGAAAAACAAGTTACAGGGTGTAAAGTTGAAGAAGTACTAAAAATCTTAGACCCCTCTACTGCCGAAACGACGTATAATCTTTTTATTGTCTCTACTTCAGCTAACAAACCCTTGAGTTATATGAACCGATAGTGAAACACCCGGTATGTAGGTATATACATACTGCTGTTTGAATGTTAATACGTTGCACGCAATCTTATTTTTGAATTCTTTTAAATTTCTTAATCACAACAGATATATTTATCAAAAGTTAAGATGAGAAGTAGCCAAGACTTTAATCTGATGAAAATCATTTTAGCACTATCTGCAAAATCCTTTCCCGATTTCTTGATCCACACAAAATTTTATTTGAATTTGGGGTCGATATTCAGACTGATAAGAACAGAACCAGATTGGAAGACTGGCATACAATTCTCTGTGTGGTAGAGAATCAATTCGTTTCGATGTCCACCAACAGTCGACAATAACAAAAAAAAAAAAAAAAAAAAAACAAGCCGAAGTTGTGACTCGATATATCCGAAATGATGAATTGTCAATTCGATTAATCAACAAAATTCACAAGATTTGTTAAAACTGCAATTTTTGACGACAATTTAGTTAATTCCTATTTTGTAACTATCAAGGTATTCTCAAGTAGGACTATTTGTATCCAGTATTTTCAGCTATTATAAACTGCCGAATGTGTTGTGGGACCAATCACTCGTGCTTCGTGGCACTTCGAAGAAGAAGCGATGGGGAGGAAAACAAAGTAGATTTTAAAACTAGCTTTAAGTTTTCAGCTGTTTCTCTATTTATTTATACCATATACATATATATTTTTATTTTGCTATTAATTGTGTCAAGTCTACGCCAATTTTTCATAATATCAACAGATCCTTAATTAGATTCACAATTTTTCTTTAATTCTTTCACCTATCACCAATTTCACTACATTTGAATATATTTTAGAGCCTTTCATGATAACGTAAAATAAAGATAATCGGACTTTACTCGACGGGATATTAAAATTTGACTCCTAAAGGATCTGAGTTATTACTCCCAAGTACCCGTGATATCTTAAAAAAGGTTTGTAGCTCTTTTCTTATTTTTTTACCACGTTGAAAAACCGTACATGAGAAAATGCGAAAAAAGTCTATAAGCAGTGAAATTGCATGAAAAGAAATCTGATATACCTCTTATTGTCGTCTTAAAATATCATTTTTAAGACGACAAGAATAAATGTAGATATTTGTACATGAAATTTGGAGGAATTGAAGCAATATATGTATGTAGACTGTATACATGCGAAGAGGACAAAGACACTGTATGTAGGTAAATAGGCATACCGTGGGAGTGGAATACGCGGCTTGATAATAAAATATAATTCATACTCAATTGCATTTTATTATAATGTAAGAATGAATTGTTAAATGAAATTTAAAAGAATGAAATTAATTTTTGTTCTCAAGGTCAAATCCACGATACATCAATATATTGTATAGGCACTTGAGGCACAACAAATGTACAGTCAGGTTTGAAAGTGTTGCCACAAATACATGACGAAAATTTGAAAATGGTATGGTGATGTATGATATCGAAAAGTTGACATGCGAGAGATTAAACCAGATGACTCGTTTTCACTGAGCGCAATGAAAATCTCAGGATAGGTAAGTTATGAAATTTTTCAATGCATACAGCTAACGCCAGAAAATATAAGAAATGACACACTTTCATATCAGTACACCTATAGTGTCAGTTTTATTTAAATTGAGTAAAGTCTAATATTGTAATTGTTCGTTTAATTTTTGGAAGCCCTACGTACATACATAGATAGTTTCGTGCAGGACTGACTCTCATATAATTAACACTAATTTCCAATGCCTTCGTCATCCTGGATTTCACATAGAACTTTTCTTACATACCTACATAAATGCCTACATATTTCTATACAAAAATACATTACGCATCTCATTTATATAATACCATTACTAAATCACCTTTGAAAGTCCTTTTTACCGTTCAACTTTTATCGCAGATAGAAATACATAAAGTAAATGTTATCCGTCATGCGATGACAGCACTGGAAACCACATCCCTAATGAGCCAGATTTCTTTAATAGAGAATTCCAGAGAAAGTGTTGAATCGAGCAAAGTTGATCCTATTTGGATGATGGTTATCACTCACCGGAAGCAAGACACAATATACCAAATCCCAAGAAAGTTATCCTTAAGTATATGATACAAAGATATTCCTGACTAGGTACCTACATACATATGTACATATTCCAAAGTAGATAGCAATAAAGAATTCGTGCAGGAAAATTCCAGGCGCACCAAGTCCGCATGTAGACATTTATTACACACAGGACGCCCATTTCTGTCTGTGCACTCGTATCTGGCCTTGTTATTGCGTAAACCAAAGGAAGGATATTGGGTTTATTTCAATTTAGTCATTTCCCCTGTTTGATTCAACCGCGCCATATGCTGGATATAATCAGAAAAACTTTTCCTTCCGTTCATATATTTTGGGAAATTGTTGGGGATACATGAATAATCCGGCTAAAGTTTTCACTGAATGGTTGTGCGCTGTGGGCGGTGTGAGCGGAGGCTTAGAATGCTTCCTTGTAATCCAGAAAAGAAATTTTAGTATAGAACCCCTATGGGGAACCTTTAGCATCAGAACCGGTCATTAACGCTTTTAGGATAATGTAGCAAGGGAAATTGTTTGACGTAATTAAGAATATTGCCACGACGACCCATTAAAAGTGTGTCAGTGGACCTTTTCTTATGGTCGCACCTGTGTACATACGCATTTTGATGGCTTTTACAAGGATCCGACCAGTGATTAATGTCCTGCTGACTTTACGCTTTGTTAGGCGTCTAGCAATTATCGTAAAAGTCTTTGCTGACTCCATGGGTGGTCGTTATCACAGTGCCCAGGCACTAACATCTAATAGGTATATGAATTCCCAGCAGAAGTGAAAATAGCGACAATAATTGACACGAATGAAAAATTAAGTAACTTTACGAGATAAATAATGGGAGTGAAAGGTAATAAAATTGTCTGAAAACTCGACTGTTATCTGCGAAAACCAAAAGTTGGGGAAGGTATATTTATATTTACATAGCTTTTCGTTTTAGTATTGGATTGTTTGTAGTATTCTAAATGGAATGTGGATTTCAATATAAACCGTAAATGTTTTACACAGGGTGATTCAAAAATGTATGCAAAAAAACACTATAGCACAGGTGATCCGTTTATTTTGAATATGACGTAAGTCCATTTGGGTATAGTATTTCTATTTTCTTCAAACTTCTCTAAGTAATATAATTGGTTAATAAATTTACACTATCTGTAACTGAATATTTCAAAATCCGGGCTCAGTGATGACTCTGCTTGTCTTATGTTATTGATTTAACTCCTCCATCTTCTCCTGACATTATAGTATGCCATCTACTGGACTACTGTAGTATGTTCCAGGCGGAGGATCTGGCTATTAGCAAAGCAACAAGACTGCTGGCAACAACTTACGTTGTACCGAGTGATCGAGTTATCAGGATTTGTATTGACAGTCTAGCTGCAATCAAGGCCCTGAACTCGAGCATCATTAGATCACACCTTGTGCAACAGTGTCGCTGTGAGCTCGGGAAACTGGGTGCTAATCACGGGGTTATTCTCTGCTGGGTGCCTGGTCAAAGTGATATATATGGCAACGAGGCAGTTGATGCTCCGGCTAGAAACGGGCTTTGCTATCGGCTCCTAAAATCAGTGAAGAGGATTCTAGACGTACAGGAATGTAAGCTGGCAAATCACAGATGGGAAGAATTGACCACATGCGAGGTTTGTCCTAGGAGGACCGAATCTCTGGTGAGGAGGAACCGTAATGATGTTCGTAATCTTATCGCAGTTATTACGGGGCAATATCTCTTTGGTAAACATGCTATGTGCATGCAAGCTCCGTACAATGACCTCTGAAGAAGCTGTATGGATGAGGAAAAGGTTGAGAGTATTCACCACCTGCTGTGTGAATGCCCTAACCTTGCAAGGCGTAGGAGGAATGCGCTAGCTAGCCACTTCTTCGGCGAATTGGGGGAGCTGGCAGACAAGGAGCTAGGAGACCTGGTAAGGTTCATTAACTCTTGTGGCTGGTTTCAACGCATACCCTCATTCTGTGGTATTTTTCCCATTAAGGTGGTATCACAATGGACCGCAAATGGTCTAAGTGAGGCTGATCGTAGGAGTTCGTGCGTAGGTCGCCATCCTAACCTAACCTTGGTGTAGTCTCTTTTTGTCTACCAGCGACGGACTGCAGTGCTTAAGAAACTTAAATTCTTGTACAAAGTCTGACACTCACTTTTTATCTTCTTCTCTAATGAAAAACACCTTGGCACATCCATTAATTTCACTTTTCAACATAATTGTGCCAGTAGGGATTGTTTTAAATACTTGGAAAGTCTCCTTTAATACACCAATATTTAAATCTGGGCAAAAGGATGACATCAAAAATTATTCATAAAATTCTTGACTCGTTGATTCACACTAAAGTTGCATTTTTAACCAAGGAAATTATTTCATTGGAACAGAATAGATTTATTCCTGGTCGATCATGTGTAATTAATCTTACTTAATCTTACTTATGGATTTCTTTTCTTTTATCCAAAGTTAGAATACTTGGATTTCGCTCACTTATCGTAAACATATCTCAAAATTGGTAGGATCCTCTCCAGAAAGATTATCGCTAATTCTGGCGTGCCTTAAGGTAGCCACTTAGGTCCTCTGCTCTTCTTGCTTTTTATTAACGATATAGTCGAAAGTTTCAAATTTAATAAATATTTGATGGTTGCTGATGCCCGAAATCGTTTTTAAAGGTTAATTCTGTGGATGATTGCGCACTCCTACAATGTCTGTGTCAAGGTCTTCGTTAATAAAGACCCTTGCTTCAGAACTATCAGGAATGATAGAGTTAAGCGTTATTGGTTGTGTACGAAGTTGCCCAATATAAAATGAAAAAACGCAGCATTATCTTCTTGCTTATAGAATCGAATGAAGCCTTTATGCTTTCTGAACTGGGGTTGCAAGCAGACTGAAGGTTCCGCCTTTTCAATATTATTAGAGAAGTTCTAGAGTAGACCCACACTAGCACACAAAGCGGGCAGCAGATTCTCACCGGAGCTAAAAATATCTTCAGGAATATTGGAGATTCTTAACGTACATTTCTTAGTGTTTAACCGAGAACAGGACTTGAGTATTTCAACGTACTTAATTATTTTTAAGATAGTGTGTGATTTGGTATTATCGATATTCCTGCTAAGCTTTTCGATTTCTGAATGGAGGGAAAGGATACCACTGGATAAATGCATTTATTATCAATTCCACAGTTTTCATTATATTGTTTTGCAAAAATAACAAGTATAATAACACTTTCGATATAATTCATTCTGCAGTGGTCACATTACAATTCTTTTATATTATCCATTCCTCTATTTTCTTTATTTTTTTCTTTATTTATTCTGAGATACAAATCAAATCCAAATTTTCAACAATTTCTTGATTTATTGTCAATTTGTCTTTAAGCAATAAGTGGAAAAATTCTAACATACCACCCTCAAACCGTGCAATTTCCCAAAGAGGAAGTAAAGACAGTTCCGATTTATTATAAATATTTGACATCTCAAATTAAAAAATAAAAAATTTTTAACAATAATTTCTATTCATTTATTTCCTTTTTATATTTTCAGGAAAACAAAATTTTTTAGTCGGTATAATTTCGATTAAGGAAGGATGACTAGATGAAAGGTATGCTCAATTCTAAAATACATTTAACGTTCTCCTGTAATGTATGCATAAGTAGCCCCTTTAAGGTATCGTGCATGGTCATACTTATTTGCTCTTGATATATAAAATTTTAAAGCTAGGTTGCCAAAGGTTCAAAATTACTGATATACATATAATATGGAGTTCTTGATAGTCTATTTCATCACTCACATACATATAATAAAAATGAACTGAGCGTTCTTGTTTCAAAAATGACACAAAACAGGCTGTGAAAACCATTTATTTCACGTAATTGTACGCCAATTCATAATTTATTATTATTTGTCGACTAGAAACACTAAATGTGTTGCAAAATAGTATGGCATTACATAGAAATTGTTTAGGAAGTTAAACTTGTTTTAATTAACACAGGTTTGCATCTGCAGATTTGATGTAAAACATAATTGAGCTTGAAGGAGATAGACGTACATAAGCAATATATTTGTCTGAATTTTCATGTCAATTCCAATGCATTCCATTTAATGCATCTATTGTTTTGGTCGTAGTGCGCTGCATGCAGCAGCATGCTATATGTACGCCGCTTACAGATCCATCAGTTCGGATATTAGTCCACACGGCGAATGTGCTGCCACGTTTGGCATGGCCACACGAATAAACTCTGTGCGGGACATGTCGCTGAGAAGTTGAAAGAAAAAGAAGACGAAGAAGAAAAGTTTTCATTCTGGCGCGAAAAACGGAGGTGCCAAGTTTTTGCAGAAAAAATTATCCGAAATTATCACTAAATCCTATTGAAATTTAATGAAAAAATTGTAATAATTTTGCAAGCAAGTTCTGATTTAAAAGAGCATCAAAGGTGAGTGCTGGACCGTGAAAAAGTTATAATTGGACATCCAGGTGGCCGTGAAATCTTACAGAGACCCAAAAAGTTATATCGTCCTTTCAGGAGTCCCATATATCAAAAGAAGTAAGGAGACGATACAAAAACCTTACAACACATTATCCAGTGTGGATGCCCCAATGCATAGATTCGGGACTATATCGCTCCCTGTAGCGGCCTGTTTAGGCCCTAAGTTCGAGCTGTCATTAATCCCGTCCAGCGGATACGAGTTTTGTTTGTGTTCGGCAGCCTTGCAGCTAGCACACCAGTGCAGACATATGCTCAAGGTTCCACTCATCTGAGCATCCCGTACGAAAATCACAAATTTAGTCAAGATCCTATGAGGCCCATTGAAGAGTGTAAGCATACCACAGATATTATGCTGAAATTATAAAACTTTATACAAGTATCCGATCCTGAGGTCTTCTACACTTGCAGTTACAGAAGTATTGAGGTTACGACTTAGCACAGGGTGATCTAATGTGAATTTGTGTTTTTTGTATAGGCTTAAACTAAGTTATAATGAAATTAAAATCATATACAATAGCAAAGCGAAGTAATGTTTTCCGAGGATTAATGGATGGGCGTATAGTACGCCTGGGTATGATTAGTAACGAACTGAAGGCTGAAATACAATGAATACGACACGAATTTGTCGACGCCAAAGTAATTTTCGAATACATTTTACGACATTAGGGAATAGCAAATTCTACGACGCGATAATGTCGTCATCAAAAAGTAGAGCAAATTTCTAAAATTGTCGTTACGCAGTGCGACATTTGAGTTTGACAGTTTCGTGTGTTGGTACATTACACGTACTTTTCCTATAACTCTTCCGCATTAGTGGAGGTGCTGGCGTGCGGCCCTGTGCTATCTGTAATCACGGGAGGGAGCTACCAGCTCATGCTGGCAAGATGGACTTCATGTCAAAGAGTACTCACCCGAAGCTGTCTACAATAACACCATACTGTTTCCAAAATTGGTTACAGTTCAACGTACAATTTTACCTTGACGGAGACAAACAGATTTTAACCAAAACTTGTGCCACTTTTGACTATAGGAATTAGATAGGATGGCTCAGTCCATTCTTAGTATACCTATGTCAGTGTATTTTATGTTGGGCGTGTCAAAAGGAGTGCTTACGGTGGTGCCAAAATTGAAAAAAAAAACACTTGCTGGAAGTGAGCGCGCATTTTAAATAAACCCTGCGAATTTCTGCAGCATTTGTGGTGAATATTTTACTTTTGGTAAAACACTTTTTATATGCAACAACACTAAATCCTCAGTAAAAAATCATTTATTTCGAAAAAAACTGAGTTCTATCTCAGTTGACTAAGGTACCAATTCTAAATGAACTAAATGCGAAACTGGCAATAAAAGTTTAGTGAAAGCTCTAAGACCGAAAAAAAACTGGTATATAAAGGAGGCTCGGTTTTCGCAGTGGACTTTTATGAACGTGGGCCGTCCAGTTTTATATGCACATAAACATATGTATGAAAAAAATCAAGAAACTTCTCCCTACAGCTGCCGTGTAATAATATTTATTTTTTATGCAAAATTCAATATTTATTGAACAAAATGAAATTTTTACAAGAATTTATGAAAGTATAAATCTAAATTCGAAAGTAGAATTTGAAATCTCCGGCATAGGATTGTAACCTACGAGTAAGAAACTAAAGGAGAAGCCATTGCGTAATATATGCAATTTTTGCATTCCAAACGTGAAGATTTTTCTCGCTTTCTAACATATGGTTGCATCTCTGTCTACATATACCCTAGATGTCACTTTTGTTTATGTTCTGTAAGGAAATGTACCTTAGCACAAAAGCCGTAGGTAAGATTAAAATTGGAAGGGGATTAAATAGGAAAATATCTACATTCTTTGATGTGGATATAAAGTAATATTGTTTTTGTATCTTTTTAATAATAAACTGGGAATTAAAATATTGGTAAATGTTTATAATTTTGATAAAAGTCCTTAATTTTCAATATATTTTCTTGATTTATCAAAAATAATATTTTAAAGCAAGTTAGTGGGCAACCGAAAATGGAAATCGTTTTTCGGAGGATCCAGAAATTTCTAAAGGTTGTTTTATTTTACTAGCGTTCACTATGCTGCTGTTGGTATACAAATTTTGCCTCATACTTTCATAAACTGCGCCAAATTCCCTTGCATTAAACTTTTTTTTCCATATGCAATGCGAATTTTTTATAGTGTGCGTATAAACTTACACATCTTTGAGATTGCCACGAAAATTGTTGATGATGGGTAGGTTTAGCAATTTTTTTTTTTAATTTGAAAATTTATTGAGCATACGTGCAGTGACATTTTGAATTCTTCAATGTACACGATAATGTTTTTCTCCTTTGCTTTTGCCTTTTTGAACGGATCAATGATATTTAAATGATATGTTGACACATAGACAAGTTCAAGGTTTCTCCCCTCGCCCTGACCTATGAGAGCCTTAAAACTCCTCGGAATGTAGTCTCCGTAATATCGGTCATTTCATGACCGATATTTTCTTTTAACTGAACGAAAGAAGCCAGTTTATTTGTGCATACTCTTGATTTGAGGTATCAACAAAAGGAAAAGTTCATATGGGACAAATGGGGGCTTTAAGGAGGCCATTTATATCTCATATTCTAGATATTAATTTTTGGTGAAAAATTTCACTAACACTTGGCAGAGACATAATGAAAGTGTGTGACATTGCTCCGTCTTGCTGGAACCATGTTCTTTGGTTAAAACCAGAAAAATTTTGCATTTTAGGCAATAAGAAATTATTCAACATCTCCACATAGGTTAAGTTAGGTTAGGTACCTCTTAACCTCATGAGATAATCTTTAAACCGCCCTAGATTCATCCTGCTTCCCTTAGAAATCTCAGGATATATATGAACTCTTTACTTTGCAGCTTCCTCAAACTGTAAAAGAAGTAGCTACATAATTGCCTACCTCTTTAAATTCATCAGAGCGGGATATTGGCATTCGATATCTTTCGAGTCCTTGCAGCTTCTATAGCATGGTATTCTATTGCTCTTGGTATTTGCTCTGCTGGCTTCAAGGAATTGTCTTGTCCTCTTCCTGTCATATGCAGGTCACAATTACTTCACAATACGGCAGGTTTCCCTACTGGTCCAATTTAGGCTTGCCTTTTAACATCTCCACATAACGCCTTGAGTTGACCGTAACTGGGCGTTCCCTTTCATCTTCAACAGAGCACGCGCTGACATTTCAGGCCAAAATGGTAACCTTAGATTTAATGTAGGGGTATCTGATGCAGCAGTTCTACCGGGAAATTCTGCCCATTAAGGTCAAAATGTGCCTCATCCGGAAACAAAAAGTTGTTGAATGTTGAGAAGCCGCTAACTGGCATCTTTGGGCTTTAATTCTTAGCACTAACTGAATTTTGTAAGGATGCAGTTTTAAATCTTTTCGCAAAATACGGTGTAATGATGATCTAGACTGAGAGGTGTGGATTTTCCCGAATGGACTGATTTACAGCTTCCTCGTTTTCGTTAGTTCTTGATAATCTTGGTCGCCTCGGCTTAGGTTTATCCATTATTGAACCAGTTTTTTCGAGCTTATGAACCCATTTCCGGATAAGAGAATACTTGGTGCATCTTTCATGTCATGCAAACTATGATTACTGCAGAATTTTCTCCGCGCAATTGTCGCCGACTCATTATTTTTGAAAAACTCACACACACAATGCATGTTCCGCTCCCGACGACAAACTAGAGCTGCAAGTATCCGGATAATTTATTATCCGGATTATCCGAGATAATTAGGATCCGATTACTCAAACCCCGGTATCCGCATAATCTGGATCTTAGTATCCGGATCTGGACCCGAACTATCCGGATCCAGATTAAGCAAAAAGAGGTCAAAATTTCCTTCATATTGCATTTTTTCATTGGGAAAATATAAATTTCATGATATTTTTTCATTTTCTCATTGAAATAACACAATTTTGAAGTTTTTCCGTAGTCTGGATCGGGATAGTTCGGATCCGGGTAATATGGGTCCGGATCCGGGTAGTTCCGATCTGGATCCGGATAATTCGGATCTGGATCCGGATAGTTTGGATCTGGATCCGGATAGTTCGGATCCGGATCTCAGGAATCGGGTAGTTTGCAGATCCGGATATCCGAATATTAGAAAATCCGGATCCAATTTTCAGCTCTACGACAAACCTTCCATAGTAACTGAATTCTTAAAATCCGCCCAATCGGTTGACATAGGACCCGCACCCCTCAGGTTTGTTACGTTCTCGCAGTTATCTAATTAAATTTAAGCTTTCCTTTGGGACACCATGTATGAGCAAAGAGTCTCAGTTTAACTGGTTTCTAAACGATATGAAGGGATTTTGTTGACTAATCCACTTAAAGACAAGTCCATGTTTTTACACATACAGATTAACGTTGCAGATATGTGTTATCTTTCCATATTAAGATAGTGAATAGACGACAACAAACAATCACAAGAGCTTAATATAATTTAAGAATGAAAACAAAAACCGAATGGCAACAGTGTGTTTGCTAAGAAAGTAAAAAAATCAGTCTTCCATAAAACTAAAAAGAAAATTGAATATTGTGACTGTCGTAGATACAGTTTGCCTTACGGTACACATCCAGATTTTGAAGCAAGATATTTAATTCTATTTAATTAACCTATCATCTTTGCAAAGCCTGGAAGAACGAAAACTTCCTTGTATGTAATGTAATATACCCATGCTTTGAGGATCTTATTTCATTTATTCTCGTATGTGAATTTTCCCTTTTCATGTTACAGTTTTTGAGTTAACATTATTAAGTTTTGAAAAATTTTATATTTCGGGTAATTCATTGTACAGCATATTCACAGATTTATTTAAAATGAGTTTATACATTAACCAAATAAATTTAAACCTTGAACAAATAATTTTAAACCCTTAACAAATAAAGTTAAACTTTAAATAAATTATTTTAAACCCTTAACTAATAAATTTAAATCTTGAACAAATGATTTTAAACCCTCTACAAATAAATTTAAACCTAGAACAAATTATTTTAAACCCTTAACGTATGAGTTTCAACTGTTAACAAAAAGACTTATACCTTTAACAAATATATTTAAACTCTAACAAATATATATTTAAAATATTTTATTTCAACTTAAGTAAGCATTTTATAAAATATTTTTTTTTTCAAATTTTTGCTGCATATATAATCTGTAATACTTATTATATATGTATACATATATCGTAGACACTTGATGTAACTCGGCACTTCACGAAAAGTCTAGGCACTTTATGAAATGTATGGAGATAGTGCAACAATTTGCGCTTAATCACTTTTTACATGATGTGTCTGAAATTATCAGCCAGTTCATGAAATGCTACAAGCTCTTACGCCGATAGTTTAATACCCACCCACATAACCGAATGCTAGGAGAGGTAGATGAATACTGAAGGCAGAGGTCGCGCCCAGGCCTGCGAGGCAGCCATACACATACACACATACAGGGGCGGATTTGATCACTTGGCCGCCCTAGGCCTATGGAAGATTGCCGCCCCCCTACTCCCTGTAAAACACAAAAAATTGAATGATCTATATCCAGTGAATGGACCCCAGGCTAGAGTTAGCGGAGTAGGCTGCCTCATAAATCGGAGTAGATTTGAAAAAAATGGAGTAGAATTAAAAATAACACTTTCCAACGAATTATTTTATTTAAAAAAACGAAGTATAAAAATGTAATGAAATACCCACAACTACAAGAAAAAATCGCCGCCCCCTAAATCTGCCGCCCTAGGCCTACTCGGCCTATAGGGAAATCCGCCCCTGCACACATATATATATACGCGCGACTCGCACACAGGCGCTGACACACGCGCCGGCGTAAAGGCTTGTAGCGTTTTATGATGTGTTAAAAAATTTCAGCCACATCATGTAAAAAGTGATTAAGCGCAAATTGTTACACTATCTCCATACATTTCATGAATTGCCTAGACTTTTCGTGAAGTGCTGAGCTACATTAAATGTCTACGACATACACATATTCTATATCTACAATACTTCTGACTTTTAAAAGACAATGGTTTACCATCCACTGCCTTAGCAATAAGTAAAACCATAGCCATTCCATAGTATAGTTGGACAAGTCATTAAGTGTGATTTGTTGTAGGCTATCTTCGATCATTGGGACAAAGTTATGTTCTCTACTCGTGTCACCTCCTAAAACTGAACGTGCATGTGCCTTCATTTTAGAAAACGATTTTTCGAGAGGGTTTAGCATAGGCGAGTAAGGAAGCAAAAATTATGGTATTAAATTCGCTTGAGATAACATCTCGCGAACTTGTTGTGTTTTATGTATTCTCACATTACCCATAATTAAAAATGCGTCACTAAACGATGGATTTGTTTCCAAATTTTTCAACAAGTTCGCGCAAAAATAGAGTAAGCCTATCGGAATTGCAAGAAGAATTTGCAATTCCTTGGTTACGTATCACAGCAATAAGTGTGTCGTATCTGCTACGTTTTCTTGGAACTATAACTCGATCACGGGAGCCCCTTCTTGAACGGGCTTGAGAGCTCCTAAGATAAAGATTAAAACTACAAATTTAACACTAAAATTTTGGCCTCCTTAATCGCCTATGTTAAACCCTATCGAAAAATCGTTTTCCAAAATGAAGGAACATACAACTTCAGTTTTACGTGACATGAGTAGAGAATATAATCTTCTCTCATAGCCTGTAACAAAACACACCTGTTCCAAATCTATAAGGGATTTTGTTTTACATACACCTAAGGTAGTGGATGTTAAACCGTTGCACTGAAAAGCCAGAAGTATTGCAGATTAAATATGCTTCCAAAATTTTAAAAAATTGAATGAAATTCTTACTTAAGTTGAAATAAAACATTTCAAATATAAATGTGCTAAGAGTTTAAATGTATATGCTAAAGGTTTAAGTTTTTTTTGTTAACAGTTGAAACTCATTCGTTCACGGTTTAAATATATAGGGTCCGCCAAATAACTTTTTTTTTTTTTAAACAGGGCGCAAAACATCGAGTGTAGCTTCGGCTGTGTGGCACGTAGCGCCGTCCTGTTGAAATCAAATGTTGCCAATATCCTCCTCTTCAATTTTCGTTCAACATGGCCCGATAACGATTGCCATTGACTGTAACGGCCACTCCTTGCTCATGGCCCAATTATGCCTCTGGACCAAAATCCGCACCAAACAGTGACTCGTTTTGGGTGTATCGGCTGTTCAATGTATGCGTGCGGGTTTTCTGTGTCCCAAATGCGACAATTTTGCTTGTTTACATACCCGCCAAGATCAAAATGAGCTTCATCCGAAAAGATGATTTTTTTGGCAAAATCGGCATCTTCTGTAAGTCGATCGCAGGCAATATTTCCCAGCGTTGTTCAAGCGTATACACAACCATATTCGTTCAGCGGAAGAATAAAACTAATTATCTGTCAAATCAGACATGAGCTAAGTGTTACCATTCACGAAATAAGCACTAGTTGAAAAAAAAAACGTTAGATGGCGGACCCAGGGTTTAAAATAATTTGTTCAAGGTTTAAATTTATTTGCTTAAAGTTTAAACTCATTTGTTAATGGTTTAAATAAATCTGAGATTGCTATATTTGTTCAATTTCGGGTATTATGAAAATTTCCGGTTTTAAAAATTTAGTTAATCGAGAGATTTTGCTTTTATCATGTCTTTGGGATTTTAAGTTTCGAGTTTACGCATTGTAAATATAGATATTAATTTTTGGAATATTGATTTTTGGGATTTCGAGTGCTAAAATTCCGAAATTCGAAAACACCGAATATCTGTTTTTAATGTGAAGACCCAATGATTGCAATGAGTGCGTTGTATTCATTGCATATTTCTTGCATTGTGCTGCGATGCCGGTTTATTAGGTCAATGAACGCGTTGATAACTGTTGTTGTCAACGTTGTATTTGTATGGAAAATTGTGCTTTTGGTTGCGTGTTTTTTTGTAATACAAGATAAAAGAAATAAATTTTTGAAAATAAAACTGTATAAAATGGATAAATTTGAAGATATTGCAGATTCGGTCTTAATAAGTTTTATATGCTATGAAGCATACGAGTACATCTTAAGACTTTCTAAATGTCAGTTTTGGGTTAAAAACTTAATTTAGTCTGAAATATTTCTGGATTTTTGCAACCACATTTTACAAGCTTGTAGAGGGTGACCCCAAACAATTGAAAGCTGCAACTAAAATGGACATATCTTTTAAAATCAAAATTAATGAAAAAATCTATAAGAACAACCATTTCCTCAAACAAAATCCTTCAGAAATAATTAGAAGCGATCGGGCACTAGCTTGATGGGCCGGTGGTTATTGGGCCGGTGCTCTCCACATTAACGCAACCACACGTATTAACCACGTACTCTGGACGATTGTTGCGGCTGCGGCCGGGGGAGCGCTATGAAATTGAATTGAAATTGATAAAGTACTTTATTTCATAACCTAAAAGCGTAATACAATAAAGCTAGTTGGCGCACGGCATCGGGGCCATCTGGGCAGAGGAGGATTATAAGTTAAAAATACTCAGAAATGTCCCATAACTTATAAACACTCTCAGGATGCGGAGCCAAGTGGGTGTTACCAAGACAGCATTATATATGGAAAATTTGGCATTCTCGTTGCTTTGAAAACATTCACTTTTTTTTATAAAGCAGTTTATATTATTTTTTGCATAATATCATTTTTATTTCGAAAAACGCACGGAAAATGTGTTTTTTATCAGAAGGGTTCTACAAGGCTTTCAAAGGTTTGGTATACCTGTGAATATGAATACTTTTAAAACAAATTCGAAATTGAAGAACAAATATAAAAACGGTTTTTTATTTTTTTTTTTTATTTTCTAATTGTAAAAGAAAACTTAATTTTATTTCATGTAAATCATATAGTAGATCATATACATGGTCATAGCATATTACAGTCAGCTTTTACTTATGACAAATTTCCAGTGTTAGAAAGTGCCCAAATATTAGAAACAGTCTGAATTTGGCCACATTTGGTGAAGCAGTGGCATTGTTTTTGTTCCTATATTTGGACATATAAGTAAGTGCAGAAGCGATTGAATTTCCAAGCGGTTACAAAAAGATTCCAGAAAGCAAAGAGTAGGGGAAGGGGTTAGCAGTTCACTTCCTTTATCAGTTCCTTCACGCAGAGCCATAACAACTAGTTTTGGCACCTGAAGCAAACGTATAAATTTGTGCCCCTGATCCATAAAATTCTCAACATAACCTTATTTAACTTTAACTATTCTGACGTAGCAAGAATTTATCATGAGAAGAATAGTAAATAATATTTTTTTCACATAAAATTATTAGTTTATATTAATTTCATGCGAGTAAAGTACATTTAAGAACATTGAGGTGAATCAATTTGATAGAAACATTTGCAAGATTTTATAGATGTACTTTTCTAGCGTTTTTCGTCACGAATTAGTTTATAATATTCTCAAAATGACAAGTATTCAAATCCAAAATCTTCTGAAACTTATTCCAACATTTCGTACCTCCTCGTCAGTTAGAGTAAGAGAACATCAATACATTCAAAAATTGGTGTATGAAGCTCTTGTTTTGTGGCAATATTGGCATCACTCATCATTTTGTCATTCAAAAAGTTCGAGTCGTTTCTTTTTTCTTGTTTCTTTAACGTTTGCTGGTATAAACATATCTTTAGCATATTTTGTAGCACAGGCAAAAATTTCTTCCATGTCAGTATTACGAGCCAACCTCAGCCTTGTTAAGCGGGTAAATTCAAATCTAGAGTAAACAATTTATTCAACTGTTAAAACTCAAAAATAATTTATATTTGTCAAAATCAAATGTTGCTAATATTATTTTATCGCTCGCAATAATGTTTTTTTTTTAAACGGGCGGTGCCCCTCCGGTTCAACGTGTGCCTCACTTGCCTTACTCTTGTTACAGCTGTGTAAGTAAAATTGTTGATCTCTCCGATGCTTACATAAAGAAACCCTGTTTAAGTTTTAATTTTAACTATTAAACGGCCAATCACTCTTACATATATTCTGTGCATATGTATTGCCTGTATAAATTTCTTCTTTCTTTCTTCTTATTTAGCATCAAATTCAATATTTATTGAAAACGTTGCCTTGCTCTCCTTGTGCTCGGTTCAGTAAAAACTCAACCTAACGCCCCGGGTCTATACAGATTTATTTTTCTGGCAGGACGGTGATTACCACACTCATATTGGATTAAATTACGGGTGGGTAAATTCTGTCAAAGTAGTTCATTGTTATTTGTCGCCATTTCGTGGGTTAATCCATTTTTATATTTAAGAGATAAGTTTGATATTGATAAAAATTTATTAATTTCACAATGTCGCACTTTTTAGCCTCACGTCTGCCATTTTTTTTTTGTCACAAATGTCATTTTACTGCCCACAAAAAATCCGTTCTACTGCCTACATATCTGCCTTGCCAGAACTGCCTTGACGAAGATTTCGGCAACGTCCAGGTGGTCCACACTGGACTTTTGGCAGATTAAATTACTGTTAAGGCATAAAAAAAAGCCTGTGTAGACCCGGTGTAATAATTTGGGTTGTTTGCCTCTTATAAAAAAGTCATTTTTGAAGACCCTCAGGGGCTGGTTTGTCATTATTTGCCCGGGCCGCTTTGAAGACCCAGTCCGGCCATGATTACGGCCACTAAACTTTCTTTCCTTCAAATGTCAAACAAAAATGACAAGCTCTGCGTTTATAGCGATAAGTTAGGAACGCTGACATGTATATGAATGGACTGCTCGTTGAACCAAAAATGCATGAAAACAAATGGCACCACTTTCATATTCCTGTCTCTTTCCTTGAGACCATACTTTCCCACTGTTCATCGGTATTTCCAACCAAAACAGCTTTGTAAAAAACACTTCCCTCGACTCATAATTAAAATTTAACAATGCAAATAGTCCCAAGTACTTTTGTGGTAAATTCGGTAAATCTCAATGACATGCATATAAGTAAATTCCCAAATAATTTAAATATAGCGCCAGTTTACGACAGTTGGTAGCATTGGCAGTGAGAGCATACTTTCAAAAATCAAAATTGGTGCCACATGGAACAGGAGATCAGTCAGTCCATTTATATATATGTCAGTGGTTAGGAAGTAGCCAATTTTTGGTTGCCTGCGATGTGATGCGTTCAGCGCATTTATCATTTTGTCAAGATCCATATAAAAGCCGTATTTTAACTGAACTGTCAACGCATTAGCGCAAGCATCGCCATCATTTTCACCTTTATAATCACGTACGCGACTACATTAAAACAAAATATTCTGTATTATCGAAAATTCAAAAATTTTTAAAAATTCTCTAAAAATTACGATAACAGGAATTATTTTAATAGCTTGCTAAAGTTGCGCGCTTTTATATATATTTTTTTAACTATTTTAATGTTTTTTACTTAATTTTTTTTTATTTATTTTGTTTCATTTAAAAAAAGATAGTCGGCAGATCTGAAAAATCTGAAAAGCTTTAATACGAATAAACTAAACGGAAGCCGGACTAGAGCTACGTAAATCGACTCACATAAAACTAGTCCTAAATAGCTCTGGTATAGCGTGCTTATTGTTGTTTAATTTTCCTTTATTTTCATGCCGAGAATATGAAATTTGAAATTTGGTAGTTTTAAAATAGTTTGGAAATCAATCCTTTTTCTTAAATCTCTATTCTCGATAATAACCAGACTTTTAACTATCCGGTACAGATAATATTTTGAATTTTCACTGCTAAGATCTACGCGTAGTCATAATTTTGACTATCTGAGTTTCAAAATTTTGACTGTCGTGATTTCACACCCAATTCTAATTTTTCATAGTGATGATACTATACAGAAAGCTACATCAAATACAATTTTTGAAGTCTCTCAAACTAATCAGCTAGATAACGAGAATGTAATAAATATTCCATTCCTTTTGACTGCTACATATACATAGACAATAAATTCGAATATTTTTTGTGTGGTAGTGAATGAACCTGGATGTGGATGATATCCGAATTGAACGAAAACATTCCGCCGCAATGTCTGCAATTACTAACATATGCTGTGTCTATAAGACCATTGAATAAGCTACCCATAACCCAAGCACAAAATATTATACGTTGCCCATAAATGCAAGAAGTAAACATCCACCAGGATAGAAGGTATATAAAACTTTATAAAAGCTCGAGGAAAACATCAGGTAGAATTTGCCCACGTACTCACATATGATGCCTGGACCTTAAAGGGGATGATTGTGCAAATATAAATATATGGAATAGATTGACTAGGTTTAAACGATTTTATAATATGGCGAACATCACAAGCACGTACAGTAGTTGTGTACTCCCAACTGGATGGGATCTACCTCCTACTAAGTAGGGTTCACCCAAAAGTGGACGTTAACCGAAAAATGTATGGAAGCGATCGGATCTCTACATGCTAGGGCACCCTTTGAGGTGTATCTCATCTCTATAATATTTCAAAATAATTGCCGTAATATACACTTAAAGGTGATAGGCCAAATATGTATTTTACAACTCCAAACCTAGTTCAGTTGAATTTTGGTCAGCATAAATTCGGCATCAAACCCTTCATTGAATACCGACAGCTAGCTCCGAGTCTCATGTGAAAGTTTCGAAAATTCTGCTGACTACCATCGCTTGCTAGCAATTTTCATAAAATTTTAATGAAAATATATCCACACATGGACGGCTACAGCCAGATATTATACCGACTTCATTTATTTTCATTGGTCCTTTTCGAAATTTATTCACATGGGAAAATGATTTCACAAAAACTGTTTTAAGTATTTCATTCAAACTTTGACATAGAGCATTTCATTTCTTGCCAATTAGGGTGCAGGGAAATTATACAAAAAAAAAATTTTTAAAGAATACGATAGAAAGGGGGTACCACTACAATACACTTGAAAGTACTATGCATTTCTCATTCCCTGAAGAATTTTTGTTGAATATATCCAAATTGAAATTTTACTTTTATGGAAATTGACAAATTCCCTCTGGAGCGGTACATACATAACTTCCAGGTATAGGTAGGAAGAAGAAGATACGTAGGTATTCATATAAATGAGGTAATCACAAAATCAATATACAATTTGTGAGGATGATGTCCACAAAGTACAGATGGAAAGGATATTTCAGTTTGCAACAGATTGGTATTTTTTATAATGCCTTCGCCTTAAATTCATTTAAAATTCTGGTCAACTTAATTCGAATGACTCATATGCAAGATGTTTTCTTAAAAAAAAAAAGGGTTTAACGTAGGTATGAGTAGTACTCCAGGGTACCTAGAGTTCTTCAATTTTTAAAGTATTTATAACTATAGCCTTCGTTCAGTGAAATAGAATCCCTTAGTTGAAATCGAATATGGAGCATTCATAAATATCAGAGATAAGTGTACCCAGATACCCAGAGCTACTGCTAGGTATTGTAAGACTGATGCGATTATATAAAATGTGTTCGATAAATTGAGGTCTGAAGCCAAAGAACAACTTTTCAAGAAATTATGATTTGGTCATTCAGGCGGATGCCAAAAATGCTAAGGATTTGTAAGATACACGCCTGATGACATTGTTGTTTAAATTTTGGAGGCAAAGACATCCCAATGAACTATTTTTCTTCGAACAATCACTTGAACTTTTTGTTCCTTTGATGAAACGCAATTGACTTTGATAAGGGATGCTCAACACTAAACCATATGAGAAAAAAGCAAATCCAAAAATCAATTCTGTACTTAGCGATGTGCAGAAAAGCAAAGAAGAAAAGCAAGGAAATATCATCCCATGATTTTTTTTTAAAGTCAGATATCACCGCTAAACCTCCCTGTCAGCTTACTTTCGTCATGTCCCTCCCCCACCCCCGCCCTTGGTCGTTAACCCTAGCGGCGCATTACTTCTCATGTAATTAGAGCGATCAAGGCTTGAGCCGATGACTCAAAAATTTCAAAAGCTGTAACTCAGAAACGAAGAAAGATAGATAGACCTTTTCGACGAACCTAAAAATCCTAAAAATAAATGGAATAAATGAAATAAGTCCTATAACTAAGGTAAGGGATTTTTTTTACAAGATAATATCGATTAAGAAATGGCAATTATATATCATGATAAAGTAAACATGTTTAGAACCACCAAAAAAATACTTGCCGCGAACAATTGTTTTGAATTATTTTTTACCTAATTTTTAAAAAAATGAATGAAGTGAAACCCGAGACTATATGGATAGGTCATATTTGTAAGAGCAAAGAATTGTGTGAGTGGTGACTGGTGAATGAGGGGGCGGGATGCCAACGGTTTCCGAGATAACGGGACTTAAAGATATTTGGTAAGCAATTTATTCCAAACATATTCGCGGCATTATAATATGATTGTTCATGACAGTCTTCAATATGTATTCCCAAGGTTTTAGTTTCGAACTAATATTAGAAAACACATCTTCAGCTTTATGTCCCACTGAAGGCAAAAACTTGAGAAATCTTTCACATGGTCCTCCCATTTCCAAAACGTATCGAATTACGAGGGTGAGTTGATCCACATGTGCTATGTATGGTGTTAAATCGATGATTAAAGAAAAATATTTCACCGTTCTTACTTCGTCTCTAATCTGCTTGAAGACTTTATGACCCATCAAATGAATAAACTCATCGCAATCGGTCTTTGATAAGTAACTAGTACTTCTAGATCCCTGATTCCCAAACCGTTTAATATGACTGACTAAAAAAGGATCGAACTCAGCTAACAGTTCCAAAATCATGATATAATTTCCGTTCTGTGGATCAGCGAACTTTTGACTTTTTCCTCTAAAAGTGAGACCTCTTGAACACAAATTTGCCGCCCCTAAAATATGCCGCCCTAGGCTCAAGCCTACTCAGCCTGCTGGTAAGTCCGCCACTGCGATGTACAGAATATGAATTAATAGATATATCAAGCTGAGAATAATTATTAATAATTAATAAACATAAAGAGAAATGGTTGTAGAAGTATATAGCATAACTTAGTTATAATTACACCACCAAGTTAAATTAAGGAAATTTTTTCAGATTAATACAAATTAATCAGAATTATCATAATCTTCATTGTGTACGTCATCCTTAATTTTAATAGAATAATTAATTTTCAACTAGTGTTTAGACCTTTCAAAGATTAACCGGTTTCTGCTTGGCAAATGAACGCGTGACCAGCTTCAAGGAAGTCTTTCTATTTGGGAAGATAATACTCGGATCTGCAACAGTTTTGTGGCCAACTGGGTTAGAGTTGTGTGATGCATTGCTGCCATATTCCAATGCTGATCGTTTATACCTTTCTCGTATGGATTTTTGAAGAATAAAGTTTTCCTTTGAAAAACTATCCCAATCTTCTATTCCCGTACAATTCAGTTCCTTAAATAAAAAAAATTTTGATTTTTCGATATCGAACTCGAATTCATCGAAAGTTTTTTTTAGGGCTGCCTGACATATTTTATTTAACACAGTACAAAGTCTACATTGTCGACATTTTCGACATTAGGGGCTTTCGGCAAGCACTGTCTCAGTGAGACAACTGAGACAAAACTTTGAGCAATCGTCTCAGTTGTCTCATAAAATGTTGTCTCATAAAATGTTGTCTCATAAAATGTTGTCTCATAAAATGGATAGTAATAATGTGAGAAAAGTGTTGTTAGTTTATTCAAATAGCTCCCTAAGCTTTAATTATTAATTAAAATCACAAAATAACGAAACTGAGTCAAATGAGACAAATTCAGTTTCATTTGTCTCAGTTGTTCAGTGGATGTGTTCAAAATTGGTAGCTCAATTTGGAACTGAGACAGTTTACCGAAAGTGCAGTCTCAGTGAGAATATCTCACTTATCTCACTGAGAATGTGCTTACTGAAAGCGCCTATTGTCTACACTAAATTTGTTTGGCTACGTTAAACAGTAGACACGTAGAGAAATAATACTGCTTAAACACAATTGCGACGACCGACGACTAATAGGAACCATATTCTCCAGGAACGTTTTATGGAACGTGTATTACATAGGAATCTGCAGTTGTCGTTGTCAATGACCACGTTACTCTCAATTCAGCTTAAGCACAATTGCGACGATATAGCGACCGATGAAGTCCTATGCAATATACGCTCCATAAAACGTTCCTAGAGAAAATTGATCCTATGACTGCAATAGTCGTCGCCCGTCGGCCTCTTTGGTCGTCGTATTTGAATGAATTCAGTAAAGTGGTCGACGACAACGTCAACTGCAGATTTCTATGTAATACGCGCTCCATAAAACGTTCCTAGAGAAAATTATTCCTATTACTGCAATAGTCGTCGATCGTCGCAATTGTGTTTCAGCCTTTAATTCAATTATATAATCCATATCCAGCGAAAAAGTTCAATAAGTGCCAGAAAGTAGGCAATAATTACCTATCTTTTGGATATGAGCTTTTTTCTGCTAGCTTTGGTGGATATGCTTAAGAAAAAGTGCAAGAAACGAAGAAAGAGTTAAGTGGGAAACACAATGCTACGGTCATCAGAGTTCATCAGCTCAAATTTCAATTTATTCCTATATCTGATAATAGAATAGAATGAAATCTGAGCTGATGAACGCTGATGGCCGTCGCATAGTGTTTCCAGCTTTACATTTTGGGTAGAATGTGATAGGTCATCTTAAAGCTAAGATTTTGGGCTTCCAATATGAAAATTTGGTGTTGATGACGTATTTTTTGATAAAAATAGTAGTTAAATAAATAATAAAAAAAAAAAAACAAGTTAAAATTCCAAAATTTTACAATTTGTTGAGCCATAACTTCAAAAATAAAATGAGAAGGGGAAAAATTTGTAGACCATTGGAAAGGTTCAACGATTATCTATTTACGAACTGTAAATCATCATAATAAGGTGTAACGCTTAGGAGTTACAGGGTGATCTATAAAAAACATACCCAAATATCTTTCAATCCTGTTATTCTTGGAAACCGTTAGGGATACCCTAATTTTGTATACCTGAACATGATCACAGATTTTCCTTCTATAAATAAACCTTTCCTTCCAAAACATCCTTGTAAAAAACACTTCCTTCGACTCATAAATTAAAATTTCAAAACAAAGTCGCAAATATTTTGTTAATAAATCCGGTATACTCCACTGACAGATATTTAAGTAAAATCCTTTGACATGAATTCCCCAAATAATTTAAATTTCGCGCCAGGTTACTACGGTTGGTAGCATTGACAGTGAGAGCATACTTTCTGAAATCAAAACTGGTGCCACATAAAACAGGAGATCAGTCAGTCCATTTATATATATATGTCAGTGGATTTAAGTCAATTGTCAGTTTGGAAAACAGAATGAGATCGGTATTCCCTTATTAGACCGTTGAAAACCCAATAAACTTATTCCAGCTCTGATTTATAAACGTACTTAAGAGGTTATTCTATAAAATTGGTTATTTTTATATCAATTCTATCGTCTTGGTATAAATTACTATTCCCTGCAACAACATTATTCTACGAACAAAATATAAATGTCAATACCGAATATTAGAGATTCCTTTTTATGCAGGCAATGTTGAATACTATCCATTTGAATATTCTGATTGCAAAATAAATACCGTTGATGCAAAATTTTCTCAACTTTCTGCTGCAGCTCCAACTAAAAACGTCAAGCATCATCCATCAAATATTCATTGCATGAAGATTTTCGAAAAAAAAACACGCTCTGGCACTCTATAAACGCGCATAGATTTGGTTACAAGTACAAAAATCTAGGAATCGATATATACCCTCCATCCGGTTCCATCCAACCCACCTCTTGCAGCGCATTCAATTCCACTCGGGGAAATTTTATATAAGTAGAATCGCTCACACTGAAACTAGCCCACAGAGTGGATATCTAATCGATGCACAGAGTGGGATGAATTGAATTTCATTCTGGAAATGGGGATGAAAAAGTGGAATTATGCAAATGGCAAACAGACAACATCATAAGGAGTGGCGCTACAGCACCACCAATGAGTGTCTGAAGCTGGACGTAATCTGTGAATTGTTGTTACTATTCTTGCCAGAGGAAAAATGCATAAAAACTCGAACAATTCTTGCTTAGCGCAAAACAGTATACTTGTTCAACCATGAAAACTTTTAATCACTTACAGAAACTATACATCTCAGTGCTGGTGGCTAGGCTAGTTGTTCACTAAACGACAGTAGTTCTATTCATTGGGGTGTTTTTCCTGTGGACGTTATATTAAAAAAAAAATCTCAGAACAAATACCCAAAGTCCTTCGAAGGACGAGCACTTACTTGCCTCTAGGGCATTGGAGTTAGAAGAGTTACGTGCTAGCAGTAAATTACAAGTCGTTTCCCCATCGACCAAACTAGCTACAACTTGTTTGATAAAAGTTTCTCAATTAGCAATTAGGCCGACCAGGCTATATATGTAGTAAGACTAAGGACCACTACCGGTCTAATGACTATGTATAGATGTGGATTGTGGTCCAGTATATCAGTTCAAGGACTCCTTCGTAATAGAAGAGTATATTGTGAGCCAATTGTTCACGTCTCTGTGGATGTGACCTTATTTAATTTTACTCTTGTTGATTCATTGCAAGATATCCTTACTGTCAGGTTGGTTCTCCCGAAGGAAGACACCGCAGCTACTCTAGTATGGTCGGAAGCATACTCATTAAAACACTGAAGGTGGCGTTAAGTGCAAGCTAAAATAAGAGTGTTTTGCCCCCTTTTACATTATCTCTCACGTTTCCAATAAAAATTCAGTTCATGTAAACATGTTCAGCCCGTCAAAATGCGATAGGGTGAAAAAGGTTTTTGGTGAATGTCCTTGAAGGTGGAGGTGATTTAAGACTTGAAATGCGGATGCCATTGTCAGTATTGATCGAGAAATTTTGTTTATTTATGTAGCAGCAATAAACTGTACGGGTACATACTGTAGAATCTCCTTTAATGGAATAAAAATGTTGAAGAACTCAACTATCCTTTATCATTCATGACACCTACCTGTTGATAAATATTACTGTATGTAACCATGCGCCGGTCTGTTCATGCTATAAAAAATGAGAAAATTATTTTCCCTGGAATCGAAAACGGAAAATGCATTTTCATCATTTGTATTGTGACCAACTCCATTATATTCTAGTACATTCAAGGATTCAGAATTTATGAGAAACGATTATTACTTTTGTGTTGAAAGATAGTGAAAGTTTTTTTTTTTTTTATAAATTGGCGAGCAATTCTTTTTTCAAAACTTCCATAAATGTTTTATGACACAATCTACCATAGTATCTAGGCAGCAACATTGGAAATTTTATTAGTTCTAGTCACCTAAAAATAATAGATTTGTATAAATGGCTGCGACTAGATAAATTATTTCTTTGGAAAACCAGACTAGAAAAGAAATTCAGAGAAAATTTTAAAGAAGTTTGAATTGAAATGTGCGTTATTGCATAATGGTATAACAAATTAGCTTCCATACCGAAAGAACTCTCAACAAGATTTAAAGAAGAATACGGAAATAATAAACTTTTTATAGGAAAAATGTTGTTTGTTCAATATTAGTGGCTTGTATGTGTAGATTTCAAGATGGTGAATTTCTTATTGGGCTAGCAAAGTGTAGAAACCAAATATTCGTGTTTCCTCGGTCTTTGGGACAGTCATGAGTAGAAAGCAATGACCATTAAGAGAAACTGAGACTGTGGGAAAAATTAACATCATTCATGAACAATTAATAGGCTGAGAGAAAATAATTCTTCCATCACTTCATATTAGGCTTAGGCTAATGAAAAAGTTTGCCAAAGCCTTAACTCTGAGTGGCAATTGTGTTAAACTTATTTGTCGAAAATTTTCTTGCCTCAGTATGAAAAAATTAAAAGCGGACTATTTTGATGGTCCGTACACAAATCCGTACCCTTATACAAAATTGTCATCTTAAAATCCACACGACTTGCATAGATTCTGATATCTGAATAAGTTTTATATCAGTTAACAAAATTTTTTTACGGATCTAGAAAGCAGCAGAATATTCCGAAATAGTCGGAAAAATGCGCTAAAATTTTTGAAAAATTAGGAGCTAAAATTTTGAAAAAATTTCGGCTAATTTTAGTATGAAAATACATTTTTACATAGGTATTTGGACGAATTCCCTGACAAACTAGGCGATTACAGAAAAAGCGGTGAGAGCGATTGCTATTGATTACTGGTTACTAAGAGCGGTAAGACCGCCACATAATGGAGGACTAATGCTGCTGAAACTGAAACAAACGGAATGTTTTGACCAGAAACACAGTATGTAAATAGTTACATATAAAACGTTTTTCGTATTTTTTTCTAGCTAAGTATATAAAATTCTATTTATATTGCAATTGTCATTTGAAAATAAAGGTCTCAATATAAGTACAAAAGAACACTGCAATACTGAAACAGGTGAAAGTAGAATTGATTTGCAGTAGAAAATCTTATATTTTTACAATTTTTTAAACTTCAGCTTAGTTTTGGAGAATTTTATATTTTTAATTGTTGACAAAATTCAGTGTCTGCGTTTGTTGATTCCTTAATAACTATTTAACCCTAAGCTTCTTTCAATTATTTCTTACTTATAATTAGCAGAAAAAGTTCGCAAAATTCATTTAAGATGTCGCAACAACATTTTATTAAAAAGGATACTTAATGCGGATCAGGCGCGTATACAGGCGGAGGGTCACGGGGGTCATGACCTCCCCGAAAGCGCCACCTCACCTTCGCGATGAATTGAATGTGGTGCTGGACTGCAGGGTGAGTTTTATAAGTTAAACAGGACGATTTTCGTACGGTACGGACACAATGTGTAGTTGTCGTCAGCGACAACTTGATGAAGACCTCGCAACAGGAGGATAAAAACTGAATTAACGAATTTTAAATTAGAATTCTTCCAGTAAAACCCTAGTTCCATGCAATCAACGTCTAGCCACCCGTTAATTTTTCATGGCAACACTGACCTAAGTAGTTGAAATGTTTTACGTTCTTAGGGAAGCATTAAACTTTTCTTAGAAATATACTTTCAAATTGTTCGTAAGAGTTTTAATGAATAACTATTCACCGACAACAATTCAAAAGAATTGGTGGATTAATTCTGGTGGTTCACTCTTTCAGACAAGGGCACAAGTATTCAGTTTTCTTAGAAATATTTGACATTTTTTCTTTAGATTGTTCATGCACTACTGGCGGCCGACCATGGTTCCAAAGAGTTATATTGATTCAGGTGTTTTGGCTGGTCTTGGTCGCGAGAGCTATTTATGAGCGGTGGCTATCATACAATTTGTTGTTGGAAATTTACTTGGAAATTTTTCTTTCTAATTTTTCTTCAGAATTTTTACGGTAAAACTATAAAAGTAAAATTCATTCACTTTTCTCTGCGGTGGTTGGCATTGCTTTGTTTGTACTTTCGTATTAATTCAAGTAGTGTTGTTTAATTTAACTTCACGATTACTCTTAATTTGTAGCAGAAGGACAAACTTGCTATATTAGTTAGCGATGGAGATAGAAATAGTAGTGAAAGTGTAAAGCAGAAGACTGATAAAACAACTTTTTTCGGAAGAAAGCAAGATCAATTAAGTTCCTATCAGAAGAAATAGTCAGTGACATATAATGCACTCCTTCTCCCATTCCTTTAAATGTGACTCAAGGCGCAAGCTCACTCTCAGTCAATTACTTCACCCGTGACAGAGTAGCTTGCGTCAGCATCTATTTCTACAATCTTTTTACGAGAAAGAGTATCTGGTTATGAGTCCTTAATATCCACTTTGAGATCGACATTAATGTGGATAATATTATCGATAGGTTTTCCCAATCAATGACATGATAAAAAAAAATAAAAACAATTTGAAAGAGACTTTTTCCGATTTTTGCCTCCTTAGTAGTGTTGTGACCACTCCTAGGCTGCACGTCTGGATACGCGTCTTATGAGGATATCTTTTCAAATATTTAAATAGCAGGTCATTTGGTTTTTTTTTTTTTCCTTTCGGAAAAAATACCACTTAATTCATGGAGAATAGAAGAATTTTAAGAACTTTTATTTTTAACGAAATCAAAAGCCTCGCCCAGGCATTGAATTTTGAAAAAAAAATAAAAATATTAAATTTCTGCTAAATTCTATACACTTCATCTGGAAATCATCACTACTTTCACCTGTTTCAATATAGCGAACTGTATATTTATTTAAGATATTTTTTACATCTCTATTTTATTGTAAGTAGGTTGTTCATTATAATTATCTCAAAAACTAAAGCCAATTTAGCATATCTGATTTTATTTTCGTATTTGGTGGACTAAAATTACCCTAAAGACCTTCAAAGACCAACGCGAAATCGCGGGAGCCGTAGAAGCAGGAACACATTCGTCCCATCGTTCTTATAATTTTTTTTTGTGATATTCTTCTTTGCAATTCCGCGTTCTCTATACCTAAAAATGACGCATCAGTGCGAGTGGTCCCATATCCTACCATAGTTTCGAGTCACGGAAAAATATCGCTCGTGTTCCCGCTCCCGCGATTTCGGGTTTGTCTATGAAGGCCTTAAATCAGCTCTAAAGTCCCATGCCGCAGAATCGCTGTTGCCTAATGTCAATCACTTAACTCATATTAAAAAGGAGCTGGATGCTGTGCTGGTAAAATCAAAATTGATGTAGTTATGCAAGACCAGCCTTGAGGAACACAAGGTGACTCCATGCTGGGTACCTGGCCACAACGATATCCCAGGCAACGAGATGTCTAATGAGTTGGCCAAAAAGGGATTTGAAATGGATAACTCCACAGGGATAGTCTATGTGAGGATCCCAATGGGAGCTTTAAAAGACAAGATCAAGAAAGGCGCCCATTGAAAGGCAAGCGTACGGTGAATAAACAGGACAACCTGCCGTATTGCGAGGCAATTGTGCTCTGCATATGACAGGAAAAGAAAAGGACAAGAGAGCTCATTGGCAGTAGAACAAATATCAGGAGTCTAGTAGGGATCATTATGGGTCACTGGGTCATAGGAGATCATGCTAGAGAACCGAGAATAGCGGCGAACGATTTCTGGAGGAACTGTATGTAAGGATTCGGATTTCGTCCAAATTGTTCTCTGTGAGTGATCCGCTCTTATGAATAAATAAGGTAGGCTATTATGTAGCTCCTTCTTTTCTAGTCTGGGGAAGCTTCAAAGTAAAGACTTTATATGTATCCTGACATTACTAAGTGAAGCAGGATGAATCTAGAGTGATTCTAAAAGTTATCTGATGAGATCAATAGCACAATAGATCCAATGGAGGTATAATAGATGCAGCCTAGTCTTCTAGTGGCACCCCTATTACCAAACCTAACCTAACTCATATAAAAACACATTTTTTGCCCTTACTTTGACATTTTGAAAATAGTTCGTTAATCAAACAAACAAAACCGCAATACCTAAACGGTAAGTATTGAATAATTACGAAGTGATTTCTTTTATTTCAATAATCGGACGTAAATCAATACAGAAGACGAAGGTCTACAGATTTCTAACTCTCTCATTACTTTAAATTCTTCCTTGGCGATTTTGAATTTTTCTGTATGTAATCTTCGCGATCGGACTGATGATAGAGTCCGTTTCGTAATAATACGATTCACGACATTGTGCCAGGACATTGGGCAAAAGAAAACATTTAGCAAAAAGACATTTGACAGGATTAGGATTAAGGAATTAAGGGGGGCGAGCAGCCTTTGCATTGCAACTATTTATTGGCTTATTTTGTACTGCTTTCATTGTAGTTCATCCAACAATCCTACACTTCCTAGGAGAAACAAAATATTTTTGGATGAAGTTTCTTCGAAGTCGGCTGACTTTAAGCAGTATGAGCTACAATGTTCAATGCAGTTTACAAAAATAAAAAATTCCAAGTGTCTATCAAATAATTCTTTGTGACTTAAAAAAAACCAAATCCATCCTGCATCCAAGAAAGGTGAAAGAATGAAGTTTAGTTTTAGTTTAGTTTTTTAGTTTACAATTTTTCATATTTTTCTTAATTTAATTTTAAATTCATCGCTAGTGCTTTTAGAAATTGTACTTCATCAATTTTTTTGCTTAATATTCTTTTCACCTTTGCGTCATTTCGTACATATTTTTTCCACCAGTTTGTAATTTTGCGATATAAGCCTTGACAAATAATATCTCTTTACGCAATTCCTCTAATAATCTGTAAATACCAATATACTCAGCATCAATTACCTTATGAATCCGATGATGTTAAGATTCGGCATTATTTTGAGTTTTCTGAATGTTAGCTTGATCCAAGTTAAAGCAGTTCTAAAGAGTGGGTGAACATAGACATAAGGCACCTTTATTTGCTGATCTACTATACTCGTATAAATAATTTATTTTGAATCAATCAGCAATCTATTTCCCATTCTCTCATCAACACTTTCATATAACTCTTCGAAGAAATATTTTATGATTCCGGATGCTGGTAAATAACTAAGTGCGAATAAAGCTCTCAATTTCATCGAAAAACGTGCATTTGTTTCTTTTTTGCGAAATGTCCATTTGATAAATTGCGAAGTGTCAATTTTTATTCAATTCCCACTTGCTAAAGGGGTTTTTTGCATTATATGTTTTTGTCAAATGTATATGCGGTTAAATGGCATTGGGCCAGATAGTCCTTTACTAAATTGCAGTTTCAAAAATACCGGATTCAAATTAAACTATATAGGGTAAGTGCACCAAAAGTCGGCCACCTTCCAATATTTTATGATTATACGTGATACCGGTTTATTCCACAAAATATTTTGAAATCAAGGATTTCATTTTCTGTTATTCCATGATGTTATAATTCATTTAAAGTACTTATTTACTATAAAATGGAAAAGCTGCCAAAAAAACTTATATAAATTCTGAATCACAACGTTTGCACCTTAAGTCTGCCATTGAAAATATGAAGTCGGCCACATATCGTCGGACGAATATTGGTTTGTCGTAAACGCCATCTGGTCATAATGGCCGAAACCACATTCTTATCTTTTACCATCAATTAAAAAATATCTGCACCATTGTTACTTCGATTTATTAGATTACTAAAACTGCTTGAATTAGGCTTCCTACTAAAGCAGTTTAGGAGTTATAATTAATTTAATTCAGTATGAGCTTGTCGTATACGCCAACTTATCAAAGGTTATTTTCTGTCCATATACATACGACATAATGAGAGCACATACGCCACTCCAACATTAAATAAAGTTTGAAATTGTATTTTCATACCGCAAAAGAATTTATATAATTTTATGAAAATTACCTCGAGAATGTTATATGAGCATAAAGTGAATGTAAAAAGTTCTGTATGGCAACACCAAGAAGGGGTTGCACAATTTAGTTAATTTTTTCAATGTCATTTATTTCAATTCAATTTCAAAAAAACATTTATTGCTTGAACTCTAGCTAAGCCTAATACAATAAATGTTCAATACCCACGGCTACAAAGCCATCTGGGCTCCTCACCTTTTCTTTTCACCTTTCCTTTTCAGTTTAGTGCTTCTTATATGCTAATTTTACAATTTTATTTTTTGTCTGCTATCTTTAATTTAGTTCATAGTTTTTCGAATGTAGTTTGTTTCACTTAAAGTTTTTAGATATATCTACAATTTGCCTTTTGCTCATGACTTATATCTAGGAAATCATTGTGGCTTAGAAACTATTTCCGCATCTAACATAAATCTAACAGTACATTACTTAAGCCTTAAATCCACATTATGTATTAGTTTAGTATGCGTACACTATAAAAAATAATATAACAAAAGAAAACAAGAATCACGTTTTGAGTGAACTAAGACTAGTGAATCTTATGAAAACCCTGTGCAAAAAATTTCAGCTCTCTATGTCGTGTCCAAATATATAATGAAACCCCAAAGTTTTGTATGGCAATACGAAGAAAATGTTGCCGGATTTGTCCCATTTTGGAGGCATAATTCAATAAATATTATCAGAGCTTATTATATTATTTTTGTTTAAGTGAAATCACTTTAATTTGTTTTATAATAGTGTTAGTACTTTGTAATAAGCATTACCAGATATTAATAATAAGGATAAAATAAAGAAACTGATTTATAATGAAAACATAATGAAAACAAGTTCCTTACGGAGCATGAAACAAGAGAAATAATAAACTTAACTCTAGTTCGTATACTCTACACTAAATTTGTTGAAATTAGTTAAAGTCGGCGATGTATCTAAATTATTTGTAAAAGAGCTCAATAATACTCTTGGTCTACTGCTGGTATAAAGCTAAAAAGCTGTTAATATCGGTAATATTTTCTTTTGAAACAGACTTACTTTTATTTTAATTTATATTTAATCAAAGTTTTCGCTGTTCCCAAAGTTTTCTCTTCCATTATAGTTTTAAATTCAAGTGAGATTAACTCAGATCTATCTTAAAAATTCTATTTTTGTAAAAGCTATTTGTGCAAAAAGCAAATTGCAAGATTTTTTACAGTACCTTTTAAGGTCTGATGATTGCCTTTGAATCAATTTAAGCGTTACATTTTTACAGGTCATATTTTTAAGATATCTTATTAGTGATAACGGGCTATAGATTTAAAGATTTTTAATGTTTCTATCTATACACTATGGACGCAGTAGTAAACTTCTTTCGTCGAGAAGTTTTGCTCAATAGTTTACAGATTAGTCTGATTGCGAAGAAAATACAGCAGGGCAGTTATTTTTTGTTTTTTTTTTTTTGCTTTGCGCGATGCAGGATCCACTCCCAAAAGGAAATGTACCGTCGCCAATGTTTTTATACTTTTTGGTTTACTAAGGAAAATTGTAAGCACGTACGACAAACCAAGTCTAAAATATTATTTTATTTTGTTGTTGTATGTTGATTGTCTTTCCTCAATTTTCTATGCACGTACTACATAACAAAATTGAATAATTTTTTTTTTGCTTTAAAGTATGTCTGTCGTTTATATACGTACGACAAATCAATACACAGCCAAAAATAGTTGCAATTTGCAAAAAAATATTGTCGTACGTTCTAAAACTTGGCGTTTACGACATACCAATATTTACAAGTGCTGATTTTTATGGATATGCGACAAAAGTGCTGCTCATTATCTCAGCAACCTTCAGAGTTAAGAAAAAACTGATCACAGATTCAGAAAGAACGCAATCAAAAATCTATATATCACCTTTTAAGTCAAAAACTTCCAATTTGGCGTATACGACAAACCAATACTTGGCCGACGATATGCTTGAAAAGACGACCATAAATGTTAAAAGGTACTATGGAAAAAAGAAAAATCGAAATTCAAAGAAACCAAAATAAAAATTTATTAGTAAATATGCATTAAAAAATAAATAAGAACGAAAATATGTATTAAAATTTAAAAAAATAAAATGCATAGATAAAGAGGCTAAAACAAGGGTGAAATCATCTTAACATAAACGCTGTAGAAATTCTCTTAATAATCTTAAATAGGAACATAATGAAAATTAGAAAAAAAAAATTAAACCTAAGCTTATGATATTGTTACGCGCCACAAAGTGACACAAGCAACATCTATTGGAAATGGAAACAACTTTAGATTAGTGACATCTTAGTAAACTTGGGGTCGGAGAACGGAATATTCAGGAAGGTTAATTTGTAATCCAGGAGGGGGAGTCTTATTTCAGACATGGAAGTGAACGAAGTAAACTATTTGGATTGCGATAATTAGAAGTACAGTACTAGCGATAACTATAAAGAGTTGATTTGATAATCGTTTGTAAATTTTTGAGAATGAACTGTAAAGTTAAGTAAAGAAAGAACTTTTGAATTATATCTGAGATATGTGTTTTAAATAACGAACTAAGGCCACGCTCGTAACAATATTATTAGTCTGTTATATATTTATTAAAGTAGTATCATAAATAACTATTTTTAATAGATATGAGTGAAAATGGTTCACAAATAAACCTTTGGAAGCATATGTTCATAGCGAATAGCAGAACAACCAATATTTTTCGTCTTTTCTTCGTCTTTCGTGGAAGCTTCTTATTCTTTCTTTCTTCTGTTCTTTTCAGACTCTCTTTTTTTCTTTTCAGACCCTGTTCTTTTCAGTCTTTCTTCCTTTCTGTTTACTATTTCTTCCTGCTTTTGCATCATTTTCTTTGTTTTTTTAAAATGTCTCTATATTTGCCTGAAGATATTGCAAAAGGATATCGATTTGAAGATGTTCCACTTCCTTGCAAATTCCTTTTATTAGTTTTAAATAAGCTTTGCTCCGGATAAACCAAGTGCTTTTCCAGATTAGATGAACAATATAAGGGATTGATCCTTTTAGATTTTGGAACACTGCACACTGGTATGTATCCTGGCTTTGTTGAAAAGAGCTTGGTTATTCAGTTGAAGTTCCAGGCACATGTGGATCCTTTTTAAATCAAAATCTATTGTATCCATTGGTAGGTCTATAGAAAGCACTAAATTTTGGGCAGAAGTATCTGGCAAAAACATCTCCATCCGAAATTAGATCGTATGTCCCATGAAAAAAATCTTCAAAAACCATTCAAGTTTGAGTAGCATCCGAAGTAATATTATATGTTTCAGTAGGAAGATCTGACAAGTAATCTAGAGAAGAACCATATCCTGCATTACATCTTCCATACATTTACCTTTTTGAATCTTCCGAAGAATAATTTCTGGATCAATGCTAAACTGCTGCAAACTCAGTGCGATGAACCTAATAACTTTTTCCGCATGATGAAAAATTTCTACTAGCTGCTTTTTTAATTTAATTTTCGGGTCTCAAAGCGATTTCGGGTAGCATTTAAGTTTGATATCCTATCTGTTAGACACTTAGAACTGTAGTAATTTTTACGAGGTAGTTCAAGGATTCTTTTTGGGATTCTCCGGTATGAAAAGTTCGATTATTTCATTTCTTTATAATTTTTATTTTGAGGGACTTAAAGAAATTCACTGCCTTTGGATTTAGGGGATATAAGCCGCACTTCCTAAATCCGTTTTTAATAGCACGAGACAAATTCATCGCACTAAGAGTTTTGTGAAAGTGTGAACAAAATGTGTTCTTTGTGAGAATGGAATTTGTATTCATTTGACTTATTTGCCACTCTCTTACTGTAATCTTCCATTCGAACTTCAGTGGTTTGAAAATACTCACATCCCCCGGTTGCATGATGTTAGTTGTGTTCGGTGAAAGAGAGTAAAGAATTGTTTTATTCGCGTCACAAAATTCGCTGATTTCTAATGTGATGTGAGACTTATGACAATCGTCAAATAAAATTACTGGTTTAGTAATTTTCATTTTATCTAACCACACATCCACTCCATTTGCCAGATATTCATAAAATGTCACGGCTCTCATCCATCCAGAGACTGACCTACCTAGAATCCAGTCTGACGGTAGACTATTCACAACATACTACCATGGGAGGCAGTAGTGCACCAGCGGCACTTTTCCTGTTTAAGGGCACATACTAAAATTAGTCTTGTCTCCATTTAAAATGCGGTTGGGATCAGAGAATATTTCATCAAATATTCTTGAGGGCCATTGAACCAATCCATTATGTCTTACTCATTTAGCACGACCTTTTGAAACACGGTAGGAAAATTGTCTTTTCATAAAAGCTGCAATCCAAGCTCTTCCTGGACGGTTATCTTTGAAAGGAGCTTGCCGCTTATCTGTCTCCATTATTTTTTGAACGGTGTTTTGAAGATCTGCTGGCTTCAAAGGAAATTCACATTTGGCAATATTGCAACACCAATCAACGAGCTTTTGTTCTTCTGTTGGAGTCAGTACAGGGTCACGACCCATTTTCTCTATATTTTCACTTTCCGATCAATTTGTCTTGAAGTGTTGTCCTGGGGATCCTAAATTGCCAACTTGCCTCTCTTATACTTATATTATTCTCCCTTATAGCAAGTAGTGCTTTTGTTACATTGTTTTTTTTTTTTCATAAAGACAATGTTTTCTTCCTTTTGCAGCCATTAATTAAGCTGTAAATATGATTAAATGTGAATAAGTTCTTTAAAATACATAATAATGCAATATATATGCACATTGCTAATGGTTTTTCTATATTTCTAAATCAATCAGTAGCTACTTAATAGAAACTATAGATCACTGTGGCCGACTTCAAGGACATAACCCAAATTTAACGATTCTAAAGTGGCCGACTTTTGAAAATTTTTAAATTTAAATGAACGTTAAATCGGCCGGGTTTTATTTAAATATCGGGGCGTTTTCTAGTATAAAATTATGGCCAAATTAATTTAAATTAATTTATATAAATACTACATACTATATAATATACTAGAATCAATACCATATACATGTGATACTTACTATTTTCTTTACCACTAATCACTTGAAAAAGCAAACCACTTTAGAACACACTTTAACTTTCTTGTGGGCACTACACTAATGACAGGCATTATTATCAACCTTGCGGTGATAGACCGGCTTAAAATTCTGGAACCAGTTTAACAGGTAAAAGGGTATCGCAATTGTGTCCCTTTCATCAGTTACACATTGGTTTTTTCTTATTTTTTACATTGTAATAAAAAAGTGGCCAACTTTATGAACTGGCCAACTTTGGCTGCATTTACCCTATAATTAATATTTACCAACCTATAAATATGCAGTCCTCCCCATCCATCACCACACATATATAATATTCCTTGTAAAAATTATGTTTGCCCTTCGAAAATGCCCTAAAGCCCGTATTGATTTTCTTTCACTTAAAAAAAAAATGCCCAAAACATTTTTATTTTTAAATTATTATTTTATTAAAAAAAAACATATTTTTTTTTAACATTTTGACTCTTAAATAAATAAACAATAAAAAACGGAGAGTATTATAAACAATAATAATAATAAAATAAAAATCTGAAGTCCTGAAAATAACAACACTGGCTATGTTCGTTGACAGTCTACAATTTTTCACCGCTTAAGCTTAACATGTTGTAGTAATTGTGATCTGGGAATCGCTCCAGCTCGATGTAGTCCATTTCCGTGTGAAGTAGCTTATCGAGCAATTGAACTAATTCCGAGAATGATGGTCGCTCGTTGGGATCTTTGGCCCAACAGTAATACATGATATTGTAAAGCTCTCGACGGCAGTGGTCAGGCTTTTCCAATCGATATCCGTCCCTAACCTATAAATGTACACACAAAAATGGACAAGGGGGTTAAAATTACATTGGCACAGTTAGCTCTTCTCATATTCTGGATGTTGGATAAATGGGAAACGGGATGGGGGGGGGGGGGTGAATTTCTATGCATATGTATGTACATACATATGTCCATACACAAAGTTAGGTATTATACGTAACAGGGAACATATTGTGTAAGGATAAAAAAAAAAAACAAATGGACTGACCGGATGCATTTCAATGCAATATCATTAAGGATTACCTTTTTCATGACATCTGCTGCTGATATTCCTGGATATGGCGTTGAGCCCAGTGTCACTATCTCCCACATCAGAATCCCAAAGCTCCAAATGTCTGATTTAACCGAAAATATATTGTCGTAAAGTGATTCTATGGCCATCCATCTGCAAGTAAACAGGAAATATTTTAACTCGTGTCAATGGAAATTACTACAGAGCAATGGGAATTAACAAGGTGGCAATAACTTTGGGATATATATACTTAACCTACTACAATATTTGCAACGACTGGATCGGGAGTACACATTAATTGAATCCTTGGCGTGTATACAGTTCACAGTTATGTTTGTCTGCATTTTCGGGATTAATTAGGATCAATGAAGTGAGTTAAGCATATTTATTGAAATAATTTAAAATTTTTAAATATCTTGAATACATTGCAAATAAATACGAAATATTTCACAATAAAGGTACACAGAGATAGACTTTGGCCTCTAGAGACCTTTTTTTTCGGTCCCTGGAGATGCAGAGTTATACATGATTCATACATATGTATACATTTTGGAGACACAAAAAGTCTCTTAAAGAGACCAAATCTCTTTTTTATCTCCGATCTCCCGTCGTTTATTTCAAAACAAAGGGGTCTACATGTTCGGTCTCCGAAGTTTGCCAATTTTTTGTCTCCATGTCTCCGGAAACTATTTGTATGTTCTGCTCTATCAGATAACTGTACTCGAAAAGGAAAAAGAATAGAGGAGAGTGAGTTTGACAAAATGTTACAAAAAAAAAAAAACAAAAACTATTTGTTAATTTTTCTCACATTTATTATAGGGTCATTCCATAGAAAATCGATCAAAATTCTCACTTTGCCAACCCGACCATCATTAATTTGGTTCTTCATTTGCTGATAGTTATGTAATTATGAGATAAAAATAATATTAATGTTAATGTTAAGAGTAGGGGCGACTAGGTCTCCAGGATCTTGCGGACATCGCGACCAGAGTTGATCTATTGTGCCTTTCCCTAAGGTGGTTGGCAAAATAGAGTCTTTTAACGAGCTCGATTATTGCTCTTGGGGTTAGATTGCAGACTTTATTTGGAGAGATAAGTGTTCCTCCAGATATTTGCAGCCTTATAACTTACATCATGGTTTCATCCTCCTCTTCGCACAGTCAACACAGTTCACTATCGGATTTCATTATCTTCTTCATGAAGTGACGGAAGGGGTCATGACCAGTGACTGCATTAGTAAACAGTCTGAGTGACTGTCTGCTAAGTCCAATAAATTGTCGCGTCTGGAGGAGAGAGAAATTGAAGAATTTCTTCGCCTGCTTCATATCGGACGCGCTACGCCAAAGAAGATCCGGTTGCCCATTTTTCCACTTAAACAGTTTCCCCCTAAAGTGGATTTTTGAGAGGCCAAATGTCAGGTAGGGGCCAGTACACGGACATTGAGCTCATGTTTTACCCAATTCGTCCACTTTTTCATTATCGCGCACTCCTTGGTGTTCAGGAACCCAAACCCAGGTTAATTAGTTGTCCCTAGGCAGTAGCTGGAGTTTCGAGTAGCAGACTAGTTACGACTCAAAAACTTGAGAGGAAAGAGCTAGGAACGCAGCTTAGCTTTTTGCACAGATGTAGATGTTAGAGTTCTTGCAGCCCTTTTTTAGGCTTTCCTGAGCTCCAACCTCTATAACACAGGCTTTCGTCTGAAAAATTGAAGGTAAGGCACCAAGCGAAATTGACAGTTCCACTTCTAGACCAACCACCTCTGCACCTGTTTTGCCATTTTGCCATCCTTCCGGGATCCATCAGTATACCAGACTTGGGGTCGACGCGGGATCTGGAGCCCTATGTCTATTATCAAATTTTTTTTTTTTTTTTCATTAATGACGTTTACCCCGTAAGAAAGTATGGATCTGACTATATCCTGAAAGATCCATAAGGTCATTTTGGGGTTCAGACCCCAATTTTTCCCGAAAAGCCTGTGGTATGAGCTGAATGCCCACATGGCTTTATTAGTTATCATTTCAAGGTTGAGATTCCAGGTAAGCTTGCTGTCTGGGATTACTCCTAGATATTTTTCTCCTTTGGAATATTCTATTGCAATCCCATTTAACTTAGGAGATGGAATCTGGAGGCTCCTTTTTTCTAGTAAAAGGAGCTAATACTGTTTTACCTGCATTTATTGATAGTCCCATTTGTTGGTACCTTTGGTAACGACGTTAAGGGTAGTTTGCATTAGCTCGGGCAAACCTGATTCAAACTTTCCTTTGACACAAATGACAATGTCATCAGCGTATCCTTGGGTCTTAAAGCCAACAGAGATAAGAATATAAATATTTTTTCTTGTCAGGCGATTTATAGCCTGAACGAATGACTTTTAAATCCGTAAAATTTGGCCGATTTATTATATGCTGTTATATTCAAAAAATCATAATTATCATCTGTAGTAGATTATTTAACAGAAAGACGTCAATTTTTCAGGGAAAATTATATAAAAAATGCCTTTAATAAGGAAAAAAATTAAAGATAATAAAAATATCGCAAAATGCATCCTTTTTTTTCAAATTACTGCTCATATTGTTGTTATCAAATTGTTAAATTCTTGCAATGGACTTGGAAAAGAACATTTTTTGGTCAATCACACAAATTTGTTGTGTTATCCTTTATATCCCATAAAATATTTACAACAAGAATATTTAAATTTTTTTTTTTTACGGAAGCATACTTGAAATAATTCTTTCTAACAATTTCTCATTTACTAATTAACAAAGATCTCTGGAGATCTAATCTAAAGACCAAACATAAATTTTGTGTATACACTTCGGAGACGTTGTCTTTGTAGACTTTTTCCTTATGGTCTCCAGAGCCCTACTTTTTTGATCTCCATAGACAAAACTTATGTTTGCTATATTTTGTTGCTTTAGCTCACGAATACTTTAGGTCGCTTAATCTTAAGGAGCTGTTTTTTACTCTCCACCACTTCAACAGAATTGTGTTACAAATTACTTTGCTCTTGATAACGTATCGATTAAATACGTCTCCTTCGACTCTACTTTAAAATACTTTCACTTGGCTTTTTAAAAAAATTATTCACTTTTATTTATCAGTTTGAACAAATTATTGACTTTATAACTAGAGAAAGTACAAATAGCTTTAGAAAAAGCTTTTCAATCGGTACCAATATGTTGGAAGCAAATGAAGAAGTTAAGCATAAGGAATGGGAGGTAATTGAGAAGGGGATGGGCTGAAGGAGGTCTCTTTATGTATTTTAGAATTTTTACTAATTCCGTCTCACTAAACCTTTCCTACCTTCTTTACTGCTATTTTCTTTATCCAGAGATTAGAGATATATTTCTTTGCAAAAACACGAGAGCGGAGCAAACCATTTTAGCATTGAGCAGTAAAGTAAAGCAAAAATTGTTGTTTATGAAGCAAAGCATTTAGAGCATCGTAGTTTTCAGAGCAAATCCAAGTAATGAAATATGCTTATGGACTTTTTCAAACAAGATCAAAGCAAAGTAATAATTAACAGCAAAAAAAGACTGAGAGAAATCACAACGAAAAAGTTCGAACATTTTAAACGATGAAAGTAAATCTTTTATCAGCTCAATCATATTAAATTATCCGCCGTACAATGAAGATTCTCTTCACACATATATTTTTGATAAAAAATCTACAAAAGAACTACATTGAGGCCCAATCTATGTGCATTCTGTTAACCCTCCGTTGGGCATATGTTCTACTTGTACAGGGTGTTCCAGGAAAAGTATGCATGAAACTCCTAAAAGATTAGGTGATTTACAATCGAAAACGTTCGGTATATTAATTTTTTCGAATTCATGTTATTTTCGAAACTTTGGATTTTTTCGAAAATGTGGTCTTTGCAATGTTTTTTTGATTGTAACTAAGTTAGTTTTGCTTACTAAACCACAATTTTGGTCGTATTCGTATTACTGCTGACTTTCATTTATAATAACTTGCTTTCAAAAACATTTGTATAGATAAGTAAAAAATTAACGATATAATTTCAAAAATTGTTTTCCCTCCGAAAAATTATATTCTTTCAGGGTAAAAATTAGTAAACTGTTTTGTACCAATAGAATATTCCGAAACCTTTCAGATAAATACAACATTATTAACCTTTCTCAACAGGAAAAGATATCTTACAAATATACTTCGGCCTTACTTGAACGAAATTATTTCGAAATTTAATTTTTTTTATAATGGTGGTAAAATTATAAGCAAAAAAATCGAGTAAAACCTACTTCATAATTTCAAAATTTACGTTTAAGACTATTAATAACATATTTTATACAATTTATTTCAATCTGTTGTTATTAAATAAAACAATTTCGAACTTCACGTGTGAGTGTCCAATAAACTCTCCCAGAAACGTGCAATGAAGACAAAACACAGAGCCCTTTAAGGTGCAGGTATCGCACCAAAAATAGAAGGTCAACCATGGCTCAAATCAAATCATAAAAGTTTTTATATGTCATCTCTTTACCTAACACATATCGCCGCCTAAAGAAATAATCTTGCATTGGTATAAAAATTCTCCAGATGTAAAGAAATATTGGTATTTTTCCAAGCACGCGATCAAAATTGAAATTATAATTATTCTTATGACATTTTTAATGTCTTGTCTAGCCTATAAGTATGTTCCAAGTAAGTGGGCGCAGAGAGTACTTGAGCTAAGCTAACAATATTGTATTTGTCTGAAAGGTAATTGATTAGGGATATTTTCTATGGGTAGAGAATACTTTGCTAATATTGCTACTTTAGGAGATTTTTGACCCTCAAAGAGCATAATTTTTCGGAGAGAAAACAATTTTTGAAATTAGAATCTCACTAATCCTGCACTATTAAAAATAAAATAAAATATTGGAATGTTCGGATTACTGGATTGTATCGAAAAATTCATAACAAATAAAATAAAGGATTTCATAAAGGGATTACAATGTATTTGTGTTCATGTTCTACACGTTTTTCTTATAAAACATATCTCAAAATTAACTAGGATTACATAATTTTAATATAATCCTTAATTGAGTTCTGTTTTTGTGCAACTTGTAGTCCTTGTTTAAAAACCTTTTCCCGCAACAATTAAATGCTGCATCTGGGTTTTTTAACTTTTACAGTTGTAGTATTTGGTGGCTCCAATATTTCTACAAGGCTTTCTTCTTCTTGTACTGCTTCACATATTTTTTTATCTGTCATAATTTGCTCTGTTTCTTCGGTCCCTTCAAACCAAGAATTTAAATCTTCTTCACTTGTCTCGAATCCTCTTTCTGACAAATTTTGCTACCAATCGGCAATAAGTAGATTATCTTCAGGATCCCATTTTTCTGTTTCTTTTGATACAGTATTCATTGTAGGACATAGCTTTTTCCATAATGATTGGATTAAATTAGGTGAAACAGAGCTCCATGCATGAGTGAGAGAGAATACAACATCCTTCAAATTCAATTCTTTGAGGCTCTGCGTTATGTCACCATCCCGAGAAATAATATGAATGAGCAATTAATTTTTATAAAAAGACTTTACTTTCTGGAAACATTTTGATTCATCGGCTGCAATAAAAGTGTGCAGTTTTGTGGTAGGAAGCTGGTTTGGATATTGCCATCACTGATCTAAGTTCTTGTTCATTTGGGTGGCCTGTAGCATTGTCAAGTACGAGTAAAGCTTTTATGAGCAACTTGGATCTTTTCATAAACTTCTTCACTTCTTTATGGAACCATTCACTAAATACCTCTCTCATGACCCAACTTTTAAATTAGTTTTTGTATCAGACTAGCAGGCAAATGTTCTTGAGAGCTCTGGGATTTTTAGCTTTACCAATCACTATCAAATCCAATTTGTGTGTTCCTGTAGCATTTAAACACGGCATAAATACGATTCTATTTTTACTCACTTTACGATCTGGTGTGCTCGCTTCTTTAGAGCATACGAATGTTTAATTGGGCAACAGTCTCCAGAACAGACCACTTTTGTCTGCTTTATATATTTGGTCAGGAAGAAGACCCAGTTCCTCTACTTTGTCTTTAAAATGCTGGATAAATGGCTGCACCACAGATTCGCCGCTTAATAATTTTTAACCCATCATTGGCACGAAAATCATCTTTTTTATTCATTTTTTATAAAAATCGATTGCTTTTGCTTTCAGAATTTCTCCCGATACAGAAATGAGCTTAGAACGCACTTGCATTAAGCACATGTAGAGAGCGTTTTCTATCTTTGGACAATCACCAACTCTTAATGTTTTACGCTCTCCTGGTCCAGACTTCATCATCTTCACGTTGTCCACTATCTTTTGTTTTTTTTTTTTTTTGCTTACGATCGGGTAGCACGCCCAACTCCATATTCTTTTGTCAATTTGTACATGTTTTCTCCACTATCTAACTTTTTTTAAATGTCCATTTTATCTTTCAAAGCTAGAGTCTTGTGTTTCCGTTTATTTGACATTTTTAAGCACACTATTCTCACTTGAAAAGAGCACGTGATAAGTTTTGAGGTTAGACTGCTTGACAAGGACGGCAAAGATTAACCAATGAGAGGACAGGACACAGAAGAGATTATATACACCGAAACAAAATGGCAAATGATTCATACACTCATAAAATGTTTCCGTGCTTTTGTGAAAACACGTTTTTCTGCAATATGTATTGAGACAGTTGTACCCACCCTGTTTACCCGATTATCATGAGTGCACTGATGATTGGTTGGATGAATGTAATGCTGATTTTTGTTCTAGCACCGGGACTAGACTCATTTATATACTTCGCAATTCTATGATTGCTCAACACCATTTGTCTCCCTCTCACTCATACATTAGATGCTCTAGACAAACAGGACAGTATCCATATAAATTTATTGATGAGCTGATAGATTAGATGAGCTGGCGAAGAAACTCATCGAGGCACTCAGTATAAATCACTTGACTAAAAAGTTAGGTTAGTTAACATAAAAGCCCCTGCCCGTACCGGTACTAAAATTTTGTAAACTGTTAAGCGTTGGCTACCATGGAAGTGTTTGTTACTGCAATTGTATGATATTTAAACAGCACGTGCTTTTGTTTACTTTCGTTTTGAATGAAAGTCAGAAGTAATACGAATTAAACAGTAACAAAATGGTGGCTAAGTAAGCAAAACTAACTTAGTTACAGTCAAAAAAGCCTTCCGAAGACCACATTTTCGAAAAAATCTAAAATCCTCGGTAATTTCAAAAATAACATGAATTTGAAAACAATTAATATAACATTTTCAATTGCAAATTACCAAAAATTGTAGGAGTTTCAGTAATTCGTACTTTTCTTAGATCACCCTGTACACATTCGAGCGCAACGTATGACAGATTCAGTTTTAAAAATAACTTCTCAAGTTAAATCTTTTAAATTTCTATAAAACCTTCAAAAATATTGCGAATTAATAACTGCGAATAAATTAAAAATTACTCTGTAATATCTTTTTTTTTTTACATCCTAAAAACTTTATCGTGTATTCTAAAGCAGTTAACGTACTGCAAATAGTTGAAACTATTACACCCGACGGAGGGTTAAAAGTAATCATTAATCCTCGATCCGAATTGTTAATTTCCGGTCATTGTGTCCAACATTATCGTCTTTCATAAAAGAATCAGTTCAATGCAACAAGAGATGAAATTTGACAACATTTGCAGAACGGAGCGGAAGCATCATGCTAAAATTGCATTTGTTGGAGAATCTTAACCTTCTTAAGATTAAACTGAGCTGACCGACGCACGGTAGCTATTGGTCATCTTGGCTCCTTCTGGAGTTATTTATTTAAATTGTGTGTTAAAGTTAACCTACAACGTCTACTTTTTTATCTAACTGCGCTCAATTTTACATACATATTTATATTACCACCTAATTGTACTACTTTCAATTACTAACTTAACTCTACTTAATAATTCCATGAAACAGTTGCTCGTATAAGCTTTATTTTAGGAGTATCGGATTAGTACGGCAAATTTTGGGCACAATGGACCCACTAGTGGTCTAAGTGAAGCAGACTAGGCACTTCTAGCAGCACCCCACCTCCTCCTTAGTATACGCAGCCTTGGTAGTTCCCCGCACTATTGCAAGATCTGACAAAATCTCTGATCGCAAATTTCGGGGCAAACGGTATACGTAGGTAGGGCATGGCTATTTTTTCAAAGAAATACTGATCTACTGTCAGGAAGTATCCTAGCCGTAAACTAGACACGTCGATTATCGATTGTTTTGGCATATCCGAAATGCTTTATTGGACAATGATTTCGTATGTAGATGAAGTTGTTGGCCTGCTTGCTTTTACCAATCATTTTTTCTTCACCTTTACGACTTTATAGATCGGTTGGAAAATATGATCCGCATGTCAGGAAAATTTGTTGATGTCGAGAATATTCCTAATATTTTCGTTTAACGGTTTTCTGTTTTTTAAATTCGCGATAGCCTGGGGGGAGGGCAATAGACTGTCTGTAAAGACAGTTATGCTGTCATCTTGTTGGATGACTCACCTATCTGCATCTCAGGCAGTCATGAGCAAAGTGTGCAGTTACATACGTATGTATCTGTCAACAACTTTTACTTTACTTCTCTTTACTTTCAGAAAATGATTTAGAGAATCAAGAGGGAAAAAAGGGAAACGTTTCGATACAGAGGTAATAACAGTTTTATACTTTGTATTCACACTTGATGAGTAATCAATTTTACTCCCCACTGTGGTGCCGAAGGTAAGGAAAAATCATACTATAACTTTAGCTGTAAAACTTGGAAGACTTAACTAGGCGAGTATCCAGACCTGCAGCCTGGGGGGTCACAACTAAAAAGGAGGAAAAAGTCGGAAGTAGTCGCTTTTAAATTTTTTTTATCATATTTAAGTTGGATATCAGAAAACCTAATTTTCGGTTTGATTTGGAAAATCTGTCGATAATATTATCCACATCAATGTCGATCTCAGAGTGGACAGACATTCAAGACTCATATCCAGAGACTCTTTCTCGTGGAAAGATTGTAGATGTGGACGCAACCGATTCGGTCATGGGTGAAGTAAATCACTGAAAGCGAGAGCTTGCATCTTGATTCACATTGAAAGGAATAGGAGTAGAAGTGCATGATATGTTACTGACTATTTCTTCTGATAGGAACTTAATTGATCTTGCTTTCTTCCGAAAAAAGTTGTCTTATCAGTCTTCTGCTTTCCACTTTTGCTACTATTTCTACCTCCATCGCTAACTAGTATAGCTAGTTTATTCTTCTCCTATAAATTAAAAGTAAACGTGAAGATAAATTAAACAACACTATACTTGAATTAATACGAAAGTACAAGCAAAGCAACGGCAACTACCGCTGGCAGAGAAAAACGAATGGTTTTTATTTTTATAGTCTTTCCGTTAACATTTTAAAGAAAATTTTAGAATCAATTTTAGTGGCATCAATCCAACTGATCGTTTTCAGCTACCAATAGTGTATAAAAATTCGAAAGAAAAATTATCAAGTAAATTCCTAAGAACAAAATGTATGGTTGCCAATGCTCATAAATATATTTAGCGACCCACATCAGTCAAAGCACCTGAATCAATATAACTCTTTAGAACCATTGACCGCCGCCAATAGTGCATGAAAAATCTAAAGAAAAATTTTCAGATCTTCCTAAGAAACCTGAATGCCTGTGCTCCTATCCGAATGAGTGAGCCACCAGAATCAATGCACCAATTCGTTTGGATCATTGTCGGTGAATAGTTATGCATTCAAAATCTTAAAAAAAAATTGTGTATTTCTAAGAAAATTTTAATGCTTTCCTGTGGTGAACGTAAAAATTTTGAACAACTCAGGATTGAATCAGTGTGGCTATGAAAAATCAACGGGTGGCTAGACCTTGATTACTGAAGCAACTGTGACTGCCAGAATCATTTTTTCGCACAATAATACTCCCAGCAAGGCTACCACCTGGGACTCCCAGAATTTTTGTTGCACTGCTCAACTTCAGCATATGACGCTAAAACTAAAAGCGACCGTACAAATTCTCCGAGCTCTATATAAGGAATAGTCTTGAACTTCATTATAATTGATAAGCATGAGAATGGCAATAGCGATTAGATTGGCACACAAGTACCAACCATACCCTACATTCTAATCGAGATTTTGTTGTTTCGATTCGCGTTTCGAATAATTTCTGGTCTGAGTCTAAACTCGGAAGTATAGTTTGCATATTAACAATCCTTAATTAAAATCGGCTGTAGTCGGCTATATTAAATTTTTTTTCTGCTATCTAAGTTGAAAATCGGCCAAATTAGCCGATTTTCGGCCGGATTGGCAACACTGAACTAAATGGCTTGGCTGGCTCTGAGTCACGTGCCATGGGAAGGGCCTAGCTCGGCAGAATTTTTGATGGACGACTGAAGTTATTTTCAGATACATACAATGTGTGCCCTTGACGGCCCCAAAAATGCATATAAATTCTAAAAAAAAAAACAAATTTCCAATAAATTTCTTAGAAAAAATTGAGACCTTCCCTACATCATTTCGAGCCATCATGGATTTTATATTGGAGCGAGAAATTGCTGTCGACCTTGACCAATGCCTAAAACTTCGAAGGAAGGAATTTCCAGTAAATTTCTAAGAAAAAATAGTGGCTTCCTTTCATCGAGTCGAGGCAACGTTTATTTTATATTGGACCGAGGCATTGCTGACATACCTTTTGGTAAGGGTACGTCTGCAGTAGTGGCGCCTGTAAAATACAACAAGGTAGTAAGTCAATATTTGTTTCGCAATCACTAGATAGTTCTTTCTATAGGAAGGATACAATTTTACGACAGAAACTAGTTCACAACCGTCGTCTGTCCAGGGCATAATTAATGAATTTCCTTTCACATCAGCAGATAGGATTTAAAGGTAATTAGTTATTTCAAAATCAATATGAATGATTAAGTCCGAATTCAAATGTACGAAATAATTTAGCATAATAGCAAAAATAATCGTATAATTAGTCAGAATTGAGCCAGAATCGAAGCACTCCGAAAAAGAGCGGGTGAGCTTTGGAATGAGAATTTTATGACTGATTCTATGAAATCCATCAGCCTTTACAGATAAGATACAGAAGTTAGAGAATCCTACTAAGTTAATATTAGTTGATTAACCTTCCGTGAAGAAGACTTACTGAAATGTTCTGAAAAACAGTCTTAAGTGGAAATTCCAACAAGCTTTTTCTAATAGCGGATATTGCTCTATTTTTTAGTTGTGATTCTAAACAAAAAGTTATGACAAAAAATGATATATTTGTATACTAGGAAAAACGATTTGACAGCTGTCTTCTTCTTCTTCTTTGTCTTTATTTTATGGATTTTGTTGGAAACCCTATACAGTTTTACTTCAATCTCTTAGCGCTCATTTCTTATCTAACTTCGTTCAGGTCGTCTATTAATCCCATTCCTTTCAAACAATATTACAACAACACCTAACTCGTCCGAAAATCCTTAGGTAAGAAAAAGAGTAAAAGATCATTCAAAATATTTTATCCTCGTGCGACGAAATTTGCTATTGAAAGTTTACACCTACATTTAATCTTTTAAGATATTCTGCTGACCTGCTTTGGAAAATGCACTAAATTACAAACGAAGGAATTTTTAGATTCTTTGACTTCCATTTGCTCTCAAAACTGCATACATAGGAGCTAATACCTCTTGTAAAACCCATAAAACACCTTCTAGGGTAATCCTGTTTTTTTTTTCAACATAACCTTTAATTTCTATTTGAATCTCTATTTGGCTGGCACAGATGTAAACCTGAATGCAGAAAGAAAACCTTTTACATGAACTCAATTTTAAATGAAAAGAAAAACTGAAATAAGCAGCAAGTACCAAAAGGGAATTTTAAAAAGCAAATAAAATGCAGATGTGATTCTGTGTTGCAATCCTCTTAGGTTCTTTACTGAATAAAAATAAACAGAACCACGAACTAAGGAATCCTTAGAGAGCTGCTACTTGTAAAATTATTTGAATGGAAGTGATACAAACTCGTCCATAAAAGGATTCTTCTGACTCCAGCATAAAAACTAACACACGTTCGAGAAAAATCAGTAAAGATTTCAAGTACACGTTGTAGAAAGAAAAACCAAATCTTCTCGCAAATTGGCAAACCATAAGAGAAAAAATTAACCCAGCAGATCGGCATAATTCGTTCATTTATGGAAATTTTTGTGTATCCTGATCTGAGAATCTTTTCCACGATAAGATTTTTGTCATCATCCTATATACTTGCTATATATTTCTTCTCTAAAAAAAAAAAAACAAATCTCCTCTAAGAAAATTACTGAAGTGCTCACCTGATTGGAAGTTTTCCTTCGCTTTTTCGTTCGTACACTTTCGAGGTAATAACATCACGTGCAAATCCGAAATCAGCCACTTTGCACGTATGATCGTCCGTTATCAGGACATTCCTTGCCGCTAGGTCTCTGTGAATTATCTAAAAGAGAAAAGAAAAGAAGAATTCTCATCAGTACGCAATACTCTTACATGTCGGAATTTATTCGTTTTTCATCCCTCATTTGAAAATTCTTCCTCAGCTGAAGTTAATTCCTTACACAAATTGCATAGAACAAAATTCTGCCTAATGGTTTTCTACTTAGGTGGTATCTTATGAAATCCAATCTAGGATGGATTCGTTGGATAATGATGGAATTTCCTATTCTGCCCAATATATGCAAATCAACTGTGATTGATACTTACCCCTCTGGAAGTTAGAAAATCCATTCCACGTGCCACTTGATACATGAATGATGTTAAGTCGCTTGACGTCAGAATATTCGATTTACCATGTGTGTTTCCGTAGTGCCTGCAGGATATACATATAAATGTTGAAGGATTATCAGAAATGCGAAAGATGCAAATTTTGGGTATTCTGTGGTGAATCACAGTACGCATACACAGCACATTCATACATGAATAGATATACAAATCCAAGCACCATGATTGAACCAAAATGGGGTGTACTAACATACATATATATACACACATAGATCGTTATGATAATAAATCGAAAACACTATATAAGTTACCTTTCTGCACGCGAATTTCTCAGATACGTCTGTAGTTTACCACGATTTACATATTCGATTATCACAAAAATTGGATCCTTATCAGTACAAGAGCCAAGGAGGCGGACTACATTTACATGAGGCTCTAGTGACTTCATTACCTGAAAGAAATGGAGAAATAGTTAGATTACATTCGGCACACACATAAAATATGAGGTTTCATATATACAAGGATGTAAGGGGAGGTAGTACAGAGTCCTGTGTTGAATAGGAAAATTTTTGATTTAGGTTAAAATGCTAATAGGGCCGCTTTGTAGGACTAACTAACTAAAATTTCATCACCTCGAAAAAAACCCTTTGAGATTTCTCCACGTTTTATGCTTTCATACATACAAACATATATCCACAACAGTTTTTTGCTATATAAGCAGAGGGAGGAAATAAACGGTATTTTAAAAATCGCTCAGCTAAGTTCATTTTTACTACATTTATATTCACAGCTTAGTTGACTTTAGTTGAATTGAAACGCTAGAGTCTGTGCCATTGATTATGTGTAAAAATCTTGAAGCTCTAGTAAATTGTATACATAGATACCACATCTGGTGAAAGTCATTTTGATGCTTAGTTTCTGATCTAGAAGCGAAATTAATGAGATTAGCAAAAATCCAAAAAAAAAAATTGCCTAAGTTAAATTTTCGGTTGATAGATAAAACCAGAGTACGAAAGTGCTCACTCGCGAGCGGCTCCTGAATCCTGATGCGGCTCGCTAACTCCTAAAATGCTCGAGAGTAAGAGCCATTTTGTTTACAATCACAAGTGGCTCTCACTCTCGACCCAAGCAAGAGCCATTTTAGCGGCTCGTGCTCACGATCATAAGCCAAAAAATATAATTAGGTGCTCTCGCTCGCGAGCCCGAGCCGATATATCGCTGTGCGTGTAAGTTTAAGAGCTACATATTTGCTCGCACAAATGAAGCAAGCTCTTTGCGTATAATTGAACAATTTTCTTGTTTTAAGTACACTGCCCCTTGCTCATTTTTGTTCAGTCATGCAGTGAATTTGATTATGTTCAGTAAAATTTCAGTTAGGACAATGGAAAAAACCCAAAACTTGTAAATACTTTCATTTTTATGATTAGGAGCCGAATCGGCTCGCTTGCGAGCCCGAGTGATTTAATGGCTTGGGCTCACGAGCAAGAGCATTTAAGTAAAAATTTTTAACTCAGGCTCGGGAGCGAGATCGTTTAAATTAAAATTGTTTGACTCCGACTTGCGAGCGCTCTTTCGATAGCGGCTCACAAGCGAGCATTTTCGTACTTTGACAAACTCATAACCCAAAATAACGTCTTCATATAATTGAAATATAACGTAAAAAGTACTCGTAATGTCAACATTCACTCTATCATTAAGGTAAGTAGCCCAACAAATTTTATCCATACAGCTGTCGACATCTGCTTTTACAAATGTGAGCTGAACTCGTAGAATGCAAGGCAAAATTTTACAGGAAAATTGAGATTTGTACAATTAAGTCAGTTTCCATTTAGAACAATTCGATTAAGTCTTTTCCTGAGCTGAATTGTATTGAATTAATTAATTAATTAAAAGGAAAAAAACAGAAATTTATAGAATTTTAATTAAGTGTAAGAAAAATCGTCATTGTCAAAACATGGTTTTGGGTCTTCTTCGTCCATCAAAAAACTAATTTTAAACTTTTAGAGACCAATTCCAATCACTTCGATTCTTTCCAAGGTTATTGAATCTATCATTAACTCAAAATTAATGAAGTATCTAAAAACTAATCAACTCATCAACGATCTCCAATAAGGCTTCCGGACTGGACGCTCATCTGGTGACTTGCTGACTTTTCTTACAGAAACTGTTAAAATCGTAATCTCCAGAATTTTGGTAAGTCCAAAATTGTTGCCTGGATATTTCAATGGCCTTTGATAGAGTCTGGCATTTTACGATTTTAGCCAAACTTAAAGTACTTGGACTATCCCCTCCTCTTCTATTATGCACTGAAATTGTTTAGATTGTGTTACTTCTGAAATATATTGGATTTTTGAAAAGGTGTAAGAAATTTTTGGGCCCGTCTTATCTAGTGCTCCTCTGCAACTCCTATATTAGACCTATAATGGAATACAATTCCCTTATCTGGTCCAGGGCCGGTCGCAGAGGTTTTTATTGCTTTATGCATGATCAATGTTCTGATAAAATATCTGATCTGTTCCTTTGTAGTTAGATTCCTGTATATAATACTCGCGCTGTAAGCCACACACATCCTTTAAAATACATTTGGCTGTACAATAAAATCCCGAACTGTAAATGTGAAACAATCTATCTTCTGTCTTTGCGCGGACTTACAATCTGCGAAAGTTCAAAGGAGACATACCCCAGCACCAGTACCACTTTCTTCATATCCTGTAATTATATTCTTTTTCTGCTTCTTTCCACACTGTGCTTTCCATCTCATACTATACCCTGAGCTTGGCTTAATAATATAAGAAAAAGAAAGAAAATGAAGTTACTTCTGAAACATGCCAGTCCAAACGGCAATATTGCATAAAAAACTAAGTAACAATTGTTGAGTGGAAAAATATTAAAAGCTTAAATCCTATGAAAAAAATCTGATCGAAACTACATCCTTGCACGTTTAACGTGTCTTAACAATTTTTTCTCTGAGATTAGTTTTTTTAGAAGGTATATCTGATTCTCTGCTTGGAGCTTCATTTTTCATAACTCCATATTGAACACAAAAAGAAAATTTTGATCTAGCTGGAATTTGCTAAAGTCATACTACTAGAAAAAAAAAACATTAAAGTAAATATTCCATGTAATATGAGACCTATAGGGAGATTTTTATTCAATTCAACTGATTTAATGCTTACAAAAAATAGGCAATATAGGTAAGTATAAGAAGATAAGTTCAGCAGTTGAGTATTTGCACTCCTATCTATTATATTTATGTAATATCAATATGTCAGCACCGGTGAAAATTTCTCTCAAAGTAAGCCACTCTAGACCAGTGTGCCTCAGGGCTCGATTCTATGACCCTTACTATTCTGTTTTACATATCAATGATTTGGTTAAGTAGTATACAGTCAAACTCTTTTCGAATGATGTACATTTTTGTGTATGGTAGTAGGTACTGCTTCAGTTAATAATCGATTTAACTCTGATTGTTTTTTTTTTTATTGTTAAAAAGGTCAAACAGAATGAATCTATGGTCAATCCATTTATGTAAGGCGCAGTAAGTCATTATTTTCAAAACTACATATTAAAGCAATATAAATTATCTTTGACAGCATGTTTTGCTAAAATATTCACAGAAATGAAGGATCCTTGGACGCATTCTGGTTATACACCGAAAGAGAAATTCGAATTTCTTCTAGTGCCTATTTTTTCTAATGCTAATGCTATTTCTTGCCATCTGAACAGTGCTTGCGAGCAAATGTAGAGAAATGTAGTGTATGATTCTTGTGATAGATCTATAGCAAATGAATCTATGGGGTATAATGGACCAGATAGTGACCTAAGTTAAACAGGCTAAGATTCATCTTAGCGGCACCCTCACAACCTTACCTATCTTTAACACAAATCGCTTTTTCATCTATGGAATTCAAATTTGAAATTTATTACCATTTTAAATTCAAAAATTAATCTGCTTATAATTTCGGGAGGTTATCGTTTGTTGACTTTGCTAATACTCCCATACATACAGACATCTCCAGAATAAAATCTTTCGTATTAATTTTTACGTTAGATTGTTTAATAATTAGCGTTAACTTCTATTTCTTCAATTAACTTCTTAATTTCATATTATGCTTTAAAACCCTGCGTACTTGATACAGAAATCGTAGTAGAGCTCTACTGTAGAATTTTTAGTATAGAAAATTTTCCTATGGAAATACAATTTTGTCTGTTTTACTTCTATAATTTCTCTGCCAAGAAATTAAGCTAATTTAATATCTCGGTAGAGCTCCACCTACTGTTTTGCAGATAATTACATCACATTTGAAAATGTAACTTAAGCTTTGATTACAAAGTGTATATGGTTTGAGTAAACAATTGGATTTGTTGAGTAAACAATTACTCATCTTACAATGGAATTAAATTTCAGTTGAGAGTAAAGCTGAATAGTGAAAAGACGACTAGATTGTAAAATAACAAAATAATTTATTATGTTTGCAGAAAATGCAGATCTGTGAGATATTTCAAGGAAAAATCATATTTAACGAACTTTATCTTAAGTTCGTACAAATTGCACGAAAATATTTTATTATCTTCAGTAATTTATAAGAAAAACTTATAGTTGGGCACGAAATTCAGAAGGAAAATTCCCAAAAAAACAAAATTTAAAATTAATTTATAAAATTCAGAAAAGCAAAATCAAGAAAAACTTCCAAATAAAATACACAAAGGATTTCTTCTCCTGTCTTATTTATAGGTTATGGGTTAATGGGTATTACCCACTGACATATATAAAATGGACTACTGACATACCTGAATTTTCTTATATTATTTGACATTATTATCGGATAGCTTTTCTATAGTTGTCTTTTTCATTCCGCTGAACTTCAAATAATGAATTCTACACAAAATCCACCATAGTCTAGTTTCAGCTCAGTGGTTTTCCAAATGAACATATAGAATTGAAATAGATGGCAATACAATATTTGTAATCCTTTCTCTGTCCCCCATATCTACTTTTAGGGACAGCCAGGCAAAAATTGCTTAATTTTATTTCTTTAAAAATCAAGTTTAAAAAATATTTGATCTTGTCGGAGATAAGCTTCCAAGAATAGAAATAATTTCGAATGCAACTTTAATTTGTTGAACTTTTAATATGAATACTAAAGCGAAATTAAAACTTGAAATTAAGATAATTGCACACCCCAACTCACAGTAATTCGCTCTCCAACAAGCCAATGTCAGAAACGATAAATATGCTGAGATTCATTGCATTGAAGTCGACTACTGTTTCATTTATATGATGGACTGAATCAATCCTGAGTTCAGTTCAGTACCAGGCCCATACCTATATATGTTGAACTGAATTAAGATCGATCTGGTCACAGTTAATGTCATTTATAACCTTTATATTTATCTTCCGAAGTATTTTTATGATATTCTTCCATTTTTAAATAAATAAATAAATTATATATACTTTAATTGGTCCCTAATTCTACATAATTATAACATAAAACTGGATTCAGTCAGTTACTTAAAAGAAAATAATTGAAAACCTGAAGTTTACCTCTCTACATGGAGACGTAGTAATTCTTCAAAACATATGAAATAAGGTTGATAAATTTCTTTATTTCCCAATTATTAAAAAAAAAAAAATGATTTAGAAATTTTTTTACTACTTTTCAGACTTTCACGAATTTTATCAATATTCTCGATATTCTCCCTTAAAATCATTCAAATTTCTCTTCCGTGGCCAAGTTCTCTAAATCCTCGCTGTTCTCTGCAGAGTTATATAAGGCAGGTCAAGCCGCACACTAGAGTGGCTTTTGACACATTATATGATAATGGCATATCTAACAAAAGCTAGTTGCGTGCTTTTTAATGGTGCACTGCCAGGGGCGGATCCACCTTGGTGGCATCGGGGGCACGCGCCCCTCCCTGAAGACTGCTGAAAAAAATTGCAGCAGATCTTCTGAATTTTTCCTAACAAAAGCTGTGTTCTTTTGTGTACCTTGTTCTAGAACTCCCATATATACTGGAGAGAACAAATTGTTCTGTCGATTGAAGCGAACTATTTGCACTGTTCGCTTAATTTATACATCTTCTATGAAAATGTATGAGGCGTTCTTTTGTGTATCTTTTGTTCTGCTCTGTTCTGCGGACACAAAAGAACACAGCTAAAATGATTCACATCTATTCTACTGCACCTACGAAGGCAGGCTCTAACTAGCACCTTTGTTCTTCGGTCATGGTTGTTGAAGCCTATAGAGAAAACAGGAAGTTCGGATACCTGTACATGAGCGGCGCATTGCTCGGGGTGTTTGAAGCAGCACAGAACCTATTCATGTTAACGCGATGGAAGGTTTGTTTTAATTGAAAACAACTGCCAAAGGGTCTTTGATAAGCCTTCCATGTATAGACGGCTTCTTAGAATATCGGCGTGGCGTGGCAAAACAAACATTTAAAGAATCAATTATAACTCGTAATTTGATAAATTCAGCGAAACTACAAAACGGCGAACAAGTCATTGTGTATTGTTGTAGTGAGTGTTATTACATTTAAAGCAAGAGATTAATTTTTAAATAATTTTTTTTATTAATTCGTAAAATGTCATAGTTTTTATAGAATATTTAGCCCAAACGTTAAATAAAAACAATATAAATCTGCAGTTTGGGAAAGTCTCAATGAGTATTCTAGAGAATTTGATTAGTCGGTCTGTTTTGCTTCAAGGGATGTTGATGAATGCACATTTGAATTTAGTACAATTCTAGGTCTTCGGCATGCGTGAATATAGATTTTAACAACAGCAAAATCTCTCTTGGTTTAACCTTAAATGCAACCAAGCAATAAAAGCGAAATAGTCTGCTTTTCGCACCTATCAATTGCATCCATGTCCGGAACTCAAACATTATCCAAAGAGAAAAATTTCTTTTTGACCAGAATGTTCTAATCTTGATAAGACGCAAAGGCAGCAAAGGTTACTGGTCCCAGGTCAAGACCATCAGGAGCAACTTCAGCAGTTCCTCTATTCCTTCACTACTTTACAATGAAGTGATTGTTGACTCCGTGAATAAAACATATATTTTGACTGTTAGATTTACGTCAAATTCTCCTTTTGCACCCACTTCACATCTCCCTTGTGCATGTGTACAAGTGCCAATACACATTCATACGAGAGATATGTTCAAGGTGCTTAGCCAAATAAACATTTAAATATCTTGGATTTCTGAAAATGTGTAAGACATATTTCAGCCCATCGATTTTAACCGCTCCTCTAAAAGTTCTACATCAGACCTATGTAGAATGGAATACAATTTAGATATGTAGGCCGGGGCTGATCGCAGAGCTTTAGCTTCATTGGATATTTTCAAAAAAAGGACGTTCAGCTAATTGGCGATGTGACAAAAATTTGTCATATTGACTCACTCGAGCGCCGCCTCTATGTTGGTTGCCTTTCGCTCCTATGCATGGTCAAAATTCTAGATGAAATGCCTGGTCTGATCTCTGATTCCTGTATGTAAAATTAATGATCTAACATTCCCTTTGGCTTTTCGGAGTGGCGAAGAACCTTGAGCAGCTTACTTCGTTGCGAGTGGGAGTCACTTGCTAATATGTTCGACTTTACATGATAAACTGTGTGCATTTGACATTTGCGAGTGGTGGCGAGTGTGTCCAAACTTTTGTTCAGTTTTCCGCATATATCGCTTTAAAAATGCGCTCCGCTCCCCTCCTCACAAGAATCTTGGTCCCGCCAATGCACATCGCACACAAATCTGGCGTAACAAGAGACATGCCAGATTAGTCACATGATTGTCATGTGGAATGTATTGTGGAGCTCACTTCGTGTAGCTTTTATTGCGCCTGTCAGACGTATCTTAAGTTTCTAGTCTGTTTATTTGAAGTGTAAAAAAAATGAAAAACGATCCAGAAAATAACAGTAAATTTTTGCAAATTGTAGAAAACTTTCTTGAGTTATCCTCTATAAATATACGCGGAGTAAATATCATAATTAAAATTCAACAAAAAAATCGTGGGAGGAAATAGCGGAAATGCTTAATGAAACAACAAAACATATGTTTAATCAAATTTTTTTAGTAAAAAGTATAATTGCGGAGAGACCAATAATTCTCAACGTTTAATTACACCATCCTTTTCTCCATAGTAATTTGTACTCCAGGTGAAATTATTCCATGCTTTGACCGAATATATTATGAAGGTATCAAGTATATATACGTCGATTTCACGATAACAAGCATTCCAAAACCATATTCTACTATTTTTCTATAGCTCGTAAAGCCTATCTTATGTCAAGTGAAGTAAATGGATTGTTTTTTTAAATTATAGGAATGCATCCAGAATCACTTCTTGAGGTTTCTTTTGATGTTTTGTAAGGTGGCCGCGACGATAATCACATCATCACCTAAATCGGACGAAGTCATTTGAAAAACTGATCAAAATAATTTGAGAACATTTATATATGTGTATTTGACTAAATTATTAGATAATATTTACAGTGGATATGCCATTGCTATGCCATATTATACATGCCACTTGTGTGTGCGGCCTGCGTAACAGTAATTACTTCTAAACAAATAGCTGATACGTGGGCTGATTACCATCCCATGAGTCGTGGGACGTTGATTTGAATCTCAGGGGTCTGAAGAGTTCTATATATTTCTAAGGATTTCATCTTAAAACGTCAAACCAAAAGAACACCTGTGACAATAACCAACCGGAGCTTTTTGGCTACAAGTAATCCAGTAAGCCTGCTAGAATCGAGCTATCAAGATTTGTATTGACAGTCAAGCTGTCATCAAAGCTCTCAATTCATTAAATCACGCCTAGTTAAACATTGCGAACATTGTAAACTTTGTACTAACCTCAGAGTTTTTCTCTGCTGGACGCCTGACCACAGTTATTGTGACACACATTGACATATTATATATTAGAAAATAAGACAACTAAAATTCGGGCCAGAAAAGATTTTGCCATGAATCCATAGGTAGGTGACTAGAATCAGAAAAAACTATTCTAGATTTATTGGAATTGGTGACCTTTTCATGTTTATTAGCTTTCGTGGTTGATTTGAACGCACCAACACCACCAAATTACACAATCATTTGCTTGCATCGAATCTACATATGGTATCAATAGTCTAGGTGTGTCTGCTCGTAGGCATTTCGATAGACGCCACTCTAACCCCGAACAGGAAGAGCTTTGCCTAAATGAACAATAGATGGCACCCTTCTCGCTTCTATATATCAACGAGCATAGAAAATAAAAATGATTCCAGAAACCAAGCCCAGGATTATAGTGTTCGTAGCAAGGCTATGGGCTATGAAGAAGTTTTATACTCCCAAGTAGAGTGAAGCAGGAAAACATGTCGTTTTTTGTTTTTTTGTTAACCACAAAAGAGAACCAATAAAAAAATCAACATAATTCTTGTGTCCAGCAAGCAACAAAATAGTAACAATGATAAGCCATAATTGCTAAAATTCAATTAACATATTTAACTCCTTAAAAAAAAAAAAAAGTTTAAGACCTTTATAAAACTTAAATCGAGCTCATGATGCACACACACAAAGCCTAATAGCTTCATAGCTTAAGTTAGTTTTACTGCATTTAAATTATCTCTACAAGTAACCATATAATCTCCAAGGACATAGCTGTTCATTAACATTTGGGACTCCCAGTCCCAAATGCATTTTATTCGAGTTCTCATAACTACTTTGATTCGTCATCAGAGTTTCATTTTGACTTTTCTCATTAAAAACTTTTCACAGTGCCAACTGTCGCATATAAGGGACATGTAGAGGAAGAAAATTACTATATACAAGGATTCTGAAAACACGCTATAGAAATTCCGCAGAAGAATGGACCAGTTAGAAGACAATTCTTATGGGGATGGGATCTGAGTAAACTTTCATCAAGACTACACCAACTCAAGTGAAACTTTTTCGTGATATCGTCGTTACTATAAAACTACCATGGTACGGTTCGTCCAAACAATTTGTCCTGTCTTGGGTAATTGATTCCACCCACCATATCCTGGATAATGCTTCTCTAGTACCTACTAGCTAATTTCGCTATTTGTTTTCGTTAATATGGACAATTTGTGAAGTTTCCTTAAAATTTAACTGAGAGCATTTAGTTACCTGAAGTTCCGTGTATAAATCATTTCTCTCTATTTCCGTTGCATTCTCTTTAAGTGTTTTCACTGCTACCGTTGTAACGCCTTCACTTCCTGTAACAAAAAAAGAAAAGAAAAAAAGAGAAAATTAGTTGGAGGAGTTTTCACTGCCCGGAGAAAAACTTTGTTGAAAGAGATAACTTTTGCACAATATCATTGTTACAAGGAATGAGTATCTAAGTTTCCTAATGCTTTTGTTTTGTGGGACGTACGGTGTTTGAGAAAAGATTTCTTTTTGTTTTTTCAAGTCACGTTACAGATATTCCCATTCCGCAGGTTCACTTCTTCCTTACTTTTTTATTTTTCTGCTTGTTGAACATTCCATCTCTAAGTGCAACTTTGTCGGTGTAATTTTCCTTGTGAAAATCTCTCCCTCCATATGAAATCAGCTAATTTTATCCTCTACCTTAAAAATACAATTATCTCGAGAAAAGAGGGTTTGAATATAATAAATTCACTAATTTTAGGGCAGTCGGTTAAGAAAAGTATGACAAATGATATATACGGTTTGATCGTATCATATAACGTCAGTATATACTTTATATATGTATGTATAAATCGTTTTTCTCAAATAAATTTGTTATCAGAATATAAGGGACAAGGAAAATACTTGATTTTATGGGTAAGAAAAAAAAACTGGCACCGCATAATATCAGTTCAAAATAATGAAAACTGAGAGAGGCGAACTTATAACGAACACATAAGATATCTTTCAAGATTGGTCGGCACGTTCACAGAAGATTCAAAATAGCACATCCATTGTTATGGAAGAACTGAAGAATCAAATTAAATTTGAAAATGATTTTTACTCGCTTAATTTACTTTACTAGAGTTTACGTCTAATTTACAGTGCCATATTTACGCATGAGCCTAATGGTCCTGGGCTCAGGGCCCCTCGATATATGGAGCCCCCGCGATAGTAGACAAACTAATGACCAATTTTTTAACCTATTACAAGTTAGTTTAGCTGTTAGATTTTTACTACTGAAAGTAGACCATGGAAATTATTCGAAATTCTATACATGCACAATAAATTTTTCATATAAAGTAACATATAAAAAACGTCATTGTCATTGTATAGTAACAATGTTTGCGGCCCCAGTAGTTTTTAAATTTTCCACATTTTGTCATGGTCTACTTTCAGTAGCCAAGCTCTATTTGCTAACCAGAGAAAATTTTTATACTCTTAACTAGCTGAGGTTATAACCCTAAATTATTTTATTACAAAACAACTAAACCGAGTGGCACGATCGGAACTTTCCCTTAACTCAAAATACGGCATTCGGACGGGAATTCCCCTTAGCGCCACTCTTTCTTCTCGGGACTGAAAATAAGCTTACTCGCCTTTGATCTTGCAATCCGAGTTGTGTTTGTTGCTATTGCATTTTACATTATTAGTTCTGTTGATAACCCAAAGTATTTTAGAAAACAAATTCTTTTAAGGGCCCCCATAACCTAAAGTGACCTGGTTTGATTGATTGATCGAAATATAAGTTTGAGATCCCGAAGGATCTCCCGAAACGTTCGACAAATCAAGACCCTTTGTTCATCCTCCAGACCCATGAGCGGCGATCATAAGTCCCAACCGCACGCTCCTGTACATTTCAGTATTGGCAGCCAGCCCTCCTTGCCGACATCATGTAACTCGTCCAAAAAATCCCCTAGATTCCGCCGTGGTCTCTAAGCCATGCTAATTTGTTATAGCTATTTGCCAAGCTTAAATTAGAGATTGGAAAACACCTGACTTAAGGTACTTTTCTGTTCACAATTGGATTCTATTCAACTTGATTGGAGAAGTCTAGACGTCCAAGTCCTTCAAAACTCTAAAGATGGTCGACTGGATGAAATTCAATCAAAAATAACTATTGTAAAAAATAGTATTAAATATATCCCCTTTAAATATTGAATAATTTAAAGAGCTGAACTCCACAATAGATCTCTGGAAGTAAGCCATAAATCTTTTCAACAATTGTAAAAGGAGGAATTATTCAATCCCATTGGAAGGATACCGGAGATCGTTCAATTTGTGCTATAATCACAAATATTGAAAGCTCTACAAGGTTTATTTTAGAATTAATAAATAAACAATAAGTAGAGTCCTCAAAAGAACATTTCCAATCAATCGAGAGCCTCCAGGATAAGTTCAAGCAAGCTGGGATTCTTACCAAAGAACACAGAAACGCGTTATTTAAAAAAAAAAAAAAATTATGGAGTACCTGGTGTTTTAATGGACAGTCGCTTTAGTATTTGCAGTGATAAGGGACTAATTGAAAAAGACCAGGGTAGCTCGCATATTTAGGGTGGCAAACATTTTTAACTTCTACAAATCTTCAGGTCTGTTATACTTCTTACCGTGCTTAAAAATTATGACAAGCTTACGAAAGACCTTACGGCGATTATCCTAATCACCGTGGTGCTAAGGACTTTGGAACCTGAATTGAGTACTCAAATGTATAAGTCAAAACCTATAAGGATAACAATTATATCCAAATCTCAGCACGCATACTGGAACGAAAATATATTATAGAAAACTCAATTCATTACGAACAATGCGGCAAGGGTACGCATTCTTAGAATAATAAAAGAAGTATTTAACAGTGTTTGTAGTGCAGCTCTATAAGAATCTTTAACTAGGCTAAGTGTTCATGTTTAAATCAGATAATAACGGTTTTAGCGATAAAAATTATTAAGCCTGAAATAGACAGCACACACATCATCAAATCAATCTTGAGAATATATCCCAGGAAGAATTTTTTCACCTTTACTCTATCCTTCATAGCATATTATATCTGCAAATGGAATTTGGACAAGGAGTAGGGCCTTCGACCGAAATACATATACATGCAGAGATCTTAGTGACCTGCTCTAAGTAAGGTTTGCATTTGAAGCTGATAAGTTTCCGAAAACATTTAGAGTGTGAACGTTCTAATGACATCCAGACAATTCTGGAAGTACTTGCGGTTATGAAGATTTGCCTGATATTAACAACTCAACCTGACATTTATATTTGTTAAGCTGGCTTTACAATATGAGGATGAGGTTGAAAAATCTTCCTTCTTCATTTATATCTACCTCATAAAAGGAGAAGCGGATCTGTTATGGAGCTGTTTAAACAGGGCTTTACTCTGAGGCGGATCGAGTGACCGTATCGATAAGTATTGTGAAGAAAAGCATCTTCCCAGATATCTTCTCAAAATGACCTAACTAAACAACCTAAGCATCTGGGAAGGTAAAAAAATCAAAACAGCCACACTTTTTAATGCTGGTATTGCGGGTCATTCAAGGGTGAAAATAAAGGTATCACAATCTTTAATCTGGTCTCTGAAGTTCATGATTTGGATTATCCTTTTGTGCTAATTTCCGAGATTTCTTAAATATTATCGAAAATGGAATCACCCGGAATATACTGACACCACAGATTGCCATCCCGTACTCTATTTCTGGTAGATTCCGAGATAACTAGTGATGGTCAAAGAAGGAATCATCGATTGTGGGTCATTTAAATATTTTCTGAATGATCATCGGAAGAGTCTTCTAGAAAAAAGAAATATAGACATTTCCAATTAATGTGGAAAGTTCGGATTGAGGTAGCTGAATGATGTGGAAAAAAATCGGGATCCGGATGTTTCGGATTGCTGCTCATCGACGTGCAGATAATTGTTAGGGATCATACAGATTTTCAATCGCGCCGGAGTGATAATAAATTTTATAAAGCTTCCTATGTAGGGATCATTCAAGTGCTCTACGGTAGTCACGATCGCCTAATCCGGTAACTAATGATAATATTTTGCAAAATTTACGCAAATTTGATAAGATGACTTACAGTAGCCAACTATCTATGGTAGCTCCGATCCCATTTTAAGATGTCACCAGAAATATGGAATAACGAACTGTATCCTGATACAGTATTTTGTTACGAGTTCATTATTTAGCTCAAAACAATCCGTGCCTGAAACTGTAATAGCATTCGCTCCGAGGTTATTACAAAATAAAAGGCCTACAGGAATGGTAACGCAAAAACTGGGACCTCTCCATAATTTTCATTTGGCCTAATCGCCAATGTAACTCATTTGAACTTTAACAGATTTCATCCAGTCATAAAGACTTATTCCATCATTGGATAAAAAATGTTTTCATTAAATATCCCCAGATGAAATTTTATCAGTAACAATTAGGCATAATATTTTGGTCAGGCAATTATGAAACTTATTCTGTATATTTTTGAATCAGCTACTGCCATTTATTTGCGATCCCATTATGCAGTTGTCATAAATATTGCAGGCATTAGCTTGATCATTTAAATAACCCTGGAGAGATACTCGGGAACAACTCACAAAAGGGTAAGAATGAGATCTTATGATATATTTGTCTATGTCTTATGAAAGATAGACCCCTTCATTAGGCTGAATATGAAGGATGCTAATTTACTGCCATATTTTAAGACAAATGATATTCTTGAAGCAACTACTGACTTACCAATGGCACTAGATTACAGGAGAGAAAATTTCATCTAACGACGAAATAGTACTTATAAGATAAGGAAATCTGGGAACTAAACAAAAAACTGGAGCCACAAATGCCAAAATGTCAAGAAAAATTTATATCTAAAAGAACGACGTTTTTCTTCTGTATTCAACATTGCAATCGACATCCTAAAATTGGCCATCAACATCGTGGTAGAGATGGATGGATATTCGAAAACTAAGTTCGGAATATTATCCAACTATGTGGAATATTTTGTTATTCGCACGAGACCATAAGAGTGCTTACGAGAAAAACAGCATCTTTATTTTCCTTAATGAGTAGATCTGAGTAGATCCGTAGCCTCATTTGAATACTGTAAAACCAGTAACGGAAATTTGAACGTACTTAATTGTCTAGGCTCTGGAAATTATCATCATAACCCAGAGCTAATATGTTAGTTACATTTTTTGGCCGGGTTAAGAAGACTATGGTCAAATGCAATTCCGTAGAACACAAGGTGTACTATTCGAACATTACGGAAGGACTCAGACTATGTATTTCACAGAGACCGAGGTCGTCGCATGGAATGACAATGACAACAAAGCATTACATGTGCATAGAAAGAACGAATGACTAATTTCGAACGTAAAGTGCATCTAATGAATATTGGCAAGGCTATGGATTTCCCTTCTCACATACACAGTCTGTCTGGAAGAGATAAGATAGTTCTATACGTATTGCATTAATTTGATACTATTGCTACTGTGGGAACACTGAAGCTGGAAGGCAGCCCAAATCACCTGAAGTAGTTTACTTTAAAAAGTTTGGAAATTGGAAATAGAAAATAATTGGCCTTTACGGATGGCTGCTCCGACGTTCTATGACCGCACCTTGCATTTCTAACTAACTTTGCATTTCGATTAAGCGTTTCTTTACGGAACCGCTTTTACCTTTCGAATATCAGACGTCCACTTAAAAGGCCAGGTAAACATTCGTAAATTATTTTCAAATCGGTACCACTTGCAAGGAAACCATTACAATTTTGCCCTACCTTTAAAATTTTGCGATTCCTTCCTATCTCGAGGTATTCAAGTATGGAACGGGTTTATTGTCGTTTCCCCTGCGATATACAAGGACAACACATGGACATTCCGATGAAATATACACCGGCACATCTCCTAATATCGCCCAACATTTTGACCTGACTTCATTTCCCGCCAATGCCATGGATTACCCTATATGCCTAGACGTTTTCCTTTAATTAATTCTAGTTTTTAAGTAATCCCGATAAGTCGTCAGTAATTCATTTTTATTTTTTACTAAAATTAACAACACCAAGAACAAATCCATCTCCTAAACTTAAGACTCGGTGTATTTATTGATATAAACGCGCAATCCTTTACAGACACATATCCGTTTTTGCAAGATTTATCCCGTAGACGATAAATCTGCTAAATATCCCGGCGCCCACTTGTCGAATATGTTTTCACAAATAATCGAAAAAGGCTGTCATTATGGGAGAGCATAAGGATTCCCATACCCAAAAGCTGAGCCTGCCCAGTAAAGGACGGCTGCTGGGCTGAATGTGTAAGTGAATTCAAGTAAGTGGGCACATGAAGGAGCATCAGCACATGCCACTAAATTTGGTAATTTGTCTATGTTTCATCCTCTGGGGTGAAATCTCGCAAAATATTGACAAATTGCCACCATTAAATGTTGCGAAAGAAATTGCCCGTCGCCAGAAAGCCAATAAACCGCATCACATTAAATCGAGGGCACTGAAGAAGTGATAAACCCAATTTCGATAACGAGATATCAGCACGGAGGGGTCGTTCAAATCAAAGAAAGAACGAAATCAGTGGTGCCATTGGGAACGAGGTGGGGGAGTATACGAAGTCGAAACAAGATGACCATCATTCACATCCCTTATGTAGTCAGTGTACAACTGTAACTTCCGGAGATGCTTCGAGCACAAACAATCAATCAATAAAATTGTAGTACGTGTGTTGGATGCTGTAGGGCTATATGGAGCATCATGGAATAGATCTGAACTGTATACTAACCATCGATATCAGTTGCTTCGCATCGCCAGACCTGCCCGAAGGCACCTTCTCCCAATATGTTGAAGAACTTCAATCGATGCCTTGGGAATTCCCATCGATCTGTTTTCGCCTGGATGTTTCCTGTTGAACTACTTGTTGATAGTTGGGATGTAGCCTGTGCGGATAGATTTTTTCCATGTATAACAAAAGAGGAGCAACATTATATTATACATACGACTCTTGTGTTAGTTCATCTATTATACTTACCAAGGAATGTTGCTGGTTTTCTCGTTCCCATGGGACATATCTATTGCAATAGGCCATCGGACCATTCCATTGCTGTAGCACCATTGAATTACGGCTGTCGTCAGTTATGTTGCTACTAATGTTACTTTGGTTTGACTTTTTCGCCATTTCCTCTTTGCTCTTCTTCTTAAGGGACTTTCCGATGGCGCACAAGTGTTTCCGATAGATGAAAAGGGCTATTAGCCCAGCTGCCAGAAATATGCCACAAATTGTAATTATGACAGGAATAATAGCTTTAACTGAATAAGCCTCTGATGTTTTTTCCACTTGACCACCATCCCTCGACGGAACTCTATAATTGCTGTCTGATGTGGCTTCAGATGAACCACTGCTGTTGTTTGCATTGACTGGTGTTAGCCTGGTCCTTGAGCCACCCTCATTAACACCAACACCTACGTTTGTATTGGATACTTTAGCTGGAGTCGGATTGGCGGACTGTGGAATTGGCGGAGGTCTCGGGTCGTAAGTTGAATAAATATTTGAATTAAGGGATGGAGAAGGAATATTTCCAATACTAGGGGATGAAGGACGTCCATTCGAATGAACTCCTGGCAATAAATGGAATGGAGGAAATAGCTGCGATATATTTTGTGCTGCCTGTGTAATCGATGGAGCTCTCGAATTGTATATTTTCTTGTCATTTTTTGGATAAATATTGACATAGACCTCGTTTTTTGCTGTCAATTGTCCATCCGAAACAGTTATGTACAGAAAAAAGTTATCACCACCCTGAAAATATAATGAAAATAGAAATGCCGTTAACATCAATATTGTACACTATGCACTATATTTACTCACCCTTCCAGCAAGGCTCTCATTTAGGTAAACAACTCCGGTATTCAAATCAATACGGAACGGCAATTTATCATTGGTAGTACCTCCTACATTTGGGTTAGCATAGTTCCCGTGAAACAGTGGCTCCAGGCCAAATTGCAGGAGATCATTTTCTGCATCCTCAGCTTTTACACGGGCTATTACAGTACCAATAGGCTCAGATTCTGATATACGCCAATTTCGGTCAACATACATAACTGGTGGCGTATTCAACAGCGATATTTGACTTGTTGCTGAAATTTAAAAGGGGAGAAATGTTGAGTTATTTATAAAAATATGTTAAAACTTGTGTCATAGGTCATACATACAAAGGTGAAATAGCGGCAAAAAAGGTGGATTATGTGTTAAAAATTTGAGTTTGAATTTAAATTTGTACGATTTAAGACGAATTATTATAGGATGATTCAAATAAAATAGCCTAGACCACACTCTATTACAAGCCTTTACAAGATAAGGGGAGGACATATCGCCTCTATGAAGATATGGTTTTCCTAAACAAAAAGGTAGGTATATGATTTTGCCCACTGAAAGAATACCAGGAGGAGGTATAAGGATTTTGGATGAAGTCATCAACATATTCAAGATAATCTAAAGTGTGACAATGATTATTTACAATAATTAAAGTATATCGATTTTTTTACTCTAAGCAACATTTTTCCTACAGCTCATACTTTCATGATTCTGATCGGAGCTTGTCCATTAATTAAAAATGAACTCATGGGAAGATTCGGACAAGACGATGCTGGTGGCTCAGTAAGTAGGGCACAAAAGTAGAAATCAAAGTTCAAAGCACGATTTCCGGAAAAAATATGTGGAAATTGGAAGATATTGACACTTTCACTAATTAGGGCATCGGCAGCGTCTTATCCGACTTTCGGCTTAAGTGTAAGGTTATGGAGAAAAAAATCAATTTGATAATCAATGGCGGTCCTAGATATGATAATTATCCTCAAATGTCTATCTTTTACGTATTTAATTGGATTTGTGTGAGGTTTTCACCATCCCCATTGAGGTTCTATTTTCGTTATTTCGAAAAACACATGATCATGTATCACCAGCAAAAAATCGGAAGACTGTATTGCCAATTGCCATGTATTATAGGATAGTCTTAGATCAATAATTCGACCATGCCAGTTGATGTACATCAAGTGACTTGTTGGACATCGTTGTGACCACTCAAATACAATGTAACATGGAATACCGTCGTAACATCAAGGAGCATCGTAACGCCAAGGAGCATCGTATCACCAAAGGTCGTTTGTAACATCCGATAGAGTAGCAACATAAGATCAAAAATTTATGCGATGTGCATGTGGGATTCTAATTTCACGTGCCATTTGGCTCAATTTGGCCGTCTTTTTCTTCAGAGGTAACAACTTCGTATGGTATCCAGGTATTCATGTTATTGGTGAACGTGCAAGTATTTTCAGTTCCGTTCGAATATATTTTGTTAACTCGGATCGTTGGTAAGATTTTAAATAAATGTCCAAACTGAATTATTTTAACAGGTAGAAGATTTTTGTTCAAATTAACTTGGTTTTCTCCCTGGATTTTCTGTAATTCCCGTTTAGTGACGATTATTGTCGTTAAATGAAATGAATATAATCTCTTCAGTCATAATGTCACAAAATTTATAAATCGTATCGTTTTGCATTTCAATATTGAATATAAATTCGAAGAAGTTCGCTTTTGTACTGACACCTGAAACCATTATTTGTTTTTCCCAAAAATAACTTCGAGCTAGAGTTGGTATGATAATTCGATGAATTCTTTCAAATCGGCCATTTGATTTTGGTAAACCTTTCGTAACAAAGATTTTGTATTCCTGATGTGATAACCACATGAATTTTTTTAAACATAACTGAAATATAACGGTAATTTCTTCTGAGTATTGACAAGACAATAACTATATTCAAAAGACTTCTCGTCCTCCAAGGATGCCTTCTTGCTATAATAAATATATAGAGACGAATCCCAGCATGCCTTTTAATGAAAAGTGTTTTTAAAAAATAAATAAAACAATTGCAAAATTAAATAAAAAAGAATAAAAAAACTTAAAAAACAAAACAAACTTAAGAGAAAATTCCGTTCTAAGAAAATAAAAAAAAAAAATAAAGGAGAACCCGTAACCTGCTTCGGTAAATGCCCATATTTGGAAACCCAGTACCACCCAAGAATCGTTGAGCTTCTTTCATATTCTAAATATCTTGGGAAATGCACTTTACCGCATGGTATCGTATGTGCCATCAGCGTTGCTAGACATACGTTAATTTTCGTACATGTACGCGAAATTGTACTCAGGTACAATGTAAAATACAAAATGTATTCTCGTACGAGAAAATACGAGCATTTCGGCGTTAAAAATTTTCCAACCAGAATTTTCACACTGTGGCAATACTACAAACAAAGATCAATAAAAGATAATTTAATAAAAATAAGCAGAAACATAACCGTAAAAGTAGTTTTGATTTCGTTTAAACACCATAAATTTGTTCTACATGAAATTTTTTTTAACACCAATTTTCTGCAATTTGTTATAACTTAATTTTGTGGGAGCAGTAGTTTCAGGCTCAAGTCCTAAACTCATCATTTCCTTTAGGAAAAAGTGCCGAGAGCACCTACAACAACTATGCATAGGAATTAAAGCAAGTTTTCCTTATGAGGATGAGTTACAAAACACAAACACAACTTTATCGGCAAGCCACCGAAACGATACTCCATTACTCATATTTTTATGTAACCTGCGTCCTAGGGCAAAGCCATCAGATCTTAAGAAACTGCAGCAAAATTTGATGACGAGATGCGACTTCTTCTCTTGAACCAACTTCCTCCACACGTCACCAAAAAAAAGGAAGCTTTCCCGAATCTGCACTGCTGATGAAGACCACAAATATACAGTTCTGCATCAATTTGCGCTATCCGTTTTAACTCTCCCACATTCCAATGCTGATACCGAGAAGATAGCAAGAACAACCTAACAAAAACAAAATTAAAGCACAAGGTCTTAACAAAGACAGTAAAAGGAGCCCTCCTTTCAGCTCAATGTGTTAAGATATAGTCGAAAGACTGCTTTTTGAGTTCAAACCTATCACGATTAGTCCCATGACGTTGACTGTCATATTTCAGAATAAACTTTCTACTGCTGCGCGACTTGATGATGGAAATTTCGGCTCGGACCCAATCCTAGCCTGATCTAAATGTCTTTTATTTTAGGAACAAGACTAAACACAATTTTAATAAAAAATTGTTTTAAAAAATTTATCAAATAAAACTTTTTTAAAAATTTCCATTATTTTTGTTATAAAAAAAAAACAATAAATAAAATAAAACGTTACTAAAATGTCCCCAGTTTTAATTTAGCAGCCATTTCTCATTAATTTCGCGAAAAACCTCGTGTACGGCAATTTTTCATGACTACGAGATTTTTGTAAAGTTGGTACAAGAATCTATTTGCTTCAGTCTAGCAACCCTGTGTACCATCTAGAGTGGCTTCAGTGGGCAATCAAATAAGGGTCTGGTGACCCAGTTGCAAACCATGGCAAATGGGTGGGAATATTGCCGGTGACCATGTATAATTGTTCCGATCGTGAGTACACCTACATATATACATTTGCACAAAACACGATAATAACATTCTTGTTTTAAAAATAGATAAATATATTTAAGGCTAGAGCATTCAAAATTCATAAACAGCGCGCATTCTCATGATAGGTGTAAATCTAAGCTAGCAATTGACGGAAATTAGCAGCTTCTTCGTGGGATTGCCATAAAAAAATTTCCAGATTAGAATATATTGAAAAAGCGATCAGTCCCCACACATTTTGGGTCATTCCATGATGCAACTTGGGTGGTCACAGGTTAAAATCAATAATGACCAACACGAAGCTAAACAATCTTGCCATGTTGACGATCGAACATGAGACAAACCTTAAAATTTTTAGGTCCCGATGCTGGGAAATGGTAGCCTTCAGGGGAAGCCCAAAATGTTATTTTGCATCCCAGCGATCGAGCCGATACCATCAGCTGAAGATTTCTGTCAAAATCTCACTTTTCGTGAAAAAAGAGCTCACCCGTATGCCTTAGGAAAATAGCTACAGTGTATGAAATTCCTTTAACTCCACACATTTTTTATAGTAAAGCTTTTATTTCATTTATTTATTTATTGGTTTTTACAGGCATTAAGTTGTAAAAGTGATAAAACCAACACATTCAGATTATCATAAAAGAATATTTAAGAAAATCTTAACTCTAAAAACTAACTTAACTTTGCTAATTTTAATATATTTTAATATTTAGTATTTCCACCATTTTTTCTAATTAATTCCTTTATATTTTTGTATTTCCTTCCCCACTGATTTTTCCAATGTGTTTCTCCCATTATTGTGTACTACACGGTGTGATGATCTTCCAATTGTCTTAAAAAATTTTCGGATTCATTAACCTATATGTGGCTATTTTTGCTTTCTCTTCAATACTTAGCTATTTTCCTGTCGGAATTTTTAAATAAAAGGTATGCACGTATATATGTACATTAATCTAATTCGTTGGTAATTGTTCAGATGCTGACTATCTTTTATCATAAACTACCTACAAATTTTCTAATAATCGTCTTTTATCTTGGTTTCACTAGCCTGAACTGTAGCTTCTCTGAAAGGCCCTTGTATTTCACATACTGCTGAGCCTCTCCACTACTAACAACCCTCTTTCAATTATTCTGAATACACAGCTCTACTTAAACTAACCCACATAGCTCCCAGACGATGATTCTTCTAGTCACCTCGTACAATAGAGAAACCATATATAGTGGATTACTCCCTCCCCCAAAACTTTACCTTAACCCGATGCACAGAATACACACAAGTACTATCCAAAATACATTTCAAATTTCTAATTCCCACTTATGTTCTCAGGGCTTTCAGTCAATTGAGAAATATTTTTCAAAGGTATTTTAATCGTAATTCAATCATGCACGATAAATTCATTTTCAAATTTCCAGCAGAACTTTTTACATAAATTACGTCAAAATGTTTGCGTGTTTAATTTGTTCGAAAATTCACATGTAAAAATGTTCCAAGGCCAGGAATTTCGCGCCAAAAAACAAAAAAATTTAATGCACCTCTGAGACGTTTTCTAATTAAAAGTTGAAGTAAATAAAATAAATTGCCTGACAAAGTTGCTCCTAAAGAGTTGTGCTCCGCAAAATTCGTCCCAAAGGATCAATAAAGATGGCCGAAAAATATCATTCGTAGAATACAAAAGATGGAACTTGGCAAAGTTCACACAGTTTTCATGGTTCAGTGAGCATTTCATTCTCCGTCAAGCGGACAAAAGCCATAAGTGTAGTTTGTCAACAACTTTGTATCAAATTGACATATTGAACCAAGAAAAAGGAATCTCGTGTCATGAAAAGTTTCTTCTTTTGCCAAAAGAAACTGAATTGCTAGGTTGCAGAGGGCAGAGACTTCCCTGCTCTTATAGTACTTATGGCTGGCTACATGAGGGCTTACACAGTGAAAATAAGAACAACGTAGTGGGTGGGAATGGGATGGGCATAAGGATGAGAATATTATCCACAGAACTTCAGGGACTGGGGGAAGATTAAACTTTCGTAATTTTTGGCTTCAATTTTTTATTCGTGGGAAGCGACAGACAACCCACTTTACTGGTAATAAAAATGCCCTCAAGGATATGCTAACAATAAAATCACCAGACATCGGGACGAAGTTACTCGAGCAAAAGTTTGAACTTTTTTTCATCTTTGTCTATATGTCGTGGGTGGGAATCGGCGGCGAACGATTTAGAAATTCATCGATGTAGTAGAATTTTGGATGTTATTATTTTTATGTAGTGGTTGTGACTTTACACCAAAAGATAAAGATACATGAAATATTAAAGCATGTTAACTTTATGCAGTGAAACGATTTTACTCTTGAATGAAATAAATTTGCTATGAATTGGATATCTGTTCACTTGCAGTAGTATATGTATACAGTACAGAGTTAACGATGGTAAATTATCCCCAATTGCAAATCAATTAGAAAATCTTTCAAGCCAGAAGACTTATGAAAACACTTTTATTTTATTTTAAAGTACTTGAATGAATTATGGCTTAATAAGTTGGGAATAATTTTTATATCTATTTTTGTAGCATTTATCGTGAGATTACCTAATATTTACGTCCGATTTAAGCAAGTGGTGAATGAGAGGACGTCGTATCAATGTAAATTTTAGGGAAATTAGGGAATATTTTCTTCCTTCATTTTTTTTTATTTGGTAAATTTATCGTAAATGTCACGACAAATTTACGTAAATTTTCCTTAATATCGACCTATTTTCTACCTAGTTTAACTCATGTTAACGTGTGTGTTAATGTAGAAGTGATTTGTTTTTATAAGAATTGTGTGTGTATATTTTCCCTAGTAGGTAATGTAATATTATGAATAAGGCTCATAACTCTAACTTGAAGGATTATGCAAAGTATTGCTTTAATCAAATAGAGAATTTATGGACTTATTCAAAATTAATTCTTTTAGCTTCTAAGCACTCAATTAGAAATGATAAAAATTTTATTGATATATATAGAAATAATTTTTCGAAGTGCATTACCGCACTTTAAGAATATTGTATATTTAAAAAAATGCTGCCAAGTGTGAGTCGAACTCGCACATGAAGGGTTCCGTACCATTGTACAAAATTTAACACTATTTACTTTTTGTTTATTTTTTCAAATCAGAGTAGGCGTCATGTGAAAAAATAATGCTGATATTTGTGAAAATAATAATAATGTTGTCATTTGAAAATCATTTGTAAAAAAAATGCCTACTTATGATAATAATAATGAATGAGAATAAAACGAGGAAATAAACGCCCAAAAAATCACGTTTCTTGTCTGGGGGCCCCCTTTAATTTTCAATTTTATTTTTGTTATTTGTTATTATAGCGGCAATAGATATACACAATCTGTGAAAATTTCAACTGTCTACATATTACGGTTCATAAGATATAGCCCGGTGACAGACAGATAGACGGACATCGGAGGCATAGTAATAAGGGTTCCCGTTTTTACCCTTTGGTACGGAACCCTAAAGATAATAATTTTAAAGTTTTTTAAATTATTCTTTGGTTTGCATTTAGAAATCAATTTAAATGTTCTTAAATCGTTGTGAAATTAAGAAAAATTTATTTAATTGGGTGTTTTCTTCAGTAACTATGGAAAAAAATGAAATTAAGGTATCATGCAATTTTTCTATTCATTCCTATATGGCAGCCATGTTTTGTTAAATAAATATGGCTCATATTACATCCCTCGACCTAAAAGTTAATTTGACTTAAAATGTTTCCTTATACGACGACTTTCCTGGATGGTAAGGTAAAATAACCAAAATTTTCCACTTTCAGGGCAAAAATCCATGTTTAGGTAATTTTGTGTTCATAAAGGCAACGATAATTTTTTTCCTATAAAGAAATTTCTATATCAAAAGGGCATTTCGCCCTAAATTATGGAATTTCGCCTTAAATAAGTAAAAGATATTTGACATTTGAAAGAATTGAATTGGCTGTCAAACAGAGTAAGTCCTATATTTTATTTACACCTTAAAAATAGTAAACCATGTCATTAGAATCATCATTTGGACACAAGATTTGTTAAATAGCGGATGAATGCAAACGCAGTTGAATATGCGTGTATTCCGCATGGTTCGGAAGCAAATAAACAAGTTTAGCATCTTTGAGAAAAGATGCAAATGGTATTTCAGAGCCTGACTGACTCCGATATACTTAAATGTGTCGTAAATAGGAGCAACATTTGTAGTCTTGACGAAGCGATTTAATGCGAGGAGCAGTTCATTAATTCCAGTGATATTGAAGCTATAAATGAACTTTAATTTTTATTGTATTATTACGTAATTTCACCTATTAGGGATTACTGTAAACGTGCTCATTTAGTTCAATTTACCTTAAGGTTAACTTTTTTGGGAATTCGGACTTTGAGGGCGCTCACAATCGAACAGGGAATTATTTACGTTATCTTGCCTTGAACTTAGGAATAGATCCAACTACAAAGTCCGTACTTTTCCTTAAATTTGACCTCAAAGTTAAGTACACGGTGTCCTATAAATTCGAATACAAAAGTGATTTACTGTTTAAATATGAAACAAAAATGTTTAGTTCCTATAGTTACACAAAACAAAAGTCTCTTAGCAGTCCACATGCTAAAACAAAAAATATACAATTTGTGTCAGTCTTATTTAGATATCGGAGTGCAATTGAATTCAAATGTGAACTAATTGTTAAAAAAATTATTAAAGGAATGAAACCTTGTGAAATTTTTCGGGACCTTCGAAAGGAAGAGATAAACCGGGACTTCATATATAAAACAATTAAACGGTATAAGGAAACGTCTTCTGTTAAGGATCGTAAGAGAAATGGACATCCATGCACTGCGCGTACTAGGCAACGCATTAAGATTGTAAGAGAGCAAATTCGCAGAAAAAAAGGTTGTTCGGTGAGAAAAATAGCTGCGAAATTGGGAATCTCAAAGTCTTCAGCACAATTAATATTCACCAATGATCTAGGAGCAAACCCTTAAAAAAAAAAAAAAAACAAAAAAATTCATGAAGTTTCAGCTTAATTTAAGGAAGAAAGAGCTGCAAGAGTTGAAACCATACTTGGTTGGCACGGGTGATGAGTTCGTGTTTTCCGATGAAATATTCATTCTGGAGCAAACACACAATCCACAAAATGATGTTGCGTGGGCAGTGAGAATGGAGGACATTTCCGAAAATTAACTTTATTGTGTCCAGATATCAAAATTCATCCTCAGTTATGGTTTGGGGTGGTTTTTGTAGAAGAGGCAAACTTCCCCTGGTTTTTATTGAAAAAGCTGTGAAGGTCAACGCTGAATATTACCAGAAGTAAGATCTTGAAGCAGTTGTCCTTGCGAGCTGCAAAAAGTTATTTGAAGATGATTATTACTGCTATCAACAGGACGGAAAGCATTCGCACACCGCGAATGAAGTTCAGAGATGGTGTGCTGATAACTTTACTGAGTTTTTACCGAAGGATGAATAACCTCCAAGTAGCCCAGATTTAAATCCTTTCGATTTCTTTGCTAGGGGCTATATGGTAGCAAAACTCAAGGACCGAAAAATAAAATCAATGGTTTAGAGCAGTTCAAGCAAGTTATCTCCAAACTTTGGGAGGAACTGCCCATGGAAAACGTTCATGCCGTTTGTAACTCTTTTGAAAAGAGATTAATATTGGTAAAAAAAACAAAAGAATGTATTATCAAAAACAAAATTATTGTAGGTTTTTAGCTATTCACGTACCATTAAATTTCAATAAAAATCTTTGCAAAATATTGAATTCTTGTTCTTATATTTCAATATCTTTTTGTATTCAAATATATTGGACACCGTGTAAAATTTAGGTCAAAAGTAAAGAAAATTACCTTATTTATTTCCCTATTTTTCCTCATTTCTATGAGGTTAATTAAAAAGTAATTATTACGTTATTTTTCCCAAATAAATAACTGAAAGTAATGAGTACTTTGAAAGCCTAATTTAAGGAATCATTAAGTAAAATTTACTTCTTTAATTACCTTAAAGAAGAGTGGCCTTTGAGATTAAATTCTTAAGTTTAGTTTACGTAATTTTAACCAAAATAGTTAATGATAGGAAATTCAACCTCCAATATTACTTAGGATAGGGTGTAGAACACTCTTTAGTATACAAGAAGACCGACTACTAGATTCCAAAAAATTTACAGTAGTTTTCGTTTCCAAAATCCCCGTCAGAAAATTCACTTATGTAGTTCTCGAACCCAATTATGACATTTATTTATCTAAAGTAAAACGCAAACGTCTCAACAATTAATAGGTGAGATCAGAGTTTCTGTTATAGCTACTGCCATTATGCTTTGCCTGGTCAAAGTAATCCAAAACTTTCTTGCACTCCCTGGAGTAACAGAGTTCTTGAATTCCATGGAAAATTGGCACAAAAAATAATAACATGGCGCTTTAATTGTGCAGTTTTTAAAGTTAATAATTCTAATAAGAATAATTTTTCGAATTTGATATAATTTTCTACTGCTAGCAAGAAACAAGTTGCAACGGCATTATGAATTCCTGTTATCAGCGGTGACCTCATTTGACTTTTATCAGCAAGACTGCAGATTGAAATTAGTTTAGTGCAAGTTTAAGTGTAAATTTCTATCAAATCACCTCGTGTATTTTGTGTATTTCAATTTGTGAGCATTCCATTTTATTTTATTTTATTTATTCAATGCTATAATTCATACACAAGGTACAAAAACTTATAAAAGTAGTATGATAAAAATGGGAGAAAACAACAATTAAAACGAAAGTAGCTAGCTTACTAGTAAATTCACTAACATAAAGAAAATAATAATATTGAGTGAATAGAAAATAAGCAATAAATTAAAATAAAAAGTTAAGCAATTATCACGCAAATCTAAATTATGTATATTTAGCAACTAATATAATTGCACAATCTTTAGTTCAGGAAAAATATACTACGAGTATAAAGTGTACTGGAAAAGTGGCGGCATAAACTCACCGACAGAGGCACAAACGGTCAAGTTGCACAAAATACAAAGCTTCATTGACCGCAGACAAATATCATGGAAATGGAAATCTTCATCAATGATATATGCAGACTCAACAGAGTACATTAAGGAATATAGGAAGATTGAAGCCCTGCGCTTTAAATATGTGTCAATCGTACAACCTAGTAAGGAAAATTTATTGAATGGTATATATGAACTGATTGAGATAAATTAAAAATAAAACGTGTACAATCATAGGACGCAACTTCGAGCCTGCACACAATCTTGCAATAATCCAACAGCGTATAGATGCAGTTAGAAGGTGATTAATATACATGTAGAAAGTAAAGGCCCGAGAACTGATTCTTGTGGAACACATTTCGAGAGCGGCAGTAAGGAAAATAAACAACTATTAGTTTGTTTTAATCTGCTGAGATCCTATCAGAAAACTACTAATAAGGTCAACAGCAAAGGTAGGAAACCGAATACCCCAAGCAATTTCGGAAGCAGTATCGCTTTAGGTAAATCAAATAGAACAAAGATTAAGATACCTGCATTATCCACATCCAGGGCCATCCGCAAATCGGAGGTAATTTTAAGCAGACCAGTTTCGAAACTAAGCTTGAATCGAAAACCAAATTGAAATTTGCTGCAGGATTATTAGAACTTAGGAACTTTTTAATTTTAGCAACCATGGTGTTTTCCAGTACTTGCACAAGAAAGTCTAAATTCGAAGAAAGAAGCTGAAATTTACTTCTTTTGACTTCTTACGGATCGGCAATACACAGGCGATTTTTCAAATTTCAGAAACAGAAAAGGACATTAGGCAAGTTGAAATGTTCGGCTACAGAAATTTAAAAATTTAATAAATCGAGTATTGGCATTAACAAACCCAAAGACATTCGATTTGATAGAAGAAATGGCCTGGTAGAGCCCGACGAAAAGCAGCCGTTAATAAGCATTTGTCAATGTCAGTATCAACCAAAAGACAGATATATTCAAGTTCGCAATCAGCAGAAAATCTCATTTTTCTCGATTTCAGGCCACTCATCTTAACAGGAATAGATACATACGAGGGAGATATATCATCATCGTCATGTATCTTACTTTATTTTGTATAAAATTTCTTTTATTATATTGGAAAAAATTTCCTTAGAAAATTAAAAATTAATAAATTGAAGAAAAAGTTAAAATCTTGGACCAATTAAATGAAGACGTAAAAGTATCGCGTGTAGTCATATCACTGAACTTAATAAGGCGCGGTAAAACGTTCCAACGGAACTCCATTCAAACGAACTACAAAAAAGATTTAGGTATTATCAAAATTATGAAAACCCTGGCCAGTTGAATAGAGGATTGCTCTAGTAGAACTACTCCTTTAGATGATAGTGTTAAAAGTGTTGAAAATCTACAATTATTTATAAGACAAAAATTATTCTTATAGTTATTTGTAAAAAAAGGGGAAAAAAAGACAGTTAAATGCATGTATTCCCGAACAATAATACAATGACACAATCCTTTCGCCGCTTATTCCTAGGGTGAACTAAATTTCTTGCCTGAAATATACGAAAACACATGAGCATTCCTTGGGGATTCGATGAAGGACCGAATTAACATAAAATAATAATAAGTGGGTGTCATTTGAGAAGAACATTGTGTATTGTACTAGTAGGAACACCAAATCTTTAATATTGCCAGCAGAAACACCAACCACTAACTAACCCCGTTCTTACACAAGATAAGACACTAAAACCACTTAAACCATGTTGATTAATGTACATTAAAAATCAGTGACATTCTAAGTCTTAACGTGCGTGAATACATTCAGTATTTATACAGCAGATCTTAACAACAGCAAAATCGCTCTTGATTTAACAATAATTAAATCTAATAATAAAAACGAAAGGGTCTGCTCTTCGCATCTACCAATTGCATTCACACCCAGAATTCAAACAAGTCTACAAGACTGCACAGAACTCCTGCAAGTCCATTATTCGAAGAGAAAAAATCCTTTTTATCCAGAAGGCAAGCCTCAAAGATTGCAAACTTTTCTGGCCTCTGGTCAAAACCATCAGGAACAACTTCACCAATTCCTCTATACCTTCACTACTTCACAATAATGAAGTGATTGCTGACTGCCTGGATAGAGCTAAGATTTTGGCTGCTAGATTCGCGTTCAAACTCCCGTTTTCCATTGATTTCACAGACACCCACTTGGCACCTCCCGTGTGGATGTATACAAGAGTCAATACACATCCGTAGGAGATATGTGTTTAAGGTCCTTAAGATGATCAGAGCCTCTAAAGCCGTAGGTCCTAATGGTTTCTTACCCCCTTTTAATTAAAAGCTGTGCGCCATCCTTGGCTAAACCTTTGCGCAAACTATTATACTTGTCATATTCGACAAGAAAACTTCCAACTGGTTGGAAACTAGCTCATGTTCAGCCTATTCTCAAGAAGAGAGAGGGTAGCGATCTCTCAAATTATCGACCAACTGTATTCCTTTCGATTCTTTCAAAGGTTTTTGGATCTATTATTAACTCCAAATTAATAATGTATCTAGAAACCAAACAACTCATCAATGATTGCCACTATGGCTTTTCGCCTGGATGCTCTGGATACTTGCTGACTTTTCGTACGGAACATTCGAACGGTAGTCTTCAACATTTTGGTGATTACATAATTGTTTCTCTAGATATTTAAAAGGTCTTTGATAGATTTTGGCATCCAACTCCTCTATTATAGATTGAAAGTTTTTTACCTGATCGCTTAATACCGGTTGTACTAGATGGGGTTTCATCAGAACCTTACCCTATAAATGCCGATATACCCTAGGGCTCTGTTATCTCTCCATCCCTCTTCTTAATTTTCATTTTCCCTTACTTTTAATCTGATACATAGTTTTTCCTATTACAGTAGCCTTGATTTCGCTTACTTCTTTGATACTCTTGGGGACTTCAGATGATTCGATCATTGATCATATCCTCACTTGGATTAAAGCGATTCGCGTCGAATTCAAGGTATCTAAGTCCCAAAGCTGTTACATCTCTTTGAAGCAAGATCATAACTCTTCACTCCCATTTCTTTTGATAGAACACTGATTTACGATACACTGTCTTTATACATTCTTGGCATTAATATTACCTGTAAGCTAAGCTGGACAGATCACATCTTCTCTATTGCCAAAGAAGCATCGGAATGTCTAGGATTTCTGAAAAGGTGTGGAAATATTTCAGCCTGTCGAATCTAGCGCACCTCTACAAGTCCTACACCAGACCTAGAATTTAATACAATTTCCATATCTGGGCCCGGGCCGGTCGCATAGTCTTACCTTCATTGGATATTTTCCAAAAAAGAGCCTTCAAGCTCACTGGCGATGTGGCAATAACTTGTAATATCTACTTACTCGAACACCGCCGCAATTATGGATGCCTTTATCTCCTTTGTCGCTATATGCATGGTCAATGCTCTGATGAAATATCTGGTTGATCCCTTGTAGAATAATTTCTGTACGCGTAGCAAACCTCCCACAGCCTTTTGAATATCAAATTACTTTCGGTCATACAGGTAAATTTCGGGATGCTTTTTATCGCGAACTGTTCGAATGTGGAACAGTCTACGATTTTCTGTCTTTATACCGACATACATTCTGCGAAAGTTTAATGGTGACATACATTAGCACACCTGCCGATCTCCTCAGGTTCCCTAATTCTTTTCCCTATCACTTTCCTACCATGCTGTGATTTACATCATAAGGTATCTCCTAAACTTGCCTTAATAATGTAAAAAAAAATCAAACTTTCTTGACTTTAGTAGAGGTAAAGTACGTGTAGCGCTTTAATTGCTCTATTTTGCAAAGTTAAAATTTATGACGAATTCGTTAATTAATCTGTTCGACACGTATCTTTTAAATGATAAATTTTGTGCATTTGACATTTGTGAGTGGTGGCGAGTGTGTTCAAACTTCAAGTTTTCACACTTGCGGGAGGGGGGGAGGGGGTGTTCTGCGCGATCCTCATCTTGGATTAATAATTATTTTCAAAATAATTCGTCAACGGTTGATGCTATGACAAAAATGACTCATACCAAATTGAAAGAAGACTCAATTCCCTACATTTTTTTGTATAAACACTTTTTTTGTATATCTGATATGTAACGAGTTACAGCGGCGTAAACGTGAACATGCTTCCAAAAACATTTTTATACGTATAGTACCCTTATACAGGGTGTTTCGTCCATGCATCGGTCCATAGTAGTAGTCACCTAGTCAAACAAACCTTTTCGGAGTTACAGGGTGATTAAGAAAATATATTAGTTTTTCACAACGTACCCTCTACCTCAAAAAATACAAGATTTACGGTCACTTATAGAGCTCATTATATGTAGAATGTCATGACCTTTCCAACCACTGCTCAACCAGCCCCGTACTTCTCTCCCCTCAGGAGTTATGGTGGTCAAAACTAATTTCGGATTGTTTTACCTTTTTTTTAAGGGTGCTTAAAGTATTTTTTTTTAAACCTGTAAACTGTGGACTCTCCTATTTTATTTGACCTATTACACCATATGTGCTAACTGCAGTTGTTAAAGAGTCATTAACTCATTTCATGGGATAAGTGCTTCAATAGTAGTAGCAGAAACTACTAGAAAATTTACTTCTGAGTTGCAAAAAGTTGTAGAGAATAAAGGATATATGCCAGATTAGATTTTAATGGAGACGAACTGGGGTTAAAGTTGAATTGGAAAAGTTGAAAATACGGATATTTAAAAACATTAGAAGTCTGTTCCTGGATTCAATTCAATGTAGGCAAAAAAAGAGTGACCGTTCTTATGAGCAGTAATACGTCAGCAGATCTGATATGGAAGCCGTTGGCTATAAATCGTAGTTTCATTCACCCCCATAGCAATGAAAATCTGTGAAAAATCTCAGCTCCCTACTCATTGGTGTGCTAATAAAAAAGCATAGATGACATAAGATATGTTTAAAAAATGGTTTCACAACTGCTTTAAATAGAAAACTATATATGTATATAAAATAAGTAAAAAACGAGTTTTCAAACAAAACTGAGGCCAAGCCGCATGAAAGAGTAGAAAATAAACTTTTCTTCAGATTTTTTGATTGGGACATTTCTCTTGAATATTCTTTCTCTTCATGAATCAAATCACTTATTACCTCTGATTGATCACACTGAAATATATCGGTGATTGTCAGCGAATAAAATCTGAGTCCACCTCTCTGTGTGTGAAGAAAAGGTTATTTTCTACTTTTTCATGCGGCTTGGCCTCAGTTTTGTTTGAAAACTCGTTTTTTACTTATTTTATTTTCTGCCTTTTTCATATTAACTAAATTGTTATTAAGTGCTGCATGGAGATATTTTAAAACAATTTTATGACGGCTGAAAAGACACTGATTTACCAGTTTTTCAAAAAAGTTTTCGAGTATCAAATCGTTGAAGTACTGCAACGGTTTTCTGAAATTCAAATTATGTTTTAAACAGCGCTTTTTAGCTGTATTCCAACTTGATCCCATATAACATGAATTTTCCCGATTTTCCATGTTTTCCACAGACTTTTCCTATTACTATGAAATTTTTTTCAAAATCTACATGAATTTTCCTCGATTTTTCATGCAAGTTTTCATGATTGTTGAAGAGTAGGACGGGAAAAAAATGATTCCGCATAGCTTATAAAACTTTTTTGTCGGAATATTCGATGAAAATTTATCCGATGATTTTCCCGCTTTTCCGGGTTTTCCATGGAGTTTTCCACAAAGGCAACTTTATGCAACTTTCGCTCTACAACTTTGTCTTAGGTTGCAAAACGCTCAAACGCTTCCTTGGTCGGAAAAACTCCGGAAAAGCGTTTTACATGAATTTTCCTCGATTTTTTCTGCAAGTTTTCACCATTGTCGGAGAGAAAGTAATGATGCCAGTTGATAGGGAACTTGATCCTGGATAATTTAGAAAACTTCTTTACTGGAAAATTTTCCGGAAAAGTCGGAAAATTCAGGAAAAAATTTTCGGAAAAATCGGAAAATTCTGCATTTTTCCTGAAACGGATTTATCACTAATCAAATTTGTACCAAATTTTCAAATGATTTTTCCCGATTTTCCGGGTTTTCCATGGAAATTTCCGGTTCAAATTTTTACAGATTCAGTTGTCACGCGACATGAACCTGTGTGCCAAATTTCAGCTCGCTGTGATGACGAAAAGTGGGTCTACAAGAGTGTTGAAAATAGTAAAAAAGAAATATATAAATAGACAGACAAATTCGTGTACGAGTTAAAGGGAATGGCTGGCCTCAAAAAGATAGAAAATTAAGTGTTGTTAGTATTGAAAAATACTCCTGCCCATCCCGAAGAGCTATCTCAGCCTAATCTTAAGATTTTATTTCTTCTATCTAACGTTACATCAATTATTCATCAATCCTTAAACAAAAGAATTATTTTATGTATATTAGCATTGAAAATTTACTACCTACGAAAAGCTTTTGCATCGATTCGGAATGGAATAGACTCTGATGGAAATAAAATGCTTACCCAAACGTAACGTGAGCTTTTTATTATATAGGTGGGTTGTGTTAAAATCATATCCTTCGGGATCTATGTAAATTGAAATCTTCGACGATTAATGTATCTTGTATATTGAATAAGGTCGAATTTCAATTTCCTTTTAAAGATTAACATAACATTCTTTTGTAAGAAACTCAAATTTAAATTTTATATTAAAGGACAGAAACGATTGATTTAATTTATTTTTTATAAAGGGTGTTTTTTTTTTGCTTAGATAGAACTTTCCAAAGGTTTTGGATATTTATGATCAGCATACTCTGACAAGTTATGATGGACAGACTAACGCATGAACAGAGCTACCAAGTTATTCAAATTTAGTTTGAAAATCAGTCTTCGATTCGCGCAACTTATAGACGACTTCGTGATTTTTATGGTGTACATAATCGTCCATCTGAGCAAGCCATCCATCGAACTGTGCATAGATCTCGGACCACATACTCTCAGAATGATGCAAGAACACCAACACGTCGAAGAAATGTGCGTACTAAAAACGAAAGTGTATGGAAGAAGATCCAAACATATCGATTCGTCGGCGGGCATAGGAATTGGGGCTCAGTCCGTCCACTACGTGGAAAATTTTGCGCAAAGATCTAGACATACACCCGTATAGGGTCCAGTTGGTGCAGGAATTAAAGCCACATGACCATCGTATGCGTCATTCTTTAGACAACAGTTAGAAAATTGTTTTATTGCCAAATTCTGTTCAGCGATGAGGCTAATTTTTGCCTGAATGGTTTTTGCCCCTCAATTATTTCTTGTGGGGTTATGTAAAGTCACTGCTTAATGCTAATAAATCAGTAATAATTAACGCCTTGGGGGCCAACATTTTTCGTGTTATTCGTGACCTACAGCCATCAGTACTCGAAAAAGTGACCCAAAATTGGACGTCCAGAATGCGCTTCGTCAAGAACAGAAAACTAATGCCCAGTTTTGATCGCAAGCTTTTTTTGGATCGTATGTAGTTTCATTGATAGCAGTTGTATATCCTTTTCACGTCGAGATCATTGACCATTGCGTTTTATATCGTCAAAGTACCCAATAACATCCTCCAAAGGTAAAAATAATAAATCTTTTACCATTCGGATTTGAATACTAAAATCCTTCCATACGCCATATTTAATGGGATAAGCCTTATTTTTGAATTGCACGCCATAACATTTGACTAAAGTGAAGTCTTTATGATTATTGTTCGAAAAATAGTCTCTGATACTGCGTATTATGTCAGGCTCGAATTCAACAACTATACACCAAGAGTTGAAGTGAGACAATTCGTATAAAAATTCATGAAAAGCCCCCCATAATAAGGCAAAATACTAATGGAAGAGTGTTGGGCTGTGTTCTGTCTGCAGAGGTTTGAAGCGGAACGGTTGCATACGTAACAGCTTCAAAACTCTAGAAACAGAAAGTACGAAAACGTGGAAGCGGTATTACGCTGGTTTTTGGCTTCGAGCGGTTAATATTTGAGCGTTAAACTTTTCTACGTCAAGGTCAATGCGGGTTTTTCGATATGAAAATTCATATTTAAAATTCGGAAAGTTTTTAAAAATAAAAAACAAAATTGTAGTGCAAGTTTCGGTAAATTTCAACTCAAACAACACCCTGAGAGATTTTATACATATTTTCAGATGACAAGGGCTACTTTTGAGTACCTTTAAGAAAATCGATCATCAATGCAGTATCCCCATTTACACCTGTTAGGCATCTTGCTGTTACGAATAGCCTCAATAGTTGCACGTGAATAAAAAACTGCAAATTCAAAACTTTTTCAAAAGTATTTCCAGTTTTTTGTTTTTTTAGAACTTAGTTGGTTTAGCATAATAGTATCATTTTATTTTTGTTTTACTTATTATTTATTTGATTTATTTATATCTATGAGAACCCACAGTAGATAAATTGGTACCGATAAAAAATTAAAATCTTTGTAGCTAAATTAATTTCCTGATAGCTAAATTTATCTAAATTCTTTTAATTTTTCAAATGGGTAAATTTACAGCGCAGCTTCAGATTTATATTATATGTCAAAATACATTCAGTTGTAGCACATTTTTCCTCATCAGAACTCTAATGATGGAAAAAAATACACTTCTTTAGTGCACTTCATTATGATCTGGTTTTCGAGCCATAATTATGAATACTATGTGACACACGGCATTTTAATGAATAATTAGTACTAATGATTCACTAGATCGTGCTGTGTATTAAAAGGGTATAAAATATTTAAAGTAAGTATTAGAATGAATAAAACTAGTTGAGAGGTCAGATGGAATAGCTTTCCGTTGCACACGTATTTACTACTGGCTTCCTTTGCTCATGTACTACCACTTGTTGTCCGTTTTTCACATACTGGCGAGAGCAGGAGGGCTTTCTGCTTTCTCCATTTTTTACGTACTGGCGTTAGGATAAGTGGAGATGTGTATTCCAGGTTTCCCGGATAAGCCAGTTCAACTTCAACAATACACTAGTGTATTTTGATCGAACGGTCAGGTGGGAGGTTGACGGTCATATGACGGTGATTAGTAAATCTTTATTGTCCCACTTATAATATTGATTTAAAAAATAACTATGAATTAAAAGGGAGGGGAAATTTCATATGAAAAAACTTCACAAATAGTTCTATACAGAGGTTCGATACAGAGTCAATAGATTAGACACTAATATTAAATAATAATTATATCTGCATAAATAAATAAATACTAAATTAAAGATTTGCAAATGCATATAACCATGCGCGTATATTACACTTTTTTTTATTTTTATATTCATTTTTTACCTCTCAAATAACGGTTTTTTTTAAGAATGGTTGTAGCTTTCAATTCAATTCAATTCATCTTATTACTGGACAAGAACACACGATTAATAATCTTTTAAAGTGTATTAAAAATAAAAACATGAGTTCTAAAAAGTCAAAAATTTTGAAAATTCAATTGACATTCCAATAAAAAAAGTAATAATACTAATAAATATTATTGAATTGAATATCGTCAGCATATAGGTGAATATTAGTATTACGTATGGAATCTGGCAGATCATTAATAAATAAGGTAACTAATAGCGGACCTAGAGCTGAATCTTGAGGTACACCGGATGACAAAGAAAGTATTTCAGAGAGAATTTAATTAATGCGAACCTGCTTAAATCTTCCAGAGAGGAAGCTAAAGATTAAATTAATAGAAGAGGGGGAAAACCAAAATTTGATGATAATTTATTAATTAACTTAAGAAAATTAATACATAATATTGAAAGCTCTACAAGAATACCCACTTCATCTCTGCCCAGGCTGCACCTCAGGTCTATGGTGACCTTTAGCAGAGCAGTTTCACAACCATAATTCGAGCGGAAAACATAATATCAACTTGAAAGCATTTTATTACATATTTCCTATATGTGCCAGCATCTAGCTACTTTACAGACAGGAAGCACATAAAACTTATTGGTCGAAAATCGAAAAAGAAAGAAATTACAGACTTTTTTTAGATTGGTATCATCGTCGATTTTTTCTACCTTGATGGAAAAACAGATGCAGTCAGAGTAGTAGTAAGTATATGCAAGACATACGGGCCAGTGTAGTTGTAAATAATTGAGCTAAACTTTGGGGAAATATTCGTATTAGCCAGAATTATTGTATTAAGTAAAAAAAAATGGAAAACGCGTAAAAATGAAATTATGTGATTTTAAGGAGCTACCATAAATGACATTCATGGAACTCCAGTATTTCATTACCTCTCAGTTACCTCCACACCTAGCTAACCTTAATTTCCATCTACTACGTAACAATATATCCAAGTTTCTGAATTTCTTGTTTCTGCTGATGTTGATTGACACGTTAATATCAGTCAAAGAACTTCCTTGGTCGCTCGCAGCATTTATAATATGCGATGAAGATACTCTGCCAAGGTATCATTTATCATTTCTTTTGAACACGCAGTCAATTGCTACCAGCATCACATTACAAGACAGGCCAGAGACCAAACTCAAGGTGAAATATGCATTGAAATCATTGAAAAGTGGTGAAAGTTTCGTAAAAATCACCAGAAAAAAACTTGAAAAGAAATCAGAAAAACGAAAAGTTCAGAAACGAAAATGAAATTTAAATGAAAAAACGCATTTACATCGTTGTTGTGTGCCACTGCGAATCGATAAGTCTTTATTTAGCAAGTGGCAGTCATTTACAAAATGACGACCTAACAACACTGCATGGAAAAAAAGTGAAATATTTAAGAAGAATCGAATATGACTCAACCTTCAGAAAATAATCTCCGCGTGTAGGTAAGCACCTTGATTTTGGATTTATTCGTCTGTTTGTAGTTGATGTTGTTGTTGTTATTGTTGGTTTTGTTATATTTTTTTTTTCGTTTGTTTACCAAAACTCGTTTTGGATCAAGTAAGTCGGATTAACTCTCAATTTACTTCAATACTAACTTCTTCTATCCATACCACCTTGGTCTTTTACTTGTTTTACTTTCATATAAATTTTAGTGCAAATGAATGAAAACGTGCTTTTAACAAAAAACGCGATTAGCAACAAAGCTCTTCGGTGAGTTTCATTAAATATCGTCTATAGCTAGATCCACGCCCAGCTCAGGCTCATACCTGTTTCATATACACGTAAATATATATACTACTACTAGACCAAGCTCGAGCCAAGGTGCCGTGAATAATACTAAATCGATCTGGATCCTTCATATAAAAATTCGGTCCAAGAATTAAGGTGCTTCCTCAATTAAGCAAACATAGGCGCTCGCTGTGGTTTTTATAAACTGATCCCCCGATTCTATATAAAAAATTCTTCTGAGATCACTTTCCGTCGTAAACTTAGCAAGTAAGAGATTTTCGACATAATTTTTTTTTTTGAGAAATTTCAACTTTATTAGAGATTAAGAAGCTTTGGAGAATCAATTAGCACAGCTGTTAAAGACAATTCACTTTGCAAGAACGAAGAAATCGAAATAATGTTTTTTTGCGTGGCGATGATGGCAATACTCCAACTCACGTGTAGCTAGCACAAAGCACGCGCATTTTGCTACACGTTTGCCTAGGCATGTCATCATAATTTTGCTGCACTATAGTTTCTTATATGATTACCAAATTGAATTGTGTATAGTTTTTGATATAAATAATAATTGTATCACAAATTCACAGGACGTAATGAGAATTTAATTATTATATTATCAGCTCAAATCGCTGGTAAAGAGCTGCACAGCCTTTCCATCAGAAATTTCACAATTGATAAAGTTTTGGTATGTTACCCGTGCTGCAGCTTAGAAAAGTTTGCACGGAATATTTTCTCTCACCTGAAAAGTGCAGCGTGCTGCAGCGTGTAGGCCCTAGCATAAGTGTGCAGTCTATATCTATATATCTATATCTGAGTTCTATAATGATCCCGCTCCTTGTTTCTTCCACTTCTGCAGCTGTTTCAGGTAATTTTATGAATTTCCTAAAATTGGTAACAATTGACATCGCAATTAGCCAATTATCCTAGATATTGAAGGTTGACTTAAATTAAGGATATCGTTACGTCCAACCGGATTTTCGTACAAAACTGTAGCAAAACAAAATAATTTTTGTCATCCATTGTCGAGTAATAGAGATTATCGTAAGGCTGCGTCATTTCAATCATTTGAAAGGCTAGAAATCTTGGCATTATTAAATTCTTTATGAATGCTGCCTCAGAAATAGCAAACGGATTCAAGGCGTCCCCCATATTTCTCAGAACTATACTCTGTGCACGATTGATAATGTCAAATTGTATAAATATTTTATATTTCACAAACTTATATGTAGTTAGTTACTTTACAGTATTTTTATCCAAAATTTCGGTATTTGAAAGAAAACATTTTCTGCAACTAAAGGGTCTTTCAAATTGAGGTTTCAAAAGTAAATAATTAAAAGACATAGAATTTGAATTGAAACTGAAAAAGTTATTAATTATTTTTGAAATGCAATGTTTGCCATTTATACTCTAAAAATGATATTCCCCATGTGACCACCTCTTGCGAACTCGAATAATTTCTGCTTTCTATGTTTTAACGTTTCGAGGATTATCCTTGTAGACCTGTACTTTCACATGGCCCCAGAGAAAGAAGTCTCACGGTGTCAAATCACAGGATCTTGAAGGCCATTTCACGTCACCGAATCTGGAAATAACACGTTCTGGAAATTTTGTATGCAGTAATTGCAAAGTTTCTCTGGCTGTATGACATGTAGCCCCATCGTGTTGAAGCCACATGTCTTCAGTATCAATATTTTCCAGTTTTGGCCATAAAAAAAATGGGATCATGTCGCGATATCTGGTAGCGTTGACAGTTGTGGCTCTTCCAGCATCATTTTCCAAAAAGTACAGACCAATCACACTACCAGACCACAATGCACACTAAACAGTGAATCTTTGTGGATGCGTTCGCCTCTTTTGGATCACGTGAGGGTTTTCAAATATGGCAGTTTTGTTTATTAACGTAGCCACCGATCTCGAAATGTGCTTCGTCCGAAAAGATTATTTTTTTTTAAAATCGTCGTTTTGTTCCAGTATCCAATTGGTAAAGTTCCGACGCATGGACTGATCTTGTGGCAACAATTCTTGTATCAATTGAACTTTGTAGGCCTTCAACGCTAAATCTTTGTGCATAATACGCCATACAGTTGACTCAGAAAGTCCCAATTATTGTGAACGTCGGGAAATTGATGTGTTTGGGTCAGCTGCAACACTATCACTCACAGCACCAATATTTTCTTCTGAACGACCGGCACGAGCATACTGACATATTTCTCGATCTTATACCGCACCAGTTTCTTAAAATTTCCGCACAATATTACCAACTTGTTGCTCAGTTGGACGATTGTGTCGACCATAAACATCGCGTAATTTGCAAAATACATTTCTGACAGAACGACCATTTTCATAAAATAATTCAATAATCTCTATACGGTGTTGTTATGTATATGACTCCATTTTTATAAATGGCAAACCTTCAGCTGTCTAAATGACATATAATATGGATGCGTTCGATGTTTGAAGTGTGTTACATAGACGCGTACTTTTGAAAACTCAATTTGAAAGACCCTTTATAAGAGACTTAAGAGTAACCCTCAGTGAGGTTCTTTTATATTAAGAAATATTTGTTTGTTTTGTTTGCTAGAATACCAAATCCCTTAACAAAAACCAATCTCCACCAAAGTTATGAGATCAGCTGACTTCTGACATTCTTAACTAATTACACAGAATACCAATTTGTGGTAACGAGCTTTGACAGCCCAGTTAAGAGACTAACAGCTCTTATCTTTTATCTTGAATCGGGGGGTTAATATGCTTTGTAATAGGCTTTGTACAGGATATAAAAAAAAAACGAATAATTTTGTTGTAACGAATTCTGTATTACATATAAGTAAATATTCTATATAGCATGTATACAGAGTTCTTGGTTGAATCGATTAAACCTATGAAGATGTAACAGAGCACATGGATTTAAAAAAAAAACACACAATTCTAGAGATGGTTCATATTTTACTTTATTCTTAAGATATGGTGGCAAGACTGTTTTCTACTCCGTGAATGGAAGGGATTCACTTTTTTTGAGTTTTACCTGTAACATAATATTTTGGCCTCTTCAAATGTGTGTATATAAATGAAGTACAAGAACTCAACATGTCGTGGAGTTAGATCGCTCGAATATTTCATATTTTTGTAATTTCTAAATTAACATTTTTTAATAAAGATCAGTATAAACTTATTTAAAGCTCGCGGCTCCTATCCAACTATGCCTGTATAAACCGCGCAATTTAGTTTTTTATATTATGTCATCAGAATTGCATCGATTAAGAGTTTCCTTTCTGTTGTTCCTGCAAAAATCTTCTAGAGAAAAATGGACAACCTCCTATTTTTTCCTTAATATGGTTGTATGGACAGAACTACAAGAAATCCACAATGCTTTTAAAATAATAAAGATTGCCAAGTTTTGATTATGTATGACAAATTCTTCTTCACCTATAGATTTTTCACACTTTCCTATTGTCACAAGATAAATTATACATTGTTAACAAAATAAAATTAAGTGAATTACTTAAGTCTCGTAGACGTAATTATTTTGCATACAATAAAATCTCTAAAGAGTGAAGCAACCGTGTAGTGCAATTAAGTAATCAGATAACCATTTCCGTAGTATCCTTAAAATAAAAGATAATTTGCATAAGATGAAGAAAAGTCACTTCTAAAAGTAATTGCCTACATTAACTTTTGTCCCTGTTGATTTGGATGTTTGGAAAGAGTTGTCAAAGCAAGCTGAAAAGAATGAAATATTTCAAAGAAAATAACCAAGAAACGAGATTATACGTGTCAGTCGTGAAAACAATTATTTTAACTATCCGACAAACTATTTTAGAAATAGATGCGAAAAGCTACTTCAACAACCAAACTTGCACAGAAAGGTTAAGTACCACACAAAATTACATATGGAAAGGAATTCATCTAGGGTATCATATGAATAAGTCTGGAGGGTGAACAATGGGCCTTGTTGTCGTGTTCCTTTCAGCGACCTTCTTTGTCCTTCACCTCGTTTCAATCCATCCATCTATTATACGAATTGGTCTTAGACCAAATCTAGCTTTTTCACTTGTAATAATTATTTTACAGGACCCAATAATACGAAGGAGATTTCTCGGTTAACAAACTGAAATTTATTGAAAATAATTTCAATAAATTTACGAAATGCCTTTTAAGTGCATTATAAAAAGTATTTGTATGGGCAATTGGTGTGACCGATATCATTGAACTTTTATTCTAGCCGATCAGAGATAACCATACTGATGAGACCCAATAATATATAGAAACGTGCCTTATCTGCCACTGGCATTTAGATATAAAAAAAACATACAGTTAAGGCTACATATATTAATGTAAATGGACAATCTTATAAAGCACTATATAAAAATTTATAAAATGTCTAAAGTGTCCAACATTTATCTTTTCTTAATATTGTGTGGTAATTTACCGATTCAGTCTTCACTATCACTTATAAAATGAATTTCACAAGCATCGAACCATTGTATGTATTGCATAAATTAATATTAATGAATTAAAATGAAATTTCAATGGAAACTTTATTGGTTTCAAAAAAGACTGGGAGGTTTGATTATTGAATGAATCATATTCGACTAAACATTGTATTTGAATATTGCGCAAATCTGTGTTGCGTAAAATATGAAGAGATTAAACACAATCGGAACTTTAATTCCCGATCTGCTTAATTGGAGATAATCTTAAACAATGATACATAATTCTATTGGGGGTGAAGAATGGTATTTAGAGCTTAAAACTTCCTCAAAATTTCACCATACGTCTTTAAAATATTTTGAAAGAACCGAGGCATTCGATAGGATTGATTTTAAACTTATTCTACAGAATTGCGGCATGATTATATAGCTTTTAATCATCTTTTATCACTAATTGTTTGGGGCCAAGTAAATTAGAGATCGATGCCATTTTTTAGCCTCATGGTCATTCGTTTCCCATTTTAATTTAGAAACTAAACTTCTAAACTTATCGCTAAATTGATCATGATACGATTTTGTACTAATGGCGAAACTTCAGAATTTTCCGAAAACATATTGTGAGCATTCCTGGCAAAAGCTCTATTTTATTTATTTCACACTTCTAAAAAAATTATGTTACGTTATTTATGATATTCCGACATTTAATCAATGGAGAGCAATCAAAAACATAGTCTGGCCTCCAACTCAGTTAATTGAGCTGCTACAATACGTAGAATTCTTTTTTATTACGAGCCGTTTTCATATACTTAAGTGAAGCTAAGAGAACTTAAGAAATGAAAAGGAGATGCTTCACGCTAAATAGAGCCTTAAAAAATTCATCCAGTTACTGAAAAAAAGTCTTTAGCATATAACCAATTAAAATAACATGTACTACTTGTTTAGAGAAAGTCAAAACGGTTGAGCAAATAAAAAATTAAATTTAAATTTTTGGTTTTTTCTTTACAAAAAAAAAAAAAAAATGTTTTTATAATCAATGTATTAATATACAGAGAAGCAATCTTCATGATTACATAAAATATTGTGAAATGCTCCCAAGCCACTAGTTCTTATAAAAAACAGCTGAGATTTCAAATCGCTGTTTTCAATTTTTAAGTAATTTCTAATGAATCTGGATATATTCGAACTTTTTTAATGAGTGATGATGAGATAAGTTTATGTTTATTTTTCTAGGTAAATGAAATGCTAAACAGTTGATATTTTTTCAAAATAAAAAAATAAATTGAACGGCTTCCAGGCTTTTAAGTACGGCCGCCCTACTTCAGCTTCAAATATTATTATTTGTGTTAATAATATAAAAACATCATTTATATATATCTTGGCAGCACCGACGAATTCTCAAAATCCTATATTTAAATTTAGTTTTATAAAAATTCTGATTCGTACATTTTTATCAACATTTATACCTAATCTGCAATGCATGGTAAACCAACGTCGTCAAAACGATATCGTTTGCTGAAGAATGCATTAAAATACACGAAATATGTAAGTAGTGGTAAGCTGCCAAATTAAATAGCTGTTGACCTGTCAATTATCATAAATGTAATTGCTTTGTCGATTTGATTGCAGAATTACATCGAAGGAAGTATTTGGTCTCAATAACTTATACTATAGTTTAGTAAACTCAGAAATCGTTTGAGACAAGTCGAATAATATAAAATATTGCATTCAAACTGAAAGTACGAGTTCCAGTTTACAGCTGTTTTGTTCTAAATTCCCCTACATGGTTCTAAATTATGCTAACTTATTACTACTAAATTATGCTGAAGTATTACTACATTATTTTTGCTGATTAACTACTCCACATAAGCTCGTGCTCATGTCATCAAATAAATGAAAAAGAAGAGACATTTTTAAAAGTATGATTTTTCAAACGTAAGAGTGGAAAGCAAACACAAAAATCCATGGCGTGTTTATACCATGCCTTGTAAATTAGGCATTATAATCCAGGAACTTCATAAAATGTTGTGATCTCCCGCATATCCTAATACCATGAACGCTAGTATATCTGAAAATCATAAAAAGAGCACGCACACAGCACAATACCATCTGATTTTGTGAAACTAAAATTTTCCATGAACTTGGGCCAGGAATTTGCAGAGCATTATAAAAAATAAAAAATAAATAAAGTATAAAATAGAGGAAACCTTGTGTCGAATATGTATAACACCAAAGTCTGTAATTTTATATCTTCAGTGTTATAGAGAAATATCCTTAAGGTACAATTGAAGTCAGAATTAAGTTGAAAAAACTAGTCTTCACAATTTTGGTGAGTCCAAAATTATTGCCTAGATATTTCGAAGGCCTTTGATAGAGTATGGCGTCCAGCCAATTTAAAGCATTTGGTCTTTCTGCTCCTCTTCTATTATGGATTGAAAGTTTCTTATCCGGTTTCCTAATACGAGTTGTACTAGATGGCGTTTCATCAGAACCTCACCCTATAAATGCCGGCGTGCCTCAGCGCTCTGTTATCTGTCCATCGCTCTTCTTAATTTTCGTTAATGATCTGCATTCCCTTCATTTAAATCCCATCCATAGTTTTACTTATGACAGTATACTTAATTTCGCTTACTCATTTGATACTTTTGCGGAATCTAGAAGGAATGCCAATCTGTCAATTGAGATTGTATGATTATATCATTGAATAACGTACTTGATAATATCCTCGCTTCGGGTAAAGCAAATCGCGTCGAAATCAATGCATCCAAGTCCCAAAGCGCTCTTATCTCCTTGAAACAAGGTCATAATTTTTTCACTCCCGTTTCTTTTGATGGAGTATTGTTTTACGATACACCGTCTTAATGCATTCTTGGCATTAATATTTGCAGTAAGTTAAGATGGACAAATCACATAAACCTTTTGGAAAATATGTCTGCCTTGTGAATAGAATTAGATAGTAAGGTATAATTTATGAGCCAATCAGCCACCTCCTTTTTGAGATTATCACTTCTTTAAGGAGTTTTAAGTGTACAACAACAATAGATACAATCCCATCCCACCATTCGTATATAATAAGGTTTTAGGTGAACTTATATTAGAAAAGTTTTCCATTACAACGCAAAACATCGATAGTTTGTACAAAGGTTGAGCCTTACGAGGCTCCTGACATGATTGTTCACCCTACGTCAAACATATCCTTAAGCAGGACTATATGAATAATCTTGATCGCGATTAAGTATCTGACTCTAAAACATGAATACTTCCTCATTAGTTTATTCTAAAACTGTATTTTCCAAGCTACGCCTCCATCTATTTAAAAAGAATTTGGGTTTTACAACAAACGTAAAGAGGACTAATAGTTTAGTTAGTTCGAAAAGAGGTTTGGGACCCCAAGCAGCCCCCCGAACGTAGGCCCATTGTTCACACTTCGGGTCCATAAGCAATCGCCCATAGGTCCCAACCGGACGCTCTTACAAAAGTAAGTATTAGCTCCTAGCCCTCCTTTCCGGGTTCGTGCAGCTCGTCCAAGAGGTTTGAGCCCCAAGGATTCTGTGCCGATTTCCTGAGAGTGGCGGACAGTGAGAAAAAAAGTGAGTCACTATTTCGAGTTCCTCTCCCCAACACCTGCATATAGGATCATCAACAAGTGCTGTGAAATCCAATATGAGGTCAATGTCGGTTTCAGACTTCACAGCAATTTTATTTCGTCGTACCATTGAAGGCAATATTTAGTATCCTTTTCTTGGATTTTACACAATTTCTCCACAGCTTCCTTGCAATTTATTACGAACTCCAGAGTTCGTCACGAATGGTACTTTTGTGAACATATTCCAATTGGACTGGTAAATGAAACTGGGACTTATTGGCTCAAAGAGGAGCCCAGATGGATGGAGCCGGTTGATTATAACCTGGCGAGCAGTTGTCAATGCTTATACGGCTATGATGAGAACGACTAACGCAAACAAAATTATTATATGGAAGAAGTTATAAAAAAAAAGTTAATAAGAAAAAAGAATAATTACAATTTTTTAAGTCTGTTGTTGTGCACTCTTCTAAGTGTTCTACTTATGTGAATAGTGCAGTTTACATCGCTGTCTATTCGTTTCACCTCAAATGGTCCTATCTATATTGGGGAAAGTTTGTGCTTCTTCGCGGCATTCCGCAAGAACACTTTATCTCCTATATGAAATTTTTCTACTCTTAGGCTCTGATCGTAATACTTCTTGGCTGCCTTTTTACTGGAAATTAGATTTTTGATTTTGATTTTCGATGGACTGTTTGCATTTTACATGTAATGTATTCGCAATAGTCATCGAAATTATAAACAGGCTCTGGATCTTTATTTAAATTGGTTGGAAAAGGATTTTGAAATCCGTATAGAGCATAAATAGGGCTATATTTACTGATCGTATGTAACGAATGGTTATGAGCATAGCACAGCTTCTGGTAGCCAATCATCCCATCTCATCTACTACACCTCGTAAATATTCAACTAGAGGCCTATGAGTCCTCTCTAGACTGAGGATGGTAAGCCGTCGTTTGTAGTTTCTTTATTCTCAGTAATTTGCGCAATCATTTAAAAAGATCACTTGTGAAGTTTGTGCCCTGGTCAGTAATCAGCTTCTTGGGAATGATACAATATTTGAGTATAATGTTTATATAAAAACAGTTAGCAACTGTTGTGGCTTCGCTGTCAGTCAGGGTGATACAATTTAGCATATTTTTTAAATCATAGCGAAAGGTTAAATTATACTTGTTCCCTTGGTGAGTGGTGGGAAGCGGTCCGACAATATCTAGATACACCTTATCATAGAGTTTTTCGGCCGTGTCACTGATCACTATCGGCATCCTGGTGGACTTGCCCGTTTTGTTCTGTTGGCACTTGATGAACTTTTTAATAATTGTATTTATATCCTTTAGCATATTTTTCCACTTGTAGAAAACCCGCAACCTTTCATAGATTTTGTACACTCCCATGTACCCTCCTATTGGTGAAGAATCATCAATTTACTCTGGTTTTGACAGAGTGTTGTCCTTTTGAATGTTGGCTGACTCATCAGACAAAATTGATTCTGTATCGGAGTCAGATAAGGGCATTGAAACGTCTATATCGTTGCCCAATTGACTTGTGGCAGGAATGGTGACCCCTGAAAAAAGAGTGCCCCGGTGAAAATAGACACTAGAGTTCTCAAGGTTGGCTTGTTAACTCCCAAGAGCTTATTCGTTTGATTTGGGTTAGTTTTACCCCACAGTTCCTTTGTAACTCTACTTGAAGGTTCACGTAATCAAAAGCGACTGTGCTGGAGGTCAGCCCAAATCATAATAATTGAGAGAAGGTGTTCTGGTGCAATCCCGATTATGGAGGGAGAATACTTCGAGGGTGCACCAAGACGAGCAAGCTCGTCCGCTCTTTAATTCCCGTTGATGTTGCTATACCCTCGCACCCACTGAACCCCCTGTTATTCCGAGAGAGGAAATTCAGGGTGGTTGTAAAGGGTTTAGATAAAGCCTTCACAGCTGCTTGGCTATCTGAGCAGATAGGTATCCCCTTTTTCTCAGTGTCTGAGTTAAGGAGATTCCTTCCCGTTTCAAGAATGACCTTGCGTTCCGCTTGGAAAACCGTGGTATGGCTTTCAAAGTGTATGGCAATTTGCAGGTAAGACTCATCGCAGAAAACGCCTGATCCGGTGTTTTCTTCAGATTTTGAGCCGTTAGTGTAGATAATAATGTGATTCCCATTCCACCCTGGTTGGAATCCTAGATTCAAAATTGCTTTTCAGCATAGTCTCGAGGAGGAGGTCGCTATCCCTGTCGATTCCAAGTGCGATATACTACACGAATTCAAAGATGCATTCGTGTGGAAATCTTGTTCCAGTAAAGAAGACTAATAAATTTGTAGACAATTTTTTTTTGAGTTCACTCTTTTATTTGTAGTACGTCTCTGGCTACTTTTCTCCAGTAATCAAACGTGTTTTCAATTACCTAATGATTTGGCTGGGCTGAAAACTTTGATTTTCCTATAGGTTTTGCCTTTCTTTTACAATTCTAAAATCATCGCATAGCGCTCTTCTGTAGCAAGGCATTTTTTCATCTAAATATTTACAGAAAAATAAATTAAATAAGCTTTAAAATGATTTTTTGAGTTATTTCGAAATATATTTTCGGACACTATGGAAATTGTTTTTGAGCTAAAAGGAATACTCCCTAACTTCTTTTTGACTAAAGGTAGAGCCAGACGAAGAGAACTACTCTTTCGGTCTTTGGAGACGGAGAGACCCATGTATACCACTTTAGAGATGCAAAAATTTCCTAAAGAGGACCAAATATCTTTTTTTGTCTTCGGTTTCTCGCTTTGTATTAAAAAAAAAAAAAACGGGTCTCCATGACCGAACATGGTCTCTGAAGTTTTCACATTTTCTTTTCGTCAATAGAGGTCCGGTTATTTTTTGAGAAAAAAAAAACACACACACACACACAAATTTATTGTGTTATTCCTTATTCCGTAAAGTTTTTACAATAAGGATATAAATTTTTAAGCTTTTTACATTTCGCATCACATAAAAATATTAATAAGTTTCGAACGGAAGCATACATTGAAATAATTCTTCCTAAAAATCTTTTTCTTGACAATTAATCAAATTCTCCAGAAAGGTGACCAAACATAAATCTTGTTGTGTAAACATTTTGAACCCAAGACTAGACACCTTTACCTTAAGTGTATGGAAATTTTATGTTTTGTTTTTTTCATGTTTAAGTATTCACATTAGCTATAAGTTTACACAATTTTTAAAAAAATTAGCAACTTAAACTCTTCTACACTCGCATTTTTTTTTTTCATTTAGAAACATGGCAGTAGAGTTTTAAGGAGTTCATTTCAATGAAAGGAACTATGAGTGTATAAAATTTCAAAGGACGTCAGTAAATAAATGCTTTTATTAATTTGTAATACGCCTTGGTACAAGGACTCGTAAGACCTAGAAAGATGTTGAAATTGGATTCCAATAAAATCAAAATCAAGCTAAATTGGTAATGAACTATAAATTTCACAGATATTAAGAGTTAAGTGAGCCTGTAACAAAGCTAACCACTGAATATTAATCGCATTTTTTAAAAATGTTTGTTTTCTTTTTATTGGTTGGTACATACCTAGATGAAAAAAATTTTAATTATACTCTCGTGTTTCGAGGGTGCGAAAATTTAATCAAAATTAGTCCAATTTATGAAAATAACCGCAGCACTGCTGTGCTAAAACGATTCTCTAAAAGGAAATTTTCGATACCCTAGAGGTGAAAAGCACGCACGTAATTTTCCTACGTCAATCATAATTTGTGCGGAAACAAACACGACAGTAGACAGTACGTAATTATTTCTGCTTCTCCACGGCATACATAGGTACAGTTCCATAATAAATACATGTGTATTTAAATATGTACACAAACCTTGGATGAACGCATTCTTTCATGTCGATCTGGTCATGGAAATCCGAAAATCACGAAAAATGCAATCGCGTTGCGACACTTTCACTTTTTCAGTGCGACTATAGCTAGATTTCGGGCCTTTTTCTTATGCGCATATATTAAACTGTAACCGGATTTTGGACTTAATTTAATTGCGATTACAGGTGCCATCCGGTTATTTGTCACTGATAATAATACATAGAACTTTAGGGTGGTTTGTAATGGATAAATCTTTAATCCTCTAATCCCAAGTCAATAATTCAATTTTTGATTAGGAGATTAAGAATTCTTCTTTGCACTTTATAGTTTCATACGTCAGCATTTAGTTTAAGCTAAGTCGGTTGCCACCAGATTATGCAAACGAGAAATGCAATTACCATACCTCTTTGCGTACATAAAAGTATCTGACGTAAGGTATTTAGCGCGCGTATTACATTTTCTACCCAATGAAAAGCCGGAACTACCTACTTTCATTGATTTTGAATATAAATGTGCTGAGAATTTTGAGTTGTTCGTAATTTAATTAGTATGTTCGTAAGTTTAATTTTTTTAAGTTAGGTAATCTCAAAATGTGTATTCCCTTATATAAGATTTCGAGGATTCAGTTCCCGAAAGTTATCGTAGAGAAATATACAACAGAGTCATTACAATTGCAAACTAATCCTGGTGCAACTTATGCTGACCCTTACCGATTTTGATAACATTTCCAAGAGAGTTTCTGGCTTATTAGACTAAAATATAATTTTTGTAGTAGACTATAAACCTTATAATTTTTTTCAAGAAGAAGCACATGACTAAACTCTACAGTTCTAAAAAATAATAAACAGAAGAAACTTGCATGCTTCAAAATTTAATTAGTTTGGCGAAATCGCTACGCACTTATTTTAGTACATTTCCGGTAGATTGTCCTTGAAAGTGGAAACAAACATAATGCTGGACACTGTTTCGTTTTCAGTTCCTAAGGATGTATAAATTAACTTGGTCACCTTCTTTCGAAATGTCGTGTTACAAGCTGAAAGATCAGTTCTTCAAATTATTTCGACCTCTCTAGAAAAATATAGTTTCTGTGTGATGCCACTCTTCCCTTTTTAGTAAATATAACCTTAGTTGCATATCGAAAGGATAAAGGGACTAAAACAACAGCTCTATTCCTCTTACCATATTTGTCATTGCGTTTTTAATGCATAGAAATAATTATGGTACAGTAAAACTCAATTGGACATATCTCGCAAATAGTTCATCCGTTTGTCTGACAATCAGAATGATATCAAGAGAGTATGTTGACGTTGGCGGTGTGTGTACGTACAAGTTAGGTTAGGTTAGATTTAGAGTAAAGGCGACTAGGACACTAGGACCATACAGATACCGCGACCAGAGTTGATCTATTGTGCTCTCCCCTAAAATAGTTAGGTAAATTCTAGTTTTTAATGAACTCGGTTACTGCCTTGGCGTTAAATTATAAACATTACTTCGAGAGATAAGTATTTCTAGAATGATTTCCAACCTTATAGCTACAAGGACGGGACACGCACATGTAAGATCCTTCGAGGTTTCATCTTCCTCTTCGCACAGTTGACTCAGTTTGCTGTCCGATTCGCCCATCTTCTAAAAAAAATAACGAAAGTGGTCACGTCCAGTAACTGCATTAGTAAACATAGAAGACTGCCGTTGAGTTAAAGCTTCGAGTTAGGTGTCCACGTAAAACCACAAGGACTTTATGTACAGTCGTTCCTGTTCAGAAGCCCAAAGTAATGTTACGTTGTCCCTAGACAGCAACTGGAGTATCGAGTGGTATCTCCTGACTAGTTTCGACTCAAAATTTTGGTAAAATAGAGCCGCCAGCGTAGCATGTTTGTCTGAGAAAATGTAGATGTTGGCCGTTCTTGCAGTCCCTGTTTAGACTTTCCTTAATTTTAACTTCTATAGCATAGACTTCCGCCAGAAAAATAGAAGGTTGCTCACCAAGAGTAATAAAGAGATCCAATTCTTAACTGAACACCTCTGCCCCTCTTTTGTCATCTTTCCTGGATCCGTCAGTATACCAGACATGGACCCGTTGGAGGAACTGGGGCCTTCTATCTAATATTTAGCTTTTTTCGTTAATGGTTACCTGGTAACCTCTTTCGAAGGAAAATCCTTTGCTAACACAGTCTTACCTGGGTTTATTGATATTCTGGCAACATCTATAGACCTTGTTAAAGGCAGTTTGCATAAGCTCGGGCAAAACTCATTGAAACTTGTCTTTAACACAAATGACATCAGCATATTCTTGGGTCTTAAAGACGGCCCAACTAAGTGCCAAAAGATTGGTTAGGATTTCCTTGAACCGTTTCCTAAGTAATTGTTAACAGTAAATGTATGATACGCTTGTAATTAAATCTAATTTTTTTAATAGAAAGTTTTACTTTCTACGATGAAATTGTTCTTCGAAGATAAAATTTTGAAGAATTCGGAAAATTGCGAAAAATTGTGTTGTAAGTAACTCATTATTTGTGTTATGTTCAAAATAGACTCAGAGAAAATTTATCCTCAAAGATTTGCCGTTTTTAAAAATACTTTAATCGTTACTCTTCAACCGTAGTCTTTTACAAAAAAAAAATCGAGTGGTATCCATTTTGAAAACTCCTCAAAATTGGCATAAACAAGTATTTTCCCAAGACTTTGATATAAAATAACGTTTCTACAATGCAACATGAAGCCCACCATAGCTGATTCAATCTTGTTTACATTACCGTTAACTAAATTAAGGTGCGTTTACATGAAGACAATTATTCTATACTTTCAAACATAAGGTTTTATCTAAATTTCCCCTCAAAATAGTAAAACAAATTACAATTCCTAAATAACTGAATTACATAATTAGAATGGTAAGAAAATCACAAAGTTTTCATGTTGCCTCAACAATCACTTATTTCACTTAAAAATGATTGAAATGAATTGCTATAACCAAAGAATTGTCCAATTTTAACTAAATTTTCGGATATTATCAAAAAAAAAAACAACTCTACCACAAACAATTATTACACCTCAAAAAGGTTTACAGTTGTTTATTCAAATTAACTGAGACTTTTAAAACAATTTTAATTTCCTTCCTTTCATTTCAGCTCATCACATGGCGGTTGGTTTCACAAACGATCCATTTCCAACAGAAAAAAAAACGTCTGCTTCAAGTGAGTTACATGCACTTTTTTACCCCTATTTCCTAAATCCACAGTGAAATTGAGTGAATAGTTCCAACATTTTGTGTAACGATTAAAAATGTTTTTCACACTTAAAGTCAGAAAAATCAGAGGTCACGTGGCAAGGTAACAGAGGAATTTTAATAGCAGTTTCTGAAAAGAGCAGAGAACATGAAAGTCATCCATTACTTCTACACCAGGCGAAATCTTTCATGTCAGACGAGAATTCTACAGACGAAAGTTTGAGATTGGGGGCTCTCACCACCAAAAGTTAACCATAAAATAAAATTTAAGAATGGGATGAAAGCTGCCACCCGTATCTAGCTCAGCATACCCACTCTGTACTGATTTTCCACCCTTGTAGACTTGTGTCTTAGGGATTTGATTAAGTTGAACCGAAAAAGTTATTTTTCATGTCAAAGTGATTTGTGCACTTTATATACCTGACATGTCACGACAACACCACTACAATCTTGTACAGAAAATTGAATATTTTCGGAGAGTCTCATTAGCATCCTTGTCGAGAGGTTAAATTCTAAATATGTCAGTGCCTATTAGATGAATTCAAGCATATCCAGTCCGTGAGAAAATGACTCGTTTATCGCTTGGAGATTGTGCTAATATCAGCGTTTCAGAGCGTGGGCGATTTTTTTTTTTTTTTCTATTTGATGGAGGTACAAATAAATGTTGTCAGCTAAGTCTAATTATAGCGTCCAAGGGTCTGCATTCAAAAATTTTAATGAAAAATCTTAGTTTAGCAAGGATATTCTAGGCAGAGTCAATATTGTATAGGTATGGTACCTACTTGGATAACATTTTGCTGGTAAGGAAGGATGAAATAAATTAAGTTTGTTTGCATGGTTTCTAAAACGAACTTTATTTCATAGTGCCACAGTGGATGAGTTTTTGTTTTACATAATTAGAAAATATCATCACAGCATGGGATTTTGTTAAATGATTTCGTATTGTTTTGGATATTGTAGAGGATCTGACCGAATTGTAATTTGCTCATCCTGAAGTGATATACGGACAAATTTTTGATGTTGCAGATTAAAATCATCGCCGCTGCCATGCACATTGAAATGAAGACTTAAAAAATATTGCCCTACAGGATATAGGATAACTATGGCGAATACAGAGAAACTATATGAGGCTTTTCAGGTAATCCAAAAATGAGGCTCTTGTAAAATTTTGCAAGATAAATTTAAAGTTTCTCAAGGCACGGATATAGATCCGCTTACTAAACCTATCCACTGACTTGAGGACAGAGGTGTGGAGGTTTCTGATGTCTATTCACTATCCAATATGTGGTGATTGTTGCAGCCAACGATGGCTAACATCGGTAATAACGGCAACCGTCATGATTCTCTAAATTATTGGAGGGGCTCAGTCAAGGTTTTTCTGAGTTCAAAAGATAGGCCGTAACTTATACTTACATTTTCATTTCGTTGTTTCCTTGTATTATAACTTTGGTGCATTTTAATTGTAGTGATCGAGAACGATGGTCAACAGGGTATGGGTAAAGAGGCCACGAAGAAAAAGCCCATGTCATTGCTTTAAACTTAAGCTTATGGGCCACACTCTCTTTTAAGTAAAAAAAACCCCTAGGTGGTCATGGGCTTTATCACCGCATGGAACATTATCCGTCGTTAGATAACCTTCAATACAGAAGTAGTAAGTTTCTGCATCAACATCTGCCATATTATGAAATTATACCTCAGGAGACAAAGCCCTGATAATAGGTTCATTGTAGCAAGCCTTATTTTCGGACTTTTTAATGGCCAATCTCTTAGGATCTTCTTCAATGCTGTTTCATATTTACTAAATATATTTTTTCCATGACATCCGAGGTGAAGTTGACGAAAAACCAGATAAGTCTACGAACAGCCTCCCAGTTTTCATGCAATGTATGGAGAGATATCTAACATGGTCTCTTAATAGGGCCACATCAATGCGCCCTCTCTCTCTTTCTCTTTCTCTCTGATATTGGAGACTACAATTTAACCATGTTGTATGGCAATACCTTCTCTCTGCTCTTTAGGACTACATTGTAATTTTGTTGAATGGCAATGCCTTTTTTCTTTGTTCTTGGAAAAGATTACAATTTCACCTCTGGTCTTAGATGGATGGATTGAAAAGGGTTTGAGTTCCCCGCCGGCGGGGCTCTGGAACGTATGCCACAACAAGTCCCATTGTTCACCCTTCAGACTTATGAACAATTGCTCATAGGTCCCAACCGGACGCTCTAACAAAATTCAGAATCTGCCCCCAGCCCTCTCTTCCTGCTTAATGCAGCTCATCTAGGAGGTGTGAGCCAAGGAATCGTAACGCTTTCCGGAGAGAGCCGGACAGAGAAACAAGAAGTGAGTCACCGTTTCTAATTCCTCTCCGCATCCTATGCATATAGGATCAACAACAAGTCTCATCTTGTGTAGCTGACTCCTGAGAAAATATTTCCCAGTGAGAATTGAGTCAAGTATTCTCAGGGTTAGCTTGCTTAGTACTAATATATTTTTCGTCAGATTTGAGTTAAGCTGACCTCACAATTCTTTAGTAGTACTGCCCGAGGGAGCATCCACCCAGAGGCGAATGTGTTGGCTGTCAGCCCAGTCCGAAATCCCGATTGTAGAAGATGATTCTTCTGAGGTTGCACCAAGACATCCGATCTCGTCCGCCCTTTCATTCCCGCTGATATCGCTGTGACCCGGCACCCATAGAACGCGTAGAGCGAGAGGAAATTTAGGGTGAGTTTGCACCCCAGTACCAGCTTGGAGGTTAGGAAGTGTCTTGACAAGGCCTTTACAACTGGTTGGCTGTCCGAGCACATGGCAATCTCCTTGTTCACAATATCCGAGTTGAGAAGATATCTTCCCGCTTCAAGAATGGCCTTGACTTCCGCCTGGAAAAGCGTAACATAGCTTTCAAGGTGCAGGGCGATTTCCATACGAGGCTCCTCACAGAAAATGCCTCCTCCGATATTTTCTTCAGTTTTGGAGTTGTCTTTGTAAATAATAGAGTTTGTCAATGGTTGAAGTACGGAGTGTAACGCCCAATCTGCCCTAGATGGAATTACACTGGGCTTAGAGATTGACTCTATATGTAAACGTCACCACTAGCAAAATCTAGTCTGTGTGAATAAGTTTTTTCCTGTGACGTCACTACTATCTTGACTCCTCCCCTGTGTAAAAGTCTTCCGTACAATAAAATTTAACCTTGGACGTGTCTAAGTCATTGATGGGGGGGGGGGGGGGGGATTCCGTCTATGCATCTAGTCTGCCTTGACAGACTACAATTTTATCATGGACCAATCGCCTACGTGTATTTCCAGTCTTATACGATACAATTTATGTCTAGTCCTTGATGATTTCAAGGAATCTGGTCTTGGAGACTATAATTTGACCTTGGTCCAGTCGCCTGGACTCCGTCTGCTAAACTTGTACGATATAATTTAAACCAATGATGTCATATCGCCGACTGATTCGCTATGTCTCAGCTGATTATTATTTTTTTAATTTGACTGAGTGTTGCTGGGATCGAACCGAGAATGTTTGGTTTGCAAAATTTGAGGTGCTCTAACCTCTCTCTACCCTCTTTTTTGGACAGTATTGTATGAAGCTAAGGCTGTACGACTAGGCACGCCCAGATATGGGAATTGTATTACATCCTAGGTCTTAATATATGACTTACCAAGCATTCAATAAGGTGGTGGCTTTTCAAGTGGTGTTTCCAAATGGAAGAAGTTCATTCGGGTTAATAATATGGTTTGGGTTGAACAGACATAGCACAGGTCAAAAGTCTTCGGAAGTCAATAAATACTGCAGGTGAGTTTTTTTCTCTTTTTACCATTACTCAGTGAAATAATAATAATCAAGAAATTATGAAAAAATATAGTGGGTATTGACTATGTGGTATGTATAAGTAGGTATATGTAGATACATAACTGCCTTCTCTCTTCTTGGTGAAATGGTGAAAGTAAAAACATCAGAATTATATCCGGCATAAAGTCTTATGAAAATAAAAATAAAAAAACTCTTCTGATAAATTCGAAAGGTTTCATGATTATGATGGCATCCAAAGTAATGAAACCAACAAATATTTTTTCACTTAATTAATTCGATTTTAGAAGCAAAAACAAAAACTAGTAATAAAGTTGAAAATTTAGATAGAAAAATATGAACAAGAATGAAACTTTGTCAATTCAGTAGGTGGTTAACTAATTAAAATGTGACTGTTTTTTACCTGGCTCTATGACAACTGCTGAAAATACAATTATCCCGAATAAGGTCCATTTCGCTGTTCCAGTCCAGCTATCCATGCTTATGGGGTAAAAATTAATTAAAACTATTCGAATTATCCGCCCGAATCGCTGACTCTAGTCATGCATACATATATCAAATGATGTTTTAGTGATAAAAGCACAAACGAAAATTATTTTCCAATTAGCTTTCACTCTATCCGAAATTTATGACGTGCAATTTAAATTTTATCCAAACTAAATGCATATGCAAAACCATTGTTATAAGCCAATGATAGTTGGTGTGACCACTATTTTTGCTGAATTTGATTTCCGTGTTTTAATGAATACCACTTTTTCGAGCATTACTCACTGCACACTGCGCCAATTCGGTTTTAACAATTTTTAATATTTTGACAATAATAACAAAAAAAAAAAAAAACCAAAAACGTGTAAACTATAGACGAAGAGGTAGAATTTCTGCTTCAGCGGATAAGAATTAACATTCAGCAGATCACCACATCTCAACAATCTTACTCGAGATGACGAAATTTTTTTTAGATTTTTTTTTTCAACTTTAAACTTTTATTTGTATTTATTTACATGAAATTTTTATGCTATTTGTGCTTTCATTTGCCGTTATTAGACGCGATTTCTCTTTTGCACTCAAACACAGATATATGGGTGCTGCTACTATTACTAATACAGCTACTGACGGTGAATAAAACTACACAAACACATATCACAAACGAAGCACTGAATAACCACTTGAGCATGCGCATACAAGATCATCACCTTGTAGACATTATGGCATGAGAAGCAACTTGATTTCCCCTAAACTACTTATAGTGATTATTCTTTAAAGATCGAATTTCCTACACCTGAGCACTTGTTTTTTTTTTTCATAATATATTTCGTTTATTTTTCGTCAGACATTTTTTTATATTTCACGCGGTAAAATGCAAAAAAAAATTATGATTTCTATAAGTATTCCGGTCAACTGAATCACGATTCAACTCGTACTCGTTTATCGAACGCTAAACGAAAGACTTCACTTCACAAGTGCACGGTGGTAAAGAAACTGAGAGACTTAACATTTGTGTCTTAAGAAATTGCTGTTGATCTTGGTATCGTCCAAGATTGAAGAAACTTTGAGAGAGTTCAGACCAGTTGAGTGGGATTCTTGTATGTGATGTGATAACTGAAAATGTAAGAAATTATTGTTTGTCTAAAACACAGGTGCAGAAATATTCAAATTTTGTAATTATTATTTTTCAATGCAGGTTTTATATCAAACAGACTAGTTAAAGCAACAAATTAAGTTAATGTTATTACTTCAAATAAATTAACTTTAAACTGATCTCTTCTTTCACTCAAAACCAAAACTCTTCAGCAAAGTACAGTTGTATGAGGTTGTGGTGTAAAAATTACGAAATCTATGCACCTCATAAAAATATAATTATTAAGTAAATCAGGGCAGTTCCCAGTTGTTTCAAATTTTGTTTATGTATTTATACGTCTGCTAATTTACATGAATCAACTAATCTAGAGATGGAGCACCTATGCTTTCGGAAATTCAGAATTAAAAAAATACAAAAATGTTTTTTTAGACCGAATTATTACTAGTTACGAGCATTACTAGTAATAATTCGGTCTAAAAAAAATATTTTTTTTCTTGCTTTTTCGATGTTCAAAATCTCTTTCATGTAATTGATGTGGAACCTAATATCCTTGTTTTTACCCAATCACATAGTTTAAGCGTTGTGAAATACATGGTTGGCAAACATTTAATCTTGCTGATAATTCTTTTTGAATCTGACATGAATCTTCATCATTCCAAATTCCAATTCTGCTGCAGAACGTTCTTTATCACTGACTGCGAAATCTTTAATTTAAAATCGTCTAAATACTCAAAAAATTGTGAGCATAAAGAATGTTCACCGTAAAGGGCAATGCCCACTTTTCATACAACTTTAGGCCCGACACTTCCAAGGATGAGATATATACTTAACGATGCATTATGATAGTCTGAACATATTTTACTAATAATGTTTATTTCAATTAACTAGGGGAACGCTTTGGCGATCGGATGGCGCTTGAGCGACGTTCTTGGGTGAAAAAGTGAACTTTGATTGCGTGAAATTGGTGAATCGTAGAAAATGACTTCCTATGAAAACAAACAGAGCACTAATGGCCATGTAAGAAAGAACTGCAAAAATATATGCACACTGTAGTAACTGGGGCGTATGTGACCCATGTGCATGAAAATGGGTTTTCCGGCAGCAAACACGTCCCGAGAAAGTTTTCAAAATCGAGAAAAGGTACACCATCCGATAGTACTCGGCGAGAACTTCAATATGATATGCAACATGCCTTATTGGAACCACTCCTTTCCTAGCCCAGAGTTCCAACCCCCACCATAAAATTATGCAATTAAAAATTTTCTTCTACGAATTGTAGGTGGTCACGAGCTGAGGACCCGTTTTCCGGTCGGACATAGTCCTACCGACTTACATCCGATCAAATCTAGTACCTCAGTTCGAATAAAAAGGTGTGAAATACTAAAAAAGTAAATATGGGAATGACTATAAATAGCTATTTAAGCCTCCGAGTATAGGAGTGTGGGTACTCAAGCTTCTTCTCTGGACATAAGGAATTCGATTCTGTACTAGATTTTCCAAAATGTACTAAATCTAACTTTGACCCCTTCCCCAAGCCTTCCCCCACTTAATTGCAATAAACATTGGTAATAAAATATGTTCAAAGTATCATAATGCATCGTTTACAAGACCACTTATGTATGTCTGGAGGTATCAGGCCTAAAATAGACATTCGGCTTTCTGACATTAAGTAGTTTTCGGCAACACAAATTACGAAACCTCACAAATGTGTTATTACAACGGGAAGAAGCACGGATATGTATAATATGGACTTACTACGTTCATAGAAATGCACTGGCGAAAGTGGACTCACTTCTATGTACAATGCAATAATGCAATTACTTGGCTTATTGCCAATTTCCGTACACAAGATTACAAATCTTGTAAGTACTACAAATTAACGGGGGAAAACAAATTTAATAATTTAATTATAAATATATCTAAATATGCTGGTTTGGCAAAAAAAATATTATATGAAAATATAAAATATATATAAAGATATTTAAAACAAAGAGGTTAAAAGTAGTGATACCAAGAGAAAGCAGTGAAATAGAAATAAGAAGTAAACAAATTAAAAGGAGGTGAAGCAAAGATGATTGAGCATACAAGTGGAGTACATACATCACATATGTATTTGTCTTATCTAAATTGGTATTTAATTCCTTTTTGAACGCACGGATGGAGTGCTCACCCTGAACTGACCCAGGACGTGAGTTCCAAGCACAAATAATTCGAAGAAAATAGGAGCTCTCTATGACTAAGTGTGCAAAACGCGGGACAAAAAATCCGTGGGATTGCGAACAGTGTAATGGCTGCAAGTGTCAACTCAAGTACTCAGGCTAATTATAACATCTGAGCTTATAGCTTATGAATGCCCAACCAGTGTGAAACATAATCTTAATTTACAGACAAATCGGATCCAATCATTAAATACAACCTCTAACCTTCTTAAACAGTTACTAGCTTAGGGAAAATTATATTGCCATATGTAAAATGAGGAAATAATAGATTGCGTACTAGCTTCAAGCGAATTTTAGGATCCAGAATACCATAAGACAATCAGAGTGAGCGAATTCCATCATAGACCCTTCTGAGAATATTCACAACATTTCATTCCTGTTTCAAGCACCGCTCCTAAAATAGAAGCTTAACGCTCATATCTCAACGTGACACCATTCAGTAACACTCAGGGTAAAAGCTAGACACTTAGATTTACCAGGATTCAGCGTGATATCATTATCTAGGAATTAGTTGTAGATTTTCACTTAATCCCATAGAGCTGCGAAGGTACAATTGCATCATCAACATAGCATAATAAATCGTTAGTATATAAGCTAAATAGTAACGGACCCGGAACGGAGCGCTGTGACACCCCACGATTTACTAAAAAACTGTCTGTCATTTCAAGCGATTTGTCGAAGCTTTTCACAAGTCGTATAGCACGGGAAGAAAACCGAAAGAAAAAGAAGAGTTTCTCAAGTAATTTCCTATGATTGACGGCACCAAAAGCTTTGCTAAAATCTAACATCACCAATATACATAATTCATTCCTATCCAAAACGGCCCTAATATCCGTAATAATTTTCAAAAGTGCGGTTTCACACCTATGCTTTGCACGGAAATCAGATTGAAAAAAAATGAGCAAATGAATACTCTCTACATAGATATTCAACTATCTGCATATACATTAGTCTTTCATGCACTTTGGGAAGTTAGCATAGAATATTTATAAGTCGGTAGTTCTGTTTTTCCCAGTTGTTGGAATTTATTAATCTATGAGCTGTTGCGAAGAATTCGAGACTTACTGCCTCCCACAAAGTGCATGAAAAGCAATTAAAACGAAGTTAAAGGGAACCGCTTACTTCTGCGGACAATCAATGTTAAAATTTATATGAATCTGAAGAACAATTAAAGCGCTTTTTGCTTCCGTAGAATCGCTTGAAAAGGACATTTAAAACGCCTTTTTCCTGTTGGGCTTCTAAGTACAGAAATTTTGCTAATAAATTAGATCTAACCGATGGGAGAGCAACACATATGGGGAAATTAAATTCAATTTAATAATTACCATCTCAACAGGGTTTATATGTCGCAATTCACACTAGTTAAGAAACAATTTTCCCAACTATGTATGTATGTTCTTCCAAAGTAATGGCTTCGAATTAACGATGGTAAATGTTTGTACGTGAAAGAGTCTTTCAAATAATACAAAAATTAGTAACATTTCCTGCAATCTATCTATACATTAGTAACACTAGAATATTGCTAAGAAAACCTAACGTGATCGTTCATTCACCGCAGTTCTGTAACAGTGTACCTAATCTACCTACAATATATTAATATCAATGTAGTAGTGCTATAAGCCATATACATATCATAAGAAACTCTTCTTAGTGCCGTCAAGCATAAGTACGCAAGTTCAACGTGAATAATCGTAGAATGGAAATAGAAAAGCTTTTATTGAAGTTTACCCACTCAAAAGTCGTCATTGCAAATCCTATAATGATTCCCATAATCTTCTCACGAAATCCACTGATCTTTCCAATTAAACAAATCCCCTCCAAGTACGTTCGCTCCCCACATAAATGTTTTTATTTACATTATGTATGTATGTAAGCTTATGTACACACATAATTATCAGCGCATTAAGAAAGAAGAATTTCTTTGTCTATACACTGCATCTAATGATTACATAAAAAATTGTAGAAAATTTACGAGGTTAAGTGCCTTAATACATGTCAGAACGTCTCCTGTTCATCTAAAGTATTTGTGGTTGAACTAAGTCGGTAAAGAGATTGTACAAATGTAAGAGGCCTCCAATGGCATGGCATTTCAGATAAGTGCGGAGGCTTCGTAATAATCGTTAAACGTCACGAGAATTCCCCGTTCACACTAGTAGTGAATGAATAAATTTAAGATTTCCTGATGAATTATAATTGATTAATGGTGTGGTGGGGTAAGGTAGTACCTACGTACTATTATGAGCGAGTATTGAAACGCAACGCACTACGTCACCCACTCAACCTCAAGCCAGTTGTGGTGATATTCCGCGTCGTTCGATTAGATTGTGTTGCGAAAGATAGATTTGAAACAAACATCCGTGACGAAATCCGGGAGCGATGATCGTCGTGAGTTAAATAGCTTTGAGTGATCTTTGAATATTCGGCTTGTGTGCTCTCACCGAGTTGTGCTTCTCTTTTCACTTCAGCTGTGCATTTCTTAGATTTTACTTGAAGAAGAGTGTGTGATCAACGATAAGGCCAACTTCACTAATCCTACGCGATTGACTGTTTGCAAAATAAGATCTTGACAGATAAGATCTTCATTCATAAACTTTCAGGTGTAAAAGGTACTCCCCAATTTTGTTATGATGAATTAATACCCCCCTCCCATTCCATGTTTGCAGTTATTTGGTATGCACTAATTTTTCTTTCGGATTTTGTGGTTATGATGGAATCGTGTTTAAGGCAGAAATGCTGTTGTGAAATAAAGAAATATTTGTCATAACAAATAAGATCAAGTTTGAAGATCATTTCAATTTTTCACCATTTTTAGTATTTTTTTATAGAACTTATTACTTTCATGTTTAGGTGCTATGCTGACATTATCAATGAATCAATGACATCATGAGCAATCTTGCTTTCTACTTTAAGACCTTCAATTTCGTGTTCAGTATTTGTAAAGAGGTTTGGTTTTCGAAGTAAAACTAATTAAGAAATTGATGAGATTAAATAACATAAATTTTTGTTTTGACTACATCGCTATTGATTTTCTGCAGCAATCAAATTAGCAATTTATAACGTAATTATGTCTCCTATGGCTACTTTGCGGTTATTCTGTTTACTTTGAAGCTCTTATTACACATTACCACTTGAGTCTTGGGACCCTTTCAATTTGCGTGATTGGGTCATTCCATAGCAAATCGACCAAAAATCACGAAAAGTTTGACACGACCATTACCAAATTTGAGATACTTGGAGGGTTTGTGAAAACAAAAATAAAAATCAAAAATTTTCCTTCTACAGTGCGCGCGTATTTCGCGAGTTATGGCATTTTCAAAATTTCCCAAAACTGCTGTCCTGGTGTTCTTTATTATTTAATTTATATATATTTTTCTATATATGCTAGGACAGTGAATTGTGGCTCATTTGAAAGATAGCATCTCAATCTGTCTAAGAAAAATAGAATCTTAAAAATATACGCGAAAAAAACATTAGGGATTAGGATTTTATCCTTGAATATCCTGGAAGACGTACTTTTGATTTTGTTCATTTTTTTACGTTTTATACCTTATATTATCCACTAAAACATATTAAAATCTCAACTTGGGATCTCAACGAAATCAAGGAGTAACAAATGTTTCTATACAAGGTGTCCCGTATGTGGTCTTGTATCTGAAGGCTGTGGATAGGCCATGCTGAGACAAGGAAAAAATTGTATTGGAGATGAGAAAAATCCTTACGGTTTTCGAGATAAATGGATTTAAAAATATTTTGGTATGATTTTAAATATCAATACGCAGAAAGGGTTACATTGTAAGGACAGAGAGAGTGTGATAGGTTGTTTTAAAGGAAAGCTTTTGGGCTCTTAAATTCCATATAAAAAAATTGGTGTTGATGACGTGTTTTTTGATAAATATAGTAGATAAAAAACCGAATTAGAAATCCGAAATTTTAAATTTATTGAACCATAGCTTCAAAACGTAGAAGAGGAGGGTAAAGCATTGGAAAGGTCCAACGATTATCAATCTACGAAATTTTAAATCATCACAATAGGCTGCAACGTTAAGAAGTTACAGGGTGATATATAAAAACATACCCAAATATTTTTAAATCCAATTATCTCGAAAATCATAAGGATTTTCCCCATACAATTTTTTGCTTGTGTAAGCATAGCCTATCCACAGCCTTCAGATACAAGACCACATACTGGACACCCTGTATAGAAACAATATTTTCATATTTGTAGGTAGTTATAAATGTATTTTTGTGTAACTTTCTTGAGTTTTTACTCGTTGATCCCGTTGAGATCCCAAGTTAAAATTTTAATATGTTTTGGTGTATAATATAAGGTATAAAATATAAAAATATGAACAAAATCAAAAGTACGTCTTCCAGGATATTCAAAGAAATTTTGAAAATGCCATAACTCGCGAAATACGCGCGCACTGTAGAAGGAAAATTTTTGATTTTTATTTTTGTTTTCACAACCCCTCCAAGTATGTAAACATAACATAGTTTGGCACATTCTTAAATGGGCAACACGCCCAACTCCTCTTCAATTTTTGATCCATCTATATGGTACGCTATGGATTCTTGAAAGAACCATGCTCTATTATTTAACTATTTTTAACGATCTCTTAGTACAATGTAAAATGGTGCTTCGAAAGAAACAGTAATCATCAGCTCCCAATGCATTTCATTTAAATCATATGAGCAAATGCTCCTAATGCAACCCAATTACTACTGAAATTTTCGCCTTCTTTACTTCTTTTGAACAGTTGTACGTAGCCAGTTAATAAATCACTTTTGCTTTCAGTCCTCATTTTTAGTTGTTAAAAAGCGACAGGATACTGCTCTTTCCGTCATTTTACACAGAGGTGTATAATATACAGGGTGATTCAGATGAAGATTCCTGCCGGTTCTACATGGGTAATGGAGATGATATCAAGGTCATCAACCCTAACTCACCGGGACCTTAAAGAATCCATGAGTGCTTTAAGCGTAAAAGAATATTACGGACATCAGATACTAGAGTACCTGAAGATCGCAAGCATTCATCCAGAAGGATTTTGTCCTATACCCAGATGAAATTAAACTTGAAATAATTACTTCCGAATTATGAAGGAGAGCTGGAGTAATTGGAGATATAAAGGTAATTCTGACGTCTCTCCACCCTCTTAAAGGGTATGAATGACTCTGAAATTTGTTAAATAATTGAGTAAGCAGTTTTTCAAACCACTGTTGATAAAAGACCACAGAGATACTGTCTCTGCTCGAGACGATTTATAATTGTGATAAAACAGCCCATCTAATTTTGGTTGGGGATAAAATGTTTCCCTGTGAAGCTTTCCTGACGCCGTTCAGTACTCAATAGTCAACTTAATATCTTGATTTGATTTTATATATATTTGAATTATGAATATATAAGATATGCGCATACTTTCCTCCGTACTTAGTATTCTCTCAATAATTTTTTATAATTTGTTAGAGCCATTTTTTATTTTATCCTTGCTCTATTTAAAAGTTTCTTGGCTACAAATTTTTCCAACACAATTCCCTGTTCAATCCAAGCACATCCGGTTACTTCCTCCTTTTTAGTTGTGTGGAAGCTGGCTTGAAGCGAGATCTAATTCCAACGCAGTAACAATATTACTACTGAAGGAAGCGACTCGTGATTTAAAGAGCTCTTAATAGGACTTAATCAGGTAGTCTAATGATCCTTCGTATTTCTTGCTTATTGACTGATGACTCGCAGTCTAATGTCTATGATGAGGCACTGACAAATCATTAGTCATATCTCATTTAATTTTCTTGGAATTTATAAATAAATGTCAAAAAGTTATATATATTTATATAGAAAAAAGAGAACTTATGTAGGTAGTCTTCTCCTTGCATACCATGGCCCCCATAGAGGCATTTTTTATAGGTAGGTACCTCCTTAATCAGGAACTTGTTATAAGTGTGATGAAAATCCTACATTTTCCGTTTTTTATATGTTAGTGATTAATAATTAATTTATCATATTTCTTTTATGATAATGGAAGCTCATAAGTACTAAAAACTGATAAATAGGTCAGAAAATGATATGCGAAAAACTGATAAGAAGTCGAGTTAATTACGAAATCTTTATGTCTTGATTTGAAATTTGTATGAGCGTCGTTGAAAACTCTAATTGAATACGTGTGAATAACCTGTAAATAATGAACCAGTAAATTAGATTAACAGAGCATAGGCACAATCTCCTATTCGTTGTCTTGCGAATTTATGCTAAAAAAAAGTCAACCTCATTTCTGCTAATTTAATTTAATTTATAAAAACCTTGACAAGTCATTTTTAACAAACAGAAAATCAGAAAAAACAATTTTTTTTTCTTTAATTTTAATTTTGCGGAATATGTAGTACCGTTAACATGGAATATATTACGAAAACCCTCCTAGAACGCGCTATCCTACAACACGGAAACCCTCTAATAAAACTATGCATGTATATACATACCTACATTTCAATAACACGATTTGTATTCCAATAATTTTCAAAATTATGTTACTATGCCATAGTGTGTAGCGCACAATAACCACGTATGTATGTACACAAAAATACAATAAAATTCGGGGAATAACCGCATTTTCTGACATCAAGATTCTTTGAAACCATCATTTACACAATATGAATCTTGTGTTCCAAGCGTTCAGTAGGTAGATTGCATAAATTGCGTAATTGTGATTTTGGAGGAAACTTTTTTTAAATCTTTTGGGTTTGTGTTACTAATTAGTTTTGTCGTTTTTTAGGAGTAATTGTATTTCAAAATTATATTTCAGTTTTAAACTATGTCTGAAAGTAAGAAAACAAATTTTAAAAGAAAATTTATTTCCTTGGGGACAAAAACAAAAATTTTGAATCGTTCCTTATAAGGAGAAAAGGCATCTGACATTGCAGGAAACCTAAATTTAAATTAGGCAACAGTTCGAACCATTAAAGAAATGAAAGGGAAATTAGAAGTGCAGTTACCGCATAATCTTCGATACCCGCAAAATATATGCAGGCACAGAATATAAGTCATTCCAATGTCAAAGTGGAGTTTTTACTAGTTTAGTAAAAAAAAAACTCGGTAAAAGAAAAATTAGGGTTATAATAAAAGTTGAGCAGGCTGCTGTAGACTGATTACATATATGTATGTACATATTGAGAATACATACATTGAATCACTTATTTCTAATTAGTTGATATACATGTACAAGTCTCATCAAATATTTTCAACAACTTTGTTGATTCAACGATTCCCACTAGGAAAAAGAGCGCTCTAAGAGCCCTGCTAAAGCTCTTCCCTGGAAGCTCGTAGCGCTTCTTTTCCCTATCCCAGTTCATTGCTTTTTAACATAGGCATGTCCTCAGAGGCAAGCGCTTCAATGCTGCTCTTAAAAAGCGTTCTAGGAGCGCTCTAAATGATGGCCGATAAGTTTTTTGAATGTGTCTTTTCGAAGGCTTTAATGAGCTTTTTTGGATAATCATTGCAGTGCTTCTTCCTTAATCTCATAGGAGCCCCTCAAGAGTGCTTCCTGACAGATTTGAAATCTACAAATTTTGACAGCACAGAAAGTACGATATTTTTGTTTTGTTTTTTAAATTCATTTATTATTGAAATCCAATAAAAGTTGAAAATTAATACGTGAAAATACATTTCTTATGTTGATTTTTCAGTTGAATGTTGTTTTGTAAAATTTATTCTTTGCCACACGGAATCCTAAAACAAAAACAAAAAATTCATTACCGAATTATAATTAAACATTCAATTTACCTATAGCTTGTGGATCTCCTTTTTAATAATAAAAACTCACTTTTATTCCTAATGAAAATAACTTCACTCCGCACTGAACTTCACACTCAAAATGAGAAATTCGTCACTTCACACAATAGTGGAAAAATCCACAGTTTAGATACGTGGAAAATTAGATGAGATCACCCCTGTTGCACTTCAATCTGCTGGAGCTCATCAAATAATCTTCTATAGCGCTTCCAGAATAGCACTTGAGTAACTTTGCTGATTTTTCTGAATAGATCAGTGAATATGCTTCTAAGGTGCTGCCAAGTGATGGCTACAGAAGCGCTTAAATTGTGCTCCTTTCAGAAGCGCTGGTTTTTCGTCCCGTTAGATCAAGGTATTATATATACCTTTAAAACGTATGACATAAGACGATCTCTTCAATAGATTTTAGACACAATTGATTCAAGATCCGTTCTGCTGGAAAATTGCCTACCTCCATACAATGAAATTTACTTGTCAAGGCCAGCAAACAGACTAAAATAGCAGATTTTTTAATAGGATAGAGGATGCAAATAAAATATATTAAAAAACTTTTAAAACAAATAACTTTTGTAAATAAAATACACTAAAAAGTAGAAAATAATTGTTTTCTTTTTCACTGATATATAGACAACAAAAGTTTTACTGCAAAATAAGAAATGCTGCAACTCAGATTAAATCTTAAAAGTTTGGGCATCCATAACTACAGATACTCCACAATTGTCTAACTGCAAGTCATTCCTAAACTTTTGTTGTGTAATCACTGAGAAAGAAAACAATTATTTTCTACTTTTTAGTGCATTTTATTTATAAAAGTTATTTATTTTAAACATTTTTTAATATATTTTATTTTCAACTTTTTATTCACAAATTCTATACACTCTCTCCACTCTCAAAAATCTCAAAAATCTCAACTGTCAAATCTCGCTCGACTCTCGAATCGCGACTCTCGAATCACGCCTCTCGAATCTCGAATCAGTCATATCACACACGGCCCAAATCGGACAATTCCAAGGTTGGTAGTTACCACCCCCCCCCCTCACGTCTACTACCTTAGAACAAGAGCCGTTAATAGTATACCTACTACCTACTACTTACGGCTCTGTTAAAACTCTTTCGTTACGAACGGCACTTTCAGGCGCTCATACATAAAGTTTTTTAGTCAGGGTCTTGTGAGTTGATAATAGTAATTATATAATAGCAATTATGTGCAAAATAAAATTTAAGAGTTCATTCTCGTTAAAAATTTTCAATTTCTTTGAACTGCAAATTTTCATTGTCGTTTTAAATTGTCGCATGTTGGGTTTCTGTCTTTTACGCTAGATGTCTCTAATGTAACTTGTGGTTTATGTCTACGCTAATTTTATATGAATTTTCATACTTTCAGGACACAAACCTACGGGTATAGTAAGTTTTCTTGCCTACAGGCTCGCTGGTATCTAAATTGAAATTTTTGCTGAGTACTGACTCCTCTTAATAATCAAGCGAAAGTTCCCGTAACCCACCGGCTACAAATTTTGTATCCCATGTGGAACATGCTAAATTTCTCTTTGTGTAAGTTTCTATAAAATTTTTCTCTGCTTATTTCTAAAATCTGTTGCCTTTAGGCGTTCATGAGAGTTAGTTTACCTACTGCCGTTATTTTTTATTTCTATATAAATTGAAAAGATGTAATCGAAAAAGTAATCACTCCTTAATTAAAAAAAAAAAAAAAAAAAAATAGAACTCTTTTGTCTTTTGGAAGACTTCATAATGACTTAAATTGAAATTTAGTCATTTCAAGGAAATGAAGAGGTCACAAACGAAAATTTATTTTCTTATTTTGAATGTAACTGACAGTTTCTCCTCACTGTGAGTAGAGATCATGGTAGAGTTCTCAATAATTTAATGAAGTGCTATCAAGAAAATTTCTGAGTAATTTCTTTAGGTGCAAAGCATTTAGCCGAAGAGAAATTTTATTCTTTAAAGAAACCAAAAAGAAATGAATAGCTACAAAAGGATTTCGTTCATAATCAGCCAATGGTTGTGCCACTGCTGACTTTATTGGAAAATCTTTCCAGTTTCCATCTAATTTTGATGACGGTACTGCAATGTACTATAATTTCACTAAATGCAATTTACTTAAAAATTAACTCATTGTGGAGACAGTCTGTCTAACATAAAACTATTAGTCTAATACTAATAATTTCCAAGTTATTAGCTCCAATAAATTATGGACTAATATTATAGTGTCTCATAAAAATTTTCTCGAATACTAATAATTCCCTTGCTACTGTCATAAGAATTATTAGTGCAGCTTGAAATTATTAGTGCAGACTTCCAGACTAATAACTATCAACCTACGGCTGCGATAATAATTATCAGTCACTATCTCGCTGGCCATTATTTGTTTCCAAGCACAGCAAAACTGTAAACAGACAATTAAAAATGTGCATTCAATTTTTACCGGTTTTGAATTTACATTCTGCAGTTTCAAATTATTAAGTGATAAGACTCAGAGAAGAAAGTGTCTGATTTGTTTTTTATAAAAAATTACTTTTGCCTAAATTCGAAAAATTCCTTTAAAAATGTGCTCAAAAGAAGTGAAACTGCATTTACTTAATTTGATTTTAAAAAATAAAAATGTTTTGTTTGGCTCTTTTTCGAGTACCCTGTCAAAGCACAATAAAAGTGATGCTTGGAAGCAAATCCACCAAGAAGCTGTCGCAAGTGGTGTATTCCAAGATAAGCCATGGGGATATATACGTGATGCATTTTGGCCCAATATTAAAAAGTGCACAATGGTGAGTGAGAAATTTTAAATAGAATTCTTGCGGTAATCGTAAATCAAACTTTAATATAGATTAAAGTTGACAATGCAAAACGAACAGGGTCTGGGGGAGGAAAGAAAAACATTTTAAACGAGATCGATGAAAAGGTTCTGGAGATCTTGTCTAAAGATGCACCGGATGTTGTTGGTTTACCAGTGGCGGAATCATTGGAGGACATCCAAGAAGACTCTTTACATACTTCGAAGGAAGCGAGTGATGGACGAAGTGAAAATGCAGGTGTTTCCATATCGAAAGAAACAAGAAAATCACGGAGAACACCTTTTTCACCTTCAGGTAAAATTAGTGGTTTTAGTTACTCATTAAACCACCAAATACAAAAGTTACATCTGCTTTTAGAACCAAAAAGAAAACAAATGCTCTTTGATGACGAAAGGATACTTTCTTTAAGAGAAGAAAAATTAAATCTAGAAATAGAAAACTTAAAAAAGGATAGCCAAAAAAAGGATCTGGAAATAGAAAACTTAAAATTAAAAAATGAACTACTTCAAAAGCAAATTGAGAAAGAGGAATTTGGAAAGGAAGAATTTTATGAAAAAAATCTTGCTGTACAGGAATTTTAAATAAAAATAATAATATTTTCACTTAGCATAGCTTCTTTGTTTTATTCCCTAAAAGAATTAACTAGTTCTTGCTGCCTCAAAATGCCTGCTGTTGATGCTGTTGTTATTTCGTCGTCCGTAGCTTGCTCTTCATTTGATGTTTGCTCACAGTCGAAGTTTGAGAGACCATGTGCGCAACATGTCAAATTACTAAGCGTAACACATGTCTTTATTATATTACAGGCGTAAATAGGCTGCACCCTTAAATGATTAAGGCAAGGAAACTTTTCCTTTAAAATACCGATGCTATTTTCAATTAAACACCGTGTACGTTTATGTGCCCTATTGAAAATTTGCACAGCAGTGTCTTCTAGGTCATTATTTTTAGGGGTAATCAACCATTCTTTAAGCGGGTAACCCGAATCGCCTAAAAGTATTGACCGTGGGTGTGGGCGCCAGCCATTTTCCATTTTTCTATATAGTGTACTATTCCTTAATACACGAGAATCGTGCACCTTGCCTGGCCATTTAGCACTGCAGTAATAAAATTGTAGGTCAGGTCCACACAATAACATACAGTTAATGGAATGATTTCCGTGACGATCAATAAAACGGTCTTCATTCGTCCTTGGTGCATCAATGTCGATAAGAGTACCATCAATACAGCCAATAACGCCAGGCATGCGCTTTAATAAATAAAATTTTCTTACAACATCGTCGATAGCGTCCGGCCATTTTACTACCAGTGGAAAAACTTTGTCGTTGATTACACTAACCACATCCTTGATTACACGGCAAACAGTGGCTTTTGAGATACCGTGCATATCTGCTATCCCGTGGTACTGGCCTCCATTACCTAACCAATGAAGGGCTGTTAGTAGTCTCTGTTTCGATGATAGAGCACAGTTTCGATTTGTTGGAGTTTCAAGAAAGGGTCCAATTCGTTGCAACAAATATTCAACACTCTCACTACCAATACGGAATTTTTCATTAAATTCGTAACTTGCATTTAGTTCATAATTAATCCTATGCCTAAAAACCCGACGTCGACGTATCCTCACAAGAATATCTTCGTCAAACTCGTCATCACTTTCCGAAAACATTTTCAAACGATTGAAAATAAACAAAAATTATTCCGAAAATATCACAGTTACGGCTAAAAATATAATTTTAATCCTTCGCGAATGAACAACCTCATCTGACTAAACACAGTTTTCTTATTAGTCTACTTTTACCCACGTAATTGGATTAATAAAAAAATTGTTATTAGTTATTAGTGCAGCACTAATAATTATTAGTAAAAGAGCTTCTATGAAACAGAATCTTCGTGCAGTAATAATTTCCCACTAATATTTATTTGCGGTGGAGTAATAACTTATTACTGTGCGAACAATATTTATGAAACACAATGGACTAATAATTTGGAAAATATTGGTAAATTTGCTAATAATTATTAGACTAATAGTTTTATGAAATAGGCCCCTGGAGGGTGATTCTGATCTTTTGTCGTACTAATTAGTCGTGAATTTTGACATATTTTGTCGTACTTTTTCTTTTAACACAGTTCATTTTGTGTCTTCACTATTATCTACCACAAAATGAACTATAATGAATTTTCGGTGAAAAAACGTCAATAAACACGCCTAAATATACGACAATCTAGTCAACTGCTCCCAGAGGTTGTAACAAAAATTTTACACTGGTAAATAAAAATTCTACACTTAATTAGAGCATTACAAGTGCTTAAATTCGAAATTTTATTTTCAATTTGTAATGTGAAATGTCAGTTTCAGTTCATTCTACGTCATGCAACGGTTACTGACATGAATAAAAACACGAAAAAATCAGTAGAAAAGTTCATTTCATTTGGGCGTATATTTTGACATTCAAGTACGACAATAGATCAGAATCACCCTCCTGATACGGGTATCGTTTTTGTTCAAATAGTTAGCGAGAAAATAATGAACAGGGACATTTTTGGACAGACATTACCTAAGCATATTGTCCATGTTGGTTGGTAATTGAAAAAGGAACTCAACTTGAAATTATTATTATTATTAAATTGCACACTTAACGTCCAAGTTCTTAAGGAAGGAAGTATTTAGGGCTCGAAAGATTAATACTTATATGTGAGAAAAGGAAGAAAAATTATATTGTCACCGACGGTCAATATTTGTACCTTGAAAATACAGCGCTACCAAACGAACCACCAGGATCGCCTTTTTCGATTCATTCGCTTCACTTTTTACTTTTTAATTAAGAGAAAAGCTTCGATCCCTCATGTATGAGTTTTCATTTCTGACGAAGAGTTTATTTTTCAGCAAGCAAAAGAAAAGCGAATGCAATTAACAAAATTGATATATCCTTACCCTGAAGTATTGCATAAGAAGTAATAAACTCACCATACAGCAAATTGCTTTTAAGAGTCTAATCCTCCTGGCAGATAAATATAAGCCTTGAAAAGCTGTTGATACCACCCCACGATAAGTAAATGAAATATTATGTTTTGTTCACCAAAGAAATCATGGTTCAGAATTTCTAATTGGTATTGCCAATACACTTTTCTTTTATTTGTATAGACAAAATAGTCCTTATACTTTTCCCTCTCACTTGCTGTGCTTCAGACAAACTTTTACGCGGAACTTTGTTCAAAGTCATAAACGAAGTTTGAACCGTGCTATCTTATTTCCAATTTTCAATTGTAATTTCATTTGTATCAGGATATTCGAATTCCATCTTTGCATGGGATTTATAATACATACATTGTCCTGGAAATGCTTCCTTTTGCTAAGGGAATAAGTAATTCATTTTATATTATTACATGCATATAGAGCGTAAGTTTTCATCTACACGCTTGTTCACCCGAAATTAGGCTGACACTCAGAGGGATTGCAATACTAGAGCAAAATTATGATATCGCTTTTTCCATTTTTTACCACATGATATCGATATGCCGGTATTTGTTCTAGCTCGCTTTCATTTCGGTCTTTATTATTCAGATCATAGACGTATCGTAGACGGAGATGGAGATGCCGGGTTGGGATCAGTTCCATCTTCAAACAAAAGAGACCTTTCCGTTTCAAAAAATCTTTCAAATTAGACTACAAATTTCTCCTGGATTGGAGGATTGATTTGATTTGTCGATTGTCAATATTCTGCTCCTATTGGGGGCTGTAGAGGTATACTATCTAACTCAGTACACCTTTGTAGCATGCAATTGCTCATACTTTTATTCAGCTAGTATTATCACTTGATGTCAAAAGATTTGCATCTTTACAGCCCAATGCTTCAACGGATAGTTTTGCCGGAAAAAGTGTTCTTATTAAAACAATAGCAAAATCATCTTCGGCGATATTAATTTTAGTATTCAACTCAATGAGTCTTTTATGCGGGTGTTTCCCACTTGGAGGTCAATACAGCGAGAGGTGATAGTACTCACCTAGACGAACCAAAAATGGTATGGCAGGGAGGGGCGGCCATATCAACCGTTTAGGAGTTTCAGGGTGATTAAGAAAAAAAGCTAGTTTTCCACAAAAGACCCTGTATCTTAAAAACTACAGGGCGTACGGTCACAGATAAGAACTCATTGTATGCAGAACTTCATGGCCTTTGCTCGATCAGCGCCATACCCCTCTCCCATCAAGAATTATGGTTGTCTAAACTAAAAATTTCGGATTTTCTTACCATTTTTTTTTTAATTTAACCTCTATTATTTTTACAACAAAGTCGTTAACATAACTTTTTTTATAAAAAATGTAAACCGTAGACTTTTCATGAAGTTCTGCATACAATGAGCCCCTAACTGTGACCGTACACCTTGTAGTTTTTAAGATACAGGGTGTTTTGTGAAAAAAGTAGCTTTTTTCCTTAATCACCCTGTAACTCCTAAACGGTTGATATGCCCCCCCCCCCCTGCCATACAATTTTTGGTTCGTCTAGGTGAGTACTATCACCTCCCGCTCTATTGACCTCCTAGTGGGAAACACTCTGTATAATTTTATCAGGCTTCCACTGAGTTCTCGAGCCCATTATTTGCGTAAGTTCCATGGCATTATTCAGCTTTTCATGGTTCCTTAAAAAGAAAAAAACAGAACTCTTATAAGATTGCTCATCCGTCCGTCTGTCTGTCGGTCTAAGACATTTTTCCCGAAAACGACGTGACGCAGGAGTTTGAAATTTGGCACGATGGTAGGTCCTTGTGACCCGACAGTCAAGGATTATGAAATATTTTTTTTAGGAGCCCTATTAAAAAAATATATTTTTGTATCATGTGGGTATTATTTTAAAGGACAATTTTCAAGGATTCAAAAACAAAAAGTATTTCAAATTTTTGATGAATTAGCCAACAACGTGCGAAAAAATTGCATTCCCCTTATTCTCTAGATTTATAAAGCTCGTAACGGCGGGTGTAGTTCATTGATCCCACCAGGTGGGGAAAAAGGAGTAGTGGAATCAAAAAAAAAGTAGAAGTAAATTTTAAAAAAGGGATTGGAATTTCAAATGTTCATATTATATTACATTATATACTATTATAAACAATTCTGTTGATGGACTAGCACTACTAACCACTAGGTGTGTCGCTATTTGTAATTTGTAGACTTACATAACTTCCTAATATTTGTTACACCCTTCTAACTGAGAAATATGGCAACAAAAACAATATAAAAACGAATTTTAATAACCGCGTAATCAATAAGGATGCCTCCCCGAATGCCTCTCATCCGTAAAAAATGAAGCGTGTGGGCCCTAGCATTGCAATCATCTATCGGTGTAGTGAGTTCAGAAATTTCATAAAAGAAATGCTAAATTGTGTTAAGGAAATATTTTCTATCAGATTATTGTGAAAATCTAAAACTTCTTGGAACTGTCACTTACACAATTGCCAAAATTTTAATTTTTTTCCATTTTTTAGATCTTTTTCGAAATGCTTTTGTCCATTTTTAGTTTCTCTTGAGAAGTTTGTGTCGTTTGTTTGCATTTTTGAATGATTTTGTTACTATTTTGTGTTATAGACTTTTTATAACTTTTAGTTTAGCTTCGGTCTTTTTTTTTTTGCCTTTTGCTATTTACTTCAAGGTAATGTTTATATGAATCAATCAAAAAAGAGTCTATTTGCATAAAACAAAAAAAAAAACATAATTACGAATAAAGTTGAGTACAATTTGCATCCTAAAAATTGTCTTGCCTTGTTTGAAAAAATATTCATGTACATGTAAGGTCCGAGGTGTACAATGGTGTGATTTTATTTCACGTGCTTACCTTTTGTATTTTTATTTATTTTTTTTGTTTAATTTGGCTTTAGGAAGTGAATGTCGGAAAATACAAATAACTTTCCGGATTGAATTACTGAATCAGTTAAAAATTTATATGGGCTTAGATTGCATGGCTCCGATTTTCATGCAATATTTTGATGGAGTGGAGTCCCAGAATAAAAGAGTAATTTCAATGTTTGGTGAAAATGCTAATTTTACATTACACGAAATTTTTTTCATTAAATTTTCTTTGCATTAATTCAAAACATGTAAATAAAAACATAACTCTAAATATAACAAGTAAAAAAGCTAGAATTGGTCTAAGACCAATTCTTATGATACCCTAGATGAATGCCCTTATTAAATTTCGTATGGTCACCGATCTATTCAAGTATTGATTTTGAAGTTGTTTTTCGCATATATTTCTAGAACAGTTTATGGCACAGAAAAAATGGTTATAACCAATTTTATAGGATTTCGTATTCCACAGAAGTTTTTAGTACAATAAAAATGTCTTGGACTGATCGTTTTCAAAGGATACGTAAAAAACCGAAACTTTTATATGGCAACACCAAGAAGGAGTTGCCCGATTTAGTCCATTTTTGACATTTTATTTGCTAAAACATCGTGTACGAAATTTCAGCTCTCTACGTCGATGCGTTCTCAGGCAGTGTCCAAATATATAGCGGAAAACGAAATTTTTATATGGCAACCCCATGAAGGAGTTGCCCGATTTGTCTCATTTTCGAACTTAATTTTACTTTTTTTTTTTAAGTCCGTGTACAACATTTCAGCTCTTTAAGTATACGCGTTCTCGAGTTATAATGCGCAGAGACGGACGGACGGACTGACGGACGGACATGCAAAAATCGAAATAACTTTTAATATTATGAATGGGTGTCCAATCCTTTTTGCTCTACCATCATTATTTCGAGGTGTTACAAACGGAATGATAAACTTAGTATACCCCTATGATTTCATCTAGGGTATAATAAAAAGAAATAGTCCCATCGTTACGAAAAAATAAAAACGGAATTCAATGGCTGTTAATACCCACTCAGAATTTATTTCATTGTACCAGTTTGGTCGTGCTATTGTAATATACGTTTTATCACAATTTCTTCGGAAGCTATTCGTGATGAATTTTATTAATATGACTGAATTATATTATACCGGCAGAAAGCTGCCAAACTTACGGTTTTGTATGGCTAAAGAGCCGCTGTGATATTATTATTATTCCTCCGTTAATCCTGGTCACTTTTATGACTGGCTATTGCCAATTTGCTAATGATGTGGCAGAGTATGCCGCTTTATAATATTTTAGGCAGAGTATGCCGCTTTATAATATTTTAGGCAGAGTATGCCGCTTTTTAATGTATGGCAGAGTATGCCGCTGTTTTTGAATTTAAAGGCAGAGTATGCCGCTATAATGGAGGGATGGCAGAGTATGCCGATCTTGAATTTTGCTAAGGCAGAGTATGCCGCTGTAATAGCATGATGGCAGAGTATGCCGATGTTGAATTTTGAGAAATAAAAAGACACCTTTCGATAGTCAGTTTAAGTCTAATTTTTATTGAATAGTAGCAGCTTATTTATATAAAATGATTACAAAGGAATCAACATTTCTTTACAATTCTAAAGGGGGGATTATTGCAGAATTGCAATATACAAAATTAATAATCAGAAATTGTAGTGTCAGCATTTCTGATCACACAATTTCTGAATGAGTAAATATGTATCGATATGTATGTAATGCAATGACCTCAGGTGAGAATATTTTATTTATCAAGAAATATGCTTGTATAGCGGAATTTGCTTGCGTTGCAAATTCTTCTTGATGTCGTGTAAACTTTGTTTGTTTTGATTAATTTTTGGTTTGATTTTTTGTTTATTATTATTGACCGTGGTCATGGCTTTACACTATACATTGTTTTGGTAGATTATTGTTTTTCAACTTTTAATATTTGTCGAAATTCAAGATCTCCGAATCGTCAAAGACAAATTATTAAATAACGTTTTACCAGAGAAGCAGTTAATTTTTTTTTCTTTCTTTTAATAATAAAAGAGTTTTCCTATTTTTCTTTCAAAATTGAAATGTTTTAAGTGCTCTGGTTCTATAATACTATCAAAATTGTTGGCCATACTATCACGGGAGGATGGTTGAATAACCAGACGTGTATAAAGTCATCCTACCAATAAAATTTAATTCTACTGGGCCAGATACCATCATTGAATCTTCTTATATTCAATGTCTTTAGAAAAAGACTTTTATAATGCCAATATCAAAAATAACTATTACGTTTTTTTGTCAAGGTGTTTGAAAAGTTGTTAGTGTCTCAAATACAGGAACATATTAAGCAGAATAATCTCCTGAAGCCATTTGCACATTGAAAGACGAAAACGAAAACGCTGAATCGAAAAGCTCACTTTTCAGCTATTATTTTCTATTAAACTTAATTAAAATGTCGGAAAATTCTTATTTTTTTATTATTCGCAAGTAATTGTTAATTTTTTACATTATTTATCGAGAAAAATATATTTCATGGTTTTCTGACCGAGAATTGAACGAAAACATATTCGCTGTTGAGGGGTAGAAAAGTGAGTTTTTCGGTTCAGTCTTTTCGTCTTTCGATGTTCAAACGACCTAAGTAAATAACAATCCGGTTTTCGGGCCAAGCATAGTTGTGAGATTTCACTACTCACTAACTTGATTTTGCTTCGATGGTCATAGTTGTTTTATTAGATTTGTCTAAAAGCTTTTGATAACATAGATCAGTCTTTCTTTGACAAAATGACAAACAGGTCCAAACAAGTACGTGCAAGTAATCAGGTTTCATCTCCTATTACTCTCCGAAGAGGTATAAGGCAAGGTTCTCATCTTGAGCTCCTTATGTTTAGTGTGTATACCAATGATTTTGTTGTAATTAAGGATGTTAATATTTATTTCTATGCACACGACATGCAAATATATTATAGTAGACGTATTTATAAGACTGTGTATTCAAAGTGAATGAAGACCCTGCCCGAATCTTAAATGGGTCTAAAGAAAACAAATTTTTTTCTCAATACTGAAAAATCATTAAGTGTTCCCAATTTTCGTCGTAAGCTGGATGTTCAGTCCTCTCATAGATATGTAGAATCCCATGATGAATTTCCTACTATTAAAGATGTTCACAAAGCTTTAATGCAGCAAGTAGAACAATATTCCCTCGATGTACTTCCAGCTTTACATTGAATCTACCCAAAATACAAAAAGTAAGACACAAAGTATCACTCAAATTAAATTATATAAAAAAAAATAGAACACTTGTCTAATTAAAGCGTATTCAACAAAGAAAGCCGTTCTAAAAAAAGTGTCTAATCCGACCACAATTCCACGCTGCATAAAAAGCTACCACCATTTAATCTAAAAAGAGAAAATAATCAAAAAATCCACTTACAAACAATCACAAACTTATCCATGTATACTTACCTCCGTATATTTACAAGTTTGTGATGACAGCCAGTGACATTACATCAGCGAGCTGCTTTCGCCTCAAATAAAATTCAAGCAAACGTCTGTAGGGCAACACCAAGAGGCGAAACAGACATATAACTGTTATAGCGGCTGTATAAAGCCGACGAAATTCAGTAGATGGCACCTTTCTTTTGGCAGAGTTGATCTATATCAGAGCTGATCTGAGTTTAAAGAATCACGTTTCCTACCCTTTTTACAGAATATAATTGTGGTCAGAGATAACTTGAATGTTCTATTTTTCTATACAAGCATTTTGCTACCCTTCTGCTGTCACGCATTGGCACCGAGCATTTTGCTACCCTTGTGCTGTCACGCACTAGCACCGAGCATTTTGCTACCCTTGTGCTGTCACCCACTACACTGAGCATTTTGCTACCCTTGTGCTGTCACGAACTAGCACCGAGCATTTTGCCACCCTTACGCTGTCACGCACTAGCCCCGAGCATTCTGCTACCCTTATGCTGTCACGAACTAGCACCGAGCATTTTGTTACCCTTGTGCTGTCACGCACTAGCACCGAGCGTTTTGCTACCCTTAAGCTGTCACGCACTAGCACCGAGTATTCTGCTACCCTTATGCTGTCACGAACTAGCACCGAGCACCTTGTGCTGTCACGCACTGGCACCGAGCATTTTGTTAGCCTTGTGCTGTCACGTACTAGCACCTAGCATTTCGCTACCCTTGTGCTGTCACGCACTAGCACCGAGTATTTTGCTGCCCTTGTGTTGTCACGCACTAGCACCGAGCATTTTGCTAACCTTGTGCTGTCACGCACTAGCACCGAGCATTTTGCTACCCTTGTGCTGTCACGCACTAGCACGAGCATTTTACTACTCTTGTGCTGTCACGCACTAGCACCGAGCATTTTGCTACCCTTGTGCTGTCACGCACTAGCACTGAGATTTTTACTAACCTTGTGCTGTCACGCACTAGCACCGAGCATTTTGCTACCCTTGTGCTGTCACGCACTAGCACCGAGCATTTTGCTACCCTTGTGCTGTCACACACTAGCACCGAGCATTTTGCTACCCTTGTGCTGTCACGCACTAGCGCGAGCATTTTACTGCCCTTGTGCTGACACGCACTAGCACTGAGCATTTTGCTACCCTTGTGCTGTCACGCACTAGCACCGAATATTTTGTTACCCTTGTGCTGTCACGCACTAGCACCGAGCATTTTGCTACCCTTGTGCTGTCACGCGCTAGCATCGAGCATTTTGCCACCCTTGTTGTGTCACGCACTGGCAAAGGGCATTTTTCTACCCTTCTGTTTTTACGCAGTAGCAATGTCATTAGTACCATTGAAATTTATTTTGTTGACAGATACTTAATTCTGTTCTTCTTTTTCTTATTCCAGAACAAATAATACATGGGTGGCGGACTGCGTGGCCAGCTTTAATTTTTTTTTTTTGAAGTTTTATCGGGTTTTAATTAAAATTAATATTTTTAATTTGTTTGAATTGAATTTGTGGATTTTAAAATAGTTTCTAGGTAAATTTTTTTGTTGAATTATTAATTAAATTTTGTAATATTAGGTTAAGAAAGTTGAATTATACATTTGCATTGAAATTGTTAATAAATCTTATATTTGTATACTATTAAGAAGACTGAATTGTCCTTTATTCCGGCTCTCCTGCCTAACGGTCGAGAGTAAATGTCACACTGGAGTTTGCTGAACTTCCTTCTACTTTCATTTCCATTTCGGTTATACCCTATGTCCCTTGTTCTAACAATTTTAGTATTATGTTTAATAGTAATTGCTATTGTTGTAATCATAGCTCTGCAGTTTTGCTACGAAACTCTGTTCACGAGTGATCTGAAGGAAAAACTAGCTCTTTCTATTACTTTGCCTCATTTTAATTATGATAATCTAATGATTACAAAATTAGACTCAATTTGACTTCAAGTTGCCTTTAATGACACTGTTCGCTTCATATGTGCACTTCCACACTACGATGTAGTTCATTATTTGATTACAGAGGTTAATTGTGTTAATCGTGTTCAAATAGGTTACACTTTTTTATATAAATAATAACTATTACACATTCTCAGCACGTAATGGGAATTTAATTATTACACTATCACCTTAAATCTCAGGTAAAGAACTTCATAGCCCTTCGATTAGAAATTTCACAATTTCAAAATGGCTGAAACTATTTGCTTAGAGTAGTATTGGTATGCTGCTCGTTCTGCAGCTTAGAAGAGTGCAGCATGGAACTTTTTCTCCCTCCAATGCCCCCAGTCCAAACGGAGTCTGAAAAATAGGACTCTAGAGTTGCATCCTGCCCCCATCTGAGCACTAAAGAACTACTATTATATATTTAAAGGTTTTGTTGTATTTTATCGGACTTTATAATAATATACAGATTACATACATAATTTGTAAATTATGTTAAAAAAAACGGTCCCGTCCGCCCCCCTCGGTGCGCCCCAACCAACCAGGGTTAAAGTTTGTACCATCATAATCGTATTTGAAACATTTTTTTTTTGTATTGATTCTTTCGTTATTGATTATGATAAAAAATATTTTACTCCTGTCACATTTGCAAAATAATTGTACCATAATCAACTTTCAATTGGCCATCAACATATAAGTAGAACTTTTCGAATTATGGCTATTCGGATTTTGTTACGTCACCCTAACAAATATCTATACTCTAACCCAGAAATAATAGCAGTGCATCGATTTATTGGTGGCCCCGGGCACGTTGCAATATTCAAATTATACAAGTTAGATAAAGGTTAGGTTAGGTTAAGAGTGAAGGGACTTGGCCATTAGGACCATGCGGGCACCTCAACTAGAGCTAATATATTGTTTCCTCTCCTAAATCGGATAGGCTTAATCTCTTTTTCTCTTTACGAGGACGATTCTTCCTTTTTTTGTTAGATTGCAAACCTTATTTGGAGAGACAAGTGCTTCCCAAGTGATTTACAAACTTAAATCTACAAGCGCGAGACACTCACATATAATATGCATATGTTTTCTGTCGAATTTTCGCACATAGTTCGCTGTCGAATTTTCTAACCGTTTCAAAAAATAACGGAAAGGGACATGTTCAGTGAGTGCGTTAGTAAAAAGCTTTAGCGACTGTTTGCTAAGAGCAATTAGCTTGAACGTCGAAGATGGGAGGAGGTGATAAATTCCTTCATCTACTTTATACAGGGCACACTCTACCAGACGGGATCTAGTTACCTATTTTCTCATTTTTGCAGTTCCCTCCTAAAGTGACTTTTTGTTAAGCGAAATGCTGGGTAGGGACTAGTATATGGACTGCCAGCTCCGATGTTAACCAGATCATTCGGTTTTTCATTACGTTCACTCCTTTGCGTCCAGAAAACCAAAGCTACGCTACTTTATTGTCCCTAGAGGCAGCTGGATTTTCGAATGGCAGCTAAAGACTAGTTTCGACTCAGTCCGGAGAGAACATAGCCACGATTCAAACTTTTAAATGTTTAGACTTTTCTGAGCTGCAACATCTATAGCATAGACTTTCGCCTGAAAAATGGAAGGTGAGGCAGCAAGCAGAATGAAGAGTTCTACTTCTGGACCAACCATCACTGTATCTGTTCTATCATCTAGTATACCAGACACCCATTGCTGAAACCGGAATCCTCTGCCAAATGTCTGGCTTCTATCGTTGACGGCTATTTGGTAACCAACAAGACGTTTGTCCCTTATGAAAGTGCGGATATGATTATGCCCTGAAAGATCCTTAAGACCATTTTAAGATTCAAAGCACACATTTTCCCGGAAAGCCTTTGACATGGTCTGAATGTCTACTAAGCTTGCTACCAGGATTATTCCTAAATATTTTGCCTGCTTGCAATATTCTAATGTAAGTCCATTTAACTTTGGATCTGGGAGCTGGGAGCTCCTTTTACTGACGAAAGGGACTTACACCATCTTACTTGAGTTCATAGAGTTTTGCTATGAAAATTCATAGCGAAATAAAGTCAATATGAAATTGACTCAGTTTGCTGCTAAGTCTGCATCTCGAGAATTAAGTTGAAAAAACTCTTTATGCAAACGAAAAATCTTTAAAAAAGAAATTTCATTGCAAAAAGAGGGCGTTTCATATAAGCAGGAACCGTATAATCGTCAGTACGGCTTGGTTCCTGCCTGCCGTATACGCCAAAGCAAACAGCAAAGCGACCTCTTATATAGACTTAAAATAAATTTTAAGTGTGAATTATATGAGGTCAAATACTACGTATTTACTTGAATGCCTAGCAAGATTTAGCCCTATGCGAGACTAGCATTTCATAGAGTTTTGCTATGAAAATTCATATCGAAATAAAGTCAATATGAAATTGACTCAGTTTGCTGCTAAGTCTGCAAATCGAGAATTAAGTTCAAACGCCCTCTTTTTGCAATGAAATTTCTTTTTTAAAGATCTTTCGTTTGCATAAATAGTTTTTTCAACTTACTTGAGTGCATTGATACTACCCATATTCTGACACTTTTCGGTGAATCTGTTAAAGATAGTTTGCTTAAGCTTGGGTAGAATTGATTAAAAGTTCCCTTTAATATAAACGACAATGTAATCAGCGTATTTTGGTGCATTAGAGTCGCCTTCTTGGAGTATGCTTAATAGCTCAACCACAACTAAGAGCCATAGTATTGGTAATAAAAGTCCGCCTTATGGGCAACCTCCTTATTATCCAAATGTATTTTTGCCATGTTTACTTATTTAAATGTACTCCAGGCTCTAAATTTATCACCTAGCATTAAATAAAACACTGACAGCCCCAAAATGTGCACACGAAAATAGGAAAAAGAAGCCCAGATGAGAAAAGATGCTTATAGTCACTACATTCTGTTGTATTTTTAGCTTAAACATCTACGTCAACCTGTAAAATGCTAATATCTCTATAATTGAAGGGAGGAATTCTAGTTCAAAGAACACGCATACCGAGAAGAAGTGAAATGAAGATGACTACCCTCTGTCGTAAGAGGAACTTCACCTCAGTTGAGATAGGTATGGATCGAAATTTATGCCTTTCATGAAACGGAACTTGGGCGCCACGTGGCTTTTCTGAATTTTGAAGAGAAGTACCACGAAACTCACGATAGCTCGATACTAATTAGAGCAACCACAACTGTACACACGATCATTAATAAAAAGTCATTTATTTACTTATAATTAATATTTACCGAAGCAAACACAATATATAATTTTACCAATTGTAAAAATTAATAAAAACAAGCAAAAGAGCCTTCGCTGACACAGGTACGATACGTGTCCAGCAATTTTTACCCCGTTCACACCTTTTCTGTTCCGTTTTATTTTGTCCAAGTCCCTCGTAGCCAGTCTCAACAAAATTTCCAAAAATTGAGTCCATTATAAGGCACTTGTCTATTCTTCACCTTGATCTCTAGAGAAGTGTCTGAACGATCTCCGAAAGGAATATAGCTCCATTTTTTTCCGGCTGAATGTCAAACTCATGTCCATTGACATGTCGTGCTATGCCTTAACGTTACGATGAGGGCAAATTGCTAACTTCTGAAACAATGTGTTGTTTATTTGGTAAATGTGTACTATTGTAATTGCCATGGCTAACCACCAGTAGTAGGTGAATATCTCTTTTATTATTAGTGGTGGACAGACCTGTAAAATTCCAAGTACAAGTACCAGTACCTGGACTTGAAATATTTTAATTACAAGTACAAGTCCCAGTACGGTACTTAAAAACATTTCAAGTACAAGTCCCGGTACTGGTACTTTAAATTTTTTCACGTACAAGTCCAGGTGTTGGTACTGATATTAGTACTTAAGTACCTTAAGACCGTTTACGAATTAAAACGTGATTAATAAAAAAAGATAGTTTTGATAAAACACCATGTATCTTAAAAAGTACATAACAGACGGTCACAGTTAAGGAGTTATTGGGGTCGAAAATAATAACTGTTTAACGGCTACAGTGAGGACATAGAATGTAATTGGTCAAATTAAAGAGGAGAGTCCATAATTTACAATTTTTATAAAAAAAAGTTATGCTAACGATCTTTTTTCTAAAAAAAAAAAAATAGAGATTAAAGTAAAAAAAAAATTTTTGTTTTTAGACCCCAATAACTCCTGAGAGGAGAAGAGAATGGTGTTGGTTGAGCAGTCGTTGGAAAGGTCATACAATTAGTTCTTAAGCGTGACAGTACGCCTTGTACTTTTCAAGATACAGGGTGTTCTATGAAAAACTGGCTTATTTTGTTAATCACCCTGTAACTTCATAATGCTTGATATCGACCCCCCTCCCCTGCCATATAATTTTTTTCTGCTAGGTGAGTACTATCACCTCCTGTTCTATGCCCCACCTAGACGGAAATACCCTGTATGTGTTTATGTTCCAATAACTTCCTTGTAAATTGCTTTCAATGCACTTTTCTACGGCGTGAATTCCTGCTTGAAAAATAGTTGGATGTGATCCCAGGTCCTCGGCCCATAAACTCCTACACCCACAGTGTCTTTTCTTTCTTAAAGCCAGACTTTATAGATAAGATTTGTGCATGTAAGTCTCAAGTTTTGGCATGCGTATGAGAAGTCGTACGCTTTACTTCAGCGTGTGTAGCGCGCTTTATTATTTTTTTATCTGTATTCTTAGTACTAGTTTTTGATAGTAAATAAAATGAATCTTTTTTTCTCCTTATTGTATATATTACCATCTTTCGTGGTAGTATTGCATTGAATTGCAATTATCTGTATAAAATCGTTATAGCTATGAACTTAAATAAATAAATCCTTTTTAGTCAACAATTCACAAATCACACGACAATTGAAATATACAAAAAAAAGAAAATATTGAAAAATCTGAATTCCTGATTGCTCTAATACGTCCTGGGCCCCTGAGGATATAAAGTTGCCAACAGTTTACACAACATAAAATAGCATGGTTCACATTTTGTTGTTGTTTTTGTTTTTTTACATGTACTTTATCTTCTTTACCAACACGTTTTCGAGGTTTAATTTGTTCAGTGTGCGGCCTGTCCTACCTAAATCTATTTAGTGTGTGACTAAAATAGTCCTAGAGAGTCCTTCATGATTCTCTGTGTATAAATCACAAATAATTGAAAACTTTGAGGTAAATGAAGTTTCAAATGTTGTTCTCGAGTGTTGGTTTCAAGTGATTCTCTTTAGTCCCTGACAATACTCTGCACTATGTGGACTCGATTCTGCAATTGGTTGCGGAATAGATACTCTGGCATGAGTGCACAAAATTTAGTGTATTTTAGCTCAACGTTTTCATAGAAACTTCCATTAGACGGAGACTACGAATTTTGGAGGAGCACATACCTAACGAAAGTTTATGAAATTGAAGTTATAAGCTATGCAGTGGAAGGTTGGGACCGAAAAGGTCTGATAGTTTCAGAAATTCCAATCACCTTAGCAGCGGTTGAGAATATTCGTTTAACTAATTTCAAGTCTGAGTGGAATTAGTTATTCATGATGATCGAAATCTTCATGAAATATGATACAGCCGTATTGAATCTACACTAATTGGATTAGGAATTGATTCTGAATTTACTCTGAGGTGGAAGGCAACATATCCAATGTAAATTCTAACTTGCTAAAAGATCTAAAACTGGAATAATTGCAACCGCCGAATCATTCAAATTTCATATTATAGGAGTAAAGAGATATTGGAGTGAAGGGAATTACAATATCTCAATGAGGAAGAGTATATATGTTGCATATATTTATACATAGAACGGTCTTGGTATACATAATATGTAAAATCATAGCAAATTTAGACACCAGCATGATGATAATGACAGGTTAAGCAACTGTTTGCAGATATCGTTTTGAACGGTGAGCTTTAGTTCACTATATGACCTCCCAGTTATTTCAAATATTCTGTTCTATGTGTGATTCTTGATTTCCATACATATGTATGTCCTCCGTTTATTCCGGATTTCAGTCGGGTCCTTACGTAGTATACATTTAATATTTTTCTCATACTAGATATGGGGCCTAAGCCAAATAAATCCCATATATTACTTTTTACATTCATGCTGATTTTGTCTGAGCTTCTTTAATGGTATTATGTTAAGTTCTTATAGTTATTGGATGTGTTTTACATGTTAGTATTGTGCTTGTTTCTTATTCAGTTTGTTATGTTTCCACAGTTTTCAAAATTTTTGTACTTTGCTCGATGGTATCCAACACCCTGAAAAACTACATAAAACTACAAAACATGTTGCGTGTACGAATACCCTATATTCTATATACTATTACCCTTTCTTTACTGGTACCAAAGGGATGCAGCCATTTAAATATTGAGTTAGCAAATAATACCGTCCTCCAGCTAAATCGCGATGGATATATAATGACAATTCAGCGTTTCTCCTTTACAATATATTCAGTGTTTGGTCTCAAAGACAAAACAAGGTAAAATTGAATATAAACAAACTAAAATTCTCAAATCATAGGTAAATAATCCAAAAATTTAATTTAAGACGAACTCATCATGGTAGTGAAACAAGAAAGGCACAAAAATTATTATTTATATTCAATCATATAAAAATAACAAAAGAACTGATCAAATAGGAAGCCCACAACAGCAATCATAATAATAAGCCTTCTCGCGCAAAGCTTTGTATGTCCTGTGCATTTTTCATTGTATAAATAGAGCGCTGGGAATACGAATCGATAGAGAATGAACAGATGAATCTACAGTTCTCTTAGAAAAGTTTATGTGAAACTTGAAAACCACAAATCGCCACTCAAGACAATCGAAGGTGGCATTCCATCGTAGGCCCAGTACTACTCTTCAATCTGTACACCTCGGACCAACCCCCAAATTGAAATTGAATGGCACTTCTGTATACAGATGACTCTCTCTCTCATCAAAGTCAACCAACAGCAAAAAAAAAAAAAATGTGGGATCAAAATAAATGTTCAGAAACCAGAACTCATCTGCATTCGCAAACTTGCAACACAAAAAGTCTAAGCTTAGGCATCGTTTACTACATATATGCTTTTTATAAGGCTTACTGTACCATGTTTTCATACCGACATCCATAAATTTGTACATATGTACCTTCAGCGTTTGGATGTTAATGTAGTCCTGTAAATACTAGCTTGACTTCATGAGTAGTAGCTAAATTTTTGGGATTGTCTTCCTGGTCTCGATGTGCTAACCGGTTGCTAGCATAAATAGTAATCATACGGATTGAGGTTGTCTAAGTAACTAAGTAAGGTAGAAGCAATGCCGTTACAGTCATTGCAAGAAGCATTATTGTCGACAGCTCGTTGGTCTTTACCCGCACGGGGTACATGCGTTTCAAAAAATGATAAGTCTGAACTAGTTGTGATGAAGTTATGCGATTGCGAAAAACTTCAATGACCAGGGATAGGCTCCGAGATTTCCAATAACGTCCGGACTATAGTTATGTAGACGGTAGTGACGGAATGTTAACTGGTATCACCACTAAGTAGATCAGAGCTGAAAGTAATCAAACCAAATAAAGATGGTAGCCGGTCGACTACTGTAGTACTTGACTGATTCCCACAGGCATCGTAAGTGACTCTTCTTTCTTTCTTTCTCAGATAGATATACCAGAAGGTCAAGCCGACCCTATGTCGACCCTATGTCGACTTGACAGTCGGTCCAATATCAGCTGTAGCTCCGCAGTTCAGTCTGATCGAGGAACCCACTAGACTTTTCCAGTCGGCTAATGAGTGCACGATACCTGGTAGAATTCAGCAATTTAATGTTTATTTGATTGGGCATAAAAGAGGCATCGATATATACCCGGTAAAATCAGAAACAAATAAATTCTGGATGTCTTGTTTTCCATTATTGATGCACTGGTGTGGAGCTTCTTTTACATCCAAAAATTACTTTTTATTTTCAAATAAAAAAATAAAACGGCGCCATTTGCATTAGGAATGTTTGCAATTGCTTTTTTTTCTCTGTACAATTATTTTAAATGCCTACCTAGCTAAGGCATTTGGTGTCTCAAGGTATTTTAACTGAAATTTAGGTTTTTCTTGAAGCACTCATTCCATTCGGCCATTAGATGCTTCTGTTCTAAGATAGCCTATTTTCCATATGGATTTGAAAACAGTTTTTAGCTTTATTACACTTGGAGCAAGTATTCTAAGTGCGACAAATACTTTTTCGATGGTTTGAAGAATATTCCATTTAGTTCCCTTCAAGAGCTGGAGCAATTTCTTTACTAAATATAAACGCTAATTGTACTAACCTTCCCATCTTCTTAAAGGAAGTTAGTCCTAATTTGAACAGATCTAACAGTCCGCAAAGCAGTTTGTGCATAGTGTTCTAGCTGTGTGTTACAATTTTAGGCCTAAATATTGCCGAATGTGTACATATTACACACATATTACTCGATATTGTGAGTAGTCTGTTATCTCAATAAACTTACCTACACGGATAGAACTAGAATCCATTATTATTCAGTGTACTATCTATTACACCACATACACCCAAGATCCAGCTCTTCGATTTTTCATAACAACAAAATGTTCAGACTTTCAGCATGTTCACCATTATCCCCTATTATCTAAAATGCAATATTCTACAATTATTAGCCTTGTCATCTCATTTATAATGTACTTTGCCTAACTGCTAATTGTTGATTTCTTGTCGTTTGAATATAATCGAAAACTACCAACAACTGTCCATTTCCAAATTTATCACCATCCATACGAACACATCTCATGTGTGGAGCTCCTATTCCACAGAAATCAATAAACACATCCTCAGGCTAGAACATTTCTCAATTATCTCATTAAATGGTCATTCCAGAATATACTCGAATTTGCCTCTAGCAAATTAAAATGTTCTCCAAAGGTTAATTATTCCCTGAATGTCCTCTTTCCTTTGCAAATGATAAATAAAATGTGGGCGACGAGGCTTGATGCTACCCGGATATTTAATTTTAAAGCCTTTCTGGATGGCATTAAGGAAACACCACACCCATCTGTAAGCAGTTACCACTTTCTAAATGACCAAAGTCGATGTTTAATTACATTTGCCATTTGCATCATTTTTCAGAAGGAAGAATTTGCATCCTACAGAGCTTCTTGAGTTTATTCCAGGAAATGGTAGAATACAATTATGGTTTAAGATAGAATACCAGAGAGGAAGTTAAATCATTTTCACACTGGAAATGGTCCAGATAAGATTATTGAGCTTTTATTTTGTGATTTTCTTTTGAATTTGTTTGCATCTTGGTCACAGTATTTTGTTTGTTGTTGACTGCCCAATTGGTATCCTGAATTGTGACACTTTTGCTGAGTTTATTACTACTATTTGGAGTTTGAGTTGACTTTAATAACATAAGTAAATAATTATTATCGGTGGAAATTTTACTATAGATATTCTAAAATATAACTTCCTAAGTTGACTCACCTGTGTTAAATCGGTGCACCTAAGTAAATGCTATTAATTCTCTACTCCCTTTCTACAATACTAATAATCCATCGCTTGTGAACATTATTTCTGTTACTAATCCCTCTGGAATAATGGTTAAGTATTTTTTTTTTATATAATTTACAAACTATAGATCGCCGGAAAAATATTTCAAAATAGTTTCACGGTGTAAATTTTATATTTTGTTGTGTCTCCTATAGTCCAGCCAATAGGGACTAAATGAGGCCTTTACCCTACAAAAGGTGGTGTAGTTGTGATTTTTATATATGTTATTTAGTTCCGAGCCCCGATGAAAAATCCAAGGTTTCACCCTTGACGGTGGTCCGCGCGGTCCTCCAACTTGAATTAAAGGCACCAAAAATTGGGTTTTAAAATAATTCTTCAACAGTTGATCCTACGACAAAAATATAGAAACTGACATTTGAATAAGACTAAATTGCCTAAATATTTTGTATAAACACTTTTTTTTGTAAGTCTGATGTGTAACGAGCGACAGCGGCGGAAACGTGAACATTCTTCCAAGAAAAATGTATACATATTGTACCACTTATACAGGGTGTTTCGTCCATGATGGTCCATAGGACCGGAAGTGATAGTAGTCACCTAGTTAAACAAAATATTGTATTGCAATGGAGGGGGCGGCGGGGGTGACATCTCAAACATTTCGGAGTTACAGGTCGATTAAGAAAATTTGGTAGTCTTTCAAAAATACCCTGTATTTTAAAAAGTACAGAGTGTATGGTCACTTACATAGGTAAGAAAATCCAAAATTATTCTTCGTTTATACCACTATAACTCCAGAGGGGAGAAAAGTACGGGGCCGGTCGAGTACTCGTTAGAAAGGCCATAAAGTTCTGTAAAGCTATAAAGCTCTGTAAGCGACCGTACACACTGTTCTTTTTAAAATCCAGGCTATTTTGTTAGTAACTACCGAATTTTCCTAACCCTGTAACTCCGAAATGGTTTTGTAGGACAAAAGCTATTACTCTCTATCGCTACAATAACCAATACTATCACCATTCTAGTAATTCAGTCTCTTACTCGCTATTACTAAAATAACAACAAACCTAACAACTACATAAATACGCCACCTGCACTACTCTTCCGAAGTGATATAAAGAGACTACAAGAAGACTATCATCTGCATAGTTACGTCCTGACTACCAAATTAGGAATGCATCACTAATGAACCTGAAATTCTATCTATCAGAAAATAATTGATATGCAGGGTGCCCCTGATTTTAGTGCTCATAGTAAAAACACTGCCACCTCATCCGAATAAACAAAGAGGGATGCGCCAACTCTAACCGTTTCGGGTTTACAGCGTGATAACGGTTTTCTGACTGATTTATATTCAGGATCTTGTCACTGCAAAAGTCGATTACGAACAAATAAACCTTTACGCCGTCGATCAACGAAAAACTATTCGCTCTTGTGATAAAAATTTATAACCACCCCGTAAAAGAATTCCAGTGCAAATGCATCAGTTTTCATCAAACTTGAAAACAAAAATGTTAAATCGTAAGACAAATAGAAATCATAGCTCTAACTTTTGTGGATAGGGCGAAAGGCTCTCTATTTCTCATTTGTTTTTTCGAGTCACTCAATTTCACTAGTTGGGACTTTTTGATGAGTCAAAACGAAGACTTGAAACTTGCCACCCAAAATCAAATGAGTTTTGTGATGGAATAACAAATAAAATTTTTTTTCGTTTTTCCTGTTGTGCCGGAGAATCCAAAAAAAGCCTTCATGAACAAGTATAAGGTTTACCCGGCAAAAAATCATAAATAATAAGTCCTACTAAAATCATTGCATATTTATATACTCTTCTGAATGATACCCTAAACGGGACTAAGGATATCGCGGACAGTGATACATATATGACTTAGTGACACAGATAATCAAAGGAGTCGCAGCATTATAGGTATCAAAAATGTCATATTTTCCTAACTCCCTATTCAGGCTACCGTCGTAATGGATGTAGAGAATAATAGAACAGTTTTAGTTTTCTTAGCCAGCAGTAGCGTATCAAGGAGGGGGGGGGGAGTCCTATGGTCATGACCCCCCCCCCTCCCCATAAATTTGAAGATAAAATATTTAATTGATTGAGTTATTTGAAAAAACATTACATTTTTTTTATTTATATAATTCAACTTCAAAAAAGATTTTTATTCCAAAACTTAAAAAAACAGAAATTTATTTCAATGAATATTATTGTATGCATGTGATGTATGTATATAGGTTTTTGTCAGAATATGAGTTTCGGACCACAGATTTGGGTGATCCAAGAGAAACACTTCCCACGTCACGAAACAGACTCCCTCACTATCACATCAGAGCCCTAATTTAATCCTAGCTCCTAACATTCTAAAATATTTACAGCGTTCTTGTGTACAGCCGCTGATATTTAAAATATGGACTGACTACGTTCATAGAAATACATTGCAGAAAGTGGGCTCATTTCTATATAGCGTTCTCTTTCGGTCTAAGTACCAAGTACCAACTCGCACGTCACATAAAAAAATGACTGATTGTTTTTGCCGCTAGATAGCGATAGTGTCACTTTTCTTTTACTTAAGAACAGATTTTTTTTTTTCATATAACAGTGTCACCCGCATGAAATAGCATATCGAGCAATCCTTATTATATATGCCAGTGTGTAAAACTGAGAAAAGTTTGCACCCTATTCTATTAAAAAAATTAGTTTTTGTAAAAAAAAAAGTATACTAAAAAATGCACATCATCCACACTGCTTAATGCGGATTTCCTAGTTCCTAGTACTTCACTGCAGTACTGCGGTGGCTACGCGAAGCGACTTACGGCGTTGGATGTTATCTTTGTTTTTTTGTTCTAACTAGTTACTTTTTTCAAAAACAAAATTTTTATTTTATTTCTTTCTTAAGCTTATGATGCGAAGGCATCATGTCAAAATGTTACACGGAGGAGAAGCAGTTACAAGGGTTATATTCGAATTTGGTATAGCAACATATTTTACCCACTGCCAATCATTCAAGATAAGTACACCTTAGTGAGGAAATAGACAGAAATCTAAGGGCGAGTGAAGTATGAATTTAGTATACTAACGGCTATGAAACCGAAGAAAGTGTAGAGACAGCAATATATACAAATGCAGAGCAGACAACACAGTTTAGGAAAATAAGCCTCAAAACTCAAGGAATACCTACATTGGACAGGCATACTATCTTCCTTCGATGTACATTATGTATATATGTAGACTCTATCTCAACGAAGATGAGTCATTGGATGCATCCTCTGAGAATTTGAGCCAACTCAACAATATATGTAGATTTCAAATATTTAACTTACACTTTTTCAAGCCCACTGACTTCAAGAAAATTTCCTTCAAAGGATTACTACTCTTCCTTGGTTGAATAAACCTACTGTAAGAGCTAAAAGGAAATGACTGCAAACGCCGATCGCCCCGCTAAACTACTAAATCTAAAAACAAATAGTTGATTCTTCCATGGGTCATGACAGGTCAAATATTCTTAGCTGAGACTCAAACGGTTTTATGCACAGAAGAAAATTTCTTTTTTCGCACTCTAAGGTTTTTTGCAGTTGAGAGCCTTCTTCAAAAAATTGTTACGTCATAAAGTGCGGCCATACCACCTACCTTGTTATATTCCATGGTCGATCCTCTCGTAGTAGGAATGCTTCGTAGTCTTGGCAATGTCTTTTTGGGATACGACGCAGACACCTATTTATAAAATTTTCCAGCTCTCTCGTTATGAGTATGGTGAAGAGTTAACTCGCATATGTATGTATATAGAGCAGCACTAATTTCACATAGGAATTCAACCAGAGAAAAGAATTCCTTTATTTCTAGGAAAAGTATTCATTTATTTCTTTCTTCCTGTAATTAAAAATTATTTTTTTTTTTTTCAATACGACAGAAGTTATAAAGAAAGGCGAGCAAATTTTTTTTTTTTTTTTTTATACTCTAAAAAACCATTATTTTCCACACACTTGCAAAACCAACACCCACAGGCAGAAATAATTTGAACAAATGCAGCTACTTATTAATTAATTAATTATTGAAAGAAATATTAAAAGTTCTTCGTTTCCACGCGAATCAGTCGTCCAGTTCCTTCATTTCTGCACAATTCCTTGTTATCCTCCACTTTAAGGACGAAAAAAAATCATCAAAACATTAAAAAACGAATTCCTCAAACTTTTGCTCATTTTCTGTCTTAAAAAAAAATTAATTTCAAAACTTTGCCCCTTGACATTATCAAATTTCTTTTATACAGCAGCCAAATGAAAGGACACTTCGAGAAGGATTTCATTTTGCTACTTTCCAGATATGAGAAGCTGAACCATGGCATTTCTTTCTTTAAAACGTGAAACATAATTGTGATTTGATATTGAAGTAGGTACCTACTACCTGGAAAATAAGAAGAAAAAAAATGAAAAAATTTCCTTCTTCAAATTTTATTTTGAATGACAGTCGATGTGATATTCTTACATCCATATGTAGCTCATACATTTTAATAACATGGTTATAACATTTTATACTCCTTCGGAAAATTCAGATATAAGCGAGAGTAGAGTAGAGTAGAACCACCTTTCATATATCTTTGTCATTAAAAGTCTTTTGGGATGGAAGAAACTGAGGTTAAGATTAAACACAGAAAAATCTTGCACTTATATTGTTTATCTCCACTTACATATTTACAAACAATAATTAAAACAAATCAACTAGGAAAATTATTTAGTGTAGAGTAAGGGTACGTGCACAACATGACGTGGTGAGCCAAGGCGAGACGAGGCTATATCAAGAGTCGAAGAAATAAAATTATTGTACGCTGTACTATGAGAGTGTTCATAACAGCGCTGTGGCAATGCGCGTGGTGCAGCGTACTAATTTTAATAACTGGCATATTCTTATAGCTTTTTTCTTTGATATAATTCAAGGGTTCTTTACTCATTCTCATATACTGGAAGAATATATGAGGATCAGTATGTAAATCTTCATATATGTGGATGGAATTCGCCAAATTCCAGACGTTTCGTATTTATCGGGTGGCAAGTAAAAGAGCGGAAAGAGCACTTATGTGAAAGATACAATATAACTGCATTACTTGACAAACACTAAATTTCTTCTTCAGAATTTGATGACACAATTTATGCTCTCACTTCGCGATTTATCAAGAAACTTAACGCCTTGTTGTGAACACTGCACCTCAAGATATATCTCGACCTCGCCTCGCCTCGTTGTGCACGTACCCTAACGCTGCAATTTACACACACCTTGACCTTGAAATTAGTTAGTTTAATTTGATAAAAATGCATCAATCATGCACTTTAATATCTTAGACTTACAACATAAAGGATGCTCACGAGAAAAGTATCTCATTATTGACGGTGATTCACTCAATAGAAAAGGGCTTCCTCTTTAAACAATCTACGCTGTCTTCATCGATGTAAGTTTACTGAAATGCTTACAAAACATGGAGTGAACAGAACTTTAAAATATTGGATCACACACATCTTTGCGGATATGTGCGGGGCAAGCAAAGTTAAAAGAGTTCTCAGGGGTATCCCGCAAGGTGGTATCCTATCACCTCTTTAATGGGTACTCATCATGGACGATCTCTTGCAAACACTCATCCGGATGGGTTACTAAGCAGTATGTTACGCATATGACTTGACGATCTTAGTCACAGGAGTTACGAATCCGAACTCTGTGACCTGGTCCAAGACGCAATCCGACTAGTCATGCACTGGGCTATGGACTGCGGACTGAGCATCAATCCACGGAGAACTGACTAATGCCTCTTTGCCATGTAAAGGAATATCCCCAGTTTAAACCTGCCCTCGATTGGTTCCACGCGTTTGGAACTAAAGGACAGAGTGAAATATCTAGGTATTATACTAGATAAAAGCTAAACTGGAAACCACACCTCGAAGGCAGAGCGAACAAGGCTCTTAGAGTCTTCGCAATGTGCCGCAGACCTCATGCACTAGCGTCATCCGAACCATGTTAACCTACGGCTCTGTGGTATGGTGGAAAGCAATGGACTTCGCCAATCATCGTAAGATATTAGAGAAGATTCAGAGACTGTGTCTCCTCAGCGCAAGCGGCGCTCTTAGGTCAACTAGTACCCGGGCTCTGGAGACTATCCTTAACATACATCCGGTGCAAATACATATTAAGCAGGGGACCTAGACTGCAGCGATAAGACTGCATCTTAATCTTGGCTGGCTTTATACGGGAACAATATTTCCACATGAATCCATCTACGAATTCGTGCAGTCCATCGCATCCGGTATCGACAGGGAGACCACCTCCTCGAGACTATGCTGAAAAGCAATTTTGAATGTAGAATTCCATCCAGGGGCCGGATTCTGTAGCACGGAGAATTTGGGAATTTGGGAGATGAGAATTGCGTTTTCTTAGAATTCTTAATTCCATAATTCTCCATTCCCAATTCACTAACATGGTTGGAGAATTAGGGAAAACGTAAGAAATGTGAAAAAGTGCGAATCGCCTGGGACGATTAAGGGTATCAGTTTTTGTTCTAGAGGGTTGGACTTTTTCTCATATGTGAGGTACACCTGCCTATTACCTTCCACTGTCGAAATAAATTTAAATATCTTTTTTGTTGGGGTAGTTTTTGAGGGATGTAGGAGGGTAGGTTTTCTCGAGTTTTTCCCGGATAACGAGAGAATGGAGAGTAGAAGGAGAATGTATTCCACTTGTTAATTCTCCGGTGTTTTGCAAGTGGAAAAGTAAGTGGAAAAATTGTATTGTCTACTTTTATTGCGTTTTGTGAAGGTATCTAGGTAGCTAGGAATTTCAAATTGAGTTATGGATTCACTGCGTATCCTGGCTATATTGTAAAAAACAAATTATGGAAATCCATGCATTACTAACAGAGGAACAAGGATTTTGTCTCTCAAAGTACCCGCTAAAAATTACAAATCACGCGAAATTGATCAATTTGGTCGTCGTCCCGTACAGAAGAGATGCTGTAAAATTTTTAAATATACACGGTAAAGCTTGTGTGGAGGATGAAATCGCATCTACATTTTGTCCCCTAATTAAATATGTAAATAATTTTTGAATCCGATAAACCGTTTTGGAAATAACTGTAAAAGAAGTGTAGCAGTCCTTTTTAAGGTTAAAAATTGGCCGTTTTTGGTACAAAAATTGACATATTTTCATCTCATCATTGCGAAGAACTGGTAAGTCCTGGAAATTCACTTCCCATGACAGAAATGTTCACAACGGAGTACTAATGGATGTGAAATAAAGAACGGAAGAAATATATGCAAAATATGGAAACTGGGGTGTATATGACCGTAGTGTTAAAAAATAGATTTTCGGCGGTCAAAAGTCAGCTATCATGTTAAAACGATCAAAGACAAACTACACCACGCGATTACCCTCTCCTCCCTCTTTAATTTGGTACCAAACATGACGTAGTTTGAGCAACCCCCTATGAGGGGTGGTACGACCCCCAACCCCCAAAACACCCTGCTCCAAAAGTTATTCACCTATATTTTTGTACTCTAAACCCTTAATCTATCAACAAAATTCCAATACTCTACAGCCCTCCCACATAGAGTTAGGCGTTCGACAGCAAAATTTACCGCCGAGGCCGCTCAAATCTTCAAATTACCGTTAATAGAAATAAAATATAGCCTATAATACCCATGCATGGCTAATTACCAAAGTGAATTCTTACTTTTTTTTATTGGGCTTAGAGATCCTGAGCTTACCCCTGCGAATTATTGCAGCTCCTGGTCTTAATTTTTTTAATTTCCCTTAATCAGCTCCCATTTCTACCCCGCACTCTCCCCGCCCCTTTTCCTAAACCTATCTTGTTCGCGCTGAGCTCCCATTTTTTTTGATACCACATACATTCTCCTTCTACTCTCCATTCTCTCGTTATCCCGGAAAAACCCGAGAAAACCTACCCTCCTACATCCCTCAAAAACTAACCCAACAAAAAAGAATTTTAAATTTATTTCGACAATGGAAGGTAATAGGCAGATGTACCTCACATATGAAAAAAAGTCCAACCCTCTACAACAAAAATTGATACCCTTAATCGTCCCAGGAGATTCGCACTTTTTCACATTTCTTACGTTTTCCCTAATTCTCCAACCATGTTAGTGAATTGGGAATGGAGAATTAGGAAATTAAGAATTCTAAGAAAACGCAATTCTCATCTCCCAAATTCCCAAATTCTCCGTGCTACAGAATCCGGCCCCAGGGCACCATCATGGGAATCACATTCTGTGCTTCAACAATTGACAAACCCTATTATAATCCAAATCCGATGAAAACAACGGAGCAGGAGTTTTCTGCAAGGAGCCTCAGATATAAATCGCCATGCACCTCGAAAACCACGCCACGGTTTTCCAGCCAGAAGTCAAATCCATTTTTGAAGCGGGAAGGCATCTCCTTAACTCAGACACTGACAATGAGGAGATCGCCATCTGCTCAAATAGCCAAGCGGCGGTCAAAGCTCTATCTAAACCCTTTACAACCTCCAAACTACTAATGGAGTGTAAAACCACCCTGAACACTCTCTCTAGGAATAACAGGGTAGGGTAGTGCAGTGGGTGGCAGGGCACAGCAACATTAGCGGGAAAGAAAGGGCGAACGAGCTTGCTCGCCTTGGTGCAGTCTCGGAGGAACCTTCCTCCACAGTCGGGATTGCACCAAAACATCTTGTCTCAATGATTTCCAGATGAGCAGACCGCCAACACAGTCGCCTTTGGTTAGAAGACCTTTGGGGTAGAACAACAAAGGAACTGTGGGGCAAACCCAATCCAAACCAAACAAATAAAGTCCTAGGACTTAGGACTTAATAAGCCAACTCTGAGACCTCTGGTGTCCATTCTCACGGGGCACTGTTCTCTGAGGGGTCAGCCTATAGGATCCGACTTGTTGACGATCCTACATGCAGGCGCTGCAGAGAGGAATCTGAAATGGTGAATCTCTTCCTTTGTTACTGTCCGGCACTCTCAGGAATACGATACAGACTCCATGGCTCACATCTCCTCCACAAGTTGCACGACGCCGGCAAGGAGGGTTGGGAGCCAATATTAAACTTTATAAAAGCGTCCCGTTGGGACCTATGAGCGACTGCTCATGGGTTTGGAGGGTGAACAATGGACCTTTAATTGGCCTCCCTCAGGATCCTATACCTCGTTGATCAATCGATTACTTTCATTATTGCGGACATTTGACATACATACATATCGAAGAATCTATGGAATGATTCGAGCACGGTAACGGGGAATATCTCGACCACGGGTCGGGTTTTTACGCGGAATAGATATTACAGGAAGATAACTGAAAAGTCCAATGAAAATTATGTGCATGCAAAACTTGTTTCACGACTCGTGGATGGACTCTAGTTCACTATATGAATGTGAGATTGATTTAAATTGATTCATTTTCATGCCTTAAGTAAATTCCTTTGATATTTATTTCAATAATATCAGTTTACGCGAATAACATAATTTAGTTTTACCTCTAAAGTCTAGTACTACCATCGCAGGTTGGGTTTATTAGCTGACATCTGCCCTTATGTTTGTTGTAGGTAAAAGATCGACAGAAATGCATTTAAAATATTTTAATGATATTACTGTCGGTATGCCTCGTGAAATTACCAATTTTAACACTTCTACGCACCTCGTAGCTAAATTTCTTTTTGCTTTATTCCATGCGAAATTCACTTTTACAACGTCGCATCGGACAAAATGTAAAATTGAACAATAAATTAAGCAAAACAGTCCCACCTTTCAAAGAAAATAAATAGTGTACGTGGAGCTTGAGTCTGACTCCATTATGTATGTCAAAAACTCGTTGGTTCTGGAAATTTCTGATTGTAATTATTTTATTTCCACTAATGCTATTGTAACATTTGCCGTAATTACAGCTTTTCGGTACATTTTTACTGAATTTCAAAACTGAGATTTAGATACCTGGGGTTACTAGTTTGAAAATTTATCTTATTCGTCTTAGTAAAAGTGGACTCTTCTTTAAATTTAAGAAATGAAGAACCCGCCTGTACCGGCATGTTAGCCATAATGATAATGTCAGAGATATTAATCGAATTCAGGGTGTTTCCCACTAGGAGGTCAGTAGAGCGGGAGGTGACAGTACTCAGATAGATGAACAAAAAATTGTATGGCAGTTGGGGGGGGGGCATATCAACCGTTTAGAAATTACAGGGTGATTAAGAAAAACAGCTATTTTTTCACAAAACACCCTGTAATAGGTCATATTAAAGAGGAGAGTCTACAGTTTACAGTTTTTATAAAAAAAAATATGTTAACGACCTTTTTGCAAAAATAGTAGAAGTTAAATTAAAAAAAAAAAAAGGTAAGATAATCTGAAATTTTGAGTTTAGACAACCATAATTCTTGAGGTGAGGGCTATGGGCCTGATTGAGCAGTCGTTGAAAAGGCTATGAAGCTCTGCATACAATGAGCTCTTAGCTGTGGCCATACGCCTAGTAGTTTTTAAGATACAGGGTGTTTTGTGAAAAAATAGCTTTTTTTCTTAATCACCCTGTAACTCCTAAACAGTTGATATGCCCCCCCCCCCCCCTGCCATAAAATTTTTTGTTCATCTATCTGAGTACTATCACCTCCTGCTCTACTGACCTCCTAGTGGGAAACACCCTGTATACTGGATACATCCATTAAACTTAAATCAAAGTCTACGCGAAATTAAAAAATTATGCAGATTCTTTTTTTTTTTTTTTTCAATTATTATAGAATTTTGATTTCGAGTTTTAAAGATTCAGTTAGAAGGATTATAAATGCAAAGCAAGTTAAGAACATTCTATAAGAGCGGCCTTCAATATCGAAGAAATACTGATGATAATAAAATTAATTAATGTAGGCATGTAAATAAAAATACACTTTTTAAACATTTTGTAATTTTTACATTCATGGGAGGAAAGACTTGTAGAATTTGAAGATTGAGGAGATACTATACTTGGGGTTTTTTGTAAAAAAGGTTTTTATCTGAAAATAGCTGACTTGAATAGCAGGAATATTTAAAAAAAATATATATATTTTGATTTGGGATCAATAGGAGAGAGTATTTAATATTTTCCAATAAACCAATCATCAGAGCTTTAAACTATAATTTCTAATAAAAGGTCATTTTCTTCATTACTTGCATAAAGTGCAAGAAGAATTACTCATTCAGATTTTGTGCAATATTTTCGGCTTTATCGTTTTCTCTTTAAAATTTCTGAGATTTCTTGCTGAACAGGATCTCCGTCTAACTAACATTTGCCTCTTCATTATTAGTTTCGATACCTTCTTTTTCCATATTTTCATCACCAACTATATTATCATCGATACTTTCAATTTGGAAGATAATCGGGTAAACAATATTATCTGACGATTTTTTTTTTTAGTTAAATAATTCTAAGAGCTGTCGTCAAAAATACTTGCTTTATTTCATCAACAAAATTTTCCATCTTATCATACTCTCTTAACATCGTTGATAACTTATTCGGAAGTCTGCCTGGCTTCAAATCACTGGCGTAACTAATGCCCCCGCCAGCCCCACCGCGGGAGGGGCTCGGAGTTTCTTGGGGCCCACGAAAGAATACAAAATTAATATTTTCATAAGAAGTTATGAAATTTGAAACCACATAAAATAACAACGCTGAAGTAATAAGCAGTTAGATTCACTCAATTAAAATTCGACTTCTGAATAAAAATTATATAGGTATTTTACCCTGTCCTTTAGCTACAAGAACCCAATCGAGGACAGGATTAGACTGGGTATGCTCCTTTTCCTGCTAAAGAGGTATAAGTCAGTGTTCCGTGGATTAATGCTCAGCCTGAAATCCGTAGCCCAGTGCACGACTAGTCGGATCGAGTTTTACACCAGTCCACAGAGTTCAGACTCATAGCTCCCGGACACTAAGATCGTTAGGTCGTCTGCATAACATACTGCTTTGTACCTCATCCTTGTTACAGTTAGCAAGAGATCATTCATTCCAAGACATACGTTGAACCTAATTTATGACGCACATATAATGTCGAAGATCAGATATGGAATCTTTACATAGTCACAAATAATAACTTAACAAAAATAAGGAGAACAATGAGCAAACCTTTAAAAACCATGTTTAATTAAATTATACTGGAGAACACCAACGAAACAAGTCTATGAAATAACAAGTCGCTATAACATTACACAAACAATATATATGGAAAAACTTAAATTCATATACAAACTACTACATGGACTAACAAAGACCAATATAACATACCTCTGCAATTCGGAAGTACTTACATATAACACCAGAATATGAAGTCCTTTAAGAATAAACCTACTATAGAACAGCAAGCGAAAAGCAGAGTTTGGTAAACAGCACACTAATGAACTTGGAGATGACATCAAAAATATAAATCGTCTAGCCAAATTTATGCGAAAGATTGCCGCGATTATCTCTACTTCAGGAAATGATGAAGCAAATTAAACTAATCGCTTAATCAGGCCACATCTCTTATAACTACTTCTACTACTTCTACTGCTGAGGGTAGCCAAAGAGTAGACAGAATAAAATTAGGAAAATGAAATCAATAAAAGCACAATAGTAGTAAAAATGTTCGATTGTATCGATTGGTGTAATAATAATAAATAGTAAATAATAAAGTATTTAAATATCATTACCACATCCATAGTTTCTAGTTACACAGGGTAGGGTATTCGGTAAATAAGTAGGCTGAAGTATGCTCATGGATTCCGATCATACTTTTGCTCTAACCAGACCTCACCCCCCACTCTTCGTAATTTAGGTTGAAAAATTTTTCGTGTACTTAATACTCGTAAGTTCCTTCAAGGACTTATCAAAACTTTTTGTGTAAAATCTATTACACCTTTATAAAAGTAACTCTAAATAATAGTCTAAGATATTTATTTAGTTTTTTTTTTTCCTTTCTTTGCAGATTAATCAAGATGTGACCAATAAATAAATGTTCTCAGATCTTGGAATACTGGAGCCATTATTATTTTTCTACAAAGACAGGATTTCATAAGTAGGTGAGTTTTCTAAATCTTTTTTTATGCTTCAAATTTACACTCCTCAAAATCTTGCATATACCTTTACATATGTACATAGTCTATTCGGAAGTGATATTTCGTGAAGTCTTTACAGGAAAATGCTTTGCAACCACGATTCCCTAATCGATTCCCTATTTCCTTCCTGCCATAATGTGCTTAGCATCATAGGGTGATCCCTAATAAGACGAGTATATGAAAAAAAACTATATGAATATTTAAAGGTACTTAAGCGGAATATAAATACTGCTAATGATGTGAATAGCTCTGTTTGGGATTATTTTAAAAAATCTGATAAGGTTGATTGACAGTTTTTTTTTCTTTGTTCTGTAATATCAAATTAAATCCATTTGCATACTCAGTCAGTGCAAATAACTACAACAATTGAATCAAGTTGATCAATGCAGGCATATTTACTGTCAATCATAATTACATATATATGGTCATATCTACATAGGTTTTTAATTTAATTCTTCTACCAAACCGAAAATTGTAATGAGTAAAAATACATTTCGGAATAAATCAGGCCATAGAGAATGCAATGTTATCTACATATGCATGTAGATAAATTCTGTAATTTGTATTCCCAAAATGGATGAAATAATTTTTAAATTAAATGATAGAAAATTATGGAAATAAAATTAAAAATTTTATTTAATATTTTTGCTTGGCTTTTCAATGGTAAATTAATAATAATTGAAACGACAATATCTGGCTCTAATAACTCAATTTCATTCATTTGTTCAATCGTGATCTTCTCTCATTATGACATTTTATATTCGTTTTTATTGTAATTCCGATTCTTTGTATGCACATTTATTTAAACATTTGAAAAATTTAAAATACGACCCAAGGTTATGAACTTATTGTCAATATCCCAACAAAGCTAGTGCGTATTTCGGACTTTAAGTTACATCACTATAGTGAGTCACATAAAATATGCTTTAAATTCAAAATTGCTAATTATACCTACCCTAGATGAAATCATAGGGTATGCTAAGTTTGTCATTGCATTTGTTACGCACACAAATATTGCCTGGTAAGACAAAACGGGTTGGGACATAATATTAAAATTAAATTTAATTTAAATAAATTTAGGATCCAAAATGGAACCAATGGATTGCCATATAAACATTTCGGTTCATTTTTCACTATATATTTGTTAAATGGTGTTTTTATAGCAATAGTAACATTTCAAAATTGGACCAAATCGGGGAACCCCTTGGTGTTGCCATACAAAAACTTAAGTTTTTTACGTATACTATGATCAGTCCTAGACGTTTTTATTGTACTGAAGAGTTGTTCAGAATATCATTTCTACTGTTCGACGAACCGTTCTAGAAATTTATGCGAGAAACAACTTCAAGAATCAAACTTGCAAAGATGGGTGACCATATGAAATTACTTACGGGCATTCATCTAAGGTATCATAAAATTTGGTCTTACTTAGACCAATTCTAACATTTTTTACTGTTTTAATTAGACCTAGAAACTTTACCAATTGTAAGTAGAATAGAAGATAAGTTTAGATTTCCCTTTCTTTAATGATACTTTTCTACCAATCGAATAAATTTCATTAGATTATTACGATCATAGTAAAGTTCTACACGGCAGTTTAAAAAAAAAGCAATATAACATGTAAAAAAGCTAGAATTGGTCTAAGACCAATTCTTATGATACCCTAGATGAATGCCCGTATATAATTTTGAGTGGTCACTTCTCTGTGCAAGTATGATTTTTGAAGTGGCTTTTCGCATATATTTCTAAAACGGTTCGTCAGACAATAAAAATGGTAATAACCAATTTCATAGGATTTCATATTCTGAAGAATTCTTCAGTATATTAAAACTGACTAGGTGTGATTGTTTTCACAGTATACGTAAAAACCCAAAATTATATTATGGCAACACCTTAAAGGGGTTACCCCATTTAGTCAATTTTTTAAATTTTATTTAGTATTATTATAAAAACACCATGTGCCAAATTTCAGCTCTCTATATCGACGCCATCTCAGGCAATGTCCAAGTATATAGTGGAATATGAAATTTTTGTATGGCAACCACACGAAAGAGTTGCTCGAATTGTCTCATTTCCGAACATAATTCTATTTTTATTTTTTTAAGTCCGTGAACAAACTTTTAGCTCTCTAAGTATATGTGTTCCCGAGATATCGTACGCACAGGCAGACAGACAGGCAGACAGACAGACAGACAGACAGACAGACAGTGACAGATAGACAGGCAGACAGACAGACGGACGGACAGACAGACGGACATGCAAAAATCAAAATAACTTTTAATATTATACGTGGGTGTCCAATCCATTTTGCTCTACCATCATTATTTCGAGGTGTTGCAAACGAAATGACAAACTTATAGTATGCCCTATAGATTTCATTTAGGGTATAAAATCAGACAGATAGTCGCATGAATTATAACGCAGTAGTTGGAATAAACATCAGGAAGCATACGTCTCCCAAATACGTGGATCGATCCACTGTAAAATATTTTCTGAACTTAGTAAGTATTATTTCTTACAAAGTTCTCGTGCTAGTGGCGTGATAGTAGAACAAACCTTCTACAACTGACACTAGCAGCCAGTCTGCCTATAAATACCCGCGCCAGTAGGGAGATCACTTAGTCGATCACGGAGCGTTCAAGTAGATACAAGTCGAAACCACAGTCACCGATCAAACAAAATATCCGACCGCGAGAAGACAAGTCCAAAGTAAGAGAGTTGACCCCCACTAGTGGACTACCAGAAGACTGGCTATAAAAGTCAGTTAGCACCGATAGATTGGTCAGTTGCCCCCCAGTAGCCCGACCAGACACATCTCCCGTCCAGTACTATCCGCAAGTCATGTTGGCTAGTTCAACGGCACGTAAATCGTGTTGGCCCGAGAATTAGTAAGCGCAGGCATACCGTCCGTTGGGTACTCTGCCGATAAGCGCACGTTAACAGTGTTGATCAGAAGAGTAGTGATCGCACGAATATATATTCCGTCCTTGTAAATAGCGAGCGCACGCATACCGTCCCGTACCCCTGCGTTGGCTACTCTGACGACAAGCGCACGTAATCGTGTTGGTCAGAACAGTAGTAAGCGCACGCCCCCATTCCGTATCCCCCGTGTTGGCTACTCCAAACGACAAGCGCACGTTAATCGTGTTGGTCTAAGGAATAGTAAGAGCTCACGCTCCTACCTCGCACCTACGCCGCGTAGTTGTAGGTTAATATAAAAAAGTGAGTGAATGTAGGCTAAGTAGTATAAAGTTACTAGAATAAGAGACCGCCCGAACCGCAGACCTAGAATATCGGGAAAACGGCTCTGGACAATCTCCTGACTGCCCGCACAGCAGCAGAAAGAGTTAAAAAATGTTAGGCCCTTTGTAATCTATCGTAAAAAAATAATACGCAACCCACTGATAAGTGTTAATCTTTGTTTTTTTTTTCACTATTGTAATCAAAAGTGTATAAGTATATATATGTATATCATTAATATATATACTTGAGGTTTGAGATGAAAATTCTCGAGTTGCTGAAGTGCAACACTATTTGTCTATTACACGATTTGCGTATTGTTATTTGCTTCTTCAAGCACATTTTTTCCTTTTTGTACATATATGACTTTATTTGTCTTCCTTTTACAACTCCTGTTTACCATAATATAGGAAGATCAGTTTGGTGTGCGATAAGATCTAAGGGGAGTTGGTTGAGTCTCATCCTTAAACTTTTTCTCAAAGAAAAACGACAATTGGATATGACGCAAATGAGTCCATTATCAGCAAGCTAACCGAAGTATCGTTGCCACGGAAACGTTCTATTCTTTATTGTTTGCTGTCGTTGCCGCTTAAATTCAAATTTGGCTCATCTGTCACCTATTGGGAATAGTCCCCGGCAAATTTTAGATAAAATATTACACTGGTCTAATACGATGGAGTAATCTTGATTGGTGTTTGTGAATTACACGTAAGGATTATTCTGGTTAATGTTTACGACCCTTAGCGTCCATTTGGAATTCTGCGAGCTAAATGGAGGTTTTTAGAAAAATGTGAAAAACAGAAAAGAAACACAAAACTTTTACGAATTTTTGCGTAGGTACACATATAAGTTATAAAATTCTCCCAATTTCAACCGATTTTTATTTAATTCAATTGTCGCTAACCTTCTTAATCTTAAGTTCTCAAGCAAAAAAATTGCCATTTAAAAATAAATTCTACGCCGTCTGTAGTAGATTTTTTCTCCTGTAAGTTCAGAACGATGTTTCCTTTAAGTTCGTACACCTTGACGATACAACTTGAAGTGAAATGAATATTTCGGTTTTTGTTTTGTGTTGTGATGTAATATAATACACACATACATATAGGATAGATATTTAATTTCTTTTATTTTACTTGAAAACTGCAAACTTCGATGCAAAGTTTAATGCTTACCTGCTTCAGTTTTTCATGAAGAGGATCCCAAGATTAAAATTTCACGCTCCGAACTTGACATTTTTAATTTCAAACCGACAGATAACCACTTTGATCTAAGATACTTCACAAATTGATAAAACCACACTCATCGCTATCGCTTATAATCAGTTCATTTTGAATGTAAATGTCTTATCGCTGACCGCTCTTAAATGTATAAACTTCTTTGGTGAAAGCTGCAGAAACAAGCTTCGTTATCGTTTACCAATAGAACGCATAAAAATTCTTCATAAAATTATTATTTATCTACATTCATTACAATGTTGACAGTCCACGACGCTGCCCAATCAATCAAATTTGTTTGAGGAGTTATCTGCCACCAAAAGAAATTATTGAAAATTATGGGCATGGCTTCTGTATGGGGCACAATTTCATTTAAAATATCTGTCTAGAAATCCTCGGAGTAAAATGTTGTAATGAAATTGCATACTTGATACGAAACCTTTATGCATTATGTTTCTTTGGTTGTAATTTGTTATCCGCCTGCGAAAATCTCTCAATGCAATCCCCACGACAAAATTTTCAAATTCTTAGAAAACAATTAATATACTCATGAAAGTGTTCGATAGGGACAGAGTTTTATGTGGTTTATAGTACCTACTTTTTGTCGTGAGAGACCTGCTCATTTTTTGCGAAACGGAAACTATGTCACTGATAAAGAGATCGGTTAATGATGGAGAATAGAAGAATTTTAAGAACATTTATTTTTAACGATTCTAAATCGCATTTTGTACTTGCAATTTTTATAAAAACGCCGTGTACATAATATGAGCTCTCCACCTCGATGCCTTCTCAGGCAGCCACCAAGTATATAGTGAAAAACAAATGTTTTGTATGGCGACACCAAGAAGGGGTTGCCGAATTTAGACAATTTTTGTAATTTTAATTACTATTGCTATGAAAGCACCATGTACCAAATTTTATTTCTCGACGTTAAAGCGTTCCCAGGCAGTGTCCAAATATGTAATGATAAAACGAAATTTTTGTATGGTAACCTAATGAAGGAGTTACCCGATTTATCCCACTTTCCAAATTAATTTTACTTTTTTTAAAAACGCCGTGTACAAAATTTGATCACTCCGCATCGACGCGTTCTCACGCAGTTTCCAAATATATAGTGAAAAACTTCAGTTTTACATGGCAACACCAAAAAGGAGTCGCTCGATTTGGTCCATTTTTGAACTTCTATTTCCAATTTTTATGAAAACGCCGTGTCTGAAATTTCAGTTTTCCACATCAACGCGTTCTCAGACAGTTTTTTAGATATCGACATCAGCGCCATCTATCGTGTCCAAAACTATCCTATCTTTCAAGCTGGAACCAACCAAATACATTCACAAAAATTCATTGAAATCGGTTGGGCCAAAACCCTCGAGAATACTTCCCAAGCGATGAAACAGAAATCTATATGTGTGCGTTCGGAGTCCGTTTTCTAAAATGTTGTATATTGATACTTATGCAAAAGTAGCAAACATTGACTTTATATATGCTATAGAGCTCAAACTACTATCCATACAGGAAAATAGTCTGCTAGTAATTTAAAGCTTAGTTCCTTACCTTCCCAGATGCTACACTTCCCATATACCTTACTTAACAAAATAATAAAATAGTTTTGATTACAAGTTATCCTTACCATTTAACGCTCAATACCTCTCAGCTGAGTGATAATTGCATGTGTGTACGTGCAGCCAGAGTCCGAATCTGTAGGCAGCTACATTCGATATCATCAGCCCACGGCATCCCATGACGGCACAGCGACATTACAATGATTACTTAGCTGAGAATTTTTGTTTGAGGAATCGTAGTCATTTGGTTAAGATAAATTTTTTTAAATAATTTTGTTAGGAAAGGTATGAAAATTTTTTTACGGTTCAGAAGATAAGAAAGCAAGCTTAAGTTTATCAGAACACCATTTTTCTGTATGAATAGTAGTTTAGGGCGGAGGAGCTATTCAAATCAAACTTTTGTCAGTTTTACATAAGAACACTGCAAATAATTTAGAATGTAAGGACTCCGTTAGGCCACGCATGTGGTAGGGAGGGAGTCTGTTTCATGGCTTGCGAAGTATTCTCGAGGGTTTTGGTTGGGCTGTTTCGGAGATTTGCGTGAACGAATACAGTGACACGTGATTTTTATATATTAAGATGAAAAAATATGGTTTTAGAATTTTTTTAAAAACATACAAAAATATAAAATTAAAAATTGCACAAAAAGTTGTAAAATTGTATTTATTAAACATCTCAAGATCCCATTTGTGGTGGCGATCCATAGTTTAAGAACCCCTGCTCTAAATGATGAAGTTAAAGTATATTCTAAGTTTCTCATTATATTTGAAACTCGTGGAAATAATGCTAATTGAGCAAAATAGATAGGAGTCCCACGCATAATATTTAAAGTTGTTTGAATTTTGCATGTCCGGTCTGTCTGGTTTGCACACTACCTTTTTTTTAAAATTAGTTTTAAATTGAACAAACTCCATCGTAGGGTTGCCATTAATTTATGTATATTTGGACACTGCCTGAGAACTGAAGAGAGCTGAAATTTTGTACAGGACGTTTCCGTAAAACTAGTAAATACAATTTCAAAATTGGACTAAATCGTAACCCGTTCTTGGTTTTTTACTTAGCCTAAAGTGAGTGTCACACCAAGAGCGGCGCGAAGCGGCGTTTACGGTTGCCACTGCGTGATTGCTTTTGCGAAATTAAATCCATAAATCACACCGCCGTCGGGGAGAATTCCCGAATTCTCAATTCCACTTGTTAATTCTCCGGTGTTTTGCAAGTGCAAAAGTAAGAGAAAAATTTTCAACTGAGAGTATTGTCTGCGTTTTGTGAAGGTATCTAGGTACCTAGAAATTTCAAACTGAGCATGTATTTAGTGCATATCCTGGCTATATTTAAAAAAACAAATTATGGAAATCCATGCAATACCAACAGAGAAACATGGATTTTGTGTCTCAAGGTATCCGGTAAAAATTTTAAATCACGCGAAAATGATCAACTTGATCGTCGTCCAGTATAGAAGGAACGCTATAAAAATTAAAAAATACACGGTCAAGCTTGTGTGTAGGATGAAATTGCATCTACAGTTTGTCCCCTAATTAAGTAGGTAATTAATTTTTGAATCCAATAAACAGTTTTGGAGATAACTGTAAAAGAAGTGTATCAGTCCTTTTTAAGATGAAAAAATGGCCGTTTTTGGTACAAAAATGGACATATTTTCAACTCAGCATTCCGGAGAACTGGTAAGTCCTGGAAATTCCCATGACAAAAATGTTCACAACGGAGAACTAATGGATGTGAAACAAAGAACGGAAGAAATATGTATATGCAAAATATAGATAATGGGATGTAAATGACCCTAGTGCAAAAAAACCCCTTTTTCGGCGGTGAAAAGTCAGTTATGACGTTAAAACGATCAAAAACAAACTACACCACTCGATTACCCTCTCGTCCCACTTTAATTTGTTATCAAACATGACGTATTTTGGACAACTCCCGGTGGGGGTGCTTTTTCTGGACTGTCTTATCGATATGTTTATTCCAAATTGAGCTTATCATCGAGAGTTATCTTTGGAGCCCCCTCACTAAAGAGGGTAGAACTGTTCCTCATTTCCCTTCTTCTGGTGACAGGTATAATATATTGTTACGAGCGTGGCCTTAGTTCGTTATTTAAAACAAAATATTTCAGCAATCATTCAAAAGTTCTTTTTTTATTTAACTTTACTGCTTAGTCTCACAATTCACAAACAATTATCAAATCAACTCTTTAGTTATCTCTAGTACTGTACTTCTAATTATCACAATCCAAATACTTTACTTCGTTCACTTCACTCTCTGAAATAAGATTCGCCCCCTGGATGTGAGAAGCGCCGTACTTATACTCTACAATTTATCGTAGAACCTTCCCGTAAATTCTATTCTCCGAACCTAAAGTTTACAAAGATATCACTAACCTAAAGTTGTTTCCATTTCCAACAGATGTCGCTTGTGTCACTTTATTGCGCATAACAATATGTTTTGGTGAGGTTGACTGATAACTTGTGTACAGCACACCAGTCTTGAATAAAACTTGGGGCTTCTTGGTGATTTCTATCAAGCAGTACTTTGGTTGTTCAGTTGTACTGACAGGTCATCGACTATTATGGACCACAACAATGGCGACAGTACTCCTCTTTGGGGAAAACCTCTGGTGGTGCAAACCTCCAGTGTTTCGCCAAATGGCTGTGTTTTAATTATTTTGACGGAGAGCATTGCCTAAATGCATCTATTATGGGTTGGATACATGCCAAGTCTCACTGGTTCAGGAATTATTGACTTAATAGAAAGGTCTTATAAAACTTCCCTTCAATGTCCAAAAAGGAACATAGGGCGATTTGTTGTTGTTGTTGTTAATATCTTTTTTTATACCATTTGTCAGGTTTAGTAAAGCCAACTCTGTTGATGTACCTTTTTAGTGAGCAAATTGATTTGGACTCCTTAAGCTCTGTCCCTAACATGCCTTTCCACTATTTTCTCCATTACTTTAAAAACAAATAAAGGGAGGCTGATGGGACGATACCACCTGGGCTAAGTATCAAGTTTTCCTTCTGTTTTAGATATACATATATCACACCTTTAGCTTTCTTCATGCTTTAGGGATACATCCCCATGCAAGGATTGCTCTAAAAGTTGTAATTAGGATTGGTGAGTTCATCCAATCCTCTTTGGAGGAGATGGGAGATGTATGTATATACATATGTACATTAAGTACCTACTTAAATATATGAAAAACATATATCTCTAAAGATATTCTCAACTCAGCCATTACCAAATAAACCTTGTTGCAATAGCGAAACCTATACATCCACCAGTAAAATCCATTATTCCTGTCAGCATTTTTCCATGTTCCAATGAAATCTCATCAAAAAAACACGTTAATCTCTAAAAATGATTTTTCATTGTAAACCAAAAACTCTTTTCATGTTTTCCATCTCTGGTGTGCTCTTTGTTATTGAGATGAAATGTCTGAAGTATAAAAACAATTTAAACTTTCGATGCTATGGACTGGACGGAAAATACCTGCGCTATTTTTAAATAAATCAATTTCGCACCGTCAACAACGAAGAATAACAATTTTTTTTCCAACTTTTGTCAATCAAATTTTTTCAATGTGCAGTGGGATTGCACTTATTACTGACTGTGAAATATTTATCGGAAATATTTCATAAAATAAATTGAATTTTATGACAACTGGAAATTGGCTAAAAAGAAAAATTCTCATCTACATATGTACATACATAGGTATTTATTTTGTATTCGGGGTGTATCGAGTTAAGATAAAAATGAAAAGCATCACGTGCCGTATCGACAACATCAGAGAATTGAATTAAAGATTTAGGGAATATTTATTAGATTGATTTTCCTATGGAATTATAATTTTAATTTTAATTAAGTTATATAGTATTTGATTAATTCTTTTAGTCATAACCGAATGGTAACTTCTATCGTAGTTTTTTTTTCAATAGTAGTTAGTTAGTTAGTTAGTTTAGGAATATTTTCTGAGTAGGTACAAGTTAAAGAACTGACATTACATAGAACGTATTGAACAAGTATAATCTACAACAGCAAATTAGCAAGCATGTATCTAATTAGATTAGTTTAAACATCTATAATATCTTGAATGTCGGTTAGGTTAGAGTGGCGGCTATCGTAAAAGCATGAACGACCTCTTAGTTTCGCTGGTCCATTGAGATGCCACTCTATTGGAATCCTACCTGCAAAAGATATTTAAGAACTAAAGGGTTGGATGAAATCAACCAGAAAAGTTAATGAACCTTACCAGGTCCCCGAACCATTTGTCTACTAATTGTCGCAGTTCGCAAAAAAAGTAGCTATCAGGCGTATTCCTCCTACGCTTAGCAAGGTTATTCAGCTAATTCACATCAACTGGCACCGGCTGATACCGGCACGTAACCGAAAGTTCATTGCCGGTCGCTATGGCTAGAAACCTGACCGGCATTTGTCGGATGCTAGTCTAGTTGAACATGAGATCACTTTTCTATAGTTTTCTCTCGATACCTGCCTTAATTAAAAGTTTCCTTTCCATTTTATGTCTTTTATGTGCACGAAAAATTCCAGTGCTGGTAGATACCCGTCTGTCCCAGTTCGTGCTGTGACTATAAGTGTGCATCGATCGTAAGGCTTAGTGCACTTTTTGCAGCTATATATTTCCCATGGATGCCGAGAGGCATGAGCCGAAGCATAATCTCCATTGCTAAACGGCAGCAGTTATTCGAAGAGCACCTGTAATGCCTAAACAGGCAGCTCTCTTTATTTTAGAAAGATTTTTCAGGCATGTCGCTCTTTCTAGAGCATTCCACCACACCAAGATTCCATATGTGAAGATAGATCTTACGATAGCGGTTTACATCCAGTGCACACTACGAGAGTATTTTCCCAATCTTTTGCCAAAAGTTTTCTTACAGGCATACAATGCACTCTATGTAAAAATTCTAACAAAAACTTAAAGGAATTGAATGTGTCAAAACTACAGAAATTACAAAATTATGTGGCTTCAAGAGGAGATAAAAACGAATAAAAAAGAGAAAGTAAGTTAAAAAAAAAAAAACAAAAGAGAATCAAAGTGCATGTGACGAAGATACCCAAGCCAGATGAGATTGATTTAATAAGTGGCCTAAATATACCGATAGGCTCGTAGCAGGGCAGACCCATTACATAACCTAAAGCCTTCGCCTAGGTCGCGCTACTTGTCACAGCATTCTAAAATGCAAAATAAAAACAAAATATGAAAAATTAAAAATGCAAAAATTAAAGTTGAAAAACTTCTAAAACTAAAAGATATCTCAGATTAAATCGGAAGGAAAGATAAGAAGAACTATTATCAAGAAATCATTTATTTATAAAAACAAGATAAAATAAAGATGGACGATAACAAATCAAGAGATGAGAGAATAGAAAATCCACTATTAAGATTTAAAGTTGTATTTAGTAACTAGAAGAAATCAGTAAAATGTTTGGTTTCTTCTATGACATTGGTATATTGGCATCAGAAACATACTCTAAAGCTCCTGAATATTGTAAGGAATTGTCTTCAGCTCTGAAATATGTAAAATAAACAAGCTGACGTTTGTACGCATTGGCAGATGAGTTAAAAGCATGCGCGGATAAAAACACAACGGGAAGCTCAGAAGAATCTATGTCGAATGTTGTCTATTGCTTTCAGAATCTTTTTAAAATTTCCGGTTACTGTTGCAAGTGACGAAAGTTTAACTTCATCAAAACCTATACACGTTTAATTTGAATTTGAAAGAACTTGTTATGTTAAAATTTTTGCGAAGGCCAAGCTCAGGAAAGAAAATTTTTGAGAAAAGCAAAGAAGTAAGTAGCATTAATCAACTTTACTATTAGATAGTTTCAAAGCATCAAGTCAAATATACTTTTTAGAAGTAAATTCAAAACCATTTAAGTTTATTTTGTATTAGTGTTTAATATTGCATTGGTATTTTTTTACGCTACTGTTTATGCATGCATGAAGAAATAAATTAAATTTACACACAATAAAACAAATAACATTCGAAGAACTTAACTGACCTAATTATGAGCTGCTAACTAAGCAAGTAAAATTCATTTACCTCTGGTCGAAGCGAGCCCACCACAAAATTGCATACAACACAAAAATGCAAGGTGAATGAATCTTGCTCGCATTGGTAAAATTATTGATTTTTAATTTTTTAATCGTTTTATTAGACTAAGCATAATTAGTATACAGTATAAGTTAAATTTTTGTATATAAATTGTTTGTTTTAATTAAAGAAAAATCACTGTTATACTAGACGGCGAGTTTTGTTTAATTTTACCTTCATTCACATTTACAGTTACTATTATTACTTATAATGAGAAACCAATAAAACTAAATAAAATAATAAAAAAATTTATCAAAACTTTATAAGATGAAACAACTGCAATAAAAAAAACTTTAATGCTATATATACAGGGTGTCCCGTACGTACCGCATTTTCTTTATACCCCTATACCCCTCACTCAATTTCGAGAAATAAATTGTATGGGAGGAGAGCCGGAAAATGCATGGTGTGGGCGGTAGGGGTGTTTTGTGATTTTGGGTGCTTTTTATCCTAATACCATGTAACTTTCTTGTTATACACCCTATGAAGGCGACTTGCATCTCAGGTGATATTAAACCCTGTACGGTTTCCAACAAATGCCCAACCACCTCTCTACCCCTTTTCCGTTATAGGATGACAAAGTAAAAAAATTGGAAAATTTTGCAATTTCTTTTTCAATTTTAACGATTTTCCCGCTAAAAGGCAAGATGAGAGAACTCCGAATGTTACCTTTCATTTGATCCTACACATGTACCTACCTAAATACTACCGTTTTTGAGATATTCCCGCTTTTATGATACATAATTGCATTCATTTTGCTAATAACAATAGAAATCGCGCCTAATTTTATGCAATTCCCCGCTAATTAGCAAAATTGATGATATTAGGAATCATAGAAACGGGATTATCTCAAAAACGGTTGCATTTAGATAGGTACATGTGCATAGTCAAATTAAAGGTAACATTCCAGGGTCTCGAAATTTGCAAGAAAGTGCTATCCTTATCTTGCCTTTTAGCGGGAAAATCGTTGCAATTAAAAAAAAAAATTGCAAAATTTTCTAATTTTTTTACTTTGTCATCCTATAACGGAAAAGAAGTAGAGAGGTGGTTGGCATTTGTTGGAAATCGTACAGGGTTTAATTTCACTACTATCACCTGAGATGCAAGTCACCTTCATAGGGTGTATAATAAGAAAGTTACATGGTATTAGGATATAAAGTATCCAAAATCACAATACCACCTACCGCCCACACCATGCATTTTCCGGCTCACAACACATGCAATTAATTGCTCGAAATTGAGTAAGGAATCCGGGGTACAAAGGAAATGCGGTATGTATGGGACACCCTGTATATATCTATTGTCGATAATGTTTGTTCGCCGAAGTAATAGTTGGATATGTATAATCGGAAGAGTGACAATAAGGATAGAATCGGGGCGCACTTTTGTAGTCCCGCCTAAGGCGTATAAAAACCTTGTACCGGATATGGCTCGCAGCTTTAATATTAGATGGTAAAGAGTTCCATAAACGAATGGTATAGACCAAATAGAAACTCTTTATAATAGATTTACGAAAATTAGGTATAATTAGGGTCTGATTTCTCCGAGATATTGTAAATTCGAAAATACTTTCAATTAATGGGATCTGCCTATCTTTAGTAAATTATTTAAATTATAAAAATATGTATTAACTCATTGAGCAATCCAGTAATCGGGATCGTAGACGTGAAACATGTTCAAATCTGTGTAAGACAAAAATGAAACGAATTCAAACATTAAAAATGCAGCATCTACCTCCCTGTAACAGACATAATCTAGTTTTGGAAAACGATTCTATCAAGAGCAAAATAAGAAAAATCAGCGTTTTAACAAGTTTTAGCTTGAGATCGGTCGACAAAATATAAGCTGAAAGCAGTAGTCTTCACAAGCCACTATGGAATTTTTCCAGTATAGAACTGATATAGTTTGAGGCAGCAATTCCCATTTAGCACAATTCCTAAATTAGTTTTTTTTTTTTTTTGCAACAGATATTATAAAATCATTTAACACTACTGCGTGAAAATCTGAATTTTAAATTTCAATTGTTATAGTTGCAATAAAAAATTATGTAATATAATTTAACTGGATTTAAGAGAAATCAATTCTTTTGGGCCCACGTATTTATTCGAAATCGATCGTCGTTTGGTCGTTCCACTCAATCCTCAAGGAGACCGATAGGTCTGCTAATATAAAGTTGTACGTTGCCAGCGTACATATGGATCCTCAAATCTTGTAGTATGTGTGTGATGTGAGTATGCACAACACAAACCAACAATTTACAAATCAATTAAAGAATGCACGTTCTGCATTATTGCATTTATTCAATTGACCTGAAAACTATTACTCAATTAATCAAATTAATACGGGTCAAGCTGGTTGCGTTACATCTTTCTTTTAAGTTAAGCACAAAAGTGTAAATAAGCAATTTGGGTTAACGTGCCCCAAATGACGGGCATGTATGTACCTATCGAAAAAACAATGTTCAAAGCATAATTAAGTTTAGGCTAGCATATTTACTTTTATATAAATAAGCTAGGAGTATTAAATTAAAGATCATTAGTGATATCGGAGTCGAGACTTTCATTCTGGTGCTGCTAGTCTTAGCTGCACTTTCCCCTTCTCCACTTTCTCCATATGAAATCTGAAGGTTGGCTGCTTCCACTCTTTGAACGACGGAACTTAATTAATACATGACGCAACGAACTTCCTATTACCTGGCGATCTCTAACTTAATTTACCACATAGCGAAACAGGTAATTTACTACTAAGTACAAAAAAAGAGTGGGTCAGGTATTGATCCTTGTAGTACTTCACGTGTTAATGGTAGAAAGGATGAAAGAGAGTCATTTATTTTTACTCTCTAACTACCTCAAACATATTCAGTAGCAATAATATCAGATCAAATAGCATTTTGCCACTGGTACGTTTTACTTCTTTTTTATAGGTAGATTGTACAGAAACAGTAGTAGTATATGTCCAAGTTTAAATCAGTTTACAGTCATAATTTTCGCAATTGTCCAATGTTTTACATCATTTTGACATATGGATTATAAAAATTATTTGCTCTATTCTCGAAATATGATTATTGTCATAAAATTACGAAATTTCTTGAAGGAAACCAGAATATATGGCTTATGAGGTATTTTCGTATTTCATTCAATCTGAGAATGTTTCAACCAAACCAGAGATGCTCGAGCTCTAAGGTGATCAATTTCATGTAAAATTGCACAACAAATGCACAAAAAAGTGCAGTCCACAGTCTCGTGTATCTTCTACTATTAGTTTGGCCACACAGATCGCTTTTCTCTTGAGTTTCTCCGTACCGAAAGGATTAAAAACCGCTCAGGTCCAAATTCAAGGAGTGTCATTTTCTAATTACACTGAAACTTTTCCAATCATTTTTTTTTCATTTTTTTTTTTTTTGTCTTATGTAATAAGAACTCCTTATATATAATTTCCGCAATGTAATGTTTCTGATAACAGTCCATTCAAGATCACTAGAATATGTAATACTTGAAGAAAACTCTTCAATTTTCTCATTGAGTTTGTACTCATTGCATACTTAAGTATTTAAACGTTGCGTGAACTATTAAATTTTCGCAGCACACGAACTCCATTCCCTCATTCTGTGTTAATTGCTCCAAATTAATAATAATCTTGAAAGAATTTTGAGATAATAATATAAAACTACACACGAATAAACGGCATTAAAATTATGCGATTAAAACGAGAATGCTTTTTGTTAGATATATCTAGAACAAGCTAGATATATGGGAAGACTCAGCCAGCATCATCCAGTATGTAATTGAATAAGATTTGGTATAGCACAGAAATCCTACTTAACCTCAATCTGTTGTTCTCGTTCATATTAAGTTTTGCAAAGACACTCCACATTTGGAGTGAGCGAAATACATGAGTACAGAAGACTCTCGTTCTTTAATTACCAATTTTCCAGGAGATAAGGTGTTTGCAGTGATAACGATACTCTACCAAATCTCAGTGATACAATGGTAGTCTGTTGTGAATTGTTTAACGTAGAACACGCGATTCGATGCTTTGATTTAAGAAAATATCGAAAGCGGTAACTATATACATAGAGTGGAATCGAAATAAATATTTAGTAGATCAAAGTGTTCGGAATTGTCGCGTGCTGGTAATTTATTATGTATGTGATTTCGCGAAAGGTTTTAAGTTTATTAATTTAATCCGTAAAGAATTACGATCGGATTTTTTTTTATTGATCTAATCGAGAAGACAAGACTGAACAACAAGCGGATACCATTATCATACAGGCAGTGTGTACTTTTACTTTTCTTTATCTACGCAATCTACTTTTTCTGTATTACACGGCTTGATAAGGATGACACAGTAAAAAATATTCACCTACAAATAACGCATATTTCTACGCTTTTACTTGGTGAGTTGAAGAGGTACATGCTCAGTTGTATTGTAGGTAATCTGAACTATTAAATTGAATTGCATCAAGTCCGTTTTATAGCCCAAATCTGTGGGACCTATCCCTCATTGCTTAAGTTTTAACTAAAGTCTTGTTGCAATGCAAACTGATGTCGAATTTAAGTACAATACAATGAAAGTGTAATTGAGGTTATGAATAGGATCCCTACTAAATCATTAGAAATGTCTTGAGAATTTTAATAATATCCAACAAAAAAACAAAAAACGCTGCAATTGATATGCCTTTCAATATGCTTTTTACCTAGCTTAAGCGATTTCATATTCGTATTTTATGTAAATTTAAAACAACTTAGATCTGCACTACTTACCGAATTCTCATAAATATTATATTTATGTTTAATGGTTTATGAATAATTCTCGGTAAATATTTTTTATTATCACAGTCACTGTTTATTGTTGTTGTTATGTATGTGCTCGTCTGCAATTATGTAAATTTGCACAAATATCGGAATAATATATTCAGAGGACTGAGGAGCTACTTAACATACTTTTTTTTATTCTTTATACTTATTACGTTTTACTCTATTTTATTTCAAAACAATCACTAAGAGGAAATCTATTGGTAATTTTCATTAATGGAACACTTTAAAGAGCATTCTAAAATATGATTCATTTTTATTAATAAAATGACTCAATATTTTTTTTTTTTATTAGGGCGTGTAACAAAATATCACATTCATTCGTTCAAGATTAGAGAGTTAATAAATAAAAAATACCATAGAAAACACAGTTTAGAAATGAGAGTTAAATTTAAGTCTAAATATTGCAGAAAATATCAAAAGCATTATTTTTGAAATGGTTAGATTCTATGGGCCGAACCGAACAACATCATGCAATATTGCAGTCAAAGTGGAGCTCTGTTTGGCATTGCATTTATTTTTTATTTATTTTTTTTTTTTCTTAAAAATTTCCTTAGACATTTTTCATTAGAATATTTATGCCCCACTATTAGCGTGTAACTGAGTCGACAATAATCAAAAAACAGCATAGCAAAAATTTTAGTTTTTTCGTTTAATTCGGGTGTTTGGTAAAGTAAAATTTATTATTTCTTAGCAATTTTTCATTCGATTTTTTATATCCGATAATTGCCCGCCAATCATGATCCAAAGTTTTATGGTGAATTCTTTACACACACTTTGTATCAAAACCATCTCAATGACTTATGTCTTTTTTTGCTGAATAGAACGGGTGTCCGTCTAGCTAGGGTTTTCGATTCTTCACCGCATAGGTACACAAAGCTGTAGAAAACGAAACGAAATGAATATTGATGTGTTTTACTGGTGTAGAGGAAAAAAAGAACTTTTCATACAACATTAGGGCCGACACCACTAGAGACATGAGAGATGTCTTAAACGATGCATTATGATAATCTGAACATATTTTATTAATAATGTTTATTTCAATTAAGCAGGGGAAAGCTTTGGCGATCGGATGGTGCTTGAGCGACTTTCTTGGGTGAAAAAGTGGACTTTTCTACTTGTTGTAATTGTGTAGAATTGGTGAGCCGTGAAAAATAACTTTCTATGAGAAAAATGTTCGCAACAAAGCACTAATGGCCATGAAAGAAATAACTCCAAAAATATATGCGAAATGTAGTAGCTGGGGTGAATGTGATCCACATGCATGAAAATGGTTTTTCCGGCGGCAAAAACGTCCGAGAATGTTTTCTGAATCGGGAAAAAAGTACATCACCTGATAGTACTTGGCGAGACCTTTAATTTGATATGCCACATGCGGTATTAAGCCCCCTCCCGGAGGTTCCTCTCCCCCCCCCCCCCTCTCCAAAAAGTGTGCAGAGAAAAATTTTCTTCTACGAATTGTAGCTGAGGGGAACAGTGAAACCTGTTTTCCGAATTAGAGCCGAACTAATATGCAAAAAATCTGGAGTCTCAGTTCGAATAAAGCAGAGGGAAATACTAAAAAAGGGAGCATTAGGATGGCTATAAATAGTTATTTAAGCCTCAAAGTTCTTCTCAGGACCTAAAGGAATTCGTTTCTGTACTAGATTTCTCAAAATTTACTAGATAAAACTTTGACCGCCCCCTACACAAGGCTTCCCCCGCTTAATTGAAATAAACATTTCTAATAAAATATGTTCAGAGTATCATAATGCAGCGTTTAAGACATATCTCCAATCTCCAGGTGTCGGAGCTAAAATGGGCATTCCCTTTTGTATTTTTAAGTATATACAAATTACATATTCGGTCCTCAGGAGTTGATACTCTCAGAGGAAATACGTTCAAATCAACACCAGAATCTATAAAACATTCATGATTTATCAAAATTAATTTTATCACAAAACTAATATGCCATCAATGAGAATTTGTCTCAATCGACAAGCAAAAGTCAAAATAATTGTCACAATGGCATTCATCTCATCTCATCTCATTCGAATTTCCCTCAAATTTCCATGAAATAAATATTTTAAATATATACACATGCCCGGTGACAAGCAAGACGTCCTTGAACCACAAATTGGAATCAATTAATTAGGCAAATTTTGCTACTGGGCCAAACATGAATGTAATGTTTTGCGGTTTTAGTGATATCCATATATAGGTACGGCCATATGTATATGCCTACAGATGATGTGATATGATGTAATATACATACATAAGCAATTATTACTAGGACCGAATGTTGCAGGAGGAACATCCCCCAATTTTCATACTTATGCTAGGCTTTCAGATCATATATCAAAAATTGTCTGTGCCCTAATGTGTATTTAAACACAATGCCTGTGTAGGTCGGTAATAAATCAAATAAATTTTCCCATTATACCTACGCCAATTCCCGATAACAAAACTCAGGGAAAAAATGTATCATCAATCGTTGCCTCTATTTGCCGTTGTCCTGTGTTGCTAACTTTGCGGGAAGTTTCAGAGCGATACAATACAAATTGCAATCGTTTCCAACAAATAACGGAAATTAATACAAGGAACAGCAGTTTTTTTTTCCTCCTCCCGAAAATTGCAGCCATAATGAACCGAAGTTCATGCATAGGGAGAGACTAAGGTTTTTGCCAACTGTCGCTGAGTTTACTTTCCTGTAGAATTTCAAATTAGTCCCCACATTTCGAGTGGACCAGTCCTCCCTAGTTTTTTTTATAAACGCCACATCGGATGCTCTAATTTATGCCCCACTTAATATTCTAATTTGACTTGAAGTGAATTTTTTCGTTGAAAAACAAAACAAAAAACAAAAAGGGAAGCGGTTTGTTTTCCTCTCTAAAACTTTCATCGGGAACGACAGTTCTTTTGCTGCCTAGAAATGGCTCGCAGTGTTGGTCGTTTTCCCACACTCCTTCCTTAATTGTAGTAAAAAATTTCCCTTGCGCCTAGCTAGAGGCAAATGAAGATTGAGTGCTAAAATTTGTCATTTCATTTGGCAAAATACATTCATACAAACATATACACAAGCACAAAGCATCCTGGAGAGTTCATATCGATAAATAACATCTCGTACCATGACGGGTTAATAATCTCCACACAACTGTTGGGAGGAAGATAAAGGCTTAAAGGAAATTTTTTCTTTGTTGCTGTAAATTATGGAAATTTCCCTCTTTGGCTATTTAGCGCTTTGTACCTCTCAACAAGTGACGCACAAAAAACCATTTGTCAAAGTACTAAGAGGAGCAAGGAAGAAAAACAGGACGAGGGCAAGAGGAAAAATTCTAGCGAGGCTTTTCCAGCGGATGGAAGTTATGCTCGTGCAAATGTTGCTACAATAAATAACGCGTCAGGGATTTTCGAGATTCTAAATGATGCCCATTTTGTGCCATTCGAAAATTGTTGGCTTAAAATATGCGCACTTCTCCTAGCAAATTTCTCATGTTATTAAGCAAATTTGAATAAAAATATGAAAATACGCCTTCGAGTGGAACATGTTGAGCCCCGAAGGATTACACAAAGTTTATGGGAGAATTGGGTGGATGTGGAATGGAGAGTTTTTTTTTCATTTTCATTTAATAACGTTTCAAGAGGTTTTTTTCGTAGAATTTTGAATAAAGGTATATGCACGTTCATACGACACCTTGATTAAAGTGAAAAGAAACTTTTTTTATTCAAAATTGTGCTTAAGCTTACAATATGATATATGTACATATGTATGCGTTGCAAATCGATTTAAAGAAGAAGATTCTCAAGGTTTTGACAATTAAAACCTGTAATCTTTTGAAATCATAAAAAATGGGAAGACTTTTAGAAACTTTCGTAAACTAAGAACATTACAGTAAAATAACCCTTTTTTGATTCAAAGGCATCTTCACGTATTGATGTCGAAAAAAAACCTGAAAAAGCATTCCACAATTATCTAGTATTAATTTTATCGTATCTACGGTAGCTTCCACAAGGTCATAACCATTTACATATAATTCCGAATCTTTGAGTTCTATATGCGGCCAACTGTATATTAATCAAAAACATTTGGCAGAACTCTTGCTTACTATGAAGAAAAAACAATTTAACCCACGATATAGAAATGAAAATTGAGTTTGTCCATTACCTATTCCCAAAAAAATAAAAATTATGTACTCTAAAAGGTACAGAACCTAACCGATATCTATTCATCGAAATTGCTACAAAATCCTTGAGAAACCGGATTTCAACTTAAATAGAAGCTAAAAGAAAATCGACTGTTGGCTTGAAGCTGCGAAATAGCTTCCTTCAGATGAAAAAGCACAACTACAATTGTAATATCTCTCGGTCTAGCAGAGGAACCTATAGGTCGGCCCCTAGAATCAGTGAAGAGGATTCTAAATATACATGCCTGCAAGCTGCCAATTAGCAAATAGGGAGAACTGGCCCGAGATTTGTCCTGTGAAGACTGAATCTCTGCTAACGAGGATCCGGAATAATGTGCGTAATCTTACTAATAACTGTAGTAGTTATTACGGGTCACTACCTCTTTGGCAAACATGCAGAGTGCATTCAAGCTCCATACAATGACTTCTGCAGGAGCTGTATGGACGAGGATGAGGTTGAGAGCGTTCAGCATCTGATGTGCAAATGCGCTAACCCTGCTAAGCGTAGAATAGGAGGAATATGCTTGGTAGCTTGTTTTTCTGTGAACTGGGGGAATTAGTAGACAAAGTGTTCGGGGACCTGGTAAAGTTCATTAACTCTTGTGGCTGGTTTCAGAACGAGGGTCTTAAATATGTTTTCCAGTCAGGGCTCAAATAAGGTGCCATTACAATGGACATAGAAGTTCTAAGTGTGCAAATTTTTACGATGGCCGCCACTCTAAGCTAACCTAAGCTAATATCTCTAGGTGTCAACAAACTATTATTCTCTCATTTGAATAGACAAATGTTTTCGACAAAACATTTAATTGGTCTGTACCCCGAAAATTAATATACGACTCTATTTTCGCAAGCAAAACAATCAGGGTAGTGGTGCGCGGATATATATTTACTGAAAAATACTTGCCACACGTCTCCTATTCCCAAACGTACATCACCGCGTAGTTTTTGTTGAGTTTGAACAAAGTAGCGTATATTTTGATGACAATAAAGGCGGAGTAGCTCGTTGCAATATTCCGAGTTTTGAAGATTTTCTGACCTTAATAAATGGGTATGTATTCGAACAAAAGAACAAGCGATGAAACATGGATGGATGGATTGAAAAGATGTTGAGTCCCGCGGGGCGAAGACTCTAGAACATAGGCCACAGCAAAGCAAGGCTCATTGTTCAACCTCCAGACTCATGAGCAATAGCTCACAGGTCCCAGCCGGACGCTTAACATAATTCAGAATTGGCTCAGCGATGGAACATGGTTATATTGTATATACAGGCTGTTTCCTCCATGGTGGTCCATAGATCGGCGGGTGATAGTACTCACCTAGATGAACAAAAAATTGTATGGCAGTGGTGGGTGATAAAGAAATTATGTTAGGATTTCATAAAACACCCTGTGTCTTAAAAAATACAGTGTATACGGTTACCGGTATGCAAAACTATATGGCCTTTCCAACGACTACCTAACCAGCCCCGTACTCCTCTCTCCTCAGGAGTTATTGTGGTCTAAACTAAAACTTTCCGATTTTCTTACCTTTTTTTTATTGTGACCTATATTTTTGTTGCAAAAACTTGTTAACATAACTTGTTTTTATGAAAAACTATAAACTGTAGACTTTTCTCTGTAATTTGACCTATTACACCCTACGTGCTAACTGTAGCCGTTAAACAGGTATTAACTCATAACCTATTCAGGTAATACCAAAATTAGACTATATTTTTTTTAAATACGTGATTTCAATCACTAAGGGAACAAATCATCTTTGAGAATAGGTGTGCGAAAAGGTTAAGAGCTAAGCTAATAACTCCTTAACTGCTGCAAGTAGCGCATAGGGTGTAACGGTCAAACTAAAGAGAAGAGTATACAGTTTCCAGTTTTTCATAAAAAAAAGTTATGTTAATCAGCTTTTTACAAAAAAAAAAATTAGAAAATCCTAAATTTTTAGTGTAGACCTTAATAACTCCTGAGGAGGGAATAGTATGGAGCTTATTGAGCAGTCGTTAGAAACACGATGAAGTTCTACATATAATGAGCTCTTGATAGCGATCGTACACCCTGTACTTTTTAAAACACAGAGTGTTTTGTGAGAGACTAGTATAATTTCCTAATCACACTGTATCTCCCAAATGGTTTATATGTACTCCTCCCCCTCCCCCCCCCCCCCCACTGCCATACACTTTTTTATTCACCTAGGTGAGTACAATCACCTCCCGCTCTATAGACTACCATGGAGGAAACACCCTGTATATACATATGTAGGAGAAATTCTGGACAACCCCAAATGCGACTACTATAATATTTTTACGTTAGCTTGTACCACAGGATATCTACAGTATACTGGTAGGGGCCAGCTTACCCACCTTTCTAAAAAAGAATGCTATGTGCTTATCCATTCTCTAGGAATCAGTATGATTTCAAGAATCATCGCAGTATTTTTTAATGGCAGATGATCAGTGTCCCAACCAGATCCAGATCCACAAATAACATTCTAATTTGTTCTTTATCTTCCTCAAAACCGTTTTGGAACATGGATTAATGGTCAAATGCATCTGTTTCTAGATAAATGTTATAATTGGGTCTAAACTTTTAGATGGGCTCCGAATCACCACACAATTTGTATTTCGATAACTTTATAGTGAGACTGAAGTCTCCTTGTTAGCAGAAAATCCATCCCATACCTGGCGAAAGCGGGTCTTGATCTGCTAAAAGATCCCTGAACTTTCTGTTATAACTCCGTTCAATGGTTTTGCTATTTTCTGTTAATCCCTAATTTAATGAAGAACCCCATCACTCTTAAAAAATAATTTATCAGAATATCAGCACTATGTTTTCCGATCCAAAACGGAAAATCCGTAACGGAAGATCCTATATAATGCCTTTCTATTCTATCAGCAGGTCAAAGGTTATCTGAGTCCATAAGAAATACATAGGTACATTTCAATAACTACACACGGCGGTTAATGAACGCCAAATAAAGGTTGGGATTATTGTTGTTAATCGGTTTCCCTATGCTGAAAAGTGGCCGACTCTGAGTTCCAATAGTTGATCGCTAAATAGCTCTTTCCATACTGGATTCCCAAAGTAGTAGTAAAAGTTATTCATGGGTGCTCTTAATATGTTATTACAAAATCTTACGTTAATCTTTGTGTTGTTTCCTTCCAGTCCGGAAACGGTAGAGATTCAATACTTTAGAGTCATCTGACTGTATCACATAATAACTCATTACCCCATGCAAATTCTTCTCAATAGGTATTTTGTGTGAAAGTAGTACCTTAGACATATCTGCCTGAAAGACTAGCGATAATATTCCGAAAGCTTTCGAAATGTGATTATTTTGTACGCAAATGTGTACATCACTGTCTTATATCATAGATGGCATAAGAACATGATGTCCCACGCAATACCAGAGCAGAGTATACAAGTTTTATATAGCTGGATACTTCTTATGTATTTGCTCGCACCTGCCGTGTTGAAAAGGTCGATCAAAAATGTATACAAAACTGCTGTTAAAGAAAAATTTGCTCTTGGCACCTCTAAAACATGTTGTGGTCCATTCTGCACTACCCATTTCACATCTGTAGTGGACTGAGCATATTGCCATTTTCCTATAAGAAAAAATGGCACATGTTTTATAGTTTTCTCTTTCACCCTATCGCAGAATTGGAGCTATGTACCAGCATTCAAATTTTTAAAATTTACGATTCGAACTGCAACCAAGTAATTTTTAAGACGAGAGGACCTAACGGGAAACCCAATTTCAGACGTTATCCCGAAACGCCGCGGATCTACCTTTTGAAAAAGAATTTTTTAAATGGTACATGGATGAGCCCAAAATGGAAGATAGAGCATGCGCGGACTAAAATATACATAATAATATGAGACAGCCAAGGCACCTCTAAGCTCAGATCAGGCTTTAGGAGGGCAAAATTAAAAATGCAGGCGCACTGGGAATTAAGCATATCACAAACCCAATATTTTATAATTTGATTGGGGATCAGGTTGGCGAAGATCAGTTTGTGTTGGTTCAGTACTTTTATGTCACCTTGATGATATTAATTTAAATAATATAAGGACTTTACGACAATTTGATGTTGGGGGGCGAAAACAAGAATTAGCACATTGTACATGCAGATGAAGATATTTTGGATATAAAATACTTGTCTGATTATTGCAGACCCATAAATAGGATCCAAAGTATTAAGAGAATCTATTTTAAGAGGTCTCAAACAGACCCACAATGTCTCTTAGAATTATTACAAAACTTGAGGTAGGTACAACAAAATTTTTCAAGTGTCTCTGAAATAAAGTCGGGAGGACATCATTCGCACCTGGGAGCTTGATTGGTTTCCGGTTCACTTAAACTCTTCCGAATCCGTGAAAAGATTTATTTTTTATTTTTATTTTCTTACTTTGACTAAATACAGGTAAATCTTTCAAGAAGCCTCACAACTTTCAGCATAACCATGACAGCCGTTGTTTTTGTAATATATCTAATCTATTTAAGTGGTCTTCTTAACGTTCATTCAGATGTAGACTAAAACTGGTAACTTCTCATCCTTTAACAAGCACTTTGTGTTTTGCTTTCCAATATTACGTGATTGAAACTCAATTTTCTTTGTGAAATTCTCATATCCGGTGGTTTCTTGTCTAACGTACAGCTACAGATCTTCAGTTGAAAGACAAATACGCTATCAGAAACATAATCGATATTATAATTAGAAAAATAAATATTCTCATTTAAATTATGTTTTCCCCATAAATTGCGTTACTATCGAACCCTGAACTCATCTCATAACTCGAAATTAAACTTATCAACTTTTGGCTCCAGAGAGAAAATACTCACAAAAACACTATTGTCCTCATTTCACACATCAAAAGCTCCTTTTTCATTTGTCTTCATTCATACGCAGCAACCTTCCGTAATATAGTACTCCGTTAAAAGCAAGCATTTATCTTGCCCGACATATGTTCCTTTTCCCAACTCGTATTAGTCCAGTAAGCGCCATACAATATTTAATTCAAATGCCTGGCAAGAGTCCGTCTGAAGATGTAACAGATCTGGAATTCCGCGTTCATACTGGGAAGCGCTTAGAAAAACAACCAAACGAATTCGGTTTTTCGTCTTTAATCCTGAACGAAACCCTTAGCATGAATAATTTATACATGTGAAGCTCACACACAACTCTGCAGAGTCTGGCGGAAGCCTTTTCCGCTTTAATCCCACTAATATATGTGTATTCAGTGCACACGAAAAGTCGTCCTGATCCTGATGGCTTTTGTGCGAGTTCATATTTCCGGGCGAAACGTAAGCGGCAGTATGTTTTTGTGGCTAAGTGCTGCCAGATAATACTCAGCACTTTACAGGGTTTTGGTGTATATATGCCTTTGAATATGGAAAACAACACAAAACTGTAGAGACCACCGCAACTCATGAATCCCTAAATCGATTTTTGGCAATAAAAGTTCCAATGCAGCCCGAAGCTATTACTCTGATTAAAAGAAATTGGAGATTTACACACCGGCGTGAACATGAGAACGTGCTCATTCGTTCCAATATGTTTCCATTGCAAAAACTACAGACATCGTACAACATATGTATTTACAAATATTTATGCACTTTCTTTTCTGTTGCTATGCTGAAAACAAAAACACTTTGTGCCATTAATATCGTTCCAACCTCAAGTTTTATTGGAAATTATATTTTTTCTTAAATTGTCGAGGCCAAGTGCTCTACGTGTACCGTAAAGGATTTTAACTTCTGCAATCACGATTTAAATTTCATACGGAACAAATTAGAAAGTCATAAATATCGTTTTCTAAAACGAACTCTTAAAAAGTGTTCTTAAAACGAAATGACATATGCAAATTAAAATAAGCATTGTTCCGATGGCTTCTCAATACAGCAACCCGCTAAGCAACTGCAAAATACTGCTCGGCAGATTTATAATATGTATGAAACTCTCTAATATCCTTATGCAAGATAAAGCAGATGCTATCACGGCAAAGAAGATAGAATCAATTGCAGCCTTCTTGTAATGCATTTCACGATCTGCCAGCTGAAGCTGCGTTTCTCCTAAAAGTGATACATACAGTGTCTCTATGCCTAGCTCCTTACGGGTTTCAATCAATTTATCATAATAAATCCCAGATCCACCAAATATTTGTGGGTCTTCATGCTCAACACATTTCTTCGTAATATTGTTGGTCGGAATGTCTCCATAATTCTTTTATACTAGGTTGAATATGAACCAAATTTTAGGACGTAGCCATTAGATTGTAATGATTAAGATATGAATTGGGTAACCTTCACGGCCCACAACCAAAGAACAGCGCCGATTTCACATTAGAATTAAGCCACTAAAGTATTATGGCGACACATTCGTTCCACACCGTACAGCCGATAGTAGCTAAAACCACTATAAACGCTGTACAGAAATATCAAATTAATAAATATCTTGCTGATGACAGAAAATTGTACAAAAAACAAAATGTAAACAGTCTTTGAAAGTTTTTCGTGTCAGAGGCACAGATAAAAAAGAAAATATTTTTTGGGTTATAAAAATAAGCAATTCATCTCAAGCAAAATGAAGAATTTAAACAAAAGATCAACCAGTCCTTTTGCATGAGATGACCCGATGTTATCTTCCATTATAATTACAGGAAGTAGATAAACTTTTCCTTTCAGAATTCATACTCATCGACAGGACTGCCCTGCTCGCACATTCTGTATCAAGAACGACTGAGTGTGAATGAAGTGCGTTCTGCAGTTGGCACAGACTTAATTCTGACGACGCTGGCAGTAATTGTGCTCTTTTGGCATCCGTCGAGTCGACATAAGGTCAGCTTGACTTCCGTGACTCCATTGGTGGGCTTCCGAGTCAACTATACCTTACGAAATAATTTGTCATAAGGACAGACTCATCCAGGGAAGACAAGTAATCGTTAAGACAATCCAGCCGTACCGAGGTAGTTCATATTAGGTGAAACCTTACCGTTAAGGACTATCTTTTGTCAAGACTAAGCTTACAGACTATAGTCCTGCAGCAGGACAGTTCTCTGATGAAGCCATCAAGTGTACTCCCGCTTCAGCAAGAGTAACTGTCACAAGAACAATTCTCTACCGAAGCCATCTTTCAACTTATCTACGTCCGAAGACACTATTCTCATAGTCTCTCTGCCGCATTAGGAATTTGGCATCAAAAATATAGTCCCCAAAGTAGCACTTCTTGATTTGAGACAATTCATTAATCCCTATTGGCGGATTTGGATCTCAATACTTTAAATTGCTCTAAAGAACCTTCATCAATTCAAAGATCTTCCATGTCCAAATAGCACGTTCCGTATTTGAATCCTTTCAACAGAGTCGAAGACATTTTCGTAATCTAGAAGAAGTTAAAGTATAGAGAAAATCGAAATTTGGTCCACTGTTCCACAGTAATCCGTAAGGTTTTGATGAGATCAACAAAGAATCGTAATTTCTTTAAGCTAGATTGCTGCCTTGCTATTATTCAGTGGACTCCGTTTTTTAATTCTCTAAAGGACTATTCGACTTGGAATATTCAGTGAACAGACTCTTCTCCAAGTGTTATGTCTGTTATTTTCCCTTCTTAAGAATTTACAATTAGAATTTAGAATTAAAATATGCATTCCGTCTAATCCGCCGGGAGGTACAAGTATTCCATACTTTTTCAAGGATTGTTTGGAGAACATCCTGTACGCTTTACCAATTCTGAGGGAATGTTATCTTTTCATCTGTAGAAGTTTGACGTTCTCGCTATATACTGGACTCTATCGTATTTAGAAGTTAGAAGAAATACTTCAATCACCTAAAATGCTCTCCAGAACTTTCCATAAATACCAATTGCTTGATTCTGTCCAAGAAGTCATTTCTGTTAAGCCTCCATGCATTACATTTGCCGCAATAATCCGCAATTGGATTTTGCATATGAGAAATCAGAGACACAGGACGTCTCCCATGTTTTTCCATCGACAACTAATGTATGTACAGTGAAAGTTCTCTAAGACGAACAGACGTGGTACCTAGAAATATTGTCCGTTCAGTGTGTTGTCCATTATTGAGAGAATTAAGATAAAAACAACAAAAATTATGTGCATAAACTAAATGACTAAAAAAAAACAGTCATTATATAACCGTTTCATTTAACTTTTATTATAAAAGTTTTTCATAACCGGTAACCTTTAACGTATATTTTTCAGTAAAAAAATAAAAGTAAAAGAAAAAGACTTTTATTTTTCGGTCAAATAATTAAAGTCATTCCTTTACTTTTATTTTTGAAGTAAAGTAAGATTCCCCTCTTTTTAGTGTTTGTTTTCTACTTATTTTCGCATAACATAACGTATCACACTTTTTTAACAATATTTCTTCCATATTCCGCATAAATTTTACTATGTGTTTCTACTTTCAGTAATACTCCAAAATGAAAAATTCTTTAATAAGTGACTTAAATATCTGGCTGAAGAAAATAATAGTCTAAGAAAATTCTGTTATTGTTTGATTGAAAAATAAAAAAAAAAAGGAATGACTTTTATTATTTGACCGAAAAATAAAAGTCAGTTTTTGATTTTTATTATTTCACCAAAAAAAAGAAAGTTTTTTTTTTACTTTTAATTTTTGGCTGAAAAATATACGTTAAAAATTACCGGTTATTAAAAACTTTTATTGTAAAAGTTTATTTTTACTTATATTTATTTAGTTTTATAAATAAATTCAAATTTTTTGTGGTCATGCTACGAGTTGAAAGAGCTTTCAAAAATGTACACACCATTAAAATATTTTTTTGTTATATTACCTATATTGTATGCGACTTTTTTGTTTGAAAATTAGAAAATACCGGTTATTTTCGAGCCCTAGTTTTAATTTGTATAGTCTCCTACTCAGTAAAACAACCTTCATGTGTGTTAAGATTAGTATCATATGTAGCATATTGGAAGCTGTCGAAAACTTTGTCATAACCAATCTGCTGATGATAAAAAAAATTTCTCTGAACTGTGGCGGATCTAGCATTGAAATTAGGAAGGAGGAGGGGTCATCTTACTGCACAACTAATTTAGAAAAAAAAAGCATCAAATGGGGCACCAGTTCAGTAACGCACCCAGGATTTGGCTTTGGGCGGGACCATAGGTGTCCCAAGTCCTAACAAATCAGAAAAATAGGGCTTTAAAGTCGCGTCCTGCACCCATCTGAGCACTTAAGGACTGCTATTGTAGATTATAAGGTTTTATTTTATTTTATCGGACTTTGTAATAATATACAGACCACATTTTATACGTAATTTGTAAATTATGTTCAGAAAACTGACATTCTGCAGGGGGACCGGTCCCGTTCGTCCTCCCTCTCGGTGCGCCCCTGCACCAGTTGTCCACCGCGGTAAGTCGCTAAGTTTAGCCACCGCAGCACTGTAGTGAGGTACTAGGAAGGAGGTTTCCCCATTAAGGGGTGTGGATGATGTGTCATTTTTTAATATAACTTTTTTAAAAAAAGTCATTTTTTAATAGAATAGTAATTTAGGGTGCAAACTTTTCTCAGGTTTACACTGGCATATATAATATGGACTGCTCGATATGCTATTTTATGCCAGGTACAATTTTGTGTGTCAAAAATCGTTCTCTCACGTCGGTGCCAACATTGAAAAAACCATTGGCGGGAAGTTGAAGAGAATTTCTGTTGAGTATCTATGAATATATTGCCTTTGGTAAAACACTTTTTGTCACACTAATTTACCCAAATAATTAATTTAAAAACATTTATTTCGACGAACCCACTTATTTATTTGTTGTTCACAGTTCTCTCTCAGTTGGTACTTGATGCTTAGACGGAAAGAGAACGCTATATAGAAGTGAGCCCACTTTCTGCAGAGTATTTCTATGGACGTAGTCAGTCCATATTATACATATCAGTAGTTTTACATAAGAATGCTGCAAAAAGTTTAGAATGTTAGGAGTTAGGACTAAGTTAGAGCTCTGATGTGGTGGTGAGTCTGTTTCGTGGCTTGGGAAGTGCTTCTCGAGGATTTTGGATTACCCAAAGTTGACATCCCAAACTCAAATTCTGAGAAAACCTATACACATACATCACATGCGTACAATAATATTCATTGAAATAAATTTTGGTTTTATAAAGTTTTGGAATAAAAAATTTTGTTTAAGTTGAATTATATAAATGAAAAAAATATAAAATAATATATATATTTTTCAAATAACTCAATTAATTAAATATTTTTTTCTTCAAATTAAGGGGGGGGGGGTGTCATTACCCCACGATCTCCCTCTGGATCCGCCACTGGAGGGGTATCTCTCGAAAAGGCCCTCTGGAGGGGTACGACAAACAAAAAAACTTCGGGAATCCTACTATAACATTCCCTGCGTGTTAACTTACACTCTTACATTTCCGTACTGGTTTTTCTTTTTCCTTTCTAACTCTTAAGGCTTAAACACAATTCCGACGACAGACGACAAACGACGACGATATATCGCTGTCAAACTTCTAAAAACACAGCATCTTATGCGAATGCACCAAATTGCGACGACCAACGTTGAGCGATCGACGACATTATCGCCGGGATTGATCAGTTTCTAATTTTGCCGTCGTCGCTGCAGTCCTACCAACAAAATTAATCGAATGAAATGGTTGTGGCATTCACTTTTGTCTTTTTTAGGTGGTAGCACGCCGCGGTAATTTTAAAATAATGAGCTTTGAGGAAAAATAGATCGAGGAAATGCGAAATCCATAAAATAATTTATAGTTTACAAGATAGTCAAGACAAGTGGACAAAAAAGGCAAGGGTTGGATGGATATTTTAAAGCGTTTAATTTACTTAATTTCCGCATTTTCAGTTTTTTCCACACTTTGGTTCATTGCATTTCTTTCAATATAATATAAAATATTCTTGATAAAAATCTCCTTTTGAAACGGCTCGAAACATTTAACAAATAAAATTTCATTATCTTCTTCTTTCACAATCGTCGCTCATCGCCTGTCGTTGCAATTGTGTTCCCAATTTTTTGAATGCCTGTTTCGCAGCGAAATATTCGCTGTCGTCTGTCGTTCTGTCGCTCTATCGTCGGAATTGTGTTTAAGCCTTTACTCTTAACTTTTAACCAGAAGCGAAATGGTACTTCTTGATGATGAGGATACTTCAAAACAATTTCAACATATAATATGATATAATGTTACAACTTCAACTTGGGTCTAGTTTGGGATCGGCAAAAGGTCTAAGATTCGCTTTATTGTACCTGTACGTAGGCCACTATACTAAATGGTAGGAGATATATATATATATATAAATATAAAAATTTAATGATGTGCCTCCCGTGGGGCCGACGAAAGTTGCACGTGCCTCCCTTGGGGTCGAAGAAAAGTTTGAATGGATATATTTATAGCAAAACAAGTAAAAACGCTAAAATTGGTCTAAGACCAATACTTATGACACCCTAGGGCCTAGATGAATGCCCGTATGAAATTTCGTATGGTCACCCATTTGAGCAATTTTGATTTTTGCAATGGTTTTTCGCATATATTTCTAGAACGTCGGACAGAAAAAAGATTATATCCAATTTTATAGAATTTCATATACTGCTAAAAATGTCTAGGACTGTTCGTTCACAGTATCCGTAAAAAGCGTAAATTTTAATATGGCAGCATAGGGGTGGCCCGCTTTAATCCATTTTTGAAATTTTATTTGCTGTCACTATAAAAACACCATGTACCAAATGTCAGCTCTCTATGTCGACGCGTTCTCAGGCAGTGTCCAAATATATAGTGGAAACCGAAATTTGTGTATGGAAATCCCACCAAGGAGTTGGCCGATTTGTCTCATTTTCTTTTTACTTGGTTTCTAAAAACGCCCTGTACAAAATTTCAGCTCTCGAAGTGTGCGCGCTCTCGAGTTATCGTACGCAAAGACAGACGGACGGATGGACAGACGGACATGCAAAAATCAAAATAACTTTTAATATTATGTGTGAGGGTCCAATTTTGCTCTACCATAATTATTTCGAGGTGTTACAAACGGAATGACAAACTTAGATTTCATCTAGGGTATAAAAATGTACGATGTGCCTCCTTTGGGGACTGATAAAAAGTCTAGAAAAAACCTGTCAGGGCCTTAAGCTGGAAACACAATCAATGCTATGGTCATTACAGTTCATCAGCACAAATTTCTTTTAATTCCTATATCTGATAATAGAATAAAATGAAATCTGAGCCTATGAGCACTGATGACCGTCGCATTGTGTTTCCAGCTTTAGTTCCAATACCCTCTTCTCCACTTTTTATTTTCTTCTTTTTACTTTTCTGACTCCCTCAAACTGCGGCCTCCTTTTATTTACGTTGATTTCAAATCTTAGAATTGTTTCGTTATAAAGCTCTCTTCATTTTTAATTTTGCTTCGATTCTTTTTGTTTCCAGCGTCCACCACTTTACAATTCTTTCCTCTTCATCCTTTCACCACCTCTATCTGTCTCTTAATGATCAAAATCATTTAGATTAGATTAGATTAGATTTGTGAAGGGGTGTATAGGCGTTAACCTCGCAATCACTGCGACCTGAAAGATCTATTGTGAGTCCCCGTTGAATTTACTCCGTTTCTAGGCTCAGACTGTTAATAAAGTTTAGAACCATTCTGTGATTGAGGTTCCACACGTAACTTGGTGGAGGAAAAGCATGTTCAAAGTAGAGAGAGTCTTCCGAGGTTTCGTGAGCATCGTGACAGAAGCGGCAGGATGAAGTCTCAGCCAAACCCGGCTTGTTTAGGTTATGCCTCAAGGGGCAATAGCCTGAGAAGAGCTCAGTAATCATTTTGAGCTCTGTCCTTCTAAGGGGTAGGAGCTCTTTTGTTTTTCCGCCAGAGGTGTCGATAAACTTTTTTGCCTGACGAAGTCCTTGTAGCCTTTCCCAATACAGGGATTTTTGTTTATTCCCCCAATTATTTAGGGCAGCTCTGAGGTGACACTTTGAAGTTCCACAAAATCATAGCCGGCTGTCACTTATTTCAGCATCTCGTCGGCCCGATTCTCCGAGTTCCAGCACATGGCTCGAGTCATACTTCTGACAGCTATCGGTTGGTGGGTGTCCGCACTATATCAGTGCTACGTTTCTACCTGCGACTATAACAATTTACTTTTTAATGCTCGTCCTTACGTTCCTGCCTTACAATATTACCACTGTAATGTTAGTCATTGTCTGTGACATATTCAATTCTACCTTGTTCGTTTTAACTCGTGTCTTGAGACCTACATATATCTTCAAGGCCTTGCGTTTGAAATATAATCTCCAGCTAATTTTTTTTTGGATTCGTCGTTAACACCTATTTATAAAAGTACTCCATTTTCCAGTAGTATCTATTACACAGTAACATACTTCAAACCAGGAGTCTCTACATAATATTATGTATCTCGAGTGTTATTCATAACATAATCGAACGAATAACAGACAACGCAAGAGATACATCTTAATCCATCATTTTGACAATATCAAAATGTATTTGCTTTATTTTCTGTCCCTTCCCCCTCCCCTCCGCAATCCGGGACTTTGCCTATCCCAAAATAAATCTGTTAAAAGGTTTCCTTTCCTCCACGTCAATTTTTTTACATTCTCGTTTTCGATGAAAAGATTAACCCAACCTTCAGGACTTTTCTTTTGCATTTGCCTTACAGTTAGGCCATTCCACACAAAATTCACAATTTTAATCTTCTTTACTCTCAGGTAAATAACATCACAAAAGAATTCCTGCGGTATATGCTGCCTGAAATAAACAATTTTCGAGTTCGAGAATTTTTCGATTTTCGACATTGGTTCTAATAACTGTAGAGCCATAAGATCTATAGCTTTGTTGGACCAGATACAATATCTACTGCGAAAATAAATATTGAAAAAAAAAAAAAAGATTTCCACGTTTAAAATGAAAACATGTGCGTAGTTTCTTGCAGTCAATTTATTCGTTATTTATATTTTGCCTTTTTCAACTCAAAACAATTCAAATAAGTTATTTAAAATTATGTTCATTTAACGTTTCAACCATTAAGTGATTTTATTTCTGCACATTTAAGCCCGGTATTGTGTTCATTTAGCGGATAAATATTTAGCAGCAATTGATAGAAATTTGACTAAATATTTAGCAACTAAAATTTCACAGCTAAATTTCCATACAAAATTTATCCGCTAAATGAACAGAATACCAGGCTTTACAACAAAAAATCCAACCTCTGGTCTTGTCTTGATGCCGCTGCTGTTGGATTCCAAAACTTAAAAGAGAGCGAGTTCAAGTGTGACGTCGGCTTTTATATATGTGCTCCAGCCAAGTCATTAAATGTTGCCAAATGAATAAAAAAGGAAAATATAAAAACAATAAACTTTCAAACAAATATTGCTGCAATCATCTTTATTGGCGAAACCAAAGGATATTTGTAGTAATTAACCATTTTAATTGTCAAGAAAATATGTAAATTTATATTTATTAATAAAGCGTTCTTCCTGTTGTAGTGACTACAAAAAATTGCATTACATTGATAGAAATTACATGTGGCATTACTATTTTATTAATATACTAGACTAATTTTCATATATCTTCGTAAATAAATATATATTTATCTCCTTTCAACTTTATCTATCTCTTTCCAACTAATCGCGTTAATTAAATATTTTACAATTTTAAATAATTCTAATTATACTCATTTTCATGCAAATTAGTGATGCATGAAAAATTCTTATAGAAAATTCACTTTGATCGAACTGTCAGTAAAGTTCGCGCTATTAACATTGAAATTTCGTTGCCGAGATAGTGTTTTTTTTATTGTGAAAATTATAAATTAATTAGTGGAAAGACTCCTCGAACTGTTTTAGGTAAGTTTTATTGTGTTTTCGAAATAAGTTATGCTAGTTAGTTGTTCTAATAGATTTTGCATTAAAATTTACATATTTAATTTTTGAGGTTATCTGGTTTACCTTTCCTTTTCTACTTCTAAATTCAATTTAACGCAATTATCTTACTTACTTACTACCTCTTGGAAGGCGACTGCGTCATTCCACGCTATGCTCCACCTTGGAATGTATATGAATGAGACTACTCGTGTAAAAACAAGAACCAATGAACTACAGAAGGCTTTATTTCAGGTAAGTTCATTTATTTCAATATGGAATTCATTTAATTTAATTAATTTTTAGGTACTAATGGAAATGTTTCGGATTTATGGAAGGATGTCTAACAGACTTATTTTACAGGAGAACCTTCCTATCTTTTAATAAATATGACGTTGTTAGTGAATTGATAAGTTCTCTATGTCGATCTCACATGACATTCAGTAGATTATCAACCATGTAGCAATATAAGAGTTATTGTACTGGAAACAAATTCCAGCGAAATTTACCATATTTTCCCTACTAAGAAAGACTTGATCTTAAGTATCTGTTGACATGATTGGAATTCTTTTAGGCCCATATTCATCAACTAAGATTACCTAAGCGTAATTGTTACGACTGAGTAAAATTTATCGTTCTCATCAACTGGCAGCTTCTTTTAGAACTATCAAATATACTAACCGATTGTGCCCAATAGCAGAACAAGAAGAAGATTAGATTTTTTGATGAGATCATATAACATAATGATGACATATATGATGAGATCATATAACAAAAAGGATATGCTATGAGGGAAAAAACTTAAGCATTTTGCTTCAGAATCACTTCGATGTGTTCATTTTAGTCATGAAAGTAGCAAAACTACGCTATTTTCAGAGCGGGCACATAATTTAGTGGTTCAAACCTTGATACAAACAGTACGTTTACATGAATACTTGAGTAATTGACTTGAAGTCCACTTGAAGCTCAGGTATTATGGTTGATTGAATTAGTTCCAATTACTTGACTTGAATTTAATTTTACAATTACTTAAGTTGAAATGTACGCATTGAATGATCATTTTTATGATATTTTGATTACTTCAATTATACTTCAAGTATACTTCAAGTATTCATGTAAACGTACTGAAAGATTAACAAAGTATGGCCGAGTTATCTGTCAATTGGTTGCTTGCCTCATTTGGGGACAAATATCACAAATTTGTTTCTCACTTTCAATCGTGACAAAGTGACTATTTGGAAATTTCTTTGCTGCCCCACTCAGTAGCGTAGCGTATCTAGGGTCGGGCGGTGGTGGCGGTTCGCCCTGGACGGCTCATATTTTGGGGCGGCATTTTTTATATTTCTGTCGAAATTATTTAAAAACAAAAATTAATAACATAATAATGGGTTAATCAACAGAATCATTTATTTTAATATGTATTTTTATTAACAAAAATGCGTGCTGACCCCGTCAATCCTTATCGACGCTGAGATTTTTAAGCTTAATCACATGTGTAAACAAACATCAGCTGTTCATAATTTTTTTAGTGCCATTATTTTTATTGTAAACAGAGCCCCCATTGGTCATGGGCATCGCCAATATTGAAGAGGTGCGCATTTGTTATGTCATGGTGGTTGAAGCAAAAGGTTAACTTAACAACAAGTTAGGAAGTATGAAGAGATTTCCTGAACACTAGACTGCTTTAAAAAAAATTAGGTCTATAACGATACAATTTCTTAGAATTTGGAGACTTTCTATACATGATATAAGTGCATTTATTTGTAGTTGTATATATCCCCCCCCCCCACCGCCACCCTTTGTTTCTGATATATGTATGTGTTATATCTATCCCAGTGGGAAATGGATGCAACACCGTATCGAAGCCGTATTGCACCTTTGGCATGCATCATCGATCATTTTTGCACCGAAACTTCGATGAATTTTACCCACGATATATATATATATATATATATGAGTAATCTCCGATGAAAACTTGATTGAATACTTATCGATGGAAACCTCAACGAAATATCTTCGAAGAGAACGTCAATGAATAATCATCGAAGAAAACCTCAGGGGTGGTACTTGTAACTTGAATCAGGTAAAATCGAAACGACTATAGGTTAATTTCAGGTTAAAATATATCTAATAATTTTTTTTTATGTAATTCACCTATTAGAAGTCGTTTCGATTCAAGATACATAGTACCGCCACACCAGGTTTTTGCAATTCCAGAAAAATATTTGGAAATTTGGAAAATAAAAAAGAAATATCTTTCAAACAATTAAACGTATATTTCACAACATGATCTGAAGATAATTTACAAAAAAAAAATTTTAGGAGATAATGCAACAAATTTATTTTCTAATAGGGTATTTAATATACAACAAACAAACATAGCGTAAGAGCGCTGCACTCGAACCAGTAACGGAATATTCCTATTACTAAAGAAAATTACTTTTTAATCACTCGTACTCAAGCCAACTTGAACTAAACACCTGAGATTTTGACCTCCATCGACGTTTACGCAATTTCATGAGCAATGCGACGAGCAATAAACACTCATTTCTTCTTAGGAATTTACAGAAAATATTTCGGCAGATTTTCATTTACTTTGGTGGTCGACTGGATTATTTGCAGTCAAATTTTGCAATAAAATGATCATCAAATTTCGCATAATTTGTTTTTTTTTTTTTTTTTGAAAATTTGATGATTTTTTTTTTTATGGTTTCTGTCACTGGTCAAGGTGTTAAGCGCAGTGTAGAAACTCGTATGAACACAAGAGGAGATGCGGTGAATGTTGTAAAAAAATATTTATTAAGTGCTTTGGAAAAATTAATATCTGAGGAAGAAAATATTAAAACTAGATCAGACGCTGGAATATTACTCATCTTAATGCAATCTTTTCCTTTTAATCCGTCCTTTTGGAAATTAATGACGCGCAACAATACCTGCAAACAAAGGGATTAAATATTTATCAATGTAATTTAAAACTGAATTCTTTACAAATATATTTCATTGGATAAAGGGACACCCTAGTACAAAAAGCAGTTATAAAACAGCCAAAAAAATATATAAAAATTTGGAGATACCACTGAGCGTTGAGTTATAAGGAAGAAAATTATGAGGGGTGAAAATTTTGGGAGAAGAAATAGAGTTAGATAGAGTTATCCAGGAAATAAAAGTACGGTTTGAGCAACTACATATCTTTGCAGCGAAGTATTCGTGCCTAATACCGTATAATCTTTTAAATTAAAATTTTGAATGTCAAGTAAATAATTTTGTTGACATTGACGAAGAACAGTTTCATATTGAAAGGAAAAGGATCCAGAATTTTATGTCTTTACCTGATGTATAAGAGCAAGCCAAAGGTTGGAAAAATGGGGAAGGGGCTTATAAACTTTTAATCTTTATCCAAAAATATAGGTTGGAAAGCTCTCTTCATAACATAGTAATATTATTAAGAATTTAAGATTACGAAATCTAGCGATACTGTCAATAATAAGAAAACTAACAGATAATATAAATTTTGACAATGTCATTCAAGACTTTTGTAATAAAAAAGCAAAAAAAATAAATATATAAATCCACATACGTTTTATCATTATGTGTATAATCTGTTTAAACAAAATAAATAAATGGGTTTACTCATTTATTTATTTATGTTCAATAATTGTTAATAACCACTCTTGATTTTAATTAAATTGGAAAGGGCGGCAAAGTCGGGACCGCCCCAGGCGGCAAAAGCTTTAGCTACGCCACTGTCCTCACTAGCATATAATTATACTTTTCTTGAAATGATTTAAACGAACAAACTAATATTTTGTTAAATATTTTAATATAATCAAAACTTATTTCAGTAAATATAATACGAAAAACTCAAAATAAATTCGCTTGAAATGACATTTGTGTCCAATTGACGTAGTAACGCAAAAAGTAAATCAAACCCGAGTTTGTTTTTATAAAATCTAAAATGTCAGAAATAAAGCAGAAATGTCGAACTGTCGAACAATAATGCGCAGCCCTCCTGTCATCCCCCCCCCCATCCAAGGTATCGGATGCTTATCTCACGTACACGAATTTTACACAACCATAGCCTATCCTTTTTATTATATGATCTAAGGTTAAGCCTAGTATCGAGTTCGTGCAAAGTGAGAATTACCGCGATCTCCAAATATTTCACATTAAAATCGCTGGTCAAATTTTGTGTAAAATTAATTAAGTATAAAATAATTAATTTTTATATTTTGATAAAACAAAAAAACATGCAAATTGTCATAGAAATAGGAAATGCCAAAATTTTACTGCTTTAAAATGCTTCGTGCTTTACAATGCTTATAGTCCACTCATAATTCACCAGGTCCAGTAAAAAAACAATCAATTTTGATATTTTTGAATTACTATTGTATTTTCTTGTAATTTTTATAAATATTATGACTTCATAAAATTTTCTTTTCTTTTATTTTTGTAAAAAAATTATTTATTATAGATAAACTTCGTTACAGATCTTCTAAAAGTAATTTGTAATTTACAATCAGAATCAATGTAAATTATTTTGATGCGGTAACATGAGGAACTTGAGAATTGTTTTTTTTTTGACAAGCTTGGCTTGTATCTCAAATAGAATGCGTAAATAATTTTTAATCAATAAAAAGATAAAGTTTAATCAGGCATTTTTTGTAATCAAAGACCCGCCAAGGAATATCTGTAGCGTATTTCCAGCTGTACAGTAAGAATGCAGGCATATAACGGTTTAGAATAAGCAAATTTATTTGTAAATAAACTCTCTAACTTAAGTAACCCAATATAAAACATATTTGCAAGGAAGATTTTTATTCCACCTTGTAGAAAATCAATAAAAAAACTTAATTTAAATGGAAAAGTTACAAAACGTTGGACAGGTTAAGTTGGTCAAGGGGCAACCCCAAACTGAAATTTGTCTGACCTTGACCTTCCTGACGCGCACTGTAGTAAGATGTGTGGAGATTTTATAGTGCCATCTATATTATAAAGGGGGAGCCTTCAGTTTTTATCGGTGTACTCCGTACTGCGCTAATAAAATCATCAGTAAAAGTTCTATTTGCGATTTTACCAGCTCTAAGATTTGTGTGGAAGGAAATGTCCCAGATTACTCGATATTAGGCTTAGGCACTAGCAGTTTAGCATTGTTTTCATAACATTTGAAACATACAAAAATAAAAAGGAAAAAATTAAATAATAAGAAAAAGGAATTAATATCAATTTAAAATATAAAAAATTTATTGAAAATAAAATCCGGGTAAAAAGTTGCTGAGGAGTGTAATATCGGTAGTTTACAAAAAACAAAAGATGTGTTACACAATATTTTATAAAAATTCTAAATCTGAGTTGAAGAAGGATATAGTCAGAAATAAAGCAAAAATTTATATAAGGAGAGATTGTACATGCACTTCTATTACTGAAAATAATCCATTTCCTGCAGCCGTAGCAGATCAAGCTACACAAATCTGTAATCGATATGATAGTAGTCATGATTTCTTCACATTTTTACTTTATTATAGAATGTCTTAGACTTTATCCCTAGCTTTTCGAGTTACAAATTATCAAATAGTAGGATGTAACCAAAATAAAAGTACAAAAACTGGGCGAACAGAAAACTGAATAACGAAAAAGTACAATACTTTTTAGACGAAATAGCAACCTTAAATGAAAATAAACTAAAAACTGAAGTTGAAAAACTAATGAATGATGAAATGATTATTATTATCGAAAATATTATTATAATATCGAAAATATATGTAATATCTGATCTGAATGATTTATCTTAAGTTTTTATATTCATACATTTTCTAATAAAGGTTATGTTCGAAAGATATCTTTAATACTTCTCACAGGGGCTAATTTGTGTTAATGAATACAATTTTGACTTTCCAAAGATAATCGCATTCGATAAATATGGCCATAAATGTTCCAAAATTATGGACGGAATTTTGACGTAGTGCCCTTCGCTTAAGTTCGATTTATAGTTGTCTTAGCGGTATTAATGTTATCCAGTTAAATATTTTCATGGCAAACAAAATAGTTGTCAAAGCTTCTGCGCCTGTCCAATTCATAGTTTGTCATATTTTTTGTATCCTCCTCAAAAGATTGTCGCGTGATCTTGACATTCTATTTGGTAAAGTACTGCATTTTATACTAATGTCGTTTTCGTTTTACAAACGGTTTTAGAAATGATCCAATTTGTTTGATTAAGCTTTTGTAGAACCGTCAGCGTCAATTGATCATGTTGGAGTACAACCCTGGATGAATGTTCATGAAATAAAATTTAAATTTAAAAATCATCGATACCGAGTTAATTATGAATGCTTTACCAAATTTCTCAGAATGTTGTATTTTAAAAGATGAACAAAAAGCTTTTATGTGTGTACATGAATCTGAATTGAATCCGAGAAAATATCCAATTCCAACCTAAGGTGAACTAGGTCAGATCCAGCTGATCGGAATTTGTTACGGTATTGCTTCACTTAATCATCATCACGAAACAATGTAACACTTTTTCGTTTCACATGTTTTGACATAATTAATCTGATTACATTAATTAACCCTACAGAATAATTACAATTCAGATTAAATGTCACAACATTTCGATACCAGAAATGATTCAATGTGAAAAACAGAAAAATTATGATTAATTCATTTTTTGTTTAATTACAAACTGAATTAATGAGATGATGATGACGATGTGTAGCGATTTGTTTCGTTTTTTAGATTAAGAATTATTTTTGACATAGAAAGAATCAACTCCCAGTGCAGCAGAATTTTTGTTAGTCAGTTTGAATTTTATGAGGAGCAAGCAAGTAATAGCTACAGTGCCACAAAAGAAAAATAAATACATAAATAAAGTGTTTTTGATATTAATTAATAACAAATAAATTATTTGAGGTAAATAGAAAGAAGAAGAAAATCAAATAGAATAACTTTGTTTGAAATTTCTGACTGTGGAGACTGATTGTAAAAATTGTGTTATATAGTTACTCATTGAGAAAGTTACAGTGAGTAACCGAGGAGCAAGAGTATGTTACAAATTAATTTTTGTGGTGTTCAAAGGAACACTTTGACCGCAATTAGTGCGGATCCGAATTGAAGCTTAGGGTAAAAAAAACACGATATATAATCTTGTGACCCGATTGCACATATTCACACCCTGAACATATATACAAAATTTTCCTGCACATACATACAACAGTGAGAATTCGGGAGGGCAAATTGTGAATTCAAGCAAAGCGAATTTCATATCAGCCTATATAGTCTTCATTACTAAGTTATTCTATGAGGGCCTAGTTGTGGGCGTCATCGGAGAATAAATGGTCAAGTTTGAATCAACGTATGTACCTACATATATCCTGCAGAATCTTTAAGATCAATTTCAAAATTGTTTACAAAAATAGAATAAGCAGGAATAGCACTATTGTTGGAGTATCTGCGGCACCCTCTCTAATAGTTACATCAACAAAACCTTGAACAGAAACTCTTTCGGGATTCTCGCAATCAATCACATAGGATGGCAATCGTCAGTAAAAACTGCAAAATTAAAAGGTGAAATACCATTTTAATGAAAATTACAAAAAACTTCTTGTAAACAATCTGGCAATATCGCCTATTGTTAGTGATTGACCAGAATGGGAAGTCATCTACTATCTAATGCCGAATTGTAATAGCGCTTTAAAGACCCAAAGATTATTCTGTTAAGAGATCGTGAGAAGAATGAGGAGAAATTGTGAGTAGATGGTAGTGGCTTTTGAAAAATTGAAGAAACTATAAAATTAAGCGCACTCATCTCCTCACTTTTATGTACGGGTCCAGGTAATAAATGGCGGAAATATTTTCTATTGCATTTATGGTGACGGAAATGGTAACTAATATAACATATTGCCCGAAAGTTACTTTTCGAAACAAAACGTCACGTATACTTGCAGATACAAGCAGGGGCGGATTTCCCTATAAGCCGAATGGGTTCGGTCCTAGGGCGGCAAATTTAGGGGGCGGCAAAACTTCGTGAGATTTTTTTTTAGTAGTCGCGCCCTCTGTGAACCCACAAATCAACGTTTAAAAATTCAAAAATGAGTCCATAGCACCCGGAAAAAGAAATTTACACGTATGGAGATTACAATTGTGAAAATTTTGGATCATCGAACTGGATCTTTGCTTACTAGTTTACTCCAAGTTCAAGCGCATCATTTTAATTTTACTCGACTACAGACTGGGTTATTTGGTATTTTCGGTGCCACTTTTCGTGTTCTACAGGGAGTAGAGGGGCGGCATCTTCCATAGGCCTAGAGCGGCCAAGTTATCAAATACGCGCCTGGATACAAGGTGTGTATACAAAATTTCAAGATGCACCATATTGTAAAGGGGATTAGGTTTCAAATTTGTAATTAAAGATTTCTTATTTTTCGGTTTTAATTGGTAATTTATTATGAAAAAAATTTTCATAAAATCAAATCAGTTCGTCGTGTGAGCTCTACATTGATTTTATATGGCATTCACACCAGGCTAAAATTACGTAATTTCGATGAAATCGTCGAAATCAGCTCAAAAATATGCAATTTAATTTACTATACATTTTTTCAGCTCATTTCAACGTAATTTCTACAAAATTACCATCGAAATTACGTATTTTTCGCCGAACGCATCCCAAATTTCTGGAACATTGGCATTTTATTATTATCTATGATGATTGCTCGTGTTTTGTTTTAAGAACAAGGACAATAGCAGTGAATTGTTACGAAATTACGAGAAACATAGTGAAAACAGGGTCTCGTAATTTTTGAAGTTTATGCTCGAAATTACGTAATTTGAGGCCTAATCAGAACTATGTAGTTTCTCCTAAATTCGATTTAGTCGGTTGAACATATTATCATATCACTGTTTTGTTTATTTTTTTTTTTTATTTATTATTAAGCCAAGCTCACAGATTTTTACTGTACGGCCGAAAGTAATTTGAAAGGTAAAAATAAGTAAAAAACGAGTTTTCAAACAAAACTGAAGCCAAGCCGCATGAAAAAGTAGAAAATAAACTTTTCTTCACACACAGAGAGGTGAACTCAGATTTTATTCGCTGACAATCACCGATATATTTCAGTGTTTATTTTTTACTTTTTCATGCGGCTTGGCCTCAGTTTTGTTTGAAAACTCGTTTTTTACTTATTTTATTTTCTGCCTTTTTCACGTTAACTAAATTGTTCTAATATCAATTTAACCGAACTTAATCATATTTTTACTTAATTCTAATTTAATTTTAGTTTCTTACTTTCTTTTTAATTTTCCGTTTCCCTTTAATTTTTCTTATATTTATCCTTATATTTCTTTCTTTCTATATTTCTGTCTTTCTTCTTTATTTTGAAGTTTTGAATATTCGCAGTGAAATTGTTTTGCGTCCATACGACTCGAGAGTTTCCAATCGACTGACCGTACTTCGAATACAATCCGAACAGTTTCGATAACTCGGACTACGGTTTAAGAGGTTTCGAAAAATTTGAAATTTTGAAGGCAGTTACAATGAGATGATTGGAAGTCAGCAACATGGTTTCCTGGAAGTTTTTGTTCAGCTTATCATTACCGACATTTTAGGTCATGTTTGGTGCCGATCCGAAAACAAAAATTTTTCGAGTATCAAATCTTTGAAATATTTCAACGGTTTTCTGAAATTCAAATTATGTTTTAAACAGCGCTTTTTAGCTGTATTCCAACTTGATCCCATATAACATGAATTTTCCCGATTTTCCATGTTTTCCACAGACTTTTCCTATTACTATGAAATTTGTTTAAAAATTTACATGAATTTCCCTCGATTTTTCATGCAAGTTTTCATGATTGTTGAAAAGAAAGTATTGATGCCAGTAGGACGGGAAAAAAAATGATTCCGCATAGCTTATAAAACTTTTTTATCGGAAAATTTTCCGGAAAAGTCGGAAAATTCCGGAAATTTTCGGAAAATTTTCCAGAAAAATTGGAAAATTCTGCATTTTTCCTGAAACAGATTTATCACTAATCATATCTATGAAAATTTTTCCGATGATTTTCCCGCTTTTCCATGGAGTTTTCCACAAAAGCAACTTTATGCAACTCATTTCGCTCTACAACTTTGTCTTAAGTTGCAAAACGCTCAAACGCTTCCTTGGTCGGAAAAACTCCGGAGAAACGTTTTACATGAATTTTCCTCGATTTTTTCTGCAAGTTTTCATCATTGTCGGAGAGAAAGTAATGATGTCAGTTGATAGGGAACTTGATCCTGCATAATTTAGACAACTTTTTTACTGCATTTTTCCTGAAACGGATTTATCACTAATCAAATTTGTACCAAATTTTCAAATGATTTTCCATGGAAATTTCCGGTTCAAATTTTGATAAATTCACGCGACATGAACCTGTGCGCCAAATTTCAGCTCGCTGTGATGACGAAAAGTGGGTCTACGAGAATGTTGAAAATAGTAAAAAAGAAATATATAAATATACAGACAGTCAAGTTCGTGTATGAGTTAAAGGGACGGGCTGGCCTCAAAAAGGATGTACGCGGTCTGTAGCTCGAGTATTGCGTGCAGCAATCCTTCTACAAGGGATCAAACTATTTGTTTCATTAGAACATTAACCATGTATGTACCGATAAAGGAGGCATCTGACATAGCAACGGTGCTCGAGCGAGTCGATATTACAAGTTATTACCACATCGCCAATGAGTTTGAAGGCTCTCTTCTGGATAATATCTAATGTATTCCATTCTAGATTTGACTCCTTTTCAGAAATCCAAGACATTTCGATGCTTCTTTGGCAACAGAGAATGTGTGGTCTGTCCAACTTGACTTACTGGAAATATTGATGCCAAGAATGCTTAGTGATGGTGAATTGGAAATTAATACTCCATCAAAAGAAACGAGATTAGTTAATTGATGCCTGGCATCTGGTATATAGTCTACCCAGCGAAAACGGACCTAGGCCAATATTAGTAACAAAATACTAAGCTATCCATCATATCAAAAAGATATTAAAAATTTCTTCACAAACGATTGCACATTTCTTTACATATTTCACCTTACGAAGCCTATTTTTAGCACTTATCTATCGGAAATCAAATTTCTTTCTTTCAATGAATATATTTAACTCCAAAATTTCAAAATTTTTGGAAATTTAGTAACACTATTTCAAATTTTACACATTATAAAAATTCAGCAGAAAATCAATTGTTTCCCATATCAGAAATATTTTAAATTTCATTAAGCTTTTATTAGGGCAAAAATTTGTTTAAATTTGAATCAAATTTCCAAAAGATAGAACAAATTGTTCTGCCGATTGAAGCGAACTATTTATACTGTTCACTTCATTTATAAGTCTTCTATGGAAATGTATGAGGCGTTCTTTTGTGTATCTTTTGATCTGTCCTATTCTGCGGACACAAAAGAACACAGTTACAGTAATTATTGATAATAGCTACATGTAGGCCGTTGTTTCAGTTTAGATCTGTATTAGTTCGGCTGTGAATGGAGTTTATACCGAAAATACGCTTGTAGTACCAAACTTGTGCTGCACTCGTAGCACCATCATTTCCGTGGTAATTTTGTGAATAGCTAAAAAAATTATATTTGTCAGCTAACAGGTTCCGTATTTCCCGAAAAAATTATACATATGTGTGATATTTCTTACCCATTTAAAACTTTTCATATTCTCTTAATTACAAAAATTTATTTAAATCTCTTAGAGGAAAAATCTAATCGTTTAACTAATTGAGTTTATAATTTGGCATAGCATTTGAAAGCTGTTTAGACCGCCGCTTTCAAATGTAGTTATACAGAATAGAAAAGGTCTTAGATCACCATAAACGTTGTACCAGTACTTCAAATTCTGCATGAGTATAAAACGATAATCTTATTCTGCATAAGTCACTTATGCAGCATAAGTTACTACGACCTAAACGTGACTAATATCGTGTTAATTAACGATAACATTTAACATTATAGTATTACCAAATGCCTGTTTTAAAAACGAAATTTGTTTTCAAATTTATTTCAAAGAATGAGTTATTTTTGCAAAAATAAAAGAATAGAAAAAAACAAGTACAGTGGATGTTCGACCAATAATAAAAGATAAATTGGAAAATATTTTGACTACATTCATGATTCAAATATCAACTAAAATTTTATCAAGTAGTGCAGAATTACTTCAATTTTAATTTTTCTTTTCCTAATTAATACAGATGTTCTATGCTTTGACAACTTTCTGAAGTTTTGATTTTAGGACACCTACTGTATCTCTGAATTGAATTAATTTATATTCTTCTTTTTGTACAAACATTTGACACTATTAAAATATATCGCGGATATAATGCAACGAAAACATTTCTATGAAATGGGCGACAAAATGGTTTTTATGAAACAAACTTTTTTGTTTTTGTTTTATGAAATTTTCTTTTACCTTCTTCCTTGTTATTTTATATACTACTGGAGGAAAAGTATCAGAAAATTTATGCTTTTAAGTCTTAGATTTTTATGGAAGAGACTGAAGGAAACTGGTCTTTTTAAGCTTTCAAAATAATTTTCTCTTCTATTCTGGCACCGCTGCATTTTGCATTCAACTAAAAACACAAAATCAGAAATGAAAAGAAAAATTTTTTATGACTTACAAACAAATTAACTCCACAACTTTCGTGCACTCAGTCAAAACATCAAGTTTCCTGTAAAGTTTGCGAGAAAATCATGTAAAACATTTCTCTTACTTCCCCATTTTACTTCCGTCTAATTACAATTTTACATCATTGTTTTCTTGAAGCACTTAAGCCGCAGAATAATCCCGTTTTCATTAAAGCTTAATAATAATCCTTATAAATAAGGACAAGCATTACCTCAGAAAACTTTTCTGTACAAAATCCAACCGAAATGTTTTGCCTATTGCTTTAGCTAGAAACAAGGGTAGAGTAGTCGAGAATTTTGTTGCCACTGTCGCGCCCTTGTTGTCGTTGTTCTGTCAAACAACAAAATAAACCTTAAATAAAAGTTCCACCTCCTTTCTAGAACTTTTAACAGGATCGTTTTGCCCTGCACTATATATACAAATACAGAATGCCTTCGGGCAGATACGTTAGGAAAATATTTTCAATTGAAATAAGCCTCTGAAAGCGACGTTATACAAACGAAGTTTGTGACTTTCGGCCCCGTTTCGCCTACCACCTTCCCTTTCAATGGACTTTTTTTTCTGAATTTTTGCACACCTACTACAGGGCATTTAATTTGAACTTTATTTTTTATGAGTCCCTAACATTTTGCGTAGGCTACTTCAGAGGCATCTAAAATGAACTTTTCTTAAAAAGTTAAACCTAAAGTCAAACTCAGCAGATCTGATTTGATAAGATCTCAACCGAATTACAGAATTATCGTCTCTGTAGTAACTTAAATCTTTTCGATTGAAAGTTTGAGAGGGCAAATATTATTAATTAAATAACGGTCTGCGGGCGGCTAATTTGTAATTTGTTAATTTCTGAAAGCGATTAAAAATTCAGAGTTTCAGAGTTTTCGTTTCGTAAATACGAAATTTTGCTGAAAGGCTGAAAATTTGACAGAATTCAATTTCACGGAACGACTTCAAAATTTAAACCCGACAGGATTAAGAACTCAACAAGAGAAAAGTTTTTAATCCTACCAACAGTCTCCTATCTGTGTGGGATTTTAATTTTCTTTTCGATATTAGAAAGGGTTTGTGGTTTGAAGCGAATTCTAACTAAATCCAGTCTTTTTGATAAATTGTTATTGGTTTTTCTAAGAATTTGATGATTTTATTATTAACAAGAAAATTTTGTGAAACTTTTAATTATGGAACTTTGCTTGTCTTTATTTAGGTTTCTCTGTTGATTGTATAATCTGAGGTCAACACTTTTAGCATTTAGCTTTGTAGGCGTTAACGTTAAAGAATTTTCATATAATAGCGTACATAATGACGAGAAAGTTTTCAAGGAGCAATCCACCCACTCCCTATATTAAAGTAAGCAAATTTAAAGCCAACACTATAGGAAACTCAACTGAGTCTCTGAAACAGATAGATGTATTATTTAATCAATCTGTTAAATTTAATGATTAAGTGTATACTAAATTTAGTACTCTCCATTTCTAGTACATTTCACAGGAGCCAGACCTATCAGACGCATGGACAGACGGACGGACATGCAAAAATCAAAGTAACTTTTAATAACCATTTTGCTCTACCATCATTATTTTGAGGTGTTACAAACGGAATGACAAACTTATAGTACACCCTATAGATTTGATCTAGGGTATAAAAAGGCCAAAAGCCAACATATTGTTTTACGTTTGGAGCTACAATTCAAAAGCATTCTGTCCAGAACATCAACGCCCCCTTGTGTTCATTATAATCTACATAGTATTTGTAGCCTGGACATCAAATCTCGTACGAAGGAATGACAATTCATTTCGACGCAGAGTATCGCATCTATTCAATGTTGTAAAAAATTGTCAGTGTCCACTGTAGGCCCAGTTCTTTTATATTTATTTCTTATTTCGGTAAGCACCCGTTCACCTTGTCCCATTTCTTTTCCAGCTCCAGTTTTTGCTGTGTACAAGATACCTCTTAACGGAAAACTGGTTTTCACATCCGCCACCCATCAGTTTTAATTCCGTACTTGACTGTCTTTTAGCGAAGTGGAACCTGAGAAATAGTCAAATTGGGTGTATTTTCTGCAATTGGTACACTTTTTGATGTGTGTAGTCATTTATCTGGCGTGGAACTTGTAAAATATGAAGATATTTATTTTTGAGAGAAAATGGTTTCAAGTGAAAAATTAAATATTGAAAAGGTCATTAATTGTGCAGCAATGTAATTAAGGGCAATTTCGAAGGAAAAATTCTAAGAAAAAAGAAAGTGCGAGAACGTTCTTGGCATATTGATTACTAAGGAATAATATTTTTGCTTACGTTATTATCTTTAAAATTTACGACATTTCTTACTGAAAAATAAAAAGCACTCACCACAAATGTGTTGACATTTTACAAGTTCCACACCAGCTGATATTATTAAAGACTACTTAAATCAAAAAATGTACCAGTTGCAGAAAATGTACTCAATTTGATTATTTCCCAGGTTCCACTTCGCTAAAAAGTTGAAGTTAGTGGAACTCGTTTTCGTACTGGCGCAAGTAAACTGGTGAGTATGTCAAGAGGAGGTGAGGGACTGAAATCGAGGTTACTTGGGACAGTAATTTCGTTTGTGTAAACTATACTTTACTGAAGATTTATTGAGCGAATTAGGTTAGATCTCGATATGGGTAGAGCTGCTCATCCACAGTGAGGTTTGTAAAGATAGGAAAATTGAGCGCTCAACATCTCCCAAATGTCCCGATTCAAGAACATTTTTATTTATTTCTTCTTAGTTTCCTATTCTTTTAAACAGTCGAGCTGTGAATATCGCCTCAGCTTCCATAATAAGGTTTCTGAATATGCGCAGGTACAATTGTACCTTTTGTGTTACATAATCCGACGTACAAGCACATATGGCCACGTAAATAAGATTAAACACAAACGTCTTTCTGTTTTCAACGTAAAATCCTAGTAAAAGATATTCTTGAGGGTATCATGGAATTTGAACTTGCTGCGACAAATATTTCTATTTCAAATTGCAACTGATTTGTTAGCAAAGGTACATTTGTAGGTGTGGACTCTAATGTTAAGATATGTTCATTCCTAAAAAATATTGGGATACATATTCAGAATCTCCGAAGTTTTAATTTTAAAACCATACATCTCATTCAAATTGAATTATATTTCAAAACCTTCTTAATCGATAAATATCATATAAAATTGCATGATTTTCAATGCAATAAATCGCAGCATACCCTAACCGTCTATCTCATAATTCTCTCTAGCATTTGAATGAAATAATCGTTTTTGGCATCACATACATAAATTCGAAGCGATATCCAATCCTTAGCAGTTCATCAAAGTGGCAAATAGCTTTAAGCTGAGTAATTAATTGACTTCTTCCGAGCGAGTTGGCGCAAAGCAATGAGTCCACTAATTGCACAAAGTTGGAAACAAGTATTAAACCTCATTCATTCTATCCACCGCTACTGTCCTGTTTTCAGGGATGTGGTAAGCAAAAGAACAAAGTAAAAACCTCTTAAATTATCTGCGGCACTTATCTTAACTTTACTTAGTCCTCAACTTTTTGTCCTTAGCTTGGATGCTGATGTATACATAAACTACTGCAGGCTGCTGCACCAAACAATGTACATAGTGGCTGAAAATGTCCTCTTATACTTTCTTAAGATATGCGCTTTTGTCTTCTTCCTATGTAGGGAGAAATCGAAATTAATTCCCCTTTTACGGGAAACTTTTTCCTTAAATGATTAAAAGCAGTTTTAAGACTATTTTGTCTTTAAGTACATGAATTGTATGCAAAATTGATGCAAGTTTTGTTGGAATTACAAAGATTTATGGGAATGGCATAAAATTATGAGTTAGTTTATGAAAGTTTATCATCATATCTTAGAGGAACTACTCTTGTAATCCACAAGCTTTTTACGAATAATAGAGGAGAATGAATATTAAAATTCAAAACCATAGTTCTGGAGTTTTTGCATATTTTACTGTTTTCAAAGTTCTCGTAATACTCCCTTCTTACTCCTTCACAAACTTTATTTGCCATTTTAGAACACTTGATTTTGCTCCTCCAGAATTTTATGTCTGTCCTTCTAATTCAGAACACTTACATTAAAACTTAAGAAATGAGTGGTAATTTTAGGACAATATTGGCAAAGATCTTACTCCAAACTGCTCCATCGAAATACAAAATTCGGAGTTAACTGTTTTCCTACAGATTTATCAGAAAGATATAAAGAGGAAATGTTCTTCATCTGTAAAAAAACTGTCATATTAGACTTTTCTTTGTTGAGCTTATTACGCTATTCGTGTGGAATGAAAACATCACTTTACAAATAATAAGCTCAAACTACCAAGCCCGATTCTATAACTGGGCAAAATGAGCACTTGCCCAGGGGCTCAAGGGTTTATGGGGCGCAAGAGAAGATTGGTCTGAAACAAGTTAATTACCAGATGACAAAAGTGAGGTAGAAAAAAAAATTAAACGGCGATAAAAGGTTAACACACAGCAAACCAAAGTGTATTATTTTCGTTAAGATTGTACTGTAGAGCGACGTTAAGAGAGTTGCTACCACTATAGAGTTTGACCTTCGAGCTGTTGAGAGGTAGCACGCATACTACTGTAATCACCTCTATCGCCACTCCGCCCCTACCCCACCCACTTCCATTATAGATCGATTTTCAGATTTGATTCTCTTTAACGCCGAAAACTCTTCTTTCAGCTGTGAAATTTGTCACTGGTAACGTCAAGTAAATCCGGATAGCTACCTCTAAGTTTGGGAATCTACTTTCTAAGTTGTGTTTTTTTTTATATATATATGCATAGCACTCCCTAATTCTTGTGCGAAAAGTGAATAAATTGTAACATTAAACAAGACTTAACGGTAGATTTTTCAAAATCTGAACGTTGTTATAGATGTTAAAACCACTCGCAAGCTTTCTGTAAATTTATTTTCTGGACTGCTTCCAAATGGGGTGGTTTTCAAAAGGGAATGTATGTTGTACTCTAAATCGAAGGGCTGTGTATTTTGCATGCCCTACCTGCTTTTCCAACCTGAAAATAAACATTCGTCCTTTTCCGAAGGTTTCAATGATTGGAAGCATTCTTTTGAGTTAGCCAAGCCGCACGAAGAATCAAATGATCATCGTGTAAAATTTCCTTAAATTTATCTCAAGAAAAAAGGCCAATCTTGTTGAATCACTCTCATGTGCTAAAACAATATGAAAAAATAGTAAAGTATTAGAGAGATGTGCTAATTAGAGTGGTAAGTGTTGTAAAATTTTTGGCAGTTAGGGGTCTTCAGTTTCGTGATGATAATCAAAAACTGGGTTCTACGTCTAATGGTCTATGAATTGGATGCGTTGAACTTATTAGCGAGCTTGATCCATTTTTATCTCAATGATAACCAAAACTGGCAAAGATTAATGGGTGCGGTGGTTGGGAGGAGGCTGGGGGCGCACCTGTTAATTTGCCCATAGCGCCACGAGGGTTAACAACGGGCCTGCTGAGTCCGCTAAATTATTTCCTTTCCTCAGTCATTTCTGTGTAACTTAAGGGATGTCTGTACTTACCAAACTTATAATTGAAAATTTAAACAAAAACGAAAATTCATTATGATTCAAATCTAGGAATGGCAATAGATAAATAAACATATCACAAATAACACACAGAAAATATTCTAGATTACGTCTAGTGCAGGCTAAAATCAATGATTCAACTAACCTAACGCCAATAAATTCTGAACTATCAATATTTCACTACAGAAAAATTTATGTATTGAAAGGGAAATTTGCATACATCTTAAAGGATTTGAATTTATCTAAGTCACAGATAGAACTCCTTGAACCTTGTCTTAAAAAATAGAATCTTTTAGCGAAAGAGTCGGGAATAAGTGCTTACCATAATCCATATGTTAATCTTGTTCGTTTTTACAGCGAAACAGAAATTTTTTCTTACTGTAACAATGTTATCCCAGCCCTTTTCTAAGCTTTAGGAATAGAATGCGACGCTAAAGAATGGAGATTTTTCAATCGTCTAAAACAAACCTCAAAGCCCTCTTACTATGCATTGGCAGTAGTAAATATCGATCTGTTGACGAATATTGACTATCAAGATTATTCTTGGAAAATATGTACACATTTCAAAGTAATAGAAATTCTTATGGGAATGCAGCTAGGATATATAAAATATACAAAATACTGCTGTTTTTTTTTTGCCTTTGGGATAGCAGAGACAGGGTAAGCCATTTATATAAGACGACAGTGGCCACCGTATTTTATCCTGTTTTAGTCGACAAAAATTAAATTATTCTACACCCTCTACATACAAATCTATATCTCATGAAAAATAAAATTTTTAATCATTGAATGTTGAAAGTGATGGTTTCAGACATCTAAGGGAGATTATTTCCAAACTAATCCGAGGCAAAAATAAAGAAAGATGTTTTTGCTGGGCTACAAATGAGAGAATTGCAGGATGATAAAATATTTTTACTAAAAACTATTCGCAGAAAAAAAAATCTGCCTGAAATTTTATATGATAACAATTTTCACGAATTTCTCCGGCAATCATAAGCATGAAAATTATGAAGAATTCGTGGAGAACATATTAAGAAATTGTAACGTTACGGGTTGTAGTCTAAACATTTAATAAGAAATCTTACTAATTTTTGAGCTGATCGGAACTTATCAATGTCAGGAAAAATAATAGTTCGAAATTCGTTAAACAGTAAATGTAAAGGTCGATGTATACTTACCGGCACAGCAAGAACCGGCACAGACAGTCATCGACCGGCACCGGCATTCTTCGTGCACATACAATGACATAAAACGGAATGGAAGGTTTCAGCAACCGACAAATGCAGGTCTGATTTCTAGCCACCGATAGCGACCGGCAATGAAGTTTCCGTTTCTTACCGGTATTTTCCGGTGCCGGTTGATGTGAATTAGCTAAAAAATTATTTTGCTTCTCTGTGCCGGTTCGTGCTGTACCGGTCAGTATGCAATTTCTATTTCTCTTTACCTATCTACATACATATTTAGAGGTCTACAGCTTCTACTAGAGTTTGAGAGAATTGAAAGTATAATCAGCATAAGATAAATTATAGGACAACAATTATCCTCACTAAGCAAGCTACCCAAGAAGTGAAGTCAGTATTTGTAGTATCTCAATATTGTACTGATACTATACATTCCCGTACAAATTAGTATACGCATCCAATTTTTTTTTTTACGAATTACAATACCTTTTTTAATAATAATTACATAATTAATTAATTAATAATATGTTAGTACCGTACAAAACAATGTTTAAATAATATCATAGTCCTGTCTCTTTCATCCAGTTCGCAATATGGCCTAAAAAACGCTAAGCATTTTTAGCATTATAATTACTATCAGAGTCAATTTAACACACGTTTAATAAATAAACGGTTAACATTACATGCTATTCATCACTTAGTCGGTGTTAGTATTAGCATGTTAAACTAAACACTAACCAAACACCGGATAAAATGATATGCAATTCAACATACAAAAAATGATTTAAGTATTTATTTATGAAAATGTTCTTTTTTAAATCACAGAAACGGCAACAACAAAATGCTCAGCCATATTACTATTGACAGCAATACACATGCGATTAATAGGTTCGTGCATGCTAAAGTTAGACTTTGAGGAGTTAACATGCAACAGAAGTAGCCTTTTTATACCCTAAATGGAATCTATAGGGTACCTATACTAAGTATTTCGTTCCATTTGCAACGCACAGAAATAATGATGGAAGACCAAAATGGATTGGAGACCCATGCATAATATTAAAACTTATTTGGATTTTTTCATGTCGCTTGTCCGTCTGTGCGAGAACGAGGATACTTCGAGAGCTGCAATTTTGTACACGGACTTTAAAAAAAAAAAAGTAAAATTAACTTCGAAAATAAGACAAATCGGGCAACTCCTTCGTGGGGTTGCCATACGAAAATTTCGTTTACCACTATATATTTGGACACTACCTGGGAATGCGTCGATATAAAGAGCTGAAATTTTGTACACGGTGTTTTCATAGTAATAGTAAATAAAGCTTCAAAAATTGACTAAATCGGGCAACCCCCTCTTGGTGTTGCCATATCAAAATTTAGGTTTTTTACATATACTGTGAAAACGATCAGTCCTAGACATTTTTATTGTACTAAGAACTTCTTCAGAATACGAAATCCTATAAAACTGGTTATAATCATTTTTTCTGTCCGACGAACCGTTCTAGAAATATATGCGAAAAACCACTTCAAAAATCAAACTTGCATAGATTGGTGACTACTATTTGAAATTTCATACAGGCATTCATCTAGGTTAGCCCAATTCAAGCTCTTTTACTTGTTAAATTAAAGAGAGAGATTTTGTTAAGTAACAATGGAGAATTAAAATTCGCGATTAAGAGTTGATGCAAAAAAATTAAATTGGCAACCATGCGACGTTTGTCAAAGCTTCAAACGATCCCCATCGGTTGAAAGAATCAATAAATTATTTCAGGATACCTAAGAGCAAAACGTAAGAAGTTCCCCGGACACCATACCTAGCTAGCGTATTCAAGAAGTGGTCTCACAAAGCAAATGTACAAATGCAATGTTATGATGGGATTCGAGAACTCTCGGGACCAATGTTTTATAAAGCCCAGCATAGAACTACACTTTGATACCACGTAGTTTATGTGGGAGATAAATTTCAATTCACATTTGACATCCAAGTCACAGACAGAACTCACACGTCGAATTGAGGAATCTGAGAATCCATAATTATAAGTGATTTGGTTTCTGATTTCTGTGGAAATTCATAACCTCTCATTTGTCTATATTTAGTACCAAATTATTGCTTTTTCACGAATCGTAAATTTTGTTAAGGTCACCTTTTATCTGATCACAATCGTTAACAGATTTAATCTGAGCGAAAAGCTTAAACTCATCAGCATAAATCAAGACTTTGCAGCACCTCACAACAAAGATGATGTCGTCAGTAGATAGAATAAAGAATAACGGTCGCAAATGACTCCCTTGAGGTACACCAGTTGTAGTCTTCAAGACTCTAGAGATGGAATGGCATAAATAGATTTGGTGTCCTGTTATCTAAATAAGACCCCATCTATTTTATAAATGCTAGAGGAAACCCATACTTTTCCATTTTAATTAGTATAATGAAGTGAAATAATTTATCGAAGGCTTCACTTATGTCTGTATAAATACGATCTGTTTGGTAGCCTTGTGAAAATCCGCAAATCGTATCCGAGACAAATTCTTACAAGTTATTGCAAATTCCTTGTAATTTTTCCCCATTTTTCGGTTATTTCTTGTATTTTTTATACACAAAAGTTAAATAATAAATGTTTAGAGGTTGAAGTAACGAAGTAATAGTTGGAAATAGCCAAATACCTATTTAGCTAGCCTAGCAAAATTTCAATTAATTTAATTTAATGATTTCTTGAATAAGAAAATTGAAAAATATGTCTGAAGATTCTTTAAGGAAAATTTAAAAAAACTGGAGCTAAGAGTAGATTTATCGGCAGTTTATCAGTATTAGTGATTAAACTAAATTTTCTGTAGCAGGCGTGGGGGTGTGCATGTGTTTGACTTAGTCGATGTGGAATGATAGGCCCCAAATACTAGTTTCGATCCCATTCGGATTTACTCGATTCTTTCCAGAATTCATGCTTCTGTGGCCCTTGAATTAATGTTTACAATAACTGGAAGATGATATAACCTTCTCCAGTTATCGGAGGCGATAATTAATAATTAATTCTTCCTACCTCAATATTGGATATCCTGCCATTGGTATTAAATTCAATGTAGAACATCAATAATAATTTGTAGGTGAAGTTTATTCGGTTTCGGCTTATCAAAGTACACACCCCAATTAAATTTCCTACTCTCGCCGTTCATACGTTGGCCTGGTTGTTGCATTATTTTGAAACCGACTAATTAACTAGCAACTTTCAATTTTTAGGATTAAATTTCTCAAGGACATAGTTAAATCTCATTAAGAATGTCGGACTAAATTTGTTTACAATCGAATGAAATTAAAACTTTCCTGCCACCCAAATAGTGACCTGTCGCAGTGAAAAATATGAGCTTGAACTTTAAAATACATTCGTTTTGTAGCTGCATAACCGCAGCAGGCTGCAGCTTCTTCAATTTTCTTTTAAGTTCAAGAACTTATCTCTCTAAAAATCAATCGACAGAAAACCGTTAAATCATCTGGAAACAGACAAAAATGAAACACAATACAACATCCAACGACGTGAGTAGAGATTTAAAGTTGTGATTAGCTACAGCCTGTCGATTTCCAGTCATAGCAGTCCACACGTACATATATCCCCCCGCTAACGATACTTCCAAGAAAGCTAGCGCAGGATTGTGGCGAAGCTGCAGAATCGGGAACACGTTCGTTCAAATAAAACGTTCGAATCGTCCATCATCGATCATCGTTAATTGTTAATAAAAATTTGAAAGAAGCACACAGGATGAGACAGGAGGAGGAGAATGGGGTTCGTGTGAATAGCAATCGGTCACAGCCCACAGAATGGCAGCCAACAGCAGCCGGTGATTCTAATCAAGTAGTGCAATTAGCGAAATACGTAGACCGAATTTCCATATTCCCAAGTGTTGTGAGCTGCGATGATGACGGGTGTAATTACGTATGAATCTTTATGCGATTAAAATTGCTTTTCAAATTGCATAATTTTATGTGATGGGTGCAAGCATACAAACGGAGGACGAGGAGGTGTTTCTAACGAAAGCATAAACACCAACTATGGAGTTTTAATTAGATAATTGCGAACCTTTATGCATTTTAACACAATATGAGCTCTAATTTAGCAAAGCTCACTATAAAAACAGTATTCATCTTAACATTTTAAGTTAGTGCAAAAATATATGACATCGTAATTAGACGTGAATTTAGTAAGTTGCGCTCATGCTGTAGAATTTTCTTATGCTTAAACTATGAGGCGCTATACCTGCAAGTGAGAGGGATACAAGGGCGCAGAGTTTCTTGGAATTTATCAACACAAATGAGTTAGTCAGTAAGTGCACATATGGTATAGGTACTGCCACAACATAATGCAGAATTCTTATACATATATGATAGATGGGGATGTAACATCTTAGGATAATAGGTATATGGCACGGTCTGTGCAAAATTTCCTTTCATTAAAGTTTCGTCGAGTTTTACATACTATACAAACATATGGCTGACATACATGTAATAAAAATGATTTGAGCTTTGTATGCATTTCCTTTAGACAAATTTGGGAAAAACTTTTTTAAATTTATATGTCATCTCAAAGTTACCAAGATAAAAAAACATTTTTCAGTATTGCCAAAAAACAAAATGTATTTTATAGTGTCAACTAAAAAAGGATTAATTTGTAAAAAAAAAAAAATTAATCAAAAATTAAGAAATGCAGAACTGGTCTAACATACGAAAAGAATCATATAAAGCAATGAATTATGTAATGAGACACCAAAACGAAAATTGTTCCATAAGAACACTGCATAGAAGTGAAATAATATCATGTAAACAAAAAAATAAAAATAAAGCGAGAAGATTATTGCCATGAATGGGGCTATCCCCAACGTAAATATAAACATAAACTTAAATGTTATCATTACCGCGAATAACAAGAATGGCGTTGTAAATTTCGATATAGTAATTTTTTGTGAAAATTCTTCAGAATTCTGTTAAGCTAATGGATGAGAATTTCATATAAAAAGGCAAACATGAGAAGAATAAAATAAGAATTGACGTCGCACTCAACAAATTCATTTCATTTCTTCATTCCGATGTCTCAGCACAAAGGAAAATATTCCTAATCGGTACTTCCATCGCCTGAAAAAATAATGTAAAAACAGCGGAATACTTGCCATTTTACATATTTACGGCAAGTATTAGACTTAATTTTTCAGAAGATTTATGTACATATCGGTATTCCTGGTGTAATACAGACTATTTTTAAGAAATTTGAAATCTCTGAGCAGTAAATGAGTTTTGACACGCTGCTGAAAAATCTATATCGCTAACATACCGAACGTTAATTAACAATTAATGTGAACTAAATTTTTCAAATTTTAATTCAGAGATAATTAGACATTTTTGTTTGAAATGAAATATCATCGCAAATTATACGCTTAATAGATTTGAACGTTTAAAATTTCCATAAGATTCTTATATTTAGTGCAATAACTATTTCTATAATTCTTGTAGGTATTTATGATAATTTTCAATTAACAGTTCGTACATTCAAGAATCAATTAAAAATTGTCTTTTTGGATCTGCAAAAGCCTGCAGTAGGTGAAATTCTTTAATAAAGATGGCGTTTCGTATTGGCAGAAACTCTAATACTCATCAATACGTCTGAGTTTCTGCCTGCCGTAGACGTAAAAAAAACTGCTAGCTGAACACAACTCCAAATAAATTTTTTGTTAAAGAATTTCGCCTACTAAAGGCTTTTGCAGATACAAAAATTAATCTTTAATTAATTCTTAATTTTGTCTAGCACTGGCTATGGTGCTGGGTGCTGATATCATGGCCAAGCGCCTAAATATAATAGGCATAAGTATTTGTCCCATATGTTCAACAAAATAGTGATAATATTAAATACTATTAAAAATTAGTATGTTCAATTAAATTTTTTAAAAAATTATTTTCAGGTGTTCGATAAAATAGCAGTTTTCAGTTAATTCATATATATGTAGAGAGTTTTGCTATGAAAATTCATAGCGAAATAATTCAATCTGAAATTGACTCAGTTTGCTGCTAAGTTTGTAGCTCGAAAATTAAATGGAAAAAACTCTTTATGCAAACGAAAAATCTTTGAAAACAGAAATTTCATTGCAAAAAGAGGGCGTTTCATATAAGCAGGAACCGTATAATCGTTAGTACGGCTTTTTTTTCTTGCCTGCCGTATACGCCAAAGCAAGCAGCTAAGCTGATCTCATATATATAGACTTCTTATTTTCAGGTACCGAACCAGTTATGAATTTTTACGAAAAAAGCTTAATTTACTTGTTATTCCTGGCCGGTAATAGTTTTCAAGTTAGAAAAGCAAGCGCAACGGCTTGATACTTTTTTTGAGTAAAAAATATAAAAAGCTCGATTTTTTATTTTTTCTAGCCAAGCTGAGTTTTTATTTTCGCCAGAAAAAATAATAAGCCTATCCAGCTTAGTTTGTTTAGCTTCAAACTATTATCGGTCTGGAATAACAAGAAAGATAAGCTTTTTTTCGTAAAAAGTCATTATTGGTTCGGTCCCTGAAATAATGCAATTCCAACAACGCCAAATTGAAGGGTGATTTTGCTGGTCACGATGAGGTCATACGTATATCAACTCTGCCTGCTGCAATCAAGCTTTCTTGTTCTTGTTCCAAAGCTCCTTTCCTCAATTCCCCAAATTTTCAGGAAATAATTCTTAGTCTTAGTCTTCTAAAGTCATGGGATTTTTTTTTTATACTATTAATACAAATGTTGGAAGAGATTATTCTCATCTCCAAGTTCTTGGAATGGAAATAGTTAGAAAAATTTTTTGTAGGCTTTTCATGAAAGCCTTTAATCTATTAAGATTTATTAGTAAACCTAATTCGAGAATCAATGATGCCATCTATTTGAATTATGAATTGCTTTATACATATAAGCGCAAACCAAATAATATAAAATTTTATTAGTAGATACATAACTAAATATTTTTCTCTCGTTTTATTTTCAGATGAAAATATAACAACCGCCTCCATGTTGACAACTCCGAGTGATAAAATCGAATAGGAAATAAGAGAAAGACAGAAGAAAATGCAGGCTCGGGAATTTTCCTGCGTGATTTACATTATGTACAGGACCATTCTAGTCATATTTATAGTATTTTCATCATCAAAACACACTAGCGCTAGTGTTCAAATAGCTGAACAAGAACATCCAGAGGGACAGTATGATCACGAGAAAATGGATATAATGCAAATGCCAAAGGATCAGATTCCATTAGTGCGGCTGCCATCGAACACGCTTCTTAAGTACACCGCCTATAAGGATGTATCCATCCTTCATTTTCGTATTCCACCCGATACACGCACTGCACTTTTTACATTTAAGGCTTACGAAGAGTCCAAGAGTGCCTTTCGTAAGTATTTTGTCTTGTATATTATATAAAATGCATGGACTTAATCACCTAGGCAACTTTTGCCATATAAATTGCGAATTTAATGAAATACCTGGTCTTATTAGGTCTGTTCTCTAACTTAATTTTGGGATACGAACTTACACAATTTCCGTTCTTCAGCTTTCTCGAGAAGAAAAAAAGTACATCAATTTTTTTGTCGTCACAGCTTCCCTCTGGCACATGGTTTTCATAAGTGAAGTTATCATCTGAAGTAACCTTATCTCCAACCTTATTTTCAACACCTTAACTCCCCTTTACATACCTTGAATTCTACTTGGGCCAATACTTCTACACACTTCAACTTTTTAGTGAAGTGGGATCTATGAAATATTCAAGTTGAATCTATTTTTTACAATTGGTGGACACTTTTTTATGGAAGAGAAAATACTCAGACAAATGTAAGTGTAGGTACGAGGGTGAATAAAATAAAAAATTTGGAAACTCGGTAAATCTTTTGAGAGAATTATGTGTCCTTTAAAGCATACAGATTCGTTTAAAAATCACCTGCAACTTACTGCAAAGCAATTTGACTGGCCACGATACACGAAAAAATTAGAAATGGAATTAAACCACTGACTTATAACAATTTGCTATTTCATGTGGCAAAAAAAATATTGTGTTTCTGTATATCAGAGTTTGAGCACCCTTTAAAACGTTTACTACATGAAAGATACCTCCGAAAATCGAATTAAATTAAAAAAATATATTTTCTTGTGTCCAAGTGATATTTTAATCGCTTATAAGAAATTAAACTCATTCCGACTTTAATTTTCAAAAGGTTATTTTTACAAGAGAGACGGAGCATGGTAAACACTATCTTTACCTTATTCTTTCTGCGGCGATTGCATCTGTAGCCAACACAAAAACATCAAATGGCGTAAGAAAACGATCAGTAAGCAACATATTGTGTTGGTATTGTTATAAGTCAGTGAATTAAATAATTTCCTGGATGAAAATAGGAATAATTCTAAAATTTCTGAAACCCTAGAGATAGTTTCATAAATTCCACATCAGCTGATACTAAATTATACTATTTTCTGCGTGCAGGTAACTGTTGCTTTCATTTTGTGATTTCACATAAATTATTAAAAAATTATATTTAATACTAGCCGTTATTCGTGGAAAAAATTACATGTAGAATTTAAGGAAATTGAGCATGTGTGTGACAAAGAGAAATATACTTGTTTTTTTCTGAAGAAGAAATGTTTACATTTTTCAAAAACGAAACACGTTGTTTTTTACAAACTGGTGAATAATGGTGTATTGAACAGCTGTTCAAGAGATTTCTCTTGTTACTAAACGCTCGCTGCTTCTATCAACAGATTTTTTTAAATGTAAAAATGGCAGTTCACTGCCACCAAAAAAGTGACTTTTTGTCGATTACGAGTCACTACCAAGCGTTCACTCAGCCAAATTTTGACAGTAAACGACTACGCTTGACTACGACTATCGTTCACTCCGCACCTTGAATGTACCAAATAGTCGGCTACATTTGACTACGATCAGGAGGATAGTCGATCGTAGTCGATTTAACAGAACTACACTATGACAACGACTACGCTACAAAAGTGGCAGAGAACGCGTCCAATGACAAGACCGATCCAGTGGTGTTGTTTGCAAACTTCAATCATATAACAAACGTATTGTTCCATTACTAAACAGATGTTTGACTGTAAAGTGGTGTTCGTTCATAAAGATGCCATGGACAGTGTAATAAGCAGGACGGCTGTATAATGTTTGTGACAGTTTGACAATTCTACCAAACAGAATGGCATGAGAAATAAAACAAATCGTTTTAGTTTTTTTCTTGTAGAAAAACTTTTGCTTGTCATTCTGCCCTTTTCCTCTAGTACAAGTTTGTGTATGCTGTAAGTTCTCTTTCGTCCTTTTTAGATTTACATAGGAAACCTTGTATTAAAAATTGGCCAGTGTGTTAGTTAAAAATGTTGAGAGGGAAAGTATAGTCACATTATAGATGCATCCTACTCATGTGACAGTTTTGACAGAGCTGTTCTACTGTATGAATATACTGTGCCTGAGGCATGATTGTATGATACGAAGAAAACTTTGAGGATAGAAGAGCTGCAGCGCTGCAGTCTTTTGAACTCAAACGGGTATTCTGAGGATATCAATGGTATCCGTGGTATGAATACATTTTCCTCTTGACCACATCCAGTAAGTACTGTAGCCTTGAGCATATTTCGACAGAAAAACTTTGTCTGTAGTCTGATGCCACTGCATAATTTCGGAGGTTTCAGATTTCTTAATAACATACATAGCTGATTCGCCAATGTTAAGAATAATATATTGCGGTGGAGACCAGCAGGGGGAAGGATATTTAGGAGTTCTACAGGATAATTTACTGCGTCATCAGTTTGTAGTACTACTGAGTCTACAGTTGTATATTGCACATAAGATCATTTATGACAGCTAATTTTTGGGAGTTAGAATGGCACCCTCGCATAACCAACCGATGGATTTCGTCTTGATGTTTGCTACGTCGGAGTCAGGGTATATGCTAGCAGCAGCCAGTTCTGTGAAAGATGTTAATACTGCACTGTGGCCAAACTTGGCTGGCGAGGGACGTTACCATCAAGTTTAGGGTGATGAAACTTATTTCCTATAGCATCAAATATTCTTTTCATTCACTGAACTATGGTGAATTTCGTATTTTAAGTTCAGCGGATTAAAGTACTTAAATGGCTTAGACAGGTGATGGGGATACCGAACGAGGGAGCAAAACGCATATTTGGGTTCTTGCTTTTCGGTGCCGACGGAGAATGATCGCGCCAGGCCATACATCGAAAAAAATTTTTATTTTTTTGGAATGAATTTTAAACTATTACATATTGGATAGGTAGTATCTATGTATGTAAGTAGGTAATTGTGTTTGTTCTTATATATTTTTTTTTTTATTTTAGCGTTAAATTTCGACAATCGATAAAATAGCTTCGTGTTGATTATAGATTTACTTTTGCAACGTTACTGGTTAATAGGCCATTATATGTCTTTTTCTGATACGATCTTTCACTCCTTTATAGGTTCAATTTAAAATATCAGGTAGGCTGGGTTCAATAATTTGTTTATTTGGTTTATTCGCTCCTCAACTTTTCAAGTGTATATAATCGTTGTTTATATTTTTTCCATATAAACTTTGATTTTCATCCCCTTAAGGATTGAATTTCGAAAATCTGTAAAATACGTATGTAATCACTTGTGTAGTAGATTATTTGTGCAAGGTCTCAAGTTCATACTCACAATTTTTTTATTTTTCATCGAAACCTTCTTAGCGAGTCTATTCGTCACAAAAGAAAACTGCATTCCAAATTTTTTTAGCTTTAGTACGAGTAGTTTCGATTATGAATCAGTCAGGACATAACTCTTTAATTGTTGGACGGAGCCGATAATTCAATGTTCTTTGTAAGACTTTTGTAAGTGTGTGCAACAAGTTAAATGAAATCACAAACAGAGATTCTTTCGAGCATGCTCTTGTTTATTTTGTAGATCCAGAAAATATGTGCTTACATACCTACAATACAAGTACAAAAGTCAACACAAAAATACATTTTAAATATACATTTTAAATATATCCCCAGAATACGAGTAAATTATCCAGAACGTTTTTGTCCCAAAAGTACTCGCCAATACCTATAATGAAGTACCGGCTTTCTCTGCAGTAAATGCAGGATTATGTTATTTGATATGACCTTTGCGCGATTGCATTTTATTGAATCTCCCTTGTAACATTAGACATATCGAGACCAAAAATAAGTTGAATCCTTTTCAATGTCATTTAAATTACGAAAATTCCACCTCATGTACAATGAAAATATCCAACTTACTCTTTTATATAAAACGTTAGAAAATATGTTTGTATGAAAGGCTATGGAGCTAATTTCTTTGGGCAACCAGTATTATTCTTGGAACAAGTTTTAGCATTTACTAGGTTAACCACGTTTACGATCAAAATGATAACGCAAAACTATATATGCATCTAATAGAATTCAATCTCAAATTATCTTTTAATCAATTGTTAATAACTGGAAAATCCTGGTTGTCAAAATATGATACGATTATCTTAATAGAGAATCCATAGTTTTAATGGTTGTCTAACGCTCTGGAGTCATTGAATAAATAACTAATAAGGAAGCGGGGTATCGTGCGAATACAGTGTATGTGTTTAAGCAATTCAATGACAGTATGCCCTATGTCGGGGGGAGAAATGAGAAGAGGACATAGTGGCTATTTTGCGTCAGTTCAACATTTCTGACATTTCATAATTTTGAAAAGAAGTTCTCGGATTTGAATTTGCGATATTGTAATAACTAAATAATTTAACAGGATTTTTACTTAATAGTAGTGTGAAATAAGTGTAAAATATTCTTTTGTAAACGATATTTTATGTAATAGAGACTCCGGAGTCTTAAATAACCGTAATAAAGTGCGCTGTGCTGTGCTGCAGGAACGAACAGTGTTATTGTCGTGGCAAAGCATTCTTCAAGTATTTTTAATAGCTTTACTAATTAATTATAGTGTTTCTAACAAAACAAAAATGAAATATTTATAAAAATAAACAGCCATGGCGAAAAATTTAACATTTTACAAATGCCGGTTTGTTTGTTTACAATTAAATTGTCATTGGTGGGTAAATTATGCCAGTCATACAGAGGCAACGCTAAGAAATATTATCTGAAAGTAAGGGAGCTAAAAATTTGTATATTTTACATAGCAATTTGGATTACAAAAAATGTTCCCCTTCAGAATGTCAGGATTTCATTACTGCCATGACGAAACGAATGCAAACACAGCACACTAATACATTTCGTCGAGTGGCTTAGGTTTTCACCCAATATGCTGTTTCCTTTATTAGTTATTTATTCAATGTCTGGAGTTTCCTTCTCCAATAATAATCTCGTAATATTTAATTCTTTTCTAGATAGCTTCATTAATCACTAACCAAAGGTCTTCTTGAGTGAAGATTTCAATATCGATATGGGTACTGATTCTGACCTTAATGTTACACTAATGGTTGATAATTGTGATCTTTTACTTATTTATTTAGAAAAAAGCTATATTTGGACGACATAAGTCAAAACTCTCCCTTCAATGCCAATCAATATGTCTACTGTGGCGACACTCTAGTCCCGAGCTGCACATTTGATTAATTGCAATAACCGCTGTAATGGCTGTATTTAAATCCCGGCTAAAATACCTTGAGATATCTTGCTGACGACGAAAAGGGCATTTTTATAATTTTTTTATGAAATTTTTTCGTCGTAAGTGCAAATGATCTTAAGTCGAGATGGTCGTAACTCAAAAGCTGACTATACAAGGAATTTTCAAAGATGCTTAAGAGGAGTCAGTACCAAGATTTGCAACTTTCATACATTTTTCAATGCGAATTTCTGGCAAACTATTTGTAGCAGAATAATGATTTATATCTTAAATTAAAGGTAATGAAGAAGTCTAGTAAATAACGTCGAGAAAAATATAAAAAGATTTATTGCAATGGAGATATTAGCTCGGAAAATTGTAAAAAATGGTGAAAATTGATTTTTTTCAAATCAAATTCCTGTTAGTACGTATTCTCATTTATTTAGATTGTGACTATTTTAGAAAGATAAAGCCTAAATCTAGCAAATAACGTCGAGTTTTTTCATTTTTAGTGGCGCTTTTTTTAATTATTTGACTCTAATAGTACTTGTTTTTTATCTCGATATTTCACCGACTAGAAATTGCAATATTCCGTGGAGAGTTGTTGAAATACAGAGCAAAATAGCATATTTAACAATTATGTGCAAAATAAATTTTAGGAGAGTTCATTCTCGTTAAAAGTTTTCAATTTCTTTGAACTGCAAATTTTCATTTTCGTCTTAAATTGTCGCATGTTTGGTTTCTGCCTTTCACGCTAGATGTCTCTAATGTGACTTATGGTCTAGGTCTACGCTAATTTTATATGAATTTTCATACTTTCAGGGCACAAACCTACGTATAGTAAGTTTTATTGCCTACAGGCTTGCTGGTATCTAAATTGAAATTTTTGCTGAGTACTGACTCCTCTTAAACGCGTATCAACAACAGGATAATTCTCTGAGGATACAATATATGCCGATATTTTCTTTCGCATAAAAAATAAACATTATTTTTTAGGTAGAGTCTTCGTCGATTTCAGTTCTAATTTCAGACAGACTCTCTACCTGTTGACAAGGGTAAATCCTGCAGACAGTACCGACATCAAGAATTCTGTGGACAACATCACCATTGTGGTCGCTATAATGATGATGGTCAATCCTTCATAGGTCGACTTGGTTCCGCGTCATAGTCGTGGGGAGTCCAGAACTACAACCTTATTGCAAGATTATATCGTGCGGCTATCATAGGGACAGTCCATGATTTAGAGGCATATTCCTCATTCTATTTGACGTGGTGACGATTCTTTCAGTAGTGGCTTACAATTCATCTACAAGACAGCTCATCGCCTTGTGTAGAAAATGATTTAGGTCGGAAGACCACACGATCTTCAACAGGTCCAATAGCTAACAAATTTGACTGTACTTACTACAATCGATAGAGCTCTGGCATCAGTCCGCACAGTATTCAGCTGATCACTTAGCAAATAAGTATTTGATCATTAATCATTGCACTAAACGCGGACTAGTGCTGCAAAGCAATCTAGTGAACATCTGGTCGCTGGACCGAACTAGTACTAATTGACGTCCCTCATGAGACATCACTGGTCACTACTGCGAATCAATTTGACATCTACTACTTGACATCATTTCAAGGCACTACTGATCGCTACTTCAAGGTAATCAAAAATCTACCCAGAGCGGTTACCGCTCCAGAGGATTCAACAAATTGTGGGCCTCCATTACCTCAATACTAAATACCAACGGTCAAGCCCCCAAACTACCAATCCGGAAAATCCACAGAGGATGTTCTCAGTAGTCTAAAAGTGACTATCGAGAAAGCCTACAGGGCAAATCCACAACAACTACAGCCACTAGAGGCAGCCTACAAGGCGGGGCGTTTTATCACCACTGTTAAATTTTCTTGCAGACAGTATCACTTCTAGGTATAAATTCAAGAGTAATGTTACCCAGTGTAAACAATGACTAGTTCGGTCTTGGCGGGTTTAAACCCTAGACCACAACTTATAGCCCAATTAAGAAACTTATTCAATACTTTTTGAGTTAGCTCACTGATCGTCTGTAGAAATTTTTCCAAAACCAAGATGACTAAGTCCGCTTTTATACCCTCCCTTTGTAAAGAGATGAGAATACCATTAAGCACCAATAACCACAGTCGAGGTGAAAGTAATCCTCCTTGTGGAGTACCTCTGGGCACCCTCCTAGCTTTACTGTTATCAAGCTCTGCCTTTATTAGGCGGTCACTGAGAATTGAGTTGATCCATCTACATATATAGAATTCAACTCCTAGACCAGTGAAAGCATCCTAGATGGCCTCTACACTAACATTATTAAAAGCTCCCTCGATATCAAGAAATGCACCAATAGTGTATTCTTTTTTTCTCGATTGATTTTTCAATGGTTTCTACTACATCGTGTAGCGCAGTTTCAACCGATTTACCTTTCAAGTATGCATGATGTGCTCTAGAGATCTCACTTTCTCTGAGCAGGCTATACATGGAGCTCTCCGTCAACCTAAGACTTCAGAAGAAACGATGTAAAGCTGCTGGGTCATGCGGCCGGTACGGCCTACCGGGGGAATGAAGGTCACTTTAGTTTGCTTCTAGATGCATGGCACACAGGCAGTGCCATATTTGCGCATGGGTTCGTTGTTCCTGGGCACAGAGCCCCGCGATCCCTAGCAGAGGCTAACCGATGATCAACTCTTCAACCAGTAGGACAACCTATTAAAAGTTAGTTTAGCTTTTATAGTTTGCCTGCTGAAAGTAGATCGTGGGATTTATTCGAACTTCTATATATGGCAACACATTTTTATACAAAGTAACTTATAGCATAGATGCCACAAGAACTAGATGTCGCATGCAGTACCAAAAAAGTATACAAAATTTATATGGCTGGGTGGTCCATTCCAGAATGGACCATAAGATTTAAAATTATGTATGCGCCGAATGATTCATATTTTTTCGTATCTGAAGTATTGAGGAAATCGGTCAAATGTATACAAAACTGCTATTATAAAAATATTTGCTTTTGGCATGCTCTAAAATATGTTATGGTTCATTCCAGAATGCACTACCCATTTCAGAATCTGTATACTCTGTTTTAGTATGCCATGCGACATCTAGTTCTTGTGCCATCTATGCTTATAGTCACTGCGTTTGCAACTCCAGTACTTTTTAAATTCCCGGAATTTTTTCAAAATATACTTTCAGTAGCCAAACTTATTGTATTTGGTAATCAGCGAATGAGCGTTTGTATAGTCTCTGAGACCGGCTTTGTACTGGGCCCAGTCTTCCTGACTTCTGCTCGCTTTCGCTTTGTTGAGTAGTTTCCGTGCGCTCTTCCTTAAGATATTTAGGCCCCATTCCATTAGGGTGAGTATGAATTCCTTGAAGGTTAACGCAGCGGGCTAGCTTCAACAAAGACGGTATTAAGGGCGTCATTATTCTTGACCGCGTTATCTATTGAAGACGACCAAGAAAATATCTCATATATTAGAGCATTTAAATTCCCCGCTAAAATATTACTAAATTTATTCCACTCTGTTTTTATAACACCAACAACCATAAAAAATGTGGATGCTAGTGTGCGAAAATCTATCATATATCCTTCCCATTTTCATTATAAATTCTCCGAGATCTTCTAAATTTTATCACAGTACTTATGATATTTCCGTTTTTACAATTTACAACATAAAGAAAACACAATACTTCAGAAAGGCTTGCAGTAAGTGTTTAAAATAAAATGCCCAGGACTTATTTAAAAGCTTTAACTGTGAAAGTATAAATATTTTTATTGTAAAATTTTAATCCAAATAACCGTTTAAAAATATTGACTTGACTTGTCAAGATTTTTTGTAATCTTTAATCACATTTTAAAGGCCAAATATATTTTTGAAATGTTGGTTTTTCGAAAAAGTTGAATTTCTGTTTTTGTAACACAAACTGGCAATCGAAGCTGTCAGGTTATATTTCACTCCAAATAGAGAACTGAGAATACCCATAATACCCATCACGGTGTTTCCTCAGGAGATTATATTTTATAAAATACTCAGTACGTTTACAAGAATACTTCAAGTACACTTCAAGTAGAGATTAAGTAATCAAAATATCAAGTAAACGCGCATTGACTTGAAGTATATTTGATTCAAGTAAATCACAAAATTTTTGTTCAATTTACTTGAAAAAATTCATGTAAACGCAACTGCAACTACTTGAACAGTTTTCATGTCCGTGAGTTATGAAAACGGCAAAGAGGAACAAGAAGAAGATTATTGTCGATAAGTCAGGTTGTGATTTTTAGCACTTTTCACAACATATTTATCTAATCTATGAATCTTACGAATCTAAAGAAGAGTTGTGAAAGGTAAAATGTCATTTCAAGTAAATTTCAAGTCAAGTAATTGGAATCAATTCAAGCAAAAAGTCAAGTACTCAAGTATCATGTAAATGTACTGACTGTTATGATTCTACAGTATCATGTCTCTTTGAAAGCTTGCGATAGCTACCCGTATTGACCTTTCTGTTGCACTCCTCTCGAGCCATCACTTTTGAAGGACACTAGATTATCATGCAGACATGTATGAGACTTTGTCTCCAATATGTCAGGTTAGCTCCAGAAATGTGGCCTTTTAGTCACCCCATACCTTAATTAGAGCACACTTTATGATAAGTGTTCTAGATATTCTCGCTGATAAGGGTCATTTTCCTATATTTTATGTAATTTTCCTTTTTAATACGAAGTTTAACGAAACTTGCCTAAATGCATCCTAAATAAAAACATTTCTCCTTATTAATCCAATTACACATTTTGGGTATATCATAGAAAGTAACTCCAGTAAATATCTAATCCCTCAAGCCGCTAAATGTTTGCACGATTATTTTATTATATTACGGGCGCAAATTGAAAAATTGCCTTGAAAACCCTTTCTGACACTTTTGTGAGCATTTCCTTTACCTTAAGACATCTCTCTTTTTTTTTTCTTCTTTTCAAAATACAAATTTAATCAGTCTGGGAAGTCAGGGAAAGAATTCAATTGGTTTTTCCATTTAAAGATCCGAAAGAAAGTATACCCTTCGTCTATACCTCTCTTATTTCAAAAGGCTGAGCCATCACCTATTCACCTCATTTACAAAGAGCCACTTGATACCACTGCTTCACTGCTTGCGTGATATAAAAGGCTCTTGGGGGCGACGAAATAAAAAAAAAAGAGAAGCAAGAAAAAGTGAAATTGAAAGGGTGAAACGTAAGAAATGATAAGAAAAAAGAAACTTTCCTGTGCTAAATAAATAGAGGATTTCTCTTCCTTTGTTAATCTTTTTTATTGTGGATATTTCCTTTTCGTCTATTTTATCCCTCGGATATCTTTTTATTCCATTTCAGAAAGAGTTTGTCAACCCCGTGACGTGACGCTGCATTTAAAAGCGGGAAGCTACCCTGTGATAAGTCCTGAAAACATTACATTTCCCAGAAATTTTATAAATGCCGATCAAAGGTAAGTTTTCATCATAAATTATATTTTTTTACCTTATCAAATATTCATAGCGTAAATAAATTAAATTCTAGATCTAGCATTAGGTCTGCAGATCTAGTATTTATTTTTATAATTTAATGTTCAACATATAAATAACATAATCATCCTGACCAGTGCTGCCACTTTGGCTGGAATCATTGCAAATGGCTACTTTGGACAACGTTTGGCTGCAGGGATACTCTCCTAATATTTTGGCTACCCTAGATAATTTTTGAATACGTGGCCAAAATAATTTCAATAATTTTTATTTTCATTTTTCAGCACTGTAGCCGTATAGTCCCGTATCATTATTTATTCTAACTAAACGCACCGAAAACGTTTTGAAATTTCCTTACATTTCTGGTCTCATTTATATAATAAAAAAATTGTAGGAGGGGGGATGCAATGCCGACTTTGGATTTTAATTTATTAGCACTGTCGCATGGCAGCTTAGGTGCTGGAAGATTTTTTACTCAAGTCTTAAGCCAAAATTTAAGTTAATTACTGTACAGGGTTATATTTATATAAGATTTTAAGTTTTCGATAAGATTTCCAAGTGTGGCTACTCAAACCACTTTCGGACCACGCTATAAAAATTTCGACTGGAAACACTGATAAAGAGATAATTACATTCCGAAGTCATTTGGGTGAAGGATGAAAGATTGATTCAACCAATAATATACCATGGAACTTTGTATGCAGCATTCAACAAGAGCAATCTTCATTAATTCGATATTTGCTGTAAACATCCATATTAACATTTTTACCGTTTGGAACTATAATCGAATCCTTAAAAATATCTTGAATCCCAGACCTTTGAGGTTGTTTCGTATCTTTACATAGGCCATGAATTTGTGAAACGTATGGAGTTTATGTCTGACCACTCTTGAAGGATGCCTTGAAGTTTCTAAAAAAATTCTCCCCTCTTATTTTTGATAGTGTTGGATTTCAGAAAATATCCACTAAAGTCCATTAAAGTACCATTTTATTTCAATATTCCACACCCAGTTCACTAGCAATTATATCTTTTCATATCGTATCGGCACATGTGAGAACCGCTTTACGATCTCTACCGAACTCTAAATTTGTTAGGTATTTCGCGCATATTATCCAAGCAGCGCCATGTCTAAGTGTGGGAGAAAGGGGCAACTGCTCCAGGAGTGGTGACATGATGGCGGCCGGCTGGCTCGCGTAATTTTTGTTTGTTTAATAAAATAAGGAAAAAGTTTGAATCTACAAATTTGAATTGAAAAATGATTCGTCGAAAATATTTCACCGAATGACAATTCGTCGAAAAATCCATTCGGTACAACCCAACAAATCGCAACCTAACGCATTGTTACGAGCGTGGCCTTATTTCGTTATTTAAAATACAATATTTCATATACATATAATTCAAAAGTTCTTCTTTTTACTGTACGTCTAATTATCGCAATCCAAATAGTTTACTTTGTTCACTTCACTGTCTGAAATAAGGCTCCCATCCTGGATGTAAGGAGCGCCGTGTTTATACTCTACAAATTATCATAGAACCTTCCCGTAAATTCTATTCTCCGAACCCAAAATTTACTAATGTCGTTTTCGTTTGAACATCAGTTTCGGTCTAGAGGCAACCTAAGTGCTGTCAAAGCGTTCGTTTGAAGCAAAAATGACGCCATGGGTTGTCTCTGGTGGCAACCCAAAAAGCATCAGGTTCGCTCTGGAAATTTTCTTAGGTACACTATGAGTTCACTCACACAAACAAAATCTACTTGTGATTTGATATTAATGTCATTTGACATTTTTATATTTGACATAATTTTAAAAGCAATAATTATTATTAAGATCACTCTACTATATTATTATAATATATTATCCTCAAAATTCTACTGCAAACAACTTACCAACCACTCTCCGAACAAATTTCGTAGCGTACTTTGACGTTAGTATACATACACACGCGAACTTTTTCAGGTGCACTCTGAAATCGTTCGATTGAAAGGGGTTGCCTCCAGAATATTCCAGAGCAAACCTGTATGCTCAAAAGAAAACGACATAAGATATTACTAACCTGAAGTTGTTTCCATTTCCAACAGATGTCGCTTGTGTCACTTTGTTGCACGTAATAGTATTTATGACGTCATAGACCCTGTCGACGGGTCAGTATGCTGCCTATGCCTCACGAAAACTTATTGGTGAGGTGATGGTTGGGGGTAGGAATGAGGCAACACCCTACCTACAGATTTTGTGTAGCAGAGGCAGCATACTCACCTGTTTAAAATGGATCTATACGACGATCGTGCTGTATGATACTAATTATACGAATATACGTATGTATTTATGTACATATACAAAAACTATCGATACATTTGATAGTATCGACAGTTTTATGCCGAAACTATCAATACAATCGTGAGGTCAGAATATCGATATTTAAGCAACACTATGTACACTCTGCTCTGGTAATAAGACCGCTCTCAATTAGAGATGAGAAACTCAAAGATCCGGATCTCTTAATTGATAATGATACGCGTTGGGAATGTAGGGTTGATGCCATCAAATCCGTGCACTACCAGCTTGATGTGCTCTATGATGCACTTGTGGAAATTTTGCGCGATGAGAAAAGGGATATCGAAACATGAGACTAGGTGCTTAGCCGAATTCATCGTGAATTTTAAATTCATTTGTAGCGTGATCATTTGGTTCGATATTCTAAACAAAGTTAATGTCACTTTAAAATTATTACAAAGTCCTGCTTTAAATATAGTTGAATGCTGTAACATTCTAGACAGAACCACAGATTTTCTGAAGCAGTATAAATCTGAAGAAAGTTTTTTCTAGAATTCTGAACGAAGGGAAAGTCTTAGCATCTGAGGTGGAGTAGAACGGATATTTCCCCCTAACAACACGGTCCGCGTTCAACGGAAGAAATGCAACTTTCAATACCAAGCTCGAGATGAACGTGTAACAGATCCGAAAGAACAGTTTAGAACAGAATTCTTTTACCACGTCGTTGATACAGCAGCTCAGTTGTAGCAATGGAAGAGAGATTTCAATAACTACAGGCGCACAGCAATGACTTCAAATTTCTGTATGATATTCTTACTCGCAAAAGAAGAAATAATGAAGTGCTGCAAAGATTTGCATAGAATATTAACAGATGGGGAGTACATGAGTGTTAATGACATTGATCTCTATGACGAAATTATGAATCTCGCTGCGATCTTGTCTGCTGATCAATCCCTAATTGAAGTTTTCAATTTCATCGTAAAAAATTATATTCTGTCGATTGTACCCAACGTTGTCATTACTTTGCGGATATTGTTAAGTTTACCTGTTTCAATGGCGTTAGGAGAGCGGAGTTTCTCGAATCTGAAAATTATAAAAATTATTTGCGATCGACAATAAGCCAGGAACGTTTAGTAAGATTGGTCAACATATCTATTGGAAGCGAATTATGTGATCGCAACAACTATCAGGAACTCATTGGAGACTTTGCAAAAGTAAAAGCACGATAAATAAATTTTGAGTGAAGACTATTTTCGATCAAATGGAAAATGATAGTGGTTTGGAGTCAATATAGACCGTGGGAGTGGTGAACCAGGTCTACTATCAACCACCGGGTCCGCTATCAAGTATTTGTTTTTTTTTTTATTTCTGTATTAAAATAAGTATCGGAAAAGGCGGGTTCTTTCCCCAATGGCTAGGTACGGCGCTGTATCCAAAAGATTCTATGCAGACTTCATTTTTCGCTGCAATTTGAGATCCTCCATTATACCTGGAATTACTGTTTGTTGATCATCTCTACACAATAACATCAGGAGCAACCGTGGAGTAAACAACCTTCTAACATATCGGTTGCTTATTTGATTCCAGATATTTCACCAGTAAGCTACTACTCATCTTTCAACTTCGCTGTGTGGTGGTATGTCCTTCAACTTGCTGTGGTTAGAACTTGCAATGATAAGTGTTTAAATAATTTAATGATTTGCTATTAATTGTATCTTGGAAGTAGTATGGTCAATTGTCCGGTCAAGGGTGTATCTTGTCTGGATATTAGGATTAGGTTACTACCGAAGCTCAATATTTTTCTGGAATCAATATTTCATATTTATTGAAGTGAAATCTAGGTCTAGATGAAGTGGCTTGAATTTCTCAATCGCTATGTAGACACAGCGAGTGCTTCGAAGTCTCTGTAATAAGTTGATTTTGTTAACTTTGCTAAGGTGATAACTTAAGGAATACTTTTCCGAGAAGAACTGTTCTGATACTGTTCTGAACTGTATGTATTCTATTGCTGGACTAATTGTTTTTACCAATTTGTGCTCCTTGTTTAGCTAGACCAATTAACGATTTCCTAACACATGTGGTCTTCATGCAATGGGACCTACAACTCAAATCATTTCCTGTCTGTTTAACGGAATGAAGACTGTTCCAGTTAATATATTAGTACTTTAGACTAGAATACAGCAAGAGATGCGAAATGCCTGGAGTCATATACGGCAAGTATACATATCTCCTTTTCAGGATTTTAGCCGTCTGTATACCACACTTGGGATCTGTATGCAGACATCGATTCACACTAAAAAGCAGTAAAAAAGCAATAGAAAATTGAATTTTATTGCTGTGGAACTGCAACCATTTGTATGCCATAGCCTAGCACACAACAAATGTATACCCAATCCTAGGGGAACTAACAGTCTGGAAAACTATTCTCAACAGGTTTTCGAACAAGCTGCAGCTCTTCAGAACACTATAGAAATGCTGTTATCGAACAAACCTGCGATATTTTCAAGTCTTTACTGTTTGAAAGAAATATTTACTAGTAAAAAGTTTATAACTGTAGAGAAAGTAGTACTCAAATTGAATTATGTATGTGGGGCAGCATTTTTGGCAGAAATAAAACCTTAGAGAATGCTAATAGGAATAATTTTCCTTCAACTTCTCATACGAACCTTACCGAATGATACTTCAGATTTCTTGTTGGAGAAAATTTCTTTTTTATAATAAATGCAATGCACCCTCCAACCTTAATAAGGCTCTGAACTGCACTGCACTCCACTAACAGATTTGCTCCAATTTTTAGCCTTGCATAAATACTTCCTTTCTCATTTCACCAATGTAGATGCATTCTTAGGTACGAGCATTAAATAGGTATATGTGAAGTTTGTTCAATTCCGCTCAGAGCCACCAGAAAAAAATAATAAAAAGGGAAATTTTATGTTTTGATTGCAGACAAACAGACAGACTTACCATAACTTGTAATATAACTTTGCATTTCCTCTACAAAATACAAATTTCCTCGTCATCCTATAAATCGTAAAGAATATGAAATAGGAACAACAATTTCACGGAATTATTATACCATGCACCACCATGCACTATACCTTCTTAGTACCACTCCGACTCCCGTAAATAAGTACTTGAATCCTTGAAAAATGTGGGGTTCAAAATGAAACAAAGCTCCGGCTCATATGTATATCTTCGAGGGCAATTGATTTTTTGCTTCACATACAAAAGTGGAATGTGCTTTTCGAGCTGCCAATTTTTGAGAACATTCTAAATTCTTGTTGGATTTCAATCCATCCTTCCGATTTTTGTTTGCTGACTGCTTCGACGTGCCGCCGCGCTACGCCAATATATAGTAGGATGGTTCCGAGTCTAAAAAAAAAACTAAAAAATGTTGGCAGTAACACTTCATTTTGTCGCTGCATTGAAGGAAATTCGTTTCCAGAAAATCTCGCTAGAATCAATTTATCCAAAGCCAATTGATATTCTCAGAAGGAAATCACCGAAAGACATTTATCAAGCCGTTAATATGAAATGTCAGATTTCATTAGGAGTAAGTGAAAAAATAATTAAAATACATTTATTCATAAGCTAGATCACCGATTACATCTAGTGTTTTCTATCAACGCTCTGGTAGTCCGAGAATTCCTCGATGCCTGAAGTTAGTTGTAGATGGTTGGCTAAGCTCTGAAGAAAATTACAATCAGTAAGAAGGTCAAACGAATGAAGTGGAAGTGGATGACCTAATCCAAGAAACTTGTGTAGGTGCAGCTCATTGTAAAAATATTGAATTTGCATTATCATCCCTATTGACTAATGAAGACTGTAAACAACAAACAATGTTCCATTCATTACCTCAAGCTCTCTGCGGTAGGAACTTGCGGAGATGGCTTCACCTGGTCACGGAAAATTATAGCATCACTTAAATTTTTTTCAGATGACCCCATCAGATAAAATTGACAATCTGAGATACTCAAGAAAAACTCGATCTGTTTAAGTATTGGAAAAGTCTCTTTAGTTTCATTCCAAGATCATCGATTTGTCAAACTATGTATATCGGTGATCTACGCTCACCTCCTTCGATCATTTTTACTCAGTTTAATTCGAATTCAGTTTTTTTAATTAGGTACATATATTGAGCTTAAATTTGGCATTTTGATTCTGATCTCGGCCCTAATTCTAAGCTTATTGATTGCTTTGCTTCAGAGATTAAACATTTCTAATAACGCAACACAATCAATCAACTGCACACCATCCAGTATGTACAATGTTGCTTCTGTTATAACTAATTTTCCGCCTAAGGCTGTAGTTACATTGTGAAATATTTCGAACGAATTTTCGGCACGAAACAAGACTTCGCGAGAATAATTCACAGCCTTAAAGTAATACAATCATGGCTACACTGCCGACGAAATAATCTCGCGATGTCTGCTTTGTTCGGAAGATTTCTCTAGATGAATTTTTCGAATTATGGTCAATTTGAATTTCTTTCGCGTTATTGCGCTATCGTCTGTATGAAAATATGAATTGCGATAAATTGATTTCATGTGTTACGTGCAAAATCGGCATTTGGCAACAAAAATTGAAAGATCACGCATAAATGTAACCAGGTCATCGTGAGATAACAAGCGAAGACTCGGTCGCCTGATGACGTCTATTTTTCCGAGATATAAGTTCGCACTGCCAGAAGTCTTTGGTGAACTATACGAAAAAAAAATCAAGACGAAAAATCATTCTTCATGGTGGATAATGCGAGCTCTCACACATCGGCTCAAACAACAGCATATTTGAGCACTCAAAACGTCGAATTACAGTACAGTTCTGATTTGGTACCTAGTGATTTCTTTTTCTTTCCATATCCGTAAAGAACAAACTGCGTGAACAACGATTTTTGACGCCAAAGGAAGCGGTTGAAGCGTCCAAAATAATGTTTCTAAGATACCTCAATCGAACTGGAATTGAGAACTGAGAATTGGTTTAAGCGTATGCAAAATTGTGTAAATCATCATGAGACAATAAAGTCCTTTGCAGACATTAACTATTGCTATTATTACTCTATTGCAAAACTCATGTTATAACTCTCCTATAAGTAAGAGAGAATATGGAAAATTAAGGATAAGAAAAGTTGAAAAATCTGAGCAACAGACCTAGGTCACTTGACTGATTTTCCTACATAGTCTTTTGCCTACAAACAATTCATAGGACGGGCTTTTCCCATGCATCATACATATGTATTTCCCCTTTTCTACATTATAAACTTACACTAACTACTCGCAGGCCTGAACATGCCGACAAAGTTTCAGCCTTGAAAGGGAGGGGGGCTAAGGATTATGCTTTATTTTTCTACTCAATATTTGCCTACTTTTATGCTATTAAAGGCGATCGAGTCTTATAACGCACAGAAGGTAAAGGACATTGTGCATCATAAGTGATTGTCTGGATGTTAATGTCCCCAAGCGGGTTTTCTCTGGAGTCTCAATAATTTGTATATTACCTAAAAAATTATTCCAATTTGCGATATGACGGTAAACTATTTTTAATCGCCGTCACTGCCCTAATATCTTTTTTTTTTTCAAAAGATTGTGAGTTTTGCAAATCATCAACACCCCATATTGAATGGAATGGGGTGATGTTTGAGATGTGTTCTTTCAAGTTTCCACAGAACCCCTTTTTTTTAAATCCTGGTTACGCACTTAGTACATAATTAACATTAATATATTTATGTAATTGAATTATTCACTTTTTTTTCAGGTTCCAGATCTACAATTTACAATTTAAATCAAATGGACGGACACAACGTTTAACCATTGATGGACCACAAGCTGGAAATTGGTTTGCGGTAGCGTTCATTAGTTGGACAGACCCAAATAATGAGCGAATAGAACAACAAGGTAATTTCTATTATGGCATCCATTATATATATTGTTGCCACTTTATTGCCCATAAAGACGAACCATTTTGTCTTAAAATTATGTCGAAAATTTAGTATCATTTCGTCCGTGCTGCTCCAATGTTTTTCCTGTATACAGTGCTATACCGAGAAGCTAATGCTTGCCAGTGGCATCACTAAGCCACATTCCATTCACACAAAACTACAAAATTCATGTTCATGTAGGCTTTATATCCATGAATCCAATGTGCACGCCTGACCACACAAGCAGAAATTTACTCAGCGAACTGAAAGGGTTATATCCGAGTGTGGGCGATATAAAGTGAAGGAAGGGTGTATTTAAGGTCTATGCACTGTGGAACTAGAGGTTACCACTCCAGCAAATAACATTAAGCTATTCATCAGGTGTTCATGATTCCATGCATTTACCGAGGTATTCAGCTTTACTATTTTACATGATGAGAAATTAATTACATTAAAGTGTGGGGGATCTGAGACCGTGCGACTGTAAAATGTATAGACTTTGTTTTTTTAACAGAATTATACAGTCAACAGTATTTCCATCACATAACAGCATACAAAGTGCGATAACATTAATTTGTGGCATTATTTGCTTGAAGAGTTTGTGTGTCTTAAACTAAAGGAACACTATAATCACGTCAGCAATGAGACTGTTTCCCAACAGCCTTTTGAAACGAGTCTGTGGAGAAGCAAAGGGAAATTCATAACGAATGGATTTTTTTAACTGGTACGATATAAGCTGTGTTCTTTTGTGTCCGTGAAACAGGGCAGAACAAAAGATACACAAAAGAATTCCTCATACATTTTCATAGAAGAAGGGAACAGTAAAAAAATTCACTTCAATCGACAGAACAATTTGTTCTCTCCAGTATATGGGAGTTCTAGAACAAGGTACAAAATAGAACACAGCTACAGTTTTATTCTCTCAATCGCTAAAAGATGATCCAAACTCACATTTAAATAGTATGCTTGTAGCGACACTTTTGTTCCAGACTGTACATTCGATAGTTTTCAAAAACCGCTGTAATCACTGCAAATAAATTCTGGCAAAAGTAGTTTGATATATTTTGCTGATGATAAAAGGTAGGCTCTGGAATTTTATAAAAAAAACCTGTTTTTGTTTTAACGTGAACTGAAATTGTATATAGAGATAGAGACTGACGACAGAAATTTTAAGAAAAAAATAGAAGTAATCCATTCAAGACGAAATTTAAAATAAAAAAAAAAGTTATCTGAAAAGAATTTCACGTGGCAATCAACAAGGCAGATGTTATAGATGTTAATTTCTCATGACCCATACATGCTCTTAATTACAGAGATTTCCTCTGCTTAGAGTAGTCTTAACGGGCTGACAACCAGTTACCCAACGAATGCTTTCAGCCGATAACACCTCATTGTAGCTATCGTCACGGTGACCATCAAGTCTTCATCTAAATTGTAGCAGTCCTTCCACATCTAAATTATATCTGTCCTCACTGAGTCGTCAAGTCTACATGGGGTCGATTTGATTCTCATTCCTACATCAATTGGATCAGCATTACAGAGTCTATAACGCGCTACCAATCGCTAGCAAGTCGTCAAAGGTCTGCAGTCCATCTGCTGGTCAATTACGGACTATAGTCTTAATCATTGGCGTAACTAGGTAGGGGCCAGGGTGGACAACCTAGAATGCGGACTGGACCCCCCAGGAAATTATGAAAATTCTCAAAAAAGATTCGTTAATTCGTACAATCTTAGACCTAATTAAGTTGAATCCGTTCGAATCGGAATCGAAAAGGCTTTAACGAGTTCTTTTCTTCAAGAAAACATGTTAAAATCTTTTTAAAATTTTGAAAAACTGTTCTGAGATTGCTCTGATTCTGATGCAAAACTATTTTGACAGTTTGTGCGGAAATTTTAATTGATAACCTTTGATATCAATGAAACTTTGAAAATTTCATAAAACTTTGTTTAATTTTCCGGAAAAAAATCTTTTTTTAAACTCTTTCGATTCAAATCTCAACGGATTCAGTAATTTCTTCTTCATAAGGTAGAAATAGCTGACCATTAAAAACTTCAGTAATATTTTTATTACATTACATTATGGAATGAAACTATATTAGCACTTCAGACAATAAATACTTCGGTAAACCGAGAAATTCAAAGAAAAACATTAAATTTGTCTAGAGCTTCCTCGAGCCTCGAAAAGGAGAAGGCAACCCTCTCTCCGCAGAACAGGGCAAAACAAAAGATACACTAATAACGCCTCATACATTTTCATAGAAGATTTATAAATGAATCAGACAGTACAAATACAGGGTTTTCCAATAAGAGGTGTTATTTTAATTAGACCGCTATTTCGGTAGATGTCAGTTTTGGACATTTGACAAGTAGAAACTACGCCATTTATAAAATTGGAACGATACACGATTTAACAACGCATTGAAATTATTAAAATTCACTATAACAAGTAAAAAAGCTAGAATTGGTCTAAGACCAATTCTTAGGATACCCTAGATGAATGCCCGTATTAAATTTCATATGGTCACCGATCTATTCAAGTATTGATTTTGAAGTTGTTTTTCGCATATATTTCTAGAACGGTTTGTCGCATAGACAAAATGATTATAACCAATTTTATAGGATTTCGTATTCTGCAGAAGTTTTTAGTACCATAAAAATGTCTTGGACTGATCGTTTTCAAAGTATACGTAAAAAACCGAAATTTTTATATGGCAACACCAAGAAAGAGTTGCCCGATTTAGTCCATTTTTGACATTTTATTTGCTAATGTAGTAAAAACATCATGTGCGAAATTTCAGCTCTCTACGTCGACGCGTTCTCAGGCAGTGTCCAAATATATAGCGGAAAACGAAATTTTTATATGGCAACCCCACGAAGGAGTTGCCCGATTTGGCTCATTTTCGAACTTAATTTTACTTTTTTTTTTAAAAGTCTGTGTACAAAATTTCAGCTCTCTAAGTGTACGCGTTCTCAAGTTATCGTGCGCACAGACGGACGGACGGACGGACGGACATGCAAAAATCGAAATAACTTTTAATATTATGAATGGGTGTCCAATCCATTTTGCTCTACCATCATTATTTCGAGGTGTTACAAACGGAATGACAAACTTAGTATACCCCTATGATTTCATCTAGGGTATAAAAATGGTGAAAATGTGGCAGAGACGGTTCGTAAAACTCGAACATTTTTGGGTCGTCGTGAAGCACCTTGTCGGACCGCAATACAGAAATTGGTAGAAAAATTCGAGCTGTCGGGACAAGTTAGTGATGTGAACAATAAAACCCGTGCACGTCGCTCAAGGACAGCCGAGAATATTGCTGCTATAGCCAAAAGTGTTGAAGAAAACCCAGGTTTGTCCATTTCTCGTCGTTCTTTCGAATTAGGCATTCCACAAACGTCATTACACCGTATTTTGCATAAAGATTTGGGTCTTAAGGCTTATAAAGTTCAGTTAACACAAGAACTCAAGCCGGCCGATCATCAACAACGTCGCGTCTTTGCTGATTGGGCCCTTGAAATGCATGAAAATGACACGGAATTCCATCGAAAACTCATCTTAAGTGATGAGGCCCATTTCCACCTCGATGGCTTCGTCAACAAGCAAAATTGTCGCATCTGGGGCTCGGAAAACTCAAGACTTATTGTTGAAAAGCCTCTCTATCCTCAACGTGTGACTGTTTGGTGCGGTTTATGGTTTTTCGAAAATGCGACTGGAGCAACAGTTACGGTGAATGGATTGCGCTATCGCAAGATGATTAATGATTTTTTATGGCCGGAATTGGATGGTATTGATCTGGACAACGTTTACTTTCAACAAGACGGCGCTACGTGCCATACAAGCAACGAAACCATTGATCTTTTACGGGAAAAGTTTCCGGACCGTGTTATCTCTCGAAGAGGTGATCACAATTTAGTTGAAGCAGATGAAGACATTAATTCTGCCCTACTTCTCTTTTGGAAATTCTATCCTTCCCTAATCACATAGTGAATGTGCTCGGAGAGTTCAGGTAGCTTTCAATGATTGCACTCCTTTAATTTTTGATTAAGAAGATTTGACCAAGCTCGTCCTTATAGTAGTCTCCTACTCTCATGCTTTCTAGATAATTACTTAAAGCGTAAAGTTTTAATTCTGCTCTTTGTTATTTTTTTAAATAACAATGAGCCGGAGTATCTTCGGGAATTTTTCCGGTTTCAGGTCTCTAATTGAATTAAAATTCATACCTAAATGTTTAAAAAATATTGATGTGTTATTTGTTTAGTTGACATATTTTTATGATTGTCAGATGTAGATAGGCTCCATTTTTCTTGTTGGTCCGAGCCTCATTTATGTTCTCTCAGGCCCTGTGTACATATGTATCCAAAAATCCATGTTTTCATCGCCTGCTATAACTATTCATCCATAATTTGATTTAATGTCATAGTGATGTGATGACAATATGATGATTACTTGCAACACATCTAAAACTGAGTACATCTTCCACTGTACTTCTCAACCTACGATTAATAGCCATTTAGCCAATCAGACGGGTTATTAAATCTAGTGATACCCAGATTTCTTTGTGTATCCTCTTACGTTTGCAGTATATCCCACCCACAGTAAATTGGAAGGCATTACAAAAGTCTATAAAACAGGTCACCATTGCCTTTGGTGACACGGCCATGCCTTGACTTCCAATTTTCAAGGTATGTTCTATTGGTGCCTATTTAAGGTTTTATTTACCAATTAACAACACGATGTGAATAGAATTGAAGACATTATTTATTCGCTTGGCTAACTCATCATTAGTATCCACTTCAGACTGTTCTGTGGGAGAATAACATTACACGATAGTCATGTTTCGTAGTCTGGTAGGTCTAGGCAGTAATAAATTGAAAACCTAGAGACCAACTATTATTTCTAAAGTCAAGTTTCTTTACTATGTATCAAGCAAACACCGCACTTCTATATGAGCCCAAAACCACTTATGACAACCATGAACACTTAATACTCTTTATAATTAATTTTGCCGACCCGATGATATGTCAGTATAGATTCAATGCCGTAGGCCTTTAAATCGTTTCTTACGAAATGGTTCCCATTCAAAACCAAACAGCAAAAATTAATAAGTTTCATCGCGTCCGTTAGTAATCAAAAGCTTTTACCAAAAATTCATTTTCTTTAAAGTGGTTCGAATAAAATCTAACCGAAGGATCGCTAAATGAATTTATAGCAAACAACGTCTGTTTCCATCTCAAATCTGGAATATTGTTTGCTTTTGGCCAACTTCCAGTCTCTACATTTCACCAAAATCTCGAACTATCATTCTAAATGATAAACCAACTCCTACAGGTTCCAACAACATCTCCAGCAAAGCACTGACAGTTTGTTCACGCAATCAGATGACATCGATTTTTTCATTATCGATTATCTGATTATTTCCATTATCCCGATGAATACGCGCCTATCTCCTCGGTTCGCGTTGACTTTATTGATTATGTTAATGAAGGCTAATAACAAATTTTCATAAAAGAATTTCGAAGCGTATACCAGTAAATAAAACTTCTCTTCCTCATCGACCGAAACATGTCAGTTTACAACAAATTGAATTTTGTAAAACGTTCTGGTAATTGATGCTTTCAATTTTCAATGGAATTTAAAAAAGCTATTAACTTGTGCTTCACAGTTCCTTTTCAACTTCTCCATCATTTCTGCTTGAACAGAAAAACTAATTAATGAAGCTTCAAGATATAGACAGCACTCAAAAAGCTTATAGAGTACAATTTTAATATGAATTTTCTCTTTTCAGGATTAGCTGCATCCTGTGAAACCTTGCTGCTCTCTGAGATGTCGGTGGCACGTATAATACCCTTCATCTTGAATGCTGGCCAAGGACATAGTAACACTTTAACGAGCGATCATAACGGAACAAGAGAAATTAGCTATAAATTCTATATCCCCCGGAACGTGGGTATTGTCACGGCCCGAATAACGCTGGGAAGTGTATGTTTAACATGTCCAGACATCGGCGTTTATGTCCAAGCAAATGCACTTCCCAGTGAACATAATTACGTACATAGCACAATAATAAACCCGAACCGGACAGGAGAAATATCCTTCGAGTTTTATGTTCAATCAGGAACATGGCACTTTATAGATTTAAGATTCCAGAGGGATCCAGTAACAACAACAACAACAGTAGCAGAAGGAACAGCAACAGCAATACTAAATCGAACTCAGGATGAGTCAACGGTGAAGAGCAATGCTAATACCAGCAGCATTAGCAGCAACAATGCTAACAGCACTTGGCATGAATTGGAGTTTTCAATCCAAATGGACTTCCATCCAGAGGATGAGCCCGAAAATATTGAACCGGAAAGACCAGTTCTATTCCGAGATATCGAATTTTATCCACTTCTCCGACAAACTTACCGGGAATTCTTTATGTTCGATTATGACCTTCTGCCAGATGTCAACGGTACAGTTCCATTCCTCTTAAATCTAACAGCAGGCACACCTGTCGGCTTCCGATTTGATGTGGGCGATGTGTATGATATTGGAGGTACCCTCAGTTTTGCTGTTTCATTGAAACAAGATATCAAAGGAAATGACGTGCCATCATCATCATCATCTGAGGAAAAGGGTATTTTCCCTGAGAAGTTTGTTGATAGAACTACTGACGGTTATGAGACTTCTGAAACACCCATTGGGCGAAGTAATCAAACAATCATTGTATGTATGCGACTGGGAGAGCCAGGTGAACCTACGTGGCCAGATAAATGTCAGTATGGTGGAAAACTACTTCCGGCATCTGGAATTGTTAATAACAGTGATTCGGATACAAGTTCTGGATTAATTCATGTCCCATTTCCTGAAAGTGGGCAATGGTATATCACAATGGGTCTATTCTGTCATGGAGCAGAAACGGCTGCCCGAGTCACTATCATTGACAGTGTAAAAGAATTCATTAAGAAATATTCTAAGATGCTCAGTCACATGAAGCCACCTTGTTCCTGTACAAATTTTACCAACTACTATAGAAATTGTATCGAGGATCGAAAATGCTTGATGCAAATGAACGAGACGGAAACATTGAAGATCAAGGAATGCTTGATGGATTCAAAATGTACCGCAAATCATCATGATATGACGAAAAAGTTCGAAATTCATCATAAATTCGCAACTGAACAAAGTGTAGCTACTGAAGGATGTAATACATCGGTGGTCTTTGCAATATCGTCGAGTCCATGTGTAGCAGGCCGATGCGGACGATATGGACGATGCTATCATTATATGTCTGGTGGATTCGTGTTCTCCACTTGTCTATGCATGAAAGGCTATCGTGGCTGGGATTGTACTGAGGATTCTCAAGTTCCATCAAGTTTCTCTATATTGATTGCATCTCTACTATTAACTTTAAGCAATCTCCTATTCATTCCAAGCATTTACTTTGCTATTCGTCGCAAGTACCACACGGAATCTGTGATATACTTCTTCGCAATGTTCTTTTCAATATTCTATCATGCCTGTGATTCTGGTGAAGATGAATACAGTTTTTGTCTCGTGAAAATTGGTGTTTTGCAATTCTGTGATTTTTATTGTGGTCTTTTAGCGATTTGGGTAACTCTTGTTGCAATGGCCCACATTCGACAGCAATTTGTGTCAGTACTACATATGTTTGGCGCAATTATTCTAGCCTTTGGCACAGAGCTTAATAAACAATCACTTTGGGTATTTTTAGCTCCAGCACTAACTGGGATTTGTATAATATCAACTAGCTGGGGTATGCGATGTAGAAAAACACGAAAATGGTTTCCGTCACGAAAATACCTAACCATTTATATGCCAATCGGAAGTACTCTCGCAATGGTTGGACTTGTCTGCTATGCATTTCTACAAACAAAACAAAACTATCACATCGTCCATTCAGTATGGCATATGGTGATGGCCCTTAGTCTTTTATGCCTCCTGCCAAGTCGTAATTCATTTTTGCCAAAATGCTAGCATCAGGCTTTAACTAGAGAGTTCCTACTTATCGAACAGGACTTTTACATATAGAATCATCCCAGCGACGACTAAGTCACGGTGTTAACTTATACCTTATTACCATAATGTAGTTAATTTCATGACAAAAAAAAACACTAATTAAGGACAATGCTCAATTCACTAAAGAGAAAAAAAATAAATAAACAGGACAACAACCAAATTCACAACGCCTTACTAGATCACTTAATGAAATTTATAAGATTTAATTAAACAAAAGGAAAACTATGTTAGATGAGATGAATATAGAGCAAATCTTAGATAAGGGAATAATCCAAGTAAAATAAGGAGACATCATTATTAAGTACTACGACTTTTGAGGCTCAATATTTGCTCGTGTCGCTATTTTTCGATGTACACACACTTTGTCAACTCCGTTAGATTTAAGATGTCGCGCTGCACATACACACCGACTACCAAAATGAAAATAATATTTACGTAATGTTCCTTGGAATTTTTATTGTTGTTGTTATAGTGTTGCTCAATTCAATTTGCTTTTGTATGTATTTATAAGGACAAATATTAATTTTTAAGTTTTATACTTGACTTTAGATACGTTCCTTACACACTAACCCCAGAACTGGTTCAGTTAAATATCCAAAATTGACTTAACCAATCCGGTATCTCATTTTCATCACCATGGAAACGTTAAAACACTCTTAAGCCCTTAAGAACCGTTAATCTTGTCATATTCTAACATAATTTAGACTTGTTTATTTGCAATCGAAGAAAATTGTACGATTTCTCCATAGAATTAAAAACAAAATCAGGAGAGTGACATCTATTGGTGAGAGATGAAATTAAAACGCTCTTTAGCTAGAGTTTAATGAGCCAATTTTTAAATGTTGTTTTATATGTAAATATAACTGAACCAGTTCAGCAAGTCGGTGAACAAGAGAAGCCGGTTAACAGGTATCTTTCATTCCTCCGGATTCATATAGCGAAAAAAAAGATGTAGATGAAATCAAATAAAATATTTATTTATGGACAATGTATACATCTTTTCTTAGACATTAAATCAATCGGTGCTAGATAAGAGACTCTCAATTACGAGCAACCCAATTTACACATTTCCCCTTGTAGTATTCCTGTATTAGATAAGCATAAGGTGAAAAAAAATGCACCTATTAAATCTGAATTCATTTATCAGAACTTCAACTAAGCTGAAAATTCACTACCAATGTTGCTTAAGCAATAAAGTCACGTGATTTGTGTGTTTTTAGTAGGTAATGAGAAGGTTAAGTTTACAATGTTTTTTTTTTTAGTTCTAAAGTAATCTATAAATCTGGGAAGCTTGAAACAAGATAACATTTTTATATAGTTTCCTTTAATGAGCCTTGGGAATCGAAACAGGATATCATTGATCAAAAAATGTTTTCTACTTTCGAGCCAGTTGATGTAAAACCGTAGATGTAGGAACCGTTATTAATTTATGTTAATTATTCTTAGACAATTTAAATTAAATAATGTCCAAAATAAAATATTATATGGAAGAGAATCTCTACAAGACGAAATCGAAGCGAACTTTGAATAAATTTGGTATCAAGAATTTTTAAATTCCATACATACATAACTTTACAAAATAAATTTCATAAACCAAATAAAAAATTCTTTATACAGTTCCGTGGCATACATTCACAGCAGAGGTAGAGAATAAAATTGTAGAATGGCTAATATATCTAACTATTCTGAAGGTTAGCCAAATGTAAGTGAAATATTAAAGTCATAGTCAAAAAAGGATAGAATTCCGATTGCAAATCCTTTTAAAAATAATATAATTTGCCGTAAATGGTATAAAATCTGATGTCTTCCACAAGGAAGTCAGAGACTATTATGTACTGATGAAAACTGAAGGCATCGCAAAGCAAAACCAGAAGATGATCCGCAAAAAAAAGGCACATCCACAGATTGAAGTGTAGGAAAGGAATCTTATTCAAGTTGGATGACATTGGTAATATTTGAATAAGAATTATATAAAGAATATATTTTATGGAAATTTGAACGAAAAAAATATAAAATTTCCCTTAAACATTTTTGTGAACGCCCATAAAACTTAATTATATGTTTTCCCTATTTTCAATGTTGTGAGATAAACATGAGATAATATATATATTTCAGCCTAACTCACCGAGAGTAAGGCCTGAATTACAATTACAACTGATCTGTCGACTGCGACATGATTTTAAGCCAAAGTCGACGTTGAGGTTTGTAATTAACTTAAAGCTTGAACAAATCAGAAGTCCCGACTTCTGTGATTGAACTGAAGTTGGGCGCAGCCAACACCAAATTTGCACTTTGAGCAAAGTTTAGTTTCAGTCGCAGTCACAGTCGACGTAGTCGAAGTTGCAATTTTTCTGATTGAAGAAAACATAAATTAAAAAGATTACTCGATGTGAACCTTAACCAATACTCCAAACAGTAATTTGTACCTTTATAAACCCGGAGACAGGTTTCTAATGACTTTCATCATAGACAACATATTAAACTGTACTAGTATTATGTTATGTTGTCTGTTCTTTCTAAGGATACACACAATGTATCGATACATCGATGTTTCTAAAAAATATCCGATGTTTTGACATCGATTTTCGTCCTTAGAAACATCGCCAAAATCAATATTTCATATTTGATACATCGATAAATGGTATGGCATTGAATAAATAAATAAAAAAAAAATAAATAAATAAGGAAACGGCATATCGGAAGAAAACCTAAACCACTCAGCGAACTGTATTAGTGTGCTGTGTTTGTATTAGTTTCGTCATGGCAGTAATGAATTCATGACATTTTGAAAGGGGACATTTTTTATAATTCAAATTGCTATGTAAAATAAACAAATTTTTAGTGCCCCCTTATTTTGAGATATATTTTTTGACGTTGCCTTTCATAATTTAATGCACTTCTCACAATGAAATGTCAGAAATCAAGCAGAATTGTCAAATAATGCACAGCCCTCTTGTCATTTCCACCCCCCGATCAAAGGGTCGGACTGTCATTGAATTGCTTAAACACGCACACTATATTCGCACGATACCTAGCTTCTTTATTAGTTATTTATTCAATGCTCGAGGGTTTAGAAATTGTGGAATTACAGTAACACAGCGTATTCATGCCTGGGGGTTGATTCTAATCTTTTGTCGTACTAATGTCAGAATATACGACATAATGAAATGATCTTTTCCATTGCTTTTTTTTTTTGTTATTATTCAACTCAGCAAGCCTTGCATTACATAAAATGAACTGAAAATGATACTTCACATTCCAAGTTCAAAAATATTGTGAGTTGGTGTAGAATATCAATTTACTATAGTTCATCATTTTTGTCACAACCTCGGAAGCAGCTGACTAATTGTCATACTTTTAGGCGTATATTGCGACTTTTATTCATTGAAAATTCATTTTAGTTTATTTTGTGGTTGATGAAAATGATAAATCAAAATGAATATGGCGAATATAAAAGTACGACAAATTTGTGGTGAAATGTCAAAATATGTGGTGACAAAAATATACGCCTAAGCTACGACAAAAGATCAGAATCACCATCTTGATCATCATATGTGATACATGTAAAACATCAAAGCAACCGCATAAACAAAGCCGAATGCCAACACATATCACTTCAACTTTTTAAGTAAGAATGACAATAATTTTCCCACTAGGCTTTTCAGTTTTAGCGAAATTACTCTTGCAAAAAATTTTTACATAACGATCATTCTGATTGGCTCCACTGAATAATTTTTACTGCATTAATATCTATATAGCCTAAATGGTTCTAAGCATTTATGATGTGATTAATTATGCGAAATACTTCGAAAAGGAATGTACAATGATTACTACAGTTACTTTCAGTTTTACATAAAATGTTATGAGAAGATAATTCCTTTCCTAATGAAAATATGGATATTTTTAAGAATTTTATTTTATTTTTAAATTATGCACCTATTCCCTGTCAACGAGTAGTCTCGTACTCTTGCGGGAAACACCTTTCCTTATAGCTGCTGTTACAATCATTGTTCGTTATCTTATTTTATTGGCAATAAACAATTCGATCTGTGGAGTGATCATAACCGAATTGCTAAAAACCATTTTACTTTCGCGAGAAGGAGGAGCGGAGTCAGAGATATCTCGGCTGTGGCAAAATACATATAAAGGAATCCCATCCTAATTTGTCTAAAATAGCACCAAAATATTTTTCCATCGTAGCAACCTCCATTCGGTTAGAAAAACTCTTCTCAAAGGCGGGTCAAATACTTTATTAACATAGAAATCGCCTAAACGGAAAAAAGTTGTCCAAACTAAACTTTTATTTATGAACAGTCTTAATGAAAATTATTGGGATACTGGGGTATTTTGGGGTATGTTTCTTTTTTACTTTCTAAAATTATGTAGTATTACTATAAGAAATCATGAATTAATTTTGTGTTTTATTTCCAGCAGTTGTAACATGATTTGCACTGAACTTTGCTTTGTCGGATTAATTAAAAAGTTTTTATTTTCAAATAAATTTATTTGGGAAGCATTTTAGCAATTCGTTCCATCAAGGTATCAAAATATCGATGTTTTAACAACATCGACTTTTTTTTTAATTTTGTGCATCCCTAGCGCTTTCATACTTGCGGACTTTGTCCTTTCAATGCCGACACAATTGATCATTCCAAGTGTTTTTTTGCAAATGCAGTAGCTGACTGAATATTCCACAAGCAAAAAAAAAAAATAGAGATCAAAGTAAAAAAAAGGTAAGAAAATCGGAAATATTTAGTTTACACAACCATAACTCCGTTAGAAAGAGGGGTACGGGGCTGGTTGAACAGTCGTTGGAAAGGCCATGAAGTTCTGAATACAATCAGCTTTATATGTAAGCCCTGCATTTTTAAAGATACAGAGTGTTTTGGGAAAACCTAGCATAATTTCTTAATCACCTTGTAACTCCGAAACGGCTCTAAGTGAATACTATCACCTCCCGCTCTATGGACCACCATGGAGAAAACACCCTGTATATTGCCCTACAGATGCTCTATGGAAATTGTAAGCGACCGAATACTTGAGTACTTGACTTGAAATCCACGGTTGATTGAATTAATTCCAATTACTTGACTTGAATTTTTCTTGAATTTATTTTCCAATTACTTAAGCTGAAATTTACGCATTGAATGAGCGTTTTCATGATATTTTGATTATTTCAAACTGAGACAACTTACAACTAGATGTGCAAAACTCCATATAAACCCGGAACACTTTTTGAAATCTCTTTAACGTTTTATTCAATCAAAGAAAGCAATCGTTGCGAAGAATTTATGTGGCATAATACAGAAAGAGAGAGAGAGAATGTGTAGAGCTTTCTATTAGTTGGACAGCGTTTTTATGAGGTTTTGCACATCTAGATGTAAGTTGTCTCAGCTTCAAGCAAGCATACTTCAAGTATACTTCAAGTATTTATGTAAACGTACTGAAAATCTCCATAATTTTGGTGAATCTAAAATCATCGCATAAGATATCTCGAAAGTCTTTGATATAGTCTAACATCCTGCTCTTTTAGCTAAACTTCAGACATTACGTCTAGACTCTTTTTTTCTGAAAATTCGATTGAAAATTTTCTCCCTCGTCGTTGAATTCCATTTATATTGGGCGGAGTTACTTCTAACGGTTTTATAATCAATGCCGGTGTACCGCAAGACTCTATGCTCTCTCCTAATCTCTTCCTTATTTTTAATAATGATCTGCTTACTTTCACCTGAGACAACTTACAACTAGATATGAGAATCTCCATATAAACCCGGATCACTTTTTGAAAGCTCTTTAACTTTTTTTCAACCAAAGAAAGCTATCTTTGCGAAAAATTTATGTGGCATAATACAGCAAAAGAGAGAGAGAGAGAATGTGTAGAGCTTTCTATTAGAGGGCCATCAGCTCGTTTTACTTGGACCGCGGTTTTATGAGGTTTTGCACATCTAGATGTAAGCTGTCTCAGCTCTCACTTTCAATCCAATTCATAGACGATTTCACGTACTCGTTCGACTCTATAGCTGATTCCTGCAGGAATTTTATAACTGGCAAACGAAGCTAAATGTTCAGTTCACTAAACTATGACCTACAACAATACTCGCTTGGGGCAAAGCGAATCGGTTCGTGTTTAATGCCTCCAAAATGCAATGTTGTCTGCTATCACTCAAACGTACTCCAACATCCGCTCAACCCATTTCTGTCAAAGGAGAAAATATCGCGAACTCGCCATCGCTTAACATCTAATGCATTGAAATATCAAATAATCTTAGTTGGTCTGATCACATTTTTCGTATTGCCAAGAACGCGATGAAATGCCTAGGCTTCTTGCAAAAATGCAAAAAATAATTTTTCTCCAACAGAATTGGAGCGAATCTACAAATCTCATATCAGGCCTAGATTAGATTATAATTCCCATATTTGGGCAGGGGCTGATCGTACTATGCATTGTCCGCGTTAGACAAAGTCCAAAAGAAGGTCTTCCAACTTATGAGTAATGACATATCCAACTATTGATTTCCTAGGGCACTGGCGTAATGTCAGCTGTCGATCCCTCTTTCATTGCTACTACTCTCTATTGCCTTGACAGAATCTCTAACCTGATCCCTTTGTCGAATTCTTCCTATATGCACCGCTCTCTAATCCGGGCTCACCCTCACACCCTTGAAATAAGCAGAACATTACGAATGCGTAATGCACATCGCCACCTCCTTGACTCAACCTAATAATCCTTAATTTCCCATCCCTTCTTTCTTTACTACCAAGGCTGCGCTACGGCATAATAGGGTATCCTTTGAGCTTTAGCGACATCATAAAAAAAGGTAAAATTATTAAAAATCAAAACTCCAAGTAGATTTATAAAGAGCTTACTCCCGAATAAATGAAAAAAAAAACAAAAGTAATTTTTTATCAAATTAAAAATTAATTTCCTTTGAAGGAGTTTAAAAACAATTGAGGTCTCCTTTAAAGCGGCACAAATAATTATTTTGGAATAAAATGAACTCGAAGATTTGCCTAAAAGTAACATTTTTCTTGAGCACTGTTTATGTCTTGAGCGGGGAAAATATTGCCAGCATACCAATAATCTTTTTTCCTTATACCAAAGTTGAGTTTTCGGATTTTCTAATAATTAAAAAGGAGCAAAGAAAAGTAGAACACGGAAGATTCTCATCCAAACAAGGTGTATGAAATCACGGATGTCAGGTATATAATTATGTTTGTATAGGTATACTTGTCAATTCGAGCTAAGTAAAGTGTACAATAAAACTAAAGTTCATGTTTGTTAAATACATATCCAAAAAGCAAACAATCACAGCTAAATGAAAAGCGAAATATTGTCAAAGCTTTATAGTTCGACAATAAACCGGATATGCATCAATTGAACGACGCCACATTCATTTTCCTGCCACGAACGCTATTTAGTTTGGGGAAACACATTACTGTCATAGGTGAAGTGATGCAAGAACCTTAATTAATCGTAAACAATTGTCGATAAACACTAGAAACAACAGACACTGTATCACAGGAATTCATGAGTTGACTCAGGACAATACTTAAAGTTGTAGCTTTATTGACATTAGGCACTAGGCATTGAAACATTGTTAAAATCTGCTGGTGGAATTCAAATTAGATATTCAAATTTTATACAGTAGGACTATTCAGGATTTAATTTTATTTTATTTTATTTATTTTTTTATGTTCAGTGCAGTATTCAAGAAGACAGATCAGTTTGCTTATGTAGTGGTCATTATCAGCATATGTATATATGGATCTGTAGGTAAATTTCGAACTAAATCCGGTAGGTAATAAATTTATTATTATTGTTGATTCCGACTCGTTTGCATCTAACAGAAGTCATTTACTAGAGCCCCAAGTGAACTACTAAAAATGAGCTGGCTTAAACCGTGCCATTTAGAACTAGTTTTACGTAAATCGATCTATGTACATAGAACTAATATGAAATAATCTGCATATGTCGAACAAGTACTTTAAGTCGGTATCTCGAATTGCGGTATTGACCTAACGAAATTGGTATTATATGTAGACATGACTTCACATAAGGAATTGTTTAAAAACTTGAATGTCTATGTTCATTAATAGAGAGAATTTTTATTTTATTTTAATTAAAATGAGTGGAATTAAGAAGGAAAAGGTTCGACTGGTCAGAGGGAGAGACAAACTCCCTTATGGACTTATAACAGCACTGATTATTTCTTCTTTCACTGAGAAAATTATATTCGAATCCGTATTTGATTTCAACGCGTCAAATCCCTGGCATGCCCGACGGTAATCTGATATACGCTGTTTTTCCTGTCCAACTTCTTCCAATACTTTTACTGTTTTACCTCATCCAAGCGTACACCATATTCATCTTTTGTATCGCATTCATTCAGTATTCCTTTTTTTCACTCATTAAATATCTTTGAACTACCTAAGATAATTAGGGCGCGCTAGTGCAATAAACTACCTAAACTCAAATCATTCCGCCGTCTCGTAAAACATGCCATTTACCTTTCTCTCAAATTCAATCATTACCAAGCCTTGTTAATTCATTCATCATTGTGCTGAAAAATGTCTTATTCTCATGTAAAGCATATGCGGATGACATCCCTCTGCTCATCTGAAGGCAGAGCATGGCTGCCGCATGTGCCTTCATGCAACGAGACCTCAATATTGTTGTTCACCCATGACAATGAATCCTACAAAGACCAGCTTGGTGCTCTTCTCCAAGAGACGTAAACTTGTTCCTCCAAAGCTCTTTGGACACACTCTGCAACTGTCTCCCCATGTCAAGCACCCCGGAGTCTACCTTGACTCGAGGTTGCCGTGTGGATTTCATGTAGCGGAAAAAATTAATGCGGTTATGAGGATCTTCACTGCTGCACATGAGGCATAAGACCGAGTATAATGCACTGGATGTACACCTCGATCGTAAGACCCAAGCTCACATATATCTCTTGTGTATGGTGGCCGAGGACGCTAGTGAGGACTGTGAGCCGGAAGCTGACGGGTCTGCAAGGGCTTGCTTGCCTGTAAATTTCAGGCTCCATGCGATTTACGCCTAGTGCTGCCTTTGAAGTCTTACTTAATCTGCCACCCCTGGATCTTGTCATTCAAGGAGATGACAAAAGGTCTTTGTGCAGATTGCGCCCATGGGGATGTTGGGAGGACGGCTGAACTGACTCTTTCCATTGATCTTTGGCATGTGGGCTGGAACGCGAAAACTCTCCAGCCCGTATGGCACTTGATGCGATGGTACCAAAGCTTCGTTTTAGGCGTCGCTTCTCTATGAATTTTCCTGAAAGGGAATTGTGCCTTATCGAGCCTTCCCCGGTCCGCTCTAAATAATTTCACAACCGGCTGTCTCACAAATAAGGGAAGTGGTGCGGGTGTTTACTTTCTTGAACCTGATATTTGGTTGGAGTACTCACTTGGAAGGCACACCACTATCTTCCAGGCTGAACTATCGCAATGACAGCGAAGATAGCCCTTGCTATGGAGATCAATGGAAAGGACATGGCTATCCTTTCGGATAGTCGGGCAGCCTTGATGGCTCTGAGTGACCCTCGGATAACATCTAAGCTACTGGGGGACTGCATATCCTCCGTGGGTAAGTTATGCATTCCCAACAAGGTGTCCCTTCCCTACCTAAAAAAACGGGGGAAACGCATGCTCAGCTGCATACATTAGAAACAGCTGAGAAAGTCCGACTAAGAGCACGACTAAAAGCGTTTTCGGTGGGAGCCACCGCAGTATTTTAAACCCTACATCTTCTTGACCCGCTCTCTATGTTTATTTATACTACACGCCTGTACTGAGCTCTCACAACAGTCGCAAAAGATTCAAACACAACCAGAATTTGACTACGCTAAATTTGGCTTATCACACTTCCTCTATTCTCATATTCTACGCACTCTGGTGCTCTGTTCCTCGGTTCGGAGCCCACCGTAGGCGTTGCTAGTGGTTCTCCCATCAAGCAAATGCTCTTATTAAGTATCAGTGGAGATGGGCGAACCTGAGTCCCTGCAGGAGCGCAAAATATATTCTTGATGGGTCCAATAGGAATTTCTCTGATTTTCTCTTGGAGCTCGGAAGAAAATAATGTAGAATTGTGGTTGGCATCATTACCTGCCACAGCTCGCTTCACGCTCATCTAACAAGGATGGGAGTTGTTTACACCCCTGACTATCTGTCCTGCCTGGAAGTACAGCCTGAGACAACCGAACAATTTCTTTGTGCTTACCCGGAGCAGGCTGGATACGCTAGGGTCCTTCCGCCAATCTGTAGATGAGCTGAAAAACCTACCACACCAATACAGGCTGCGCTTCATTAAGAGGACAGGAAGGTTTTGGTGAAAGGGTTTCTAGCAGGATAGCAGAATGAGCTACCATGGTCTCCGTGCTTGGAATCTATCGTCCCCCTGCCTATAAAAACAATATAAAAAAAGCCTTCTATCACACAGGGAGAAGACATTCGTCACCAGATGTCTTTTGAGTAATTATATAGAATCTTTTGAGAAAGTATTTCGTCTTAAATGGATAGTAAAATTTTTTTGAAATTTTCTTCTATGTTCCATTCTCTTGTGCATACGGTGTAAAAGCAAACTAAAAATATTATTTCACATTTTTCTCGTGAAGTAGTGCCGATCTGACAAATTTGACAACTGTCAAAGCTTTAATACGAGTGGACTTACGTAAAACTAGTTCTAAATAGCTCTGGTCTAAATGTGTTCAAAGAATAATATAATGATTCACACTATCAAAAGCTTTTGACAAGTTTAAAACTTGTAAAATTCAGATTGTCCTGATTTAATGCCTTTCTTAAATCAGAGGTAACTTGTCACGTGTAAATGCAGTGGCGCACTAAGGGGCTCGAGAAGTCCTCTTTAGTTAAATCCCAAATAAGGCCAAAATATGTTCAATAAGCAAGAAACAGTTTGCAATTGGAGGCCCCCGTACGTATGCTAAATATACGAGTATACCTACCTATTATTAAGGTATAGCAATTTACAATATCTCAATAGCATATCTCTCTATCTAGTTATAGTGATTATAAGTATTTATTGCATATTTCGATCTCCTGATTTTTAAAAAGCATTTCACTACTGGACCTGACCTTTGAAAAAAAATTGAGACTTCGGTTTTCGCTAAGCTAACTGAAAGTTTCCATAGCTTGCAAAAATTTTCCAACTTACTTATCAGTTTCTAGAGAGCTGCCAGATTATCATCTATTATAGCCACATCAGCAGTCGAAAAGTTATTTAAGTAAACGGAGAATAACATAGGGCTCAACGCGAACCAGATAAGATTTTAGGCCTTCCCGAAACAAGACACCGAAACTTAAGTGTCCGACAACAAACCTCTGCAGATCTTCAGTGTAGTCATAGAGCAATGAATGTAACGAAAAGGACATGTTCTGAAAAATCCCTATTGACCATTAAATGAACTGATTCTACCAACTAAATGTAAAGTGTATAAAAAGAAAAACACTTAATTGTAGTCATTGGATGATCGCAACGTCAGTATTGAAGCAAGAAAATTTACAGATGATGACTTTTAACAAAAAAAAAAAAAAAAAAATGTCCGGAATTAACGTGTACAAAAAGAATAGATAACCAATCGAAAAATTTACACAAATCTTCCACATAATCATTTCACTCAATCCGTTATGAGTAAATTAGTAAAACAGAGATATCAAGAACAGCAGTATGCTAAACATAGACGACACACGCTCTAGCTTTAAGCTATATAAATTTGAATGAAATGAAATGAAATGAACAGAATAGTTGCTTCCCACTAGCTTTTGTTTGTTGCTATTTCTCACGAATGATTAATGTTTCCACAGTTTGTTTAAGGGACTCATTTTGTAATTTAAGGTTATTTATCTCCTGGCTTCTTTCGTTTATGTCATCTTTTGTAGCGACACTCTCAGCTTTTGTTGCACTTCGGATGGCTTGGGGCAGTTTGTCCATATTCAAATTACCTAATTGCTGTTGTTCATTCATAACTAAAGGTTGGTCCTTTTCTACTGTGGAAGAGTTGATACTGTTAAGGACAACTCCTTCTTTGTTTTCCTGTTAAGAAACAGTAGATTGAAGTGATTCACCTCAACCTTGCTGTGGTGTATTCGATGTTTCACTGACTACACAAAATGCTTAAACCAGAGTAGTAAATTATTATTTATTATTCCCGGACTACTCGGTTCTTGTACCGCAATACAGCAATGGCGATAGCACAAATTTAAATAAAACTCCGCTTTTAGATGTCCAAAAATTTAATGAGAATTTAATTTCATACTTTTTCTATTTATATAAACTTTAAAATCAAAGCACCTGAGCTTCCTAAAATGCTGACTTATTCCGACAAGCTGGACACAGCGACTGAAAGCTTTATAATTTACCTGGAATCGTATTGCATCTGACAATCGGTGAGAAAATTATGTGACGTAATTAGAGGAAAGAATTTTGCGAATTAATTCTAATTTTTATCTGGAAAGATTTTCGTTATTTAATGCGCGATCTTGGATTAAAGGAACAAAAAATTGGTTTTTGAAAATAATTTCTCAACGACAAAAATTTGAAGAAGCCTAAATACCCTACATTTTTTGTATGTCTGATGAGTAACAAGTTACAGCTGCGGAAACGTGAACATTCTTCCAAATAATCGTCCAACTCCTCGTTTTTTTTTTTTTACAGTTTAATAAATCGTTTGTAGCTTCATTTCCACTCCGAGGGGCTCCGCTGAGGATTCTTGAAAAGATTTTTCTTTTTGCATTAGGGTGGACTATTGCCATCTTCCAAGTAATGCGAAGAAAAAAATGCAATCAATTATGAATTGTGTAATTATGTATATGCCAGACAAACTTACCAATAAAAGAAAACAACAGCTTAATAAACTTAGATGGTAGATTATAAGGCCCCATTGCTTACGACTTAATTAAAATTACATCATCCACAAACTCGCTTTAGTCCTTGAAAAGAAAAATTATTGGTAAAGTAGTCATGAAATGAAGTTGATGTTAACAACAGGCTGGCTACTAATGACAGCTAGTGAAACATGTTTTTACGCTTTAAAACGCAATTAATTTTATCCTTATTGTACTTTCATAGTACCCAAATTGTCATAAATTTCTCTATAGCGTTATAGAGTTGAGATTTTAGTTAAATTCGGGGCATCTAAATTTTGTGTTCACCTTGTTGGCGACAAAAACAAAAACACTTTAGTTGCTATGCTGCCTTTGGTTTTATCATAACATTAAACCAAGTTGGACTTCCTTCACCTAACATGTTTTGTTTTGTTCTGTTTTTATTTACAAAAAAAAAAAGGAGAAACATGAAACTTCTTTATAAGAGACATACTGGAAAAATTTTTAGGTAAATATTAGAAGCTGTAATGTTACCACTTACTTTCTTCTACACAGCTCATCAAATGCTATCACATTAATATAAATAAATAGTTTGACTCCACACGTTGTTCTTTAATTGTTACGTAACTCAAAGTCACATCCGTCGATCCAGTTCAGAACTCTATTTCTGCCACCTTTTTTATATACTTTCTTTCTTATACCTTACATTCTGACCACTTCATCTTCCATTGTTTCAATGGACATTAATATAGGGTCTATATGAGCTCTATAACTTATTAAAGTATTTTGTTTTTTTTTTTTTGGTCCAGGTCTCGAGAAAATGTTCATGTATAAAACTTAATTATTAAACTTAATTCTTTTTTTTAAATTTAAAATTTAATTTCTCACCAAATGAGCTTTTCTAGAATTGTTATCTTCTCATTTGAGTTTAATTTTTTCGCGCAAAATAAAACCAACGTCTGATTTTTACAGTTTTAAATATTCATTATTATTTGAGTTTTATTTTTTCGATTAAAAATAAAACTCAAAATAAAATTGCATACCCAAATTGGGCCTGATCCTGATGTTTCATGTTTATAGAAGGTTAGCCCTTTCATTCCCCATGATCCCCATGTGTTCAGGAGAACCCACTGAAGGGACACCTGCATACACATCTTATTCACAGACGTCCTGCAGTCTACCAGTAACTTAGATGTTATCCGAGGTCCACTCAGAGCCACCAAGGCTGAATGACTATCCGAGAGGATAGCAATGACCTTCCTTTGATTTCTTCGCTGCAATTGCAATATCGAAGACTTCAGCCTAGAAGACAGTGGTGTGCCTTCCAACCCAATGTCAGGTTCAAGAAAGTAAACACCAGCACCATGATGAGTGGATCAACAAGCATACACCAGAGTATCGGGGATAGCATCCTGCGCACAGCCTAGTGATGTGGAAAATTTGAAAGCGTATCGATGAATCGAATAATTCGATTATTTATAGAAAAAATTCGACGACTAAAAAATATCGATGAATCGACTAGATTTAGTCGTTTCTTCTATATAAAATGTTTAGAACAAGACGCCATAGTGAGTAACTCTGTGAGTTTGACGATAGCGTAGAAAGCAACTTGGTTGCTCTGAACAAGAAAAAGCGAAAAAAGGGATTTTAAAGAAAATATTCATATGTATGTGTACATATATATATACACTGTCAAATTTTTTTACATTATCGTTTTGTTTTTAATTATGTAGTTGACAAATTTCTTTATTTAATGAAGGTTCTTTTTTAAATGTACAAACTCAATTCAACAGGCTTGTTCGAAAGAAAGGCATCAGACATCCCTGACTTGTAGTTTTTATACAGGAACCGATTAGTAAATTTAATAAGGATTCACAGATTTTCTAATAATTTTCATTTAATATTTTGAATTAAAAGGAAAAAAAATACACAAATCCATCATTCAAATAAAACAGCTTATATACACAAGTTTCACAGTAGAACTTGCCGCCCTGCTTTTCTGCAATTCACATAATTATTAATTAAGGATGGAAGTATAGTGGGCAAATCGAAAGGCTAAGTTTGGTAGAATAATAAAGCGCACTCCTGCCTCTTTAGGTCCTCATACAGAAGGCCGAGCCACGAACTGATCTTAGTTGACCGTCTGGTTATGTTTCTACCCTCTCTATGAGCTATGTCGGCCAATTATAACAACTATGCAGTCCTTATGTAGGACCTTAGTAATTCTAAAAAGCATGTTTCTTTTTATTTTTTGGATCTAATAACATTAGACTTCATTTTGAATAAAATATATATTATTTTGAGAAAAAAGGCTCTTTTTTCAGTGATTTTTGCTATAAAAAAATAGTAAAAATTGAAATTTTGAGATGATCGTAGTTCAGAACGAACTCACTGTTATACTTAATCTAATTCCATGTGATTTTTTAATTTAAGATAACTCTTTCCTGAGGCTCACCCAACTCACTTGCCTACTTTTTGAAACGTTACGTTTGTCTATCATTTTTGTGTATAAAAGGTGTTTAAAATAAAGAATTAAAATTTTTCTTCCTATATTTCGAAAGTGTATTTATTAAGCCCAACAACTTTTATATCAATACTTATACCTATACCTAAAAAAAAAATTAGTAAAAATAGCCTTTTTTTGTAGCGCCAAAGTAGACTAATCCCTTATAGTATGAAACAGGGGAATAGGAATGAGAAAAATAATGAGATTTTTTTTTTTCGTACTAAAAAAAATCGAAGATAAATTAATCGATGACTAAAAAACATTGCACGGAAATAATCGACTAAAAAAATCGGCTAATCGATGTTTTTAGTCCTTCGACTATTTTTCCCCATCACTAGCACAGCCTCTCTGCACCAGCACACTGTGAGAGGTTCGGCCACCCAACTCCACGATTAAATTTCGTTTAGCATTTGGCCAATCCATCGCACACAGCGAATCGGGGTGGCCCTGTCAAAGGCCTAATTTGAGTTACTAAGCTCTTAAATAATAACAATTATGACTGCGTTATACTACTCAAAGTGTAATAACAGTAATAATACATTTCAAGTTTTATTCTTGATCCAGAGCATAAAACTCAACCGATAATGATTATTACAAATTTGAAACTATAAAAAATCAGCCGTTAGTTTTATTTTTAAACGAAAAAAATACGTCTCAAATGATGATTTTTAGAAGAGAACCCCAGATTTGAGTTTTTTTCCTGAAAGAAAAGAGTAAAAGTCAGATTTAATGATTATTAGTGATTTGAAAATCAAAACTAGAATTTTAGTTTTTACTGATAATTCAAAAAATAAAATTTAAATGATGATGATTACAACGTATTTTTTAATATTACGGTCCCTGGTATAATCACTGTTTGTGAAATCAGGGAGAGATGTCGGAAATTAAATTTGCAGCTATTTTTTTGCAGCTGACTTTCTTCTCTTCTACAGTATACGAAAAGTATATTCCACCCAGAGTCAAAAACACTTTTTTATCAGCTATAGATGTTGCTAAATGATTTCGTGCTCAACGTTTGCTTACAAAATCAACCGAGGCTTCTTTAAAATTAAGACATCACAGCAGTCATTTTTCATAAATTTCATATCTCTGCTTTGTATTTCTCCCATAATTTGTTTGCCCTTACTTTCTAACGTTGCCTTTAATCAATGGAGACCTAATAGTGCTACGGTGTTGCAGATTTTCTGTAATACTATATGTTCAGATATTTTACCAAAGCTTTGTGGAACTTTACCTATCCATTGTACGCAATAAGTCTGAAATAAATAGACAACAATTGTAACGAGATTATACATACGTTGAAGAGGAATAGATACATGCCTTAAAATCAAATAAAATGCCAAAAAAAAACGTCTCTAACATTTAGAAAGAGAAACACGTTTTTCAATTAAATTTTCATGTAAAACTTAAAGAGAAAAAAGGTTGTTGTACATTCCATATTCAAAGCGTATTCGTAAGTTTGATCATACGAGTAAGTTCTTGGAACGATTTAGGCTATTAATGCATCAAAAATCGTTCTGTGGAACCAATCAGAATTCTTTCAGACGTGTGGAACAAGAATGGCTTTTATGCAAAGAATTTTTTCAATGAGTATTTCGATCAAAACTAAAAAGTTTAGTGAGAGCAATTATTGGTCAATTTCATTATTTTAACTTATTTCGCCCGAATTCTCAGGCGACTTCGACTTGATTTTCAGTCGAAGTCTACGCAGAGGTGAAATTTGTAATTAAATTACCTCGACTTTGCCGATTTCCTTCCACACCTCTTCCTTGACGTAGACATTTCGATTGAGATGTCGTAATTGTAATTCGGGCTTTAAGTATAAAGGCCCACAATGTGTCGGCTTTGTTTAGCGCGATTCGATCGTTCCAACTCTGTTGTCCTAATTTAACAAGTACAGAAGAAGTGAAATGATTATAGTAAATTAAAATTTTAATTACAAAAAAGTATTCCAGGATCCGTCAATATGACGAGCATGGATACATACAGCCATTTCACACAAAAACGATCGCTTTGGGCTGATTTTGGACCTGACGACTACCTTTGGAATGGATTGAACTTTCAAAGTTTGTATGGAGTACGAAAAGAGGTCACCCACACTTTTTTGTTTCCCCTACCATGCCCCAACCTCCAGATTAAATAAGTCTCCCGAGCGAACCCTTGAATTTAATTGGACAGCAAGATCTTCCAAGACTAGGAAAGCCAAATCAGACATTTTAGTTTTTTTTTTATTGGTTGAAGGCTTTTGCTCGTTTACCACATAATGTAAAATCGGGTGTCTGAATAAGAGTCACGTTTCTTCTAACTATGCAAATAACGCAAACTATGCCTCGGTAAACTCATTTTTTTTTACCTGCGAAAGATCTGCTTTTCAAGCAAGGCAACATTATTTCTGCCTTGATTAAGTAGAGTTTTATGCAGTGCCCCGCTGCACCTCCCGGACTATATCAATGAAAATTGTATCACAATTATGAAGAAGAATTTTATTATTAATTATTGTACAAAAGGATTTCAATGCAATTATTAAGAAGTAATGAGTAAAAAGCCTTATTAAAGTTATTGACAAATGATTACTGAAAGTGTTCATGTTCAAAAGGATTTCGTTTTGTTAGATGGTGTTCTTGACCCTATACTTGATGTTCTTCTCTATCTCCATCTGCGGATGATCACACTATCAAGATATGTATCTGAATGTTTTATCTTTTTGAAAATAAGTTTAAAGATATATTTTACCTCTATACGCTTATTCTAACATTATAAAAAAGAAACGTATCTGAAATCAGTAATCTTCTTCCTGAGGTTACCCCTATCGTCCCAGTCGTAGCCAGCCCCTTTAATTTTTAGACACAAAAAAATTCTAATGAACATTAATTATTCATATTCCAGCAAAATAATTTAACTTCCTTCCACACTACAAACTAAACAACAGAAATCAATTTTATTGTAAAAAACAAAAGATAAAGTCTAACATAAGAAATAAATTTAGTTGGTGCTTTTAGATAATAAGCAGAATATATAGAGGCGAAATGTATGAATAATAGTGCCAGGATACGACTTGACTGCTATTAAGTAAAGTAAAGAAAAGTTAATTAAAGCACACCTCATCATACATACATACATACATATATATGTAGTAGCTTAAGCAGCGTAGCCAGCAAATGGTATGATAGTGTAAATATACATAGTAAGTCTGTAAAAGCTACAACTAAAATTGTCTATTTTCATAAGACTATTCTTATTTTCAATACAAACAAACTATAATATTTCCTTTAAGAAAATAAACTAAAAATCGTGCTCGTATCACACTATCACAGCTAGGTGAAGAGCTCCTACATAAAGAAATTAAAAAGAAAAAAAAATACCTAAGCCAACCTGGCACTGGATGTGTTGAATGTATGCATGCATGTATAATCGTATTCAGTACCAAAGATAAATTTGTGAGCATTAAGTTAATTATATATATATATATATATACTTAAAGAGAGAACAATTATACAAAGAATGAACAAATTAGTGTTACTAAGTGATAAAGAGAGGAATTATGCACTTTTGATGTAATAAAATATTTCATACACTAGTTAATGGTGTTTTCATTGAAGATATTACCCCGCTTATTGTATTTATTGCATCCCGTTATTATTAATTGACCTTTTACCCGTTCAAGATATAATCTGATAGTTAACTATGCTGCAGAACAATTAATTTTTGAATTCAAAATTTAATTGCAAAAAAGTATTCCAGGAGCCGTTAATGTGAGGAACGTAGGCACGTACATACAACCATTGCATATACGAAAACGAACACTTTGGACTGACTTTGGTTACGACGAGCACCATTGGAATGAATTAAACTGTCCCCAATATTTCGTGATTTTACGATGAAACGACTTTTTCGAAAAATCGTATCTTGAGAATGGAGCCACGTATTTTTATGCTAAATACTATTTCTATACAAAAATACAGCCACACAGAAAGACAATTTTGTTTTTTAATAAGTAATATTTATAGGCAACAAAATAATATGGGTAACCTATTTCCATATTCCACAGAAACTGTACTGTGTTATGGTCGTAGCATGTTGCAGGATTAAGAAGAAGTGAGGAAAAGGAACGAAAAGTGACGGACATCTTTGATTTTTTTTTGGTTATTTTGTTCTGATGCTGGAGTGAACACGACCGGCAGAAAAAGTTTTTTTCAGTTTGGAAAAATGCTAGGGAAAAGTTCCATATTAGAGAAACGCGGTTGGGAGGAAGAAAAAGAAGAAGTTTTTTCTGAAAAGACGAGGTCTGGGGAGGAAGAAAAAAGGGTCTCGAGATAGAGAGTTGAATAATACTTGGGAAGAAAAAAAATCCATCCAAAAAGAAAGAAGCGTGTTGTTTAAGGAGGATACCGAGAAAAGTCACGGCATTTGGTGCATACCTGAATTTTTACAAGAAAAACACAACTAACCTGAAAAAGTTCAGAAATTCTCCTGCATTTGTTACAAGAGTATCACAATAGTTCCAGTGAAGTCACTCCATACAGTGAAGTCACGTCAGACAAGTAGCCTGAAAAATTAAAAAAATCCTTCTACAATTGTGACAACAGTATTCCCCATTGAATAAATAACTAATATTAGTTATTTATTCAATGGTATTCCTGGTAGCCTGAAAAAAAAAAACTTAAAAAAAAAAATCCAACTATATTTATCGCAATAATGGACCCTTGCTGGCACTTCTATATAGAATGCTTGAAAATGGCTGTTATCGTCTGTAAAAAATGCTATGTATTAAATTAAAAATATTTCAAATCTGTAACGATTTTGTCAAAACAAATGCAACACACATTTCAAAATGACAATTCAGAGATTCGTATACTGAAAATAATTACATTGTGTTAGGAGGGCTACAGCTAACCCTCATCTGAGCTAGGGGCTAGCAGAGCTAGCACCAGGAGTCAAATGTGACATGACTCCAAGGCCGGCACGCAAACTCGAACATGTGCTTGCTTCTTCAAAGGACAGGAGTTAACCCCGAAGCAAAAACGAAAACGCCAATAATGTAGTAGGAGTCAGACCTTAGGTCCTTTTTTTTCAATTTAGTTTTTAATTGGCCCACCCACTGGGAATGTAAATTTAAAATTCATTTAATGTATAGTAGCACGGCGGAACACTCAAGGAGGTGCCTCTACGATGGACCACACTCAACGATTCAATGTAAGTTGTTGTATTTTTAGGATATTTTTTGATTAAAACTTGATATTGACATTAAAATTTCTAAGCTTGCTAGGCTTACCTTTGAATTAAAACGTGATATACTGGTATTATAATATATATATATATATAAACAAAATAGTTTAGAGCGGATACGTATGTTGCATACTCTTACCTTATTCCCGGAAATGGTATTTAAGTTGAGATTCTTAAAATCTTATGTATAAGAGCGTGTGGAGCATACTCGTGTTGCTTATGTATATGTCGTTAGTAGAGGATATTACCTATTAGTTAACGTTGAGATCATTAATTTATAAGCATACTAGCTGGCAGTGCCGACGTCGCTGTATATGTATGCACATACCCAAGGTATTGTTAGAGTTTATTATTTCTGTAAGTCAATTTACGTTATGCCCTGTTTCACGCTGCGCACATATTCTTAATTGCTATTGTTCCACCAAATTACACATTCAAGGAGAGAATGTTTAGATATTGGATTTAGTACCATTAAGTACACTTAGTCGAACTCATTTGGAGTTATTACTGCTAGGTAACAAGGCAATTCGAAGGACAGCAATCAAAGTACGTTGGAAGCATATCCTAACCTTTTAGTTATCGATCACTGCAAATATTAAATGGCCATTAAAGGAAGTTTTTGTAACGTAATGACTCGGTGAAGTTTTTTTTCTTCTCCTTTCACTCTGCTGGAACCTTCTCTTGTCAATGATTGATTAGGTCCGCTACTCCGCTCATTTCAGATCATCATAGTGACATTGGAACTTATGCACACAATGTCGATTGGGTGCATGGGGCAGCGGCCTCGAAGAACATCTGCGCCTTCATTAAGGATAAAAGTGGTGTGAAGGTCCCTTCAGGACCAGATGTGTGCTTCGTTTTAAGTGAATGGCACGGAATTCTTTCGTATATGGCAGGCGGTAGGTCTTCGTGGAACCCCCCTCCCCCACACTCTCCGCCAATAGCCGAGGCGAGCTAGCGTGCCGTCCTGCACTTCAACGCTGTTGGCAGTTGGGACTCCACGTCCAATCCAATCTAGTCACTCCATAGTTCCATAATAACTCGGAAAGTTTCTCCATATCATATTATTGTGCTACCAATTGGAACAATTCTCCTCAGGAAAAACGGATTGTATTGGACACAACATATCGCTTTTGGAACTGACATTATCTCTATAAATCTACACTTTGTGTTCTACCATGGGGTACAGAATCCAAAAAGTCGCTGCTTCCAGTTTGTATACCATTTTGCCTTCCACAACGTCCAATACGGCTGTCTCAGTCCTCTCCTTTGACGAATCACCCAAAGAAGTCTTCGATATACTATATTTTCGAATAAAATGAATTCGACAGAAATCAAAAGATTTTGCTGAGTCAGATTAGAAGGCTCGCACTATATATCAATTTATGGAGCAAAGTTAATAGTGCGGTAATCCCTATCAACGAAGAGAAAACAAAGTACATACTTGACAACTCCAAATATACATAAAGGAAAACAAAATAAATATACATATATACACATAGGTTCAGGATTCTTTGATTCTAAACTCAAGCCCTATCACACCCAAAGGTTCTGACTTTACGTAAAATTATCTCAACTCCATAAATGATAATAATTTCCCACAATCCACATCACACAGAATAAACGCTCATTTCTATTCCCAGATGAAAAAAGTACATTTTACTGAGGAACCGAAGATGATTAGTAAATCGTTGCGGGCATGGCCGGATTTGCGAAAGTCAAGACTGTTCAAAATTTTGAAAAAGCTAGAGTAATATCTTTTCTAGAGAAAAAAAAAACTGTATAGGCACAACAGAAATGGATAACTGCAGAAAAATCAATGTCTACAAGCCAGGCCTATGAAGACTCCACACCATGTAACACTTGTTAACCAAAATATTCCAAAGAGATATAAAATTATGGTATTGATTTCGATGCAATTATTTGCCAGTTCCTCGCTTACACTTACGCAGATCTCTTCAGTGTTCAGTTGTTTGTTATAAATTCGACTGGAAGAATGTGTTGCGTGAAAGCATACATCTCTATTTTCATTCATGGTAAACAACACCCTTATTACTTAGTCTTTAGCTTCAGCCATTAATAAATGATTGGATTTCTTACAAAAAATAAAGAAGCTTGTCTAACCTGCCTTGCCTCTCAGTGCAACCAAGCGATTGAAGAACTTCCGGTATGGATCTTTATAAAGGCATAGGTACGTTTTATTTATAGGTAAATAAAATCTTTAAACATATCTTCAATTTTATGTTACGTTTAATAAATAGTAAATATAAAAACGGTATCATTAAAATATGATTTAAAAACTTCAAATATTTTTGTCATCGTACACTACCCGGTCCGAACCTAATTTCTCTTTCGAATTGTTCGGCGTTCAGTGTTCCATCAATGCTTTCGCAATTCTTATTGAAAACACTGTAAGCACTGATTTCGTCTTTTTTCTTTGGTCCAGTTCTTGTATTGAAATAAATACCAAATAATGCAGAAAATATTAAATACACAGCACCAAATTTCAGTTCAATTGCGATAGCGTAACAAGTCACCCAAAACAGGAAATAAACAAGCCAGAAAAAGTACCTAAAGTAACTGTTTTCAGGCATTAACGGATCGGGATTTTCTTCAGTTTTTGGTAATTCCTCATCCGAAATTGTTTCACTTTGTAGGTCACTCACAGAATCACTTTTTTCAGACTGGAAAACATATAGAAGTCAGGTAATTTATTAAAAGTTATGATAATGAGTAAAAAATACCGAAATCTCAATAACAGAATCTTCAGTTTCCTTCTTTTCGGCAATGCCACGAAATGGTATCATATCCATTAGTTTCTTTTTGATCTTTTCAAAGGTTTCCTTACGCCGTTTTCTTAATCTGTAAGATTCAAGTTTCGCCTCCATCTGCTATTAAAATCATAAAAAGGAACCACAAATTTAAAATGCTTCACTACAATGTTTTCAATTCCATAGCAAATTGACGTACACAGCTGACGTTTTCATTTCGCTCTTCTTCTTGTTAGAACACAAAAGACTAGGTGCTAGATTTTGGAGCCGAACATAAGATGGCAGCACGTGAATTATATAATTTTCAGATATTTTCGACACTAGTGCCAATAGTTGTGGGACTTCCGGTTGGAAAGGCCCCCATTCGGCGAAAAAGCAATCATTACAGCTTGCAGTGCCAAATGTTCAAATCAGAAACTTGCTTTCAGCAATGACTACAACCGGAATCATTCGTTCATTTGCAGTGCTGCCAGATACATGAATTTAATGTCCTACATCCAAATGGCCGAAAATTACGGAAGAAGTATATATATATATACTTTTGTTTTTCATCACAATAATTTTACTACTCTATATTTCCTTATATGATTACCAAGGTTAATTGTGTACATCTTTAATCAAGTCACAATTATTTATATAAATAATAACTATCACAAACTCACAGCACGTACGTAATAAGAATTAAATTATTATACATATTATCGCCTCAAATCTCAGGTGAACCACTACACAGAGTTCATTCAGAAATTTCATAATTTCCAAATTGCCGACACTATTTGCTTGCAGTAGGATTGATGTGCTGCTCATGCCGCAGCTTAGAAAATTGCAGTACGGAATCTACCTCGTCCAGGAAAAGTGAGGCATACTGTAGCGTGTGGTCCTTTGCATTGGACAGTGCATAGCACAATGAAAAATAAAACAGAATAAAATTACGACGCAGCAAAAAATTAAAAACGAATTGCAGCGAAATTTTTTACTGAATTTTCATCCTAAAGGCGATACCACTATGATGGCTTTGGATTCAAAAACGAAGTCTGTCAAAATCAAACGTAAATATGACACTGCTACTTAACCCAATGCCGACTTCGACTTCGGACTCGATTCGGAACTGCAGCCGGTATCAATATATGTTTGATATTCGAATCAGCATCGTGCACAAAATCCGCTATATTTCCTACAAATATTAATCGATTTTAAAATTTCTTTCCGTTTCTTTTACTATGATTTTTTTAAAGATATCCGGAACTCAAACTGAAATTAAAAAGCATAAATTCAATTTTTTTATCCTATAAAATCTATACATGAAAATTGTAAACTGTGTTCAACGATATATCAATAAATCATTATATTTTAAGTCTCTTCAATGCACTGTATTTGATTTCTTCTTCTACAATGCCGTCATTATGTTATATATCACTCATCGCTTCAGTTATAATTTTGCTGCACAACGCAGTGATACCAAACTTAGAAAATTGATTATTTCTATTGTAAGCAACCTAAGAAATAATATTCACATTGGAAATATTTTATTATTTATGTGCTTTATTGTTTTTTTTACGTAAAAATATGTAGTAGGTAGTGTAGGTGGATTTTTTATCCTGAATTCCTTGTAATAATTTTGCTTCTTGTAATTTATGTCATTCAATAATGAGCTAAAATGAATTTGGAATGAATAAACGTCAGAATATACACCTAAAAGTAATAAAAATTAGTCAACTGCTCCCGAGGTTGTGACAAAAATTATAAACGATGATAAATGGATATTCTACACCAACTTAGAGCAATACATAATGCAAGGCTTACTGAACTGAATAAAAACACACAAAAAGCAGTGGAAAAGTTCATTTCATGTTGTCTATATTCTGACATTAAAGTACGAGAAAAGATCAGACTCACCCCTGGTGTGAATAAAGAATGAACTACATAATATCATAGTTTTTAATATTTTCATATTTTTTAATGAAATACGAGAATGTTTTGGGGGGCAATATGTCAATATTTGTTTTGTGATAGCCAACTTTCAAAGTAAATACATACTCTTAAGTAATTTCAATATTTCTGATAATTATTGTTGGAATCGAATAGCCTTGTGACAGTGTTAAGCCACAGACGCTGGATTAATTGATTTGATCCTCCCTCCAAGCAATATGCTGGTAATTCTGATCTTGTTTATTAGATGCAGCATTATATACCTTTTTAGGGTTCCGTACCAAAAGAGTGCAAACGGGATCCTAATACTAAGCCTCCTCTATCCGCCCTGTTATGGTCGTAGCGTGCTGTATGCAGCAGCATGCTACACTCACGACGCTGACAGATGTAGCAGTGCGGACATTAGTTCACACGACGAACGTGCTGCCACGTTTGGCACAATCGCACGAATAAACCCTGACGGAGACTTACCTAGGACCAGAAAAAAGGAATTGAAAAAGGAATAGCGAAATATATTCTTTTATTGCGTTCCGTTTTTGCGTTAGGGTTCTGATAACCGGGTTAATTTATGCATTGAACCACTGTCTATTTGAGGTATATGAAATTTCAGCCGCGCTAACATTACTTGTAGATCTTTTGAAGAAATTGTTGAACCAGGCTGGAGTTATTTCTTCTTCTTACTTTTACTATCCGTGGATCAGTGAACCGGAACTTCCTGAACATCTGTATTTGTTCCGGCAAGGAAGAGCCTCCATAAATGAGGCTCTCGTATGGCTCGACACTCAACTGCCGAACCTATGTCAAAGGTTATGGCTTGCTAGAACCTAACATCTCAAATTATATTCGAAAACGTCTCATAGGGTTACTGCAAGCCAACAACCAACCCACTTAACAGTGCAACGGCAAAACAATAGCCACAGCAAAGAAGGTATCCCTGCAAAACAGACAGGGTACCTTACGCGATGCCAGTAGGTAACAATTTTGAATATTTCTTCGTATTTGAATACCTCCTGCACGGGGGGTAAAACCATTTTGGGAACGATACGTCAAGCTGTATGTATTTTTTTAGTCCTAAAAGAATATTGAGCGTCCGTTTGTTTAAACCCAGCCTAGTAGAAAAAATGCAAAGACTCTTGAGATGTTTGGTGTAAAAAACCTAGCTCCTGCCACCATACATACATAAGTAGTTACAGAGGCACTGAACTTTTTTTTGTTTTTGTTTTTTTTTTTTAAATACCTAGTCTAGGCAAGTTAAATATATTTGTAGGTTTTTATAATTATTACTTAGAAGTAAGATTATTGATTTAAGTCCAGCGGGCAATTGGATTGCTTAGGCACAATACCAAACTTTGTGCTATTAATGACAATTGAAGCAAAGCAATCGAGGTAGTGAATTGAGGCCTCCAAGTTTTTTTAAATGTTTCATCTACTAAAATAGGAAGAATGATACTCACCGGAAGCTGGAGTGCTCCATCAAGCCGCGGAAATTTTAGTCGTGAGTATTTTTGGTTTACAATTTGAATTTTAATCTATACCTATAATTTATATTCTATACCTATCAGATCTAAGAGCTGGATTTTGTTTGAACTAAAGTAGCTTTTGAAGTGATTAATTATGTATGTTGATGGTTTGCATGTTATGATCCACAGCAAATAGTGGTAAACCGTTGATGACTATACAGTACGTTTACATGAATACTTGAAGTATAACTCAAGTACAGATCAAGTAATCAAAATATCATGTAAACGCGCATTGACTTCAAGTATACTTGAGTCCAGTAAATCACACAATTTTTTTTCAATTTACTTAAAAAAAATTCTTGTAAACGTAGCTGTAGTAGGTACTTGAACATTTTTCATGTCTGCGAGTTATGAAAATGGTAAGGAGGAACAGAAAGAAGATTATTGTTGATAATTCAGGTTGTGATTTTTGGTAAATTCCAAGAAAATTTCAAATTCAATTAATTCAACCAAAAATCCTTCTTGAATTTTAAGGATTTTATTTTTTATCCTTGAATATCCCGGAAAGAAAAAAAAAATTAAAAGTATGCCTTCCAGGATATTCAAGAGTAAAAGATAAAATCCTAATTTTTGATGTCCGCATATATTTTAAAAATGCTATTTTTCTCAGATAACTTGAAATCCTATTTTTCAAATGAGCCATATTTTACTGTCCTAGGATGAATAGAAAAATATATATGAATTTTTAAAGAAGGCCAGGGCAGTATTTTTGCGAAGTTTTGAAAATACAATAACTCGCGAAATAAGTATTGTATAGGGAAAGTTTTTAATTCTTATTTTTGTTTTTACAAACCGGCCAAGTATGTAAAATTTTAATAAAATTGGTGATGGTCTTGTCACACATGTTGCCTATTTGATATGGAATGACCTAATTGGCTAATATTAGAGTAATATTGTTACTTTTGTACAGCTAGTTTAAAATAGAGTTCAATAACGTTTATGTGCAATATTGAATTTGCTATGCCCGCATTTTAAATTAGAAATATTATTTCGAGTTTAAGCACCTACATTGTCACAACCTGGGAAGCAGTTAAGTAACTTCATGGAGTTTTAGGCGTTTATTCTGAATTATTCAAGGCAAATTCATTTTAATAAATTTGGGGCAGATGAATAGGATCACGGTATACAGTAACAAGGTATGTTTACTAGTTATTTAGACACTTGAGCTGTGACGTCAGAGTATCACAAGTTATATGAAGAATTCAGAAAAATTATTAAAATAAATTATTTGTTTAGCAGATATAAAAAAATAAAACCGATTTCATTCGTCTATTACGACAAATATGACATAACTATTATGCGATACTTTGCCCTCATCCAATGCGAAGCAAGAAATTTATGGATAATATATCTACTAAAAAAAAACTCGTTTTGCCTTTTACAAATTTAACCAAATTTTATTTTACGAAATTATAGTAAAATAAGAACCTCTTACAGAAATTTACATAGAATTATCTCATACAATATACATACAAGTAACAAATCGACTTCATCTTTTTATTTTCTACATGCTAAATTTGCAACAAATATTGAATTTGAAATTTGACATCACACATTTGACATGTCGGCAAATAAGCGCTATATAATATTACAATTCCTTTCAAGTCAAGTATTGTTTAGTTTATTTGAAATAAAAGTAGTTTCGAACTGGATTCAGAGGTAGATTGTGCAAAAACAAGACTAATAATTATTTTGGAATTTAATATTTGCGCTACAGAATTAGTAGTAAAGTATAATCGGAATTTAGTTTAAAATAAATAATGTAGCAGCCACGAAATAATAAAAGGTATCGCAGGGTATTTAAAGGAATACACATCATATCTATGTATATTGCATATGCATACAATATTCTGCAAAAAATTAGTGAACTTTAATAGAAAGGATCTTAAACTTCTGAATGAAAGAATATTTATCATATCTGATATAAACTTGTTGAATTATTCAAAGCATGATACCCGTATACCCAAATTAGGGTTCTATCCGAATCTGCATTGGTATGTTAAGTTTCGAATTGAATTTACCCCATTTAAGAGGAAAATGTTATAACAACATGTGAAAGGAATAGCAAAAAGAGAAAAAGCAAATTAATGTACGAAAGCTCTGTAGGATTATACAATTTTATATTATATCCACTCAGTTCTACTCTTGATTACGCATAATTATGTATAATTTAGAAGGTAATTCTTATTTTAACTTCAATTCAAATGGCACAAACATTCTAATCAATGCCTAGGAAAGATATTTCATAGGTTTAAATTTATGACAATTTTTATTTTCGACAATACTTCGGGCCTTATTACTGAATAGAAATTCGATTAAGTAAATATACTAAAATTCTCAAAATTTTTAATCGATTTTCATTAAATCAGATCGGAAAAAGAAATACAAAATTTTCTTTTATTTTTCGAGTTCTAACGACACCCGAGACTTTTTGAATCCTTTTCAAAGAGCTTAGATAAGCAATTTGGAGGTATAGGGTTTTTGTTTAATATTTATGAATTTCATTAGAAATGAACTCAAAAACAAAGAAAAAAACATCGGATCATATTTTGTCACAATCTTTCTTTGAACGTTAAAAATGTCTTACTTTTGAAGAATTTGAGATTAAGAAGTAGACAGAAGAGAAACGTAATGCAATTTCACACCTACGCTTGCACCTTGTACTTCTTTAATAACATCAATGAAAACGCGCGAAGTCTGAATTGGGTATTGTTTTTATATTAGCCATAAATTTCCCAACAGAAAATTTTGGATTTTGAATTTTCTGATCGATTTCACTAGCACACTAAGGTATTAGATGTGCCCATTTTCAACTTGCATTCAGGTTTATATTCAACAATTTCGATTCCGTAACTATCTGTGTACACTTGAGTGCTGAATGAAAATTTTTCTGTGCTGAAGGTTGTTTGAGTGAGAAAAGAGTGTTTTTGAGGAAGTTAAGTTTAGTTGTAGGAAATGACTTACATGAATTCACTACTATTAAGGTGACTACGACCAAAATGGCCGTGAGAAAATATTAATTAAAGTGTCGTACTTTTCTTTTCACAATATTTATTTTGATTTATCCTTTCCATCAACCACAAAATGAATCAAAATGAATTTGCAATGATTAAATGTCAGAATGCTTAAATTCGAAATAGTATTTTTGAATTTGTAATATGAAGTTTAATTTTCAGTTCATTCTACGTAATGCAAGGCTTGCTGAACTGAATAAAAAAGAAACAGAAAACTTCATTTCATTTTGTTGTATATTTTAACATTAAAGTACGACAAAAGATCAGAATCACCCTCCAGGAGGGTGATTCTGTGCTGTTTGTCGTTCTATTTAGTCGTGAATTTTGACATATTTTGTCGATTTTTCTCTTCAACACATTTCATTTTGTGTCTTCACTATTATCTACCACGAAATGAACTATAATGAATTTTCGATGAACAAACGTCAAAAAACACGACTAAATAATCGACAAATTAGTCAACTACTCCCAGAGGTTGTGACAAAAATTTTACACTGGTAAATAAAAATTCTACGCCTAATTAGAGCATTACAAGTGCTTAAATTCGAAATATTATTTTGAATTTGTAATGTGAAGTGACATTTTCAGTTCATTCTAGGTCATGCAAGGGTTGCTGACCTGAATAAAAACACGAAAAAATCAGTAGAAAAGTTCATTTTATTTAGTCGATTATTTTGACATTCAAGATCGACAAAACCCACAGAATCACCCTACAGGCTTAGATAAACTTAGTTTCTACTGCAACGCAACTTTTGACATTTTGTAATATGATTTTCGGTGTTTACAGTCTGCAGCTGAGTTTTTTTAGTAAATTCGGAAATGCTTCTGAAGCTAAGTTGATTAGGTTTGGTGCATAATGCGGAGTTAATTTATAACTTAAAATGCCGGGATTATAGAAATCTATAAAAAAAACTAGGGACAGGATAGAAAGTCAAGAAATAAAAGTTGTCAACACTCACACTAAAAGTTCAAGAAGTTCACCACACCGAAGTTTCAAAAGTCGACTGAATCGAAGTTGTGAAAGCTTGCACTATGTTTTGGCCCTTACTCGTAGAATTTAACGTAATTTTACACATTCTAACGGTTATTAACTGCAAATTAATTTCAGTTCATTCTGTGGTAAATGAAAAGGGTAAATGGAAATGAACTGTGGTGAAAATGTATCCCGAACAAAAATGGGGAAATAGTTAATGGAAATTTTTTTTTTCGCAAATCCGATTTCCGGTAAAAGAAGTTGAATAAAAGCGTAAGTATGACAATTCTGCTATTAACAAAAATATACGCCTAAAGTACCTACCACAACAGATCAGTAACACTTCCGATTCGACAATTAATAGTCGCATTTTCTTCTTTATGAAAAAGGGCAAAGCTGTCGCCATTTGAAAAATCTGGGAGCTGATATTTTTTTAACCAAATCAATTTGAAAATCTCAATGATTCAGCTCAGTATAAAGGAGTGCAGTTAATATAAGGAAATTTTTCTAATCTGTTGAATCTGTAGCTCAACAGTTGAATATATAGATTCCTCCTTTTTATCAATAATTTTGTTAGTATTTTCTAACACATACACAAATTCGCTCGATATAAGGGTTAAACGGGGTGAAATAATTTCATTGTATGCAAGAGTGTAGTATAGTTATCTTTAACAAACACAAAATAAGATTTAGATATTTCTCTTTTCTTAATTTAATTTGGAGTAATTGAATTTAATTTAATTTATGATTCATACAAGTACCTAGACATATCGGAAAGTAGTTCTAAAGTAGTTGTGCCCTCATTTTTTAAATAAGTTCTGATTCGAAAACCTATTAGAAAAATGGATGGAAAAGTTTAATATTATCAAATAAACTGCGCCTTTTACGATAAAAAAATATTCAATAAGGAATTGCGATTTTTCCAAGAACAAAACTTTTACAGTGAGAATGTTAAAAATTCAATGATTTAGAGCACACTTTAATTCACAGTAAATTTAATAAGTTTTATGGCTAATCCTTATTTCCAATGCAAGTCTTTTTGAAAAATGAGATTGACATTTTTCGGCAAAGATAATTTTTTCTAAAAAAATCTTATTGAAGTCTTCAAAATTGAAGAAAACAGTTTTTGAAAAATAATAAAAAAAATCACTCGACTTCTCTTATTATTATTGCAGAACAAATTTTTCAAAATCTTATTTTCTCATCTTATAAAAGTTTACAAAATTCATCTTTTTATAAAATTTCACCCCTTGGAATTTACCATTATTTAGGTACTTATTTCTAAAAATCTTGGCGGCAGTTTCAATGGCAACTTCGTAACAAATGACTTAAATATTATTGAATTCTTATGTCAAAAAGAAAAATGGTTCAACAAAAATTCAGGGATAATTCTTGAACTATTGATTTTTCTTATATCAGTTTATAGATTTTGTGGAGCACTTTGCCATGGATACAAAAAAAAAAATGAAATTTATTAAAATAAAAGTAAATCCTTTCCGATATTTTTTAGCTACATTGTTATGGGGGGAAAACCAGATATCATAAGTTATACTAGTTTTAACTGTATGTATTATATCATTTCACCTCGTCTTACTCTGTATAATGTAAGGCATTCTAAATGTTCAAGGACTATATTTCAACGCCACACACAAAATTCATAACCCAAAATTCACCGCCGATACAATTTAACGACTTTTTATATGGAAAAATTGGAAAAAAATTAATATTTGTGAACTCGTTTTCAACCGTTAGTTGAATTAGAATAATTTCCCTCCTTAGTTTTTAGTTTTATTGGTAAAATTACTTTTTTTTTACAATTCTTCATGTAAAATAAAACTAGCATGCAATTTTCAAAAAAAATTCTTATAAAAACCTTTAAATTTAATGATTTCTAACTAATAAAAAATTTTTAAGATTTATATTTCAAGTATTTCGCAATGAATTTAATTGTCTCAGTAGATTTAACACTATTGTTGACATCAACGCATCTATTTTGATGAATTGTTGAAAATCTTGTCTACGCTGAAAATTTAAAATGGCAAGAACTTAAAGGTAGAACTATACTTATAGAAGAAATTTATCTATCCATGCTTTCCGTTTTTCAGTGTTTTTAGAAGATTATTCTCTGAAAGAGTTGTTAAAAATTATAAATACAAAATCATTTCTAATCAAAGACCCTCCAAGTTTTAAGCAGAAGTACTTAGCCATTCAACTTCAATTTCTATTATGCACGAAATTTTTTTTTAAAATGGTGACAAATCAGTTGAAGGAATTCAACACCCTCGTAGCTGAAAAAAAAAATTGTCATGTCGTTGTTAGCTCCCCAATATAATTTAACAAATTATAACAAAATTTTATTAGTTGAAATAACAGAGCACCGATTGCAACCAGATACAAAAGAAAGATGTTTTCCACAAGAGAACGAGATTACCCGGTGTATGCATTAAAAAGCAAATAAATTGCCAAAAAACGTATATAAATTTGGAAAGAGAAACACGTTTTTCAATAAAATATTCACGTATAACTGAAAGAGGGAAATGGTCATTATACATTCCATGTTCATAGCATATTCGTGTAATTGAGCATACGAGTAAGTTCTTGGAACGATTTAGGGTATTAATGCATCAAAAATTTGCCGGTGGAATCAATCAGAAGTTTTTCACTTTTGTGGAGTCAATCAGAATGGCATAAGTAAACGACCAAATTGTACTTGCGAGTGGAAATACAAAAGCACTTTTGATTAAAAATTCCATGTAAAACTGAAGGAGGGAAATAGTCTCTGCTTTCCCTTTTTTAAACGATTAATGACCATGAAATTAGCTGATTGAATACTATTACAGTTTCGTTGGGTGGAAACAAACAGTGGTCCAAAGCAATGGCTAAATTAGCATCGGCGAAAAATATATAAAAGTAAACAATTAATTGAAGGGTAAAACTAATGTTGCATTTGAGACATCATTAGCTGAAATTACATAACCGAAGGCAAATCAAGTAATTTCATTCAAAAGCCCTGAGCCTATTTTATTATTTTATGTTAAAAATTGCGAATATTGAAAATTCAAATTTTTTACTACACTACGCTACGCTTTCTTTTGATCAACACAGAACACGCTATTGTGTCGATGAACGCACCCATTGAGTACGATTAAGTACTTTTTTTTATATATTTCAAATTCAGTTGATTTCATGGCCAAAGCGGTTTTTTTTTTTAGAATATAACATGAAGATTTCCTTCTTGCTACAATCGTTGCTAATATTATCTATCCAATCAAGAATACTCTGCTTAATCATAACGCAAGGTCAGAGCCATGCTTCATGCAAGGTTACTTGGGTTTCTATTTTGAAATCGTACTTTTTAATTGTTTGAACTGCGTTTTTCCAATGATTTTCTTAATTAAATTGAAATAAAATAATTTTCAATATCATATAATTTTTTACAAAAATATTTTCAAACTAACTCTTCACAATTTGACATTTTCACTCAAAATCTTGCAATCTTGCCAAATATTCATAAAAGGAAAACCAAAACAATTTGGTGACAAAATCTGGTGTTTAACTTCAACTAGCCCTAACGGTTATGTGTATGACTTATAATCGGAGAAAAAGAAAAATTCAATCCAATTATTGGGTTGGGGAGAATATCGTGAGAAAATTCTTAGAAATTGTGGTAAAGTCTAGCTAGCCTAACTAATAAAAAACTATGAGGGCATTACGAAATACTTTATTAGATTTGCCTAGCACTAACTAAATATTGCAATTTTAGAATAAATGACCCCATTTTTGAACTGAACGAAACTATTTTTAGATTAAATGAAACCTTTTTTCGCGTGGAATGAAAGTTTTCTTTTTCAAATGAAATGATACTTTTTCCACCTGAAATGAAAACTTTTCCAACTAAAATTAAACTTTTTTCAATTAAAATGAAAATGATCGCAATTAATATTTCAGTTTTTCTAATTTATAGTTTTGAAATTAATTAATTAATTAAATTTGTAGTACAGTGGGGTCTTAGCACAGTATTTCTCATTTAATTATTACCTGGAAAATGTTGAAAGAAGAAACTTGTTTCAATAAATTCCAAGAATAATGGCCCAGCAAGGGCCTGTTTACCTTACATTGCTATTGGAATGAGAGTATTTAAGTGAGAAATACTTGAATAAAATTGTACCACACTACAAAATTCATTACATTTTGAAATTAAAAAGAAGTTTCATTTAATTTAAAAATAGTTTCGTTCAGTTCGAAAATGGTTTCATTTAATTCGAAAATGCTACATGTATATACCTTCATCTATATACAATTTGTTGTCTAATATTTATAATAGATTATAACATTATAAAGAGATATCTTTTTGAAAAAGAAAGTCCCACTGAAACTTCAGATTTTATTCTAAAGGCAGCCGGTGAATAGTGGTCCATAAAATATGTGTGTGTTTGTGTGTGTGTGTGGCGCGTGAATAACTCCAGTGTAATTAATTATGCCTCTTAAATGGTCAAAAATCATATACCATCGAAAAGCGAAACAAAAATATTTTATTCAAATAATTAAATAATAAAGGGAAAATAAAATGTTTTAAAATAAGAAATAAAAAAGTTCTGAAACTGTTAAAAAATTTTAAAATTATAAACCTTCACCAAAAATATGCCTACAATTTAGTAGCTATACATAATATGTATGTATATCCATATGTCCGCAAGTATACATAATCTAATTTCATAAAAAAGTTAAAAATGGAAATTTCTCCGATACATACATAATATGAATATTCATACAGATTTGTCAACTACATATACAAATTCTTTATTATTTTTTTGTTCTTTAATTTTCATCATTTACGCGTTTCCATTGAATCCTTTCCATGTTTTTAGTAGCAGCAACTGATTATTATATAATTTGTAATATAGTAAAATGTTTTGTTCATTTATTGTTTTAAAATATAAAATAAAAATGTATTTTTTACCTTGTTTTGACTATTTTTTTTTTTCTGTTTTAATATTATTATTTTTGGGCAGGACATAACAGCTTTAGTTTGAAAATTTAAAATATTCTTTTTGTTGTTTTTCATTATTTTTGTATGAATAAAATAATTTTTTTTTTTGTAATTTTTATATATAAATCTTTGAGTTAATTATATAAATTGCTAGAACTTGTTCACGTTATATACACACACATATAACTTTAAATATTTCCAAAATTTGTTTTATATGGAAAATTTCATCAATAAAAAATTATCACTAAGCACAGGACCAGTCATATTTATAAATTTTCTGTTGTTTTCACAATGAATAAGCTCAAAGCAATTTCGTTTTATTTATTTTTAATTATTTCTTATAAAAAAAAAAACTCTGCTTAATGATATTAAAAGACAAAATGTTAAAAAAAAAATTAAAATCAAATTATTTCATTACAAAAGTGTCTTATGAAAATTTTATTATGTCATCTCAGTGGTCCACTCATTAAGGACCTCAGTAATTTCATTGTCTTGCAAGAAGTCATTTTCCATAGATGCATCATTTATGCCACCACGATAATCATCGTCACATAACTCAAATAGAAATGGTGAACAAAGAGGATTATTAGTATCCAAAAATGGATATGATGTTTTGTCACGTTCCAATGGTGGTGGATCTTCGGTACCATTTCCAATTGATGTGCCATCAATTAGATACTTTAATTCTTCTTCCGCCTGCGTTATATCCATTTGTCCGCCTGGATCTGATAGAATCGATAAATTCGATATGCCCGATGATGATTTCGAAATTGTATTACTCGAGAAGTGATTTTGTATATTGCATTCGATACCACTATCACTTGCAGAATCTGAATCATTTATAGATACTAGTCCTGGAGGTAGATTGTCATCTGTTGCTGGCATTGCAATTGGTGGTGAGGGTAATATACCAGTTCCACCAATCATGGGATTTGATCCAGTAGTAAAGTTTCGTATCAATTGATCTGCTGATGTTTTACAATATAACGGGCGTGAATAATATGGCTCTGGTGATATCTGTAGATCTCGAATCGAATCACGGCTATTATCATCATTCATAACAATATCAGGAAGCGGAGAACGAGACATGAGCGGATCCTGGTGAAAGAAAAAAAAAGAAAATAAATTAGATTAATGAAATCGATATTATAAGATTTGATAATGCTCCAAGCAATCAATATGTTTCTCTTTATTGTATTGGAAAAATAAATACTTTAGTAATTAGACATTTTGTAAATGGATCGATTTTTTTTGATTTTTAAATTGAAGTCTTAAATCGAAAATTAGTAAAATTAGTTTGTAAACCTTAAATAATAATATGTATACAGTTTTTTTTTGCGGTTATCGTATTGCACGCAGTATTACAAATGATTTTTCAATATACACTCATGTGTACGTTTTACATTATTAAAGTTAGCATGCTTTATGTATATACTAAAATACCTACCATTGAAGTGAATAACATAAAATACATTGGAAGTAATATTTATTATTAAAATAAACTATGGTGTCGATTTATTGAAGATTAACGCATAGCTCAAACCACTGAGGATAGAAAGTTGAAATTAGCCAGACACTTACCTTTCATATGGTAGGTAACCATTAGGAATTGATTTGCTAATGGCTAAAACCTCCACTTATCGGAATGCTTGAAAATTATCAATATTTATAAACTTTATACATTTTCCTCCAATGGAAATTATTAGTAATATAAATAAAATAACTCATATAATTAATACAAAATTTTAGCGCTAAACTTGATATGGCGTTCACAAGTGGATATAAAAAAATTATCAAAAATTTAAACTCAATTATAAGGGATGAAAAATTTGTATTCATTTGGATGAAAGCAATCCAGCGATTTTGGTTGATAATTTTGTTTTAAAATTCAGTTTGTCAGATTAATAAAGTGGATTTTTTTTTTATATATATATAAGCGATGATTTGAATTACTTTCTTTTTTTTTAATCAAGGTTTCTTAAAACTGGTCTGCACAAGCCGCTGAGGCAAATTAGGAGAGCGTTTCCTAAAAGCTCTATAGATTGCAGAGCTCAGTTCATGTTAAAGTTCTGATTCTACTAGCCAAATCAACTGATCATAACCGAGAAGAACCGATTGATTGCAGTAGAATCATCGGCACTAACAAAATTTTGAACTTCATTCGGCTCGTATTTTTTTTTTTTTTCACATTAAAACCTCGTCTATTCGAGAAAATTTTTCATTAAAACTTCCTCTAGCAACTATGATCAAGGAGAATTACTAGTTAAGAGAGATTGGTGCATTCCAACAAGCTAGCAAGGGCAGGTATTTGGTATCAATTGTCTCAGAATTAAAAATCTCTGTTGTCTTTCTTAACATATTTGATTATATTCAGAGAATATGGTTTTTGTAGTGACTTCTTCTATTTAAAAAAAAAACAAATTCAAGTTGTTTATTTAAAACGGTCGTTTATACCATGCTAATTATCTTCGAAAGACTATATATGTTTACTGGTGATCTTCCAAGCAATCCACCCGAACTCTGTTTTCTGAGCTAGCAGCCCTTTAGCTGGTCTTTTAACAACGTCCATGACGATTAAACTGTTATTTTGGTTTTGGATATCCAGAGATGGAATAGTCTTGTTGAGTAGCGGTTTTATTAAGCTCGTATAAATTAGAGCTTCCAGCCGTAGTAGCTGGAAGTTTGAAGCAAAGCTGGACGAAAATTGAAGAACCATTTGATTTTTTAGATTTCCTAGATTGCACTTTGGCTATTCTGGATATTTCAATATCAGTTTTTGTTCAAAACTACTTTTTTCGGTTATGAATGATACCTGAGAGTCCGGATCGATTAATGCTAGTAGTATAGGTCATAATTACTGAGAATTGTTTTCACCTGTACAAGCGCTGTCAATAAAATCATGTGCCTAGGAGAGTTTGTATAATCCTGTGGTTGTTCTTTCCTAATCATCACGCTATGAGTTTTAACAGGTTTTTGTTTGCCTGTCTCCTACTCAGTCTTGCCTTGATTTAGGATGGAGTAGAATGTTAGCACCATTATAAACTTGCATTGTGTTTGAGTAGAAAGGAAACTTCTTGTCGGGAACCTTATGTTAACCGATGGTTTTGTAACATCTTTGTTCCTTCTTTTCTTATGATTGGAACCATGTTTCCAGCAGTTTTAAAAATTGTTTGACATCCGGAATTTCTCTTGGATTATCTTTGTCCAGTTTTTTTTTTAATTAGTTTAAAAAGAATAATCGGCCCCCAGGTGTCCCTATTAATTCCTAAGTTCTGTATTGCGTGGATGTACTCACGAGTGATAACCTGAATATTTTTTAACTTTCCAGAGGACTCAAAATTTTGATTCTGTGATTCTGTTGATTGAACAATAAATCTAGTTGAGCAAATAATGGTTCTCATTTGTTATTTTATCTGTCATTAATTAGATCTCATGTGCCTAAGTAATTGGAGTCTGAAATCTATATGTGTTTGATAAGCCTTTGGACCTCGCCTCTGAGGTTTGTCTTTAGATATTGTAGTAACTTGTCTGCTTTACATAGTCGATTATTGTCATGAATGATTTTGGTGAATATGTCTCGAAAGCCCATCCAATCATTATAGTTTTGTTTGAATGTTGGTATTGTTTCCCAAGCGTCTCCTACAGGCTGTTGGATGCCTCTCAGAAATTCGATCCCCAAAGCTCAGCTAGTAAGGTTCTTGGCGATTTAAAAATAAAAAGATCGTTGGAAAGCTTTGGGGGCCAAGTAATTTTCAGAAATTTTTGTATACAATTATTGTTCCGTCACCTTCACTCGGCAATTCGAAGCAATTAATTAGTTCTTATTATTAGTTTAACAATTAATTACCTGCTGAGCTAATAAAAATTGTTACACTATTAAGAAATTTCTGATAAGGATGACAGGTTTCACAATTCTATTAGATATCAATATAAACGCCGTGATTTTCGCGATATGGACTGTTGTAAAAAAAAACAAAAATGGTTAGATAACATCAAACTTTTCTTCCTCTTTATTTTGTGTAATAAAAATCTAACAAACGAATTATCCTAAACGCAAATTTAACTTTTCTAGGCTTATATGAAACAATTGAAAATTTCCAAACGAATTTTTGTAATACATATTAGCTAAAAGCCGAGGACCACAAGATAAAAAGATGTGGGTTCTTCCAAAAGGAGGTATAGGTACATTTGGCAGCCTTAGGTACAAGACTGTTGGCATTCTATCATATTGAAAATGAGGAGAAAGGGTTTTGAGACATACTGGTTTAAAAACATATATAAGAAGATAAGCTATTGGTTTGATTTCCCAACTGTTCCCATCACCATCAGGCTTTATTGGAATATATAAAATGTTCGGTAAATAAGTAGGATGGAGTGTGGCAATGGATTGCTTGGAATGTCTTGATCACTCTTTTGATCTAGACACTCTCTTAAAATCTCTTCTTTCCCCTCAAATTTACGTTTGAAATTTTTTCGTTTTTTAAAAGGAACTGTAGTCACGTAAATGTCTTTTCAAGGATATCGCAGGATCAAACTTGAGCACTGTTTCAAAGAGGACTTATCATCGTTTTTAATGATATCGACTACGTTACGACTGTCAAATGTTTCAGTTATCGAACCTTATAGATGAATTCTTGAAAAAAAAGACAATTTCATACAAATCTGTTGTGTTGTCGTTGATCTCGCAAATATTCTACGCCAAGGAGATAATATTTGTTCTTCTAAAATATTACCTATTAACAGTTCTTTGTATCCTGTAGTAGATACTACATTTATTTACAGGGTGTCTTGTCCGTATAGTACAATCGCTCAAGGAGTGGTAGCGCATATCAATCCAAACAAAAAGTGTTTTTAGAGGAGGGGTTTTGTTTTTAAAGGAGGGTTTCCTCCACAACTGTACGAAAATATAACGTTTCTTTTAACATAACGTATAAAAAAGGAAGGCTCTTGCATGCCTATAATTTCGGAAATACATAAGCTAAATCATTGCAACTCTTTTTCATTTGATAGTCTAGACTGTACACTTTCCCATGGAAGATATACATACCGTTTATGTACTTATACTACCGTTAGAAATATACAATTTTATTTCAAAAATGTGAAAAGAGGTTTATACCACAATCCTAGATTTCTTAGAAAATTATAAGCAATAGTAAACCAGGAATTAGATTAATTTGAATGGCCTGACGGAGGATAAGTAATGCTTTAAGTTCCATTGTAAATTTTAATCAAATTTTAAAATGCGAAACAATCAGCTGTCTTTAACCTCTGATTACTGCTCTTTTTCATCAGAAGGAATATGATGAATTGATGGGTTCTGAAAATATAGGAGACATTTGATAAACTCCTATCTGGATATTTTTGTTGAGTTTTAAAGTACGCAAAGAACTGTCAAAACATGTGCCGCACTCACGTCAAGGCAGAACCTTAGACAAACTAATAACATACAAACAAGACAGGACAAGTAGAACAAAAGCCAGTAACGTCTCGCTCGAACATGAAATCGACGATGCATCGACTTGATGACATAACCAAGGGTAAGCAAGAAATGCTTCGCTCCAATATAAAATCAACGATGCTTCCACCTGATGTAGGGAAGGTCTCGATTTTTTCGTTGAACATTTATACATTATTGGAGGCGACAATGGGTGCTTGGGAGGACCTCTAATAATTTTTATGAATGTATCAATGAGAGGTGAAAATTTTACTCTACGTGCAGCGCCGAAAACTATAAAAAACTATAAATAGTAGCCACTGGTTACTATACATCTTATGGTTTTCAAAAGGAATTTATTTATTAATATCTATTAAATGAACCCTATAAACTTCATTATATTACTGCCAACGTACAAAGATTCTAAAAAAGTACTTTAAAAAGTACTTCAAAAAGTACTTACTACTTTTTATATACTTAGTACTTAGTTACAAGTATTTTTCATACACGTGGTACTTGTACTTACGCTGAAGTACTCCGGGCTTCGGTACTTGTACTTGAGTTCTTTTTCTTTGGTACTTGCCCAGCTCTGGTACCAATCAGAAAAAAAATATACCACTTTTGCTACAATCGTATCAAGGTGGAAACCCTGAATTCCTATAGCCATTTATAGAAGCTTCAAAGCACACATACACAACTGAAATGTTTGTCGATCTTAATTTGCGAACATAACCCTCTAACGTGGTCGCGTGTGACATACTCATTTATTACGATTGGTATTAGTATGAAGAAAACAATTGTCTTGATCCTTGAAATTAAAACTCCACTTGGGTCATTTAAGAATCGCTTAGGGAACATTAGTAATATTAGATTGTTATCTATAAACAGTCTAATCCTAAATAAACGACTAAATAAATATATAATCACTTATCTTTCACCATAAAATCGAAACTAGTGTAAATATTATACTGGATTTCAAGTGCTGCTGTTAATGCTAAATCCATAGAATATCGAAAAACATCGTAATAATAGAGGGACATTTGTAATTCCTGGCCCAATGGAACGTGAAACAAGACGGCCTTCTCGCAATCGCCGCGAAAAAAGCCAAACGCAAAAGAAAAAGATTTTCAGGACTCGAGAAGCAGAAAAAAAAACTAAATACTTTCAATTGGGAACTGAGGCATAAGTAAGAGTAAAAGACTAAAACTACGGAGACGAGAAAATCGCCTGCGTGGATTTTGGGATTGTTTCGGAAAAACATGGTGCGAGGTTGTCCTCCATATAGATGGCAGCAAGTACCAAAAAACAACTAAATTTGGAATAAAAAAACAATAATGAAAAACCATTTTTTATGAAATACTAACCCTCTTAGGATTAAAGGTTCTCATATACATATGTAGCTATGAATGCAATTGAAAGACAGCCATAGGTTTTTCTAGATTAAGAAAGGCAAACCATATAAAGGGATTTTGAAATGGTCTAATATCAAAATTGGAATCTAAAGTAATATTTTCATATTTTTCAAAATAGCTCGTGTGGAAGAAGAGATTCCGTTTTGCAGTTTTATCCGATTTTATTAGGGACTATTTACAAATAAATCGCAAGAGATCTTATTATTTTTTTTTTCAAAATAATTTTAGTTGGGATTTTATAATAATTCTATTTTTTTTTCGAGTTTAAAGTGGGAAAAAAGGTTAGTCGTACCTGATATTTTGTGCCAAATAGACAATGTTGTTGACAACTTCACAATCTGCGTTGACGTGAGATAGTTGCAGAAGTGTTACACTTTTCTTGCAGTGTTACACCGAAATCGTTTCATTGACCTGCACTGCTAGAAAAAGTGTACGTCAAATGAGTCTGGTGCTACACCCGAAAAATCGGCGGTGTTACACCGAAAAGCGCACACATCTACATGAGAAATGTCACAACTGAATGTCATTGTTACGCCAAAATCTTTTAAATTGCATTTTTCATAATTTTTACGTTATTCGTGATGTTATTTTTTCCAGAAAATTTCAATCTGACAAATTACACGGGGATATGAGCTACTATTAAATTCTCATCGCGTCAAAAGTTATTCCATTGAACTCGTTTTTTACAAAAAAAAGTTCAATTTAGATGGGCCAGATGGTTTTGCCTACTAGTCGCATGATTTACGTATTGAAGAAAAGATTTTCAATAAACGTCAATTTGGCGGCGGCTCTGGATACCTGAAAAATATGCCGCTGACATTCATTTCAACCAGAATGAATGCAATTCAATATTAGGAGATGGTTGGCCCTCATTTCCCAGTCTATGATTATGTACTTAAAATTATTTTTAAGTGTGAATTATATATATATATATATATATATATATATATATATATGCATATGTGTCTCCTAGACGCTTGGCTTATAACCCATCAAAATAAACCCACAACATACGTCACATGTGTACCAATGCAACAAATTATATTTGTAGGTATTATTTTCAGGCAGGCTCCTTGATGTACCAAATTCTTTGAGTTAACTTTAGCTACTACATCTAAAAGCCTACGTTTTCTTACCAAGGCCAAAGCCAAAAACGAAATTCAAATTACGTATCATCTCTCGGAATATTCATTTCAATTTCATTTCCTTCAAATGTCGAAATGAGCCTTAGGAAATTCAACTATGAACTTCTAAGCTTATCTACCTGATAAATAAGAAATGAATATAATAAAAATATGACAATTTTGTACTTTAAAAAATCGATAGCATCCTTAAAAGCCTTTACGCATTTTATTAATACTTTTCCCAGAAACCCTCTTTATTATTTTTATTCCATGAAAATATTTGCCTAGCAGTAAAAATATGAAGCCAATATGTGTGTAAGTAATATTACAAGTCAGAAAAAAAAACTAAATAAATAAATTTCCCATCGGACCTGCCCAAAGAAATTGGAATTATTTCAAGTATATTCTGCCCAGACCCAGACCCAGACAGAATATATTTTGGAGGACTTAAAACTTTGCGTGTCTACTAAGAAGTATGTAACAAACCACGTAAGAAACTATGGTAAAGCTCAGCTTAGTTTATTACCCACGGACAACACTATTCTATGGAGACAAACTGAAAATTAATCGTAGTCTGATGATATCACTTAATCTTTATCTTTACATCTTTCAATGTAGAACTGCAATACATACATATCTGTATATGGAGTTCTAGAATTTAAATACAGTTTAGGTTGTTGAATGTTGTCGCAAATTGTAAATTGAAAAACATGAGAAAAAAAAACTCAAGCTGAATACAATTTACAAGTCAAAAGAAAATTGAAAGTTTTTCGTGCATTGAATTCAGGATAAAATGTGTCCTTTTTTGAGTCATGATGCTCCTAAATCAACTTGTCAACTCCTCCAATGATAAAATTTCTCCCCGCCAGCGAAGCGTAGTAGTAGTAAAAATATAACTTTCACTTTCTGTTGGTCATTCACAAAATTCAATGTGTTCGTCGGGATAACTATAATAATACGCTGCTGTTGTATGTTTCCTTTTAGCACAACATTTACCCTGTTCAACCCCTCCCATCACTTCCAAATAAGGTCTATAGATAGAAAGCTTTCACTTCCCTTATAGTATACTTGTTTTATGCAAGTGTAGTTGTTTTTATGGTAAAATCGATGGACACCGTAATAAATTGGGAGATTTAAATGGTCTTGCAGGAAGGATATACAATAATATACTGAAGCCGAATATATAGATGTGTGCGTATTTACAAGAGTGCGACTCCTTTTTAACTTTCCTTTTTATTAGAAGGGTGATGATAAAAGCTTCCTTTCTTCTGAACTCTCTCCACCATAGTATGTATACGCATGTATAGATACCTATCAAAAGAGACTTTTAGACGAAAGCTGGTCCGCTAGAGCGTTTCATTTAAAAAGAATCTGAATTTCTCCTTCTCTCAGTACCTACTCTGTGTTTTGTGTTATATACAAAGGACCATAATAACAAAAAGCTTTTTGTAAAACCATAAAATTGAAGTGTCTCTCATCCTACCACGCTTCCATGAAAATTACATATATAAACAAAAAAAAAAAAAAAATTCAAGCTTCCGCTCCGTCCGCCTAATACTACATTCCATACATAACGAAAGCAATAATCTTCAATCTCACAGTAGAGATATACGCGAAACGACTCCCTCTGCTCTGGAAAGAAATTTATGACGTCTTTCATCGGTCCATATAGAAAAGCTCATGTTAACTGTGACTATATACAACGATTACCGAATATCTCTACACAGAGTGTAGTAGACTACCTCCACCACCCACCCTTGACGTCAGATCTCTCTGCCCCTATAAATTTGTGTGATTATGTTACTGACCTAGAAAACAACCTTTGAATAGGGGGCGAACTGCTGGAAGTTTCGTGAAATGACATTTGCGTTGTGGAAGGCGTTTTTCGGATTTACTTATAATCTCCAGAATTCCAATTTCTTATCAAAAGGCTCAAATGGGAATATAAGAAACATCAGATCGCTTTTGTTTTGCTGAGTCTGGTTATAGTCGCAGGCTATGTAATGTATTTGTATATATTATATTCCTATATACTAAAGAATACATAAAAGTTTGTACAAATGTATAGTTGGATATATTCATTGATTTCTCTCACTCTATATAGGCAATCCTTTGAATTTAGTATATGTGGCTTTAAACAAAATTAAAGGGAAAGCAAATTTCGAATGTTGTTTTGGAAAGAAGACTCTTTCGCGCTTTCTATTTTCGTGAAAGCGTTATTGCTAAGATTGTTATAAAAAGTAACGCGAGAATGTCTAGTTGATGCTTCCTTTTTGTCTTCTTTCTGGGAGTACGTTAAAAATCTCATTACCATTTCCTAGCTAAATAGAGTTCGGGAAAGTGCTCGTTAAGTTAATTTTAAATTTCATTAACTTAAGGGGAGGTTCCCGTTCATGACGATGAATATTTTTTTTTTTTACATAATTATCACCCTTAAAGTGTTTAGCACACGTGGGTAAAAAGATATTTCAATATCTAAAGTATATTTTAGAATTCACAGCCTGTTGTTTACCGGCGGGAAAACAGCGCTCGGAGCGCGCTTTCTGGGGAGACCTTTTCTCGCTACCTGAGGTAGCCTTGTACAACTGTTAACTTTCAGATTCAGCACAATCAGTTCTTGGAGGAAGGAGAACGGCCTTTGCATGGTGCTGGAATAGCTGAAGTAAGCTGTCAAACATTTTTTTTTAACGTTAAACTTTATATGATTTTTTTTCTGGGAATAACATTTTTTAGTACAGCTTCAACGGCTGAACCGATTCACATGAATCTCTGCGCAATTGAAAGGAAATTCAATTTACGAGGCCATCAGAAATCGATTTTTGTCAAAAATTGATTTAGAAATAGTTTTTCGTCCGTTGAACAAAAAAAAAAACAAAACAGGACAAAAAATGCGTCTCTTTTTCAAACGACTGGCATTTCGTTATTCAGTGGTTTTTTTTAAACGAAAACCGGAAAACCGGTAAGGCCCCCCCTCCCCCCCCCCCCAAATTTTACCTAGTTTATTAATTTTCAATCCTATTTGTTTCGGAAGAACTTGCAGAGCTGTGGAGCGCCCCGCAAATACGAAAACACGCCATGCATGGTTTCGCTTGATTGGAGCTGGAGCCGCCATTTTGGATTTTTTTTTTTTTAATAAAAATCGAGTTTACTCTTTATTAAAATAAAAATAAAATACGTTAAAACCCATTTCCAAAGGTATTTATTTTATGTAAAAAAAAACTCCAAAGTTCATGCATTTTTCATGCCTCTTGACAGTAACCTCCCATTAAGAATAAAATTTACTATAGATTTTAGTTTCATGATTAAATTTTCCATTTATTGAGGTGACAGGTAAGAGGCGACCAAAATATTAAAATGCGTGAATTTGTTGAATCAAAAGAAAAAAAGCTTTGGAAGATTTCGCAGAAATATACAAATGATAATAATATATACGTAATTATATTTAATTTAATTAATAAAGAGTAAAAGAACATATTTGTTATCCACGTACAAAGTAGATGAAAAAAAAAACAACTAAAACCTTTTTAAAGAAAATATTTGCACTCCCGTGAACTTCGTGAAGCTATTATTTTCCAAATTCCTCGAAAGCTCCGCAAATAATTCTAACAACTAGAATACCCTAAAGAGTTTCAACTTTTAATCAAGTTTTTCATCCGCTCATATCTTATTTATTAAGGAAAATTCTTTTATCAGGCAGGCTTTTGATCCTAGAAGGAGCAATCCAAACCCAAAGAGAAACTTAATATATAAATTCTGAATATAAAATTATTGTCTCCCAGATGATGAAACATCTCTCACCAGAGCTGTGGTCCGAAAATATAGAATTTTCTCTACATTTTTCTAATTGTTTTCTTCATTAAATTACTGCTAACAAATTAAACTCTGACTTTCAACTCGAGGCTAACGCAATTAGCGCTGATTTATGTTTTTAGATTTCTATGTGATTTGCTTCATATAATTGCTACCGCCAAAGGTCATAGAAAAATAAACTAAATCTGGGTGCTGATTCTGATCCTTGTCGTACTTTTTATCACATATTTTGACATCTCAATACAAATTTGTCGTATTTTAGTTTTTACCATAGTTCATTTTGATTTTTCCTTTTCATATACTACAAAATGCCACATAATACTAAAAATTAAAATAATATTTTTTATTTGTAATATTCAAATTGTCAATTACGATTCATTCTAGGTCATGCCAGACTTGCTGTGCTGAATAAAGGAGAATTTACATTATGATGGCATGAATTTTTTCCAAATATTATCACGGAGATGGTAGGTACATCGTATACGGAAAGTATATTATGAATGATGAGAAAAGACCTCGATTTGTCAACGTGTGTGTGTCCGGAGAACCTCCGTGCAAACATTTTAGTGAGAAACTCGCTTTCTCGAAATAATCTCGAATTTAAGCAAGAAATGAGAAATTCGATTTTTCCCCGAAATTCCTTCGTTTTTCTCTGTTTCTGTTACGAATCAAAGGCAAATAAAGAGCTCACCACGACAATTCCGCTTTTTGCTCGAGATTTCTCCATTTATCTGAGACTGCATGCATCTCCGCTTCGAATTTACTGCGAGATTCCTTCGTTTGTTTGAGTAAGATTTAAATGACTTTTATCTTTTATCACTTACTGATAATGCTCAAAATAAAAATGATTGATCTATTTTGTGGCGCATGTAATGACATGTCTAGTGTTTATCTGGGTAAAAAAGTAATATAATTTAATTTATTTAAGTGATAAAAAATAAAATTTGGTTAAAACTACTTGTAAAAACTGAAAAATATGGGTGAGATACAGTTAAGAAAATAAATCTTTTTCTACCTTACTTTTCACTTATTTATTTGTATTTAACACAGACATAAAAGGTGAACCGAAGTGACCAAGACAATATTGTCCACGGACCTTATTTCCCATTTAAAATGAATTAATGTCCATTTCCATTGCTCTAATTAAATGTCCATAAAAACTCGCTTTGCGAGAATCGCTTATGACACAAGAGCAGTTCGCTTCTCTTAATATATAAGAAATATATAACACCACTAATGCAAACACAGTGTTCGCATGAACTTCGTTTTTAACATCAATTTCGGTTCGTCTTAAGCTCGAAAGCAATTCAGAATCGAGAGAGTTCTTGAGTTGATAAGTCGAAAATCTTGTTCCTTTTACCACGCTGGTAATCTGTTTTTTTTTAGGTATCGAGCTCGTTCTTGAAGTTTTAGCCAGAGATTACTATTTACTTGCAAATCATTTTCGAATCATGATGTTTGTAGGTCGCATAAAAAGTTCTCAAGCATACAAAGTTTTTATGGATGCCGGAACTAATATATTGTTACTGATAACACTAATCTGTCAATTTTGACTACTGGCAAGACGTTTTCCTATAATTTTATAGCAAATATTTATTAAATCCTCGCGTTTTTTTTTTTAACATTTTATTATGGAAAAGATTAAGTTAAGTTAAGGAAGCCGCGCATCCAGAGTTTCGTTGCAGTGATATTTTTCGAAACTCATTTCAGATGATTTGGAAATAAATATTCCATATGGACAATTTGATTGTTTGACAGTTTGCTATTTTTACCATAAAATCTAGTGGGTAATGTACGTGTGAGGAATTGAAGTGATTGCTTTGGTAGAGCTATCTCCCTCATAATATATGTAAAAATACAAAAAAAAAAAAAAAAAATTTAAATTTGTCGTAAATTTTGACATTTTGATATGACAAAAGATCAGAATCAGTACCAAGATCCTTTAATGTCAAAATGAATGAATGAATGAATGAAAAAAAGTCAAATGAACTTTTCTATTGCTCCTTTTATGCTTTTACTCGGTTCAGCAAGCCCTCCATAATTGAAAATGATACTTTCCATAATAAATGCAAAAATATTATTTTAAATTTAACTACTTTTAATACTTTTCGTGGATGTAGAATATCTATTTACAATAATTTCAAATTTTTGTCACAACCTATAAAGCAGTTGACTAATTTATCGTATTTTTAGGTGTATATTCTGACGTTTATTCATTGCAAATTCATTTATGTCACTTTGTGGTTTATGAAAAGATTAAATCAAAATTATTGACGTGCTCGAAAGCAAATGCCACTATTTGTCTCTCGCGTGTTATTTCCAGCCTTAAATCTTGTAATAAAATAATTTTCAATTACTGAATATTACTTTTGATTTGGTTTTTAACCATTTTTACTTTATATGCTGGAAAAATTTAATTTGTACTATTAATAAAAGTTTTTATCATATTTACTGCAAGTTGCGACAAAAGATAAGAATCAGCACCCTGGTCGCTTTTAAAATATAGCAAAATTGTAATAATAAAAAAATAAAAAAATCAATAATATAGAAAAATAAAAGTTATGACCTTATGGCTAGTAGGTTTGTGTTTTGAATTTGAATGTTTTTTTTTTTTGCTCGCATTAAATTTCGTTTGTTCTATGTAAGATTTTTGTACTCAAACCTAATAGTACCTTTCGAGAAAAGGGCAAAATGAGTTATCTTCTAGATGCGTAAATGAAGTGAGTTTTGAAAATTCTTGTTTAGATTTATTATAATAAATAATATTAATAGTATGACGGATATGGATATTCTAAAACTACATTTATCTAAGGTATTAAGCTCATCATCATCAATTAACGAAGAAGAAGTGAAATTTGTCATAAATTTTGAAATTAGCAGTAATCTTAAAAGTGACAACTGACAATTGTGTTTATATTTCTATTTTAATAAAAAAGTAAAATTAATTAAAATAAAAATTAAAATTTTTTATATTTTCGTTCGAAAAGCATATTCAGATTTTGTAAAATTGTTCAGAGGAAAGCTTATAATTTTTTCAACTCGGAAAGAGAGCATGAGGTGTATTCAAGAAGAAATGTTGAAAAACTTTTTGAACTAGAGTTGAATAAGAATATTCTAATTTAATTCGTCATAATTTTATGGTAAAGCCCATCTTGGAACAAAAAAACATTTTTGGTGTGGGCAAATTATATTATGACATTTCATTTTTGGTTGGCCGATGGCGTTATCAAGACCGAAAAAAACTTGCGATCAGAAGACTGATTGCATTAAAGAATTTGAAGCTCACTGAGTTAGGAGACATGAAAAAATTAAGAAAACGAATATACACTTTTATAGTTTCACAGCACTCATTTATACCCTAGACACACAGCACGATCTAATGAATTATTTGTACTAACTATTCATTAAAATGCCGTGTGTCACATAGTATACGTCATTATGGCTCGAAAATCAGATGATAATGAAGTACACTAATGAAGTGTTTTCCTCTTTCATTATAGCTATAATGAGGAAAAATGTGCTATATTTGGCATATAATGTAAATCTGGAGCTCCGCTGTGCATCCGCCGATTTGAAAAATAAGAAGAAGATATGCAAAGAAATGTAAATCACAAACTTATTCTTTTTAATATAATGTTTAACTCATTTGTAAATTGTTAAATTGAAAAATAAAATAAATAAAAACAAAGTTAATCGCGTTAATTCGATCCATATTGCTTCTTTAATGTGATAACTCTATCAAAGCCAGTTTGACAGAACAACTTAATTAAAGAAATGGCAGTGTGTCTGCAGTTTATAATGAATAATCATTATAGACTAACGAGTCATAAGTTATTTCTTCATTAAGAGCGCTGTGTGGCTAGGGCATTAGTCCGTGAAAATCAATTAATTTAATTAGTTTCGAACGCGTTTGCTTCATTTCAGCCATTTTGTTTATAAACGTCAAATTTATGGTAAGCAATTTTCTTGGACATAGTATATGGTACGCGTCTGCCATATATGGCCTACCCTGAATTATTGTCATGACTAGACGGTCTACACTGGCAATTCCGTACAATAACATATGGTAGGTCATAATTTATGGGCAGTGTAGACAGGGGGTAAGACTAAGCATAAGCCATATCGCCAGCTTAAATGACTAAAAGACGGTGAATTGTAATCTAGATCATAATGTCATAGCCCTTGCTACTATTAGGGAATTCGAAATGAGTCTACACGACACGATTTGAAAAACTCATTTTGTAAACTTTTTTCCGTTTGCGAAACACTTAGCATACCGGGTCATAATGAAATCATGCACTGCCTGATTTCCGACGAGTCGACCCACAGATTCGTTCTGCTTGTTTAACTTGTTTGCATGTCTGTGAGGATCATCATTACATTGCAGTATGATATTTTCAAAATATATCCCTATATATAGCCCTAGAAAAAAAAGTAGCAAATGAAGATATGTAGGGGATTTCATTTCTAATAAATGTCCTACGTTCTCGTTTTTATACATTTCTGTCATAACAATACAAAACACTGAGGTCCACGGAAATATTTCTACGAGTGTGGGTGCAAAGACAACTAAACAACTCAACTGATAAGTGTAATATGTCTAATTGCAATATCTAAGCAATACCTTGTGACGCAATACCCAAATAGCAAGAATGTGCAACGCATCATTTTCGATGCAAACAAGTGCGGTCAGCGACATTCTGCAATGGTAAACAAAGCACCAGTATGGATCAAGTATTTCTTCATTAGGTGAGAATGCAAGGTCAGGCATATTGCAAATTTTATCGAAATATCCACTATAGAATAAATTTAGACAAAATTATCGATTAGTGAATTGCTATCATTTTAATTGTATAAATAGAATACGGAACTTAATTAAAGAAGCCAAAGTATAACCACACGTCGGACTTATCGCTGGAAGTTCTGCTGTTTAATTGCTCCCCTTTTATATATTTGGTGTAAGAGCTCTAATGGCTGCTCCATCGACAAGAGTCGAGCCTGCAGTCTGCTCTTCACCCAGTAATAAGCGTTAATGCCTTTGGGCTGTTCTTGGAAACATTCATTTTATCATCTGGCGACTGTAACGTAAATTTCATATCATCACATATGTAAGTGAGAATTGTGGTACATTTCGTCAGAAGGCAGCCTAGTGCGAGTCTAAAGGATGAAAAAAAAAAAATTAAACAATTTGAAAAAAAAAACTTAAAAATGACACTTCCTGAAAGCTATCGACTATTTTGGTTTTGAGTTCAAAACTGATATTTGACGCACTTAATAACGATTTTCTGCTTAAAGAAAAAAATAAAGTAAAAACCATGTTTAAAGATCAAAGTTTTAAGGGATGTATGCTTGTTTATATTTAACGGCAAAATACATAGATTTAAATCAAATGAAATCATTTTTCGGGTACAGAAAATCTCATCTTATAATGATTCGGTTTTTCAGTTCTATAATAGCTCCATTCATCCCTTATGTTTTTAATGTTTGGTGTTACTGTATATATTTTTTTTTTTTATGAAAAATGATCAGAATTTGCCTTCATTTGACATATCTTCGATCGCGAAAGTCGATTGATCCATTCTTGTGATTTGATATTTTGAAAATGACATTTAATCGTAAACTTACGAAATTTCGTTGTAATGAGGATCTGGGCATGCGCGGTGAGATGAACAAGAAAAAAAAATAAACTTTGGCAGTTTTTAATTTCAAAAACTTTTGCTTTAAGAAATTGAATATTTCATCCAACATACTGTGGCAGGATTATTCAACGATATATTCACATTCAGTTCATATGCATAACTCATAAACTGAAGAGTACTTTATTACAAAAAGGAGCATATAAATAAAAATTTTAAAAACAGCAATAAATATTCACAGCCCATTATAACTCCAGATTACCTACCAGTAAATCACGCCGAAAAGTATGGGTATGCACTCATAATATATATTCTTTTCACATTCGAGACAAAAAGAAGAATTTTTTTTTTGTTTTCCATGGCATAAAAAATAAATGGAAAAAGGATGTAAAAATTATATAGCTTACTCAGCCTTGGAATGTTATTGGAAATGTGTGTTTTTACACAAAAATAATAAAAAAACAAAAGTTTGTGCGTGCCTTCTTTACTAGAGCATATTATTTGTTGCAATAGAACGCTGCCATAAAAGTTTTAATGGTCCCTTTGAAATCATCTCCAAGCAAAGGTACCTTAACAATCGCATGTACACGTACAACCGCCTACAATGAATAAAATGGATTACTTTTCTACAAGGATTTGGAGGCCATCAAAATCCTTGGGGAAGTACAAAACAATGAAAAAAAAAAAAAAGAAAGACGAAAACAGATTTGGCCTACCTATAATTTTTATATTCGAAAATTTATTTAAGTAATTGCCTTACCAATTTAGACATTAATGTTTTGATAGAAGGTCAATTTATGCGTGCTTATCATGGACTTTATACAAATTGGCACTTTTTTAAACGACCTTTAGTTTGTAATTGGTTGGGAAATATTACGTTCAAATTCTTCAAAATCACCAGTCTTTAATCAAAGTTATAAGTTGGAAATATGTAAATTCATCCGCCTGGTGGTTTTTCTTCAGCGTAGTAATGAGTACCTAATAATGCTAAAAAAGTTAACATCCTCAACTGATAAGAATCTCTGACCACTTCAAATCGAATGAAATGTGAAATGAATAATTACACAAATTGAACTTCGAAATATGTAATCGTTTTAAGAAATTAACTTACTCATCATAAGTTTTACGAGCATGAGAGAGTAGAGTGAGAATTCTAAAAAAAAAAAAACTTCAAAACTTTTGAAATTAACTTTAAAACATAAAAATGTTTGAAATAAAATTTTAATAATTTTTAATAGAGAATCGATAAATGCAAAAAAAAAATGGAAGGTTCTAATTTGAAAATCTAAAGTTACCCACTCTTCACCCCTAAGAAAAGCAGGGGGTTACTTAGGTTTTAGGTATACCTAGGTACAAGAAAGCCAGCCTCCAAAACACTAAACTTTTATATAGAACATTTTTTTTTTCAATCATACATATTTTAGGTTATATTTGTAGTTGACATTATAAATGGACCACCCTGTATAATCAATCATAAAAACTGTACAGTTTTTCGTGAGTTCAAGAGAATTAGAATTACATAAATATATTAATTGTTCAGTATTATCTATTCACATTATTTCAATTCAGCTTAGATTTTCTACAAGCTGGCTTAGTGCAATCGAAAATTAAGGCGATGCGACTCACGTGACCAATAATCATAATTGGATATTTTATCTTACAATTTTGTTTGTTTTCATGCATATGTAGTGAGTAGAAATTTTGCTTGCAACTGCCACTTTCGTATTTTCGAATCAATAGACGATTCCTTATAAACCCTTCTAGTATGGCATTATACAGGGTGTCCCGTATGTGTTCTTGCACTCGAAACATTTGAATAGGGGATGCTTAGACAAGGAAAGCATTATATAGGTGGGGAAGGTAAAAACTTAACGGTTTCCGAGATGACTGGACTTAAAAGATATTTGCGGTATGTTTTTATAGACCAGTTATAACTTCTGAACGTTACACCCCATGATGTCCCCACCTCAGCTATCAAGCCTTGAGTTATGCGAACCGATAGTGAAACACCCTCTATATGTTATAAACACTTGATGTAACTCAGTACTTCACCAAAAATCTAGCCACTTCATGAAATGGTACAAGCTTTTACGCCGATAGTGTGAGACCAACCGATATAACCGATTGCTAAGAGAGGGCGATGAGCGGTGAAGGGGAGGTCACTCCCAGAGCTGCGAGACAGCCATGCACTCTGTATCTCTCTCTCTCCCTCTCGCACACACACATCTTATGGCTGCCATGCGGGTTCTGAGGGGAGAGGAGTACGGGGCTGGTCGAGCAGAAAGGCCATAAAGTTCTGCATACAATAAGCTCTGTAAGTGACCGTACAGCTTGTACTTTTTAAGATACAGGGTGTTTTGTGAAAGACTACCACATTTTCTTAATCACCCTGTAACTTCGAAACGGTTGAGATGCCGCCCCCTCTTGCCATACAATTTTTTGTTTGACTAGGTGACTACTGTCACCTCATGTCCTAAGGCCACCATAGACGAAACACCCTGTATATGGGGTACTATACGTATACATTTGTTTTGAAGAATGTTCACTTTTCCGCCGCTGTAAATCGTTACATGTCGGACTTACAAAGAAAGTGTTTATACAAATTAGTCTTCTTAAAATTTGTATCAGTCATTTTTGTCGTAGGACCAACCGTTGAGGAATTATTTTGAGAAAACCAATTTTTGTACTTTTAATACAAGATGGCTGACCGCGCAGACATCCCCCCCCCCCCGCGGCAAGCGTGGAAGCTGGGATCTTTCATCGGAGTCGGGAACTTAATAACATATATAAAAATCAGAGCTACCCCAGCTTTTGTAGGGCAAAGGCCTTATTTAGACTCTAGGCGGGGGAGGTACGAATAGGAATAGCGTGGTATACCAGAAGGCACCTTGATCTAAAGCACCCTGTATAAATAAAACGACGCAAATAATAAATGTATAGATGCTAAATAGTTTCCTCATATTTTTAAATACCCTTAATCACTTGTCTTACAATGACGTCTCTAGAACGTCATGTGTTTCCCATACCAACGAAGAACTTCAGATTTGGTACATGTTTTTTTTTAGCAGCATTGAATTCGGCCAGAAACTGAGGAGAAAATATGCGCAACCGTCAAGGTAAACATTGTGAAGAGAAAAATTCAATTCTGTAACATGTTTGGTTGTGGTGTCACGTGATTCGGCAATGGCGCTTTTCGTCAAGATTGATCAGTTTGTGTAGTCAGGGTTGGCCCACCGTTACTGTGTGCTTGGAAAACGCAAAAAAAAACGTCCAGCACGACTCCTAACGAAGTCCGCCAATAAAACACCGCAAAGGAACAATGCAAGAGAGAAGTGCATTTGAAGCGCGTCAATATAACGACATTCGCAGGAAATGCGATTCCAAATTATATGACGTTCAAATTTTGCTAAAAAATTCAACAAATGCTGGTTTTTATTTCATTCAATTAATTTTTTCAGCTAATTTTTTGTCGACTGGCCGACCCTGATAGCATTTCACTTTTTTTTTAAATGCCATTTTTCACCCAATCAATCTGAAATATTCAGCAACTGTTCCTTTTTCCCAGATCTTTCCAAAGATGTGCTTGGATTGACCAAATTCTTCCATAAACCGAAGTTATGGACAAAAGTCAAAGAGATGGCCAACCCTGACAACATACGCTTACATATGAAGAATTGCATGAAATTAAATGGTATGGAAAATTTTTTTAATTTAATCGTACGTCAAGGGATTAAACTATATACAGGGTCACTAAAAAATTAATTTACAGATTATTAAAAATAATAGTAATAAAAAAAGGGTCTTTTTAAAATACTCCAAAGAGAAAAGTTACAGGACTGCAGAGACTAATTTACATTCTCCTCCCTCACAGCCAATCTGCTTCTAAAAATTCGCGAACTGAAGTAGCTAATCGGTATACTAAGTTTTGGTCCATTCTCTTTATTTATCACATGTTACAGCGACTGTAACAAAAAGACAAAGGAATCAAACACATTTTTTTTAATGTTATGTAATCATCATGTATATTTCCATATTTTTAATATCTAGTTATGTTCTAATTAATACAATAATTTTTGTCTTCGCCGATTTTTCTATTATTATAATAATAATAATAATTAATATTATTAGTATTTCGCCATCCACTAAACACGATGAGATAAATAGTGTGAACAACATTTAAGGATTTAATAATAATTATACTCGACACAGTTATATTATAAGAAATTTTTATGTTTTTTTAAAGTCTTATGTAGTCTTTTTGTTTTCTACCTTTTATTTCGATAAATTTCCTCTAGTTCTGCTTTATGATAATTTTTTATCACTAGTAATGAAGCTATAGTTATCATTTTTCTTTTGTGTTTTTGTCTTTTTTTAATACGTTACTTATATTTGCTTTGTTCTTGTTTTTAATTTAAATTTTAATTAAAAGTCTTTTGAGATAAGAAAAACAAAAACAAAAGAAGTTGTTGAAATAAAATCCACAACTCTACATGTCGAATAAGATGAATACAGAAGAACTTGACTGGAATTAATCAATTTTCTTATAGTAGCTGAAAATTTATTATTTTAAATGATATATTGTTGCCGCAGACAAAAAACCTATTTATTGTATCTGGGGGTCCTTATAAAGAGGAAACAACAATCCTTTTTCACCTTCTTTTAATCTACAAAAGATGCTGACAAATACAGATTAGATTAAAATTCATTTGACGATGTCTCCTTTACCATGGAGTTGTTGAGCTAAATAAGATTTTGTGGAATCTAATCGAAACACACACAGTAACACAACATCAGTCGAGGGAAATTAGGAGGTTCCTTGCGGTTATGTTAATTTGTTTGTATATATGCATATTTCGCGTTTATGAAACACATGACAAAGGTGGTGCTGAGCACATAAAATTTAAATAAAAGTTAATGAATTTCTTTAAATTTGAAGTAGGAATTATAGCAAAAATATTTATGTTAGATGTGAAGGCAAGTGTCCATTTTGAATACGTGTACTATCGTATGCATTGTCGGTCGTTAATAATAAGTATTCTGACTTAATTTGAAATTGGTTTGAATTATGATAGATGATATATGGAATTTTTTACATGTTAGTCAGTTTATTTAAATCTTTGGAGCCGTCAACATGAAAACTGAAGAAATAGTCCAAAAAGGACGTAACACTGTGCGTACAGGTAACAAAAAAACTTGTGTAAAGCATATTGAGAGGCCACTGTAAAAGCTCAAACATGTCAAAGATAGTTTACAAAATTTTTTTCGAATGACTTTTCACATTAACTTCCGTAGAAGTAGCCTTAAAGCTTGGAATTCATCAGACAACTGCTTTGGATCACAACATTAAAACGCTTCTCTGTTTAGGTGTCATATGAATTAAATCAAATCTTCCTCGTCAAAAAAGGAAGCTGTTTTTGGACTGTTTGGTGAACTGGAGATGAAAGTGGATGTACAAAAAAATTGCTAAGCAAATTAGCCTATGTTTACAGTAACAAAACCCCACCATCTACGTCAAAAATATGTATGTATGAAAAGAAGGTTATGCAGTTGTCTGTTGATGGGACCCTACAGGTCTTGATGGAGTACGTAAGGGGAAGTGCCCACTTTTCATACAACTTTAGGCCAGACATCAACAGACATGAGAGATATCTTAAACGATGCATTATGATACTCTGAACATATTTTATTAACAATGTTTATTTCAATTAAGTGGAGGAAAGCTTTGGCAATCCGATGTAGCTTGAGCGATTGTCTTGGGTGAAAAAGTGGACTTTCTACTTCTCGTGATTGCGCGAAATTGGTGAGTCGTGGAAAATAATTTCCTATACAAAAAAAAATGCTCACAACAGAGCACTAATGCCCATGAAAGAAAGAACTGCAAGAATTTCTGAATCGAGAAAACACCCGAAGTACTCGGCGAGACCTTTAAATTGATATGCAGCATGGCGTATTGGAACCACCCAACCGTCGGGAGTTCCTGCACCAACCCTAAAAGTATGCAGTTAAAAATTTTCTTATACGAATCGTAGCTGGTAATGAGCTAAGGCGAACAGTGAAATCCGTTTTCTGATCGACATAACCCCACCGTGTTAGAGCCGATTTAAGATGCGAAATATCTAGTACTTTAGTTCGAATAAAAAAAGAGGGAAACACTAAAAAAGTGAGTATGAGGATGACTATTTAAGCCTCCGAGTATAGGAGTGTGGGTACTCGAACTTCTTCTCAGAACCTAAGGAATGCGATTTTGTACTAGATGTTCGAAAATGTACTAGATTAAACTTTGACCCCCGTTTCAAGGCTTCCAAAAAATATATTTTAAGTAAATTTAGTTTTTTTTTTTTTTTTTTTGCTACAATGAAATACAAAGGCAGAAAAAATCGAGTTTGTTTATATGTCCAATCATTGATAGCTGTTGCAATGTGTTATTTCCCTAGACATGTTTGTTGTACTCATGTCACTAAATTTCGCAAAATTTTCGTAATTTCGGAATTTTGTTCACCTTTAAGAAAGAAAATTTAGTTTCCGAGTTCATTCATCATGCGCCTTATGAATACCTTAAACGTAAGAAGTGGGCTGAGCTCGAATTTCTGTTAAATACATCCGTATTTTTTCATTGATTATTAAAACTATTTTTAATACAATTCTGTAGAAATTTTTGTCTTACCAGGTTTTATATGTAGGTATACATTGCTGTGATACTACCTGATTGGATTAGAAGTGCAGTAGAACTGTTGTTTTAGAGAATTGGCCAAGCTGCTTGCTAAAAATCTACGAACAGCCAAGAAGTTTTTACTTGAATGAAACAAACGGTAAACATGTATAGCGCTTACTCCAATTGCATTTGTCTTACTTAACTCCTAGCAGTGAAAATACTGTTTTCAAATTGATCCAAATTATTGAATTTTCTTGGACTAATTGTATAAAATTCCAGCCATGCTTACAATTCTTAATGTTTTGTACTTGACTCAAATAAATGCAATTTCTCCTGTCGAAAAAAGAGTTTCGGTAACAACCATTTCATTCTGGGGTGATTCACGCATTTTAAGTGAAATATGAGCTCGATTAGCGGATTGCTAACAGACACCTGCTACTACCGCTAAAATTTTGTTCGTTTACTTTTGTGCTTTATAAATGGAAAGTGTGAATGGCCTTGTTTGTTTACCAAAGTAGGTACTGAAATATTTGTAAATGACCAGTTGAGTAAATCCCACAAAAAAAAAAAAAAAAATTATACCTAGCATGTTGGAAATTTTCAATTTCAATGTCAAATTGATGCTGATCTAAATAAGTCGTCCTACAACAACTCTTAAAATAATTCATCGCTTTCGCAGCAAAACAGTTTGTCCATAATATCCTAAGAAGTAATGAAATCTACGTTGTATGCCAATTACTTGAATGAACTCACAAGTGAGAGTAAGGTGAAGGGACTATGCTTAGATTTCATTATGTCACAAACTTTTGTGAGTAATGACATCAATTGCACATGTAACCAATTAATTCTAGAAATTATATTTGATTCGAGAATAAATTTGAGTTTACTACAATTTAATGGCATTCTAACAAGCTCAGAGACATCTTCAGAATGCTTTCCTTCAGAAAGGAAGGAGGCTTCCATAAAATGTATTATCCTCAAAGCTTTAAGAACAGAAACATAAGAATTGAGGCTTTTAAAAAAAAAAAAAAAATATTTTTGTACTTTCGAAAGAGAAAAATCCATACATCATTCAATCAATAGTGGTCAATTTAGTGACATACTATCATATTACACAGCAGTTGAAATCGATTTTTCTATATTCAGTTCAAGGCTAATCGTAGACCAAAATGTAATCATTGAAAGCATACTTAAGCTTATTCCCATTAGTGGCCGAAAAATATATACATCCATAATGTAAGTAGATGTAATTTGCAGAAATACGAAAGTAGGTACATATGTAAATATCTATAGCTCATAGGTAAGAAAATTGAAATAATATACAAGGTGTTTCAGGAAGAGTGAAAGATATATTTATCATACGATGATAGCTGGGTTCTAGAGAGAAAATAGCAGGAAAGGGCAACATGTATTATTTCGGAGGTCTCCTTCTACATCTAAAACACACACATTTTTCCTTTCCCTGATATTTTCTCTCTTGAACCCATTTTTTCCTTCATGTTTTATGAATCAACATATTAAATTTCTGAACGACATAATTTTGAATTTGTACGATAGATAATCATTTCCTACGTTCATTTTCTCGTTCTGAATGAATCTGCGTGAATCTACAGAACGATGTCATAATTTAGTTCTGTGTGCATAGAAAAAGAATGAAACAGAACGATTTCAAGTGTTTGACATTTAAATATGAACCGAGGCAACTCAAATCCATTCAGAATCATTCGGAGTCCGAAAAAAAGCGACGACACGTTGAAATTAAATCGTTCAGTTCAAGAAAAAGAACGACATGTATAGAAACATATTCATCATGAACGAGAAAAGAAACGCAACAATTGGTACATTAATGGATTATCAGTCGCACATAGTTCTTTTTCCTCCTTTGCCCCTCTATTTCAAAGTTGAATGAAAAGTTAGAATCTCGAAGGATTGCGTGCTGCAATTTCGTTTATAGGAAAATTTCTGGTAAAACTTTGGTAAGGCTTCGTCAAGCAAGAAAAATGCAATGGAAAAATTTATGAACTAATGATTTCTCAATGCAGAATACGAAATCAGGTTACCCTTCGAGTTAATTACCTGACAAAAATTTAAGGAGGACAAGTGTATAATAGGAGGAAAACTATTTCTACTACGTAGTAGTAGCAAATATGATCGTTTCAGAAAAGAAAAGAAAAAGTGTTTACGATCTGGAAATCGAAAAAGCCGGAATGTTTTAAGAAAATGACAAATCACTGTCTGGCGATTGCACATAAAAAAAAACATGGATGACATCCGAAAATTTTAAAAGTGTTCGAAGCTTTAGGGGTTACATGGGTTTCGAGGATTAAAAAAAAAACTTTATTTTTTTAATTTTTTTATCTAATAGTATATACAATATGTCTAGACCGGCCGGGAGCGACGCAAGTATATTGAGGCAGTTGCTTAGCTATTGTTTGCCTATCTCTTTCGCTCGCTTCCCTCACTTTCTAAGGGTCATCTATTTTAAATATTTTATTTAAATATGCCCTGGACATTGCAGCTACAGCAGGATCTTTGCTTTATGGAGCTGGAATCGACGATTCTATGTAAGTTAAAAAGATTTTTTTTCTTTCGTTTTATTCCTACTTAAAACTTTAATCGGTTTTTTCTAAAAACTTTATTTTTGAACACGGCAGACACGATCTTGCACACTACTTCAAAATAGGACTGACTAGTGACTGAACGAAGTTTTTTTTTTTTTTTTTGGATTACAACTATCTTTACAAGACTATACGTAGTGTAAATTGTACTGTTTTGCACACAACTCTGCCAAAAATGTGAATTTAAATTTTTTTTTTAAATTCTTCATTTAGTCACGAGCTATACTTATCTACTAACACAAAAAAAAACAATTGTTTTTTAATTTAAGATAAGGCTATCATGAGTTATCCTGACCACCACGAGGACACGTTTTTTGTTTTTTTTTTGTTTTTTTTTTTTTTGTCTCCGGAAACCAGGTCCCACCGGCGGAATTTTCGAAATTTTTGAATGAAAATTTTACAACATATTCATTAAATGTTGCTTTTTTATATGCTTAAAATTTTCAATAAAATAATTTATTTATCATATAAAAAAAAAATGGAGAAAACTTTAGCCTTCAAAACCCATGTAACCCCTTAATAGAATGCGAATCTCCTGATAAAGTCGAAAAAAAGTTGCTAGTTGTTGTTGATAATTACTCTATTCACCCCAAGCTTGTTATTAATTAAATGAGTATTTTTAATTGCTTTAGCAAGCTCTTTGAGAGAATCGTGAATAAAAAAAATGTGATAGTAATGCAATGCACTCCTCCACTATTCATCGTATAATCAATAATGCCCACTTTTCATACAACTTTAGGCCCGACATGAACAGACATTGGTGATGTCTTAGACGATGCATTATGATACTCTGAACATATTTTATGCACGAAGTTTATTTCAATTAAGCGGGGGAAAACTTTGGCGATCGGATGTAGCTTGCGCGACTTTCTTGGGTGAAGAAGTGGACATTTCTACTTCTCGTGATGGCTCGAATTTGGTCAGTCGTGGAAAATAACTTCCTATGAGAATAATTTTCAATACAGAACACTAATGTCTATGGAAGAAAGAGGCTCAAAAATATACGCGAAATATAGTAACTGGGGTGTATGTGACCCAATTGCATGAAAATGGATTTTCCGGCAGCAAAACAGGTCTTGAGAAAGTTTACTGAATCGGGGAAAAGCTCCTCACCCAATAGTACTCAGCGAGACCTTTAATTTGATATGCAACATGACGTATTTCAACCATCCCACCCCCGCCGCGAATTCCTGCTCACACCCTAAAATTATGCATAGAAAATTTTACTCTACGAATTGTAGCTGGTAGTGAGGTGAACCGAATAGTGCGAAAAATTTAGTACCTCAATTAAAATAAAAAAGAGAGAAATACTAAAAAAGTCAGTATTGGAATGGCTATAATTAGCTATTTAAGCCTCCGAGTATAAGAGTGTGGGAACTCAAACTTCTTCTCAGGACTTAGGGAATTCGATTTAATACCAGATTTTCTAAAATGTATTAGATCAAACTTTAACCCCCCCCCCCTCCAGTCAACCCCACTTAATTGAAATAAACATTATTAATAAAAAATGTTCTGAGTATCATAATGCATCACACCAGATATCTCTCATGTTTGGAGGTATCGGGCCTTAAATGGTTGTTCCCCTTTAAGACGAGTCTAATTTAACAAGCATCAACAAATAGACACGCATAAGACGAATCTTTCACACAAACTTTTCTTTCTTAAGAGGATGATTCGCTAACCTATTCTGACTCAATATGTACATATATTGTATGATATATAATAGTATATATGTATATAGAGCAAAATTAAGAACATAAAAATCAGAAAAGATAATGAAGCTATTAAGTAGGCAAGAACACACAGATGGTCGCTGTCGATCGAGCTGCGAATATAACTGTGAAATTCAGAAAGTCTGGCTCACAGCAATTACAATATTTACGGAAACTAGCTAGAACTTACCCAAGTAAAACCTTAACATGCTAAATCCTTGCCAGTTCTATAAATATTGTAAGGACCAAATATTTTTTTGACCCATACATTTTTCCAGGACTTTTAGCACTAAGCCAATTAGTCGAAAATCACTTGCATTGCTCTTAGACACAAGCACAACTGTAGCAAGCTACCGAGCAGTAAAACAAGTGTTAAAAATATGCAGAATCGGAAATCCAAGAAATTTTTTTCCCAGTGTTACCGTTTTGTGCATTCTTTTCAAATATAATTTTCTTTTGTTAATTTTATTGCCCCATAAAGGTGTATAAAACGAAGGAAAAAAATATGATGGCACGGAAGAAATAATAATAATAAGATTATTTAAAATTTAATTTAATTCAGTTTTATATTTCTCAAAAACTTTATAATACACTCAAAGTAAATAAAATCATACTACGGTGGCACGGTCGTATCTTTACTTACTCATTTCGACTGTCAAATGTTTTTTTTAAGCAACCAAACAAATGCCAAAGTTAAGTTCATTTCTTTGGATAATAATCAATGGCCTTGGGTTTTGTTTTAAGTAAACAAGTTTTTTTTGGATACTTATGTGGGAAGCCTTATTACAATTTCGCTTTTGGTTTGTTCAAGCGTTTTTCTCAGATGTTCATTGGGTTTCCTTTTAATTTACGTTCGTGAGATTGTGTTGGAGCGGTCTCTGTGTTTTTTTTTTTTTTTAATTACTACATACCTAAAGACTTTTTTGAACTCAGGATAAACATTAACAAAACAAGGGAATAACAGGAAAAGTAGACAACCGATATGGAAAAGACATAGGTGAACAAGAGGAAACAAACAAAATCAGTAGTGGAACGAACCATGATACCATTAACCCAGTTCGAGATTATTAAGCAGCGTATTACCACTAAGCATTGACATATATAAAGAAATCATCTGAAAGATAAATGAATCTTATGGCTTCCCTTGAATACTAGAGATTTTTGTTTTTTTATTGGTACCACAAGAAGGAAGAAAAACGTGAAGTTCATGCTACAAATCGATTATTTAAAGCAGAAATTCCTATGGAAGCCATAGTATTCGAGAAGAAGACATATGATTTTTTCCACAAATATTATGAGATCTTTATGTAGGCACTAAGTACACTGTAAAAAAATATTAGGACTATTCCCTAAAATGTAGGGAATAGTCCGTACATTTATTATTTCCTACATTCCTATTCCTTACATTTTAGGGAATATTCCCTAATCTTATCGAAAAATACCTAAGCGTTGTGGCAACGATTTGTGCAATTTTTTTACTGTGTACTTAGTGGTAGAAGTAAGTTGATTTAGTTATTAGAATTTTTATTAAAAATTTATTAGCAGTTAAGACATTAAGCCATTTTCGCAGGCAATCGGACTTTTTCCTAAGTTGTCAAACTGTCAAAAATCTGTAATGAGGTAGAAATAAAAAGTGTTGAAATTTAAAACGAGTAGCGTTATTATTTTGAATTTATTAAGATTTCGTAGTATCCAATTGCAAAGTAATACTCTCATTAATTCTAAGCAATTTTTGCTTTACCTCCAGTTCAACGGGGTGTAATATTACGAGACCTTGAAACTTCAGAGTTCTAACTGACATTTTTTTAAACAAATTGAACTATTTATATGGCCATATTATATCCACTATTCTCTTTCGATTGAAATGGTCCCCAAAGTTGTATCTCAAACGATTTAGGAGATACTTCATGCTGTCTAGTTCTATGTGAATTCCAAACGTATATAAGCTTGATGCAATAAAGTTGTAACTGCAATATTTTGCTCATAAAGCACAAAACGTCGATCAAGTCATGCAGATACGACTTTTTGGCAAGATTTAATACACATACTATATGTTGGCACTTCTTTGCATTCACTCGCAGTAGTTCATGGTCAAGGATTTTGAAAATAACTAGTCTTATGTTTTGAGTATGGTGAACTTGCTAATTGGCATAGACTTTGAGGAATGAGCATCACATCGTGTTTTAATCAATTGTCTAGAAGCGGGTGATGAAAATGACGAAGATATTATACTTGGAAGATGAGGTATTCGAAAATACTTCAGATCTGCCAGCTAACCAGTTAAAACCACTGTTGTTGTCCCTTCTATGACAATCAATGTGCCTACCAATCTGGAAAATTCACAGGGGATTCTATCGCCAAGAGAGCATAACAGGACAAGAAGGTTCTATTGTGTTCCTTCATGGACATACAAGACGCCTTCGACAATATTATTTGACTCGATCAAAAGGGTAAACGAAGATAGAAGAATAGAAACCTGAATCGTCAGATGGATTGACATTATGCTGGAAAAACACTGTATAACAACTACCTTAACCGGGGAATCCCCAACAATCAGAGCCATCAGCCGACTTTAAGGCTCAGGAATACACTGATGACATTATCGTTTGTGTTAAAAAGGAAATTTGAAACAACATTTACCCGAACTTATGTAAACTGCCTTTAACATAGTCACTAGATGGTGGTAGAATATGGGGCTATCAATAAACACAGGTATTATGATGATAGTCCCTTTCACCAGAAAACGGAGCCTCAACTGCCCTGCTTCTAGATTAATTGAACTTTCACTAGCATTTAGGAGTAACTCTTGATGGCAAGTTTACCTGGAATCCCCACCAAATGAGCTATGTATAGGCATTCGAATCATGCCAAAGGTATCTCGGGAAAAGTGGGTGCTAAATCTCAAAATGACTTTATGAATCTTTCAGGGCAAACGCTTAGTGGCCTAAAACGATGGAGACTGGCAGCAAGAAGACCGTTGATAAGATGCAAGGCATGGCCTGCTTAGGCACCACTAGCGCCTTCACGTCATGTCCTCAGTGAGCACTGAGCACATGAAGCTATTCCTGGCTTACAGCCAGTCTGCCTCTTTACCCAGAGGGATGTAGCCGCTAGTATGCTCCGAATGAAAAGTTTAGATGATCACACTTTTTCTCGAGGGAGTGCGATATCTTAACATCCACGAGCAGATCCACATTAAAGGCCTAAGTTGCAAATTTAATTATTTTATTATTTATTTTGTATACAGTGTTTCTTATCACTAGTACTATAATGCAGGTCATTTATTTTTATTTGTTTAGAACTTCGCATTCTCACGAAAATTGGGAAACGATATCTCGAAGTGCTAAGTGACAGATACAAACTTTGGAAAATTAATTTATGTGACTTAAGTTTAGGTAAAGGTTTTATTTGAATTTTTAAAAATTGCTATATACGGGGTGTCCCATACGTACCGCATTTCCTTTATACACCGGATTCCTCATTCAATTTCAAGAAAAAAGTTGTATGGGAGGAGAGTCGGAAAGTGCACGGTGAGGGCGGTAGGGGGGTTTTGTGATTTTTGTTCTTTCTATCCTAATACCATGTAACTTTTGTGTAACTTTCTTGTTATACACTCTATGAAGGTGACTTGCATCTCAGGTGATAGTAAATCCTCTACGGTTTCCAACAAATGTCCAACCACCTCTCTATTCCTTTTCCGTCGGCAGCAGTTATAGGAAATCAAAATCAAAAAATTAGAAAATTTTGCAATTTTTTTTTTTTTAATTTCAAATGCTACCGTTTTTGAGATATTACCGTTTTTATGATGCATAATTTCATTAATTTTGCTAATAACAATAGAAATCGCGTCTAATTTATGCAATTCCACGCAAATTAGCAAAAAATTCATGAATTTATGAATCATAGAAACGGGAATATCTCGAAAACGGTTGCATTTAGGTAGGTACGTATGCATAGTCAAATTAAAGATAACATTCCGGGGTCTTTAAATCTTGTAAATAAACTGTATATTTATCATGTATTTTGGCGGGAAAATCGTTAAAATTTGAAAAAAATATGATGTTTTTTCCAATTTTTGGACTTTGACGTACTACAACTTAAGATTGGAGGTGGCAGTAGGACTGGTTGGACATTCATTGCATAGATGTTTTGCTATCACCTGAGATAAATCTCGCCTTGATAGGGTGTATATCAAGAAATTTACAAGGTATAAAGTGGAAACAGTACTAAAAATCGTAAACCCCCCTACCCGCCACACCGTGCATTTTCCGGCTGTCCTAACATACAATTTCTTTCTAGAAATTGAGTGAGTAATCCGGGGTATAAAGGAAATGCGGTACGTATGGGACACCCTGTATATCGGATGGCTTTCAATTTATTTGAACGAAAATTTAAAGTAAAGTAAATTTCATATGGCACTAAATTTATGCGTAGTATGACTGGAAATTATGAATTAGATAATAAATTATAAGGAAATAAAGCTTTGATGTCGATTTTCTCGAAATGATATCGCGATCAGTTAGATCCAGGGAGCTCTATGTTCGCGATTAGTGGAAAACTTCAATAGTGAAACTATACATTTAGAGCAAAGAAGAGTTAAGGATTAAGTAGTTTAATGAAAATACTATTATAATAGATTAAGAAACAGAAAAAAAAACATTGAAAATATCTTTGAATAGAAAAGAAAAGTTAATTATCGATCGAAAGTAAACGCACAGTTATGTCATATTTTGTATTTTACGAATTCGAATTAGAGCTACTGTCGAGAACATTTTTGAAATATATCTGGAATGTATAAACAAATATATATTCGAAAAAAAAAAAAATATTTTAGGTTGTTGATTGTACGTATGTATATGTATATACAACAATGGTCAACACTAGTGATTCTCAAGCAAATATTATCGGAAATTTCTTTTATTTACTGCAGAAACAAATAAAAAATTCAAATCTCAAAAGACGTTAAGTTTACAAAAAAAAAAAAACAATTGGCCTTTAGAATTCTTTTTGCGCAGATGTAATAAAAATTTAAAACAATCTTCTATAATAATTAAAATCTCGAACATTCAATAGTTTCATGGATAAAATGCATTAAATTTAACAATAAACTTTATGAAAGAAAACATCTCCATTTCGAATCAATCAAATATCATAGAATTTTAGTTTTAAAATTATTTTATTTCAATATTTTATTTACTATTTCATTTTTGTTTAACTATTTTATTTTGTAATAGTTTCTAAATAATTTTAATTTCACGAATTACATATTATATATAGATATATATGTATGTACGCTTCATTCGTAATATTACTTAGTTAATATTTTTGAAGATTTTGCTAAATGAGTTTACAGTTCGATTATAAATTTTATTATGGACTTTTTTTGTTGTTGTTGCTTTTTAATAGTTAGTGACCATAATTCAATGCATTTTTTTTTATTTATTTTTGAACCACACAATATTATTTTTTAGTACATGTTTTACTTTGACACATAAATTTGCTAAAAAACAAAAACAAAAACATTTATTTAATCGTAAAATTCGAAAATGTAGGAATATAAAATTTTCACTAATTTTTATTAAACATTCACGATATGTAAAAATCTTATTTAAATATAATTTTTATTAATTTTTTATATTATTTTGTTTCATTTGAAATTTGTTTGCAATATAATAACATTGTTTTGAGGTTGGTAGAGTTGTTTTGTAATATTCATTTTGTATTTTTATCAGTTGTGTTATAAAATTGCCCAGAGAATTATTTCTGTACTATGGTTTTCATTCAAGAGGTAGATATTGTCTAGAGTTTGTTTTTTTGTTATTTATTTTTATATTAATAATTTTAATATAAAATCAAATAAAATTTATCAGAAATCTGAGAATCTGAAATATTTTATGGTATATATACGTATATATATATGAATGTGTATGTTAGTATTTAATTTTTTAATAAAATAAAAAACTAAAACACTTCAAATACTTCCCATATACCTTTCCTTTTATACATAATAACACAGCCTGCCAAAAAAATTACACAAATTTTATGTGTAAAATTTTAATATAAACTTGCACCAATTCGTTTGTTTTATTTTTATTTTGATAATTTTTAAAATAAAAAAAAAATAAATAAATAAAAAATAAAAAATATTCTTATTAGAATCTCATCGTTATATTTTAATTTATACAAATCAAAAATCATCATGCGTAAGATCCTTTCTTATTTCCCGTTTGGAAAGTGACAAAGTGTAACAATCATGAATTTTGTTTTTTATCTTATTAACTTAAATAAATTTATATAAAAATTTTACTAATGATTATCCAATCATCAGATTATGTGACGAATCAGAAAATGTCATGAGCCTGTTGGTTTTTATGGCTGCATTTTATAATTCAACTACTATTTTTATTTTTTGACTGAACACCTTTGAACACAAAAAGTGTTTAATAATTTATTTCTCGGTTTCACTAAGGAAATGAGGAAAAAAATGTTAATTCTTATAAGACATGAAACACAGAGTTGGACACTTTTTTTTTTTTTTAAATAGTGAAACCGAATTATAGCAACAGTTTTATTACAGCAAGAATTTTTTCTAGTGCAATTACACTGGACAAACCCTGGAGGAAAAATAAATTTTATGTTTTTAACTAAACTGAAATTTTAGTAAATCTGAACGTCATTGAAGCACGTACTATTAGCAATGAACCACGAACAAGAAATTAACAAATCTTGGTACTGACTACTCTTAAGAGGAGGAGTCAGTACCAATATTTGCAAGTTTCATACATTTTTCAATGCAAATTTCTGGCAAACTATTTGTAGCAGAATAATGGTTTATGTCTTAAATTAAAGGTAATAAAGAAGTCTAGTAAATAACGTTGGCAAAAATTAAAAGAAGTGTATTGGAATGGAGATATTAACTCGGAAACTTGTAAAAAGTGGTAAAAATTGAAGTCTTTTAAATCAAATTCCTGTGGGTAGGTATTCTCATTTCTTTAAATTGTGACTGTTTTAGAAAAGGCCTAGATCTAGCATATAAAGTCGAGTTTTTTCATTTTTAGTGGCGCTTTTTATAATTATTTGACCCTAATAGTACTTGTTTTTTCTCCGGACATTTCACCGACAAGAAATCGCAATAGTCATTTGAAAGTTCTTTAAATACAAAGCAAAATAGCATATTTAACTATTATGGGCAAACATATTTAGGAGAGTTAATTTTCGTTAAAAAATTTCAATTTATGTGAACTGCAAATTTTCATTTTTCGTCTTAAATTGTATGGTTTTGTCGGATGTTGGGTTTCGGTTTTTTGCGGTAGATGTCTCTAATGTGCTCTGTGGTTTAGGTCTAGGCTAATTTTATATGAATTTTCTCACTTTCAGGACACAAACCTACGTATAGTAAATTTTATTACCTACAGGATCGTTGGTATCTAAATTGAAACTTTTGCTGACTACTGACTCCTCTTAAGCGTAACAGATATTGAAGGTTAATCCCCCTTTCTATGTAATTAGAATGAGATGCCCAAGATCATTTTAATTGTGAAAAAATCAATTTTCCTTGAAATAATTCATAGTTAGATTTTGAAAAAATCTTTATATGATCTACCATCAATGTTTCGGAATCTGAATTCACTGTAGTGTGGACAGCAGGCAGTTTAGGGTTTCATTGCTGTCCTGATAAAATCGCCCTACTGTACTGATCGAAACATATACATACAGTATACTCTCAGAATTTCTTCATGAAATTCTGATTTGCGGCTGTAAGCCAACCAACTAACAATACCTCGGTAATTGTCGTTGAAAACTGCAATATTTAAAGTTAAGAAAATATATAGAAGATACAGCTCCAATATGATGAGACACATTCACACATACTGTAAAATTTGTGATAATAAGTGGAGTGATGACAACTTTAATATCGCACAAAGACCGTTCTGATGAACAGAAATGATTCATACCTTATATTTTATAATGAGGGTGGATAGAAGCCAGGTTAACCCCTCTGATGAGAGCATAGGGTCTCCTCTGTTGAATAAGGCCTTAATTATATTCATAAAGTACAATTTCCAGGTTACAAGGTTATCCATAAAAACATAAAAAAAAGTTACATTTCCACGAAATACATGTAAAAATTATTAATTTTTTTTTATGCAGTATCATTATATGCTTTAAAAAATAAAAGGACCCTATTTAAAATTTCAAAGTTTCCCCCGACCCACGCAAAAGGGCACAGGAGCGGTCTAACTTTAGCGGAATTAAATGACCCTCTTGAAATTATTATACTTTTTGAAAAACACAATCTACTACGCATATTTCTCGATATATTCTAAGTGATAATTCAAAATGGAACACCCTGTATACAGATAAAAAAAAAATAATACAAATATAATAAAAAGTATTAATTTGAAATACAGAAATGTTTGTTACACTTTGCCATTAGCCATCAATCAGTCGCGTTGTTATAAATTAAACATTAAAACAAAAATTATCTCGTTTTTCATTTCTTATCCAAAATAAACATTTAAAATATTTTCTGCCATTGCAGTATAAATTAAACAATTTTCAATCAATCTGCTCCCAATTAAATTTTCTCATGGGATATGAGATTATATACTTAATACGAAATAGAAAAATCATATGTTCAGCACCTCAGCCGATAGGACGAATTTGTTTTTCTGGAAATGTTCATTTGTAAAGCACCAAATATTAGGCAAACACTTAAAATTAATCCACTCTACATTCTGCAGGATCATAATAATTATTTTTAAATTTTTAATTAAAGTAAAATTGAAAAGCACATAAAAATTTCAACGACTTTACATACATTTTTTATTATAACATCATTTCACGATATGTGAAAAGACCAACCACGTGTGAAATGTAAATGCATGTTTAAAAATCTCAGCAGATAGGTGAGCCGTATTTTGTAGTAGTTGTGTTAACTCTTAACAATTTATAAAATATAAAGAAATTTATAAACCCCTGCAGATTCCATTCCGATAGGAAGAAATACTTGCCCACTCCCAAAATATTTTTTATTATCCCAGGATGGATAGCATCGAGAGGAACACAACAGCGGGGAGACCTTGTATAGGGGAAAGAAAGGGGATTGCCCACTTTTCATACAATTTTAGGCCCGACATGTACAGACATTGGAGATGTCTTAAACGATGCGTTATGATACTCTGAACATATTTTATGAAAGATGTTTATTTTAATTAAGCGGGGGAAGGCTTTAACGATTGGATGTAGCTTGAGGGACTTTCTTGGGTGAAGAAGTTGACATTTCTACTTCTTGTGATGGCTCGAATTTGGTGAGTCGTGGAGAATAATTTTCAATACAACCACTAATTTCTATGGAAGAAAGAGCTGCAAAAATATATGCGAAATATAGTAACTGGGGTGTATGTGACCCAAGTGCATGAAAATGGATTTTCCAGCAGCAAAAACGTCTCGAGAAAGTATTCTGAATCAGGGGGGAAAAAAACTCTTCACCCGATAGTACTCGGTGAGACCTTTAATTTGATATGTAACATGACGTATTGGAACCATCTCATCTCCGACGGGAGTTCCTGCTTCCACCCTAAAAGTATGCAGAGAAAAATTTTACTCTACGAATTGTAGCTAGTACTGATTTAAGGCAAACAGTGCAACCGGTTTTTCGATCGCACATAACCCTACCGAGATAGAGCCGATGTATGGTGCGAAAAATCTAGTACTTCAGTTCGAATAAAAAAGAGGGAAATACTAAAAAAGTGAATATGGGGATGGCTATTTAAGCCTCAGAGTTTAGGAATGTGGGTACTCAAACTTCTTCCCAGGACCTAAGGAATTTGATTCTGTACTAGATTTTCTAAAATATTTTAGTTTAAATTTTGACCGACCGCCCCAATGCTTCCTTCATTCAAATGAAATATACAGCGTTAATAAAATATTTTCAGAGTATCATAGTTCATCGTTTCAGACATCTCTCATGTCTGTTCATGTCGGGCCTAAAATTAGCATTTCCCTTTGTGCCAAAAACTGAGATAGTCTGATTAATATCATCAGATTTTAAAAATGAAATTGGTTTCACTAAGCATAATGATTGCCGGAATTTTTTTTAGATAAAATGGCAGAGCAAACTAAAAATAAATTTGTTTTTAATCCGTGATGATTTTTCAGAAATTTATAGAAACATTTTGCGTCTGCGAAGTCATAAGATAAAATGATCAGAACAATAACGGCACATAACAATAAACTAACTTGTATAAAACACAACTGAGGCCCACAACACGGCAAGATAAAAAAAAAAACAATAATGTTGTTGTGTCTATTTGATTGCTTTCTTGCAACTAGCCGCAACAGCTGGAAGTACCCAGTAACTTATAATTAGAGTTTGTGCTGTTTCTAGGATACCAGGATACAGTTTGGTAAACTCAATTATATATCGCGCGCCGTCGTCGAGTCGATTGAATTGTAAAAAAAAAACTTTTTTTTTATTTTTTATTATATATATAAATTGGCAAAAATATTTTACCACAATTCGATTAATTGAGTCGAAATAAGATACCCAATCTGGGCATCTTTATAAACAGAAACTTGTAAACTCAAAACGAAATTAAAAAAAAACAGAATTAAGTTTCTAAGGAAATAAAAATTGAGGACCGTTTTTTCAAAAGCCAATAATCGAATTTTTAAAAATGTTCGGGAGGCAGTTTTTTTTCCTTTTTTTTTTTTTGTTTTCTTAATATTTCAGGAGGGAAAGCACAATTTTCAAAACAGGATTTTGAAAGTTTCGATGATACTAAATATGCAAGGAAGTTCAATCAAAATGAAAGAAAACCTAATATTGGTTTTCTTTCTAATAAAAAGCTCTCACCCTTATTATCGTTGTCACTTTAAGTGAGAAATGGCGTTACGACACAAAAATGGTATTATGGTTGTCGTTTAAAGTGACATTTGTCGAAAACATACGACTTTGGACGTATTACTGTTGTCGTATTAAGTAGACAAATGTCGATGTAAGTGACAATTTTACTCACTTGGTTTTCGTAAGTGACAAATGATAAATTTTATAATGGCTTTCTAAGTTGTTCATTAAAACATAAAATTCAATAGATTTTTATAAATTAAATTATGTTTTTTTTGCAATTGTAGTGTACAGATTACAACAAAAAAACAATTTGAAGTCATGATAGATTTTATGGTGAAGCATCCTGTTATAGCTAAAGGGCTAAAATACATCGCGTTTATACATTTTTTTTCTTTTTAACACTTTCAAAAATAACAACAATACCACGAAATAAGACAAACCTCACTTTTGTCTACACCCTGACGCACGCCCTGATGCTACCTGTCCCTTTAAGTGACAACCTATAATACGGCTTTGAAGAAAAATGTCACGTCACACCGTTCGACAACGATAATACGAAAAGTGAAGTGAAGTGAGAGTGACTGCGAAGCTTGTCACTTTGGTGAGTCGACAACTGTAATAAGGGTGTCTATACATTCTCTCTCTCTCTCTCTCTTGCTGTATTATGCCACATATATTCTTCGTAATGATAGCTTTCTTTGGTTGAATAAAAATTTAAAGAGCTTCAAAAGGCTGATCTGTGTTTATATAGAGATTTTCTCACATAGTTGTTTGTTGTCTGTAGTATAGGATTAACTTCTGCAGCCTTAAAAGCTTCTGTAAAGGAATAGACCTGCTTAGGACCTACACCATCACCTGGGATTAGGGTGGATGCATTTTTGCTAGCTTCATGGATTCCTTTTCGAAACAACGCTTGTTGTATGGATGCTCCTAGCAGAAGTAGAACGGGAGGCCCGTAAAAGAATCCGAATTAAGACTCCCGCAATAATTAACCTTGGGAATTTTGTGTTAGAAATACACATCGACAATAGTAGAACCTCAAACCAAAACTAAGGACTCATCTCAATACCAACCCAAGTCTATCAGTATAATTCTGTCCAAAATTTTTACCATTAATTGAATCTAGATATAAATAAAAGTTTGACAGAGGTAGATAAAGGTAGATAAAGTCAAAAGTAATTTGACGTTTATTGAATCCAAAAGCAAATAGGAGTTGGACAAATATAGAAAACGAAAGTCAATAAATGATCTGTCATTATTGAGCTGATGAAGCGTGAATGAATAAAACTGTGCCAAGCTTAGAAAATGGATGCCAATGAATAATCTTCAGTTTTAACGAACCGAAAATAGAAGTAAATCGAATTCAGACAGGTAAAGAAAATTTGATTTTGGCAGATAACGACTTGTACCAAGAATTAAGTAAATTATTAAAACGCACCCTTTTGAAATAAAGTGACCTTAAAATTTAAACTTAGATAAAAACTTATATTCAAAATGCAACAATTATTAAAAATCATTTCACAAATGTTAAAAGAAAATAGATGTCGATAGATAGGCTTCGGCCAGGGGGATGATTCTGATGTTTTGTCGTATTTTAATAACAAAATGAATATACGAAAAAATTAAATGAACTTTTCTTCTGATTTTGTTGTTGCTATTATTCAGCTCATCAAGCCTTGCATTATAGAAATGAACTGAAAATGACACTTCACATTACAAAATCAAATATTTATAATTTCGAATTTAAGCACTTGTAGTGTTCTAAGTATAGGAGTAAAATATCCATTCACCACAGTATAAAATTTTTGTCACAACCTCGAAAGCAGTTGAGTAATTTGTTGTACTTTTAGGCGTATATTCTGACATTAATTCATTGCAAATTCATTTTAGTTTATTTTGTGGTTGATAAAAAGGATAAATCAAAATGAATATGGTGAATATAAAAGTACGACTAATTTGAGGTGAAATGTCAAAATATGTGACTAAAATATACGCCTAAGCCATGATACAAAGATTAATAAGGTATGGCCGAGTTATCTGTCAATTGGTCGCTTGCCTCATTTGGCGACAATTGTCACAAACATGTTCGTCTCAGTTGCATTCGTCCCTATCATAGTGATTTAAACGAAGAAGCTATTGTTTTATTAAATATTGTAATATATTCAAATCGTATTTCACTCAATAACATACAAAAAACTCAAAACAAACATGACGCAGTAACACAAAAAATTCCTATTAAATCGACCATACCTTGTTATCTTTGTATCAGACGCCTAAGTTACGCCAAAGAGATAAGAATCACGCCCCAAGTTAGGGATGAAGTAAGCTGCAGTTTTTTTTTTTATTTTTGGTATGAGAAAACGAGCGTTCGAGTAGTGCAAGTTTGTGACGGTGACTAAACAAAAAAGTTCTCAGGTGTAGTTTAAATTGATTAAATTAATCGAAAGTAATAAAGAACTGAGAATTTTATTTTAAATTCCGTCTAATGTGTCAGATATCAATAAAGGCAGAAACACATCTAAGCTAGCCTCAGGCCTGGCCTCTCTTAGGCTTCCTCATAGCTCGCCTCAAGCCTCGCCTCAGAGAATTGAAAACAAAATGATACCACTGGGCTCGGTTCTGTCATTGTAATCTTGATAGTACATCTGTTGACAGAAGTAGGCCTGAGAGAGAAAAATTTCCAACATTGAGCAAAGCGCGCTTTGCGGCTAGGCCTTGAGGTTAACTGCTGGCTTGGTTTTGTGTTGCATCATTTGAAAACCCGCGTTGGAAATTTTGACAACACCTCGAGGAAGCCTCGAGGCCTGGATGTGTTTCTGCTATAAGGCATTTAGTCGGCCACAAATACCACGGAGGAAACTCCTGAATTTTTCTGAACAAGTACGAAGGCGCTGCCTGTACAAATGATAAAATCAGAAGAAATTTACTACAATTTGCATATAACGCAATTCTAAATTTCTAAATTAATTAGCGATTGTTAGCTTTTGAAAAAAAAACAAAAAAACACGGTCCTCAATTATTGTTATCTGCATACACTTTTGCCTTTGCATATAAATTGCTGTCAATAATAAATTGTGAAAAGTGAATAGAAAATGTAATGATAAATGATAATCAAACAAAAAAATCAAATTTTACCATAAAATTTATTAATCAGCTTTTAATTTGGTTTTTGTTTTGTTTATGTTTTAAAAATTCGTTTAAAACAACAAAACATTAAAAGTGTACCTATTGGTTGAAACTTGCACAAGACAAGTTAAAAATAATAAAAATAAAAATAAATCAAAAAATATTTCGTTATAAAATAAAAAATAAAAAGAAATTATAATAATTCGAAATTATTTGTTCTTCGTATTTAAAAATTTATACTTAAAATAGGAACTTATATTCTATACTTTCTCTAACTTTTCGATTTTGTTTATTTATTATTTTCTTACTATTTATTATCATATTATCAACAATTTTATTATATTTTAAAAATCCTTTTTGTTTTATTTTTATTAAAAAAATTTTCTAGATTATTTTTCATGTATGTATGTAGTAGTAGTAGTAGTAGTAGTAGTAGTAGTAGTAGTAGGTATTTTTGCTTTTAATAATTTTCTTTTTCTTGTTTTACTTTATTTTGTGTTTTTTTTTATCTTTGTACCGTCGGCGCTCGTTTTAACGCCAAAACTAAAAAAAATATATATATATATATGCATATATATGTGTACATATGTATGCAAGTAAGCAAAGATCACTGATACATATGTATAATATAGAAATTGTGTTCGCAAAAGAAAATTATTAACAGGATTTATTAATTTATTTTTTTCGATATTTTTCCTTTCAAAACGAAAAAAAAATTGTCCCCCTTCTCCCAACTTTCTACAACAAACATTCACTCAACTCTTGTAACAAAGAATAAATAAACTCATCTTTGTTTCTATCACAGTAAAATAAAGTCGTAGGTAATCATGTTTTTTAGACAGACAGACACGCACACACACACACCCATTTTATTTATATTTAAAAAACTCTCCAAATGAGTGGAGAGTGTGTAACCAAATATGACGAGTAGTGAAATTAAAAGAAACTAAAAAAAAACGATTTATTTACAAAAACTGCTTTCGAAATTCAGACCCTTTGACTTGCTACAGTAGCAGTAGTAGTAGTAATGGTAGTAGTAGTATGTAGTATATGTGTTAGTAGTAGCAGTGTAGTAGTAATTAAAACTAAGAATCGATCCATTTACAATATGTAAAACGCATTTTTTGTTTTGTTTTTTGTTTTTCTTTTTTATATATGTATAAATTTTATATTATATTATTTACAAACTTAAAGAGAAATTTTTCTTTTTTATGCTTTTGCGGTCTTTTTTAGACGCATTGGAACTATACAAATGTATCCAGCACTTACATCACATCCGCTAACTAGCAAATTCTTAAGAACTGAATTTGAAGATGACGGCGGCACTACCATCGATGATGTACTGCCAGTATTGCCAGATATCTGTTCACCATCTGGACCCCATCGTTTACTCTGAGCCTTATCAAATTGAGATTTAAGCTTAAATTTTTGGGGTGTCGGTGCCATTAATTGCTGAAGCAATTGTGGCGATGTTTGTATTTCAATTGAAGATGAGTTTTTTACCCGTTTCGAATCTAATGTTGCAGCAATATTTAAATGACGTTTATTATTGCAAATCATTGGATTATTGTTATGATCTCCGCAGGAAGTGCCACTGTTGCTGCTGTTGCCGCTGCTGCCTCCACCGCCACCACCAGTGACACAACTATTTAAATTATTTATAACTTTTAGGCATGTATTGTTCGGTGGCGATGTTGTGCTGAGAATTTTTGTTGCAAATTTTCTAATAGCTAATTCGTCATTGTTGTTGTTGTTGTTATTATTGCTGCTACTATTGTTACATTTATTACTAATATTATTACTGATGCCTACTGTATTTGCAGTTGAATTTGATCTAAATAACATACTACTGATATTAGTCAATTTATTATTGGCATTATTATGTATTCCTCCTGCTGTTGTTATATAGGGCACATGAATTGTTGTTGGAATCGCACGGTTTACTATTATAGTTTGTTTTTCTGGTCGTATATTATTTTCTTGATGATTTATTGACGTGGAGTTTTGTGTAGAATTTATTTGTAGTAAATCATTCATTGTCCAGGAATCGTTTGTTGCTTTAAAAAAGTATAAATTTTATTAGTAAGTAAAATAATTGTTGCACAAAAATAATGTTTTACTTGTTTTTTTTTTTTTTTGTTTTATTTTTCAATGCTTTAAAGGAATCATTTTGTAATAATTATATTATGAAAATTTTTATTAAAATTACGTGTGAAAGTATAAAGTGTAGAGATTTTTTTTTCCAAGAAATTTTTCTTCACTTACTCATATATCATAGAAAGAGCCAAGACGGCAGTAAGCAAGCTCTTAAGACCTGTTCCCCCTTGTTTGTTTTTATCTAAACGGGATGCATTTACCTTCAAAGCACACAGGACAAAGTGAACATCATGTACTGTTGATGACGGACTGTATGTCATATTGAGATCTGTTTTAAAGTGATCTTCACACAATATCTAGGAGGTACATAAAAATAAGAAAACTCCTATGTATTTGAAGGTCAACAAAAAGCTGTATGCACTTTGAAGATCTTTGGCTCACGCATATCTATTGATGTTTTTCGTAAGCATTCTCTTTGATAAAAGATTCAATCATTGAATTGGTAACAACTGCGATTAGATCTGGTTCAGAAAAGAGGGTCCTACAGAGGCGGACTACTCGACAGTAAGTCAAGTCTTGCACTTGTCATAATTGCTTGGTATCCCGGTACTCACCGCATAGATATCATATTATAAACACATAATCTATTAAAGACTATGTAATCTGAAATTCTGCATCAACTTTGAGATTTTCTGAGGAATTCTGGAATTTCTGGAATTATGAGCAATTTGGAAAACACTAGTTTACATTTCAATATTGCTCCTCCGGTATCACAATATCCTATGGGATGCAGGACAGAAAATTAGTTTGTTCCTATCTAAATATCAATAGTCCATAGTCTAGAAACGCCTTGTCGCCTCTGCTACTAATAAGAGATTCAGAGGCTGCAAATTAATATGAACTGCGGATTTAGCTAATTGCATATTTTTTGAGTTTTTCTTTTTTATCCGAATTAACCTATAAACTATTTCTCATATCGGGTGGGTTTAAGAGACCGATAACTATGTGTCCACCAACGCTACCAATATTCGCTGAAGTATCTACTACAAGGAATAATTCTGTATGAGTAGTGTATTCAAAGCGGAGGTCCTGGCCATTTGCAAAGCAGCAAGACTGCTGCATACAACTTATGACGTACCTTGAGATCGAGTTATCAGAATTTCCATTGACAGCAAGCTGCAATCAAAGTTTTGGACTCGACCACGATTAGATCCCGTCCAGTGAAACGGTGTCGCTGTCAGCTCGGGAAACTGAGTGCTAACAACAGAGTTTTTCTCTGCTGAGTGCCTTGTCACAGTGACATACCTGGAAACGTGGCAGCCGATGATCTGACAAGAAAGGATTTCGCTATGAATATATATCTAACCGAGGAACCTATAGGTCAGCCCTTAGAATCAGTGAAGAGGATCTAGATGTACAGACCTATAAGCTGGCAAATCGCAGATGGGGAGAAATGACATCATATATGATTTCAAGATAGTTTTGGCCCGAGCTTTGTCCTATGAATACTGAACTCCTGCTGAGGAGGAACCGAAATGATGTGCGTATTCTTACTGACGGGACACTGCCTCTTTGACAAACATGTAGAGCGCATGCAAGCTCCATGCAATGACTTCTGCAAAAGCTGTATGGACGAGGAAGAGGTTGAGAGCGTTCAGCATGTGTGAATGCACTAACCTTGCTAAGCGTAGGATGAATACGCTTTCTAGCTACTTTTTCTGCGAGCTGGGGAAGTTAGCAGATAAAGAGTTGGGGAACCTGGTATGGTTCATTAACTTTTGTGACTCGAAGAAAACTTTGAGAGCCATCCAGGTCGTAAACATCAGATTATCAGGATAATTACTAGTCTAATAACTACTCTCATTATTATTATTAAGAAAATGGCCAAGACCAACCACATACCATTCCTACGGATTATTCAAAGGAAAAATAGAAATTGCGGAGCTCGTGTTATTGCCCGAATTTGTAAGATATGCTCGTCAAATATGATCTTGAGCTTGATCAGATTTTTTCAGAAAGCTAATCTAAATTAATAATAACTTTCCTAGAAAAAAAAAAAAAAACAAATAAAAATTGGTTAGACCTAACAAGACTGGACACAGTACATTCAAATTTTTTATGTCGTGACTCCGACCTGTACCTTCGATTATTATTAATAATTAATAATAAAAATGAATAAGTCTTTTTGTGCCGAGGTATACATCTAAACAGTAAATACACGTAAATAGTTTTTATGTATTCTGCGAAAGCCCTTTTAGCGAGCGCAGTTGTCCTTTTCACTTAATTTAACTTCAACATATTAACTTTGGAGTTTAGACTATAGGTAGACATTAAGATACTTAAAAAATAAATATAGCGCTGCAAAGTGCAAGGACAAAGTGGCCAAGTATATGTTTCACAATATCCAAAATACACCTGAAATTTAAAGGTTCATAACCCCGTCGCAATTAATTAATTAATTAATTACCTTCTCTATTGATCATCTTTTCCGATATTAGAACAGCTCGAAAACATAATCATATGTAATAGCACCGAAAAGGTAGCGAATTATCCTGTGATTGTGATGTAAAGCAAGCAAGTACAAGGAATGTATTCTCCGTCTTGAGACCGTCCAAAGAAAATTCATTTGTGATATTTTAGGAAGATTTAGACAGAGTTGCATCATAAAAGCTCATGCTAGTTCAGAATACCATCACAATCTCCTGAGTGCGCAGAATTCTTCTGAATCGTTAAGAACGCTGGATTAACTTCCTGAACTGGACTCTGATATCTCCTATCATAAATCCCTCAATGATATCTAAATTCACATAATATAGGATAAGAAAGAGCTTCTACTAAAATGAGATCCACCCAAAGATGAAATATTTTTTCCCCCCCTATTAAATCAGTAGAAAATATTTATAGAGCAAAATATAAGATCTGACGTAATATCAATTCCGCCTGAATTAATGCGTTATAATCAATCTGACCTTTAGAAAATTGAAATTCTCAGAATGTGATAATAATAATTGCTTCCCGGCAATTAGATTTATGTAAATTCTTACAAGATTCGATTAAAAATCAACAATAAATCGGATTCAATTTCAATTTATGTAAATAACATAAAATGGAACGAACAATAGGTCTCTGTTGCATCTTTGTGAACAAACAGCAAACGGTATGCTTCGTTACTTACAAATAATTAGTAGAAGATCGACGTGCATTAATATTTCTTATTGTCGCATATGATATGAAATTAAATTCAAGTTCGTAGAAATCAAACGTTTGCATAGCTTTTACATAACTAGAGTAAAACTTTGGTTTCCATAAAAATTTTTTAATTTTCTTTTTCTGTTAAGCAGCTTTTTTCAATATTAATATTTTTTCTGTGATGCTATTATCGCTTATGTAAGATAACATGTCTCTAGCTATAGCTATAGCTCACACCTCATACATTCATATATATCACCCCATCTGTCGTAATTAATAGGGCATCTCTGTTTTAACAGAACTTGAGCTAAGGCGAATGGCATAATAAATAAAGTAAAATAAAAAATAAATAAATTCCCTGGCACTTATATTTACTTTGCAAAAATCTCAATTCGCGACGCTATTGTCACAGTGTCGATTGAAAAAACACAACCGGTTCTATAAATAGATGCCGGGTTATTTGAGAATATGTTGGTGATTTTGTGGAGATGTTGTATTTTTTTAAACAGGTTCGTAAACAAATGTTTAGAAAAAAAAAAAAACATCCATTAGAATTCAAATTGGAGTGCATTGAAGACAATGTTTTTTATCCAAAAAATAAACAAGGTATGAATACGTTGCGAATATAAATTTATCAGTTTATTTAGACCAATAAACTAGAGGTTGAATTGGTGTGTCCATCGTTGAATAGGTATAATTGACACGCGGCTATTTTTTTTTTACATTAGATTTCTCTTAATGTCTTAAAAATAGAATATTAACTCGTGTTGCAGTAACAATTTAATTATTGCTGCAACAATGAATTAATTTCAACCAATCATATATGGCGTAATCTGATGATACTCGTTATTTCAACAATATTAATAATATTGGGAATTTGAAAGTAAAAAAATATTAAATTTTTTATTGTAGCAATTAAAGAAATTCGATTAATCATGGTATAATGATGAATTATTATCGTTTGAATTCTTATAAAATTAAGACAAGGCCACCAATATATTTTTACTTTTATTTATTAGACAGTCACTGTGTGTCGATGATCTACTACAGGGGCTGACCAACTCCGGCTATGATAATCTGATAATCAGAGCCATGCAGATGTCTTGGTTATTATAATCAGGGGCAAACATGATCCGATAATCTCTGATCTAATGCAGAATACCTTAAACATAGTTCGCGAATAGTGCTAAACAATGGGACTACGAACCAATCCTGGCAAGACAGTAATTGTTCCCTTCACGAGAAAAAGGAAACTTTATTTACAAGCACCATCTCTTGAGGGAACAGTAGTGGAATTCTCAAAGGAATTCAAATATCTAGGTATTATCATAAATAGTAGACTAACCTAGAACTGCATTTTAAAAAGAGTACTGGAGAAGGCCACAGTAGCAACATGGACATGCCGCCGGAGTTTTGGCAGAACTTGGAATCTTAAACCAAAAATAACTCTATATACATTCATTATAAGTCCCATGGTCACATACGCTTCATTCGTTTAATGGCCAAAAATAAAACAAGAGACAGTTCAAGCTAGTTTACAAAAAACTATAAAGGCTTACATGTCTGGGAGTAACTGGTGTCATGATTACCTGCCCAACTGCAGCTTTTGAGGCTATGCTAGACCCACTCCCTTTATATTTGAATGCGCAGAGGGTAAGTCTTCTCAGTACAAACAATTTGGTTGATCACCTGAAAGTAATGGCCACCCGAATTTCAGATGTTATACCGAAACGACATAACTAAACTCCATTAATGGTGATCTTATAGGGGACCGTCAACAGTAGCACACTGAGGACCAACCCTTTGAAAAAGAATCTCCTGCATAGTACACGGATTGGTCCGAAATGGAAGGTAGAGCAGGCGTGGGCATATATGGGCCGAAATGCCATTTCGCAAAGACACTGGAGTCTTTACTAACCATTTTCCAGACGCCATAGAGCTTTGCGCTCGCGAAATAATTCACAAAAATATGCAAGGGGCTAAAATATACATAATATCAGACAGCCAAGCAGCACTTAAAGCGTTAAACTCGTTTACATTTGAGTCTAACTTGGTTTGGGACTATCTTACTATCTTAAAGCAACTAGCTGAAGTAAAAAATGTGACTAATGGTGGAATAATCAGACAATCTGACCGACAGAGCCCGTATATCGGTCACTCTATCCAACATGTAGCATACTTTTGGAGCGAACTACAGAAATTGGAAGACAGCAATTGGGTCTTCTCTGGTGTAGGGCGCCTGCTATGAGGCAAGCAAAGGAATTCTTCACCCAAATGTTCAAACTAACTGGTCTTAGCAATAAACGCTAAGGCTGTTTATTAATTTAGTCACTGGCCAAATGGCGCCTCTTCGGCTAATTTCTGAAGAATATAGGTAAATCCAATAGTGAACTGTGTCGACTGTGCGAACAAGAAGACGAAACCTCCAAATATAATATGAGTGTACTGCGCTTGCATCACTAAGAAGCATTTATCATTTCAAATAAGATTTACAAGATAATACCCAAGGCAAGAATAGAGCTCATAACGAAGCTAGATTTATCTTAACCACTTTGGAGGAGGACAAAATAGATCAACTCTGATCGCAGTATTCCCACGATCCTAGTGCCCTAGACGACCCTACTCTTAACGTTAACTATAACGTGTTCTAATAAATATTCAACTATTCAGGCAGGAAATTAATTAATTTTCGATCAAACATATTATATGACAATTGGTCTAATTTGTCATGCACAACAATTAAATAATTAAATTCAAACCAATATAAATACTTCCACGCATAATATTAACAAAATTATCATAAATTACAGAAATCTTCCTTTTTGCTCGCTCAATTTTCAGCACAGATATATGTCCATACATACATATATACAAATCGATACTGATTTTATGTTTATGCTATGTAAAACTTACAATTTTTACTAAAATTTTGTCCGTAGTGTCCAATCGATTCAACTATAATATTTGTACCACCACCACCATCGCCGCCAGTATCTGGCTGATCGAATTTCCTTTTTTTATTATTTTCAATTTCATCTGTTATTGTTTGGACATGATGTTGTTGTTGATGTTGTTGTTGTTGAATGGATGCATTTCCGCATAAAATTGATGCTAAACTTGTCGATTCATTGTCTCCATCATTTGAATTACTCATACTAGTGGTGCCGTTAATAATAACATTTAATCCTCCACTGTTAATATTATTAGCATTCTTGATTGCTTCCATTTGTAATGCTTCCTTGATTTCTTTTAGTTCCTCAGAAAATGTACTCCACATTAGATCATCGGTAAGCAATGGTAAATCCTCTTGTTCATTCATTGGAATATAAGGAGCCCGCATTGTTAAATCGATATCGTCTTCAACGTTCATCGTCATAAATGCAAACTCATCCTCTTGACTTAGTGAGTGTGGACTGCATAATGATGGTATGCTACTAACTTCAGGACTCTGTAATAAAATCAAAATCAAAATTAAATGAAAGGAAAAAAAAACTCAACAGATGGCGCACATTTCAATTAATTTATTAATTATTGTAATCTGCATTATTATTATCATATTTACCTTAGATGCACCACCTGGTGACAATAAATGTGGTGAACTATTTGTATCGCTCGACTCTTCACGATAATTAATAAATGGATCTATCTGACTTTTGCTATTGTTACAATTGCTTTGCTGTGAATCCAATGAGTTTATATCGTCGTGAAGTAATGTTCCATATGAATCGGGTAAAATTAAACCTTCGAGCATTTCACCAAAAAGTGGTGTAGATTCATCAAGTGGAATACATGCATCGCCAGCAGTTGGTGCCAGATGTGTCAAATCGTCGGGCTCTTCTTTCAGCACTGTGGAAACAAATATCAAGAAAAAGAACTTCGTTAATAGAGTTAGAATGGAGATGATAAATGATATACATATATATATATGTATGTGTGCGTACATATGTAGCATACATATCTACATTGGTATGCTATATTTAAGATGTATCGAGTATGGGGGTTCAGTTTTCAAGTCAAAATTGGATGAACACGATTTTTGTGTGCTTTTTTTTTTTTTTTTGTTTTTTGTTATTTGCCTTTGCCCAAGAAGTGTTTATTGAATTCAACTGTGATTTCTATTTGCCCTGTGAGATTGTTAATTAAAAGTTTATTATCATCTCAATGAATGAGATACATTAGGTATATGTAACAAAATAAGTCGTACGCTGTTGATAATTTCAATTAAGGTATACGAAAGACTCAATTAGTTTAAATTAAACGAGTTATCGAGTTTTTTGTTTACTTTTTTTTTTTCTATTAAATCTATTTGTGAATTTTCGTTGCTTTTATTTGAATTTGACCACTTGAAGGAATATTTTGCATAAAAATGGAAATTCTTAAATTTCATAATTAATTGTACTTAATTTAATTTTATAATTGTTAAGAGGAGTCAGTACCAATATTTGCAAGTTTCATACATTTTTCAATGCAAATTTCTGGCAACTATTTGTAGGTAATGAAGAAGTCTAGTAAATAACGTTGGCAAAAATTAAAAGAAGTGTATGGAATGGAGATATTAGCTCGGAAACTTGTAAAAAGTGGTAAAAATTGAAGTCTTTTAAATCAAATTCCTGTGGGTAGGTATTCTCATTTCTTTAAATTCTGACTGTTTTAGAAAAGGCCTAGATCTAGCAAATAAAGTCGAGTTTTTTCATTTTTAGTGGCGCTTTTTATAATTATTTGATTCTAATAAGGTCCATTCGTTCGCTTCGGTGCAAGTGTAACTCAGAACTGTCAAGTGTATTTCTACACCAGCACCAGAAATCAGCTGTTTTTCAGTGCTGTCCTCGAAAACGAATGAAGTGGTGGTAAAAAGTGTAGATATAAATATTTTGGTTCGCAGAGCCGTCCACTGGGTCAACTAATGTCACTGTATTCAATTTTTATTGTTTAAAAATACTTGATTATATTTATCAAAATTCTATTTAATTGTTTGAGTACACTTATTTGGTTGTTTTACCACAAATCAATTTAATTATTTAAATTACTGAACGCACTTGTTTTTTACTCAAATCAATTTATAAACTTCAATTATTACGGTTCCTTAAAAATGACCTTATAGTCTAAGCAAATGACAATTGTCAAATCATCTTTTCTACACTGCTTACACCCATAATTTCGATGGTGCAGAAAAATTACACTCAGTGTACACTACACCGCATTTTGACAAGCAAACGAATGGCTTGGTGTAATTCAATCTAGTGTACACCTTACAAACGACTGGTTTGGTGTAATTGCGTGTAGTTCCGGACTACACCAAGCATGCAAACGAATGGACCTATAGTACTTGTTTTTTCTCCCGACATTTCACCGACAAACTGCAAATTTTCATTTTTCGTCTTAAATTGTATGGTTTTGTCGGATGTTAGGTTTCTGTCTTTTGCGGTAGATGTCTCTAATGTGCTCTGCGGTCTAGGCTAATTTTATATGAATTTTCTCACTTTTAGGACACAAACCTACGTTTAGTAAATTTTATTACCTATAGCTTCGCTGGTGTCTTATTTGAAACTTTTGCTGAGTACCTCTTAAGCAAATCCATAAATACCCAGATATGAATAAGAATGATTTTTTAGAAGCGTGCACAAGGAGCTGAAGGAGAAATCTCCTAACACGACGAAAAGAATCTGTACCCAATTGTAAATTAAAAGTAATACCTAGTACTAAGAAAAATACTTATTATCATTTTCACATCATTTACCTCCGAAAAATATGGAAAAACTACGTAGTATAGATGAGTACATTAGAACTAGCATCCTGAAAGGTAACCAATCCAACAAGTCTAAGAAATCTTTCAAGTGAAAAAGAAGAAAATAAAAAAAAACAAAAAAAAAAAAAACAGGACAGTTTTATTGTTGTCAAATTTGTTTATAATTTTACTAAGATCATACTTCTGAAGGCTAGTTTAAAGTATCCAAACATTCACAACTGCTACCGTCTTTTCGTCATGTGATATTTATTGCAGATCAACGTATGATCGGTCACGCAAGTCTTATGTAAAATAATAAAACCACTTTTGCCTTTCTCTTTCAATTCATTAAAGATGTTGAAGCCAAAGAATTTTATATCTTTTAACAGAAAGAAAGTGTCCAAATTTCGTTCTCCTGCCCATATATTCGGCATTCTGGATTATCAACCAGTTTTATCACGTCAATTTTGATATTAGTGACAATCGGTTTAAGACCAATGATGGCGATTTATTATGTCAACGGCGGAGAGGATAAGTCTGAGGAGCTTGCTCCAACGATTGTGAATTCATCTGAATTTCGGTTTTGCAAGATATTATTGTTTGCAGACACCTGGCAGCTGCAAAAGGAGTTAGTGATGCGCAGTGCTGCCAAGGGAGAGCACAAGCAAGGGCAAGGCTGTTTATATGCTTCGTGCTGAAAAAACACAACAATAATGATTGTGGTAGTTGACATTGATAACTTGGTACCACGGGGTTGAGAATCTCTAGATAGTTCTACTATAGTATAGTAGAGCTATTCACCTCAATATGGCAAAAGCTTCCTGATGGGAGCATCGTGGTGGTTTTGGTAGCCCATATGTGGGCAGAGAGAGAATGTCTGAGTCTACAGGACTTAGGCGGACATTCTTCTTTTAACAGAGCAGTATGTCTCTTGTATAAATTGCATACTGCGATTGAGGATCAGAAGGATGGTCGCTTATGACCCAGAGATCGAAAGAGATTTTAGATGGATCTCTCCAGTAAGTTCAATGTCAAGCATGCACTGGGATAAACTGGTACTCATTGCGACAGGTTATACTCTGTCTCATGAGGGCGCTGATTATCGCATTGATACTAATCCGTGCATTAAGACTGCCGTGGAATTAAAGTTTTGAGTTAGGTGTCCACGTAAAACCCCCGACAAAATCTGTTTGCTGACACTCGTTGAATCGTCTCCCAAAGATGAATGTAAATGGTTGAGGTCTTAGATATGCGACCCAATTGTGAGAATGCGATTTGCCTGTCAATTTATTGAGCTCAAGAAGCGGAAGATACGCTTGGTCAGTAGTCAGTAAGGAGCAGCTGAGCCCTGAACAGGAGAGCGACGCGGATGATTTTTGAGGGCTTATTTGTTGCTTGTGCAACATATGGGGCACCTCTCTGGTGCGAGGGTCTCATGACCGTGAAAAAGAGAGCAAAAGTTCTCTCGTGTCAGAGGATTACGCTACTGGCGTGTTAAGCTGTGTGCCGGACGATTTTGACAAAGGCCATATAAGTCCTAATTGGTACAGTCTCGCTTGATTTGTGATCTGTTAGTGATGGACAGGAGCTTATCCATCTGGGTCAAAAGTGAAATTGCTCTGAGAAAACCATGACTGAGTGTCGAATAGAGAGATGGAAGGTCTCAATAAGAAAGAGATGCACTAGGGCAGTGTATTATGGCAAGTCAGATGGAGTGAGAGATAAAATGGAAGAGTAACGTTTGGACTACGTAAGGCAGTTGTCCTTCGTTGAGGAACATTCTAACTTTGATTTCAATCTTTGCATTGGTTTCCCTGAAAGTAAGGAGTGTATGTGTGGACATAGTTGCGAGAACTGGGTGCATGCATTGACTGCATGCAGTATCTGTATGAAAGATTTGAGGATTTTGCCAGTATGGGCGTAGAAAGAATTGATGGAGGGTATGAAGTCAGTATTGTACTGAACATCAGAGAGCAGCATCATTGCATGAATGAACATGCAAAAGAAGTCTTCAAACGGAGAATGGGGAGATATGCTAGACAGGAAGTGCCTGGCATATCCTCAGTGTAGAAGAGTTAGACGAAATATAGAAACTAGAGGATCATCAGTCCCGGGTTTGCATGAAACTCAACTAAATTAGCCTTAGCTACGAAACCTGGCAGGAAGTTTTTCTGGTACCACGGGGCAGGTTGCCCATGGAACTTGTTTTCATTCCAACGTTGGTAAGGCCATTCGGGGAGTATCATGCTGGCTGTGGTTGACGCTCAAATGCGGGCAGAGTGCAATACCCCAGACGAGTGTGGAATGACTCAACGATGATTTATGAAAGTGAATGATCATTGACATCTTCCCACAGAGCTAGGTTAGGAGTTCGGCGTGGAGCTGCGCTTAAACAACCGGATGCCAGAACCCATAGAGCGACAAAGATGTTAGATAGATCTCGCTCCCATTAGTGAGGACGCGAAGCATGCATTTAACAAAATCAATTCGAGTATGAAGAGCATCGCGGGATTAAGCCATACCTACTTGGCTAAGTCCTCGAGAACTCTTGTTTGCTGACACCATTACAACAACATAACCTCTCATTGTACTGTGAGAGGTAGTTTAAAGCAATATTATAAATTTTTGTGGAACAGGGATAGGAGAAGGAGGTGCAAAATGTTTAATCAAGCAACTTGACAGTCCGAGATGGCTTTATCCATGTTTTGTTGCTTTCTATATACTCTTGACTTCAACCTAAAAGGCCATGATTGATCACATATGTCCACTGTCCCACAAATGTCCTTGTAGTAGCCACTCACCTCAGTGTTATCTTCCGATTAAGTACCATCTGTTTAAGAGATAAGGAATGCCAAGAGCTGAAGCACTGAGTGTGGTTCGTGATTACCATGTTGAAATTAGCGAATATCATGATTTCAAAGAGTAAATCGTAGTGCCTGTTCGACATACTTCAAAAATCAAAAATGCACTCAATTCAGAGCGACTTCATCTCTAATTATGGTGCAACCTTAGAGCCGCGGAGGCGGCCTTTTTCTCGATCGAGATTTATACAAGGTAATTTCAAATCAGCCGAACACCAGACATGACACATATGTATAGTACAATTCAGAGACATATTGGAATCTTTTTGTATACCTAATATCAAGAGATAATGTTTGGTAAAATCTATAAGTTAGGATGGGCTTGGGATGACAGAATCAACTTTTTCCTTACCCTTTTGCTCTCTGACATATTCAAAAGACATCTCCAAGCCTTGCTTGTACTATTTTTTTACGACACATATCTAGGTTAGTTTTTTTTTTATCCAGTATATTTCCTCGATATTTCATTGTATGCTTTATGTAATTTCAGATTCATATGATCAATAGAAGACAGACAGGCTTATTACTGAATTATTAGAAATCAGTTTTCAGCAAATTCGTGCTCAAACTGAAATACGTAGCGCAATTGGTAGCTAGTCGTATCGCGATGTGCACCAGTCCGTGTACCATATACAGGGTGTCTCAGAATTGGTGCCCCTAGCTCAAGGGTTTGGTAGCTGAGGTCGAGACAAGCAAAAAATTATAAGGTGAAGGAGATGGTAGGACGCGTCGTTTCGGCGGTAGGGGGGTTTAAGATTTTTAGTACTTCTTCCACGTTACACCCTGTAACTTTCTTGATATATATTGATTCATCTCAGATGATAGCAAACCGTCTCAGATTTCTAATGAATGCTCAATCAGCCTTCATGTCATCCTCCGTCGGAAGATGTAGGACGTCAAAGTAAAAAAAAATGGAAAAAAAAATTCTAATTTTTTCAAATTTTAACCATTTTCCCGCCAAAATGCATAATAACTATATAGTTTTATTACAAGATTTAGAAACCCTGGAATGTTAGTTTTAATTTGACTATGCTACCGCTTTTGAGATGTTCCCGTTTTTATGATGCATAATTTCATTAATTTTGCTAATAACAATAGAAATCGCGTCTAATTTTATGCAATTCCACGCAAATTCACAAAATTTATGAAATCATGAATCTTAGAAACGGGAATATCTCAAAAACGGTTGCATTCAGGTAGGTACATGTGCATAGTCAAATTAAAGCAAACATTCCAGGGTTTTTAAATCTTGTGATAAAACTATATAGTTATTATGCATTTTGGCGGGAAAATCGTTAAAATTTGAAAAAATTAGGAGAAGTACTAAAAATCTTAAACCCCCCTACCGCCGAAACGACCCCTTCACCTTATAATTTTTTGTTTGTTTCCACCTCTGAGCTAGGTGCACCAATTTTGAGACATCCTGTATGTATTACCATAAATATCTACAAGTGAGCATGACAAAAGTGTTGTTCATATTGAACGAGTACTCATAATAAAGACGATAAGATACAGCATTGAGAAGTATACACCTATCATATCCTCTCTATCTTTTTCACCAAGATCAGCAAAATTGTTGTGTGTGTATCATTTGTGCTGTTATAAGGGTAATTTTTAGTTCATTTCATCTTTGGTTAACATGTTCGAAATCTCATACATTATTGAAGGCATACTTGACATCGATGAAGAAGAAAGTTAATTTAGATTGCCTAATAAAAACCTCACTTCCTCTATCATTCTTGGACCATAATCTGCCATCTGAGCCCTATCAGTTCAATAATTGTGACTTTTATCAATGAAAATATTTGCAGGAAGTATATGTAATGTACATATAAAGAGCATTGAACGGTCGAAGAAAAAATTCACTAAATTTCTTTTGTTTTAATTTATGCTGTCTTTTGGAATAGCTTTGCACAATCAAAAACTAACCATTTTCCTTACCTTTCGATATAAAAAAAAAATTAACAAGTGGTATCTAACCTGTCACTGTGCAGCTCTCTGGCGAAAGCGTTAAAGCTTCCTTGGGTCACACCTCCGGGACGAGCTACACGAAGCCGGCAAAAAGGGCTGCAGCGTCCATTTGGGACCTATGAGCAATTGTTCATAAATCTGAAGGGTGAATAGTGGGCCTTTTATGGCCTAAGTTCCAGAGTCCCTGTAAGGGACCTCAACCTCAATTTTCAATTAATCATATAACCTGCGTAGCTTCAAATGGACAGATGCGTACAGCACTAGATATACTTATTACTGAGAAAGTACTTGCCAGAAAACTTTTTATTCTATTTCTAAGAAAAGAATTCTTGAATGCGTGGATTTCTCTCTCATATAAATCCATGGTAAGCCTTATTACTACTCTCGTAATTTATAATCCTCTTTCTAGCATTAATTATTACCGAACAAAATATATTTCTAAAAATATTTCCAACTTAGATAGATAGATGAGTGGAAATATGTACCAGAAAAACATTGTGGGCGGTTAAAAACATTATTATTTTATCTACCTACTCCAGAATATAAAAAGGGACTAAAAACGGCTAATGGCTTTAAATACTGTTGCGATTTTTATAGAGTCTCTTGTATTGATATGAGAAGCTATTTTCGTATACAGAATTCTTGGCTTCCGTAAAAACAGGTCGTTCAACTTGGAAAATTTCATTTAAAGAAACAAAAAGAAAAATTAATTAAAAATAAATGTTGAAATGCGTTTTATTATACGCGCCCTAACTGGATAACAAAACTATAATGTAACTAATCCAAAAGCGTAGTTTTAACAATATTAAATTATTGTGCAAAAATTTCAGCACATATGTAGGTAACAAAAAAAAAAAGCTCTCCCCTGTCTACATTATGCATAATCTCTACCGCAATTAATAAAATCAAATTGATTATTTGCAACAAAAAAAAAAACTTTCCGCGACTCCAGCATTAATTCAAAGATTGAGTAATTACCGACGGCGAAACTTCCTTTTTAGCAATTGCAATTCGCGCAATAAACGAACTGAAGTTTTCGTCATATTATTCTATGGCTTTTTACTAGTTTATCAATTAAGCCCCCTCCTGGTCCTAACACTCCTATAACAACGTCAGAAAAATAATTTCTTCTCTCTCCGCATCTTTCTATTAAAGTCTCATTTTATTTCATGAGAAAATATCGCGTATATACTGTTCTATGCTGGTATAAATACCTAAAAAATATTTGTACATATATACACTGTTGTCGCAAATACAACTTACATAATTTTTTTATATATTGCTCATGCCAACATCTGTTTTTATCTATTATTAGAGTTATAATCGTAATCAGACCATTCTTCACGTAAAAATGGAAATCTTTCATGCGTTGGACAAGTCGGAAGCATTCACTGATCACTCGTGTTTGTTCATACGTATATTAAGTGGTTTTAAGTTTTTCGTGAAATGAAAAAAAAAAAAAAAAAAAAAAAAAAAAACTCGCGATATAATCTTATAGTCATCAAGTCACCAAGTGTGGGGAATTAAATTGAGACTCGAAAGCTAAGTAATGCGCGAATGAATGTGGTGCAATGAGTCAATTGAACTTGAATTAAAATTCTTATATAAAACGTCAATTTAAGTACAAAGTTGCAAATATATGTACATAAATATATTCGCGTTTGTTTTTTTATTATTTATTTTTTATTTAAAGTCTATCTAGCTAGATTACATCTTAGTTGTGAAAACTGAGTTTTTCTCGTAAGACTGTAAAAATTGTTTTGTTTTTTTTTTTTATGACGATAATGACGCCACTACCGTACTTTAAAAACTGTAATAATTAATAAAACCCAGTAATAGTTATTGTATAACGAAATGCATGCGCCTTAGATTATTTTAATGAACTAAAAAATATTATGAGGAAGAAGGTTCCGAAAAAAACTAGTGTTAAGTTGACATCATGTTTTTAGGAAAAAAAAATAATGGTTATGTTACTACAAGTCGAAGCAATAAATGAAATTTCACACGGCAGAGACAGCTGTCTCGCCACTTTAACATAAATGCGCATTTGAATAATTCATTTCTGATAAAATAGCGCGAACTCTCTATCGCAAAACTGTTTCAGGACTGTGTTAGGAAACTCAGCTTAGCATGGAAACAAAAGAGGTTTTTTTTTTTTGCGCAACGTATTGAAAACAGATTATTGGAAGCTGTGTTAAATATAATAAAACGTTCCAGTTAGACTCAGCGAAAAAATCATAAGATATACAATAATATGTATATCCACATCTTTATCTTCTTATATAGGGTGTTTCCGTCTAGGAGGTCAATAGAGCAAGAGGTGATAGTAATCACCAAAAATTGTATGGCAAGGGGGGAGGTCCACATCAACCCTTTGGTAGATACAGGGTGATTAAGAAATTATGCTATAGTTTTTCACAAAACACCCTGTATATTAAAAAGTACACGGTGTGCTGTCAAGAGCTAATGGTAGGCAGAACTTTATGACGTTTAAAACGACTGCTCAGTCAGTCCTGTACTCCTCTCCTTTTCGAAGTTATGGTGATCTAAGGTAAAAATTTCGGATTTTGTTACCTTTTTTTTTTTTTTTACTTTGACCTTTTTTTTTGCAAAACGGTAGTTAACATAACTTTTTTTTTATAAAAAACTATAAACTGTGGGCACTCATCTTTAATTTGACCTAGTACACTCTATGTGCTATATGTAGCCGTTAACGAGTTATTAGCTCTTACTCAAAGCTATTCTCCTATTTTCAAACGTATTCTCAAAGATAATTTATTCCCTTAGTGACTGAAAATCGTAATTAAAAAACAAACAAATAAAATCGTTTAATTAAAGAGGAGAGTCCACAGTTTAAAGTTTTTATAAAAAAAAAGTTATGTTAACCACATTTATGTAAAACAAAAATGTCAAAGTAATCAAAGTAAAACAAAATGATAAGAAAATCCGTAATTTTTACTTTGATGAACCACCATGTCTCCGAAGACGAGAGGAGTACGGGACTGACTGAGCAGTTGTTTTAAAGGCCATAAAGTTCTGCCTACCATTAGCTCTTGACAGCACACCCTGTACTTTTTAATATACAGGGTGTTTTGTGAAAAACTATAGCATAATTTCTTAATCACCCTATATCTCCCCCAAATGGTTGATGTGGACCTCCCCCCTCCCTATGACATACAATTTTTTTTTTGTCTAAGTGAGTGCTATCACCTCCTTCTCTATGGATCACCTCGCCGGAAACACCCTGTGGAGTGACACCTGCACTGACCCAACAGAATACTGTCAGTGTTTATTTATCTGAATCCTGTATCTTTTTTATACTCTAGATCAAGAGTAGTCAACCTTTTTATTCATACCGCGCCCATTTTTGTATCTTTGCTGGTATTAAAATTTTTTTACTTAATTTGCGCAACTGCAAGGTGCTCGTAATTTTTTAGTGGAGTAATGTATCCTGGGAAGACGCTTGCTACTCAGTTTGGAAACTTTTAAATTTTTATGCTTACTACTTATAGCTACTTCTTTCCAAATCTGGGGGAGCTGGAAAGTAAATTCTTCAGATGTATCCTGAGATTTCTAAGCGAAACGAATGGATCTAGGGCAGTTTCAAAAGGTTATCTCATGGGGTCAAGAGGCACAATGAATCCAGTGGAGGTCTAAGTGAACCCTATAGCACGGCTATAGCTCTATAACCCGATGTACGCTGGAAAGTTGACTCAACCGATTTGATGGTTTATTTCGATTTCGATTGCCTTTTATGCCCAAGTTAAAGAGCCTCAATCTTCAACCCTGTGAACTCTCGTTAACTTTTGTAACACACAATACGAACTTTGACAGCCCTTAATTGGGCTGTCGGCTTGAAAATTCCAGTTGTTTTGAAATAATTTTATACAGCAGCAATTGGCTGAATTTGTTAGATTTAGATTCGTGGAGGGGTGTGCAGGCGTTAGCTTCTCATTTACTGCGACATGAAAGATCTGTTGTGAGTCCCCGTTCTAAATTATTTCATTTCTAGTTTAAGACTGTTAATAAAATCTAGAATCATTCTGGGATTGAGACTCCACATGTAGTTTGGTGGAGGAAAAGCATGTTTGAGGTGGAGTATTCTCCACCTGACTAATGCTTAGCAATTGGAGAGTAAGTGTTTTAAAGTTTCATGGCAGAAGTGGCAGGATGAAGTCTTAACCAAGCCCATCTTCTTTAGGTGTTACCGTAAGGAGCAGTGGCCTGAGAAGAGCTCTGTGATTATTTTAAACTTGTTTTTCTGAAAAGTAGGAATTCTCTTGTTTTTCCGTCAGGGGTGTCGAGGTTTTTTGTCTGACGAAGTTCTTGTAACATTTTTCAGTAAAGGGATTTTTGTTTATTTTCCCAGTTATTTAGGCTCTGAGGTAATATTTAGAAGTGCCACAAAAATTGCTCTGGTCCGACAAAGGGAGTTTTCGCTCCTCTTTTGGTTAGGCCGTTAGCAATTTTATTGCCTTCATGGCCCTCATGTTCGGGTACCCTCATGAGGATAGCTTTGTTTCTCCTCGATAAATTTTCAAGGGCTTGCAGACACAGGCAGATTATTCTTGAGTTAATAGTGAAGAACTTGAGCGGCTTGATTATCGGAGAGGATAATTTTTGTGTTACTTATAGCAGCTTTAGCGCAGCAGTAGAAATAAGTTTTTCAATGCTTAATGAAATAAAATGAAGGGAAACAGTTTTAAATACCCTAGAAAGTCTCATACTCGTATTCTGTACTTAGAACATTTATATGAATGCCGATAAGCTAACTTAAGTGCAGTAAACAACTTGCTCTGCCAGTGAGTTTTAGATCGGACAAAACACCTATCGCTCACCATGATAGATTGAATAGCCCACTAGTTGGCGGTAGGGACCAGATTGACTACCCCTGCCCTAGATGATGCAATCATAGGGTATACTAGGTTGTCATTTTTCGTTTATAACCCATAATGCTGCCAGAGACAATTGTATTGGACACCTATGCATAATATTTAAAAATTGTTTCTTTTCTTTTTTGCATGTCCGTCTGTCCTTTTATCTGTTCTCACGATTTCTTGAGAACGCGCTTACTTAGAGAGCTGAAATTTTGCTCATGGGCTTTAAAAAATCGAAAATGAGACAAATTAGGTAACTCCTTCGTGGGGTTGCCATACAAAAATTTCGTTTTGGACACTACCTTAGAACGTGTGGACGTAAATTTTGTTCACGACGTTTTCATGAAAACAATTTCAAAAATGGACAAAATCAGGCAACCCCTTTTTGCTGTGCCATACAAAAATTTAGGTTTTTTACTTATACTGTGAAAACGATCAGATATACGATTTTATTGTAATGAAATATAGATGCGAAAAACCACTTTAACAATTACATACTGGTATTCATCTCTAGGGTATCATAAGAATTGGTCTTAGACCAATTCTAACTTTTTTACATGTTCAACTTGTTCTGTTGGTGCAACTAAGCCCACTAACTCACAGCAACAAATAACACTCTTCTGATGTATCTAAAGAGGGTACCCAAAATTTTCTTTCTTGATTCTTGCGCTTCTTTAAAATTAAATGAAGTGCTAAACATCTTCTTCTAATTCCAATCTGTACATATGTACATAATCCAAATATACATACAAAAAATAGCACGTCTATTATTACTATTCATGTTATATTTATGAATGAAAAATTTTGTTGTAGTCGTCATCGGTGTGGAACCACCAATTTTTATCTATTGAACAGATTCGCGATAGCAGTTGCGTGATTGTATGTCGCTCTTGTAAAATTTCATATTCATAAAACTGTAATCTCTGTGCAGAGAAAAATGCAAAAGTAATGGAGGGAATGGGTTCGATACCCAAAATCTGTCCTACTTTATTTATTTTCAGGCTTAAAAAAAACGACATTATTACACAGAAGGAAATAATAAAAATACTTTGTGTTCCAGAATGAATCTATCTTTTCAATCACATAACAATGATAATAATAAGAGAAAACACAAGAAAGTGAAAAAGTTGCAATTATTAACAGATTTCTAGCGTGAAGAGACGCAGAAATTTGAAAAAAAATATATATAAGAAATCTTACAAGTCTCTGGACATTACTGGAAATGACATACCATAAACGGCAAATCTTTTAAAAAGATCAGAGTTCACAGACTTCCATGCAATGTTTCAATTCCCTCACAGTGTTATGACGAGTGTTGAATAAGCTATAAAAAAGTATCTTTGCTCTCCTTTGTATGCAATTGATCAGAACGAATCATATATGTATATAACATGTTTATAAGGTCAAGATAATATTAGACTTACGAAAACAATCGAAATCAAGATGATCAAGGATAAATCCTCCGTACATGATTGATTTTTTGAACGAGAAGAGTTTGAGCCAAACTTAACCTCGAACAAAAGAAAAATGGAGACTAAAGGCATTGAAAACTCCCATAAATATTACGAATGAAAGAATTAATGTAATCATCTCATGTTATTATGGATAAAGTAACAAAACATTTCACTGTAATAAGAGCACAATTGTATTTAGATCCTCGTTGATTTAATAGGTTCCATCTTTTTAGTATGGTTAGAAGGTGGAAACTATTTAATTAACTCAACTCGACTCAACACAAAAAATTAATCTGTTACGTTATCAACAAAAATTATGTTCCTATAGTGTTTCAGTACAGTATAAATATCATTAATAAATAACAAAGGAGCATGTATTGAGCCTTGCGGAGTCCCACATATACAACTAAGATTGATCGACTCGTCAGGAATAATTCTTATCGGGGAGAGGCCAAGAAGTCTACGTAGAGAAGATAGAAGTCATGAAATGGAATACTTTGGAAAGGTTTAGAGGTACTAGAATTCAAGCATTGTCCTTATCAATCCCTTCTCCAATATGTATAGGTAGGTGCCTAATATATGGTTAAAATTAATCAAAACAGATAAATTGGTCTAAAAATCTACATTCACTAGAACTTGTACAGAATGCAGTCTCATCTCCCAGGAACAGATCAGAAACTAAACTTTGTAGACCAATTTAGTACTAGAAAAATTTCAGTGAGTCAGATCTAGGGATAAAAGTATAAATAAGAAGAAAAGACGGGAAAAAAAAACGGATAGCCTCTGGACGCTCCATGCTGATCTGGCACTAATCTTTATTTGTCGGGCAAGGAGTTCGAAATGCTTTATTGCATATCGATCGGAAAAATTGGAGGCGCGCAATTAATTCAAATGCGACCCCTGTCACGTTTTCGGATTCACTTCACAAGAACCCAAGAGAAGTGCAATGGGACAAATACCCTAATAAGGTTTGGTGCGACGAAATGGAATAGGGGGTTATACAAAATTCAACTGATCTTGCTTTTTTTTTTTTTAAGGAAGCAATGTGTTGAGAAATAATCAAATAATCCTATGATTCGAAATTTCGGAATTAGTTTCCTACTACTGCGCATTCACCGCTTTGTTGGTATTTAACATTATAAGGAGTGGTCCAGAAAAAATTGACCCATTAAGTTATTTTTATATCTGCAAAATTACAATAATCCAGGTCTGGTTTTTTTTGTTAAAATATTCCATAAATACTGAACTCTGAGTTTATATGAATCATTCGTGTATTGGAAGTGAAATAGTTAAGATGTCTCGAAGCGAAAAAGATGTGCGTGAAATGATTTTGTCCAAATATTTGGAAAATCCCACAATTTCATTGTTAAAAATTTCAAAAGATCTTACTTCACGGTAAAAAAGGCAATAGCCAAGTATATGCGAGGCTTGTCAATAGAAAGGATACGTGGGTCAGGTAGAAAACCACGGCCATCCTGTCCAGACGTCATAAAACAGATGAAGGGTACTTATTCTCGGAAACCGGGAACTTCGGAAAGAGATATGGCGACATTGGCTGGAAAAACAAAGTCTATAGTGCACAGATATAAAAAAATCTGTGGATTAAGGAGCAATAAGGTTCAAAAAGTGCCGCTGAGGAAGGAAGAAAAAGAGCGAGAAAACTTTATGAGAACTACCTGACGAAATACGATTGTGTCATTATGGGTGATGAAACCTATTGCAAAGCTGACTTTTCGCAGATAGCAAGTGACGAATATTTTACTGCAAAAAGTCGGGCGGAGTATCCAGAAAATTTTCAACAAAAGGAGTGACAAAATTTCCCAAGAAGTACATGATTTGGCAGGCGATCTGTTCTTGCGGTTTACGAAGCAGTGAATTTATCATCAAAGGAACAATAAACTCAGATGTGTACATCAAAGAGTGCCTTCAAAAAAGACTTCTACCTTTTATTCAACAGCATCAAGGGTCTATTATTTTCTGGCCACATTTGGCCACCAGTCATTACGCAAAAGCAACGATGGAATGGTACAGAACTAATGAGGTCAATATCGTGCCAAGGGAAACCAATCCAGCAAACTGCCTCCAACTTCGTCCAGTAGAGAGGTACTGGGCATTAATGAAAAAGGAGCTTAGAACAACAAAGAAATTTGCCAAAAATGATGTTGATTTCAGAAATAAATGGAAAAGAGCATATAGAAATGTTACTAATATAACTGTTCTAAATCTAATGCGCGGCTTGAAGAACAAAGTTAAAACATTCCTCTAAAACAAAAAATGTATTAGAAATAACTTTTGTATTTTAAAGTTTAAGTTGTAAGAAACAAAATATAGAAATTTTATAAAAAAATTGCCATTAGAATTTTTACTGCAAACAAAAATAAATGGGTCAATTTTTTCTGGACCACTCCTTATATCCTTGGAGAATTCTGGTAAACCGAAGTATTTATTGTATTTAGGAAAAAAAAAAGGCGGTATTTGATGCCGAAACTACAGAACAACTATTTTAACCGTAGTGAAATGACACTGTTAAGTTTATTGTGAGAAGGCAATTATTTTGAAAGATATTCCCATTCCTCCAAACGAAGAGGAAATTTATATGAAAGATATTCCTTCCACGAATAGACAGAAATAGCAGATAAGGATGTATAAAATATATGTATATATATATACAATCTAGAGAAAATACAATATTTTTTTTTTCTTTTTTTCATAGATTTTTTATAACGCAACATTTTATGGGGAAATTTTTTAAAAGCCTTTTACTCCTATTCCTCCTGTGATCAATTTAATTTTAGCTTCTTCCGTGTATTTGACGAGAAAATGGGGAAACCTTACTTAACACCGGAGGACATGTATACATTATATATAAGGAGTTTAGATACTAAAGTAAAGAAAATGTACCTTCTAAATCTTTTAATATTATCAATTTCAGGTAGTAAATAGAATTTCCGGCACAATTTCCGTTAAGAGCTTTAAAGTAATAGCATTATTAATAGACACACTACGTAGGTAGTACCTTGTAACCACACAGGTATTACATAAGACAATCACGTTGCTTTGCGTATAACTTTGCTCTAAATATGAAATATATACTTGGTATTTACCCAATATAATGCACGTAAAGTAGATTTATTTAAGATTTTTTTTTTCTTTAGTCCTCGTGCCTTTTTGCAGGGTTTATGTCAGAGGGGAAGGTTTTTTTCTAACGAGATTTTTCTAAGGTGTCCTATTTTCTTTTATGGTTATAAAATAAGATTTTTTTCATTTGTTAAATTTTGGTTGGATATGTTTCTTCTTTTTAGTCAAGATTTACGGTGGGCCTCTTTTTTCTTAGCAATTTTAAAAATAAGTACCTATTTTACGAAAAGTCAGCAATGAAGGCACTTAGTATTTTTTTGATCTCGCCATTATTAACCTAAAGTGCACTTCTCTTCACTCGGGTTGACACTCGGTTTTTTTTTTTAACATTGAATACGTTTTTAAATAATTTTATCTATCATCATGAAATTAAGGAAATATCCACATCTGACATCTCTAAGTCTTCTTGGCAGTGACCACAGAGAAACTAAAATTATCATAGTCCAAGAAAACACAGAAATGCAATATTTTAAATTTAGCAGATATTTTTTTTTGCAAAATTCTTATACACCATACAACTACACCTGTCTAGAAATTTTGGGTAGAGATGTTAGAAGAAGATAAATTTTTGCTTTTAATATTTTATTCGGGTTGTGAGTTCTTCATTGTTAGATATTCTTTGAAAATAACCTGTTTCATAGATTGTACATATCTCCAGAAGATTTTATGTTCGCAATTTATTTTTAAGGGATTCACCAAGCCATGCAGTATTATTATACTGGAAATACAGTTACTTTACAATCTGCAGTTTGGTCTGATTATATTTTGTGTCAAAAGAACTGCTTACGTCGGTGTCAAAATTAAAAAAAAAATATTTGCGATAAGTTGAAAAAGTGAGCTGGCTGGTTCGACTGATTTTATTTCGACGAAACCACTCATTTGTCTGTTCTGTTTACATATGAGTTGTCTCTTAGTTGGTACCTCCTAAATGCCAATGAACTAAATACAAACCTGGCAATAAAAAGTGAAAATCGAAAGTGCTTAAACCAATAGAGATTGCTATATAAAAGTGAGCCCATTTTCTATAGAGTTCTCTTCTATGAACGTAGTCATTGGACGAAGTAGACTAGAGCTAAGCCACATACTTTGATTTGATATTGAGTATTGCACTTTGTCCAAGTACAAGCTGTTTTCTGCTGGACAAACAAAAACAATAAATTGTATGGCCGGGAAACCAAAAGACGACCTGAAAATTAGATCCGGATTTTCTAATATCCGAATATCTGGATCCGAACTATCCGGATCTGGGTAGTTTGGATCCGGATCCGGATACTAGGATCCAGATTATCCGGATATCCGGATTTGAGGAATCGGATTCTAATTATTCCGGATAATCTGGACAGCAAATTTTCAGGATACTTTCAGCTCTAGAAAAACTGCGAAATTTTTATTTTAGACTATCATAACTCCGTAAAGGAGAGGAATAGGTGCTGATTGAGCAGTTGTTGAAAAGACCAGTGAAGTACTACAAACAATGAAGTCTTAACAGTGACTGTCAGCATGTACTTTTAAAGATACAGGATATTTCGTGAAAAACGACTATATTGTTTAGCTAGGTAAGAGTACAATCACCTCCTTCCATTTGGACGTTCCACCAGGAAACGTCCTGTATATAGGGTGTAGTAAATTGGTAGATTATGAACGATTTTTGCTACACAACTCGATAAGCACGAAAAGCACTACTACAACCAAAATCCGTCAACTGCTGAGGGACTATTCAGTGTTTATATTTATCTCAATTAGAAGAGACTTGTTTAACCAGCGATAAACCTAGTACAGGATACACAGGTGGTAGTCCCCGAAAAGGATAAATTGAAATATCGTCCTGCTTCGATGACAATTGCGACGATAACGGCAAACGGCAGAATATTGTAGTAATAGGAACAATTTTCACCACGAACGTTTTATGAAGTGTGTAATATTACTCTCGTCGTGAATTGAATTACGACGGGCGACGGCAACTGCAGATTTCTATGTAATATTACACGCTTCATAAGACGTTCCGGAGAACATTGCTCCTATAATTGCAATATTCTGCCATTTGCCGTCGTCGTCGCAATTGTGCTTAGGCCTTATGATCCAAACTTCTATATTACAGGAATTTTAGCGTCTGATGTATATTGAGATCAAGAACGTCTATGACTCTTTTATGTTTATTATTTTCTTGAATCGCGTTATTTCGAAGAAAAAAAAACAGAGATCTTAATTAATGTGAGCGGTAAAGACTTATGAAAACAAGCGCCAACCTCAAGAACAGGTGAATGCGAACATCGAATTCAAAATATCGGAAATATTGTCGAAAACTTTAGAAGACCATCATTAAGAGAGCAATGCGTGCGTAAGCATTTGATTTTATTATCTTAGTTTAGAAGTTATAACCACAACATAACAAATAATTTCTACTGAAACAGAGCTAAGAAAAAGTTTGTGAATATAAAACTTCATGAAAAAGTAAAAAGAAAAGAACCTAGAGAACTAATGGTTATGCCTGTATTTTGAAACACTATTTTGGGGATGTTCGAAATTTCGAAAATTATGGATTTATGTACATAATATATGAAAATGGTTAACATTTTTGAGATTTCCAATCAATTGTAATTTATTATTCTTCTCCGTTCTAGTTTAGGCAAAGGAAGGAAAACTTCGAATTTTTTATCATCATTTCCGAAAATAACCATAAAAATTTCGAATTTTTTATCATCATTTTCGAAAATAACCATAAAAATTTCGAAAATATTAATTTATTATTTTTAATTCATTAAGTGAAACATTAAATAGTTGTTTTCAATTTGATAGATATGTATGTGACAGCTCAGATGCCAAGTCAACGTAATTCTAAGGTATAAGGCATTTTTTCTATAAGTTTAGTTAAAAGGGGGAAGAATTTGAAATTATTGTTACTTTCTATATAGATACCGTAAGACAATTCCGACATCGATAGGTCATAGCCGAGGCGCAAACACAATTTATATCATTGGTACGGACTGAGCTTTCACGGAAACCTATATGTAGCCGCATAGAATACTCGGTATTATAAAAAGTCATACATTGAAAATGTTTGTACATTAATATCTTTACCGAATAAGACTATGCAATGATAGTGTTATGAAAGAAATTTTTAGTAATGCGCTCAACCGCTTTAAAGTGACGTGAATCGTCGACATAATAAAAGGCAGTTTACATTTCTCTGTAATTACTTATTTGAAAACCATAAAAATCGGGCGTCCAATTAAAATGAGAAAGACATAATTAAAATGAACTTACAAAGGAGAACTATGAGAAATCATCATGATGAGCCATAATGATTCATGGTTAGCCGGTAGACTAATTCACGTACTATGCTACATTTAAATTTGTGTACTGGTTTAAAATTATTCAGATAATCTCCGACTTTAGATTACATCCATACATCTCCAATTACAAAACTACATACCAACCCTATCAAATCATTGCAACCAAATGCATCTAACCAAAAAACAAAAAGAACTTTTGGTTATTATAGGTAAACTAAGGTAGCAACAAATCTACCATCATTCCCAGTGTATAAATAGTAAACATTTCGTGGCTATGCATCTTGTAAAAGCCAACAATTTATCTTTACTAGTAATACCAGGAGTCTGAGGATTTATTGCGGTCGTTATACACTCTTTTTTTCAGAAAAATAAAACACACAAGAAAAAACCTCAAACCTTAACGTGGCTACCATAATTTTCCATTAGGTTTGATCTAGGAATTATCCATTAATCTTCGTAGTTGAGCACCATCACACCACTGGCTGCCATAGTAAATTTTCTACTCTTAAGTATGTGCCGCCGACCCTTATGCTATATCTTATCACATGAAAACGTTTCATTCTCAGATCTGACTAAAGGTTTCATGATTGTTTTTCGTCAACAACAATCATCTTAAATTTGAATATTTCATTAAATTTTCATGCATACAAATGCATTATTCATTAGGTCACTTCAGATAGAGATTTGGGTGTTTTGTTTCATGTTTATATAGTGACTGTACATATAAATAATAAATTACAAAATTACAATTGAATCTATGATGTTGCAAAGACAACACACATATAACTTTATTTGTGAGGTTTATCGTAATATACTGGGGGTGGGTAGAAATATCTGCAGTATTGCAGTCAAACAAACCTTAGGAAGGTACATATTAAAAAATAAATAAAATAAAAAAATAAAATAAAGAAAAAGTAAGGATATATAATAGATCCCTGAGGTACTACTTAAAAAGTTAAAAAAAACCTGACATTAATGAATTTGCAGATAACTATTTATGTCGCTTTCGTTTGACCATCAGAATCGTTCTTGAGGTAACCTACTATAAAATTACAATCATCGGATGTCTCCGGAGACAACTCAAAAAGCATCAGGTTTGCTCTGAAAATTTTCTCGGGTTTACTGAGAGCTTAATCAGCCAAACAAAAGCTATATGTCATTTGACATTATTTTAAAGGCAACAATCATTAAAAATGGAAAAAATTATTATTGAGCTTATGGACTCGTTCCAGTGATTCTAAAGAGGAAGACTTTTCATTATTTTCTGCTTTATGATCACTACCTACAAAGAAACGGCTGACTTGGACGTTGATACCTATACATACACAAGCAAAAACTTTTCAGGTGCACTCTGAACGGGATCGTCTCCAGAGTGAACCTGATGCTCAAACGAAAACGACATTAGTTAGATGCGAAAATAGTAATGCACTTAGCTCTGCTCCGAGTAGGAGCTAAAAAATAAAAAAATAAATCGTATTTTTCCCCAGTTGGAGTAAAAAATTTTGCCTGTTAAAGGTAAAACTCTGGGGCGGATATACAGAGCAAAAATATAAATCACCCTAAGTCAGAAATACCAGAAATTTAAGGTTTTCAATAAATCTTTAGTTTATAGTTTTAGGATTTATTTAAAAAAAAAAAAAAATTAGCTATATACATCGGATATGATTATTTCTTGCATCACTACATGTCCAATTACTACCTACCCATTAGGTCCCCTTAAGTCGTTATTAATTAATTACTTTTCTTGGTCGACGCACTCTTGCCGGCATATCAAGAACCGAGACAGACAGGCACCGGCATTTTTCGTGCATATAAATATAACGACATAAAACTTTCAATTAAGGCAGGTATCAAGAAAAACTACAGAAAAGTGATCCCATGTTAACTTCGCAACTAGACCAGCAACCGACAAATGCCGGTCTGGTTTCTGGCCACCGATAACGACCGGCAATGAAGTTACCGTTTGGTGCCGGTATCTGCTGGTGTCGGTTGATGTGTTAGCTGGTTTCATATAAAAATTTTTGCCTGTCAGTGCCGGTGCGTGCTGTGCCGGTAAGTGTGCATCGATATTAAGAAGTTATATTTTTTTTTTGTGAGCAAAGAATTTTGCTTCGAATGTAGCTTAAAATTTATTGAGACATTTAAAAACTCCAGACAGAGTGACGCTTCGATGTGGAAAGTTTCCTTCAAATCAGATGGAATTTTGCTCAGGAAGTTGCTAATCAATAAGGAGCTTAAAATGTAACGCTCCGGAAGAAATTTTATTTTCAGAACAACACGTACGGGTGAACCGATTTTGTCTGACGTTCACTCTTCATGACACGCGAACTGTAAAGCGTCATGAGGAATACTGTTAAGCATCTGCATTGCAACATAAGCTCCTAAATAGTCGAGCGTGATTTGAAATTAGAAGCGTCGTGTTTTTGATATGCTGCAAAACTTTTAAATTATGATTAGGAAAATTTATGTTGATAGAGGAGAATGAGATACGCCAGAGACCAGATCTTTGTGATACTAACAACGAAATATACAAAGATCATAATAAGTAATATGATAATAAAGTTGAAATTTCTTTCCTTCAATTTAGGATGCTTCAAAGAGAACTTCACGGTGAAAGATCTGTTTAGTGGATGCATCCAAAAGTTCTTTCCTTTCTAACAGAACATAAAAATAAATTAAAATCAAGCTAAATAGATAATCGAAAAGAGCACTATAATTTTCCCTTGTGCGAATAAAGTTACGCTCATATGTTGCAACAACGACTCTTTCATCATGACGCACGGTTATTTTGATGCTCCTGGGACAACGTCGGGTTTTTCATCAAGGCGCGCGGTTACCTTGAAGCAGTTGTGACATTGGCCTAGAGAAGGTTGTACTAAAAGTGATATTCATTACTGAATGGGCCGACGTAAAACTGAACATTCTCTAGCAGGAAATTCTTTTTGAAGCACTTTTGAATACTTTTCATCTTAAATTCATTCGAATTAAGATTTTATTTGAATTAGGCATAATACACAGAGTATATTCAGCAAAACTAAAATGAGCAAGAGTCAGGAACATTAGGCCCAACATAAGGCAGGTCTAAGATATGACAAACATTCCATTAAAAACGTAAAATATATGTGCCTATAGAGGAACTATTGTGGAAGTTTCTTAGAATAAGCTCTGTCTAAGAAATACAACAATCAATCAGTTTTAATAAATATATAAACAACAGTAGTCAAAAACTGTATTGCATTTAGTTTAAAAGCTCAAGGCTTATCTCACATCAGCAATCATCTTAAACAACTTGTTGCTGCAGGATTATGAGTAGAAGGAAGAAGTATCAACGGTTTTCTGAATAAAAAAAAAAAGTTTGATCTAGAATCACGAATTACCTACTAATTGCAAAATTTATGAAAACTGAAGAACTGAACAAAGAAGAGGAGGGGTATAAAGAAGAAAAGGGTTTTGTAACAATCATACATTATTGTTGATTTTCACATGATCACTGTTTTTTTTTAATACTTGTAAATTAAGTCTATGTTTATTTCCTTCTTGTCTAGTTTCATATTTAAAATTAAAGAATTATTAAACGATTTTACGATCGTGATTCCAAAGGCGGATGCCCACTTTTCATAGAACCTTAGGTTCGGCACCTCCAGTCATGAGAGAAGTTTTAAAACGATGCATTATGATACTCTGAACATATTTTATTAACAATTAATCGGGGGAAAGCTTTGGCGATCAGATGTAGTTTGAGTGACTTTCTTGGGTGAAAAGTGAACTTTTCTACTTCACGTGATTGCCCGGAATTGCGGATTCATGGAAAACGATTTCCTACGAGAAAAATGCTCACAACAGAGCAATAATTGCCATGGAAGAAAGAAGAGCACAAATATATACGAAATGTAGTAACTGGGGTGTATGTGACCCAAGTGCATGAAAATGGGTGTACGGCTACAAAAATGTCCCGAGAAAGTTTTCTGAATCCGGAAAAAAGTACATTACCCGATAGTACTCTACGAGACCTTTAATTTGATATGTAACATGCCGTATTCGAACCTCCTCCTCCTCCTCCTCCCCCCCCGCCAGGGGTTCCTACCCCATCCTAAAAGTATGCAGAGAGAAATTTTGTTTTACGAATTGTAGCTGGTAATGAGCTGAGGCGAGCGGTGAAACCCATTTTCCAATCGAACATAACCTTACCGAGTCAGAAATAATCTAAAGTGCAAAAAATCTAGTACCTCAGTTAGAATACAAAAGACAGAAATACTAAAAAAGTGAGTATGGGGATGGCTATTTAAGCCTCCGAGTATAGGAGTGTGGGTACTCAAACTTCTTCTCAGGACCTAAGTATAAGTACATTTTTTTTTTTTTTTTTTTTTTTTTTTAATCAAAGGGCAGTGGGAATTTTTGGCTTCGTAGTTGTCAAGTCCCAAATATCCAGAAACCAGAAGTATCCTCACATTATAAATTTCAATTAAAAATTATTCATATTCATTCCAGTTAAAATTTACCAATCTCATGTCTGCTTATTTTGTGTCAAGCATTAATCAATAAATTTCTTGTTTTTTTTTTTGTTTTTTTATTACAAAAAAAATAATTTTGACTTGAAAACTAATTATACCACCCATAACTCACCAATGTATGATAGTAAAATAATAATATTATATATATATAAAAAAAAAACTGCTACTTACTTGTTATATCAGTATTATCGCCAGTGAATGATAAAAATCCTTTATTCATATCTTCAGAACGATTTTGTTGTTGTGTAAATATTTTATTGGTGATATTATTAATATTATTTAATTTTTTATTATCACCAACAACAAAACTATTATTACTTATTTTATTTATATTATTTGTATTATTATTATTACAACCGAATAAAGATATACGATTGGGAGCATTAAAATTTGGCAATGCCGAAATTGGTGTAAAAACTGAAGCAGTAACAGATTGTGCCCTTGATCCACCACTTACACTATTATGATTAATATTTTTATCATCAATTGATTGTAAATTTGACGATGATAATGATGATGGTGGATTTGATATTGGTGTATTATTAAAAATACTATTTAATAATATATTTCTATCGGGTACACGAACTTTTGAAAAAACAGATGCTGTTACTGATTTTGGACTTTTTTCTGGTAGACGTGGTGGTGTTGATATTGTACAATTATTAAATGTACGACGTATTGGTGAAAGTGATGATTCACGATAACGAACTTTTGTAATATTATTACTGTTATTGTTGTTGTTATTATTATTATTATTATTGTTTTTATTATTAATTTCACGTTGTAGTATTACTGGTATATCAGTAGATTTTGATTTTGAATTATTATTGCTTTTCGGTTGTAGAATAGGTTGTAAAATAGATTTTTGTTGTTGTTTTTCTTCAATAATATCAGATTTTTGTTGTTTTTGTTCTTGCAGATTTTGTTGTTGATCTTCTTTAAGTTCTTGATGTTTTTGTTGTTCTTGTTGTTCTTGTTGATCTTCTTTTGTTTTTTGTATAATTTCATTTTCTTTACGATATGCTTCCAATTGAGCACATGAATATATTTCATTGTTGTTTTCAAGATCACTGGAAATATTTATTTATATATAGAATATTATTTCTTTTCATTTAAAATATTAAAACCATTTTTAAATTATTTTTTATTTTTATTTTATTTTAGAAATTTTAACAATAAATTATTAAAAAAAAAAAAGAACGTTGCACTTTGAATTGATGCGATATTTTTAATGCCATTTAACTTCACTTAAACGAATTTTATTACACAAAATTTATTTGCATTTTCATTTCATTTACGAATTAGTAAACTTTTATATTAAATAACACTCGCGAAAATATCATCATATGTGTACATTCGAAATAAATAAAAACATAACAGAGAGGTGTTTCTTATCCGCGTTGTTGCATTAATTTAAATATGTATGATCCGATGATACAAGCATTATTAATCGTGTATATAATATACGTCATAATATGCTCCACGAATGGGTTTGGTACTTATATGTTTTTAAAATTTATTTTTAAAAACAATCTTCACTAAAAATTAGTGTGTGTACTTTTTTTCTTATTGGTAATATTTGTTTTTATTTTTGTATTTATATTATATATAATTATTAGGAAAAATTTTCAGCAGACGTATTTTTTATTTTTATTTTATTTTATTTTATTATTCTTAATTCCTCACAAAATTCTCTATTAAATTTCAATTTAAGACACAATTTTCTAATTGAAATATTTACACCGTAACGTGATGATTATATAAAAAAAAAAAAAAATAAATAAATAAACTCATTTGTAATCAGATAATTATTATCACACATAGAATATTTACGATAAGATATTGAATAAAGTTATTTCATACACAAATTTTTCATATAAATATCGTAATTTTTAAAAATATTATATAATCTGAAAGTTTCACTTTAACAAACTAATCGTCGAATTTGTTCTAAACTACCAACAATTCTGAATCAAATTATTGCAAAAAAAAAACTCACAACAACAACATTCGTGTAACTAACCAGCTCAATTCAATCAGAAACGGTTTTGAAGTTTTCTTTTTTTTTTCTTTTTGGTTGTGTAATAAATTAAATCACAGATTTTTTTCTTGTTTGTTTTATGTTGTACATATACGTATATAACACAACGCACACATTTATATGTCAATAAATATGTAGGTGAATACAGAAAGAAAAATTTAATTTATAATATTAATGATAAAAATATTATAAGCATTTTTATGAAACTCTTTTAGTAATATCTTGACTATAACAATTGAAAAAAAAAACACACTTTACAACATTTTTTTTATATCACCTAAATTTGGAGACGGCAGTTTTAATTATTTTCGAATATAAACTGTTTTCTGTTTTTTTTTTGTTTTTTTTTTCACACACTTCAAAAACAAAATTAAACAGTTTTTATCGCGATTTTGGCTCGAATTATTTACGATTTTATAATATACTTAAATCAGAGTGAACTTAGTCCTCTTTAAATCAAACGATTCTTCAAAAACATATTCAAATCCAAAAAATTGCACTACTTAATTTCAGTATCTTTTTCTGTATGCAAATTTATTCATTTTTTTTGTTTTTTATTCATTATTATGCCTGGACGTTACAAATTAAACACAACTTAGAATTGAAGATGATGATGTTGTAAATAATATTACACTTAATTACACTCTTAATACCGAGAACTGTTTCGAATCCTAATTGGAAATTTAACCGATAGTAACAAAAAAAAAATTTTTTTTGTTTTTTTATTATGATAAGAAAAACACAGATGAAATGGCTAGCTCTTCTGTTACTAGAAGATAGAACAAATATACTAAAATTCAAGAGTGGAATTTTAGATACAGTCTCCGTTCCGTATTATTCGGCACGCACGATAAACGTTACAGACTTCGTTCAAGTGATGTGTTCTATCTAACTAACAAAAACGTTTCTGCTTTCTGGCAGTAGTAGCAGTAGCATCAGCAGGAGCAGCAGACATCGCACCGCTAGTATTTAGTTTAAACACCAGAAAAGAAAAAAAAAAACAAAAAAAAAAGAGAGGCAGAGAGGAGCTAGCTACTACACCAAACAAGAAGGCACAGAAAACAGAAAGTGCCATGGTGAGTTGACGACTGACTTTTAACTATGGTGCTGCATGCCATGATTGTGTATATGGGGAAAGTTATTTATATTGTGCTCCAATGCTCCATATAAACCTAACCATACTCAGCCTATATGTACACTTGAATTATATATACTTTATAGTAAGTTGAGTGGATATGAAAGTGGGCGCGCGCTTTTGCTTTCTCAGAGCTTGAAAATACAATCTCAGAGTTATAGGCGAATAGGTATATATAGCAGAGAACTTATACTATCGTCCGTCATGTCGTCATGTATAGATAACATGTTATCACAGAAAAGCTCTTTTCACTCAAGTGCAAGCACTCTCAAAAAAATATTTGATTGTGAATTTTTGATAATACCTACATACATACATATGCATCGTACATATACATCAATGATGTAAAATAATGTTCTCTCTCAGAGTTGGTATATAAATTCTCGCGGCTTTTTCTTATGTACTCTCTTGATCGCGATATTATACTACTTGAAATTTTACGATTAAACCGCATGCTGTCCATTCCTTCCACCGGTTCACGTATTTTTGATATCATTCACTCACTCACTACTACTCCTCTCCTCAGAAGATAAGGCAGAATTATTTTATCGTCATCACATCGCGTTGGCGACAGTAGCAGGCTAAAAACATTATACATCGCATCGTGTTGCATTATGATAATAATATCAAGCACACAATCAGGGAACGAACACAAGAGTAAGTAGTCCAGAGTGTATGAAATGAAAGCAAATATTACACCATTGCTACTACAAAACAACAGAAAGTTTTGGCATTTCAATCAACTGCGAGGAGCCGGTTTTTGAGACGGCTTCAGTAAACAGTAGCTAAATTATGTGGAATAAAAAAAAATAGAAAAATAAAAATCTATTCAATCCTTTTAATCCTTTCACTGTTGTGTTTTTAAAAGGTAATCTTATCATTTTGAGAAAATAATTTCTTTGTGTACGGAAATAAATTTTACACTTAACTCCGAACGACAATTTATTTTTTTATTTTATTTTTTTTTGTTTGATTATCTTTTAATGGATATTTTGAAAAATATGATCTAAAGAGAAAATTCACACCGCACGGTTTAATAAAATAAAAATAAAAAAGCGAACCATTTATTTATCTTTAAGATTTCTTCTTTAGTGAAAATACTTGTAACTATTTTCTTCGTGAAGATGATCATAAAGTGTTCAATTTTGTACAGAATATAGTTCAGACTTGTAAAGTACTTAAGTACAGTACCTTGCCAAATTATAAGACCCATTGTCAACAAATCATTCGTTTTACTTTGGATTTGATATCTTACAATTGCTTTTATGGATTATTTGTTTTTTTCTTCTCATTCTTCGTTGTATTGGCAGTACTTTAATGTTAACATTGTTGCCTTGCAACTCGAATGACGGCAAAAAAGTTCCTGTTAAGTGGAATAATATACCCGGTGCGTTTATTTTAAAAATTTCGCATTTTATAACTGTTATGTACCTAAAAACCATAAAAATATGATCAATAAATTTTTCATATAAGCTAATAATGCTTAAAACATGATTAGCTCATTTTCCCAATAAAAGCAGAAATTTCGTAAGCATGCCTATTCCGTCGTATGTCTGTATTTTTTTTTTTTTTTTTTTTAGTCCAATAAATACTTATTAAATAAGTTTGGTGTTGTATTTTATTTCCTAAGGGACAGGAAAAGTGACTAATTAAAAAAGACGGCCAAATATTGTAAACATTTTAGGTTATTATATCTTAAAACTGAAAATGATAATGGGTCTAATAATATGACAAGGTACATTGGTACTTAAGTACTAGTGCCAGTGCCAGGACCTGAACTTCAAGTTTTTTTTTTTTTTTTTTAAGCACAAGTCCAGGTACTAGTACTCAAAAAACTTTTAAGTATAAGTCCCGATACTGGTACTTAAAAATTTTCAAGTGCAAGTCCAAGTGCTGGTACTCATAAGTCTCATATATAAGCTTAAGTACCCTAGAAGAACCAAAGTACGCACTTATTACAAATACCGCTATAACTTGAATTACCTCAGCTTTGTAAATGATTTAAATACACTTTCTAATAATAGAGCTTTAGGAGCAGAGACAGTAATGGTCATGGTTTTTTCCCAAAGAAAAAATTAAATTACAGTCGTTGTGCAGTGATTTTTATTTTTAAGTTCTTCAATAAATTGAATTAGTTAATCTGTTTTATATATACAGGGTGTTTCCGTCTAAGTGGTTCATAGACCAATACGTGATAGTACTCACCTAGACGAACAAAAAATTGTATGGCATGAGGAGGTGATCCACATCAACCGTTAGGGAATTATAGGGTGAAAAAAGCTAGTTTTTCACAAAACATCCTGTATCTTAAAAAGTGCATAGCGTACGGTCTCAGTTATGGACTCAATGTATGCAGAATTTCATGACCTTTCCAACTACTGCTCAACCAACACTGTACTCCTCTCAGGAGTTATTGGAGTTTAAAATAAAAATTTCCGATATTTTTTTTTTTTTTTTTTTTTTTTTATTTGTAAAAGGTCATTAACATAACATTTATATTAAAACAAAAAAATTGTAAACACTGCTCTTTAATTTGACTCTATGTCCTAACTGTAGCCGTTAAAGAGTAATTAGCTCTTAACCTATTCTCAAACCTATTTTTAAAGATTATTTGTTCCCTTAGTAATGTAAAAAAAAATCGTCTAATTTCTGTATGACCTGAATAAGTTATGAGCTAATAACTGTTTAACGGTTACAGTGAGGACATCGAGTGTAATAGGTCAAATTAAAGAGGAGAGTCCACAGTTTACAGTTTTTATAAAAAATGTTATGACAATGACCCCTTTGCAAAAAAAAATAGAGGTCAAGTGAAAAAAAAAAGGATAGAAAATCCAATTCTCCTGAAAGGAGAAGGGTACGGTGTTTTCTGAGCAATCGTTGGAAAGGGCATGAAGTTCTGCATACAATTAGACTTTAACTGTGACAGTACACCCTGTACATTTCAGGATATAGGTTGATGTACCCCCCCCCCCCCCCCCTGCGAAATACATTTTTTTGTTCATCTGCGTGAGTACTATCACCTCCTGCTCTATGGACCACCTAGTCTGGAACACCCTGTATATGTAGGTACATATGTATGTATATGAGTGACAATAGCACAGAAATTGTGACATTTGAAAAGCTTTTTTACCTAAATGCAATCTCAAATACTGTATAAACAGCTTCATAAGTGAGAACCTCATCCAGTCATTTAGCTGGATATGGATTTTTCAAAATTTCTGATTTCAGTTTTTGAAAGCTGTTGAACCTTTATTATTGGAAGGTGTACTTAAATAATTAACTAGAACTTAAGTACGTACTTGGGTATATGACGGTATTACGTGTTTCTCAGGTACACTTATAAGGTACTTAAAAGCTGATATATGGGACCTATAAATACCAGTACTTGGACTTGTACTTGAACATTTTTAAGTACCAGTATTGAGACTTGTATTTGGACAATTTTTAAGTACCAGTAGCGGTTCATGTACTTAAAAGATTTTGAGATCAAATCCTGGTACTGTTACTTGTACTTGGAATTTTACAGGTAATATATGCCCTTATGTGTATGTTTAAGTGGGGGAGGCATATTAAAATTCAGTTTTGAGAACCGGGAAAAAAAAACGTCAAATATCACCGATTCTAAGTCACATTTTCTTGTGTGTTTTGCATTCGAAAACGGAAAAAATATAATATACTAATACTTTTTAAAATATGTTGAAAAGACGAATTTTTCGGGTTTTTAGAAAAAAATTCCCATTTTTAGGAATGTGGAGGATTTTTTTCATGTTTTTCAATACGTGAAAACTCTCTACAACGAAACTAAGGGACCGAGAAAATTTCTTTCGTTATAAGGAATGAGTAAACAAAAGAAAATGCAAAATATTTTTCATTGGTTGAAAATGTGATTTGTAATATCACTCATTCTTTACGCATCGAATCATTCAGTGGTCAATAATGGCAATAATCACAATCAACAAAATAAGCGCACATGTTCACAAAACCGATATTCCTGGAAGTTTAGGTACTTAAGGGACTTTTGCAAAAACAAGAACCGAAAAACTCAATTTATTCTCCTTTAAAACAAGATTTTTGCTCCAATTATTAATAAAATCAAAAGAAACATGATAAATTAAGAATTTTACTAAGAAAATAGTAATTTTTCCCGTAGTTTTACGAAAAACACAACTTTTATGTTTTATCCGCCGAAAAACGAAATTTCGGTTGCATCTGTCAATTTCTTTTCGGTTTCTACAGTGTGGAACGTATGTTTCGAGACGACAAAAGTTTTTTGATCTTACTCACTTTTGGACTGTTTACAAAAAGATTCTTAAATTTGGCGGGATTTTTTTTTTTTTTATAATAATATGGATATTTATCCGGAAAAAAGTTTACGGCTTTTGATGTGTAAACAAAAGCGAATTTTCGGTGTAGAACTTTTTTGTTTTCGGTGCTCGATGTGCAAGTGCCTTTACTCCCAAAAATGTTGGTACTTTTATGAGCACATCTGGCAGCCTACATATAGTAAACATTGCTTTGCGTATTTTTTCGCTATAGAGAGTGAATCATTTCGTACAGAGTTATATATGATTTTCATAGTCGGCTTTTAATGTCGCAGCTTTATCTTAACAACCAATCATCGCTGAGCATCCACAACAATCCAGCAATGTAATTTTTACGGCGACTTATCTTTTTGAGCTGTCAAATAAAGCTCCGGAAAAATTCCTAAATTACCAGTGCAAGCAAGAGTTGAAATAGTAAAAATAATAAAAACACTACAATTAACATTGCTGCTGTCAATTTTACTCGAAAAGTATGTTTGACATTTCAAGAAGTCGCGACTTAGCAATCAACAAGATTATGAACGATCGGGTAGAAAAAGGAATTTTTGAACCGACATTCAATACATTCCAACGCTATATAGGAAGACAACCAACCATTTAGTAGCTGTATACCGTAAACAAATATGAACAGGAACATAAAAGCTACGACAAGAAAAATACTGTGATTTAGGCCTGAATTACAATTACGACTGCAATCTGTCGACTGCGACTTGATTTTAAATCGAATTCGACACTGAGGTGAAATTTGTAACTAAATTAAAGCCTCATCTGCTTGAACAAACCAAAAGTTCAGACTTCTGTGACTGAACTGAAGTTGGCCGCAGGCAACACCAACTTTTGAGCAAAGTTTACTTTCAGTCTCAATCGAAGTCGAAGTTGCAATTGTATCTTGCCACATAATATTACCATTTGGGCAAAGTCGTTGTCGACTGATCAGTCGTAATTGTAATGCAGGCCTTGTGCTTATGAATGTCATGTGCCAACAGCAACAAAAAAAAAAAAAAAAATAAGGTAAGAAAATCGAAGGAAACCCATTAGCAGGATAAAGCTACAATAAAAAGATTTGTTTTCTTCTTGCCGTTCTGGAAAAAATACATGCATAACCGGGTCTTTTATGAGCCAGAATAATCTTTTAAATAATTAGCAAGGATGTTGATAACCCCTTGGGAGCACACACCGGTGCGAACATTAAATAATAAAGTAGAAATCGGTTGAACCTACCGAGGCTCAACTCTCGATTGTGTCTCCTTCATGATCAGTTTGATTGCGACCATCGAGTTTAAAAGTTTAGAAATATCAAGAAAAAAGTGAGTGATAGTTTTCAGTTTAGTCATATAATTGTAGTATTATTAGATATTCCTCGATATAATAGTTTAATATGATAGAATATTTTAATTAGATTAATAGAGTTGTGAGAGTGAGGTACTATTGTTAGTGTGATAGGCCTGTATGTTCAGCATGCGCTAGTACGTTACGCGCTATACACAAGCATTAATTAAGCTTGTGATCTTTTTACTAGGTACTCCTTCTCTGCAAATGTTGTAATCAGTAAGCAGAACTATTTGTCCTTCTACTGGGTCAGGTATGTTTCGACCCAAGGAGTTCTGTGTTGCTAATGCTAACGCATCTCGTTACGGTGATCCTAAACGATCTGGCAGAATGCCAGATATTTGCCCACTTTTCTGGGCAGATACGTGTAATCACAGTGGCAGGTTTAGACAGATATCTGGCGACAAAGTCTGGCACTCAGAAATGTCTAGACGTCTTCTGCACGTTTAATTAGCCACTTTTTCTATCTGGCAAATTTTGGAACATCGTCTGCCAATCTGCCCAGTAAATTTTTGAATTGAACAGATATCTGTCCAGTTTACCTGTTAAAATATAGTTTTATGCACGTAGTGATAGGAGTATAGAATATACTGCAGGAGACAAGTTTATTCAAAGTTTGTATTATATTATTTAATTATATACATATTATTATATCTACCAGGAGTATACAGTATATAAATAGTATGAATATATACATAATTAACAAAATGGCAGATGAAAACAAGGCGAAGGGGAGAAGAAAGCAGTAATCAACATGGACAAGTGGTGAAACAATGCGCTTGATCACCGAAATCGAACAACATCCACTTTTTCACTTGTACAAAATGAACTTACACAATAAAAGCAGCCGCGTACCTTCCTCTAGAAGTCATTTTTGAACAATGAACTTCACATTAGTTTCTTTTGTGTTTGCCAGATAAAAGCAACATTTTACCAGATGAAAAATAGCAGATCGTGTGATCAGTATTGACAGACGCATGCCAGATAACTGACCAAAAACTATCTGACAACTCTGTACCAGATGAAATATGTCTGAATAACTGCTCCGTGTGTAATCAGTAGGGCAGTAATTTGCCTACAACAATTAGCAGATATCTGCCATTTTGCCAAATCGTTTAGGAACACCTTTAGCATTAGAGTATGCTTGAGTTGTAGTTGTATCTAGAGCGCGCCCAATCTAAGGAGGGACTTTTCGAGTTTCAATTATTCTTGGCTATATGTATTAAAAATAAATAAACTATAAAAAAAAAAGGAATTTTCTTTTGATCCAATAATAACTTAATATGAATTATTTGCGTTGATCACGAAGTACAATATACGAGTTTATAGGCAATTCTCAACGTACTGCATATGAGCAGAGAAAATTAAAAGACAAGTACCGAAGTACTGTCAGTTTCTGGCCTAAAGCCGAAGATGAAAAATTCCATAAAGAAATTTTTCAGAGTATAGGTACTGTGTGTAAGTGTTTCGATCAGCAGTAACAGGGTGATCTCATCAGGATATTTTTGTTTCGCCTTTTCTATCTCTTGGGATCCGTTTTAAAAAAATCAAAAATAAAATAAAAATCTTCACTTGTTTAAAAGCATCTAATAATATTAATCCACCTTCCATAAATGCTCTAACTTGGTGAATTGATGTTTCAACAACATATTTTTACGCAGTCGCATTTCTGCGCATTAAAGATTTGCGGGTAGTAATCATTCGGTACAAAAGTATTCGTTACTTCTCTAAAACTGGGTACCGAATACATACCTAAATAATTATTCGTTACTTGTACTCATATTCAGTTGATTCAAAGTTTTCATTTCATGGTAAATTCGGTATTCTATTACCTATACGAATACAGTGTAACGATGGATATCAAATAACTACAATTCGTTCTATGGCGATACCCGGTTAAAGTTTTCGATAAAATTTCATGCCATTGAGTATTGTACGTATACGATTACCAAACAGGATTAATCACCCTTGTTTTCCAGTTGTTCACGTAAGTAGGTACCGTGTCTTTTTTTTTTCATCACTAGAATAACAGGGTGGGGGTGAGAAGTGAACAATAAACTGCGGTGGTGGTGCTAAAGTTAACTTAATAAGAAGTTAACCCCAGTATCGAGTTTGGGAAAAGTAAAATTTAACGCGATATCCAAATATTTCACATTAAAATCGCTAGTAAAATTTTGATGTATGTTAATTTGTAGAAACCAGAGTAATTAATTTTTGAATTTTGACAAAATAATTTTAACTCTTCAATCAATATAAAAAAACAAAAACAACTGCAAATTGCCATAGAAATAGGAAATGCCAATATTTTACCAGTCACTTAATGCCTTAAGTCTCGTATCAAATTCGAGTAAAATGTGACATTTCTATACAAATTCTAGAGCTGGTAAAATCGGAAGCAGAAATTTTACGGAAGATTTTACTAATGCAATACGGAGTTTACCGGTAAAAACTGAAGGTTTCCTTTTTATAAAATAGATGGCATTATATAAACTCCACTCATTTTACTAGGCATTTTAATGCGCGAAGCATTAAATGACTGGTAAAATTTTGACATTTTCTATTTCTAAAAGTTAAAATTTGTTTTATCAAAATGTAAAAATGAATTATTTTGTTTTCTCCAAATTAACATTTACTAGCGATTTTAGTGTGAAATATTTTAAGAACCCGTTAAATTTTATTTTGCCTCAACTCAATAAGATTTTGTGCATTAAAATGCTTAGAAAATCTGTGGAGAATTTATAGTGCCGTCTATTTTATTTTACATAGAGGGAACCTTTAGTTTTTACCAGAAAACTCTGTACTGCACTAGTAAAATCATTAGTAAAACTTTCGCTTGTGATTTTACTGGCCTTAAAATTTGTATGGAAATGTCACATTTTACTCGAATTCTATACTATACTAGACTTTAGGAAATAGCCGCACAAAACTGGAAAGATTCCTCATTTGGAACAAACAAACAAATATATGCAGGCGATTTTCGCATGAATGAAAGAACTCAACTATGTATTGCCCTAGTGCGACTTAGAAAACAAGTTAAAAACAAAAATTAAGAGAGCAAATCATTATTCGAATGGTAAAATCTTCTTGAATAACTTCAAAATCCTTTCAAATTATTCATAATAATGAATTTTTCGTACAACGGGTCACTCTAGACAGTAAAAAATTTGCACAAATTGTTGCCGCAACGCTTAGGTATTTTTCGATAAGATTAGGGAATATTTCTTACATTTTAGGGAATATACCCTAAAAAATATTCCCCCCTCTAAATCTTAGGGAATATTCTCTACATTTTAGGCAATAGTGCTAATATTTTTTACAGTGTACCTCAATTTTTTAAGAAAACCAAAAATTTCGCTTTGACCAACGTGCTGAAATTTCTATAATTTCTATAAAATTAAATTCTCACTTTTCTCAAAACTATCAGAGAATCCAGCATGAGTTTCACACACTTAATTTCTTTAGAGCAAAGTGCAATTGCAATAAAATATTTGGGATCAGTTGCAACTTCTCTTACTTCTGAAAGAATATTTTCGATGGCAGAACTAGTTATAAGAGATAGAAAGAATCGATTTTTTCCTGAAAATTGTGAGAAATTAATCTTCCTCTATTATAATCAAAATTTTTTTTTAAAAACTATTAATTTACTTTTTTTTTCTCCTGAAATGTTTTCTTTTTTATTTTTGAACTCTAATTGGGTACTATTGTTTTCATACTTAATTAAATACTCCTTTTCACAAAAAGATTGTTTAATTAATAAGTACGAGTATGCTACTTGAAGAGTATATTACGTAGAATACCGAATTAGAAAGTAACGAATGAGTACCGGGTAAACTAAAGTAACGAGATTGCACATGCCTACTGCGCATAATCAACATCTTGACGATTGGCAACAATTTGACTTAAGTGCAATTAAAATTGACTTGCTAGTTGATTAAAACAAAAATAAATCTCATATTACGTTTTCAAATGGAAAAAATAAAATTATAATTGGAATGCATATCCAACTCAACAACTTGAGCGCGTCAGTTAATATCAATCTCCAGTCGATGCTTTGAAATTCTTATCTAATCTCTTCTTATTTCATTGATCAACAGTAAAAAAGCCGCGCTATTGTTAGGCAGAGTGTCCTCAAACAATGCTGGTATCATTGGAGCCAACACAGGTAGGTAGGTAGGTACTTGATATTCTTTCATTTACATAAAACCGGAAATCTTTTCTAGCAATATTCGAATATGGATTGGATTAAAGATAGATTCAAAGATTAGGGAAATTTATGCAGAAATGCTTAGAATAAATAATAAAAAAGAAATACTTCTACCAAAGTACGTTTGATAAATTTTCAGAATAATTTCATTCATGCAATATAATGTGCGTGGTTGGTGGACACCAATAAAATGATGCAAGAACAATGATGAAATCGGATGAAACTCTCAAGAAAAATCTCATGTGAATCACATGAGTATGTATGTATGAATGAATGTACATATGTAGATATGATGACTGGACGGAAATATGTGCAAGGTAGTGAAAGAATGCGTAAAAATTGTGAAATTATTATGTATGTCTTATAGGTCAGTTAATTTTTGTAAATTCTTTTCTTTCTCCGGCATCATTGAGCCGCTCAATTAGTTAATCTGTGCAGTGGGCAACTCATTTATTACTAATACAAGGAAAAACGTCAGTTATTTATTTCTAAATTTAGAGGTTTAATTTTATCCATTCATCCAATTGCACAACTTAATTATCAGAATAAATTATTCTCTGCTGGGTGCCGGGGTACAGTGATACATCTGATACTATGGCCAGTAAGGCTTCGACTATGAGTACATGCTTAGCATCTATAGGACGGGCCGTAGAATCAGCGAAGAGGATTCTAGATTTACAGGCCTGCAACTTGGGAAGAATTAACCACATGCACACGATTTCAAGACAACTATGGGCCCAAGATATGTCCTAGAAAGACAGAAATTCTGCTAAGGAGGTACCGTATTTATGTGCGGAATTTTATCATGGGAGATAACTTGTTTGGAAAACAAGAGGAATGAATGGAAGCTCGATACAATTATCATATTTATATGCAGCGTTGAAAGATTGAATCAAGATTGAGTTGAGTTTTCGACTCGTGTATTTGAGTACACAGATTTGCATGAATGGATTAAAATGAGATTGATACCCCAGGGAGTCTCTCTAGAATGTAGGCCACAACAAAACCAATTGTTCACTCTCCAGACTTACTTTTTCACAAGTCTCAACTCATGAGTAATTGCTCATAAGTCCGAACTCATGTGGAACTGCTCACAAGCTCCAGCTGGACGCCCTTACACAATTTAATATCGGCCCAGGATTTGTGAGCTAAGAAATCTGTAACGCTTTCCGGAAAGACCCGGACAATGACAAAGAAGGTGAGTCACAGTTGCGAATCCCTCTCCGCATTCTCTGCATACAGGATCGTCAATGAGAAATGATTGTTAAGTGATAATTGATACTAGGGCTCTCAGAGTTGGCTTGTTAATTAAAATAGTTTTTTCGTTAAGTTTGGGTTAGGTTTACCCCACAATTTCTTTGTAGCTCTACGACTGCGTTAGCAATCTGCCCAAGCCAGGAGTTTTGGTGTGATCCCGAAGCTTCAACAAGACGAGCAAGCTCGTTTACATTTTCATTTCCGCGAATATTACTGTGACCAAGAACGAGTACCCAGTTACATCGAAAGAGAGAGAGAGAATTCAGGGTGGTTTTCCACTCCAATATCAGTTTGGAAGTTGGCTTTAACATGGCCTTGACAGCTGATTGGCTGTCCAAGCAGATGGCAACCTCCTTGTTCTCAGTGTCTAAGTTGAGTTATCTTTCCGCATCAAGGACGGCCTTGATTTCCGCCTGACAGACCGTGACGTAGTTTTCAAGGTGTATAACAATTTTCACTAGAGAGCCTTAGAGGAAAACACCACCTCCCGAGTTTTCTTACGCTTTGAAGCCATCTATCTAGATAATAGGCTTTGTCAGTGGTTGAAGCACAGATTGTGATTCCAACTATACCCTAGATAGAATTTTCGCTTTGAAGTTGCTGTTCCTATTGAGGTCAGGTGCATTTTGACTGCAAAAATACAAAAATTGGATGCGTCCGGAACTCTTGTTCCAGGGTGAATCCAGTTCTGATTGAGATACAGCCCCAGCGCTGCTATTGACGCCTCCTTGTTAATGTAAATTTGCACGGGGTGTATGTTGAGTATAGCCTTGAGAGCCAGGAGTGCTGATTGACTAGAGAGCTTACACTTACAACGTAGTATAGAAATAAAATAAAACCTTCTTACGGAACCTTTTCTAATAATATGTCTAGGGCATTAGAAGCATAGTTGTAAACTTCATCATTCATTCCCATTCCAATTTCATTCTTTGGAATTAACAATTTTTCCATTCCATTATTTTTCAATTAGTAATAAGAATGACCAATGGAATTAACAATTCCAAGTAGGTAATGGTATATATTAAATTTAAATTCCACTTAGATTGGCAAAAGAATGGAAAGTTATTGAAAATGAATTCTCTATGAATTAAAAATTAGTTTTAGTTCCTTAATTTTTATGAAAATATTCTCACGCACTTCCTACAAATGTTTCCTTGCAAAAATAACACAACATTTTGTTTATGTATAATCTGTGATGCTTTACTTTCATTAATTTTTTTTTTAGTTTCGTTAACAATATTTAAGAAAATAATTATATTTACTTTCATCAAAACCAATACTGAAGTATTTACTAATCAATTTAAGAAGTTGTTCATCGAAAAGGAATTTATTAATTAAAATCGGATATTAATCCATAGATAATTTAATTGTCAATTTTGGTGGAATACAGAAGAAATAATAGTTCAATATTTGACATAGTTCTGGAATAGCGTAGAGCTATTTTCGTATTAAAAAACAAACGAAATATTTTATTGTTCTTTACACATGAATTATGTTACTAAAAATATTATACTAAAGACATTTCGGACTCAACTGTTCATCTTCAGTAGCCTCCTACGACGTGACTTATTTAACTTTATTTATTTATTTAGTTTTTTAATATATCATTACATAAAATCTTAATTCCATTGGTCATACTCAATTCCTGATTGAAAAGTAATGGAATTAAAAAAAAATAATTCGATGGAATTAGGTAGGAATTAATTCTACAAGGAATGATTATTTTACAACTCTACATAGAATTATAAGTACTAAGTATGTTAATAAATCTAATTAAGCTTAAATAAAATCAGATTAAATTTGAAAATTCAAACAAATCATAAATTGAATAAAATTTAAGTGCAAAATTACACTTAATCAAATTAATGTAAAAAAATAAACACTTAAATTTGAATTACCTATAAATGTTGAATAATAATTATTATTTCTGCATAAAAATATTATAAGAAACTCAGAAATAACATTAAACTCTCTAATATCTCCGGAAAACATAAAAATAATTTACAATTCCTCCTCTTCCTCACAAACGTTCATTCTATGTACATCACACAATTGGAAAGGCAATGAAATTCGTATGGAAGCCCTTTGGGAGATACTTAATTAACCTTTATTCTTTACAATTTTTTTAAGAGTGCAAGGTTCCTCCATCTAATTAAACGAATTTATGTATGTTCTTCAACTTTTTATTAACTTTTTTAAATTAGTCCTTTACAAAGGAAAAAAAAATCCAATAAAGTTTACAAAGTATAAGGAGAGTGAGAGAGAATAGAATCCCTTAGCATATCTCTTGTGCTCGTAATAAAAAAGAAACAAAATCAATTTTTTTATATATATATAATTATAAATTAGAAAAAAAATCTAAACGTGCATGGGCACTAAAAGGGATTTTTATCCGCTTATCGTCCTCTGATGAAATATATTAAGATACAATCAAGTTTTGAATGACAAATTAAGATGTTTTCTGAATACGAAATGAAAATGTATACAGATTCCATGATGGATAGGGCAACAAAATGTTGTACAATTTGAATAGATAGATGAAAGAAAAGATATTTCTAATTGGAATCTTATTCATCTCCTCATTTCACCGGAAAGAAGGAAGATTAACTGAATTCTTACATGGACATTGTATGGAAATTTTTTCTATGAGTTTTCTTTGTATACACATACATATATACGAAATGAAATTATGAGAAATTAATATTTAAATCGTTTATCTTTAATGGACGATCTTTTCGAATTAACTATTTTAAATTTATTTTTGTGTACATAATAAATATAAAAATAGTAAAAAATGGTAGACAATACTACGTTTTCATAGCTCGCTTTATTCTTAATATGGTGAATAACGAATTGGTATTGATATTAATTTTGTAAATTAACTGCAATTTTTTTATTATTATTAACACGTTTGGGAAGGAACTGAACTTGCTAAGATAAGTGCAAATTTATTAATGTCAAAATTGCTGGAAATAAGCAATCACCTGTAAAACTGCACGCGCACATTTAATAATATTAAATTGTGCATATGAATTCCATATAGGAGAGTGGGCAAGATTTAAAAGGACCTTGTTACATTTAAATAATCACGGCACGCATTCTCGCACATGTTTTTGTTATGAGACTATAAAGATTAATTCCAGGCAGTGATAATCTGAAGTTGTTTCTTACAAGAAAGTAAATTGTTAAAATAAAATAATTAAAAAAAAAAAAAAAACGACCAAGGTATGAATTTTGTATTTCTTTCATGTAAATTTCTAGTGTTTTCCAGACTAAGTCTCGAAAATTTTGAGGTTATTTTAATGATCTTTTTTGTGATTGTTTTGTTTGATCTGATAACTATTTTTTTACAATAGAACAGGCCTTTTTTTTTGTCCTTTTGTTCCTTTTATTGGTGTTCAAGTCAAGCCAACTACAATCAAAGTAGATATTAAGACAACTGAACACACAAAGGAAACTTAATAGTTTTTGACAATCCAATTTTGGAGGACATAAGTGAGGCAATAGAGTTCATTTAAACTACTTTTTTTTCGACTATGCTTAGTAGGTAAATGTGGGGTGCAACCGGCGGTAAACAGATTTCTTTAGCTTAATGTGTAAGCAATTGTTGATCTACCTTAAAAAACAAACCATTTCTGACAATATGGCAATCGGGCCATCTTAACCATAAAACAGTACGATATTCATGGACTTTTCTGTTGAATTTTTCCAAAATATTCAACGTAACTTAATCATTCAACAACTTTTGTGAAACTAGTAAATATAATCAAACTCATTCCTATATTCAACTATTTTCTGTATTAAGATAAATATACTTAATTTGGTATTCCACAAAGCTCTATATATGGGCCACTGCTGTTTAGTATGTTTATTAATGACGTATTTAACATTATTTATATAACTGCTTGAGGATTATTTATACTGGTTGGAGACGAAAAGGAAGTCTGTGATGCGCAGTGCTGCCCAAGAGAACGGTGCACAAAAGAAAAAATTTATATGGCAACATGTAGAAAAAACCTTTATCTGACTTCTGATGAGAGTGTGTGAACATGAATGTCACATACAGTAAGCGAAAGTCCCATTAAATCACTGCTCTATTAAAAGATGATAGTCTTGATAGGAGTAAGCTTGTTTTCAAAAAGACCACTTTATCCTCTAATATCTCTGGCATTTTTTAGAAAATCCGTTAGGTTAGTAGCAACAATTCTTAATTTTGTGAGCACGTGCATCAGTTTGTTGCGAAATTCCCATAAAATCAGAAGTAATCAACGAGAGTCCATGAAATATTTGTAACAAAGAGTGTAAACAAAATTGAAAAAAAAAGGGATTTTTTTAAATTTTCCATTAGTTTTTAATGGCAGTTTGTACTTTCTTGTAGGATCTTATTAGGAATTTAGTAAAATTACAGAAAATGCCGCGAGAAGTCATATTAAGTGACCAAGAGAGGAGCAAAATAGCGAGGCTGGTCTCATACAGCTGTGAATTGCAGATCGCAAACCGTTATCTTAAGTAGAGAAAGCTTAGTGATCATCAAAATGGTCTTATTTTGAGGACAGTCATGAAGCATGAAGCAGGATGCCGCAAAACTCTTTGGCCCTCTCAATATTAACATTTCCTTGAAGGCTCCGCATACAGACTTGTGGACTCAATTCTGTGAGGGAGAAATGCCAGTTTGGTGGTGCCAACAGAACCAAATTCAGCCCACACCGGGCACACGCTTCAGGGACACCTGAAGTCGTGCCAATGATATTTGATACATTTTTGTTGTACTATCACAGGAGATGTCCCTTTCTATGAATAATGACCTAGGATAAGACGGTACGGTCGTCTACGTCCTGCATTTTAAGGCCGCGAAGTTGCGCTTAAACAACCGGGTAGCATTACCCAAAGATCGGTTAGAAATGTTAGATAGGTCTCGCTTCGATCAGTAAGAATGACATGCAAACACTGGCCGACTGGTACTCAATGAGGCAGTAATGTCCCTTGCAGGCAGAGCTTATTGTTGCGTTGTAACAAATCCGTGAGTGAAGAGCGTCGTGTTATTAAGCCATCATTGAAAGGTGCCCATGTTAAACCAAAAATGGACTTTCTGATCTACAGTTTATGCGAAGAACTGTAGGAATCTTTGGATTTTTTTTCGCTGGTTCCAATCTAAGCCCGACAAGGGCTCCTTCCAAATCATCTGCTCCTATGAGCAAAGTTGTCCTGTTAAACAAAGGAAAACAACTCAGGTTGTGCCCTAGTGGAATAGAGAACTAGATAGACGAAGAGCCAATTCTAGAAGGCTCTTCAACAAGGCAAATAGGAAATCCAAGAAAAGAATTTGGAGAAATCTTTGCGAAGGTTTCGATAATCTACCTCCAAGTGCAAGACTTTAAAAAGTTCAAGGGCTAGAAGAGACTATCAAATCTCATCAAGACCTTTAGAGCAAGCTATACTCTAGGATATACACCATGGAGGTGGAGGGAAGTTAAGGTAGCATTTATACCTAAAGGGAGAGAGCGTTCTCCCGCACTACCCAAATCCTACTGTCCGATCAGTCTAACTTCATTTCTCCTCAAAACAATGCAGAAAGTGTTAGACAACCATATTAGGAGCGGTGCACTCAAGCGGACACCGCTGCACTAAAACCAACATGCTTACCAAGCAGCGAAGTCTAGCACAACTGCCCAACATAGTCTTGTCCTATTACTAGAAAAGACGGTAGAGGATAAAGAGACAACCCTATGCGCATTCCTAGATATCGAAGGAGCATTTGACAATACCTCTTAAATGGTACACGGATGGATCCAGAATGGAAGATAAAGCAGGCGTGGGCATATATGGGCCAAAGTGCCATCTCGCAAAGGCATTGGGGGCCTCGTCATCTATTTTTCAAGCAGAAATACGCGCCATAAAACTGCGCTCGCGAAATAATCCACCAGAATATGCGTGGAGCCAAAATCAGACAACCAAGCAGCACTTAAACTGTTAAGGTCTTTTACCTTTGAGTCCAAACTGGTTTGGGACTGTTTTACTGTATTGAAGCAACTGGCCGAAACAAAAAGGGTGACGCTGATTTGAACAGGACATGAAGGCATTAAGGGCAATGAAATTGTGGACCGCCTTGCAAAGGAAGTAGCCAAATCTCTGTTTATTGGCCTTGAGTCTGTCTTTGGACACACAAAAAGTCACCTTTCAGCTCAGATCAGGCTTTGGGAGGACAGAAATAAAAAGGCATACTGGGCAAATACCCCGGGACTGAGACAAATGCAGAAGTTTATAAAGTATTCGGAACAGAGGACAAAAGCATTCCTCACACTCAGCAAAAAGCAACTAAGGCTCTATAACAGGTCTATTTATTGGGCACTGCCCACTTAGATACCGTCTTAAAAAGCTGGCTAAGGTCGATGATGAGACCTGTCACTTCTGTATGGAAGACGATGAAACCGCTCAACATGTTCTATGTGGCTGTGAAATACTGTGCATTCACATTGCCAGAGGATGTCGAAAAAATGGCCCCGAAGAACATCATAGGATTTTTTTTAGAGACGTTAAGTTCGAATGGGCGCCCTAAGACATTTAGGGGTAATGTCACAAAAGATCTTATAGGTCACGGTGACTAGATTAGAGGCGGGAGTCCTGTCTGCATCCCCCTAATAAATAATAATAATAATAAAGCCAGAAAAAAAAAAACAATTTCTTTTATAAAATAAGTAGCAAAGTTTACCGTAAATTTTTTATTTTATATTACACTATATCACATTATTGTAATTTACTATAAAAATAGAATAATTTAAATTCGAAAAAGAAAAAACATTACGGGAAGTGAGCAACACCCTAACCAAGGATCAAAAAGAAGAAAAGAGAAGACATCGAACCGAACTGAGGTCCAAAGATAAGCCCCAACGCCTGAAATAAAACAATCCGTAGGATGCGAAAAATCCAAAGATGGAAGACAACGAAGAATTTGAAAGACGCAAATGCACTTGACTTGACTTGACTTGACTTGACTTAAGTTGACTTGACTTGAATATTGCATACTATTTTTTCTTAAATTTTTAAGCCAAGCAATTTCCATATACCTCCAGTATATCCTCCTTATACAGTGGAAAATTTCAGATGCAGTAATTCCAGAATTTGACTAGAAATAGATCGAATATCTCTGTTCCGATTGCATTGACACTCAATAAACCGATAATACACACACACACAAGACTTTATCTTTTCGTCATAAATTATGCTCGGATGATGCATTGCAAATTCTAAGAAATACTATATATATATGTATAGGCATAGCTCTGTATCTAGACTAGAGTCTAGCTATACATATGTATTAAGTAGAAACGTAAGCTACAGAATATGGTGAAATTCATTTGTGTCATAATGATTACTTATTGCGAAGGTTCGATGATTTTGCAATTCTTTATATGTACACAGTTCGGCTGTGTGTCAACATCAATTAAATGCGGCGATATTTTATCTTCTGCTGATTTTATGCACGTAAGCTAAAGGGGCTCGACCAAATTACGTGCAGTTTCATGCGTTTGTCTCTACTACATGAAAAACTTTGAATATTTTATTAACAAATTCAATGACATTACTTTGATTCTCTCTCACATCTCATTATCCACCAGAAATTTTTCAAAACCGGTTTCTGAATGAATTTTTGCTCTATGAATGCCTTCTCATTCAACTTATACCTACCTACCTATTTGCACTTGCTAATTTTATTCTAGATATATGTAATTATTACATGGCATGTGCTGTGCCTAAGATTAAAAGTATCCAGGGGAAAGGGATTAACCGAGTTTTTATTGCAATGTATCTCATTGCACTATGAATCTTTTTTAGAAGCACTTTTCCATCATACATAGCAATACATATGTATGAATACGTGAATTAATTGACTTGTGTTGTGATGTGACTTTACTTGGCACGGCCGCGGCGGTGCGGTGGTGCAAACACTTATGTATGTAATTTAATATCCTAAAATATAACACTTGCAATCACAGTCATGTGTAAAATAAAACCAGCAACTCTTAGCTATGTGCACAATCTAAAAATAAGCTCATAAAGCCGATATCTGTGCATATAACAAATAACTTGTGAACATTTTTATTTGTTTTATGAGTTTTTAGATAAGATTGAAAAGTTTTTAAGCCCATTTAAAATAAATTTCTGTTAATTTCGATTTCCGTTCAATAATAAATGTCATAGCCGTAATTTTTCTGTTTGTTAGGAAAGTTAACAATTTATAATTTTCCAGAAATATTTAGGTGTGTTAATTGAGTGATATAAAAATAGAAAAAAAAATAGCAGTATTTAGTACGACTGAGAGCAATTGAAAGATATTTAAGACAGCGTAAACCATTAAAAAAAAAAAAAAACAATTCCTCGCATTATATGGACACTCGAATTCAAGAAAATTTCGGTTACATTCAAGTATAGTTCAGATAAGGTACACTTTAGGAAAAATTGGCATATGCCATTTCAAAGAAAAATTAAAAATTATCGAGTATTATTTTATCACACACATAAAGGAGCAAACAATAAATTAAAATTGGAATAAATTAGCAACTTTAAATTATCATTTCGTGAATGAATATGTCTCTAATGAAGATGAGTTAAACCAAACAAAAAAGAAAACAAATAAAAAAGCTAGAATTGGTCTAGTCTAAGACCAATTCTTATGATACCCTAGATGAATGCCGGTATGTAGTTTGGTATGGTCACCTCTCTGTGCAAGTATGATTTTTGAAGTGGTTTTCGTATATATTTCTAAAACGGTTCATCGGACAGTAAAAATAGATATAACCAATTTCATACGGTTTTACATTAAGAAGAACATTTCAGAACATTAAAACCGTATAGGACTTATCGTTTTCACAGTATACGTAAAAATTCCGAATTTTTATATGGCAACACCAAGAAGGGGTTGCCCTATTTCATCCAATTATGAAAATACTACGTACAAAATTTCAGCTGTCGACGTTGACGCGTTCTGAGATAGTGTCCAAATATTTAATGAAAAACGAATTTTTGTATGGTAACCCTACGAAGGAGTTACCCGATTTTTCCCATTTTCGAACTTAATTTTACTTTTTTTTTTAAAGGCCATATGCAAAATTTCAGCTCTCTAGGTACACGCGCTCCCAAGTTATCGTGCGGACGGACGAACGGACATGGAAAAATCAAAATAACTTTTAACTTTATGCATGGGGGTGTCTACATAATTCATTTTGGTCTATCATCATTATTTCTACGTGTTACAAACGGAATGACAAACTTAGTATACCCTTTAGATTCCATCTAGGGTATAAAAACTTGAGAAAGAATTTTTTTGCGCAAAGTAAATATGTTTCAAAAAATGACCGGCACAGATTCCGAGATTGGAGAAAAATAAAACTTTCAGGATCAGCACAAGACTAGTAAATCTTTGCTTATTTTTTTCCCATTTTATATTTTCACGTGCACTAAGCATATGTACTTGTGGCTAGATGGCCGAAGGAAAGATAAAAGATGGTATACTGTAAAAAAAAAATATCTCAGAATTTTTCTATACGGCCGAAAGTAATTTGCAGATTAAAAAGATATGCGCGGCTTGCAGCGACAGTATTGCCTTCAGGAATCATTCTATAAGGGAACTAACTAGATATTTTATTAAACCATTGATCATGCATATAGCGATAAAGAGCTGAAAAAGCTTCCGACATCGCGGCAGTCCCCGAGCGAGTCGATATGATAATTATTTAATTGAATATTGAATGGCTCTTTTCAGCCCCAGCCCAGATATTGGATTTGTATTCTATTCTAGGTCTACATAATGTGGGACTTATGGAGGAGAGCTAGATTTGACGAACTGAAATATTTCTTATACCTTTTCAGAAATCCAAGACATTTTAATGCTTTTTTTCGCAACTGAGAATATGATCTGGCTAGTTTAACTTACTGGAAGTATTAATCCAAGAATGCTTGGTAACGGTGAATCAGAAATTAATGCTCTATCAAAAGAAATTCGAGTAATTTAGTGATGATCTTGTTTTACAGAGATCAGACATCTTTGGGTCTTAGATGCATTGAATTCGATGAGATTCACTTTGCCTCAAACTAGGATATTTTCAAGGCCGTTATTCAAAATCTAATCATACAATCTCGTTTGATATATGCGGCATTCCTCCTGGGGTCCGCAAGAGTGTCAAAGGAGTAAGCGAAATCAAGGGTTCTCTCATCAGCGAAATTATGAATGGGATTGAAAGTAAAGGAAAGCTTTCTTGAATTGACATTGGTTTGGAGTACTCACTTGGAAGGCACACCATTGTCTTTCAGGCTGAGCTCTTGGCCAGCGCCATGGCAGCGAAGATAGCCCTTGACATGAAAATCAAAGGAAAGGTCATTGCTATCCTCTGGGATATTCAGGCAGCCTTAATGGCTTTGAGTGGCCCTTGGTTAACATCTAAGCTATTCAGGGACTGCAAGACGTCTGTGAATTAGCTGTGTCTCCGCAAAAAGGTGTCCCTGCAGTGGGTTCCTGGGCACATAGGAAAGTAAAGAACTGACCTTCTAGCCAAGTCTGGCTCTGGTTCACCCTTCCTTGGCCGGAACCAGCTGTAGGCGTTGCCGATTCAGCGATCTGGTCTGTCTTCAAAGCGAGCGGATGTTCACAAGAAACCTCATCAGCGATGAGCGAACCAGAGCACTTGCAAGTGTGTATAAAACTTTTTCTTGATGAACCCAATACGAATTTCTCCAACTTTCTTTTGGGGCTCGGAGGAAAACAATGCAAAACTGTGCTTGGCATCATCACCGGCCACAGCTCGATTCACGCTCATCTAACTGGAAGTCTTTGCCCGCCCTGACTGTCCGTCTTGCCTGAGACAATCGAACACTTTTTTTGTGCTTGTCCTACCTTTGCCCGGAGAATACGCTTGGGTCCTTATTCCTATATGTGGGATAAGCTGAAAAAATTACTTCATCTAGACCTGATGCGCTTCATTAAGAGAATAGAAAAGATTTTGGTGAGAATGTTTTTAGCAGGTTAGCACAATGCGGGTCGACTTGGCCTCCGTACTTAAGAAAAAAAGGAAATTAAGATCCTTAATGAAAATTAAGAATAAAGACGGAGAGATAACGAAGCCGTGGGCCACACCAGCATTTATAGAGTGAAGTTCGAATATAACGCCATCTAATGCAACCCGTATTTGGCGACCAGATAAAAAAAAAACTTTTAACCCATGATAGCAAATTAGAGGAGAGAGATCAAGTGCTTAAAAGGGCAGGAGTAGTGATGAGCAAAATTGGTCTTGGTCTTGCAGTCTTGGTCTTGGTCTTGCAGAATATTCAAGACCGATTCCAAGGCCAAGATTGTAAACATGCTCACAAGACCAACACCAAGACCATGTGTACGTTAACAAGACCAAGCCCAAGACCACATTATGCAAGACCAAGACTCATTATGAATTTGAGAGAAAAACTGCCTAAATACAAATAAGCAACGCTTTTATACAGATTAAGTCTTGATTTCTAAACCGGCGTCATAGTGGCCGAGTAGGAAGCGTACTTGGTTTCTACTCTTGGGATCTAGGTTCAAATCCCGTCGAACGTCTTTTTTTCGAATCTATTATTTCAAAAGTTTTTGCAGATGTATAAATTCAATTGAATATTTTTTCAGCACGAAACGGCAATAATGAAGTCGTTTTAAGAACAAATTTGTCATCTATTAAATATTGTAGATATATTTTTGATACCATTCTGTAAGTTCAAATTTATAATGTAGCTATTATTTTTGATAATGGATGTTTGAATCAAGTTTATTCCCAACAGAATAAATTATTACTGTGTGAAAAATGAATCCATACTTTTAATGATTAATTTTTTCATCATATTAGCGTTAAATTCCATCAAAAATCTGCACTAAAATTAATGAAAAATAAACAACAAGAGAAACGATAATTAATGAATTTGAAAAACAAATGATACTGGGGCTTACGTAACTAACTTACACTTAAAAAAAACTCAGGAAAATATAAGAAAGAATAGTGTTATGGTTGTGAATGTATGGGTGTAATTGGAAATAATACGGTAAATTCAAAAACTTATAAATTGATATATGAAACACAAAGTCGCAGAAAAAATTGTTATTTTTTTAATCCTACAAAAAGATATCGGAGAAAAATGTATTATAAGCATAAACACACGCATATAAACGTAGCAAGAGCAAACAGACAAGATTTATTTGGACGAGGATAAGGTAGTTTTTAACTATTTATAAATTTTTGGCATGATACATCAATTCTAGAATTGCGCAAAAAAACGAAATCCTAGATTAAAACTAAAACCAGAAGTTGACTGTGCAGCCCGAAGCTAAAATCTACTACAAGATCACAGACAATACCAAGACTGAGTTGCAAGACCAAGAGCTAGAACAAGAACAAGACCAAGACCAACACCAACACCAAGACTTGACTATGAAATGAAAGACCAAGACCAAGACCAATATTATACCAATCTTACCAAGAGCAAAACCAAGACTAAGTTTGCAAGACCAAGACCAACACCAAGCCCATTATAGTCTTGGTCTTGTATTTTCACATCACTAGGCAGGAGGCCAGACTCTATCATAGGCCGTTGAAATATGTATAGGACAACGATTTTGAATTCATCAAAATTGTGGAGATTATAATTCCAACCTCCCCTAAGAAAAGTCAGCAAATCTCTATATGAGCGTCCAGAGCGGAAACCATATTGGCGATTGTTGGTGAGTTGATTAGTTTCGAGTGATGGCCAGATTTGATTAAAATTCGAATCGAATCGTTCGCATGATTCGATTGATTTTTTTTTTTTATTCTTATTACCACATTCATATGTATGTATGTACATATGAAGCTAACAATTTGAAATAACAGCGAAAAGGTTAGTAATAACTAAGACCCAATAAAAAGATCCAAGAATAGAACCGTGAGGTACACTTAATGCAGTCAGTCTGATGAACTTTAATATGATTTACGATCACCACTTCTAAGGAAAATTATTCTAGTTCAAAAGTTCATGAGTTTGTTGAAAAACCTTTACCAGGAAACATAATATACTAATTGGCTTCATGTAGACAACTACCGACTACCAAAGCTACCTTCCAAATTAAAAGAAAATGGCTGATAGTTAACCAGGTGTGCAGAAATAAGAAATAAGTCATCTGGTCCTATTTCTTCAGACCAAATAAGACTTTTAATAGCAAAAATTACCAAAATTCATTTAACGAAAGCTAAAATCATATCTGTATATTTTATGGATTTACTCAAATCCTTTAGCCACCAATATTATTTCTCAATTGATCAATAAATTTCTGATTAACAAGGAGGAGAAAAAGTAGCTGGACAAAAATTTTTATTTTATCTTAGTTTGAATATAACAAGCCCAGAATCATACCAGCTTCATAAAAATGAAATTGACAGGCACGATGCATTCAGATTGGAATTGAATTTCAGATTTCTAGTAGGAATTTATAAAAAGGCTGAATAAAAAGAAACTAGACAGAGCTTAATGCAAATGTGGAGTATATTGTACTGCCATTGAATTTCAAATGGTAAATAATTTTTTTGATTTTCTAAGAAAGAAAACTTTGAGAGTCTCCTTCTGATAAACGACTCTGGTAAAACTATTATGTTGACAATTGTTGAGTTCTAAATATTATCGCTCGAGAGATATGAAGAATTTGTTTAGTTCACCAAAAAAATCAAGACATGAGCCAGGAATACAAGTTCCGCTAATATTACGAAAAATATTGCATCTACCAGAAGATGAGACATTGGCATTTAACTAATGTTAACAACGTACATCCACTTCGAATTTCTAATTTTGAACATTTACAAAGTTAAGTGCCTTTTTATAATGAAAGAAGCTTACTTGATTTGTGATCATTTTATATCTGTGATGATAATATTAATTCCATTTGGTTTTAATAATTAAAAAAAAAAAAAAATGGTGATACAATTTTTGTGTTTGCTGAAGTACCCCAGAGAGAAATATGTCAAGCGCTTGCAAAGGGAAGTTCTTCCACACCATAGCCAGAAAATATCTTACCCAAATCGCTTTCTTACCATATCCAAAGGAATCTTTGCGGAAGCAGATCTCTTTTCTGAATTTAGGCTTATTCATAACCTATCTGTTTTTTGTTGTGAAAAGATATGAGTGATCTGAAAGCACAGTTAGTTGAAGTGTGCGGTTAATTGAAATTTCATTTAATTTAAAATAAAACAGAGCGCATTCAGAATAAAACTGAAATTATTCATAAAGTCCTGATCTTGATTCCCTCTGTATTCCTCAAAAGCGCTCCAAAACTGCAACGACTACCCTACAAGCGCTCCAAGAATGCTATCCTAGCGCGCTCCAAGAGTTCCACCCTAAAAGCGCTTCCCAAGTATCTGCAATTGAGCGCTTCCCTATGCGGATATGCTCACATTAAAAGATATGATATGATATACGGTGGGGAAGCGCTGCAAGCTTCCAAAGAAGCGCTCTTGCATTCGTCTTTATGCGCTTCCATTTCCCGTTGGGACAATACTTGTGATTTGAAGGTGTATGTGCGAGATCCCGAACGCAGTTGTTGACATTCGTTTCAAGCGTAAACCAACGAGGTAAGAACTAAAGGAGATGCAAATGAGAAAATATCGCGTACCCAATTCTAACACAGTGACACTGATATTGTTTGTACATAAGCGCCGTAAAATTTGTACACCTGTACACAATTGTACAAGCTATGCGCAATTTTAATCGCTTTTATTTTCATATACTCAAAAGTCTTTACTGAATTTGCAAACGTGAACGTAAAAAAGTTAATAATTTTGAAGAAAAGTTCAGTGGTAAAAAGTTTGTGAGTAATATTTGCTTCGTGGCCCCTACGGTTATTTCACGGGTTTTCCTGCGTCAATGCACCAAGTCCAAAACCATCCAAACCTAATTATGGATTTGACAGCGAAGACCCAAAATGGCGGAGTGAAACATACACAAATGCAGGACAATTTTGGGTACGCTCATGTACACGGATCGTACATATGATTGCATCTCCTTTAGTTATTACCTCGTTGGCGTAAACACAATTTTTTTTTTTGTAGCGAAAATGTCAACGTTCGTCCCGGAAAAGCAGCATTTGCGGGAGGACATCGAAAGACGTTTGGTGATATGCGAAATACTTCTTGAACGACAGAAAAAAAAAAAGTTTATTGCATCGCATTATCACTGGCGATGAAAAATGGATGTATACAACCTAATACCCTAAACGACGAAAAAGTTGAGTGATACACCAGCTGAACCAGGTCCATCGACGCCGAAACGGGATATTCATGCTTCAAAGGTTATGTTGTGTATCTGGTGGGATCAGAAGGGTGATATTTATCATGAACTCCACAAATCGTTCAAAATAATCACTTGGGATCGTTACCGACTGCAGTTAATATACTTTAATCGAGCTTTAAAGGACAAATGGCCGGAATGAGGCAGTAGACACGATAAACTCATTTTGCCGCATGACACCGCTAGGCCACACGTAACTCAACCGGTCAAGAAATATTTGGAAGGAGTGAATTTGGAAATCTTTCCCATCTGCCGTATTTATCAGACATTTCTCCTTCGGATTTCAATTTATTCGCATCCATGCAATCAGCCCTTACTTGAGAGTGGTTTGCTTCCTGCGAAAGTATCGAAAAATTGATCGAATCGAAAGAATCGGATTTTTTTCTTCGAGGAATCCGATTACTATCTGAAATTTTGAAATTTGGAAAAAAAGTTGCCGCTGAATAATTATATATTTCAGTGTTTAAATAAATGACAAACTTTGTTTAAAAAAGGGCGGAAGCTTATTCCTATACAAAAACAAGAATGATCGTTCGGTGTTGATTTTTTTTTTTTCTATGAAATGAATGTTAAATAGGCACTTTAACTTCATTTGATATATGGAATAGAAAAATCGTTGCTCCATTCACGAGATATGATTATTTGAAAATAACAATGAAAAGAAAAATCGCGAAATATCTATCCCTCTAATGGCAGATGGGATGTTGTTGGAAGAAACAAAACAAAATATGGGTGATCTATTTTCATATTCCATACAAACTCTGATGAAAGTCTTATCCAAATTGAAAATGGCCGGGTCTAAAATCAGCCCAATGTGATCGTTTTCGAATTTCTGTATATATCCACTCCTGTGTCAATTATATTCACTCTGTCATTTCGAAAATCTGTAAATACTTTGTATAGAAACAAACTGCTATGGAAAATTTTAATGAAGGCATAAAACACACTGACGAAAAATTTCTCTCATTCATTTAATTCACTCTCGCAATATTTGAGTATGCGTCAAAGATGAGTTTGCAATCAAATATTTTTCGAACGGATTATTGTTCTGTAATGGAGTTCCTCAAAGTTCACTCGTTGGACCTTTTCCTTTTAAGTTCCAATATTAATGATTTTCTTTTAGATCCCTTTAACATATAAACTAATACATTCATATATATATGCGGATTTATTGTAAATATATTACAAGAGTACCATATTGCGCAGATTGGCATCAAAGAATATTATTAAATGGTTTCTAAATAATGAAAAATGTCAATCTATTTCTATTACACACACATTACATGGTTTCATTGATAATATAGCATTAAAATAATTATGTGATTCTAATTCTACTCTACGATATTTGCAGTTCACTATAACCATCTGCTCTGTTTGACAAAGTTCATTTCATGCTGATCGAACTTGCGTCATGCGAATATTAGAACCACATGATGGTCATCAGCTGCTTATCGTAAAATTATGAAATATTCAAATATTGAAAGATCTTTTTTGAACATTTCTATTAAATTTGGCAGCTGCAAATCATATGATGTAACGCCGTTTATAGAATTCCGAGAAACAAAATTGTTGAACGAGGCACGTGACAGAAGGAATTCCTTTTCGAAAGACGTGATCAATATCACATCTATTGTCGAATGCATTACGATTCATATGCAATCACAAATTAAATTTAAGGCAAAACTTGTACAGAAGCAAAGCTAAAAAAAAAAAAAAAATAATTAAAAAACAAATGTAAAACCGAAAAAGGTTTGCAATGAACTAATTATCTTGCGACGCATTCAAATATTTTAATGTTTGTATGCGCCGAGAGATTTTCTATATATAAACGCACTCAAAGCATTTGTAAAGGTAGGAGGCAAGAGATGTTATATTTTATTTTTACTTATATTTTTTTATTTTTTTTATTTTTCCTATTTTTTTTGTATACATAGTCCCCCCACATAATGTATGCCTCACGGCCTCCGTAATGCTATTTATGTCAGACTTTTTCAGTTCATTGACACTATGCCAGCCGATGAAATTAAGTGCTGCTCACAGCTCAGCCCTACATCATATACTGGCTCCGTTAAAGCGAGCGTCCCGCCAATTGTTCGAGTTATTTATTAATAACTCCACCATTACTTTAGTCCCATTGACAGGTTTTTGGGCTTATACTTGGGGTCTGGAGCAATGACTGTTTGTTTAGTGTACTGGAGTGGATATATAGTAATAGTTACAGGTTGCTCTGCAACGAAATCCATTAATGCGCCCCAGCCCAGAACCCATGCTTTGTGTTGTGGGATAAATTCATTGAAAATGCTTTTGTTTTTGGTTCATGTGCAAACAAGTTCCTGAGGTAATAATTGTTTTTAAAAAAGTCAATGAAAGCCAAACAAATGACAAATTTTATAAAAAGTATCATTTTTTTTAATGCTGATTATATAGCTATGTAAGTAATTTATTTATTTATAGACATCAAATGCATCAAACTGCTGGAAAATACCAACTTTTCCAAAATAAATTATATCTAATGTTAACGAACCTGGCTTTCCATTTCACTTTTCAACCAGTGGAAATCGATGCAGTCAAATTTGTGATTAAAAAGACGAGACACGAAATCAGCTCATTTATATTTGAGAATGGGTCATCAGCACACCATAGTTTCGCAAATAACGTGCCGCAGCAGGAATGCTACAGTGTCAATCAAATGTAAACAAAAAAATGAATTATCGTGTTTTTTTTTTTATGTAGATATACAGGGTGATTTTGAATAAATGGTCATAAATTAAACAGGAGATTGGTTGAAGTATTAAGGTGAAGCTATACGGCGAGAGACTTTGGCTTCCAGATACCCCCATGTATATATACTAAAGGGTTTTCCAATAAGAGGTGTTATTTTAATTAGCCCGCTATTTCGGTAGATGTCACTTTTGGAGCTGTCATTTTTTGACATTTGACAAGTAAATATATATGGAGACGCAAAAAAATCTCTAAAAAGACCTAGTCGCGTAGAGACTTTTTTGATCTCCGGTCTTCCGTCGTGTATTTAAGAAAAGCAGGTTGGATCTCCGGTCTCCCCGAAGCTTGTTCATTTGTCATCTTCAGGTCTCCGGAGACTACATATTTGTGTGTTCTAGGCAGTTAAGTTTAGGTGTCTACTCAGAAAGGAAAAGGATTAAAGTGGAGTGAGTGTACAAATTTTTACAAAGAAATTAATAAAAAAATAATAATAATTAATACTATAATGGATTTAGGATAGAAAATTTGTTTCATCAATAGAGTTCTGGTTATTTTTGAAACAAAAAGAAAAGGAAAATCACACAAATTTGTTGTGTTTATCCAGTAAAATTTTGACACCAAGGATATATTTTTTTAAGCTTTTTCACTTTTTCCATAACATAAAAATATTAATAACTTTTGAGATATTATTTCTAACAATCTCTTGCTTGACAATTAACAAAGATCTCTGGAGGTCTCTAGAGACCAAACTTCAAATTTCGGAGACGTGTCTTTAACGACACGATCTCCGGAGACCTAATTTTTTGAATTCCAGAGACAAAAGTTTTTTGCCGTGTAAGCATTTTGGAGATTTTAATCTCTGTAAACCGGAGATTGGAGACCAAAAGCCTCTCACCATGTATCTTTACCTTTAGGAACAAAAAACTTGTAAGCTAGGATACGGGCCGAGGAGGGGAGGAGGCGGCGGCGGCAATCTAAACCCCGTAAATTCGTTATTGTACAACCCATGCAAGTGATTTTTAGCTCAGATTGATAGTAAACCCTCTAATAGATGTAAGGAAAGTGGAATAATAGTCACAGAGAGCCCTGCAACACTATTCCGTATTCAGGTGTATTTCGCAATTTTTTTTTCTCTGCATTATTTTATTATTCAGTGTTTTTAATACCTTACAGCAGTAGGCACAAGAAAAAGTTCATTTAACGCTTATGTGGACACTTAGTTCAATAACTTTTAACACAACCCAATAGGTCTGTACAGATATCTTCATATAAGTGTTAAAGCTGGTAAGAAATAGTCCTTTTCTCATACCATATGATATAAAAACATTCCCACAATCCTTAAAAAAAATAAAAGCAAAAGTAACGACAAAATATGTTTCCATTCGAAGTTATCAATTTTCCACACAAATTGTATTACAAAATATATACACACATAGGTTTGGTCGAAACAGACCTTTCCATATTGTTAGACGAGTAACACCACTTCTGAAGGTAAGGCCGCTTCCACCTTTGGGTTTCAAACCAATTCGCCTTATTTTCCATTGTAGTCATAATAATTTAAAGTTTCAGGTCGCTGCGTGAGTTCTTTCTTGGTTTTTTTTTTTCGTGTTTGAAAAACGAAAAGGTTTGCACAAAAGTTAAGATATGCACGGCAAAGAAGGTTTAACTATGCGTCCGGTAGTGATGACGGACATAAATTTGTAGAATTTTACTTAAAAGGTATATTTGACAAAAAATGTCATAACTCTGGAACCATATATGGAATTTTGTCTAATAATTTGGGAAACAAACGTAGATTCGAATATTCTGCAATAAATCAATTTCTTTAAAGTGTAATTATGAGAGGCTCAAAACAAAAAAAAAAGATTGACTGGAATATTGAATCAAATCTCGATAGATTCAAACATGAGACTCCGCGTGTAGAGTGCAGACCATACATATTTCGTTAAGATACGCCCAGGTGAAGTAGTCCAGCAAAAGTTAACATTATTCGTGAAAAGATCACACAAGATCTCATGCTTATCTCTGTGTATCTTGGATTTAAGTTTTGACTGAACCAAAAAATTGCATTTAGATGACATAAAATGCCTTAGATTTGTTTCAAAACTCAATCTTTTTGGGTGAAAAAACAATATAATGACAAATTGATAAATGCAAGAGGGAAAATCATCTGTCTCGTTAGCTCAGTGGTAAGAGCAGTCGCCCGGCAAGCGGAAGGTCCCGGTTTGAAACCCCGGACGAGGCGGTTGTTTTTTCTTCTTGTATTTATTAATTTGATTTAGAATCGTTCAAAATAAAAAGTTCTTAAAATTCTTCTTTATCCATCGAAAAAAAAACTATTTTCGAACTCGATCATTTCGATCACGCCCTCCCAAAATAATTTTTATAAGAGATCGCCAGTTATGAAACAAACTGATCATAAAAACAAGAGTAAGTAAAATAAATCCAAATTATTCTATCAAGAGCAATATCATCTCCAAGCGTTCTTCCTTAAATTCTTTAAATGTTTTTTTAATGTAATAAAAGTTTTAAGAGTTTTGTTAATCTTAATAATATAACCCAAATTAAATAATAAAAACAAATTATACTTTAAATAATCTTAATAAATATAAATTATCAATTATAAAGATCTATAGGGTCTTCCAGATTTGAAAAGACTTCGAGCCATAGTGTTTGGAATTGCAATGCAATTTTTGCCTCTAAGATAGAATACGGATAGATTAAGGATCAGTGAGGTAAAGACCTACAGAATACGACAGATATTGCCGGTATACAGAGACCAAAAAATATTTTGTAATATTTAGGTTAATGCCTCATTAGGGTCAATGTTTCGGACGTCTGATGGGGTTACATCGCCTTTACATTGGAGTCTTTGGTGAGCAAGTCCTGAGCATTTACCACTTCGTTGCAGAAGCGGCAATTATTGGCTGTGGTCTTGCAAATTTTCTTAAGCATGTATTCAAGTGGGCAATGAATAGTCTGATGTGGTTCTTACCACAGTTGATGACAATTTTAAAGCCTTTATATGGGAAGTTAATAAACTTTTTCGCGTGTGTAGGAGGCTCTGCCATTGTATCTGGCGAACCTTTTCTATTTTGGAAATTTTTCTCCTGATAGGTGCCTTTGTGAAAGGCCGCAGAAGGATTCAAGTCGGGTAAATGGACAATCCGCTCCTTTCCTGGCTAAGTATTCAGCAATCTCATTACCTTCATTTGCCTGGTATATTGGTACCAATTAAATGTTGACTTAGTTGTCCTCTGATAGTAAATCTAGGACATTCGTAGTCCCAAACGAACTTTGAAGTGAAGGCATTGGAGTTTAATGCCTTTATAGCGGATTGACTGTCGGAGTTTACATAGATATTTGCGTGCCGATAGCCTCTTTGCATATTGATTTTAATGCACGTTTAAATGGCATGGATTTCTATTTGAAAAACAGTTGGACAGGATCCCAGGGCTTTGTATAACTTACATCTCCTACACCCAAAATGCCTTCTTTCCTAGATCCGTCGCACCAGACTAGTGATCCGTGGGTAAGTTCAGTCCACTGGACTTTCAACTTTGGCAATCTTCTATCTATAACCACTTCAAAGCGGCGCCTAATGCTTAGACTCTTGGACATTGTGTCTGCCAACTTGGAGGTTATTGAGTCATTTTGAAATTCTACAAGAATTTGTTTTATGTCCAACTAAGTTTTCCCGACGTTACCGTAGGATTGATCGCCTTGACAGAAAAAACTGAGGTTGATGCATTAGTTAATAGTCCACGATGTCAATGTTCTGAGATGCAAGAGATTACCCAAAAAGTTCATATTCTCCATGTACAAAATTCTGACACAAGTTTCTATTTTTTAAACGAAAAAAATTCCATTGAATAATTCAAGAATCCTTAAGAGATCTAGAAAGTATTAAGAATTCATATTCAACTTGGATAACGAGTATAGCTACTGAAAACCTAGTTGATTTCGAATAAATCAATAACAATGGAAATTGAATTTTGCCCACATAGAGGCAAATAATTTCTGCTTCAATTTAATTTTTGAAGAAAAGAAAAAAAAACTCATTACTTAATTTATAAAATTATTATGGAAAAATTCCTCACTTATACGCTATAGCAGTTCTGTGATAACATAAGACAATTTTTACGGAAAGGTTATCGAAAAAATTCCGATTAAATTCACCATAAAGCCAGCTCTTGAATGTGTGCCAATCAATCTTTATCGGTCTGAAATAAATTTGAATTGAACATTTTTTAACATTTTCCAAGAAGATAACAGAAGAAGATAAAAACTGAGTCAGTCACGTGAGCAGTTTTATTACATATATGTTCTTCTCGTTTCTTGCTTAACATTTTTATTGAAGAGTTTTTTAGTTGCATCCATCCACGCACAGGGTGGAATAGGGCTGACGAGAGAAGCAAATGAGGATTGGTTGTGATAATGGTCAAAAACAAAACGAGTTGGACTAATTCGGGCCGTACATGGTCTTCTAATAATAATTATGAACCCAGACAAGAATTCATATGAGTCCATAATTGAAATTTCATCGAGTATAATTTAATATTTCGATTTTTGTATTTAATCGGGCAACTCCTTCATAGTGTTGACATACAAGAGTTTTGATTTTCACTATATTTGGATTAGAGGTGATAATTGGATCCGGATACCCGAATCTATGGACTATCTGATTCTTGAAATCTGAATCCGGATACGTACGAGGGATGTTCAGAAAGTAAGTGTACCTACTAGATTTTTATATTTTTTTAGAAAAAGTGTATTTGAAAAAAAAATTACAGGAAATTGTTGATACACTTATTGACTATTTTTCCACATAATCGCCATCCCATTAAGTGTATGTGGTAAGCCGTGGCACAAGCTTCTTTATGCCCTCCTCGAAGAACTCTCCCGCCAGCTGCTTCCCCCACTTCAGAACCTCCTTCTGCATCTGCTCATCGGTTGAAAATTTAATTCCACCCATGTGTGCTTTCAGGGGAGTGAAAAGATGATAATCTGAAGGCGCCAAGTCAGGAGAATACGAGGGGTGGTTCAAAACATCCCAACCAAATGAGTCCAAGAGTGCCTTGGTGGATAAGGCTGTGTGAGGGCGGGCGTTATCGTGCAACAAGCATACTCCTCTTCATCAGCATTCCCCTCCTTCTGTTTTAACCCTTGAGGCAGAAAGTCGACCAAAATTATGCCTTTTCGGTCCCAAAACACTGAAGCCATGATTTTTTTTGCCCGAAATTGTGGTTTTGAATTTTTTGGCAGATGGGGGGGGGGGGGGGGAGAGATCGATCTTACGCCACTGTGAAAACTGTCTTTTTGTCTCAGGCGTATAATAAGTCACCCACGTTTCATCTCCAGTCACAATAGTACTGAGAAAATCCTCACCTTCCAATTCAAGTCGCTCAAGAAACTCGCGGGCGCTATTGACCCGGCGGGATTTTTTACCGACATCTTTCACGCAACTGGACACTGCAACGTGAGTTTACGTACTACCGTGTTTCTGCGATGCTCGCTCTAGTCAGAGGATCCCCTCTACCGCTCAGTGTTGCCAACCGAAAAAAAAAACACTTACTTTCTGAACATGCCTCGTACTATACGGATCCTTACTATGCCGATCCAAGCTAAGCAAAAAATTTTCAAAATTTCCTCCAGATTGCATTGGTTCAAACAAGGGCAAATATAAATTTCATGACATTTTCTATTTTTCCAATGTAACAATGCAATCGGGAGGAAGTTGTGAATCTTCTTTGTTTAGTCTGGATTCAGATCCGGATAGTTTGGACACTATCGGGAACAGGATAGTTTTGATCCAAATACTAAGATACGGATTATCAGCATGCCCCGATCTGGATTATCTGGATACCAGGATGCGAATAGTTTGGATCTAAATATGTTTTTGGATCCCGATTATCTGGATATTCGGACTTAAGGAATCGGATCTTAATTATTCCAGATAATCCGAATAGGAAATTATCCGGATACTTTCAGCACTAATTTGGATATTGAATAAAAAGGTGTTGAACTAAAGAACTGATATTTTGAGCACCGCGGGCGTTTCAAACTAGTTTTTGATTTACGTTCGGAAATGGGCGATATCGGACAAATTTTCTGGCAGTATTGCCATATCGAAATCGTGTGTTTCCATATATTTTGGACACTGATTGAAGACGCGTTACGCTAAAATTTTGTAAACTGCTGCGCATTATAAGAATTCTCGATATACATTTGAAAATTTTGTAATCGAGCAATTTCTTCGTAGGGTTGCGTTGACACAAGAGATCTCAAATTTTGAGTATGTACAGTGATTTCATTAAAATTTTATATGGAATTTCTATAATGTAGATACTTGTTCGGGCAACTCCTTTTCATAGGGTTGCCATATAATCGAAAATCCAAATTTTTTTTAACGTATATACTAGGAAAATAGTTATTATAAATAGGGGGGGGGGGGGCTTCTAAGCACTGAGAAAATAGTTATTTCCTTTATACTGAAAACTACTTCGGAACATAATATTATATGAAAATCATTATAGATATTTTTGCCGTTCAACGGCTCGTTTAATGGATCGTTCAAAAGCAAAATGTCTAAAATAAAAATGTTAATTAGCTCGTTTTCAATACAGATGAGCAGCTAGATTTACGCATTGGCATCTAGTTAGGGTATCGTTAAAAAAATTGTCTTAAACCAATTATAAATGTTATCCTAGGCATTTTACTTGACAATTCTTATTTAGAATTTTTATTCACAAAATTGACCGAGCCGAAAATACTCAGCTATCCAAAAACAGCGTAGTTAAAGCTTTAATTTTTTCTTTGGAGTTTTCTTGAAAATTTCTCTTATGGACCACTACAGACAACTTGTGTGTTTGGTTGGTTCTGGCTATACAACCCACCCGACGGTACCCATATAAAAGAGATTCGAATCCTTTACGGCTATATAATTTTTGGTTTAAGTTAGGAAAGCGACCAAAGGAAAAAATAAAATTGCTCACTTACCTGGGGGCATTACAAATATCAAAGATTTTTCTGTTTATTTTACATAAAAATATGAGCAAAATTAATTTCATTGTGGATACTTAAATAGGAGAGTTACCTGCCCATATATATGCATACATACATGCATACATACATATGTATAGTCGGTCCTGCAATGATTTTATTTTGCAGTCAGTAGTACAAGTTGACTGCAAAACTATATTGAAAAATCCTGCTTGACGTGGCATATTCATGGAGGTGGAGTAACTACAATAATATTCTCGCAGCGCATCGGTGGCTTACGTAAAAAGGGATACGTTCCTTGCACACGATTTTTATGTCGAATTCATACATTTCACGATAGTTATAGAAAAAGATGGAGAACGTTTACAGAGTTTCAATGAATGCATTAAGTGGAATGGAAAATCTCATTTGTGACTGCTTAAGAAAGTAAAATAGACGAAAATTATGTTGAAGTTAATGCGATGTTTTGTATGGTGAGTGCTGAAATGTTTATTGAATTCTATCTGGAATAGTATTAAAACTTATTAAAATGTTCGCAAAAAAAAAAAACTTGTTTTGCAAAAAAATTTATCCACAGAAAATCCATACACAAAGGTGTTTCAAATCAAGGTGCTTTCGGTATACCGCGCGATTAACATATAATCACCTTTGTAGGTATAAATCCTTGTGGGAATAAATACAATACTTTAATTGCAGGATATATGAACACAAGATCTAGGATCTTGTATCTAGTACAATATTAAAATGACGGCGTGTGAGCTTGGCAATTAAAATATAACTAATAACAAACTAAGACTGGAAAGTTATAATATTAAAGGTAAGAATTAATTAATTCAAAAAGAGGAGATTTTAAGATAAAGAGTTAAACTAAGTTAATGAAGCGAATAAGACAACTTGATAAATAAATTCTAAAAAATAAAAAAATAAATCAAGCTAAGCAACAATACTTTGTGCAATCGATGAGAAGCGTGATTCTACAAGTTAGTGTTAATGAATCTCTTAAAAGCACTTACAGCGGTAAGCAGTGCCCGGTAAGGCTTCCCATAAGCGGTGGATCTGAACGAAGAACGAATTCTGAAAAACATCACGAGAGAAATGAGGAATCAGTATCATACGATGCCGTTGAGTTTCTATGAATTGCAGGAAATCGAATATGTAAGAAATTTCACTGCAGAAGTTTAAAAAGAAAAATAAATGCCCTCCTTGTAGGATATGCATCCAGTAATTGTTGAAGAAGAGTGTTCCTAAGAGATGAACCATGATCGAACCGACGTAGACCATAGATGAAACGAACACAGTCATTGAATGTTATATTCAGCCTTCTTGAGCAATTACTGTAAAGCTTCGGAAAAATGTGATTTCCGTAAGTAAAAAAAGACAATAATAAGCTTTTTACTAGTTTTAAACGAGTGTCAGTAGGTACACACATTATCATAGTCTACGTAGGCCAGAATAAATTTTCTTCAAACAATCCGGGATATGACATGCGGAAATATATTGAAAATTCCAGACTTTTCACATTATTCATGTTTATTAAGCCTCACTGGCGGAAAGTCCAAAAATACAGGATCAGTATTATAGAAGGCTTTACAGAGTGCGATTTAATCGGATTGAGCACAAAATCGTTACGCAATGACCACAGGGATATTCTGGCAAGATCCATATTGATATTGCAATCCTCCGTGCAGTAACGCACCCAGGATTTGGCTTGGGGGGGGGGGGGGGGGGGCATAGGTGTCCCAAGTCCTAACAAGTCAGAAAAATAGGGCTTTAAAGTCGCGTCCTGCACCCATCTGAGCACTTAAGGCCTCCTATTGTAGATTAAAAGGTGCTATTTTATTTTATCGGACTTTGTAATAATATACAGACCACATTTTATACGTAATTTGTAAATTATGTTCAGAAAACTGACATTCTGGAGGGGGACCGGTCCCGTTCGTCCTCCTTCTCGGTGCGCCCCTGCCTCCGTGGTATGATATTGGGCGACTAAGATACAGCTGATCCGCATATAAATGAAAATTAGCATCCTGAACGACGTAACAGAGATCATCGATATACAGCATCAAGAGAAGAGAAGCCAATATGGAGCCCTGGGGAGCACCATTATTGACTGATGGGAGGCTGAACACCTGTTGGAGTCAGATAGTAGAGAAATTATCTCAATAATCTAGTGGAACAGTTCGAGAATGGAAAACAAGTGGAAACAAGTGGAAAGCCTTAGAAAAGTCCAATAACGTCAATATAGCCTACACAGTTCGTTATTATTCATAGTAATTCTTATATCCATAGTCACTTTTAGCGTTGCCTTGGCCGGAAATCCGATTCCCACTTGGATATCAGCTTATGCGCAATGATAAAATTCATTATTTAAATATGCTTAATTTTTTCCAAAGCTTTAGACAGAAATGGGAAGGTGAAGGGAAGGTGGAGTATGTAAGACTTGAGTTAAAGATATGCTGAATAAACTGCAACCGATACCGCCAACCAAACTTCATCCAGAGGTAAATTCCTCGTCTAGTTGGTGGGCTACATTCAAGATTATTGTAGGTAGGGATATCCTGATTTGAATTATTTGGGGAGTTGCAAAGAACCTGTTTAGATCTTCTGAGTTATAATCATAATTAGACTTGTCTTTAGCGCAGAACTTGCCTTCTCCTTTAAGTTCTTCCAAAGAGTTTTGGATAGTAATTCAGGGTTTTTGGAACGATAATATCGCCTCTTGGTTGGAGCTACGAACCGTATATATAATTATAACTTTTCAATCACCCTATAGATTTTGGTAGTTCTTGGTGGATTATTTAATAGCTTACAAAATTAATTTTCAAATGATTTCATTATAATTTATTCAGGCATCTGTTAGTTACGCACAAATATCTTAAAAGTTGTTACATTTTCAAAATTTCGCATTTTAGATAATTTAACAAAACTTATCGCAATTATTATTATTGATACTAATAATAATTTCTTCACAATTTTTATCTGACAAAAAACATAACGTTCAGTCTTAACAAAGGGAGAGGTTTTTGAGATATTCCCGTTTCTATAATTCATAATTTCATTAATTTTGCGTGTAATTGCATAATAGTAGGCGCGACTACCATCGTCAGTAGCAAAATTAACGAACTAATGCATCATAAAAAGTGGCTTATCTCAAGAACGGTTGCATTTAGGTAGGTACAAATTAAAAGTAACATTCCGGGGTTTCTAAATCTTGTAAGAAAAACTGTATATTTACCATGGATTTTAAATTTGACGTCCTACAACTTCCGACGGAAGGTGACAGAAAGGCTGATTGGGCATTCATTGGAAAACTAAGACTGTTTGCTATCATCCGAGATGAATCCCACCTTGATAGGGTGTAACCAGGGTGTTAAGTGGAAGTAGTATCTTAAACTCCCTTACCGCCGAAACGACTAGTCTCCTCCCACCTCATCTATCAAAATCTTGAGTTATGTGCACCAATTATGAAACACCGTGTATATTTGGACAGTGCCTGACAACGCGTCGACGTAGAGAACTAAAATTTTCTACTCAGATTTTTAAAAAAATGCAAATTTAAGTTTGAAAATGGGACGAATCGGGAAACTTCTTCGTAGGGTTGCCATACAAAAATTTCGTTTTTTACTATATATTTGAACACTGTCTGAGAGCGCATCGACGTAGAAAGCTGAAATTTTGTACACTATGTTTTCATAGTAATAGTAAATAAAGCTTCAAAAATTGACTAATTCAGGTAACCCCTTCTTGGTTTTGCCATGTAAAAATTTCTACTAAAAACTTCTTCAGAATATAAAATCCTATGAAATTGGTTATTATAATTTTTAATGTCCGACGAACCGTTCTAGAAATATATGCAAAAAACCAAAATCAAACTTCCACAGATGAGTGACCATATGAAATTACATAACGGCATTCATCTATTTAGGGTATCATAAGAATTGGTCTTACAAGGAGAGGGTCCGTACTCATCATCACCGATTTCATCCAAATTCATAGTATATATTGGGATTGACTAAAAATAAAAATGACGCACATAGAAACTCCAGATGGTCAAGCGAAACCGAAATAATGCATAATGTAGGTGAACCTGGAATTAAAATTAACGCCTTTCGGAAAACTTTGATAATTACCGTCTTCCGGTATATTAGCAACATTTAAGTCACTTTCTTTTCATTACAATTATCTATAATCTGCTATCTTTCATACACGAAAAACCACAAGTCGTTATTCCAATTAGTTTAGGAGCATTTTACTACCCTTTATCTCACGGCCAAAGTGCAACTGATTTTCAAAATTCTTTTTATTAAATTCATTGTAAGTTTTGTATGATTTTGTGAAACTATTACGAGATTCGTACGGCAGCGGGTTACAGAGTAGTAATCCACCAAAATACATATATTGTTGTAAAACAAAAAATATTATTTTTTCAGGGGTGTGGGTATTTATTTTATATTCTACCATCTGTGTAGAATATTCGTACAAACGCTCATCAAAATCGGATGATAAATTCAGTGTCAAAAGGTCATTCATATATAGGTACTGTTCAAAATTGAACATAAAATAATAGAAATAACTGTAGATCTACATAATTGGAAAATTGTTCAGATTTGTATATAAGACAATAAATCTAACTGTAGATATACGAAATTTCAAAAGGTCAAAAACCGCATAGCAAAAAACATATAAACAATAATCGTTTGAAAAATTATTGAACTTTTGCTTACTAGGCAAATTGCGCAAAGTAAGCAATTGTCCCCAATAATTATTGAACTCGAGACAATTATTCCTTACTATGTACCTTAAGTTCATTACACTAAGTTGCTTAGTTAGTAATTTTTTAGTATTATAAAAGCAGTAGTAATGTAAGAAGGTTTGAAGTTTTAGTAAAGAACTTGCCAAATAAAGAAGGCTGCCTTTTACTTTACTTCGTTAGTATCCAGCACTTAAGCCCCCACCAGTGGTAACCTTGAGTCAACATTAACGTCTATTTTCAGCTCTTGAGCCTAACCAGAGGTACACTTCGCTACGCCGAATCCCAAGCACTCGAGCTAAAGAAAGAAGTACCAATGGGAAAAAGTTTCTTATTTCCCGAATTCAGGTGTTCTGATGGGAGGTGAGGTAAATATTATCCAATTTGCGAAGTTCCTTTTGTTAGATTTTTTGTGATTTTTTCTGATATTTTGAGCATATTTTCCCTCCGCTTAAGTTCTGATTAAGTTGCTTCCTTTTGCTAGATTTTTTTCTGATAATTTGTACATATTTTCCCTTCCCTTAAGTTCTGATTAAGTTGCTAAACTTAATTTTCTGTCTGAAAAATTCATTTCGAACTGTTTCTCTACAACTTATCGATTAACCCAATTTTTTGTTATTTTATGGATGCGCTTTTATTAAGAGATTATTTGTACAAAATTTTAAGAAGATCGGATGTCATTTATACATATTTAAATAAAAAAAATTAAATCTACAACAATTTTGCATACCCACTTTTCGCCATCTACTGGCGATGTTTGAAAACGCACGGAAATTCCATTTACTGAATCGGCAATCTACATACCTCCTCTGTGGTTGGCATTTTACCCCAAATGAATTTGGCGCTTTCGTTCAAATTCTATTGCAATTTAACCGCGACAACTCCCGCGAAAATTAGAAAATTTCAGCATTTTCAAAACCCTGAGTTCACCTACATTTTGTGCATTATTTCGATTTCGCTTGGTCATCTGGAGCTCCCACTTGCGTCATTTTCATTTCTAATCAAGCCCTACTTATACTGTGAATTTGGACGAAATCGGTGATGACGAGTAGTAAGGACCCTCTCCTTGTTAGACCAATTCTAGCTTTTTTACTTGTTTTCAAATTAGATCGGTAGTAAATAATTGGTGTAAACTGTTTACTATCTGATGAACTGTTTAATAAAAATTAAATAAAAATTAAATAAAAATATGCATTGTACATATACAAATATGTATGCGAAAAAGGTTTTGTTTTTTATACGAATTATAACTCTAATTTATATTTAAACAAATTTTCTATTCACAAAAGTGCTTATTGAATTTTTGCAAAGTTTTTTTTTGAATTCGGAACCACTGTGAGATGGTGGGCTATACATATACTACGGGCATTCATCTAACTACAGTATCGACAAAATTCGTTAGGTATCTGCCGATACAATCGGGAAGAAATATCAACGAAATCCTAAATCGGAAAAAAAATTTCCCTTCAAGTCTATAACGATTATGCCGATCCGGGGTGTGAATCAGTACTACCTACACACTTAGAAATAATTTACCAGTGAATTCCGTTGTCGAAGATTCCTTAGTGAATTACACCGGTCGCCGCAATTAACCTTTGTCTTCTTATTTAATTCTTCAACATAAAGAAAATTGCATCATAAATTAAGGGTTTTTTCAAGGACAAGTTTGAAAGTAGGTCAAATACATAATTCTCTTGTATTTACACCCTTCCTATATTAAGATGAGGAGCCAATTTTGAAATTAAATTAATAATATTACGCAAAAGAGAAATGCGCAGTTGAAATATATTTTCCCTTTTGTTTTTTTTTCTCAGAAAAATATATTGTAGAGGTCGTAAATATATTTATACTAAGATGCCTATATAAATACATACATTCCCATATATATATATATATACGTGTTTATTAATGAAAACATTTCATCCTTATTTTATCGCACCAATACAAATCGTCACACTTATATAAAACTCATAATGCAAGGAAAAGTTCTGGAATCTGGGAGGCTTAGAGAGTGAAAGTAAAAAATTCCCATTCTGCGGCCTACAAACTTTCAAGGTCTCAACAAGACCGCATGCTCCACTCTGAATATTATACTTGCATACATATTATGTATATGTATATGTAGGCGATCCTGAGATAGTATAACAATGCCTATGATGATGATATTGTGTAAATGTACTTGAATGGAGAAAGCTTCTAAAATATGGATCTAAGTAGATATAGCATGGATGAATGGTGCACCATCTCTAACCCATCATCAAACGCGGTCGTCTTGGGTTGGTATTGTCGTTATGTTCAACGAAATGTGTCACTATCTGGAGAGTTAACTACATTCTAACATTGCACATCATTTGGCATGAATCTTTTCGATATAAATAGAGGGAGGAAGACATTTCAATTTACGCACATACCATATATACCCAAAACTGTAAAAGGACCATATACATATATCCTTTTGCCTTGAGATTTCTCAGATACTTATATATAAGTTCATATATGCCTGTGATGACATTCTTATTGCAGAAAGGGGAGAAAATCAATGCTTTTATGGGAGATTACTTTACTGCTCTGAGAAATATTTTTTAAGAGAAAGGATGGGGCATATAAGAAATAATCCCCATAAAAAGCTTACATTTTACTGTGATTGCTTGCAGTTAATTTTTGATGTAGTTCTCTTGTTTTAAGTCGTTTTCTCGTTAAAGTTGATCCAACTACCCAAACATACCATGATACAGACATACCATACATACATACATATACCGACCCTTACCAGAATTATATTTCTCTGTCCAGCTATAAACACTGACCACAAATTTCACTGACGATGTTCTATCTTAGATCCAAAAGGCTCTCTGGGGACAGTTAATCTTGTGCAATATCTTGGAGAAATCGTTTGCTCTTTAAATATACTCTACTATCTGAGAGGTATAGAAGGAAGCGCTGGAAGCTTTAATGTACCTATTCTCTCTAGAGTTTATGGAGAATCCAGTGTTTTCTTTTTCATTTATCTTAAGTCAATCTAATTTGTCTTTAGCTATTAAAGTGTTATAAAACTCTCATAAAATGTGATAATTATATTCAGTTAAGACAATGAAGGGATCTATTCCAATTTTATGGATAAAATGAACTAAATGAAATTTCTACATAGGCAAATTTTCAGATATTATCTAATTTATGTTGATAAGAGTCGAGGAACTTGTATAGTGTTAGTAAAATTAGGATTAGGATTTGAAGGAGTAAATTTGGTATTATCCTTCCTGCATCTCAATTATTTAAATATATACTCAGATTTTTTTTTTATGTACTATTCTAATCGTCGTTATTGGAATGCGATTTCGTATAGTTTTCCAAAAATTCTCGTATTTTAATGACTAAGAATTAAACTATTCGATCAAAGGAGCAATATTGATTAGAGTAAAATCGTGGAACTGCAGACTAGCATTGAACATGGTAGCATAGCATTTTTTTTAACGTTGAGATCCATGTGAGTTATCTTCCGAGTTCCAGTTTCCACCTCGATTAACCCGATAAACAACGTTTAATTCATCCACTAATCATTTGCGAGGCATGTATTCTTCGTTTGAGGCTTCAGCCTTCAGCTAAAATATTTACGTTATGAATTTCAATTTATATTGAAACGGTTTTTAAAGAGACTAGAAAGTATGCTTCTATGCTACATACATTCCGGCCAGAATCGTGTCACTTCGATTCGTCAACATCAGCCAAATAAATCGTGAACCTGCTGGAAATCTGAAATAAAGCCTGTTGAGTTCGCTACTGATCACGCTAATCAATAAGTGGTTTGAGGAGGAGACTATTCACAGCTAGTTAGTTTAAAAGATTGTAAATCCAGAAAAAAACTGCGACTCTCAAAAAGTATCAAGAGAAAATAATTGGAATGGGCCCGGAAGCAAAAGGAATGTACCAAAGTCGTTTGGTCTGACAAATCAAATTTCGAAGCTTACGTGAAATTTAACATTAATATTACAGAGAATTTCGGGACTCTTGTCGTGACAATCGTTTGAAGGAGATGAGAAGATCCATATCATCCTATCATCCTGATTACATGGTATCTTCTGTAAAATATGGCATTGGCAGTGTACCCAATAGTTTAGGGTTATATAGTATGACAGTAGGAGGCTTTGAAGAGCTGTTTGTATGCAAGGAGCGAATGAATAGTATCAGCTTTGAATGTTGAATTTTCTAAAATATTCGAAAATACTAATCGAAAATACCAACGCTCCTTGCTATACTTATCATGCCACAAGTGGGATTGGCTTGGAAGGGAAGGGAGTCCAAGTTTTGATTTAGCCTACTCAGTTTCCAGATCTAAATTCCCATCCAACACTTGTTACAATTTTTTTTTTTTTTTTTTATTTATTCAAGAAAAGACAGCCTGAATTCAATGGTGACTTTAAAGTCCGCCTTGAAACAGGAATGGAAATATTTATCCATTTCAGAATGCCGAAAATTAGTGTGTTCTATGAACAAGAATTTGTTTGGATCGTTATAAAAGCCAAAACGGGACCAACAAATAATTAAAATTTACTCACGGGGGACTGATTTGATATCTGCCGGGCTATGAAAAATTTGTCCTTCCTGATTTTTTACTCATTTAAGTTTTATTTTCAATTCATCTCTGTCTTTTGGATGTTTTCTAAAACAATGGAGGATTTCTTTTATTACACTAAGTCCCAATAGACTTATTGAATCTTGTTTATTGATGAGAAAACTGCATGATCCCATTTTGCAATGCATCACTGCGTCACTTTTGCAACAATTCCACAGACGAACGGACCGAGTTTTTGAGTGCTTCGTCTATTTTGGTTATTATCATTAAAATACGTTAAGTTTTTTTTTTTTATTTCCGAGAATATGGAAGACATAATTCCAATTGTAGGTTTATGCGGGATTATTTATCCAAATAAACGAATCTTCGTTAATGTTATTTTAGATAGTAAGAAAAAAATTGACAGAAAAAAAAACTCATTGCACTTTTTAACTGACAACGATAGCGACAATTTTAACCCATCAGGATCCAACTACAAGCCATCTGATGGCGATGGTCATTCCACGGAACAACTGGGACCAGGGGCTATCAGTAATTCATCTTCCGAATCAGATTGGGAACGATATGATGAAGAGAAGCCCGCGGACTAAAATTCTGGTATATACATATATGCGTGGACCAATTCCACTGACACGAGGTCAACTTTGAACCTAAATTCGAAATTCCTTCGGAAAAAACTACTACAGTTCTTCTTGATCTATCTCGAGGAGCTACGGAATTCGATGTATTTCGGAAACTTTTCCGAAAAGTTTGTGTATTCGACATTGCAGAGTGTTCAAAACAATGTCTCAAAAAAACTGAATAGGATTAAATCAATAAATCGAGTTCTTACCGATGAGTATGAAATTCTCCTTGTTTTGGGAGTTTCTTTGATAATGCACTACAACCGGCTGATTACTCGAGCAAAAATGTATCAATGAGTATGAATTGACAAAAACGAGCATTTCTCGTAATCGCTTTACTCTACTGATGTCTAAGGTATATTTCAACGATTGCAATAAGTCCAATGATGCTCCTAATGATTCATATATATCCAAAGTTGTTGCCTGTATGAAGAAAACATTTTCAGCAGCGCGAAGTAAATGTCCATTGATGAATGCATGATGAAATTCAAGGGTCTATCTAGCTTCAGGCAATACATGCCATTGAAGCCAATTAAACGTGCGTTGTGATGCCAAAGCCGTATATACATCCGATTTGAACATATATGAACTATTAAACCAACAACCGCTGGAGAACGAGTTGTTCTCAAGTTGGCAGCCTTTATTCGTGAGCCAGATGTGATTGTAGCCATCAACAGATTTTTCATATCAATGACATTATTGAGGACCATTGGCTTTCCTGCAATTGGGACATTAATAAAGTCTCGCAAAGAAACTCCCGTGTTCGATGGGCATTTAGAACGTTCCCAAAGTCAAATTCATATAAATTGCAATGGAATTATAGCTGCGCGTTGCTTGGACTCAAAGGAAGTTCTTCATACTTCAAACTGTCATATGCCAACTCTAACTAGGGTTGAAAGAAAGCAGAAAAACGGTTCACGAACAGAAGTCAACTGCTTTTTGGCTATTGCTGATTACAATCGTATCATGGGAGGCCGGGCCGATCAAATATCTGCCCTATACGACATAAATCAGAAATCACAAAAATGGCGGAAAAAGTTATTCTAGCAGTCATCGAAGTATATGCACTGACAGTGACTTGGCTTTCATTCTAATTTGTAAAAACTTGACTTGGTTCGCACAGTTTGTGAAAATTTGCAAATCTCTTAATATCATCCCATTCATAAGTGATCCGGCATACCTTAATGAAGCTATTTGGGTCCTATTCTATTCAGTCTTTTCATCAACGATATTACTTCTTGTTCTCATTTGCAAACTGCCTTCTGTTTACAGTTTGTTATGAGTTTAAAAAAAATCGTTATTGATTGAGAAAAAAGAATAGCAGCAGCAACAGAAGCAACAGCATCAATTGAACTTTAAAATAGAAAGCTAATGACGACTGACATTCACTTTCACGGGGACTAAAAAAAAAGAGCGCCCAAGGCCCTCCCTAACAGTGAGAGTAAATGGAAATACTGGGGAAATTAATGAAAATACTGGGAAATTAATAGAAATACTGGGAAATTAATGGAAATATTGTGAATGGAAAAACTATGAAATTTAGTAACGATGTAAAATCGGTCAACAAAAATTCACTAAGTTATTTATAAATCTCAAAGCATGACAAGACTTATTATCCCATTTGTTTTTCTGAATGTCCCAAGCCTACGAGCATCACTTCAACCAGGATTCGTGAAAAAATCTGAAGTATCAACAAAACTGGTCTTAAACTTGATAGATATTAAAAAGGAAAAATAATGGATCAAAGAAGTATATGTCGGTCTATATAGAATAAATTATAATGTTTGACGAAGATTGAAATTTCAACTTATTTATGTTAAGTCTAAATTCTGCTTGAATATTATATAATAGTTCCAAATCTTAAAAGTTTCGTTTTACCCCGTCTTCTCCTATAGACTTTATGATGCTACACTAAAAGGATAGGAAAACTTTCACAGCAATATATTTCCCTGCACTGCAGTTCTCAAAAAAAAAAAAAAAAAAATGCATCAACTCACGGAAAATTATTACCTATACATATACATAAAAGAAAACAATTCTATACAAGATGGAGCCACAGAACAGTTTCAGTTCCATATCTGTGAGTTCATCAATCAATTGGAAGAATCGAGTAATAGCAGCAACAAGCAGCAAGTTAAAATCAATATTCAATTTTCATTCTTAAGAAACATGACTTAGCTCTTCTGCTAAAATACAAACAACACGATGGCGACGCGACGGTGTCTTAATTTTGTTGTTATTATCTATATGTGTGAGTACAGGTACATCAGAACGTCTTTTACCTGACAAATTATACTTATGAAGAATTGGTAATTTGAATTTGATGATACAAATCTCCATACATATACAACCGACGAAATTATTAATTTTTTATTCGCATTTCACACTGTCAATCTTGAGTAAATTTAAAAAGTCAACATTCTTATATCGTAACGAATTTTTCATTTCAATATGGTTTCAAGGATTAAAATAATCTCTATGGGGTTTTAAAGGCTTTCACTATGATGGAGAATTTTTATGAGTAATTTTAAATCACCAGAGACCCAATTTATATTGTCTTCTACCAAATCATAAATTTATAGCGATCAAATCGATTATTGTTAAAAAAGCACATAAAAAATTTATTTGAAAAAATGATGCCATTAGCCATGCCAGAGGCAAATGACAATGAATCCAACCGCCATTATTCATTTGCTATCAATTCCAAAAGCTTCAGAGTGAATAGCCACTACAGAGACTCTCGTTGAATCCCCCCAGGGGCATAACTCCATATAAATGTTGTATTAATACTTGACGATAAATTGCGGACAACAGCAGCACTATGCAAGACTTTTGCGTGTCAATCAATTAACCAATAAAAGGAATTATTAAAACTTAATCAAACTATGCGCGAATCGTGCCATGAAAAAAAACTATGTAAAAATAATTTAGATCACAATTTGGATGGGTTAGGGTTAACTTGTACAGGCGTCACAACGACACTATGAATATATGAAATGTCATGCAATCAGGTCGATGCTTTTATGGTGTTTGGGATTTTTGTTTTGTTTTTTGCAATATAAGCATAGTATATAAGCAGTAATAACAGCAACAACAACAAGCAGCCGGACCCGGAGCCAATGTGAGCTGGTTTAGATTCAAAATTGAAAGTATACATCGCAGCGCCTGACTCTTCTATATCATAGAGTCACAGGGTAGCCACAGTGTATGCCTATTATTTATTCATTTAGTAATTTGGCTATTTTAGGACAACAAGGCGAGCATTTTATAAATTAAATCTATGCGTTCTCTTAACTGTTTGATTTATGCGAATTTAATGAAGTTGCATTCAACGTCAAAACATTCACTTTCAATTTGCGAATATGTATGTTGTATTCATTATGTACATACCTATAGAATAGATATATAAATTCTTGAAAGGATAGTGAAAGGCAAGTCTTATGTATATGCCATTGTCATTGAAAAATTCATAACACAGTTCCATTCATGAAAATTTTCTGAACATTCAAAATTTATGAAAGTAATACAAATTAATAATAATCTCTACCTATACGGTTGGAGTTCCTCAAGGTTCAATTCTTTCTCCTATTTTTATTACACTTTTCAATTCAAATTATGATTATCTATCTAGAATTATTTTTATCTAGCCTCGTATTTGTTAGCGTATTTTTAATTACACATTGAATAACAATCTTCTTGGCGGTTATGATTTCATGTAATAATACTATTGTATGCAATGTTGCCAAATTCCTAATATTAATTCTTTCTGAGGCTGCCATAGGAATTTATTTATGGTGTTTCATAACTATTCTAGAATTTCCGTAAAATATTAATCAGGTACTAATAATGCGAAATAAAGAATTTATTCATAAGTAATAAACGTAGCTTAGTTCAAGTTAAAGAAGTTTGGCAATGGATCAAAATTTTATAGTATAGTCTGAGGATGAAAATAATGATTTTCAAGAATTGTTTATTTAACGTTTTCGCTCTAAGTTTGAATTGCTCTTTTGTTGTTCTGCCCATGGGATCATCGAGCTAAAGTCGATTGCGTTGGCAGTTGACCTATGCCATAATATTTGCAATAAAGTGTTTTACTCGACATCTAATTTTTGAAAGGAGGGAGCGTATGATATTGCGTCATGCAGAATAAGTTCGCCTGCCTTTTCGTTTCCGCTAATATTGTCATGACCTCGTCATCTATCTATCTATATACATAAAAATGAATTGTGTTCGTTGGTAATCGCATCACTTGAGAATGGCTGGACCGATTTGGTTTTTTTTGTTTTTTTTTATGTTCTTAATAGTTCGAATAAGTTTTTAGATAAAGAAAAATTGAAATCATCAACCCCTTCTTGGTGTTGGCATATAAAAATTTCGTTTTTCACTTTATACTTGGAAGTTACTTGAGAAGATAACGGGGCTTTAAGATATTTGGGTACGTTTTTATAGATCGCCCTGTAACTTCTAAATGTTACATTCTATGATGATGATTTAAAATTTTTTGGATTCATATTAGTTGGACCTTTTCAATGGTATTAAGTTTCCGTTTTGAACTTATGGATAAACAAAGTCAAAATTTTGGAATTTTAACACCGTCAATTCGGTCGGTGGATATGCTTAGGTAAAAGTGTACAAAAAACGCCAAAAGGACTACATTTTGGGTACAGAGTGTCATAGATCATCTTAAACGGAAGCTTTTGGTCTTCTTAAATCGAATATGAAAATTTGGTATTGAGGACATTCTTTTGATAAAAGTAGTAGTTAAAAAAAAAAAAACAGAATTAAAATTCCAAAATTTTAAATTTGTTGAAAAATTTAAGAGGAGTCAGTACCAAGATTTGCAAGTTTCATACATTTTTCAATGCAAATTTCTGGCAAACTATTTGTACCAGAATAATGACTTATATCTTAAATTAAAGGTAACGAAGAGGTCTAGTAAAGAACGTCGAGAAAAATAAAAAAAATGTATTGGAATGGAGATATTAGCACGGAAAATTGTAAAAAATGGTAAAAATTGATTTTTTTCAAATCAAATTCCTTTTAGTAGGTATTCTCATTTCTTTAGATTGTGACTATTTAAGAAAGATAAAGCCTAAATCTAGCAAATAACGTCGAGTTTTTTTCATTTTTAGTGGCGCTTTTTTTTTAATTGTTTAACTCTAATAGTACTTGTTTTTTCTCTCGATATTTCACCGACGAGAAATTGCAATATTTCGTTGAAAGTTGTAGAAATATAAAGTAAAATAGTATATTTAACAATTATGTGCAAAATAAAATTTAGGACAGTTCATTCTCGTTAAAAATTTTCAATTTCTTTGAACTGCAAATTTTCATTTTCGTCTTAAATTGTCGCATGTTGGGTTTCTGCCTTTTACGCTAGATGTCTCTAATGCGACTTGTGGTCTAGGTCTACGCTAATTTTATATGAATTTTCATACTTTCAGGACACAAACCTACGTATAGTAAGTTTTATTGCCTACAGGCTCGCTGGTATCTAAATTGAAATTTTTGCTGAGTACTGACTCCTCTTAATACAATTGGAAAGGTCCAACTATTATCAATCCAACAAATTTTAAATCATCATCATAGGATGTCACGTTCAGAAGTTCCTGGGCGATCTATAAAAACATACCCAAATATCTTAAAGTCCCATTATCTCGGAAACCGCTAGGACTTCCTCCATTGCTTATACAATTTTTTCCTTGTCTAAACATGACCTATCCATAGCCGTCAGGTGCAAGACCACATAAGGGACACGCTGTAAAAAAACATTTTTTTTTATTTGTAAGTAGACAGATGTATTTTCTTAAAGCTTTCTTGATTACTTACTCCTTGATCCCGTTGAGATCCCAAGTTAAAATTTTAATATGTTTTAGTGGATAATATATACGGTAAAAATAAGAAATAAATTAATAAAATCAAAAGTACATCTTCCAGAATACGCAAGGATAAAGGATAAAATTCTATATCTTGATGTCCTTTTTCGCATATATTTTTAAGATGCTATTTTTCTTAGATAACTTGAAATGCTATCTTTCAAATGAGCCATCTCTCACTGTCATAGCATGAATAGCAAAATATAGGTATATGAATTTTTAAAGAAAACCAGGACAGCATTTTTGCGAAATTTTGAAAATATCATAACTCGCAAAATACCCATTATATAGGGATTGATGATGATCATGTCACACATGCTGCCTATTTGATATGGAATGACCCTTTTAATATTATGTGTGGGTGTACAATCCATTTTGCTCTACCATCATTATTTCTATATGCGTTACAAACGGAATGACAAACTTAGTATTACCTTATAGATTTCATCTAGGGTAAAAAAAAAATATTCCATTGTACACCAACCTTAAATTTGTAATTAGTTTATTTCACTTTCCACACAAAAATGTACTAGAAAAGATTGTAACATCTCGTCTCCTCCTTCACATTAAAATTAATTAAAATTGAAACTTAAATTTCTTGAAAGCTTTGTCCTACCTTCATTGTTGCAAATAAATCTAATTTCATTATCATCGATGATAAGGACAATGCTTTCTATTTACTTGTCTATATAAGTATATATAACAAAAATGTATAGTGACACTAGCATTAACTAAGCTAAATAATCCTTTTATAAGAATACATAATCATAATTTTATGGCAAATTAAATATTTTCAGTGACATCCTCACGAGGAAATAAATTATTTATTCAAAATGAATAAGTTGAGACAATTATATCATAAGTCATAGTACTAGGTTATGTTATCTACCTACATTCCCTGGCAGTCAACATTCCTCGATGAGTTTCTTCGACAATTCATCTATCAGCTCATCAATAAATTGATATGGATACTGATCTGTAAGTCATCATCTAATACACAAGTTAAATTAAAGTTAAATTGCGAAGTATATAAATGAGTTTACTTAGTCCTGGTTCTAGAGCAAAAATCAGTTACATATACATTCATCCAACTAATCATAATGAGCTCATCAGTGCGCTACCAGGGTTGAAAAATGAAAAATGTTTATTTAAAATATTTCGTATACGCCTTAGATTAGAAAATTATTTCTACAGAAATGGAGAGAAAAACTTTCGTATAAAGGGGAGAAAATCCATAAATTGCATAAATAATAGTCACAGATATACCTACACCAACTGAAAATATCGCCAGCATAAGCAGTTTTCCTCTAGTTGGTAAAATGATCCCTTTTCCCAGTATTTTTTCTTTTTTAAAGTACCACCTTCCTTTTTTCCACCACCGTTCCCCTAAATTTACAAGCAAAAGAGAATTATATAAAGAAGAAATTTGCAACTGAGCGAAACTGGTTGTATCACTTGGTGTTGGCATTAACAAGAATTCGCATCGTTGCGTAACGCAGAAAATACGGTGTTATATGTGTTTGTCTACCAATTATGTTGCTTTTTCCTTTTTCCCCTCCCGTTTTTTGTTTTTAGGACACGGGGGATATTATATGTAACATAAATTCAGAACCTTTGTTAAGGATGTTTTTTTGTTTTTTTTTTTTGTGTAAATAGGGTGACATGCAAGCCATCTTATCTCTATCCTCTTCCACCAGCATTTGACTTATGTAATCATAGATAGTAAAAGTCTGACACTTTCTAACCCAGCTGACTACGTAGGTGGCACGTTATATGTACATCCCATATATGAATGGGAGATGGAAAATGAAACTTGTGTGATTTGGGAAACTTTTCATCTCAGGAGGAGGAAGTTTTTGACACACAGAAGAAAAAAAAGCCTTGGAACACAGGAACAAGGTCATCTATGTATTTATACTTTCAATTTGAAAACAGATGTTCGAAAAAGGTTTCTTTTACTCCAGTAAATTACCGACCTTTTATCAGCGTGAATGGAGAAAGTTTATAAATTGTCACTTTCATCGAATTGTGAGCTATATGAGCCGAACTGAATAAATGACGTCGATGTATGGCTTATCCGAGTCCAGAAAAATAAATTTATTTTCCTAATAGACAAAAGTTATATCATCCCAAGAGTAACGACAGGTCCTTAGGATCTAGGGTGGGAGTAAAACTAATAAACTTTTGTGGTTTTGTAGTGCAGTTACATCCTACAATATCCTTTTTTTTGCTCATATGTCTGTACATAGATATGTATGATATTAGGATAAACATATGAATGTACATAGTTGATTTTTATTCAAATAAACACACCCAACGGATTCATATGAGTTAAATAAATGTACACGAATTCACGTTGATTTTTTTTTTTTTTGCTAGAATATGTGTTATCGAAAGTAGTCTGGGATAAAAATCCCTGTGCCAAATATCTTCGCCGAAGGTTGTTAAATTAAAGTTAAGAAGTATATTTCCGGAATAACGTGATACTTTTACTTAGGGTAGAAGTAAACGTGGACAGAATATTAAAATATTTTCTGCATATATTATCTGTAATAGATGCTTAGAAGCTTAATAAATTCCTTCCCATTTCTGTTATATACTTAAAAATATTTTAAAATGGTCGACTATGTCACGCGCATCTTTTGTCAAGATTGTAAAATTTTATTATTATGAAAATCACGTGACTTTTTTACAAAAAAAAACATATACATATATACATACGTATAATTTTATGAAAATTTTCAAAAGTTAATCTACTTTTGATTGTGATAACCTTTTTACGTATTTACTGAAAATGATTAAACAAATACTGATATTCGTATATATGTTGTCAAGCATAATCTACAGGTCATGCTCATTTATATGGAACATGATTGCAACTAACGGTCTAATGACAAAATTTTCATCAGCATGGCGTAAAAACATAAATACATAAACATATATATAATATTAATATCGTAAACTGATTGCTTAGCTTTAAGAAAACAAAAAACATAATAATAAATTTCTCTATTAAAAAATAAAAAAAAATACTCTTCACCATACTGACGTAATAATGAGAGCTGAGAAATATGGCAACACGCTACCTAATAATATCAAAAAATTAAATAATAAATTCAAATTTAAATAATTATTTAATCTTCTTTTCCTGCCTTTTATCTGAATAATGCAAAGAATAACAATTCCATCCATGCAGAAGAGAGGAGAGAGAATGAAAAACTGTTCAGTCATAAATGGGAGTTCTCTGGTACCAGCCAATCACTACCATTATATGGCACTCTACTACAGTTAACCATTCTTGAATGCATTAATTATAGTACAAAAAATTAGTAAACATAAAATAATAAATACTAGTGTGCGGCTTGCTGCTCTGCAATGAGATAAATTGTTCACATTATCTCTGCGAACGCAAAAAAAATGAAGTATACAAATAGCTAAGAGATGAGTAAAATTTTATCCCGACCTTGATAGTGAAATGAAAATATTTATTTTGCTAATGCAACCGCGTTGTCCGACATTGTTTGATCTCGAACACTTAAATATGGGAAATAGTGAAGAAATAAGATCACGTTTCACCTTTTTTTTTCGAGGGTTTGCAAACTTCTCCATAAATGTAGTCAGTAATATATGAAAAAACTATTTTTTTTTTAAGGATTCTGTACAACAAAAGGAAAAAAATGGAGCCCTTATAAGATCGCTCGTGCGTCCGTCTGTCTGTCTGCTACAGACGTTTTTCTCGAAAACGACGTGACGTAGAAATGTAAAACTTGGCAAAATGTTAGTCTTTATGACGCGCACACATTTCAAGAGATTTTTTGTTTTATTTTTATTTGTGGTGAATCGTGGATGCGCGTTTATTTCATAATTAAACACAAGAAAGAGCTACTTTCAAGGATAACAAACAAAAAATTTTTTGGTAATTGTTTATAGGTTTCTAAAGCTAAAATTTTGATATTATCAGAGTTAGTACGCATTAAGTCATAGATAACAGAGAAAATGCAACTTTTTTTTTCGATTTTTTTGGTTTACCATTGCTAAAGTATTTCCAAGAGCAGAATGTTGGGGGTACAGGTACTATTCGAGAAAACCGTCTGGAGAATTGCATAGGCGAATTGCACAAAGACATGAAAAAAGAGCCAAGAGTATGTCATAAAGCTACTGAAGAAATTATTGCAGCTAAGTGGTATGACAATAGCATCGTCACCATTGCATCCAACTACCATGGATTGGAATCTGTCACGAAAGTAGATCGGATTGGATTTGTGGATAAAAAATGGACAAAAATTCAAGTTGATTGCTCAGTCATTATCAAGATGTGCAATAAGTACGTGCATGGGCGGGGTAGACCGTTTTGATGAAAACGTTGACTTCATGAGGGTAGCTCTTCGTGGTAAAAAGTGTTGGTTCCCCCAGTTTGCTTTTGACTTAGATGCAACTTGCCAAAATGCATGGCTTATCAAAAGGTAGTCAGGAAACAATTGGACCTACTGCAATTTCCGACGAAATGTGGCAACTATCTACCTGCAAAAATATGGCAAGCCTCCGATTCGTAATTCTACTTTTGGCGTTCGTGTGCAGATAAGAGTGCCTGACGAGTTGAGGAGTGCTGGAAATGCGGACGATCAGTCGCCAATCTCGACTGCTCTCAACAAAGATGCGAAATATGTCATCAACGCACTAGAAAAATGTATGCCAAGTGCAATATCGATTTGCATCTAAAGTATTGGTACAGTTTTCATAATAAATAAGTGTTATATTTTTTTCATAAATAGAAATATTTTTATTCCTACTGAAATAATACTAAATTCGCATATGTCCTTTAGAGTTTCAACTTCACACAATACCCAGTGTCACCTGTAGGTGACCCCCTGTAAATAAAAACGAGGGGTAGCTTTTTTTTTACATATATTTTTGTCCTAACTAAAGCTATCTAAGCTATTTTATTTAAAGATATAGGGAAAAAAAATTATTAGCTTGGACATGAGAATTGAAGGGTTAATGCTGGCCAAGAGAAAGCAGAACACAAAATTATTATCACTGCTAATCGGGTCTCAGACAATTACTTATTACCCACAGCTATTTTTCTCAAACCCGAGCTACTGCAACGATAGTCGACATTTTGGAAGCTGAATTCTTAAAAGCTTGGCTATGATTTCCTGAATAATGTTAGTCAAAATAACCAAACTATAAATTCACTATGAATTCGCATAAGTATTGCCTGGACGTACATATGTATGTACCTACATATAAACAACAGAGTGAATGCTATTTACTCTCAGCAGTTTCAGTGCCTCCACTCCTTACAAAATGGTATTCTTCTACTATATAAGACTCTCATTAAATAAAAACACAAGTAAGGCAAAGAATCTAAATTAATTTGCCTTCCTTAGTTTTCGTAAAAGATGTCATGGACGAGTGATATTCACTTTGTAATGGAAATTGTTTCAGAATAGCAGAGTTTATGGAATATGTAAATTTTCACGGTTGCAGATAAATTTGTAATATCTCTCTCTCTCTCTATGCAATATATCATGAATGGCCATATTCGAGTCCTTCAACTTTCACTGTGACATATTCATATAAAAATTTCAAAAATCTATAAATCCTAAAATAGACCTTTATATTGATAATTATAATGCTAAAATGCAAATTATTATTTACACATTAATTATTGTCGTTATGTGTTTGATATAATTATGCCTATGCCACTAAATTGTTGGAAATATTTATGAAGTTCTAACCAACTGTTTGGCATGCTTTATATGAAATACCATTGAAATATTGAAAACAATAATAAAACAAAAACAAAAATATCAATAAATTCAGCGCAAATTCTTATGAAGTGGCAAGCCTATCTATACTTCACCTTTAGAGTTATCTGGAACAAACTTATAAGTTTATAGAAAGGTCACGAACAATCGCGTGACAGTCAAAAAGACGAAGGCCAATAATTAAGAGACACAAATTATGTAAATAATCGTAAACTCATATAGTATAGGAAAGGGTAATAACAAAAGTTTGTTTAAATGAGAATTAAATTTGTTTACCAATTTGTTTGTTGATAATAATCACACAAACAATTACTGTCCCGTATTTGTTTTGCATCTTTAATGGCTTAGTTCAATATTAAATAAAATTTAATTTTTTTTTTTTAAGAGAGCTAAAGATAGAACTGGACACTTCCTGTGCACTTGTCCAACCTTTATACAATGTAAGATGGATAGTCTTGGGTCTGCCCTCCTATCTATAGATAAGCTGAAAGCCATACATCACCTAGACCTGATGTGTTTCATTAAGGGGAGGGGGAAATACAAATCTTACGTGAAAAATAAAACTGAAAACAAAGAAGAATGGACAAACAAATCGGAATATATGAGATCGCTCTTTCGATTCAACCACTAGCCCCTAAATTACCAAAGATGGAAGTTATGAAGACGTAACTTGATGAAACCTCTTCCTTTCTACAGAACTTCAAATCTCTTATAAGCTTTTTGAATCATTTTTCAATTCAATGAAGGGGACCAACAAGAGGGTGACAATTCCGAAAACATGTCGCAGAAGCGAAACACAAGAAGCCTAATTTCGACGAGCTCTAGCTAATGGCAATGTATAAGTGAACGATCAGATAGATTTCTCAGGCAGAAGTTAGCTACTTAAACCAGGCCTATTTTTATAATCATTAGAGTTGCTTTTCAGTCTCAGTAGCCAGCCCTTGATAATGCCCCAATAAGGCCAAATGCATCGGGGGTTTTTTTTCGTTTTTTTTTTTTTAATTTTTTAACATAGTTTTAATTCTGTTAAAATGAAAATAAATATATTTGTGGAATATTTTCTAATCAAGTACAGGGTTTTTCAATAAGAGGTGTTATTTTAATTAGCCCGCTATTTCGGTAGATGTCACTTTTGGAGATGTCATTTTTTTTACATTTGACAAGTAGAAACTACGCCATTAATAAAAATGGAACGATACACGATTCAACAACGCATTGAAATTATTAAAATTCACTATAAAAATGGTGAAAATGTGGCAGAGACGGTTCGTAAAACTCGAACATTTTTGGGTCGTCGTGAAGCACCTTGTCGGATCGCAATACAGAAATTGGTAGAAAAATTCGAGCTGTCGGGACAAGTTAGTGATGTGAAGAATAAAACCCGTGCCCGTCGCTCAAGAACAGCCGAGAATATTGCTGCTGTAGCCGAAAGTGTTGAAGAAAACCCAGGTTTGTCCATTCCTCGTCGTTCTTTGGAATTAGGCATTCCACAAACGTCATTACACCGTATTTTGCGTAAAGATTTGGGTCTTAAGGCTTATAAAGTTCAGTTAACACAAGAACTCAAGCCGGCCGATCATCAACAACGTCGAGTCTTTGCTGATTGGGTCCTTGAAATGCATGAAAATGATCCGGAATTCCATCGAAAACTCATCTTGAGTGATGAGGCCCATTTCCACCTCGATGGCTTCGTCAACAAGCAAAATTGTCGCATCTGGGGCTCGAAAAACCCAAGAGTTATTGTTGAAAAGCCTTTCTATCCTCAACGTGTGACTGTTTGGTGCGGTTTATGGTCCCGCGGGGTCATTGGACCTTACTTTTTCGAAAATGAGGCTGGAGCAATAGTTACGGTGAATGGATTGCGCTATCGACAGATGATTAATGATTTTTTATGGCCGGAATTGGATGGTATTGATCTGGACAACATTTACTTTCAACAAGACGGCGCTACGTGCCATACAAGCAACGAAACCATTGATCTTTTACGGGAAAAGTTTCCGGACCGTGTTATCTCTCGAAGAGGTGATCACAATTGGCCACCGAGATCTTGTGACTTAACACCTTGCGACTTCTTCCTTTGGGGCCACGTGAAAGAGAAGGTCTACGCCAACAGCCCAGCGTCGATTCAAGACCTCAAAGATGGAATTCGTGAGGCTATCGAGGACATAGGGCAGCCACTTTGCGATTTGGTTATGGAAAATTTCATGAAAAGGATATGGTCCTGTAGGCATGGTCGTGGTGGTCATTTGGCTGATGTTATTTTCCATTATTAACGGCATACCTTCCTCTTTATAATGAAATAAAGATCCGATCATTTATCTCAAAAAATGGCATTTTTCTTTGAAAATCAAAATAATACCTCTTATTGGAAAACCCTTTACATATATTTTACTAAAAAATTATAAAATCATTCTTTGTTTGTCTCACACACCTGGAGAGCGAGAACCAAAAAATAACCTTTCTCGAGCAGGCCTTACCATCACGGGAGGACCTTTTCAATGGTGGAAATTAAATATTTCATAGAAAGAGATAAATAATGAGTTTTTTACTCTTTCGAGACCCCCGTACAATATACGAGTCTACAGGCAATTCTCAACCTACTGCATATGAGCAGAAAAAATTAAAAGTAGTACCGAGATACTGTCAGTTCTCAAAAAAAATTCCATGAAAAAATTGTTTGAATGTATAGGTACCTACTACATATGTGCAATGTGTTTCGATCAGCAGTAACAGGGCGATCTCATCAGGACAGCAATAAAACCCTACACTACACAGAGTTGAAGGACTAAAAACAGACTACTATCGACCTGATCAAAAAATTTGTGTGATAAAACTTTTTTATCAGACCACACATTAACAACACGTAATTCGACCTGTGAAGATATGATAAGGAGACTCCCAGTAGGACAAAGCTGAAATGTGGATATTAGATAAGTAACTAAAACTGCTTTGTACATTGCGCCAATAGGCAGGAATGTTATTCCAGAATTCGATTCGATCAGATTTCTTGTTAGGCAATACTGTCCCTTCGACAGTCAGATTTGGCTGAGGCTACGTTGGGGCACTATGGAGTGAGATGTCTTCTTGGTGCGTTAAGTGGAACACATCGAGATCGATGTTTCATCTGGTTTCCGTCAGACATTCCCTACGAAAGTCTGGTGACCTCAAATAATCTATAGGAGAACTAAGACTTAGGCTGTCGGAACAAGAGGACTCATCACTATAGATCAGACTGTCGGTATGACAGCTGTACTAAGATCTCGCCTGGGGCTAGATTCTGATAAAATTAAAATGACAATGACATTGTGACTTTTCTTCGAAAATGCGATTCTTACGATTTAGCGTTAAAATGTGACTTATTTTCGGAAGGTCGCATCCTAAAACCCAGGGTGACATGACAAATGACTTTTTTTTTTCATGACAATTATTGCAGCCGAAATCACTTAGCTCTTGGCGTTGTGATTTTTGTCATATTCCAATACAAAAGTTACAAACGATACCGCCACTTAGTAAGTATAAAAATAGTAAACATATTGGGTCTAGGAAAAAGTCCGTGGCGTTTTCCCCGATAGATGGCGTTAATAACAAATAAGTCACGAACCACGAATCGCAATGACACCACTAAATGATTGTTTGACAGGTGACACTTCTAGCGTTACTTTGAGTGTAATCAAATTCGTTGGAAAGTTTTTTGTGTTTGAAAATGAAGAAAATTAACGAAAATTTGTAGCATATTTTGCAATATTATTACGATAAATGGAAGAACGCTGCGCAGGCTTGTGAAAAAATTTGTGCTGTGTAACGTTGAAGGTACTTTATCAAAATCTAATGCGCGGAAATGGTTCGCTCGCGTTCATTCTGCTAATTTTGATGAGAAAGATGAGTCATGCTCTGGTCGTCGATTCAGTCAAAAAGCTGATGAAATTCTTTGAAAAAATCCAGGAAATGTCGATATTGATATGGAGCTAAGCATTGACCACAAAACTGTTTTGAACCATTTACACAAATCTGAATACAAAAAGAAGCTTGATGTATGGGTTCCTCATGAGTTGAGCGGGAAAAACATGATGGACCGAATTAACATCTGCGATGCGCTGCTGAAACGTTTGATAAACGCCGATAAAAAATGGGTCACGTACGACAATCGGAAGTGTCAAAGATCATCCAGCTTTTTGACATTTTTTTTTTAAAGGTGGCTTCTCTCTTTAGTGCTGACCACTGACATGTACATGTATATAAATGAACTGATTGTTGAATCAAAAATGCATGAAAGCAAATGGCACCACTTTTATATTCCTGTCTGTGAGAGCATACTTTCCCACTGAACTGTAACGATTAGGAACGAGAAATTGTTTGTAAAAATCCTTAAAAAACACTTCTTTCGACTCTTAACTAAAATTTAACGATACAAATAGTCCCAAATACCTTTGTGGTAAATTCGGTAAATCCCACTGACATGCATATACGTATATTCCCAATAATTTAAATATAGCGGCAGTTTACGACAGTTGGTAGCATTGACAGTGAGAGCATACATTCTGAAATCAAAACTGGTGCCACATGAAACAGGAGATCAAGCAGTTCATTTATATATATGTCAGTGGTGCTGACGTTTAACTAAAAACATTTTTGTTTTTGAAAAACTTTCACAAAGTCAACAACTTTCTACGTTCAGCAAAATGTTACTACACGCAATTTACGAAATTAATTTTTCTAGGTTTACAAAGTGCTTGGTCAAGAATTCGGAAATGTGTGACCTGGCAATGGAACATTTTTATTTAATTCCTTCAGATGGAATTAGTATACTCTAGGCAACATATGGCTGCTGCATTGCAAAAGCTAGCCAATTCCACTGTTATAACTGATAATATTGATTAGAATTGGTCAATTGTTGTTGAAAAAAATGCACAAATATGTATTCGTCATCAAGCATTTGATTTTTCCCCTTGTTTTTAGTTTTCAAACTGGAACTATTTTTCCTTTAAAAGAACTCACTTTGTTCGTTTGCGTTTTACTTTTAACGCATTTTTTCCAATTTATGAACTTGGTTCACCCGCCATTATGCACACAAATTGTACATTTATGTATAACATAGACATTTGAAGAAATAAAGTAAAATATTATAGATCAATCGACCTTACTGAGGTTAAGTGATGAACATTTTACGTTTACACCCGACCAAACATATTGTGGCATCCGAGAATAAAAAAAAAAACGAAAACCTCGAAGAAAAAAAAAACACAAAAACTTAGTACGTCAACCAACAAAAACACCCTTGAAACCTTGATAAATTTAAAAACAATTTCTATAATTAACACAATTTTCAATGCATTTACAGCAATAAAACTAATAATAACTATTTAAATAATTTATGTATTTTTTTTTCTTACTCTAGCTAACCCTAACTTGATGGTAATTTATTCGTGACCACAAATGAAACAACAACATACAATTCAGCAATATAATCATGCCGCTAACAACAATTATCTTATTGTAGTAAGCATGCGGGCAGCATAGTAAACTGTCATCATTCAATCTTGTAGCGGTTATATAATTTGTGTTATAAAATCATGCAATTATTTTTCTTATAAATACTTAGATTATAGTGGTACTACATACATATGTACATATGTCCGAACAAAGATAGAAGCGATGAAACTTATTTTATACCCCGCTCTACGCTGTACATTCCACATGGAACAGATATTTTCATATATATTATCATATAATACCTCTATACATCACTCAATCCATATATACACCCGTCTAAATAACCATACCAGAAAAGTCTACCTTAAAAACAATTAGACAGGTCTATTTTGAGAATAAAAAAAATAGAACAAGAACAAGACTACAATAGACACGTTATAAGCTATACCAGCAGATAGCAGATAGAAAAAAATTAGTGCGCGTAATCTTAACTAAAGCAATAAGAGAGAAATCACTATCCGCGCGTTATCACATCCTCGTCAAGGCTAAAGTTAACGTCAATCTGGATTGCATTTGTAACGTTCTCACTATATCTAGCCAGACAATACTAATAACAAGCCAGCAAAAAACAAAATAAATAAAAAACAGATAGAAAAGAAAAAAATCTCGAAAAACTGAGTTTTTTTTTTTTTTTATTTTTCTAATTATAAGTGAAAACAAGCCTAATTTGAGGATTAGTTATTGCATAAGAATTATGTCACAAGACAATTATTAAAATCGATATAACGCTCTGCTTGCACACAAAAAATTATAATTTTACACTTGACCTAGACCACAGAAATTAGCATTTGTGGTAGGTCATGGTTGAGCAGCAACAATCGAGCAAGTGGTGTTTAATTGTTGTGTGATTTTCTTGTTTTTGTGCCAATTTCGGTAATTTCTATATATTCAGAAACGTGCATACATATTATATACAAAGGAGCGAGAAAAAAAAAGGAACAAAAAGAATTAACTAGGTATGTTGACTTGGCAAAAGCACACGCTACCAGTCTCACGTTCCCATTTATTCGATCTGATTTCGCGCGATTCTATGTATATTTTTTATTATTTTCGCCCAAAACAATTCTAAATTTAGTTAAGAGTGAAGGAATAAGAATGAACTGATCCCATTTTTATAAAAAAAAATATATAAATTAAATTTGTTTACTTTGTAAGAAGAAGAATAAGTTACAGCGTAAACAAAAAATTACGGTTTTTTTAAAATTATACCGCGACAAACAACAAGCGCAGAACAACTGGACTACTGAGAGCTAAAAAAAAAAAAACCTAGAAAAACACGTTGACAATCAATTCTTTGAGGAGATTTGTTTACACACATTTTTCTGGTAATTAAATTTAATTTCCTGCCATAAAATTGTGACGCGACTCAGTAAAATATGGAAAAAGTTTTTTCAATTTTAAATTCAAGTAAAAAGGAAAAAGTTTTCTAACAAATTTCGCGTTGACCCTCATCCATCAACTTTTCTTTATATTCGAGAAAAACAATTAATATCAAATGTGTACAGAAATTGGCTTTGTAATTTTGTGGGAATAATTTTTTAAATTAAATATTTTCAAATTTTTGGCTTTAAGTACGCTACAGATGTAGATTCACTCTCCTTTTATGGAGAAATGTGGCTGGAGATTTTATACTAAAATCTGTATCGGTATACCACCCAGAAAATTCAAGGGGAAGAAAGGAAGAATATTTTATAATAATAATAAATAAAAATAAAAACGTCTCCCAGTATTCTGGAAGAATATAAAAAAAAAATAAGCTTAGATTACTTCTGGCCTTATCACTAACTGTGTTTAGTCCAGCTGTAAGATCTAATCCACTTATTTTGACTGCCAGACAGAGCGTAGTTTCAGCAACCCATCATCATCTTCCGCACCAAAAGGAGTCTAGCGCTTTTGTTTGAAGAAGTCCTACTAAGCCTTCATCAAACGTCTCAGACTTTAGCAGATGAACGATAGACGAGGTATAATAAAAAAATTTTACCACGACTGTCCTATATTCATTAAGGATAATGGAAATGACTCTCTAGGACTAGAGCGATTCGACTATTATTTGATTTACTCTTGAGTCCGATATACAAACACCTAAACATTTCAGGCAAGTATTAGTTCTTCCACACCACTGGCTTTGGCTTTTATTAAGGTTAATTTTCGCGCCTTTTATATGCTCGTACTGTCCGAAAACAATGCTAGCAACCGGAAAAGCTTCACCTTTTGTCAGGAGAATAGGAAGGTCATCCGCATATGCCAACATAAGAGGACACACATTGGCATACCTGGCAATGGACAACCCTGTCTGATATCTCATCGATGAAATTAGATAGGAGCCTTGTCCTTGATGCTTAAAAAAAATCGCTGAATCTCTATACAGTTTTCCGACAATATCGAGCCACCTGGGCAAAGACCCAAGTACCTCGAGAGCAGTCAAGAGATACTCGTGTGGAATACGCCATCAAAAGCCTTTGGCTGGCCTAGTGAATAATTTTGTTAGAAAAGGTATAAAAATTTTATTTCGATTCGGAAGATAAGCTTAAGATAATCAGAACACCATTTTTCTGTATGAATAGTAGTTTCGGGCGGAGGAGTTATTCAAATCAAACTTTTGTCAGTTTTACATAAGATCACTGCAAATATTTTAGAATGTTAGGACTCCGTATGAGCTCTCATGTAGTAGTGAGGAAGTCTGTTTCATGGCTTGTGAAGTATTCTCGAGGGTTTTGTCCAATGTCTTTAAAGTAAAGGTTGCGTACTCTCAGTGAATACAATCTGCCACCAGTGTTCGTGTGCATAACGTCACTGTGCAAATCATTGAGCCATTACACATTAGAGTTTTTGATGCAGTATGCAAACTGGTTTTCTAGGCAAAAGATAAAAGAAGCAAAGAAATATCTCTCCAAAATGTAGAGATATTACTTTGCTTCTTTTACCTCTTCCCTAGAAAACCTGTTTACATACTGCATCAAGAATACTTATGTGGGCTGGCTCACTGGTTGTGTCTGAGTTATGCGAGTCTGTGCTGCATTGACATCACTCGGCCACACACATAAGCCTCCGTAGTACTTAACCTTTCATCATTTTGTAGAGTAAGTGTAAGAAGAAAGTAAGTTTAGTGCTGATGTTTGTGTCAGCATTTGGACCTTTAACGTCTAATTGCTTTCGTATTTTTTTTTGTTGCCCTTCATATATAAACGGGTCTGTAGTACGTCACGAAATTTTTTTTTGTTGTAACTTCATATATATTGAAAATCTTTAAAACAAGAATGAATGAAAAGCAGATTGCTCTCATTTTAGAAGGTGATGCGCCATATGTGGACTTATCAGATAATTCCGGTGATCAAGACTTCATTCTGAATGAAAACTCCCAATATCTGCACCAACTGCCAGAAAATATTTCTGGGCAATGTTCAGATTAGTTTGATTCCGAGGACGATATTCCACTTGCTGTTTATTTTGCAAAAAGGAAAAAAATTACGAGTTCCAAATGGAGAGCGAAGAATATGGATATCATGTTCCGCAAGATTTTCAGCAAGAGTTTGATGAATCAATAAGCTTTAGACCAGTTGGATATTACAAGAAATTTTTTTGGAAATACCATGATTGAGAATACGGTACACCTAGCAAACCTTTATTCAATGCAAATAACTGGTCGTTCAATAAACACATGATTTGAGGAAATGGAGACATTCATCAGAATAAATTTATTAATGGGCATTATATAAGTTCCCAGCTACAGATTATATTGGGCTGAATTAACAAATATTCCCAATATTTCCTCAACAATGAGCCAAAATTGATTCGAATTAATCATTTAAACGACAATAGCCAGATGAAAGTTCGTAATCAGCCAGGATACGATAAACTGTACAAAATTAGACCATATATTGATTTACTCCGACATAATATGTTAACAACTAAAGCTGAAGAATACAATGTCATTGACGAAATGATTGTCCCATTCAAGGACAGAACTAACCTTAAATAATACATCAAAAATAAGCCACATAAGTGGGGTACAAAAATTATCGCTCAAACTGGAAAAAGTGGGATTATCTACGATTTTAAGGTATATTTAGGCACGGATACAAATACACAAAAAAGTGAGCTTGGTATTAGTGGTGATATCGTGGTTCGCCTTGTAGAACATCTTCCGAAAAATTTTAACTATAAAATATGTTCTGATAATTGGTTTTTGCAGGAAATTGGTACCGTTCGAGTCAACCGTCTTCAAGGATGTACTTTTCGAATTGATGCTGCAATGAAATCTGAAGGCCGTGGTTTAGAACAGAGTCGCAAACTAACATTTGTGCCGTTAAGTGTTGCTTCAATTTACATAGGTAAAGACCTGCTTGAAAATGTCGACAGATGGTCCACAAAAGAAAAGAAATATGTGTCAATACCTTGTACTGGTGTTGTTTAGGAATGGATGGAGTAGATTTGCATGACATGCTCTCGTGGAATTATATCAGATTCTCGAAAGGCTTATATCCGGCTTTTTTACCATCTTCAGAATATGGTTGTGATTAACGCTTGGCTGCTATATATATATATATATAAAAGTGATGCAGCACGTACCTTAATATTAGCAGAAACAGTTAAAACTTCAAAAAGGGGTAGGCCTTCTAATAGTCCAACTCGAATTCGCCCAGATTAGTTGCACCTCCAATTGGAGATGCACGGCATGATTGCGTTGGACATTGGCCACAACCACTTGACGCAAAAATACGTTGCAAAATGTGCATTATGTATTACATGTACCAAATGTAAGGGTAGGATTGTGCTTAACTATAAAAAGATTTTTTTTTTATAACTATCATAATAAAGATAATTGAAAACCAAATTTTTTACTTTTATATCACAACATTTACCACTACAACCCAATGGTGCCATATCGAGCCACTTTTTAAAAATCCATACTATAACTACAGTGAAAACTCTCTATAACGAAAAACTCTCTATAAAGTGAACATTAGTTGAACTCGGTTGGTTCGCCTACGGATCAATATATTAATTCACTCTCTGTAACGAAGTGCTCACTCTCTATAGCGAAAAATCCGCAAAACAATGTTTGTGATATGTCCACAAAGCCACCGATATTTTCGGAAGTAAGTATACCTAAAATTCCAGGTATGTCAGTTTTGTGAACTTCTTCTTTTATTTATTATGATTATGCCATTATTGACCACTGACAGATTCGGCGCGTGGGGGATGACTTACATTACAAATCCGCTTATCGTTTTCAACCAATGGAAACGATTTGCTGTCCTGCTGCTGCCGTGTCAATGTAATTCAGACCTTAGGTACCACCGAATCAATCAGCGGTACTCTGATGTCTGATACCTGCTTATTGTGATTTGGTTTGTCCATACACAAGGTATATAGAAGACAAGGTATTCCCATTACGAACCACGTTCCGACATTTGTGTCCGAACGTATAGGAAAGTACAGTACAGAAAACACAATATAATCTCTCATCTCTCTGTCTTTTCAATAGAAATGTATATACGTTATAGGACGAAACACGTCACAGTTGTAGTACAACATTTTTAATGAGAATACCTTATCTTCTATATACCTTGGTCCATACATACATATTTTGTTACAATTTTTTACGCATTCTTTATAACGAAAACTCCCTATAACGAAAGAAATCGTTGGTCCCTTGGGTTTTGATATAGAGAGTTTTCATTGTATTTTAAAGTAATTGTCATCACTTTTTTCATATTGGTAATTATTTCAACTGATTTACATAGAGAAAAAAAAATTTTAGTGATTCACAAACATTCGCGGGAATTAAAGGGTTAAGTGCCGTTTTCTGTCAGCAAATATACATATCCAGGAAAATGTATATTCTACATATATGGTCTATATTTATTTATAATATCTTACAATTAAATAAAACATTTTTTATGCAATAATTGATTCATATTGTGCTTACATTAAATGTATAAATTTTGTAGGTTTATTATCAAATTTAAATTAATCTGTTCGGTATTTATAATATCTATTCTGTCGAATCGATGAAAATTTTTATTTATACATTTATTTTTGATATATAATTAGAAATATTAAATATGCATAAACACAAATTTTATTTTTAATAAACATCTGCTGAAAAATTTTTCCTAATAAGATGACTAATTTCAATTGATTTTCCTTTTTTTTTTTTTTTAATTAATATATTTAAAATGTAATTAATATCAGAAAAATAGTAGGTACTTACCCTTCCTAGAATGAAAGAAAAATTAATAAAAATAAAATACAATTATAATGCTTCAAATTCTACATATATATATATATATATGACCCGGGCGGCTTGTGATAATTAATCAGTAATTATATTATAATTAACAAACTTTCTTAACTTTCTTCTTATTATAATTAGCAAACTTTCTATCAACACATCTCCGAAAAATATTTTGATGAAATTAAGTTATGAAGAATATTCAAAAATAATTCACTTAATAAAATAATACAAATATTTTGGCAAATGTTGTTGTTTTGACACAAATGTCTACAAATCTTGTATATTTTGCAAGCAAACAACCGTGAAAATTTCCTCTTAAAATGTGTTTAGGTATTTGACTTTAATATAAATGTTTGCAAGTTAAATCATTGTCAAGAGATGATTTTAATAAGTTTATTAAAACTAACGAACTAATTAATGCACAGGTATTTTAGACGAGTAAAAAATGTAGATACTACATAATATGAGAACTGGCAACAATACGATCTATCTAACGGTTATTGTCAAACTTGAAGAGCTGTGCATTTTTTTTTTACTATTCGTCAGGTGATAAAAATATTCATTTAAAATGAATTGGAATTTCCATTTCAAACACGAAAATTATTTTTTTGGAACCCTGTAAAGCATTTAGCCAAAACCTAACCGGAATTATAACTATGATTTTCCACTTTGCTAAACTATAATAGGATGAATTTTCGTTGGAAACATTTTACTGAACGTCTTTTTACATTATAGCTGTGTTCTTTTGTGTTCGCAGAACAGGACAGAATAAAAGATACACAAAACCACGCCTCATATATTTTCATAGGAAATTTATAAATGAAGCGAACAGTACAAATAGTTCGCTTCAATCGACAGAACAATTTGTTCTGTCCGGTATATGGGAGTTCTAGAACAAGGTACACAAAAGAAAACAGCTATTATGTATGTCTATCGAAGTAAAAAATTTAAACTAATACAGCAGAGTTCCACAGGCCTAGAGCACATTGTTGTTGGTGAAACTTTGTACGTGTTAATGCTAATAGGAACCTATCGATGTATATTATTCATGGAAAATAAAAGAATTAAAGTGTGAATTGTATTAGTATTAACTGAACGAAGTAGAAAACTTGATTAGATTGGGTAATGCTTGAAATTTATTTTCAATGATTCCGATTATAATTAATCAATATGACAAGGACGTCGACATTTTGAATGACCTTGCAATAATGACACAAAAGAAGAAGCGTTACATGAAGAAGAGTGGAACAGTAAAGAAAGATCCTCTAACATAAATACTTTAAAGCTCATAAATATTGTAAACATAAATCCAGATTTTAAAGGTGCAGTTAGAATAAAGTAAAAACGCAAGTCCCAAATATTACAGAAAATTAACGTAAAAAAACCAAACAAATTATTGAAAGAGTCTTCAATGTTTTGGTATTTCACAATTTGTGTGGACTTTTGTTTTGTCTCACAGATGGAAATAATAAAAAATAAATCCAGATTATAAATTTTTATAATGAACAAAAAAGGTAATACACTTTCCGAAGGATGAGACGTAAGCCAATAGTAAATTTTCTCACGATTTTTAATATGATAACTTTGAACAACTGAAGTTTAACACGAATTAGGCGAAATGTTTACCTTACGCGAGACTTTTGATGTCTCACAAATTTTTTGCTCTAATACATTAAATTTTTTTACAATTCTAAATTAATTAAATTAAGCATTTAATTTAAATTAATTTTTTGTCCTGTTAACTTTTTTCTTAATTCCCTCCATGTACTCGATGAAGTCTACCTGTGTAGAACATTTTTGAGAATTTTTTGCAATTTTCTATTTTATAAAAAATATTCTGTAGATTGATTTAAATTAGAATGGTTATGTTGAAGGAGATGATAGATGTCGATGAGAAACAAGAAAGATTTTTCAAGATGCAGATCTATTTTAACCCCCTGGGGCCGAATTCTGTAATATGGAGAGTTGGGAAGTTTTGAAGATTAGAATTTTCGTTTTTCCGATTAAAGCAGCCCTAACTCTCCATTTGTAATGCTCTAACATACTTGGGGAGCTAAGGAAAACGTAAGAAGTGTGAAAAAGTGCGAGTCGCCAGAGACGATAAAGGGTATAACTTTTTGGGGTGAGAGTTAGGCTTTCTTTATACTCTAGGTACATAGGTCTACTACCTCTCAACGTCGAGATAAATTGAAAAAAAAAAAAGTCTTTGATAAGGGTAGTTTTTGAAGTGTAGGAGGATCGGTTTTCCGGGATTTATGTTGGTATAATGGGAGCTCGTGGCGAATAAAAATGAATAAAATAAAAATGGGAGCAGATTAACGGAAATTAAAAAAAAAATCAGGAGTTGTATTAACTCGCAGAGGTTATAGCTGATCTGTAATACCAATAAAAAAAAACTGATAAATTACTTAGGTAAGTAGGTACGCAAGGGTGTTCTAGGCTATATTATAACTCGATTAACAGTAATTTGCATATTTCAAGGGCATTAGCGGTTAACGTTTTTGTCGCAATATTGACGGGCGCCTAACTCTGTGTGGAAGGATCGTAGACCATTAGGGTTTTTTTTTTCCGATGGAAAATTTTTGGGACAGAGAGTTTTCTGGGGTGGGAAGTAATACCACCCCCTTAGGGAGCGGTCCAAATTACTTCATGTTTGGTATCAAATCAAAAAGAGACGAGAGGGTAATCGAGTGGTGTAGTTTGATTTCATAACTAATTTCTTACCCCCGTAAAACGACTTTTTTGCACTTGCGTCATATACAACCCAGTTCCTATATTTTGTATATATATAATCTTCTGCTAATTCTTTCACATCCATTAGTAGGTACTCTGTTGTGAACATATTTCTCATGGGAAGTGCATTTCCACGACTTATCAGTACTTCACAGAGTTGAAAATATATCCATTTTTCGTACCAAATTGCGGTAATTTTTCCATCTTTGAATGGACTAATTCACTTATTTTGCAGTTATCTCCAAAATCATTTAACTGACTCAAAAATTAATTACATATCCAATAATTGGGGGACAAAATGTAGATGCGATTTCATCCTACATACATGCTTTAACGTGTATTCTTAAAATTTTTATAGCATCTTTTCTGTACTGGAAGACGACCAAATTGACCATTTTCGTGTGATGTAAAATTTTCAGTGTATGCTTTGAGACACCAAAATCCATGTTTCTCTATGATTATTCCATGGATTTCCATAATTTTTATTTTTATTTTCATAATTTCATAATTTAATTTGAAAATTCCTAGGTACCTACCTAGGACCTTCACAAATGAACAACAAAAACAGAGAATACTGTCAGTTGAGAACTCGTCATCCTACTTCTACACAACTAAAACAGTCGAGATTTTTGTCGAGTGGAATAGAGAGCTTGTAATTCGCACAAAAAACAAATCCTTGAGTGATAGAATTCCCACTGAAGGGTTTAATGTGAAAGTGTCATCTCCCCAACTCCACAACTCTCCGTGTTACATAATCCGGCCTCTGGGAGAAATACGGGCTTGAAAAAAGTCTTTATTCAATACTGAGTGCATCAATAATATTTTCTCGGGTTTTCAAAACATTTAAAATTAATTAATTTTTTTTTTTAATCAATATAATGATAGCGTCTGACTAATTTATTCAGAACCTTAAGTACAAAATTTAAATCGCAAGGTTTTCTTTTCGTTCAAACAAAATAGAACAACATCCAAAGTGAATTCTTTTCATAATTGAAAAAAAAACCCAATGAAATATCTGTGTCTTCTCGTGGAATTGAAGGTAAGGATCATTATAGAAATTACAAAAAGCGAGCTTCAAAAAAATCTTACGTAGTGGAGAGGATTCTTATCACAATATAGAAAATCTCGATTCAGATAATCCTGGATTGTAGTATGACTACAGTAAGCTCATAATGCAACAGGCTGGATTTACACAAAGACTCGCATCATCTTCAGTCGAGAAGAATCAATTGGTCTACAAAATGATAGACTATCCGACAGTAGTTCGTCAAGGAAGCATATTTTAATCACTTCTATTCCTGGTAATCATTGGCCATGCCCTTATGTTTACGTAACGTGAAAAATCATTCAATTTAAAGCATTCCGATTGAGAGTTTTTTCTATTTCTATGTGTTGTCTACGCTGAAATTTTTAAAAATTGTGAAGTAACCGAATCTCTAACGAAAGATCTAAAACATTTACAGCTGACCGGCAAAAAATTTTTTTTCGAAATAACTAGATTTGGTAAGATCTTAAGGCTGAAAATTATGCATTTCCCACCCCAACAAGACAAAAATATAAATTTTGAAAAGAAATTTGAGAAAAAGATCCTTCACATTGTAATTTCATATTGAGGCGTCTCGGAACCCTGTCTTTAAGGCTTCAAATATGGGCTCTATTGTCAAAACCATTAAAAAAAATAATTTTTTTTATAACATATATAAAAACAAAAGAAAATATATATATATAGTTACACATTGTATTTTACTTGAATACTTTTGCTCCAAGTTTGTGCAATTTTCTAGTTTTAACCAATTAAAATTTAAACAAAGATACTTCATTGAACTATATGTAAATGGTAAAGAATACCGGATCAATATGGCTACTTTCTGGCATACCAGGAACCTTAAATACGAGAAGAAATAAAGAAGGAACTGAACCATAGGTTTTGGTATGTACTCATCGGTAATAGTTTACACGGTCTAACTATATCATAATAAATGACTTTGTAAGGAGTTCTCCAAAAACATTAACCATTCAAGTTTCTACTTATTCCTGATAAGGACTACTTAACATAGCGACTAGTAGAAAATTCCTTTCATTGGAAGAAGTCTATAATTAAAGCGGGAACTATACATGAAGAGGACTATTTAAATATATAAAATGCAATGCTTTACTTTCTTGAAAAAATGCAAATGATGTTGACAAAAATCTCAATTTTCGTTCATTTTAATATATTTTTATTTTACACCAAGAAACAACCCATCCTCCCATCATCCAGAGGTTTGAAGTTATTTTTAGCAAATTTACTATACTCTTTCCCCGACATGATTTTGTGTGTCCCCTACAAAACTTTATATTATTTCATCTTATGAAAAAAAAAACTTGCTCTCATCAGTCCCACAAAATTTGACTCGTTTATCCAAAAGATCTCACGTGAAAGTCACTTTCAAATCGTTTAGCTTTAAAAAGAGTAAAAAAAAAGTACTTTCTACAATTTTCCTTATTCTTGAAGTTTTTCTTCGTTTTATTGAAAAATATTCATCGTGTTGCACAACACTATGTATGGACTGCCATCGTGAAATTTACCTCATGATGATGATGATAGATTGCGACGACATTTTTAAATAAATAATTTCGACATCAGGGAGGAAATTGCTAGAAAGGAGAAAATATGTACGAGAAGAAAAAAAAGTGAAAATTTCTTTCATTTTCCGTTCAGGTTAGTGAACCAATAAGGAACCATTGTTAATGTAGGAACTTTGCTTATGAATTTCATTTTCTATCTCCTTTTCTATGAATAGGAATATAGGAAAAGGGTTATTTTGAATACGAGGTATACAATCAAATTAAATGGCCATGTAAACTTTGTAGAATTTGCTGGTCTTCTACATTCTATTAAATCAAAGCTGATACCAAGAACCCAACTATCAGCATAGAAAATTTCTTACAAAAATTATCTTTAAAAGAACAGCAGCTCTTTCTTAATATATATATTAAAGGAAAGGGTTCAATTGAAATGAAGTCATCATCTGCTTAAGATTATTACAGTTAAAGATAAAAAGAAAATATTTTTTTTTTCACTTACCTTATGGCATAATTTACGCAAACGACACTTTGTGGCTTTTGTTTGTCGTAAACAATTGTAGCTTGGGTTACAATCCAACAGTAGCCACCACGTTTTCCCAGAAACCGATACCGGCATGTTTCACCTTGTCCTTTGCTTAAAACTGAAAAGAAATAAAATAAAAATATTAATGAAAATATGAGACATAATGCTTCAATTTAATAAGAGAGTGAAAGAGAGAGAAGTGGTGTCTAGAAATTATAAAATAAATACTTGACTTTAAAGAAATTTAAATTTATTCTGATGCGTGCGAGGGGTATGTTGCCATGCGTTTATTTCAAATTTCAATATTTATAGAATGGTTTGTCCTAGAAATTTGTGTTACGTTTAATGTAAAGTGCTACAACAATAACAAACCTTTATTAGGTTTGACTATCTCACAAAGTAGTGTATCTCGATTCCCGATAAGTTTCCGTTTTACACAAGCAGAAACTCTCTGACTAATGCATAGTGGGCAAAAAGCGCTAAATCTTCTTAGTTAGTAAGAAAGTTATGTCGTTTTGTTAAGAAAATTTCATTTTCTTATATTTAAGCTTATACTTCAGATTAGTCAAGGAAATATTGTCCACTATTTTCTACCTGACCTTCCTGCATCTGTCAATAAGCTCATTTATGTTGCTTGTAAAAATAGTCCTGTTTTTAGACGCCAGGAAATCTACTATTGCCCTCTAAAATGATTTTTTTTTTTTTTTTAAGTTTGCATCAAGAGGAACAAGTGGTAGTGAGATGGAGCCAGCGCAGATGAGTATGGTGTAAGTGATAAAACTTCATATCCAAGAGTCTGGAGATTCTCCTTCGTCCTTAAAGCCTCATAAGGCCTTGCATTGTCATGTTGGAAAACAATCACTTTTCGGTTATATACAGTGCCGGACGAAGTTCGCATATTTTTGTATCCAGCCGGGTTATCATGGAAATACGAGGAGTTCAATAGCACTATTTGTAGACAAATCCAAGCTTGTTCGAGTAGTCCTCAAACGTTATATCCAAAGCAGGCATATTCTGCGGGCAGCCTTATATGGAAATCGCCATATATCTTAAAAGTAATGTCAGACAGAGCTGAAAGTATCCGGATAATTTACTACCCAGATTATCCGAGATAATTAGGACCCGATTCCTCCAATCCGAGTATCCGGATCTCGTTTTTTTTTTTTTAAATTTGACTTTTAATTTGGGAGATGAGATATCATGTTGCTTTTTTTTTATATATATATATAATTTAAATCTATTCCCTATTCCACCGACTTTGCTGTTCTCTATATTCTCATCTCAGTGACAGAAACAAAGAAATGCTGCAGCCACTTTTTCAGATGTGCCATAGTCGTTTCCAAAATGTATGTGGAAAAATCGTATAAATTTGTGTATATAAATTTTTTGTTTTATTATTAATAAAAATGTGAAAATATAGGGGAAGGTGGGTAGATATGCACCACTTTTTTTCGAGAAGACATTTCAGCTGTAATATACCTCCGCCGATAAGATGAAATGCATGAAATTGAAGCCTATTCTTTTAAATTTGTATTGACATAAACAAAATTTAGTCTTAATGAGCGTATTCTAAGTTATTGACAGAAATGCAAAACAAGTGCTTTGGTTCATTTCTTCCCACATGTGTGGTGAAATGAACCAAGAAGGGGGATATATGAGCCAAGTGCAAATTTTAATAGAAAAATAACAAATGAGTTAAAGTTAAAATAAAATAAATAACAAAACATAACAATTCAGTTAATGAAATAAAAAGGAAAATAGGAACGTTTGTAAAATAAATTTCCAAATTTCATACATTTTTTATGCCTGTCGACGGTAACCACCCCAAAAGTATGAGAAAAAACAAGTTAGAAATTTCAGAAATCAATAAACATTAAAAAATAATTGCATTGTAAATTACTAGAATTAATTAAGAGCAGATTTATCAGAATGCCTAAATTGGCCGCGATCAATGATACCCGCTGGATTGCCAGTCGATGAAAATGACATTATTATGAAAAAATCATCTGATATCAAACGCCCAAAGCAATCAGATAAATTAGAGAATGATTGTTCTCTCTTTCCTGCGAGGGAATATAGGAACTGTTGGAATTGTCCACATAACCCCAGTCTAGATGATATATGCATGCACATCCCTCTGACATCCCTTTCCATTTTTAACTATGTTAAGTAAAAAAAATCAAACTAACAAAAATTCTCATAAAATATTCATGGACTCCAACAGTAGCAAGAATTTATTTAATTCTTTTTTCCTCCCCCATCCTGAGATCAAGACGAACATTGTTGTTTCAATTTCTCTCTAATTAGCATACACCCGAGGTACATACATACATACATATACCTGTTAACAATTTCAACTTCATTCTTCTCGTATACTTCATTTTCTTGAGATGTCATTGCCTTGCTATTTTAACTAACTTTTTCCCGTCGAAATGCAGTTAATAATATTGCGGCCATCTGTGGCACTCTTCTAAGATGAACGTTCCTCGAGAAGGTTTTATGTTATCAACTTATAGTAAGTAATTCAACGATATTGCACTTGTTCATGCAGCCAAGAGTATGGGGGGGTGGCGTAAGAAACCAGTAAAGAAATTCTGTGGCGGTACAAGGATGTCACACACACACACACACACACCTTTTTTCTGCCAAATCAAATCGATAGAAATCTTGTTAACATCTTCACCATCTCATTGCTGGCAAGAATGTTAAAACAAGTCACAAGTTTTTCGTAACATTCTAAATATAACTTGATGGGTCGTCCGTCCGTTCGTCCGTCCACCCGCAATATAAAAGACGGAACACTATACGTACGACACTACATGTCTCTCGTATACCTACATACAGTTGGCAAGAAATTTACAAAGTTAACGAAGAAGGAAGGATTTTATAGAAAAGAAAAAAAAAGCGAACAAGTGGAAAAAGCTAAGTAAAACGGTTGTAAAGGAAAAAACTTAACGTCAGCTTCTTTCTTAAGTTTTCCAGCTCTATTTGTTGCTAACACCTTTAATTGCAGCTTGCAAGGATTAAGGCTTCAAAAGTATTTTCCACCCCCAACACTTTTTTTGATTGTTTAACTTTTGTGAAGTGATTTGCCAGAACTTTTTAGTGTCCGGTGAGGAAAATCCGTTTTTATGAGTTTCACAGGGATGAAGGGAAAAAACAAGTAAATACCCGCAACTTTTCAAATTTGTTAGTTTCCTTTTTTTTTTTTCATTGAGTCAGATTTTTGTTGTTTGTAGTACATACAGAATCATTTTTATTTGGTAAGAGCATGAAATAAATAAATAATTGGCAATTTTCAAAATTGTTCTCCTCTCTGAACTGTTTCAGCAAGCAATCACAACAACTACGTTAAATTCTTCTTAAGTCATTCTGGTTTTGACAGAATCTGGGGAAGATCTACAATTGGAGTGATCTGCTGAGAAGCACTGTTAACCGTTTTCTAAAGATTGTACCCACCTATAGCACTTCATGGGAAAATAATTCACAATTTCATTATACTCGTAATATGCGCTTCCCCTTTTTTATTACTTTTTTTTTTAACGACTTTTCTCAAAAATTTTTCTTTGGAATTTTTATAAACTTTTGGTAGAAGTCCACTTTTAGGGTTTTTAGAGTAACAACGACCCTATTACTAAGACTTCGCTGTCCGTCCGTCACCAGGAGGGTGATTCTATTTAGGCATGAATTTTGACATATTTTGTCGTACTTTTTCTTTTAACACAGTTCATTTTGTGTCTTCACTATAATCTACCACAAAATGAACTATAATGAATTTCCGGTGAACAAACGTCAAAAAACACGACTAAATGTACGACAAATTCGTCAACTGCTCCCAGAGGTTTTGACAATTTTACACTGTGGAAAATGGAAATTCTACACCTAATTAGAGCATTACAAGTGCTTAAATTCGAAATATTATTTTCAGTTCATTCTACGTCATGCAAGGGTTGCTGACCTGAAAAAAAAAACACGAAAAATCAGTATCATTGGGGCGTATATTTTGACATTCAAGTACGACAAAAGATCAGAATCACCCTTCTGGTTGTATCTCATGAACCGTTATGGTAGACAGTTGAAATCTTCACAGACTATGTATTTCTATTGCCGCTATAACAGCAAATAATAAAAATAAAATTAAATTAAACGGGGCCCCCATACAAGAAACGTGATTTTTTCGGTGTTTTTTTCCTCGTTTTATTCTCACTCATTATTATTATCATAAGTAGCATTTTTTTTTTAATGACAGCATTATTTTGTCGCCTACTCTCATTTAAAAAAATAAATAAAAAGTAAATAGTGTTAGATTTTGTACGATGGTACGGAACCCTTCGTGCACGAGTCCGACTCGCACTTGGCGGTTATTTTTTTTTTTACGAATTTTCTCAAACATCTTATGTGACCGATAACAATTTTTTCTTAAGAATCTAATCGCATTTTGTGATTTTACCAAAAATTATCCAAAAAAATCTGGGGAAAAATTTTAAATACGAAGACTGTTCGATAAATCCATGTAAAATCAAGAACTGCCGCCTCTAGTTACCTACAATGATAAAGCAATTCTGAGTTTCCGACATCTCTTGTAGCAGCGTACACCTAGTTGCAGGTCGGTTGAATAAATTTCATTTCCATATTTGTTCTAGTTGGAAATTTAATCTAGGGAGAAGTTCAAATAAATTGTTTTAGAATGGCACCGACAAGAGATACACAGAAAAGAATGTGCATAATATTCACGTGTGGCAGAAGACACTAAACAACACTTAATTGAAATCCGCACAACTGTTGTACAACAAGCCCACACACTAGACAATTTATCACAGCCGTAACCCCCGGAATTATGTACTAGCCATTAACAAAGTCGAAAAAAAGAGAGCAGCGAGCCGGTCAGCAGGCGACATCCACAGTCTTCTTGCCTTGTCTGCAGGAGTTTTTCATATAAAAGTTGCTTGTATTTTGTTCAAACGCTATAATTTCCATAAATTTGTTCTACATGCTATTTTTTATAAACTAAGTATTACGAAGAAAACATATTTGGCTGCAATTTGTTTTAACTTCATTTTGCTGTAAGAGCGACAGTTTTGGGCTTTAGGACATGTTTAAAATGAATTTTTAGTTTTTCCTCCATGACGAGTATACAAAAAGCAGTGAGAGTGAGCTCTTACTGCATGCTGGCTGTACCCGGCAAGTTAAGGGCATTTAATGTGTCGTGCCTTCGGCGACTTCATGGCTTGTATTATATTCCGAGGGCTACATCACAGCACAACCTACAGGTTGGTAATTGGCTTTCTATTTGCGCAACCAACCATCCAACAGAGCTTGCGACTTCCCCCGCAACCATATACAACATGAACACACACGATACAACGATTGTACGACGACATTTGTCGATACAATCGTTGGAGCAATCGCTGTATACAATTACGACGAGCGACGACAAGCGAAAACGAAATTCCGCTGTCAAACTTCTAAAGGCACAGCGTCTTAAGGCCAAAACACAATGTGAGCGACACGAGAAAAACGCCGTAAAATACGCTGTCAATTTGGTTCTAATAACATGGCAGTGTATGGTATAAAATACAATGCTGACGACTCGTTCGATGTTGTCGTCGAACTTAAATGAAAATTGAAATTTGTCGCACGTTTAGGGTGCGTTTGGCAAAATTATAATTTTGGGTTGCGTTCATTGGTTGAATAAAATATGGAAGAAAAGTTTATTGAGGTGGTAAAATGTCACCATGTTATACGAAAAAAAAAACACATCCGCATAGAAACCCAATTCCGGCTGAATTTTATATAGTTCTTGGGCACACCTCTGCTTCTATGTGAGTTCTGTTTTTATCTTCATTAGCCAAAACGGCCACACATGCATCATTAATATTCTTTTTTAATTTATTCGTTGAAATTTGTTCTATTTTTAATTTACAACACAAATAACAGAATAAATTTAATTGGAGATTGACAGCTCTTGTCGCTCCCATTGTATTTTCACGGACGTTTTGTACGGCGTTTTTTACGGCGTTTTTATCGTGTCGCTCACATTGTGTTTTAGCCTTTATGCGAATGCACCAAATTACGACGTGCGACGAAGTTTTCTTCGGGATTGATCAGTTTCTAATTTTGCCGTGGTCACTGCAGTACTACCAACAAAATCAATCGAATGAAATTGTTTTAACATTCAGTTTTATCTTTTTGAGGTTGTAGCACGCAGCGGTAAATTTCAAAGGAGGATTTCGAGGAAGTGCGAAATCATAAAATAATTTATGATTTGCAAGACAGGCAGTATAGACAAGTGGACAAAAAAGACGTGATTTGGATTGATATTGCGAGGCGCTTAAATACAAATGGTAAAGTTGTGATATTTTGCATTTAGTTTAATTCTCCTTTTAAAAAAACGCTCAAAACAAATAACAAATGACCTGTCAGTATCTTCTTCTTTCACAATCGTTGCCACCGCCTGTCGTTGCAATTGTGTTCCCAATTTTTCGTCTGCCTGTTTCGACCGCGAATTTTCCGCTGTCGTCTATCGCTTTATCGTCGCAATTGTGTTTAGGCCTTTAGTCTGTTGTGGGCAATTGTTTAAGTCGAACTGGTATTGTGATTTGTGAAGAATGGATGAAACATTAGTTTTAGATAAAATGGAGCATGGAACCATAGCGAAGCTGCATATAAACAATATTTAGAACAAATAACGTTGAACGTTCTGAAAGGCCTGTTGAGGTCACATCTGTAGGGACTGTGGAAAAAATCCATGATGGGTTGATGAAGGACAGAAGATTGAAAAGTGTGAAATTCCTAAGAAAGAAGACATGATTGAGTGCGCATTTACATTTACAAATTAGTAAAATGTCTGAAAGATGGATGCCGTGTTTGCTCATAATTGATCATCAAAAGCGTGAACGAATAAAACAATGTGTGTTAGAACGGTTTTGGCCTGTTTCAACGAAATCGGGAGAAATTTTTGCGCCGTTTCATAACAGTTAATCAACAATACCATCCCGAGAGCAAGGAATAGCCAAAACAGTGGATTGGAGTCGTAGAACGTGCTCCAAAGATGGTGAAAACCGTTCCATCAGGGGGAAAGGTGCTGGCCACACAATCTTCTGGTGGGGCTCTCAGGGCATAATTTTAATTGATTTTCTGGAGAATGATAAAACGATAATTTGGAAATATTGCACATCATTTCTGGGCCGTTTAACTTAAAAAAATATTCCTTTCAAAATCATTGAAAATATTATGATGACTATTCTTTGAGATTCTGAAAGTTTCGAAATTCGCTCAACTATCTTGCAAGAACCAGGCGATATACCTAACTTGATATTCGTAGGGCCACAATATATATGTGAATACGTTTTTAGGCTTTTTAGTGTATTCGAAATTTGAGAAAAACATTTCATTTTATCAAAATTGCAGGCTAGTTGAATGACCGGTAATCGATGCTATCCAAATTATTGCATTTGCATACCATTGCATTCTATTGCACTTGCTTTGACGGATTCATATAGGGTTAACTGAGTAATCACAGTCAGTTCCCTTGAGTCCTTCTTCATTTCTGCGACAAGATTGTTAAAAGTAGCAAAAGACTATCTGCAGTCAGCAATCAGACAGCTAACCATCGATTTATTTCTTGATTAAAAAACAGTTTTTTAGTTTTATCAATTGAATTTCCAGTAAACTTAATTAAATAAGAAGAACCAAAATTCTGGAATGATATCTACGATAACCGGAAGGAATCATTGATAGCTCCCCAGTTGTCGAGTGGTAAGAACGCTAATCTAAAGTCCAAGAAATATTTTAAATACACCGAGGATTGCATTTTCTAGTTAATTTTTCAAAAACAGTTGGCTGAGAACAAGAAGAATGACGCGGTCGACAAGAAGAAGAGAAGAAGTAAGGCCATTTTGACGTATTTGATTGTGAGCTCAGGATCCTATCAATTATTTTCATAATTCCTATTGGTTTATTCGCCATAAGCAGAGCTAGGCAATACTTAAGTGAAAAAGGAATTTATTACTTAAAGTACATTTTCGTTACTTAAGACTTATTACTCAATACTTTTGAAATGCCCTACTTAGTACTTGAACATAAGTACTTGCATTTCATAGCGAAGCAAACACAATCTCTTGCGCACCTCCGTTTTTGTTGAGTTTAAAAACACGCAAGGAACTTTCAAAACGTGTCACGCACCACCGCGTCAAAGCAAACAGAACTCCCAACAAGCTAATAAAATACAAACAAGACTGGGCAAGTAGAACAAAAACCAGTAACGCCGCGCTCAAACATAAAATCGATGATGACTCTCGACCTGATGACATAACCAAGGGTAAGCTAGCAATGCCTCGCTTCAATATAAAATCAACTCAACTGATGTAGGGAACGCCACAATTTTTTTTTAGAAATTTACTGGAATTTTTTTTCTGTCGAATTTTTATGGCTTATTATATATATATATTATATAACGGGTGTTTGATCTTCTATCAGTTTTTATGAGCGTAGAATTCATTTCTTCTTTGAAATTTTCACAGAAAAGTTTCGGCAGGATTTTATTCACTTTGGCGACCAACTGGAATTATTTTCAGATACAATACTTTTATGTGGTGCGTTGTCGGCCTCCAATAATACATACAAATTCTAAAAAGAAAACCTTGTATTATTAAAAGCAATATTTTTGAAATAATTAATACAATGTTTAATATTTTTCAAATGAATTCCGATGATGTTAGAAAATGAGAAGTGAAAGTTTTAAAAACTATTGTAATCACTGGTTTTCAAATGGTATTTATTTAATTAACTACTCTCTATAAATCTCATTATATTACTGCCAACGTACAAAGATTCTAAAAAAGTACTTCAAAAAGTACTCATACATACAGTACTTGTACTTACGCTCAAGTATTCAGGCCTTCGGTACTTGTACTTAAGTACTTTTTCTTTGGTACTTGTCCAGCTCCGGCCATAAGTATTCCTTTCACCATTGGTAAATAAAGTTTGATTGATAATCGTGTCAATGAGGATGAAATAGCGTTGGTCCGCTGAATATACTCAGATCGAACCCATCAATAATTTCAGCAGCTGCAAGTGATTTTTCAGAAGTAGCAACACTGCCTTTCGCGACAATTGAAAATATTCATATTTTAAACTGCACTAGAATTCCACTTAATGGCATTAATTTAAATTTTTCTTGCAACGATGAATCAAATGTCAATTCAATAAAAGTTTCGTATTTTTCTGCTGATATGGTGTAAGGTCTTGCATTGTCAATAAATGGATTTTTATTAGCAATTCATTTCGATATTTGACTCGCTGTTCATATGGAAAATACTGATTAAATGCTTGACCCAAACCTTTCAGGTGTTGAATGATTTCTTCAATAATTGGAGTTGAAATCGGAACACCCCTTCCTCTTCTGAAAAGCCTTTTATTGTTGGGAAACAATCAAACTCGCTGCAACGCATACAAATTGTCCAAAATTCTATGTTTCCTTAAAAAAACGATTTTTTTTTGTGAGCAGTAAATACATATACTTGTTTGCCCTAAAGTTTTAAGTTAAGGTCATTGATCTTTGTAAAAATTTTGCTTAAATAAGCAATTTTAAACAGCCAATCTCTATCAAATAATCGACCTATAAATTCGAAATTGTATTCTAAAAAAAAAGATACGCACCCCGTCCCTAGCTGAAAAATACAAGTTCCTTGAGATAACAGTCTGACCTCGGTATGTAAAAGAAGAGATATACATATTTCTTAACATGTCCTCAGTCCTCACATATTTTGAATAAATGATTATTTAGTGGCCGACAGTTTAAATAATTTTGACAACCTCATCAAGATCAATCTTATAACTGGGAAACAACTTTTTTAAAGCAAGTGCCTGCCTACGGATTATGAAATGACGATATTTGTTGGTTTATTATAATTATTATTACGTAAGTTTCGCGGAACCTGTAGTGACCTCCATGAAACCCCAGGGTTGCGCGAAACACAGTTTAAGAAACGCTGCCTTAGATGAATACCTATATGAAATTATGGTATGGTATCTGTTCAAATTTGATTTTTAAAAAGGTTTTTTGCATTTATTTCTAGAACGATTCCTCGGACATTAAAAATCGTTATAACCAATTTCATAGGATTTCATATTTTTTTTAGCTGATATTTACAATTTTTATGAAAATGTCGTATGGGTAGTTGTACGATAATTGTCCAAGAAATAGTCTTTTATTTGTTTAAAATATTGGTAATAGTCCTTAAAAATAGCATACTTTTAACGTCCTACACGCACAAAACCTTATCCGTACATCAAATTTTAATTTTGGAAGATTTCTTAAAGATTATTTTGACAAAAATTGGTGTACGTCATTCCCATGGATGTTCTTTATTCACCATTGAACGGCAACAAAACTCAGAAAATTCCATACAATCAACTGTTTTTTTTTTAAATCTTTTTCTGTCTAACTCGAGTATAACAAAGATGATGTCACGCAGATTTGATCGTGTGTGTGCCTGTTTGACAGTATGACACACAATATATCAAGCGGCTGGACAAAAATCAAGTTAGTTTAATTTCTAGAGGGCAGCTACATGTTTGACAGCATATTGTACCGTGTAGGGTGATGTTTGTCACGTATTCATCATTCTTGAATGAGCTCTATTTCTGTAAAGATAATAGTTAAGACTAGTAACGAGTTCGGACAAAATGAAATTTAACGCACTCTCCAAATATTTCATATTAAAATCGCTGGTAAAATTTTAACGAATATTAATTTGTAGAAAACAAAATTAATTCATTTTTACATATTGATAAAAAAAAATTAAAGCTGGAAACACAATGCTACGGTCATCAGCGTTCATCAGCTCAGATTTCATTCTATTCTATTATCAGATATAGGAATAAATTGAAATTTGAGCTGATGAACTCTGATGACCGTAGCATTGTGTTTCCCGCTTAACTCTTCAGTCAATCAAAACAAAAAATAATAATAATAATGCAAATTGTCGTAGAAATAGGAAATGTCAAAATTTTACCAGTTATTTAATGATTCGTGTATTAAAAATTTGTGTAGTAAAATTTGTGAAGAATTTCTATTTGATAAAGAGGGAGGCTTCAGTTCTTACCGGTTAACTCCGTACTGGAACTAGTAAAATCATCAATGAAATTTTTGCTTGGGATTTGGCCAGCGCTAAAATTTTTATGGAAATGTTACATTTTACTTGAACTCGATACTAAGCTTTAACAGTTTTAACAGCACCTGATATGTGCTCCTGTCCTGATGTTGGACAACGTGTTTGACAAGAGTATGTGAAGAAAAAGCTTTTATATGTGACACACCAAGTTGGACGACATTTTCGCCATGTATGGGCCGCTTTACGAAGCAGAACCTCTTCCAGACTCCAACAGGAGTAATAAAGAAATTTTTTCTTTAAATTAAACGAATTTTCCCACTTTTCAACTTATCCCTACAATCCGAATCGAAAATTGATAACTCTCTCCATATCGAAAATTTTGAAAAGAAATCCATTCGCTCTCGCAAAGTCGCTAGCGGTAACATACAGATACAGTAGAAGGATCCAAGTGATCCAACTCCAAGTATACCGCAAGCTCTGAAGCTGGAGAGATAAAGCGAAATTATTGTACAAGTTGTCTAAAATGTGTATAAAACCACCAATCGAATGTCATTACCGCGGTAAGGCTCCGAGAAATAACGCCCAATGAAATAAAGCCCAAAAGCGATAAGTGAAATCAGACCCAAAAACGTTGGGTTTTATTTCCTAATAAAATAGAGCCCGAAAACAGATATAAAATAAAATCCAAAGTAGATAAAAAAAAAAAGCGTAAAAAAAATGTGAACCAAAAAATGTGAACCAGATCAAGAGAGCAAGCAAATGCAATAAAGCCCAAAATATTTCCAAAAATACCCCCCCCCCCGTGCGAAGCGTTCTTACTTTAAATCAAATATCAATGCGCGGGCGCTTTGCACGCCTTGCCGACCCCCCTTCCCGCCCTTCCCACGCGACGCGTTCTTACTTTAAATCAAACATCAATGCGAAAACGCGCCGGCCCAACACGAGAAAGCGCAGCTCCAACGCTCCCTCCTCCCCTACTTTACACACATTGTTGGGAAATAAAGGGTTTTCCAATAAGAGGTGTTATTTTAATTAGCCCGCTATTTCGGTAGATGTCACTTTTGGAGCTGTCATTTGACATTTGACAAGTAGAAACTACGCCATTAATAAAAATGGAACGATACACGATTCAACAACGCATTGAAATTATTAAAATTCACTATAAAAATGGTGAAAATGTGGCAGAGACGGGTGTAAAACTCGAACACATTTTTGGGTCGTCGTGAAGCACCTTGTCGGACCGCAATACAGAAATTGGTAGAAAAATTCGAGCTGTCGGGAAAAGTTAGTGATGTGAAGAATAAAACCCGTGCACGTCGCTCAAGAGCAGCCGAGAATATTGCTGCTGTAGCCGAAAGTGTTGAAGAAAACCCAGGTTTGTCCATTCCTCGTCGTTCTATATGGAATTAGGCATTCCACAAACGTCATTACACCGTATTTTGCATAAAGATTTGGGTCTTAAGGCTTATAAAGTTCAGTTAACACAAGAACGCCGATCATCAACAACGTCGAGTCTTTGCTGACTGGGTCCTTGAAATGCATGAAAATGATCCGGAATTCCATCGAAAACTCATCTTGAGTGATGAGGCCCATTTCCACCTCGATGGCTTCGTCAACAAGCAAAATTGTCGCATCTGGGGCTCGGAAAACCAAAGTTATTTTTGAAAAGCCTCTCTATCCTCAACGTGTGACTGTTTGGTGCGGTTTATGGTCCCGCGGGGTCATTGGACCTTACTTTTTCGAAAATGAGGCTGGAGCAACAGTTACGGTGAATGGATTGCGCTATCGACAGATGATTAATGATTTTTTATGGCCGGAATTGGATGGTATTGATCTGGACAACGTTTATTTTCAACAAGACGGCGCTACGTGCCATACAAGCAACGAAACCATTGATCTTTTACGGGAAAAGTTTCCGGACCGTGTTATCTCTCGAAGAGATGATCACAATTGGCCACCGAGATCTTGTGATTTAACACCTTGCGACTTCTTCCTTTGGGGCCATGTGAAAGAGAAGGTCTACGCCAACAGCCCAGCGTCGATTCAAGACCTCAAAGATGGAATTCGTGAAGCTATCGAGGACATAGGGCAGCCACTTTGCGATTTGGTTATGGAAAATTTCATGAAAAGGATATGGTCCTGTAGGCGTGGTCGTGGCGGTCATTTGGCTGATGTTATTTTCTATTATAAACGGCATACCTTCCTCTTTATAATGAAATAAAGATCCGAAATGGCATTTTTCTTTGAATATCAAAATATCACCTCTTATTGGAAAACTCTTTATTTCCTTCATTTTCTGAACTGATTTTTGGGCATTATTTCATCAGGATCAATTTAGTTTCTTGTGTTTAATTACATATACGAATTTTGGATGTTATATCATTATGAAATATCGCCGAAACCCGATAAGTGAAATAAAACCCAAAACTGTAAAATAACACCCAAAATTTTTGGACATTATTTCATATTTGACACGGTCAAATTTATATGGAACTTTTGAGTCTTATTTCACTTATCGCTTTTGGGCGTTATTTCCCGGAGCCACCATGGTATGTGATATTTTTATGTTTTTTAAAGGGTTGTCATCTACATAGGTGACATTTTCTGTAACGTACTGTTGGCTATGATGTATTTCCTACTTTTATGTAATTTAGATGATCATAAAATTCAAGAGAAGTAGGCCAGCATTGAGCCACGGAAATGACTTGAATTCATGGGAATGAGATTTTTCACAAAAATATACCTATACATGTTTTAGCGAGGAAAACATATTTATCACAATTATTGCAAATGCAAAAAAGAATTAATCCACTTCTTATATAAAGTTATTAGTTTTTTAATTACTTCTGAGAATGGGCAGAAAAAAGTAAAAAAAAAAGTACAGGTTCTTCAATTTATTTATTCATACCGAAATTAAAGATGAAAATCCTCAAAAAATTTATCAATAATAAATTTTTCAATTTTGGACAATTACCGTAGAACTAATTACCCATATACAAAATGTCAGTTCTCTTCGTCAACGTGTTGTGTTCTCAGGCAGATTTCATGTAGAGCATAAAGGGAAATGGGAAAAATTCCTTACAATTATGCTGATCACTACTTACGTACTTAACTTACATACTTACGCAGAACAGGGCAGGACAAAAGATACATAAAAAAAACGTCTCATACATTATCATAGAATATTTATAAACGAAGCGAACAGTACAAATAGTTCGCTTCAATCGACAGAACAATTATTGGAGCTCTAGAACAAGGTACACAAAAGAATACAGCTATAGTGTAAACAAAAATGTAATGACAGTAATTATTATGACATTTACTTACGTAAGCTACTGTCGCCGTGTAAATGCAGCTTAAATATTTGTATTACAGTAAATTTTTTTTTAATGTTGGACCAGTGGTCTCATTGAAATTGGTCTAATTCATTTTTAAAATTTACCTTATTGGCGTAATCTTATTATCTCTGGCAATAATTTCACATTTTACAAGCACTTGCAACGACCATCACACTTAGATGACCGGGCCAATAAAATTCTGAGCTTTAATTGATTTTAATTATTGGAAACAATTTTGAGGAAGAAAAATTACATACATATACAATATACATATGTATATGAATGTATGTATATTATATAACACCAAAACTATCCCAAAGAAATTAAGAGTGAATATTATTTTTAGATTTTTTAGACCAGATGTACAAATGTACGTGAATTGTTTTTTTCTTCTTTTTAAATTTATCCATTTCACTGCTTGCATGCTTGTTTTTAACAAAAACGTTCTATAATTAAATTGCATAATATAACCTGTGACGGAATATTTTTGTTATTGCAACAAGTACAACGGTAAATTTAATTTTATTTTAAAATTAATTGGACCCTTGCCAATTCAAATAAAAGTTTAATTCAAAGTCAAGGCTAAATGAAAAACAAAAAAACTACTCACAACAGCAGCGGCAGCAGCCACAGCTCGTCTCACGCATATTTTCATTTATGTAATTCTAGTGTTATACTAAAACTGTCAACATTATAGCAAAATATAAATCAAATAAAAGCAGCAGAGATCTGGAATTTCTTGCACAACCGAATTTAGCTCGGCTGTAATAGTTATTTATCAAAACGTTATCTAGACAGTATTAATCCATATTGTTAAAAATAATGTCACGTTCCATGGTGCCAATGTGGTACGATGGCTGCCTTATAAACTGCTGTACCAGTTTAACTGGCAAAAATCTTCATGTGCTTGCTTGCTGCTTCTCTCTCTGGGTATGCTTCTTACATTCGAGAATTGTTAAAACATATTTTGTTTTAAAGGCGGGGATGGGGGGTATACATGCATATGTACAAGCAAGTTCCAGATTTAAATTCATCCTGAAGATAGGGATGGATCCAGCTTCTTTCAGTGTTTTTTTTTTTTTTTTTGAGTGGTATAGTAGCGCATCAGGATGCCTTATAACCTCGTTTCATTCTGATATAAATACAAAATGGAAATGATACAGAACTACTGTACGTGCCAAGGATAGTTGTCACGTTAAGGGAGAGAGCTAAGATTGGATGCACTTACTTTGGGTAACTCTTTTAAGTAATCACGTAAAATTGAATCTGTTGACCCGTTCGTGTTCATGTGTAGAAGAAAAAAAAAAAGATCAAATATTGCAATAGAGGCAATAATCAACAGTGGGTAAACCTGAGTGTTTAAAATTCATGACTATACCTACTTACTACATAAAAAGAACTGATGGAGTTGTTAACTGTTCTAAAATTTCGATTATACTCTGTACGAAAAGCACAGTGGCTATATCTTTCTAAACGTAGGGGAGAATGGGGCAATACCGGACACCTAAGAAAATTAGGAAAATATCCGATTAAGTTTTATATTCCAGGCACAGCAAGGTTGTTACTGCCTGTGCCTTCATGCAATGAGGCCTCAATATTATTGAGGACTGATGCACTCGTCATGATATGACAGTGAACTCTACAAAGACCAACTTGGTACTCTTCTCCATAAGACGTAAACTTGGGTACTTTGTTCTTCCAAAGCTCTTTGGACAGTTTTCCCATGTCAAGCACCTTGAAGTCTACATACGTTGCCTTGAAGCTTATGTTGGGATTGTACGTAGAGGAAAAAGTTCATGCTGCTATGAGAGTCTTCGCTCAATGCAGGGGAACTTTTGGCTGCACATGGGGCATAAGACCGAGGGTTGTGCACTTATGTACACCTCGATATGTCTCCTGTGTATGGTAGTCAAGGACGCTTGTGGACACTGCGAACCGGAAGCTGGCGGCCCTGCAAAGGCTTGCCTACCTGGGAATTATGGACTCCAAGCGATTTACGGCTACTGCTGCTGATACGATGTTACGAGAGCTTCATTCTGGGCGTCGGTTCTATGTGAGTTTTCCTGTAAGGGAATCGTGGGTAGAGGGAAGTGCCTTATCGAGCCTTCCTCGGTCCGCTCTAAAAAACTTCACCGACGGTTCTCTAACTAATGAAGGAGCCGGGGTAGACGTTTACCTTCCTGAACAGCGAGTACTCTATCGCTGGGAAGACACACCACTGTCTTCCAGGCTGAATTCTTCCCCATCTTCCCCATCGCAATGGGTGGGGGGGGGCTGGAGGTCGTCTGTGAATAAGTTGTAGGTGTCCCTTCAGTAGGTTCCTGGTCACATGGGGGTAATAGGGAATGAAAGGGCTAACCTTTTAGCTAGGGCTGGCTGTGATTCTCCGTTCCTCGGAGCGAAGCCCGCCGGAGGCGTTGCCACCTCGGGTATCGGGTCTCTCATCAAAACGGATGTTCATAGGAAGCATCAGCTGAGATGGGCGAACCTGACTTGCAGGTGCACAAAATTATTTGTTGATGGGCCCAATAGGATTATCTCTGATTTTCTCATGGGGCTCGAATGGAAACAATGTAGAACTGTGATTGGTATCATAACCAGCCACATCTCGCTTCACGATCATCTAACAAGGATGGACAGCCCTGAGTGTCTCTTCTCCCAGGAAGGAGAGCCTGAGATAACCGAACACTTTTTGTGTTTGTCCGGCCTTCGCTCGGTGCAGGTTGGATAATCTAGGTTCTGCCCTCCTACCTGTAGGGGAGTTGAAAAACCTTCCTCACAAAGACCGGATGCACTTCATTAAGAGGACAGGGGGACACAATGGGCTGCTTTGGCCTCCGTGCTTGGGATCTCTCGGCCCCCTGCCTTAAAAAAAAAACTAAGTATTTATATTATTTGAAAATTAAATATAAGCAAGAAATGTGCTATTTTTTGTGTTTCAAAAATATGTTAATGAAAATAAACAACTTCAACAATTTTAAAATGATAATAAAAATTCACAGATAGGTATTTGCCCGGTTAAGCCCCCATATGCGGGACATAATCGGCCAGCCCATGGGGCGCCGGTGTAGAAATTGTTTATTTGTAACATTTGCCTGCTTTCGGAGGCACTCATTACACTCGAAATTATCCAAATCTTCTTCATTCTACTTAGTGGAACTCTCGTGCGCTCATCTCCTTCAATTCAAGCGCTGAACCCAACCATCACTCTCCCTAAATAACATAAAATTGGATCAATCACCCCTCAATACTGAAAACCATAAAAAAAAAAGGTTTACAAAATTTGACAGCTCAAAAACACAAAGCATACTGAGAGTTGGATGTGTTCGCTTAAATATGCCCCATTTTCCCCTATGTATACTGTCAAAAAAAAACTACGGCCTAGCATGCTTTTTTGAATCTTTCCTTGAATTTTAGGATTTTAGCATGAGCCTAATTTTTCTTTATATTATGGACCTGTTCAAATACTTGTCTTGTTATAACAGCTAGTGACGTCGTACAACAAGTTTATCTGTTATAATAGGTTAGACAAAGACGAAGCTAAGTTTGAATGTTGAAGTGGTTTTTCGCATATATTTCTAGAATGGTTCGTCGGACAGCAAAAATAATAATAACAAATTTTATATGATGTGAGATTCTGAAGAATTTTTTAGTACAATAAAAACGTTTACGACAGATCGTTTTCACGGTATACGTAATATATAATAATAACTATACGGGTAATCCGGATCCGAACTATCCGGGTCCAGACTGAGCAAAAAAAAAAGGTCAAAATTTCCCTCAGATTGCATTGGTTCATTGGGTATAGATTTCAAGACATTTCCGTTTTCCAAATGAAAGAATGCAATCTGAAAGAAAGCCTTTTTGCTTAGTTTGGATCCGGATGTTTCGAATCCGGGTAATATGGATCCGCATCTGGATCTGGATCCAAATAGTTTTCAGGAATCGTATAGTTCGCAGGTCCGGGTATCCGGATTAGAAAATTCTGATCCAATTTTCAGCTCTAGTCGAAATATAATACTGACTTTCACCGCTAGATAGCTCTACGCATGGTGTAAACTTGAAGCAACAATCTATATTTGATTGCCATACGCCCAACGCAAGCACTACTGCTTATCGCGATGATATGAGCAATGTCAGCTCATTTTGTATGAAAAGACAAGAAAAAAAAAATGGATTAATGCGACTGTAAACCATTAGCAACATAGGAGTAAGTCAGACGGGACTCAAACTACTTTTCTAATATAATAACTAATCGTAAAATGTGGATTTATAGAATAGAGAGTTCAGGACAGCTACAAGTTGTAAAACAAAAAGACCGAGATAATTCAATTAACTGACAAAAGGACTATTTCGAAGGAGACGACAGCAATTATGGCTGTATGTTTACTATTTTACAGTTACAGTCCAGTAATTTTATATGATAGCACCTCGTAAATATTTTAGAGTAAAAAAAAATTTCAAAAAAATATTTTACAACTCCCAAAAGCATTTTAGAATTCTAATATTTTTCAATGCTCGCCCATACTCAATCTGGAATTGATCGAAATATTTTACCATTGTCCGCCGCCGTATATTTTTGGTTCGCAAATCCTTTGTAAATCCCGTAATCCTATGGAATTTTTCCACAGAAATGGAATGAGTGGTCTTTGAATGCATAATCAGATATCTTCACAGTTACCAAAATAACCCACAACCAAGAGTGACCATTCGTTCCTTATTTACGACCGTAAAAAGTTGTAAAGAGCATGAATTTTTGGATTATGCAATAAAAACAAGAGAAGAGAAAGAAAGAAAAAAACAAAAAAGTTGAAAGGACTAAGCGCTGATCCACATTATTATCTTTCTCTAAAGAGGAATCATGTGCACTTTTACAGCCACAAAAGTGCATTGCATGAAAGAGAAATGCAAGGTCATTGCACATCAAAAGTATTACGTTAGTCCTTCCCACATTTGTCCTTTAGCCAAGGACTATTGTTCTGACTCTTTTAGTATTTCTTCCCATCCATTCTATATAGTACAGGAACCATCTCCACACCAACACTACTACCATCACCGCCATACTCGTCATCCATGTGCCCATCATACCTATACCGAATTCCAACATAGTTTTCAGCAACGGTATTGGCATGATTTCCCACCCATAGTTGTTGTACCCACAGATAGCATAATAGCATAACCTGAGAGTAATAACTCAAATATAGATTCGTTGTATACCTCTTTGGCAGGGATAAAGGACTCATGCTTCTCATTGCTGATGGATATACTCGCATCACGGGAGTACATAAATCATGGATCCCTGCAACAGAGTAGATTTGTTTCACTAAATCTCGCTACCAAAAGATAAATATTTTTGCAGAAAAGATACCCGGAATGTCTGTCATCTTGGCGAATTGGATTTTTTAAAAGGTTCATACTAAAATTGCATCAATTTCGTATTCCTATGGGTTGCGCGGGCTTCTGTTGGCTCCCAGCGTTTACCTTGCAAACAGATATATTCCTCCAGCAATTTGGAAGGAATATATAGCAGCGAAAAGGGAATGACTGCTTCGCTTGCATGTTAAAGGGTTTCGTTTTCGTGCTGCTCGCTTGTCTAATAAGTTGAACGTTCTGATTAAGTGGAGATTTTGTTTTCCTTTTGTGTGCTCCTTAGCATTTTATAATAGAATTTTTGATTGTAGTTAAGCAGAATGCATATGAATTCCTCAGCTTTTCATTATCGGAGATGGAATTATTATAGTTGTGGGGAATTGACTTTTTATGTCCCCCTGGGGAGAGGAGGCTTGGATATTATAAAAATTTAGGAGCAAAGAACTGCAGGTGTTAAGTTTTTAGGGCACACTTTTCAGTTTTTTTTTTTTTTTTATATAGTTAAGTCTAAAAGGAACGTTGGATTTAATTTTGAAAATTATGTCAAACAAATGAACTCTGTAACTTTGGATGAAAACCTTAGCAAAATATTTAACAAATTTTTCATTGATATTTTGGCAGAGACTTGAGTTCATTTCATCGATAAAATATTGGATTTCGACAATTGAAGTCGGCAAAGTGTTTGCTGATTGTTATAATACAGGCAAGCGCCACCCAATTAATTAATTAATTGAAACAAAACAACTTTTTCTCCCATTTATTTGTGTTATATTTGGTGGCAATTACAAAAAGGAAAAAATACTTAAAACACAAATTAATAATGGATAAGACCAGCTTTAACTTCGATATATTAGTTTACTCTGTTCGGCATAAACTTGATAATGTTTTCGCAGCTTTCTGTGATTTTTCATCATGAAACCATACTCGTATGATAGTTTTTCATAATAGTGGTTGGTTGTACAATCCATCTTTTGGCAGATTCCCCATAAATTGTGAGTAGGATTTAAGTCTATTGAATACCCGGGCGTTTCTAAGCTTGTTATTTTGTTGCTTCTCATGAATTCTTTCACATCCTTTTTAGTGTGACAAGGACCGAGATCATATTGAACAAGTAAAAAACCTAGAATATGTCTAAGACCAATTCTTATGATAGATGAATGCCCGTATGAAATTTCGTATGGTCACCGATCTATGCGAGTTTGATTTTTGAAGTTGTTTTTCGCATGTATTTCTAGAACGGTTTACCGGACAGAAAAAATGATTATAACTAATTTTATAGGATTTCATATTCTGAAGAAGTTTTTAGTACAATAAAAATATTTAAGACTGATGGTTTTCACAGTATATGTAAAAAACCCAAATTTTTATATGACAACACCAAGAAGGGGTTGCCCGATTTATTTCATTTTTGAAATTTTGTTTGTTAGTGCTGTAAAAACACCATGTACGAAATTTCAACTCTTTATGTCGACGCGTTCTCAAGCAGTGTCCAAATATATAGCGGAAAACGAAATTTTTATATAGAGCAACCCCACGAAGGAGTTGCCCGATTTGTCTCATTTTCGAACTTAATTTTACTTTTTTTTTAAAGTCTGTGTACAAAATTTCAGTTCTCTAAGTATACGCGTTCTCCAGTTATCATGCGCACAGACAGATGGACGGACATTCAAAATCAAAATAACTTTTAATATTATGCGTGGGTGTCCAATCCATTTTGCTCTACCATCATTATTTCGAGGTGTTACAAACGGAATGACAAACTTAGTATACCCTATAGATTTCATCTGGGGTATAAAAATGTCATCGTTAGTAGGATGAACCTTTTGTAGCTCGGAAATCATTCGCCCGGCCAAAATATCGATATATATCCCTTCGATAGGCACCGGCTAGTACTTCTTCATTTTTGACATCCAGTGAAGAACGTTCAATAGACGGATTTTTATGATTCGAATTGGTTCAGTAAAGTTTTCGTCGACAAAGACTCACTGCAATTCCATCGAGAATTTCCCCTTCTTTACTAAAACCGAAAAGTGCTTCTCATCCGTTCAATTTCCATTTTCAGCTATTGCTAAACAATAAATTTCCCTATTTCTAGCATCACTCCAGTACAGGAGACTTGTCGTTAAAGTAAACAACACCGAATCGAACCTTGAAATTTCTATCATCTGTTCCGTGTCGTGTGATGTCAGCACTATACATTGAACCACAGTGAAATGAATCACAAATCAATCTCTACTACTCCGCGCGACATTTAGTCGACCCCAAATGAATCAATCACGAGCATTTTGCTGGGCTTGTGCCTAGACCACAATGATTTTGAAAGAAGAAGAATGAAAGTGAACCAGTTGACTGACAGATAGTGAAAATGCGCAATTGGCTGACCCTATCATCGAACTTCTATGGTAGGCGATCAGACATAACCATACTGAGGAGAGCTCTATGATCGCTGGGTAGAAAAGTTCGATTTTTCTGCATTATCAATGAATTTCAGTCTACTGTAGACGAGAAATAATCCACCTATAGTGAAAATAGACAGAATCAGATAAAAACTATTAAAATGAACATTTTGACATAAGATAAATTTAGAAATAGATAAAAACCTTGTAAAAAAATTAAGAACAATTAAGATTTTTTTTTACGCAATGTAAATGTAGGAATAGATGAGATTTGTAAAAACTAAAATGAAGCTTTAAATAGTGTACGCAAGTTTCGACAAAAGCCTAGTGTGGTGCACGCTATCAAAAGCATTGGAGAAATGTTAATAGAGTTAAGATAGTCAACCAATTTTTGTCCAGACATTTACGAATATCGGCAGTTACTTTCAAAAAAGCAGTCTCACAGCTGTGGGAAGGTCGAAAGCCTGACTGCCATCAAGTTAAGACATTGTTAGTGTCTATAAGTATTCTAGGACCTGGAAGTACGGCAATTTCACGAGAGCCTTAGACAAAAACCATAAGATGTTTATTGGTCTATAGTCATTTGGGCTTTCGGGAGACTTTGATTTAGCTATATAGGTAACACATTCGTAACTTTCCTCGAAACTCGGAGGTAGTGAGACCAGTGTTAAAAACGTTAAGAATGGTAAAGACAACCAACGGAAAAATAAGTTTAAGAAATTTAGGGAAAATTTTAAACGGGCCAGTCATCCGATTTTATGGATTTAATAGAAGAGATGACTTCTTCAGCAGAGATGCAGCGAATCCTCCACTCTGATCTGCCGATCTTCCAATGTGTACACGCCGAGCCTGCATAAGGGTACGTGCACAAAGAGGCGAATCGAGGCTAGGCAGTTGAGCGAGGTGAGATGAAGATACATCACGAGGTGTAGTGTTCACAACAAGGAGTTCAGTTTCTTATGTCATCATATTCTGAAGAAGAAATTTTGTGTTTGTCAAGTAATGCAACAATATTGCATTTTTCATATAAGTGTACTTTCCGCTGTATTATTTTCCACCAGATATATACGAAAAACGTCTGGAATTTGGCGAATCTCATCAAATATATGAGAATTTACAGACTGAACCTGATGGATACTTCCAATATATGAGAATGAGTATAGAAACCTTCGATTATATTAAGGAACGATTTCAACATAAACTAACAAAAAAAAAACCAAAACTGGCAAAATTTCCATTCTAAGGATATAAAATTAATAATTTTCTGTTTTCCCAGCCCTTTCTGGAGTTTTGCATGTGTATGGGGTCGCAATAACAAGCGATTAAAATTTGGGGAATTCCATCATCAACATACATAAAGGGTTTCCCAATAAGAGGTGTTATTTTAATTAGCCCGCTATTTTGGTAGATGTCACTTTTGGAGTTGTAATTTTTTGACATTTGACAAGTAGAAACTACGCCATTAATAAAAATGGAACGATACACGATTCAACAACGCATTGAAATTATTAAAATTCACTATAAAAATGGTGAAGATGTGGCAGAGACGGTTCGTAAAACTCAACATTTTTGGGTCGTCGTGAAGCACCTGTCGGACCGCAATACAGAAATTGGTAGAAAAATTCGAGCTGTCGGGACAAGTTAGTGATGTGAAAAATAAAACCCGTGCACGTCGCTCAAGAACAGCCGAGAATATTGCTGCTGTAGCCGAAAGTGTTGAAGAAAACCCAGGTTTGTCCATTCCTCGTCGTTCTTTGGAATTAGGCATTCCACAAACGTCATTACACCGTATTTTGCATAAAGATTTGGGTCTTAAGGCTTATAAAGTTCAGTTAACACAAGAACTCAAGCCGGCCGATCATCAACAACGTCGAGATTTTGCTGATTGGGTCCTTGAAATGCATGAAAATGATCCGGAATTCCATCGAAAGCTCATCTTGAGTGATGAGGCCCATTTCCACCTCGATGGCTTCGTCAACAAGCAAAATTGTCGCATCTGGGGCTCGGAAAACCCAAGAGTTATTTTGAAAAGCCTGTCTATCCTCAACGTGTGACTGTTTGGTGCGGTTTATGGTCCCGCGGGGTCTTTGGACCTTACTCTTTAGAAAATGAGGCTGGAGCAACAGTTACGGTGAATGGATTGCGCTATCGACAGATGATTAATGATTTTTTATGGCCGGAATTGGATGGTATTGATCTGGACAACGTTTACTTTCAACAAGACGGCGCTACGTGCCATACAAGCAACGAAACCATTGATCTTTTACGGGAAAAGTTTCCGGACCGTGTTATCTCTCGAAGAGGTGATCACAATTGGCCACCGAGATCTTGTGACTTAACACCTTGCGACTTCTTCCTTTGGGGCCACGTGAAAGAGAAGGTCTGCGTCAACAGCCCAGCGTCGATTCAAGACCTCAAATATGGAATTCGTGAGGCTATCGAGGACATAGGGCAGCCACTTTGCGATTTGGTTATGGAAAATTTCATGAAAAGTATATGGTCCTGTAGGCGTCGTCGTGGTGGTACCTTCCTCTTTATAATGAAATAAAGATCCTATCATTTATCTCAAAAAGTGGAATTTTTCTTTGAATATCAAAATAACACCTCTTATTGGAAAACCTGTTATATGAAGATTTACATACTAATCCATATAAATTCTTCCAGCATATGAGAATGAGTAAAGAACTCTTCAATTATATCAAAGAAAAAAGCTATAAGAATATGCCAGCTATCAAAATTAGCGCGCTGCACCACGCGTAAAAATCGAGCTAAATACCTCGATGTGTCTTGCCACATTCCGCGTTGCCACAGTGTTGTTATGAACACTCTCATAGTACAGCGTACAATAATTTTATTTCTTCTCAACTCTTGATATGGCCTCGCCTCGCCTCGCCTCGCCTCACCACGTTGTGCACGTACCCTAATGCGAAGAAGTGAAATAAGCATTTAGCTCGATTTAGCTCAATTATACAAGGGATCTAACATAAGTTCATGCAACACCTATTTGCAGATAGAATAGAGACCGAAAAGTCGTCGTATACAACAAGTTCTGATTGTACGTGTACTTGTCCTATTAAATACTCAATTAATCAACTAAATTCAAATACACAAATATCAACCACAAAATTATAAAACAATAACAGCTACTGAACTTAGAAAAAAGACAGTCGACTCGTTTCTAACTTAATTTAGATATAAGCAGAATATCATTGCAATGCAATCATTCAAAGAACTCATTCAAAGTACATAAACCCCCCCTTCCATTTCGCGGTGACTCGTTTCACAAAAACATATTAATTCACTCCAGGAGAGGAGCTAAACATATTCATTTTTTTTCTTTTCTTAACCTGTTGAAATATCGCATAATTTAAATTTTCATAAAAACATTACATTTGCTCCTGAAGTACATATCTACCACCTACCACTAGTAAAGAAGGTGAAAAAAAATAACAACAAGAAACGAGAGAGAATAAAGAATGCAATTTAGTGATGATACAGGGGCAGAGAGCTTCAATGATGAAAGTAGAAAGTGCATTTGCCCCGGGAGGAATGTTTTAATTCATAGCTCCGAACGCAATTTGTATGCATCATATCAACACCTTGGACGTAATTAATGTTGAAATCCTCTTATCTCTTTGAGGCAATATTTTTTTTTCTTTTTTTCTTGTTCTGCTACGAGAATATTTCACTGAGTGAGAAAAATTCGCTTTTTACCCTGTCAGAGGATTGCATGAACTTAAATTAAAACACATTGACAATATTGTGATGAGTGAACCAGGGTTCAACTCCGCTCGAGCTGCTGCACAATTTTATAAAATTTATTATTCAGATTCTTGATGCTTTTAATTTAAAATAGAAATTTCGACATTTCAATTTCCATTAAGTCTGGAACATATGTATGAGAAGCCTTTAACCATAGTTTGTACACGTTAAATAAATCAACTGTGATGTGTAGACGGAAACAACATGTTTTGATTTATCGCACGAAACAATAGAATGCACCAAAATTCTCGAGAATTTGCTACGTGCTCAAATTACATACACTGGGGGTCAAAATAATGCATACAGCCTGCATTTTTTGGAAAACATCTGTTTTTCAGCTTTCAATACCTTCCAAGTTAAGCCAATTTATTGAAACGATACGTTGAAATGTGTAGGACATATTAGTAGCAAGGGGGCAAGTATTAATTCATTCATTATCCTAATTATAGAGTGGACAAAAAAATAAATACAGTAAGAGAAATTTTACTGAAAAAAGTTTTCAGCTTTATTTTTTTTTTTTATATAATTTCATCTTAGCAATTTATTGTGTGATCCTTATTTATTGAGGCCTGCCCGTCCCTTTAACTCGTACACGAATTTGTCTGGCTGTATATTTATTTATATATTTCTTTTTTACTATTTTACCCACTATTAGACCCACTTTTCGTCATCACAGCGAGCTGAAATTTGACACAAAGGTTCATGTCGCGTGACAATTGAATCTATCAAAATTTGAACCGGAAATTTCCATGGAAAGCCCGGAAAATCGTGAAAAATCATTTGAAAATTTGGTACAAATTTGATTAGTGATAAATCCGTCTCAGGAAAAATGCAGAGTTTTCCGATTTTTCCGGAATTTTCCTACTTCTCCGGAAAATTTTCCGGTAAAAAAGTTTTCTAAATTATGCAGGATCAAGTTCCCTATCAACTAGCATCATTACTTTCTCTCCGACAATGGTGAAAACTTGCAGAAAAAACGAGGAAAATTCATGAATTCCGGAATTTTTCCGACCAAGGAAGGGTTTGAGCGTTTTGCACAGAGCGAAATGAGTTGCATAAAGTTGCTTTTGTGGAAAACTCCATGGAAAACCCGGAAAAGCGGGAAAATCATCGGAAAAATTTTTATCGGTATGATTAGTGATAGATCTGTTTCAGGAAAAATGCAGACTTTTCCAATTTTTCTGGAAAATTTTTCGTAAATTTCCGCAATTTTCCAACTTTTCCGGAAAATTTTCCAACAAAAAAGTTTTATAAGCTATGCGGAATCATTTTTTTCCGTCCTACTGGCATCAATACTTTCTCTTCAACAATCATGAAAACTTGCATGAAAAAACGAAGAAAATTGTAAATTTTTAGAAAAAAATCATAGTAATAGGAAAAGTCTGTGGAAAACATGGAAAATCGGGAAAATTCATGTTATATGGGATCAAGTTGGAATACAGCTAAAAAGCGCTGTTTAAAACATAATTTGAATTTCAGAAAACCGTTGCAGTACTTCAACGATTTGATACTCGAATAAATTTTTTGTAAAACTGGTAAATCAGTGTCTTTTCAGCCGTCATGAAATTGTTTTAAAATATCTCCATGCAGCACGTAATAACAATTTAGTTAACGTGAAAAAGGCAGATAATAAAATAAGTAAAAAACGAGTTTTCAAACTACACTGAGGCCAAGCCGCATGAAAAAGTAGAAAATAAACTTTTCTTCACACACAGAGGTGGACTCAGATTTTATTCGCTGACAATCACCGATATATTTCAGTGTGATCAATCAGAGGTAATAAGTGATTTGATTCATGAAGAGAAAGAATATTCAAGAGAAATGTCCCAATCAAAAAATCCGAGTCCAACTCTGTGTGTGAAGAAAAGTTTATTTTCTACTTTTTCATGCGGCTTGGCCTCAGTTTTGTTTGAAAACTCGTTTTTTACTTATTTTATAAAGAATTTGTTTGCAACGAGCCTCTCTCTTTTTACTGCAGTCCACAATTCGAAATTATTTCTGGGTTTATGTACATAAACCTTATCCTTGATTTGCTTCCACAAGCTCTCAATAGGATTACAGTCCGGTGACTGTGCCGGCTAATCTGGAGCCGAAATTTTTTTGCGCCGCAATCAATACTACACTATTTTCGCAGAGAGCTTCGAATAATTATCGCATTGAAATATCCATCGAAGTGGCATGTCTTCCTCTGCAAATGGCAGCATTATATCCTTTAGTATGTCCAAATAGCTTCCTTTGGTCATAATCCTGAGAATCAACGGAATTGGTCTTACACCATACCAACGAAAATGCTTCCCATACCATTATGCTACCTCCTCCATGCTCTTTTTGGTATATTGTGGTTCAAATGGTTTGTTGTGAGGACGCCTAACATATTCTATTCCGTCCGATCCGAAGATGTTGAATTTGCACTCATCACTCCAGAATATATTTCGCCATTTTTTCGTGCCCTCTTTTCTGCTCCAACCTGAATGGGCAAAATTGCAAAACTTTAGTCGATTCCGTATTTTTTTTTTTTTTACTAATTTACTTAGGAGACGTACTTTTCTTTTTGATCTGACTAGTAAGTCTACGTCCAATAATCTTCTACAAATTGTTGCATTTGTTTACCGCAAAATTATGACCGAAGACCCGAAAGGGTTCTTTTTAGAGGCGCGTACAATTTTTCGATCCAATGATGAAGTGGTTTTCCGTGGCCGGTCGCGATTTTCTTTATCATTCTTCTCCTTCATGGCATTCTGGCCCATTCCAAAAAGGCAGCGAGAAATTTGTGCAATCTGTCGGAGAGAGTAGCCGTCGTTCCTTAGCCGTTGAATTTCGATCGTCTTCTTTTCTGCGGAACAGTGCTTATTTCGACCCATGTTTGAATTAGAGAATTATTGACGAAATCAGATAATTTGAAATTATTAGAAAAGCTTTAACTAAATTTACTTGAAAGAAAATAAATTTGGAATAAAAATTAAAAAGTGGCCCGTAAAACCATGGTATTTATTATTTTGTCCAATGATGTGAAAGTGGTCCTTTGACTATCAAATTCAAAAATCAGATGAACAGGCTTGCTACCTACAAAACATTTCTTCCCAATTTAACGGTTCATTGCAGTTGATTGCGTCACTTGCAAAGCATTGCCAGCTGGAAAAAAATAGATATGTTACAAGAAATTTAGGGGTGTATTTATTATTTTGACCACCAGTGTATATTTTAGTTCATCTAATTCCACAAAACAACAGACAGTCAAGAGTCCTGTCGATATCCTTAATCTCATGAGCATAATGTAAATTTTCAGGTCTTCCTAGTAATGAAAGTGTATTTCATTAGACGGATTCCGATTCATTCACTATTTCCTATAGCTTCTTTCAGTTCTTCCTCGGAAGGCGTTAAACTATTTTATGGCCAACATTAGATTAGATTTGTGGAGATGTGTACAGATGTTAACTTCGCAGTCATTGCGACTTGAAAGATCTATTGTGAATCCCCGTTTAAGTTTATTCCCATTCTAGGTTAAGACTGATAATAAAGTCTAGAACCTTCCTGAGATTGAGATTCCATATATAGCTTTTTTTTTATGGGGGAAATGCATACCCGAGGTGGAGTAGTTTCGGCCTCGCTATTGTTATGCAATCCCACAAAATCCCACAACAGGTGTACCAAACTCTAATGGGCATCTTTGCTAAAGCGGCAGCATGCAGTCTTGTCTAGGTGATACCGATGACCTAAGAAAAGCTCTGCCCTCTTGAAAAGAAAGAGTACCTACCAGGCCGAAAAAACGTCTATTTTTATGAATCTATTTTTCAGAAATGTAAGACTTTTTTTAATCAAAAATATCATGCATCTTTAAAAGGATCATCCCGTGAGAAGGCTCTTTATATCGGTTTTTTAGGGATTTTGTTTGGCGAACTAAATAAACATACAACTGCGAACTTTTCATCGCATACTTATTCATATTTTGAGCACACATTTTTTCAACTCGAAAGACGTCGCTCATTGCTGAGCTGAAGTACACGGCAACTTATAGCCATCATCTTCAAAAAAAGTATTATGCGGTGACCCAGATTGCGGGAGCTCCGCTTATCGGAAACAAAAAGATCAAACAACATTTTAATTTGTTAAGTATGAACTATAACCTGTGAGCTAGGATTATTGAAAGATATTGACAGGTATATTTTTATCATCTTAATAAAAAAAAAAATCGTGAATTTTAGTGTTTTTCCACGACTTCTTCAACATGGAAAAAAAAGGCTTGATGAATCAGAATTATCCTAGTTTGCAAGATGTCTACATGAGTACTCAATAAATCAGTTAAATTTCAAAGGAATTCGCGTTCAATAGATTTCGAGATATCGTGGTCACCAGTTTGAAAAATAGAGTTTTGAGAAAAACGCGTTTAAAGGTTTAAATACGATTAACACCAATGAAATTCGAACGTCTTGGGTGCTCAGTCAAGACTAAATTAACCGTTATATTCGCAGTAGGAAAAGATTTTAGAGAATATAATGACTTCTCTATTGTACATTTATATATGTGTCTGTATTAAAAGGGCTCAGGTAAGAAACCGAAGCCCAAGAGAAGGGGTCCGAAGCTCATCGGGTGCTCGAGAGCTCGCTCCAAACACATGGTCTGTTCAACGCTGTAACTTCCGAACGATTCCGAATATCGGAAAACCACTTTAGGATACAATTTATGAAAAAAAAAATATCGATTATTTGAACCAGTCACGCGGTACGACCAAAAGATCATGTAATTCATGCAAATCGGAGTTTATGGACAAATAAAATGCCTACAATTTGGATGTCATTTACTCGATTAATGCGGGCATATTTTTTATTATTTTATTGTGTAATCAAAAACTATCAATTCACGCTCTCTGGTGAATGTTATAATATTGCATTAGTTAATATTAATTTCTAAAAAAAAAAAAAATTCTTCGAGACGACGCATATCATTCTGGAGTGGATGCAATTAAAAATATTGTTTATAATCCTGAACACTTTAGCATCATCTTTAACACTCCGACTGCAAGAATGAAAGTATGTCATTAATGTAAATGAGAAAAAATAGAGGATCAAGAATTGTACTTTGAGGTACACCAGAAATTTGGCTATTATGGCAATGAACTATTCCCATTAAAAGTGACACAATACCTTCACTATTTTTCAAGTAAGACAACAACCATGAAATTGTGTTGGTGTGCACGTCAATTTGAGCTATTGTGCTGGATTTTATAAAAGGTTTTTGAAATGTCTAATAAACTACGTCAACTTTGTTCTTCTCATCGAAAGCCGAGGCTATAATATCAGCAAATATGGTTAAATTTGTTATTGTTAAACGCCCTGTCTGATATGTACATGGATAAACTAAAGGACAATAATTTCACATCAACCTGGGAGCTTGTATTACTTCCTTTAAAAATTTGTGTAACGAACCCACACTTTAATATATCTAAAGATATCTAAAGATACTATCAGGTCTGGGGTCTCTGGAACAATCAAGAGTTTGTCAAGAATGTTAAATACTTCCTCAGTTGCACACTAATACAATCAGATTTGTAAAAAGTTCAACAGAGTAAAATGATGCAAAGTATTTAAAAAAAAACATTTCACATATACATACAGTGGCGGAAATTCCATTAGCACATTACCTCAAATTTTCACCAAAAATATTCTAGTTTTATGCAAATCTGGCAACCTCAGATACTCAAAAATTAGTTACTTTAGAATATATAAAACAGATTTGAATAGAAAAATGTGTTAGCGTTAGTATCAACCGACGAGGAAAAGATCTGACGAAAATGGAAAAAATCATGTTCTTTAACCCTTTACCCATAATTTCAACCCTGATTTTTTTACCATGGGTTCGAGAAAAGATCTTACTGTGAAATTAACCGAATTTACTAGGAAATTCAAAAGTTTTTTTTAGTTATGAAAGTTTCAATAATTTAAGAATAATATTATTGTGCATACGCCATCTAATTATGCATTTTATTTTATTTATGAAGACCGTTAAAACACAATTTTTTATAATATATTGAGCAAATGTCTCTCTTTCTATCTTTTGATCGTGGACAGAAAGCGCGCCTTTTTCTTCTTCCACAAAGAACTTCTACCTCTTTATGTATTTTCTTTTCAATTATTCTGGTAATTCTGTCCTTAAGCCAAGTAGACAAAGTGTGGCGTTCAAAATGTTCCTCTAAATATGATCTTAGAAGACTTATCGCTACATTTTTTTTAAAAAACCACGTCTTATATCACCAAAGTCTTTGTTGCTTGAGTTTGAAAGATATAAATGTATTACGGCGCACTTAAGAGTCTATAAAATACACACATTGTCTTTCTTGACGCACTATATTTATGACACAATTGGTTAAAAGTATCCACACCACCTTTGGTATAGATGCTACTAGATACTACAAATTTGTAAAAATTGCGAAAAACATTGTAAACTTTTCGTTCACCTTACGTATTGGGTTTTATTAATTTTCTCTGAAAAAATTTCTGGAATTTTCCATTTGTGATATGCCTACAATGGGGTCGTACACGACCCCAGCCCTTTTATATTTCTCAAAAAAAGGCACCGATTTATTTATATTGGCGCCGAATAAATTTCTGTTACCCTTAATACTCTTTTAAAACAATGTGTAATGAGAATTTTCAATATTTTTTAAAGAAAAACATGAATGAATTATTTTTGCGGTCGACCCCGGGTAGTAATAAAGGGTTAAGGATCAAGGATTAAGAGTTTCGATAATCACTCACAAATTAACAAGATTAAGAAAAGTAATTAGTAAATTTCACAAATTAGAAGAAAATTACGGCAAGAAAAATAAATTTGATGAAAACAAAAAAAACCGATTATGTGAAGATGCAGATTTTGTGAGTCAGAAAAAAATTTTACACTTCGACACGAATAAAAGCCAGTTTGAAGCTGCCAGTTTTTGTAAGACGTGCTAGACAGATTTGAGACGAAAATATAAATCTAAAATATAGAAAGAGACAAAGGAAACCTCCTCTAACTAAAGTTCATAAACTGGCAAGTCTAATTTTTGCGAAGAGGCTTATGAACTGGTCCAAAGAATGGAAAAACGTAGTTTTTAGCTAGAACAAAAAAAAATTAAGGAGTCCGAAGTTTTTCAATATTATTGGCTCATGCCATTGAGGAAGCCCAGATGAGCTGGAAGTGTAATGATTTTGGCCGGCTTATCTGTACATGTGAAATTGCAAATTGCATGGGTACCTCCACGAATGAATGCAATAAAATATACAGAATTGCTAGAGGAATTTCTAATTAATATGGCTGAAGACTTTTTACCCGAATATTTTCTGTTCCAGCACGATAATACAGCACGATGCATACAGCTTCCGTTATAAAAACTTAGTTCTGGTAAATATATATATATATATATATATAGAAATTCTGCTTTTGTTTGCAAGAAATCCAAAGCTAAATCCTGTTGAAAATTTGTGGGGAATCATTTCTAAGAGAGTTTATTCTAATCGACGTCAGTTTAACTCTGTACAAGAGCAGAAAGAGACGATCAGAGAGTCCTGGAGATCCATTACATCAGAGGAACTCCAAAAACTGTTTTAGTCAATGCCTGATAGAATATTATCGTAAAAAATTAAAAGGTATTATACTTGCATATTTTACAGGATAAAAGTTATAGTTATATGTAGTTATAGAATTTCCACCTATTGCTATTTCCCCGAATATCAGCTCCTTTAGATAAGCGGTCATAGTGTAAACCGTCTTATTGAATGACCATAATACATTAGAATTGTCTTTAAACGCAAGTTTTCAGTATTATTAACATAATCATAAAAGCAAACTTTGACGAGAAATTTGGTGAGACTTAGAAGGTACGAAAAGATTTTATAAGTTTCTGGATGTTGAGTAAATTTTTACCAATTGCCTAAATTTCTGTTTCAACTGTATAGCTGTGATTAAATGAGGATGATACCATTCGGAAATACATTCACGCCGTTTTTTACTCTTTAAGGGCACATTCTGACTTACTATGTTATTTATAGCGTCATAAAGTGTATTAAACGAAATATTTACTTCGGGAAACCAGGGAAGGAGGGAGTCACATACTATATACAGTTATTACTGTAATAAAGATTGGGTCATATTTCAATGAATAGAGTGGAACCATACTTTCTTTCAGTCATCATAACTTAAACGCAGCAAGGCATACTTACAGGTATTCGTTATGATTATGTGGAGTACATTCATCTACGTACACGTATGATACCTATCATCATAAAATATATTCTACACAATAGTTTCTTATGCGTTATTCTAATTTCCTTAATTCCAAATCATTACATAATACACTCTCTATACCCCATAACTATATCAAACCGCATCTTCTGCCCTAAAAGACTCAGAGTAGAATCTCATTTTTCTCGGTTACATCGTAAGATAATGCCGGTGAACGCACCCATTTAAGCTCGTCTTCATTGTCAGTATCAAAAGAGAAAGAATTGACGGCTGCTATAATCCATTCAGAAGCTTCTAGCAATCTTCCCAACAATTTTCTGATGCAACGTGTAATCATTTCATTCCGTGCCCTGTCAAGTTCCATGTTTCCCGAGGAATGGAAAAGACGTAGAGTCCGTGTGTGTAGAGCTTTTTTTTTTTATTTATTTTGTTTTACTTTATATATATAAAAAAAAAAAAAAGCGCCGAAGCTAACTCCTCTTAAGAGAAGTAAATTCAGGGGTTCAACCCTACTGCGGCGGGCGGCTGCTTAACTGCCTGACTGGATGCATGCATGCTGCACTATGAAAGTTTTTTTTAAAAAGTTAAGATCTCACCGAATGAAATTTTTCCTCGGCGAACTGGAAAATTTTCATTAAATCGAAATCGGTAAAATTGTCAGAGTTTTATCTGGTGGATGAATGTAATTTTGTCTGAAACCCTAAGCTTATTTGATGTGAACTTCTGGCACCTTCGTTTCCAACCCGCTTCAAGTGTTTAGACGCGTTTTACTTTTGCTATCTGAAACATGATCCTGACATAGTCAGTGTAAGTATATACAGTGAACGGCTTGTAAGAGCCAAAGCGCCCGCCCGCCGCCTTCCCTGCTATATTTCTTGACAAGGAAAATTGTAGATCTAACATGATTATAGTGCCGTTGAGGTTAACTACTGTTGGATGGGAACAAAAAATCTGCTGTTGCTGCTGCTGCTGCTGCTGTCTGTCTATCTGTCTGTCTTATCTTCTGTTCTCTATCTGAATTTGAATTAGATTTTCACGTAATCGGATGGTGTAACAGGCGTTACTTCGAAAGAATTGAATCTTTATTTTTTTTTTTATTTAAAGTAAAATTTTAGAGAAGAAAAAATAAAATTGTAAAAATGTAAACGAATTTACTATAATAATTTACATAAAATGAAAAAAAAAAAAATTAGAATGGTCGTTAGCTAATTTGCAAACCAGGTAGGTATGTGTAAAATATTTTTTTTTTCTTAATGCACTTATTAATGGGCCGTTATTAGGACAAAAGAATGTGTAAACCAAATTGTACCCTAATGCTATAACTCCCAAAGCTAGATTCTCCCTGGAAGCAATTTTTTTCCTTTTTTTTCCTCTTTAATGGTTTCGTTTTCAATAAGAGCGAAGCCGTGCAATTTAAGAAACCGATTCGAATCGAATCTATGTATGTACAATGTCTAAATTACCTTTAGGAGCTGCAATATTATCAAGAAGAAAATATAAAATTTCGTTAATCTTCTCGATATGCCTTCCTTAAGCTTATGAGTATTTTTTTTTTTTTCTTTGTACATATTATGCTCACATTTTGTAATACGTAAGACCATTCGACGTGGTTTTGGAAGATCTAGCCAACAAATGACGTTCCACTGAACCATTCTTCCAGCAAGGCTCAATGGTGTGGTATACATACAGATTGTTCAAAAAAGAACAGTGAAGTCGGCCCCTGCTGGCATATTTCAAAGACTCTACCGTATTCCAAGCTGAGGTATTAGCCATAGAAGAATGCACCAGTGTTCCCAATTTGGCTACAATCGTAGCAAATGGATTCTTTTGGCAACGTTTTAGCTACAGGGATAGACACCACCCCCCGCCGCCCCATCCAGCTACCTAATATTTCAGGTACAGAATATTGGTGCATCTCAGAGACTTGTCGAACTCAAATTCTTACAGAATTTGAAAAAAGTAACGGAATTGACTCCAATAAAGTTTGTATGATAAAGCACATATGTGGAATGCAGTTTCTGGAAATAATACAAGTCCGTGCTGTTTCATTGGCCGCCACCAGGTGGTGTCCAATGGGAATGTCAAAATCTTTTTTTTTAATTGACCCCCCTAATTTAGCCCTCCTTGATAATTTCTGTACTAAAAATTTGATTTCAAATAAATTATTTTTCAAAAAATTCGAAAAATTTTCCGTTTATATCTATACTCCTCCCCTCTTGGGCCCGCCCTTTGAATTTACATTCCAGTAACGCCGCATATCTTAGCTATATTGTGAAAAAAGAATTATTGAAATTCATCGAACATTTATAAAGAAATATCGATTTTAGTGTGTCAAAATAATTTGAGGTGACCCGAAAAAAGCTCAATTTGGTTGCATTCCACCAAAGAAGAGACTCTATAAAAATTTTAAATATAAACGTTAAAGCATGTTTGTAGAATGAAATCGCATCTACATTGTGTCCCTTAATCACATATCTAATTAGCTTTTAAATTCGATAATTAATTTCGGAGATAACTCGAAAAGAAAGGAAACCAATCCTTTTTAAACAACTTTTATCTACTCACAAGCCCCTGAGTAAATAACTTTGTCCGTAAGGCGCCGTTCGTGACAAATTTTAGGAATAGTTTTAGGGTAGTAAACCTAGATGGATTTATATAGGGTTTTTTGATTTAGTATAGTGATAGCGGAGCTTTTCGATGGAGTAAAAAAGTTTACGTTTTTGGTGGTCATGGGGTGGACGGGGGGAGGGTGGTAACTACACCCTTTGGGGTTGTCCCACTTGGGCCGTGTATAATATCAACTGAAAGTACTTTCTGAGTCCTATTAAATGGCATATTTTCTTTTCTTCTGTAAGAAACTTTATAGCAGACTTTTCTCACCCGAATATTTTTATTTTAAATTGGTAGGTTGATGCGAGGGCTGATTTTACTTTTAAACGCTTTAGCCTAATATTTTACATATTTCATGGGAACATTTCAATTTTCTTTGTTTAACCATTTATATGGGTTTTGATGTGAAATAATTTTTTCATGTAAAACAAAAAAATGTTTTTACATGGAAGTACTTACATTAAAGCGCGATATCTTCTAAAGTACTTCTCCCAGAGAAAAAAACTTACACCACAGCGTCCGCAAAAGAACGTAGATGCATATATCACATAGATTATGTACCGCTACATTTTCGCTAAAAACTTATAAGTATGTTTTTAGCGAAAATGTAATGACTTAAAAAAAAGAAAATAAAATATAGTAAAAAAAAAAAATTTAAAAGTAAATAACTTTCGTAAATAAATTTAACTAAAAAGTAAAAAAAAAAACCTTTTCTTTCTCAGTGATATACACAAGAAAAGATTTATTACAAAAAAATAAATGCTAGAACTCATTTCAAATCTTCAAAGTTTTGGCATCCAGAACTATAATCACAATTGTCTAACGGCAAATCATGCCCAAACTTTTAAGATTTAATCTGGGCTCTAGAGTTACATATTTTGTAATAAAACTTTTCTTTTGTATAACACAGAGAAAGAAAAAATTATTTTTTTACTTTTTAGTGCAATTTATTTACGAAAGTTATTTACTTTTAAAGTGGTTTTTAATATTTTTATTTAAAGAAAAATAGCCGTTTTTGAGTGAAAAAACGAATTTATTTTAATCTCGTGTTTGCGCAGAACCGTTACATCATCGAAATTCGCCACCTAAACAAAAAATGTTCACAACAAACCGCTTATGCATACGAAAGAAAGAATGGGCAAAATACAGTACTTGGCCAATGAATTATACTCAAACCAATCACTAGCATGCATATTAAACCTTAGTTTTTCAATTGACAAGAATGTACAGCATATTTTAATGTTTTTTTTTAGTCCTTAATGAATATTCTTCAATTCATTTAAAGTAATAATTAAAGAAGAGGGCATTCAAATATAATTAAAAACTAGTATTTCGTCCAACTACCTCGATTTTTTACTAAATCTCTTACACGATTTTCCATACTTTTTATATTTTCTGCAGTTTTTTTTTTTTTTTTTTTATTAATTTATTGAATAATTCTGCCTTATTGCGACTACTTTTTTTTTAAACTTGTTTTTTTAATACGGCCCATACATTCTCGATAGGATTCATGTCCAGTGAATTCCCTGGCCATGGTAAAACTTTAAAAAAAAATTTCTCTTTGGAAGTTTTTCACACGTTTAGGCATGGTACGCTGTCCTGCATAAAGATAAGTTCGTCCTTTTCCTCGAACACACTTGCCACTTGAGGAAGAAAAGTATCCTTGAAAACTTTCAGATACTGGTCGGAATTCGACAAAATATAAAGCTCCGAGTCCTTTTTCAGAGATCACACCCCATATTATTACTTTTATTGGGTGCCTTACCCTTTGCTCAACACATTCAGGCAGCAGTCTTTCACCTGGTCTCCTTATTACATAAATTGCTTGCTCTTCAGTCACTTCGATCAAGCATTCATCAGAGAAGCATCTTGTGGGATTTTTCAATTCCAAATTATTTAACATCCTTGATATTTAAAAAAAAAATAATTATGCTTACATTTTCCAAGTCAGATATTGAGAAGTGTTTATGAGTCTTTGTCCAAGCTAGTCTTTTCTTTATAATTGTAGGAGTTAACTTCGGTTTTTTTTTTGTTATTCTCCTGCAAATCCAAATGCGCTTCTTTCATTCGAAGTCTTAAAGTGCGCTCTGATATTTCAACGTCCTGATCCGAAACCATTTTATATACCTCATTTTTATTGGAGTCTTCCTGTTCCTTTCAACAATTGAAACAACCTTCCTGTCACTCCCGTGGTGTTCTTTTTTTCGTATATTTTTGCGATGCTCCCTCTTTTTCAATCGAACCTCTGCTCTCTCATCTACCATTTTTTTTTTTTTAATATGTTTTGCTGCCGATTGTGAAATTTTGCACATTTTCGCAATTTTCCGTTGCGAAAGCCTTTTTCTTCAATAAATTTGCCACATTTTATTTTGTGTCACTTGAAATGTCGTTTTTTCCCCCATTATGCCCGAATTTTTACTACTACACACTAAGCTCTGTTAAACAAATTATAAATCACTTTTGAGTTTTTACGGAAATATCGGTTAAAATCTTATTCGTACACTGTATTCACTCACAAGAACCATTTAAATGTTAAGAAGACACTTCAACACTCTATTATATAACAGAACGAAAATTTTATAGATTCCATCAAATAAGAGTGCCTGCAAATTTCTCTAGAATAATATGAATTAAGATAATTCTTAAAATATGGAAATATCCACAAGAGACTTGTACCTGTGGTCATTTTTGTTTTAGTTCGAAGAAAAATGCTTTGAGTATAATTCATTGGCCAGGAGGTACTGTATATGCAAAATGAAAAAAGGGGGTGTATATGACCCTATGAAGTTTATAGGATCAAAAAAAATTACCACCACTCGATCACACTATCTTCCCTCTTTAATGTCATACCCTGACATGCCCCTTTGGACAACCGCTATGGTACAACCCCCCATAGCGCTAAACCGCCAAACCAAATCTTTTTCTCCGGAACACCACAAAAACAACTAAAAAACGGCATTGGCATACGGCCCTCCCAAGCAGTAATTTTTTTTATGATTTTTTAAAGTCATCATTGCCGTGCGTGAACTCAGTGAAGTACTATTATTAACAAAAAAAATTTTTTTTCAGTGCTGCTATATTTGGAATTTGAATCAGAAAAAAATCGGCCAAGTGCGAGTCGGACTCGCGGACGAACGGTTCCTTACCATCGTACATAATTTAATACTATGTACTTTTCCTTTATGTCTTCGAATAAGAGTAGAAATCATTTGAAAAACAAAAATTCCTACTTATGATAATAATAATGAATGTGAATAAAACGAGGAAAAACGCCGAAAAAATCCGTTTCTTTTATGGGGGCCCCCTTTAATTTTATTTTATTTTTATTATTTGTTGTTATAGCGGCAATAGAAATACACACTCTGTGAAAATTTCAACTGTCGATGTACCTATTACGGTTCATGAGATACAGGCCGGTGACAGATATACGGACGGACATCGGAGGATTAGTAATAGGGTTGCCGTTTTTACCCTTTGGGTACGGAACCCTAAAAACGGGTTGCTCCGTTGTCGAGATATGACTTTTTGTAAACGACGAAAAATCTTGGTAAGCGTAGTACGGGGAAACAAAAAAATCGGACTTTATTAGTTCACATTCTACAGATGCAAAAGCTCGACAACGTACGGTCGTGTAAAGGGTTTTCCAATAAGAGGTGGTATTTTAATTAGCGCGCTATTTCGGTAGATGTCACTTTTCGAGCTGTCATTTTTTGACATTTGACAAGTAGAAACTACGCCATTAATAAAAATGGAACGATACACGATTCAGCAACGCATTGAAATTATTAAAATTCACTATAAAAATGGTGAAAATGTGGCAGAGACGGTTCGTAAAACTCGAACATTTTTGGGTCGTCGTAAAGCACCTTGTCGGACCGCAATACAGAAATTGGTAGAAAAATTCAAGCTGTCGGGACAAGATAGTGATTTGAAGAATAAAACCCGTGCACGTCGCTCAAGAACAGCCGAGAATATTGCTGCTGTAGCCGAAAGTGTTGAAGAAAACCCAGGTTTGTCCATTCCTCGTCGTTCTTTGGAATTAGGCATTCCACAAACGTCATTACACCGTATTTTGCATAAATATTTGGGTCTTAAGGCTTATAAAGTTCAGTTAACACAAGAACTCAAGCCGGCCGATCATCAATAACGTCGAGTCTTTGCTGATTGGGTCCTTGAAATGCATGAAAATGATCCGGAATTCCATCGAAAACTCATCTTGAGTGATGAGGCCCATTTCTACCTCGATGGCTTCGTCAACAAGCAAAATTGTCGCATCTGGGGCTCGGAAAACCCAAGAGTTATTGTTGAAAAGCCTCTCTCTCTATCCTCAACGTGTGACTGTTTGGTGCGGTTTATGGTCCCGCGGGGTCATTGGACCTTACTTTTTCGAAAATGAGGCTGGAACAACAGTTACGTGAATGTATTGCGCTATCGACAGATGATTAATGATTTTTTATGGCCGGAATTGGATGGTATTGATCTGGACAACGTTTACTTTCAACAAGACGGCGCTACGTGCCATACAAGCAACGAAACCATTGATCTTTTACGGGAAAAGTTTCCGAACCGTGTTATCTCTCGAAGAGGTGATCATAATTGGCCACCGAGATCTTGTGACTTAACACCTTGCGACTTCTTCCTTTGGGGCCACGTGGCCCTGAAAGAGAAGGTCTACGCCAACAGCCCAGCGTCGATTCAAGACCTCAAAGATGGAATTCGTGAGGCTATCGAGGACATAGGGCAGCCACTTTGCGATTTGGTTATGGAAAATTTCATGAAAAGGATATGGTCCTGTAGGCGTGGTCGTGGTGGTCATTTGGCTGATGTTATTTTCCATTATTAACGGCATACCTTCCTCTTTATAATGAAATAAAGATCTGATCATTTATCTCAAAAAATGGCATTTTTCTTTGAATATCAAAATAACACCTCTTATTGGAAAACCCTTTATATGTAGTAGACACTTATGTAACTCAGCCTTTCACGAAAAGTCTACCCACTTCATGAAATGTAAGCAAATAGTGTAACATAGTGTAACGCTTAGTGAGCTTTTACACGAAGTGTCTGAAATTTTTAGCCACTTCATGAAGTGGTACGAGCCTTTACGCCGATAGTGTAACCGATATAAACGATGGTGATGTTTTTCTTAACGGATATGTAACCCCCAAATGCCTTGCTTTTTTAATGACTTCGACTTCAGAATATATTTATCGTGATCGCAATTTTACCAGTGTTGGAGAAATATCTACAGACCTTATTCCAAGGAGGAATGCATTTCTGATAGTGGAGAGGACATCAATATTTTATAATACAACCAATGAAATCGCCGTTGTTTTCCTTGATCTTAATGTTAAGAATGTGATCATTCTTCATGGTTCCGAGGGTAGTACGAAAAGGTGTAGATTTTATGAGTTTGTGATAGGGAGATTGCGAAAGGATTGTATTTATGAGTTCCGCTACCCTGAACTCATAAATACTCTCCTTAGGCAAAAGAATTAAGCACTTAGAAACATGAAAAGATATACACGTATATAAGTAAGTGCACATCTAGTTGAATATAATTATATCGAGAAAATAGTGTCGAGGAGACTAGGTAATTAGCATGGCACCTAGGGGTATGTAATGAGGATTAGTAAGGGGGGAATTTTCAGATTACCTCCCAGCTCAGAGTCGGGTTGCTATTGTGACGATCGCTAAAGGCGACTTATTTTTTTTTTTTAATCGCGTTATAAATGCCATAAAATTTATGACCATTTGTCATGATTACTATGAATCAGAAAATTTCTTGAAACTTGTTGTGAAATTTATTGTCAGCAAATATTTTCATTATTTTTTACTCCTTGATTCCGTTAAGATCCCAAATTAAGATTTCAATATGTTTTATTGGTTAATATAAGGTAAAAAATAATAAATAAATGATTAAAATCATTTATATTTTTCAAGATAAATTAATTTCTCTAGCTTTCAAATGAGTCATATTTGTTCTAGCATGAATAAAAAAATAAATATATGAATTTTTAAAGAAGAATAGGAGGGTGATCTGATCTTTTGTCGTACTTAAATGTCAAAATATACGCCCAAATGAAATGAACTTTTCTACTGATTTTTTCGTGTTTTTATTCAGGTCAGCAACCCTTGCATGACGTAGAATGAACTGAAAATGACACTTCACATTACAAATTGAAAATAATATTTCGAATTTAAGCACTTGTAATGCTCTAATTAGGTGTAGAATTTCCATTTACCAGTGTAAAATTTTTGTCATAACCTCTGGGAGCAGTTGACTAATTTGTCGTATATTTAGGCGTGTTTATTGATGTTTGTTCACCGAAAATTCATTATATTTCATTTTGTGGTAGATAATAGTGAAGACACAAAATGAACTGTGTTAAAAGAAAAAGTACGACAAAATATGTCAAAATTCACGACTAAATAGTACGACAAAAGATCAGAATCACCCTTTTACGAAATTTTAAAAATACCATAACTCTCGAAGTACGCACTGTATGGGGAAAATTTCTATTTTGTATTTTTGTTTTCACAAATCCTCCAAATTATGTAAAATTACAAAAAAAAAATATTGTGGTGGTCATATCACACTTTATGTAATTTTTGGTCGATTTGCTATGGAATGACCCAATTTAAAAAAAAAAAAAAACAGGCTTTAAAAAGTACAAGCTTAGTCAAACTCAAAAATAACATCGTAACATTAGAAATATGTTCGAGGTCATTATACGCGCATCTAAAAGTTCTAACTATAATCTTAAGTCGTACTTAACATACATAATATATCTAAGTACATACACATACACATACACATACACATACACATACACATAAAAAATAAAATATTCCTCCACTATAACTTAAAGACTTACCAAACACCGTGCTCACTAATGGATTAGCAGAAAACTAGCATTATACCAAGATAAATTCATTTAAATACACTCATGGTGGTGTCACTTGAGAATTCAAATTCAATAATGTCTGGGTTTAAATAAACCGTTTAGTAAATTAATTCCAAACCCTTTTAAATATAAGATGAAAAGATTTTCTTGCCCGCCTTCAGTCTCTTTTACCAGAACCAGATCTATGGGACTGCAGCAGCATGTAACATTCAAGGAATGCATTAATTGAAGAAGTTGAAACGAGCTCAGTAGCAGCATTTTAGTGATAAAGTTTTTGATGAAAATTTCAAAAGGGACTAAAAGGTGAATGAAGTCATTATCAGCGTGTGTAATTGTGTTTGTGATCCGAGACTTAACCATAGCGCAACAGTAGATCACTATAATAGTATATACCTATAGTCCTGTTGTACATACCTCTATATATATGCACTTAGGTAAGTATGTATATTGTACCTTGTGCAGTAAGGTCTTAATGTACTCGAATAACGATAACGTGCTGCTATTTTAGTAAATTAACTTAATTAAACCGCACATTAATTTTGTGATGAAGAAATTTGTTTTTCGTATCTCTATCTATCTATACATATCTACGGATCTTTGTATTTATCTTGTTGAAACGGACTTTTTGCATTTCTTGGTAGGTATATCCTATAGGAAAGTACATAGGTATTTGATGAAGGATAAATATTAATTTATTAATTGAAATTTTGTACATGAATAACCTTAAGGTTTTCACTCACTGAGAGTTTACTATCCTCGTAAACAATTAATTTCTCAGTGGATACCCTCAAAGAATTTTCTTGAATATTGTTGATGGTGCCGTGGATGGGGTTGCCAAACTAATGGGATGGGGGTGTAGAGGATTCTTTACGAATTATCTCCTTTATTTATCTTAAGAGCGCTGAAAGCAGTTATTTTGAGAATTTTAATTTGACAGAAATTCCTTTAAATTTTGAAATAAGTTAAGCCCTTTAAATTGTTTTGTTTATTTCTAAAAGTTTTTCATCAAATTCAAAGTGGTGAAAGTTTTATTTGTATTTCGTTTATGAGTATATACTAGGAGAGGGTCGTATATATGTGTTTCTGCTTCTCTTAATCTGTTATTTACTGGAGGAGACGTCTTAATATTAAAAGAAATAAAAATTTTATGATTTTCTCATCTGGTACAGCTGTATAGAGATGAAAACATATGATGTTTTATGGGGGGAGGTGGAGGGAAACGCAAACATAAATATACAGGGTGTCCCGTATGTGGTCTTGCAACCGAATGCTATGGATATAGTGATGCTTAAACATGCAAAAAAATTGTACGGGTTGGGGAGGGGAATATTGGGAATATTGAGGATATTTTGGTGTGTTCTTTTACATCATCCTGTAACTTCTGAACATTACACCCTACGATGATGACTTAAAATCTGTTAGATTGACAATCGTTGGACCTTTCCTTTCCTTTCTATAAATTTTTTTCTCCTCCGTTTTGAATAATAAATGCCAAAAAGTATGCAATTATCTTTTGAGAATACTTTAGGGTCATAATAACAATATGCAGTTGGTGCTCTAACGAGAAAATTTTTAAAAAACTTCAATTATAGATTTTGTCGCAGCGCCTCGAAACGCGCGTTCAGCTCACCACCACTCACCAAGGTGCGCAAATTCTATAATAAACGCAGCGCCTCGGAGCGAGCGTTGAGCTCACCACCACTCACCAAAATGCGCAAATGCTTTAATAAACGCAGCGTGTTGGAGCAGGTGCAGTATAGTGCAGACATTGTAGATTAGGTAAAAAAAAAATTCAGGATTTAAATGCTCGTACAGTTATAAATGTGTTTTTCTCAGAACCACTTTTTTCAAACTAGAAGAACGGATTACTGGAACACCTTTGCATGGATCGATTTGAAAGAGGAATGCCCACTTTTCATACAACTTTAGGCTCAGACATGAAAGATGTATACAAAAGATGTATTATGATACTCTGAACATATTTTATTAACAATGTTTATTTCAATTCAGCGGGGGAAACCTTTGGCGATCGGATGTGCTGCGGGTGACTTGATTGGGCGAAAAAGTGGACTTTTCTAGCTCTCGTGATTTCGCAGAATTGATGAGTCGTGGGGAATGAAAAATGTTCACAACAGAGCACTAATGGCCACGGAAGAGAGAACTACAAAAATATATGCGTAATGTAACTAGTAACTGGAGTGTATGTGACCCAAGTGCATGAAGATGGGTTTTGCGGCGGCAAAAGCGTTCCGAGAAAGTTTTCTGAATCGGGAAAAGTGGAAAAAGGACACCACTCGATAGTACTCCGTGAGACTTGTAATTTGATATGCAATATGCCGTATTGGATCAAGCACCCCCCCCCCCCGTTTTCCGATCGGCCGATCGGACATAACCCTAACAAGCTTAACCGATCTAAGTTGCGTAAAATCTAGTACCTTCGAATAAAAAAGAAGGAAATACTAAAAATAATGAGTACGGGAATGGCTATTCGAGCCTCGAGTATAGGATAACCCCACTCCTCAAACTTCTCCTCAGGACTTAAAGAATTAGATTCTGTACTAGATTTTACAAAACGTAGTAGATCGAACTTTGATCCCCTCCCCAAGCCTTCCCCCGCTTAATTGAAATAAACGTTGTTAATAAAATATGCTCAGAGTATCATAATACATCATTTAAGACATCTCTCCTGTCTGTTGATGTTGGGCCTAAATCAGCATTCCTCTTTGTACCATTTGACATTTGAAGCGGATTTTGCGGATTAAGTTTTTAATTCGTAATTTAGAAAAATGAGTAGTGAGACTCAGACGATACGAACATTTTCCTATTCTTGTCATTCATTTTGATAACTAGGGCATATACGATTAATCAATCAACTTTTGAAGCTGAAAGAAACCGTGGTAAAGTGACCACTTGTTTCTGTCATCGATTTTCAATAATAAAATATATTAGTTGAGAGAAATAGAATAATGATATGGTTATAAAAGAGTGTTCATTTGGCTACAAAACTCGCATAAGGATTTTTAGATCTAAATAGCTTTTTTTCATCGCAAGAAAGGCAAATAGTCAAGAAACGCCAAAACTGAAAAGTGCAGAGAAAAGGTTTCCGGCACTTTTCCGAGGTAAAGTGAATAGCCCCCTTAGTTTTAGTTTCTGGTGATAAACTTTTTTTTTTTTTATTATTACCAAATTACAAAAAATTTAGTAACGTTTTATGGAAGTAAAGACAAGCAAAGTACAAGAGAATTTTTCAAAATTCATACCTACATACATCTTCCTCTGAAAAACAATTTTTACAAAGCAAATCATTGTCAGACGTGGGCGCATACTTATATGGTGCCCTCCCGTTTGTTCTTCATTGCGTATGAGATGAATGCAGATCAGAGCAAACACAGCAGAGATTCTTCAGGGCATCTTCGGAATCTGAAGAGATTTGTTTCTTCTTGTTTTTTTTTCGGATTTCGAAGCTTATGTTGTCCGACCTCCACTCTACTATTCGTCAATAGTTTATATTCTGGAAATCGACCTCTCTTTTTTTCGAGCATTTCTGGCTCCATTTCAATTCAGTTTGTTCAGCAGCTAAAAGCGGAATTACAGTGAACGCAGCACATACATAGCTTGCTTCGTTTCCATGATGGCATTGTTGTTTTTCACTAACAACATAAAAATGAAGGTAGCTGTGCATGCATCTTATTCACTTCCATACTTCGGCGTCCTACAAAATATTCCTCTAGTTTACAATGAAGCATTACTCAGCCCATTCGTTTTTTATTTACAATGCTCCAGGGAGGCTGGAGTTGATCGTACGAGTTACACGAATCTCGTGTTTTTTTTTATTAGATAGAGAAAACCCAGTAATTTCATCGTTCTTCTAAAATTCGAGAAACTTCATAGATAAATAGGACTAACGATTATCGGGCACGAGAACGGAATTTTCAATCGATGAAAAAATGTCAGGAATTAGTAATACCTAATATTCTGTGTTCCACTAAGTCGTCCCTGAACTCTTACGCGAGATATATGAAGAATGACGGCATAAACTGTTCCTCCACAAATACAGCCACGGTCAGAATTATCAGAAAGCTTTGCTCAGCAGAGGTGATACACTCAATTTGCTTCAGAATACACCCAAAAATGCCGACCCATTCGTTCTATTAAAACTGATCGAATGCGCCAAGCTAATGAACAGAATTAGATGTCGTTTTAGAAAACCCATCAACCAATGCTATCTGGCCATACAAGCTGCCTGTGCTTCTCATGATAGAGGCGATTAAGCTGTATTTTTTTTTTTTTCCGAAACCGTATATTAAGATTGGCACTGCTTTAACAGATAATCCGAAGTATACGAAAATATCAAATACTCCTATAAAATACCTTCACCTGCTGCATTGATAATCTGCATCGGAAAGTGAAATATTGTATCAAAATTTATTGTGTAATGCGCATTCACTTCGAATGGATTGACACCCACTGTACCCCGAACGTCAATTTCAAAAGCATTTGTAAGGCTTCCACCATGAGAAGAGACGTCAATACAAGGAACATCTATGTATAACAACAACAATAACAACCAAAAACCTTCCTTAAGCATGGTACGCTTTTCCTAATAAGCAACATATGGCAGCCCTATTATATAGATTGCACGCTAATTACCTAGGATAGTGAACAAAAACGATTCAGAGAAACTGAAGCAGACCCCCCGATTCTACATAAGTAACTTTTTTAAGAGATCTCTTAACAGAACCGGACAGGGTCTTCAAACCGGCTCGGGCAAATGGCGACAAGCCAGTCCCTTTGCGTATTCAAAAATGACATTTTTATAAGAGGGAAATAACCCAAATTTTTAGTCTGATTTCTTACTGAACAGAGTACAAGCAGAACCAGACAGCGTTTTTTATTCGCAAGTCATTTTTATACTCGGTATACGTGTGGCTCAAATGGAGCCTTCCTCACTGAACAAAAGAAAGTTAAAATCTTTGCAAATCGAAGAGAAGTCTCTCAAAAACGAATAATGCTACATTTCGAACAAGGAAAGTTGGATTCCATGCTAAATACAGAACCATTAATCAAAAATAATATAATAAAATTGGATATTTTTTTCTAGAATTTGCAAGATTTAATAAAGAATAGGAAGCAAGAATTTTATATTAATACAGGAAACGTGTGTATGCAAAAAATATGTATAAGAGCAATTCGCTATTTCACTCTTAAAATTAAAACTAAAAACCAGGGTTTCTCTGTGAAAAGAATATCTGAGAGAGCTACAATTTAACAAGAATGAGGCAAGTGAAGCACTTATTGCCTCAGGCGATGAAGCTTAAAATAAATATAAATTATTTTTGAGTTATGACTATTTATTCAAATAAATTTTTTCTTCTCCAATTAACCGCTTGACAAGGCTGAGGTTGGTTCCTGATTCTGACATGGAAGAAATTTTTGAAAGTCCTATAAAATTTGCTGAAAATACACGAATTTTTTGAATCAAAAGATGATGCCACTAAGATGTCCACAAAACAAAAGCTTCGTACACCAATCTTTGAATCGATTGATATTCTTTTATTCTAACTGACATGGAGGTACGAAACATTTGGAACAAGTTTTCGATGACTTTGGATTCCTTTCCGGCGATCATGTTAGCAAAACAAACACCGAGAGAGTCTGAGAAAATACGTTTTTGGTTTTGCATTAATCAATTCTCGACTATAGTTTAGAAGAATCCTATCTAAATATTGAAATCGCGCTCCAAGTTTCAGCAAGTTGAAATTAATAAAAAAAAAACTACCTCCGAACTACAATGGATCAAGAAATATTGTCGAAACTGGTTATTTTGTCCATCGACAGAGAAATGACAAATATTCTGAATTTTTATTGTTACTGTCATTGTTGCTTAACTGTGCTCAGTCTGAGAGACCGCTTCAGAATAAAGTAAAGTCCAATTAGGTTATGTTGATAATTTTATAAGCAAGGGCCTAAAATTAATACCTACGTTGAGGCCAAAACGAGTCGTTACGGTTCTGCGTGCAGGAAATGAGGAGCATATTGACCTCTTAACTTCTTGTCCAATTTTTTTTTAACGCTCTTTCACTTTTACTTATATAGCACAATATACATAGTAACAAAAATAATGCCACTGCTTCACCAAATGTGGAAAAATTCAGACTTTTTCTAATATTTGGGTACTTTCTTTAGTTATGTCAAGCTTTCACCCTGGCTTTCATCGTATGCTAACGAACGACGATGCCAATTTTAATGAAGAAATAATAAGGAAGGGCTGATTGTAATAATTTTGTTCATTGGACATGTATATACTCTACTTCAAAATTGATTTACATGAAATAAAATTGCTTGATTTTTTTTTTTTTTAATTAGAAAATAAAATCAACATTTACAAACAATTTTTGCGTATTTGCTTTTCAATTTCGAATTTGTACACATAGGTATAGCAACACTTTGAAAACCTCATTGAACCCTTTAGATAAAAAACAAATTTTTCAATACGGTTTTCGAAATAAAAATGACATGATACTGAAAATTTGGAATTATTTTTATAAAAAAGTGAATGCTTTTAAAGCCACAAGAATGCCAAATTTGCCATATACCTATAATGGCACCGGCCCAACGCCTGATCGCCCGTCCTCCCAGCCTGACTCTATCTCTTAACCTCTTAAATTTAGCAAGTAAGAGATTTTAGCAGAATTCGTATTCTACATAAATTTTTTTTGAGAAATTTAAATTTTAAGAGGTTAAGAGGCTTTGGAGAATCTGAACACTCCCTTTTCAGACAGCCCAGCTGTAAAAGACAATTCACTTTACAAGAAGGAAGAAGAAGCAGAAATTTTTGGCGAGACAATGATGGCAATAGGGTCAACCCACACGAAGCACGCACATTATGCTACATTTGTGCCCAGGCATATCATCACAATAATATTGCTACGCTGTAGTTCTTTATATGATTATCGAGGTTATACAATTATTGATTATTGTATGATAAATTCACAGCATGTAATAATAATTGAGCTATTATTTTATCACCTAAATCACGGGTAAAGAATTCCACAGCCGTCATTACGTCCAACAGGATTTTCGTATAAGCATGTAGCAAAAAAATTTACTGTTGTCAAAACTTTAAAGTGACGGATAGCATTGTCGGAGTAATGGAAATTATCGTTAAGGATGTGTCATTTCAATCACTTGAAAGGTCAGGAACTTTGGCATTCTGAAATTCTTTATGAATGCTGCCTCAGAAATAGCAAACGGTTTCAAGTCGTCCCTCATTTTTCTTAGCAAGCACTGTCCTCTGTCAAATTGTATAAATATTTTATATTTCACAAATTTTTACATATATATACAGGGTGATTCAGATCAAGATACCTTCCGGTATACCACGTGATTCCTTAAGGTAAGATGATCAAAAAATTGTTCCACATACCCCCCCCCCCCCTAGAAACCTTTCTTCAGGAGTTGTGGCCAGTTGAAGATTTCGCTAATATTCGTGAGAATAAATGAGTATACGCTTTGAACCACCCTATAGATTTTGGTTATTTTTGGCTTATTAAATAGGCAAGAATGGTAGCTGTCGAAAAGTGTATTACTCTGTAGTTTTTAATTAAGCATCTTTAAATTATTCTCAAATATTTCCAAAACATTGATTTTTTACACACAAATTTCATAAATACTGTCATTTATTTCAAAAACTTTTGTGTGTAAAAAAATCAAAATTTTGGAAATATTTGAGAATAATTTAAAGAAGCTTAATTAAAAACTACAGAGTAATACACTTTTCGACAGCTACCATTCTTGCTATTTAATAAGCCAACAATAACCTCGGAGCTCTTATGTTAGGAAATATTTGACAGCTATTTTCATTTACTAGAATACCAAATCTTTTTAAAAAAAAATCTCCAGAAAAGTTAAGAGATCAGCTGACGTCTGACATCTCGTCAACTCTTTATGCAGAATACCAATTTCTGTTAACGGTCTTCGACAGTCCAGTTAAGAGGATAAGAGTTCTTATCTCTAACATAGAATCAAGGGGAGAGTCTAAATACGGACTAACGCCAGAGTCAGATGAGGAGGCTATGTGGAAGCTCTATGATCTGAAGATGAATAAAGAACAAATGAGGGAATGAGCTACTTTCGGGACTCAAGTATATGTCTTTCTGAAACTTGCAATGGAACAGTGGGCCTAGTACCCACTTTGCCCCGGTCTCCCTTACTCGTTTTTTTTCCCGCCAAAATTTTGACGAATAAGCAACCAAAATTTCAGTTGAGGTTAAGATAAATACACACACAAAATAATAAACAAAAGCCCACCCCCCGCCCCCTTAACTAAGTAAATTATTAAATTCGCTTAATATACGTTAAAATGAAATTCAAACTTCTATTCAGAAAAGTAATCAGCAAACGAACGAAGGAGAGGAACGCTATCTCGTTCAGTGATCAGAAATTCGTCCTCATAAATTCCAATTTTATTCCGTGAAAGTATAATTTATCGTGACAATTGTGTTATTATCTTAACTTTAAGAACAATAAACTGAAAAGCTTTGGTAGTAATTTTCGTCTTATTCAGTTTTGTTGCCCCCTTTGCGCCTGCAATTCACTGTCATCTCGGCACGAACGAATCGAGTTTTCGAAAAGATTTAACAGTAGAAATGAAACGACAAATATCGTGCGCCAGGGTAATGTTCTGTGTGATCCTTACCAAGTGGAGTAAGGAAACTTTAGTCTCAGGCAAACTATAAATTCGCACCACTACGGTAAGAAAAACAAAAAAAAACAGAGAAATCACAGCGAAGGGATATTTGTTGCATCCTTTCGAGGCGTTCAACTTTCAACTTTAAACGTATCCTTTTCGGAGGATTCTTTGGTTGTTCTTATTCAATTGTGCATAGTACGCGATACATGTGGCTGTGTGTACATATATATATATATATATATATATATAATATTTTGTCATATAAACTTACTCAAATAGTTTCCATAGCAAAATTATGTATACATATGTATATATGTCTGTATAGCTAAGCCCAGCAGTCGTAGATTTTCCATTGAATGACTAACTGATAGTAAAGCTTTACGTTATATGCCATGCAATGCCATTCCATGCTTTAGTGTGCTTTATATACTATGGGTACCATGCTTCTATCTTATATTATATATATCTGAGTATATATATATATGTATAGGTATATAGAAATATAAAAGAAATGCTAGCATGCAAACGGGGGTATGGAACAGGGTTGAATAGCACTGGTACAACTGCATAAAGGGGAAGAAAAGTTGGAATAGTTAGTTACTGTTAGGATAGAATGCCGGATACCACTTTGCCAGGTTGTTGCATGCCAAATCACTTTGTGTATGCAGTCTACTTAGTACTGGCTTCTCATTCAGTTTTTCTCCCTGCGGGAATAAGAATGACTATCTAGTTAGGTTTGTCGACCGAAAACTATCGTCACGTTCGCCAACTAGCTAGCTAGCTAGCTCCATACCGGCTCCAAAGAACTATTCACTATATTTACGAAGAGTACATCGACTTGCAGTTGATTGCAGTTTGGCATTTTCGTGTGGGGTGGCGCTAAACGATAGCCGGGATAATTTCCATGCGCGCTTATTTATGCATGACATGAAAGCTTCAAATTTCAAACAGCTTTTCACAATAATGTCCCGCCGCTGCCACCATATTTTCACAATGCTTGTAATGAAGGAATATCGCTTTATAGCCGGCTCTTACTAGATATAGTATATATATATCCATAAGTAGTAAGTAGCTATCAGTTATTTATGATCACTTTCATATTAATCAAGAAAACTTTGTTAATGACACGAAATTTTGTCAGACAAAATTTCTGTTAGTAATGAGTTAAGAAATTATCGAGAAAATGATTTTTCCTGAGCTCCCTTTTTGAGCATAAAGTAAATTGCTTCAATATTTTGTTGATATATTTTTCTGAAATGGTATAGGTGAATGAACAGGTTAATATGGTTGTGTAATGTCATTTTAGCACGTAAGGAGCTTTGATAGTTTTTTTTTTTTTTTTTTTTTTTTTTTATACATACATGTATTTACATATGTATATATTTAGGTACAATTTGCTAGTGAGATTATATAAGTCAAAGTCAGATATATAGTTCAAAACAGGGACTACAATAGAAATGAAAAGACATTGAAACAGATATTATAAAAAGCGGACTATTTTCTCTTGTGATTCCGGATCATCACAGTCTCTGAATTTAAGATGAAGATATGATTTAAGGTTAGATTTACTCTTACTAAAAACTTGAACCACATTTTGGCTTTAATAAAAGACACTGGAATTAACACTTAAACTCTTCAGGGACGCTGCAACGATGAGAACAAAAAAAAATCTTCGTATGGCAGCACTGATATTATATTTTAGTCTATTTGATACTCAGTGCTTTGTAAATATTGCAAGGTCGGGTCGTCGCCTTTGCTGTCTTAAAGTGCTTTTGAATATGGTTAATATTTGATAAATAAAATAACACGTCTGTGGAACATTACCTGCTTCAATTACACTGGGGAACAAAAAAAAACAATTTGTAAATACTCGACGTGTAGTTAGTTTTTTGGGTTTGCTCTGGTTCTCAAAAAATCCCACCTGGTACGATCATTATGGCACCCTTCAATATATCCAAGGTTAAGAAGCTTTCTGGACGACTCAGCGATAAAGGTCTATGCACACTTACCAGCACAGCACCAACCAGAACAACAGGCATCGACCGGCACCGGCATATTTCGTGCGCACATAACTACATAAAACGTACACTAAACTTTCAATTAAGGCAGGTATCGCGAGAACACTGTAGAAAAATGATCCCGTGTGAACTTCGCAACTAGACCACCAAGCGACATATGCCGGTCTGGTTTCTAGCCACTGATAGCGACCGGCAATTACGTTTCCGTTACTTGTCTGTGCCGGTGAGTGTGCATCGACCTTTACGATTTACAAAGGATAGCCGGAATTCTCGAGAAAATGCATTAAGGGCAGATGTAGGATAGATTGCAGATTAGATGACAGATTTGCCGGCTCCAGGTTTAGATGAATTATTGTTAGAGTAAAATACAATAGGGTATAGACAATTAGCGAAGGACAACAGCTTTAAGGCCTAGCAGAGAATAAATAAGGTGTCGGAAGGTAGAATCAAGGCAGTTTGATTTGGAATTTTCAGTTCACGTTAGCTAGACAAAGAAGATTTTTGAATCATTACAATTTTTTTTTTTTTTTTTTTGAAAATTTGTGTTTTTCACGCAAACTTTGTGTTAACGATCCTGACAGATTTTGCTACATACATATGTGGTAAATATTGTCAACAAATACATCGAAGAAACATTAACGATTTCGTAAAACAAGCTTACCAAGCATATTCTGAAAAACAGCTTAGGCAGCAGGGTAAATATTGGGTGCGGCATAAAGTATGTAAAGCTTGTGTGGAGTCTCTCAGATACTGGATGCATGGAGGACTCAAAGAACTTAAATTTGGAGTGCTGATGACGTGAAATGAGCGAAGGAATCATCATCTTGATGATTGCTACTTCTGTGCAGTAAATGTGAAAGGTGTGAACCGGTATAAAAAATGCACGTGGGTTTATCCTAATATACAATCGGTTAAAACAACAATACCACACAGTGAAGATCTGCCAGTATCGATATTTACTATCTTATCAACGGATTTCTCTGATGATATTGAAATGTTAGTCGCTCAAAATGAAAGAAACAGAGAAAGTGAATTTCAAGTATGCAGTCCTACACTTCAGGATTTTTCTCAAGGTGAGCTCAATGACTTAATCCGCGATTTAAATTTATCAAAGAAATCATCTGAACTTCTCGCCTCCAGACTTAAGCAAAAACATTGCCTTCAATCAGGCGTAAAAATAACATCTTACCGAATTACAGAGGAAAAAATTCTTCCTTACTTCAGTGAAAGATGATCTGGTGTATTGTAACAATGTACCTGCACTTTTAAAAATTATGGGTCTACCGGAATAAGGGCCACAGGAGTGGAGACTCTTCATAGACAGCTCAAAAGGGAATTTGAAATGTTACTGCCCAATGGTAACAAATTAGGTTCGATACCGATAAGCCACTCAACAGAATTTCAGGAAGAATACGCAAATATGAAATTTGTTTTAGAAAAAAAATTCGTTTGTTCAACATCACTGGTCAGTATACGTCGATTTAAGGATGGTGAATTTTTTGTTAGGTCAGTAACGTGGATACACCGACTACATACGTAGAGAGAAAGTATGACTGTGGGAAAAGCTAGCATCATTCATGAACCATTAATAGACCATGAAAAAATCCTTCGTTCACTACTGCATATTAAGCTTGAGCGAATGAAACAGTTCGTCAAAGCTTTAAATAAGAGTGAGGATTATTTTAAATATATATATTGCCATACCTTTCCTGGCCTTAGTATGGAGGAAAAATTAAAACCAAGCATTTTTGATGGTCCACAGTCCACAAATCCGTACCCTTATAAAATATTGTAATTTTACAAGCCACATGACTCAGATAGAATCTGATGCCTGGACAAGTTTTGTATCAGTTATCAAAAAATTTTTGGGGAACCAAAAAGCAGCGGAATATCCCGTAATAGTCGCCAAAGTGCTTGAAAATTTTGAAAAATTGGGAGCTAATTTGAATGTCAAACTACATTTTTTAAATAGCCATTTGGACAAATTCCCTGACAAAGGTTGGTGATTATAGTGAAGATCAAGGAGAGCGGTTCCACCAGGACATAAGGATAATGGAGGAAATGTATCAAGGGCTGTCCATATGATGGCGGACTATTGCTGGACCTTACAAAGGGACTATCCTGGCCAAAAACACACCAGATTGTCATATAGAATACGTTTTTCTTAATTATTTTTTGTATTTTCTATTTTCATGCAATTCTTGTTTGAAAATAAAGGTCTCAATATATGTTTAATATATTTTTTACGTCCTTATGTTATTATAAGTAGGTTGCTGTTATCTCAAAAACCGGAGCCAGTCTGAAATAATTTTCGTATTTAGCGGACTAAAATTATTCTAAATCAGCTCTCTAGGCCCGTGCCGTAGAATCACTATTCCCCAATGTTATTGTATTAATTTGAAAACGGATTTTGTAATAATTAGTTCTATTTTATAAAAAATTATATACGTAAACATACACATACATTATGTACATACATATGTATTTGTACAGTTATATTTCAATTAGTATTTTTCCCATAACCTATTACAGGCTTTGTGGAAGTAGGTATATTTTTAACAATATCTGGGGTGTTTGAAAAGTAACTTGGTTCGGACATCCATAAATGGTTCCAATAATTTTATATGTAGTCATACAGTTCCTATCCTTTTCTATGGTTACAGATCATTTTGACAATTCCGAGAGTATAATTCATTGTTTGACAATTGTTTCAGTACAAGAGTTTCGAGTGGCAGTGCTAAATGGAAAAAAAATTTAGCTCGAGGTTTGATTCATTTCTTCATTTTAGAAGAGAAAAAAACTAAGGAAACCCATGAAGAGATTCTTCCTCTACATTGGGTAACAACTCATGTCTTTCCTACATTAACTCGATGGGAATTATCCCATTTTAAAGGAATTCCGGAACTAAATTTTACGGAAATGGGAATTTTTATATATAAAGGGTTTTCCAATTAGAGGTCTTATTTAAATTAGCCCGCTATTTCGGTAGATGTCACTTTTGGAGCTGTCATTTTTTGACATTTGACAAGTAGAAACTACGCCATTAATAAAAATGGAACGGTACACGATTCAACAACGCATTGAAATTATTAAAATTCACTATAAAAATGGTGAAAATGTGGCAGAGACGGTTCGTAAAACTCGAACATTTTTGGGTCGTCGTGAAGCACCTTGTCGAACCGCAATACAGAAATTGGTAGAAAAATTCGAGCTTTCGGGACAAGATAGTGATGTGAAGAATAAAACCCGTGCACGTCGCTCAAGAATAGCCGAGAATATTGCTGCTGTTGCCGAAAGTGTTGAAGAAAACCCAGGTTTGTCCATTCCTCGTCGTTCTTTGGAATTAGGCATTCCACAAACGTAATTACACCGTATTTTGCATAAAGATTTGGGTCTTAAGGCTTATAAAGTTCAGTTAACACAAGAACTCAAGCCGGCCGATCATCAACAACGTCGAGTCTTTGCTGATTGGGTCCTTGAAATGCATGAAAATGATCCGGAATTCCATCGAAAACTCATCTTGAGTGATGAGGTCCATTTCCACCTCGATGGCTTCGTCAACAAGCAAAATTGTCGCATCTGGAGCTCGGAAAGCCCAAGAGTTATTGTTGAAAAGCCTCTCCATCCTCAACGTGTGACTGCTTGGTGCGGTTTATGGTCCCGCGGGGTCATTGGACCTTACTTTTTCGAAAATGAGGCTGGAGCAACAGTTACGGTGAATGGATTGCGCTATCGACAGATGATTAATGATTTTTTATGGCCGGAATTGGATGGTATTGATCTGGACAACATTTACTTTCAACAAGACGACGCTACGTGCCATACAAGCAACGAAACCATTGATCTTTTACGGGAAAAGTTTCCGGACCTTGATATCTCTCGAAGAGGTGATCACAATTGGCCACTGAGATCTTGTGACTTAATACCTTGCGACTTCTTCCTTTGGGGCCACGTGAAAGAGAAGGTCTACGCCAACCGCCCAGCGTCTCGATTCAAGACCTCAAAGATGGAATTCGTGAGGCTATCGAGGACTAGGGCAGCCACTTTGCGATTTTGTTATGGAAAATTTCATGAAAAGGATATGGTCCTATAGGCGTGGTCGTGGTGGTCATTTGGCTGATGTTATTTTCCATTATTAACGGCATACCTTCCTTTTTATAATGAAATAAAGATCCGATCATTTATCTCAAAAAATGGCATTTTTCTTTGAATATCAAAATAACACCTCTTATTGGAAAAAACTTTATTTATTTTTTATTCTGAAGAACTTTTCAATACAATAACAATGTCCAGGACTGATCATTTTCCCATATATAGATATATAAATTTCAAGTAGGGTATAAAAAATGGAAAGATAACACCATTCCACTGTCCTTATGGTAGAGAGTTATCAGAAAGTCCAGACTTAAAATGCGTTGGATTACATATTATTAAAATATTAAGAGCATCAAACGATCTCTTAAGTGGCTGCGTCAGATTTACATGAATGTAAAACTAGTCCGTACTCCTATCATGACTAGCCAACTATTCTAAAGACTTCAATTTATGAGTGTCAGCAATTATGGAAACACTAGGAATCATAGAAGACCAACTTTCATAAAATTGTGACACACGAGAAAAATCCTATAAATAGCAAAATAAAAGTAATATTATATAGTGAATCCCAGAAAATAGAATTCTTTGGGGGGATATTACAAGGTTACTGAACAGCAGGAATTTACCTGAAATCATAATCAATGTAGAACCAATTATTTTAGTAAATGCCAGGTATTAGAACATTAAATCCGTAATGTTGGTGATTAGTGAAACCAGTTAATTTCGATATCGTCACTTACCAACAAATTTGAAATTAACATGGAATTATAATTCCCTGGATGGCAATTAATTTCCATATTAATGTCTTAATGAAAGTAATGCACCAACAGACATACATACATATGCATAAATACACTCTACAAGAATAATTTCATTCACTTTATCTTGCCCGCGGTTAAGTCCAACAAGAATAAATAAAATTACCCAGCTGACAATTGATATAATCTTATTAGAAAAATTCTTCTTAACTTCTTTAACACGGTAATGAAAAATGGAGTGCACATTAAAAGTGTTTCGATAGCAGCACACAGAGCCAACAATAAAATTATTACGAGAAAGATTTTATTAACGTAATTAGCTAAAAAGGTAGTCGTGAAGAGCAGGAGTCTCTGTTGCCTTTATCTCATTGTGTCAGAGAAGTTTTGTGATTTGAAAATATTATGAGGCAGGGGGGAAGAAAAGAGTTGTACAAGAAAAAAAAAACATCTCAAAAAAATGCAAGCAAAAAATGAAACTAAAATCGACGTAAAAGGATAAGGCGAAAATGAAGTGGCATTTCCCTCAGACAATTTTATTACCATCCCCGATCTCCGACTCTTCCATAGTAGCGCGTCGTAAATGGTTTTGTGCACGAAGGGAAAAGCTAGCAGTAATATCATCCCCGTTCACACCCCTAATGAGACCTAACGAGAGCTTAAAATGACACATTTGAGTTCATTAGGACGAAAGCAAAGTTCTATTATTCCAATGCGCAAGAGGGAGTAGTCATCCGGGGACGGTAAGTCACAGTCAAGAGATATGGAAGGAAATTTTTAAGGAAGTTTTGCATTTTGAACGGGAAGTTATATCACATGCCAATTGCATAATTTCTGTTGATTGCTGTACCAACATAAAAAAAAAACCCCAACAATTCGCTAAGTATGTCGACAATATAATAAATATTTTATAAAGACTAGATGTGTATCTTTGAATCTTTGCTAATAAATATAGATACATAGGAAAATTTCCATAATCGGGTCTTCAGATTCTTTCTAATTACTCATTACAAATGAATACTCCACCAACAGATTCTATTCCGTAACATAATTGGAAGCTACAAAATTCATATGGCCACTTGACGCCGTTTGGTACATTGTCATCCTACACGAGACGATTTTGATTAAACGATGCATAATACATTTGCTTGCATGGCACTCTTATCATCGAGCCAGTAACCATAAAATCTCTGCTAGAGTCTGACAATGCAAGTCATAAAACCCCTTCCTGAGCCCCTTTACGACTGGCTGCTGCTATATAACGCTGTTGACTCCCCATCTAAGTCAAAGTTAAATCTGAGATACTTTTACAATGCCCTCGAGCATTCATTGACCGAAAAAGTATCTAATCACAAGGAAAATCTATGGATCGTCAAAGATATGAGAAATGGAATATGTAGTAAGGGAGGATAATGGTGGCGGTCCATGGAATATTCTTAAATTTAGATATGCGCTCAAAAGCAGTCAAACTGTTTGGATAAAGAATTTCTTGATTGAATTTCTTGAATTGAACTGCATTTTATAAGTTAATTGTGTGGCACAAATGACTCTGGCATTTAAGATATTTTCAGCATGGAGTTTTGTTATACTTTTTCTTCAAATATACTCCGCTTTTGAGTATGAATTGGAACTCTAGATTTACTTTTAGTTTAATTGAATAATATTTTAGGCATATTTTAGCAAAATATATTGCAAAAAAACTTTTGTTTCTTAAAACTGCAATGCAATTGCGGTGATATATCAGTTTTGTGGTCTTTACGAGGAAACGAAAGTTTGATGAGTTTGTCTTTTCAAAGCTTTTTGAACATACTCTGCAGAATTCTCTCCACGTTAAGCCTCCTCGTGGTCTACATACATATGTAGAATCAAAGCTGACGTGAAAGATTCATGTAGAAAAAAAGGTTAACGCAGCGATGAAGGTCTTTACCAATTGCAAAAAAACCTTTAGGTGCACATGGGGTATACAACCGAGTGTGGTGCTTTGGATGTACACCTTAACAGTAAGACCCATGCTCACGTATGCCTCTTCTGTATGCTGGTTGAGAATGAAGTTGAGACTGCGAACCGAAAGCTGGCAAGCTTGCAAGAGGCTACCTTGTCTAGGTATAGCAGAATCCATGCGGCAATCGCCATTCGGGAGTTCTTACTAAGCCTAACAACGCTGAATTTTGTCATTCAGACAGAAGCCAACAAGGCTGTATGCATTTGTGCAAGGCTGTATGCATGTTGTGCATGTTGGGTAGACGGCTGAAGTAGTTTCAGCCATTGCTCATTGGCGTGGGTGCTGGAATATGACAACCTTCTGGCCTACATGGCAGTTGTTGGACTGGAACTATGATTCAGCCGCCAATTCTCTTTCTTCCTATCTAAAATTATAGAGAATATTTATCTGCACAAATCTGAAGCTACGTTTTGACCAATGACTTGTTACATGATCATCAATTTGGATTTCATAGCTGTATAGTAGCCTTATTATTAAGAATAACTAATGACATTGGAATCGCAATAGATGATGATAAGTTTGCTGGAGTACCACAAGGCTCTGTATTAGGACCACTCATTTTTGTAATGTTTGTGAATGATATCTTTGATCGTGTTAATCATTGTCAATTAAACCTTTATACAAATGATGCTCAGATGTTCCTGTCCAGACCGGTTGGATTGGTTGAGGATGCAATATATTGCCTAAATATGGATTTATGCATTTTAAATCAAGACTCCTGGTAAATCCATCCTGATAAAATGCAGTCCATATTGGTTTATAAAACGCTGCTCAACACTAGCTATTTCCCCTCTGTAACATTTCATGGTGCTGATATATGCTTTGTGAGTTCTACTCGTAACTTAGGTGTTATACTATATTCTATAGAACGTTATCGTGGAATATGTGCATGTATATCACTCTCCACACGCGTATTGCTTTCCCGTTCATTGATTATTCCGGTAATCACATATGGATGTGAAGTGTTTAGTGAATTCGATTTGCAATCGTCATATATGCTCAATATTGCTTTCAATTCAATTGTGTAAGATATGACTACAGCCTCCGCAGATGTGATCATGTCTCAAAGTATGTTTCCTCCACCGTTCGTTGTAGCTTTGTACTATATTTAAAATTTCGGTGTATTTTGTTCCTGGCTAAGCTTATTAAATACCTTGTACCTAAATATTTGCACGACGGCTTGTATTATGGCAGATCCAATAGAACATTATACGCTTATTATATCGCGATCCACCTCACAACTTCCAAGCGCCAATTCCTCGTCTTCACCATTCGATTTTGGAATAGTCTTCTTAATGCTCTGAAAAATTCCTTGGGAGCTCGCACACTCAACAGTTTTAAACACTCGATCTTCCTTTATTTAAACTCACAGCATACTAATTTCTTTACTTGTACAACTACTACTATCTCTCTATTTTTTTTGTTTTTACTTTCCTTATCTTATTAGTTTTCATTTATATTTTGTCATAGTTTTCTTTTTCTTTTCTTTTTTCTATTGGAATATTACATATTTACTTTGAATTACTTGGTGATAATTATTTTTTAGTTTTTAGTTGTTTATTTTCTTAAATTTAGATTACGTAATGCTGAAATTATAATTAGAAACTTGTACTAATTAAAAGAATCTTACTTGTACGATTGCTAATAATAAATGAATGAACTTGAATTCCTGATTGAAAAACGCACACTCGCTTATTTTATATGCAATACAAGTCCGTGCGAATTTATTGGCCAATGGTCCAATGGAAATTTCAATTTTTTACCTTTTCTTTTTTCTTAACAGAATGCTGAAATTTGGTACAGGCAATCTTTGATCCCACTTATAGGAAAAAATTAAAAACTGAAATAACTGTCATTTCGTAGAACGAAATTTCCAAATCAATTTTCAGGTTGGAAATTTTTGGCGAAAAATTCTAATGCTAATATTGTTAATTGTTGCGAAATATAGAAGAAAGATGGCGTTGAATGTAATATAATGACCGATAAAACATAGTAAGTATATTACGGAAATCATCGTAGATTCGGTAATTATAATCGGATCATAGTTTAGTGAAAATAATTATTTTTATATCAAATAGGGGTTGTAATTGACCCTCCTAATTTAGCCCCCCTTGGTAATTTTGGTACTAAATATTTGATTTCAAATAAATTATTTTTCAAAAAAATCGAAAACATTTCCGTTTTTATATCCTTCGCGCCCCTCCCCTCCCATCAGGACTCATCCTTTAAACTTACACTCTAATAATGCCGCATATCTTAGCTATATTGTGAAAAAAGAATTATTGAAATTCATCGAACATTTATAAAGAAATATCGATTTTAGTGTGTCAAGATAATTTGAGGTGACCCGAAAAAAGAAGACTATAAAAATTTTAAATATAAACGTTAAAGCATGTTTGTAGAATAAAATCGCATCTACATTTTGTCCCCTAATCACATAGTATCTAATTAGTTTTTAAACTCGATAATCAATTTCGGAGATGACTCGAAAAGAAATGAACAAGTCCTTTTTAAAGTGGAAAATTGGCATTTTTTTGCATTTTTTGGTAGCTTTATTCTTACATTAGGTAAATTTTCCACTCAAACAAAAACTGTTTACAACAGACCGCTAATTCATATGAAAAAAAAAAAACGGGAAAAATATAGGAACAGGGGTGTATATGACCCAAGTGCAAAACTAGGCATTTTTAAATGTAAAAACGTCCGTATGAAGTTTACAGGATTAAAATAATAGCCCTGCCACTCAATTACACTCTCTTCCACATTTAATCTGATACCTCACACTTCCTATTTTGGACAACTCCTATAGGGGATGGTACCCCCCCCCCCACCCCCCCCCCCCCACCCCCCACCATTCGCATAATTTTTTTTTCTCCCGAACGTACAAAAAAAAAACGCATTGCTCTACGACCCTCCCACGGGTACCCGTGAAAATTACGAAAAATAAAGAAGGTAAAAGAACGTTGTTTAGACTTATGGATTAAAAATATCACCCCACTACTCGATTACACTCTCTGATCCCATTACTTTGATTGGGTCACATATATATGTGCCATATTTTGAAAAACCCGTATTATAACCCTTCACTCCTCAAATGCAATTTTTCCCCATGCTACAAACACAACTAAAGAAACCGCATTGCTCTACGGCCCTTTCACGCAGAGTTATACACTCGCCAAAGTTGGGGAAAAAAACGTTAAAGCCTGCCAAACCTGTAAATTACCGTTAATCGAAATAAAATATATCCCATTTCACCCACGCAACTTCTGAAAAAAACAAAAAAAAAATCAATTGTTTTTTTTATTCTTCTGTAAATTTAGACATCTGGAGTACAGTCTTGATGGGTCAAATAGGAAGTTTGCTTCTAACACTTCAATCTATCACCTATTTCATTTATGGTCACCAATTATAAATTCCCCTATATTTTAGTATGAATTATAATATATATTTCTACCACTTTTCGGCAACAAAAGCATCCTCTATCAACTATTTGATAACGAATTAAATTTAAAAACGAAATGATACGACGATGAGTCTTCAAACTATTGCATTGAAACAACTTATCCAATGAGAACTAACAGAAGAGAAACAAAAATTAATTTCAACAAAATACATAAAATTATTTGGAGCAAATGCATCTATCATAGCAGCAAATTAAAAAAAAATATTTAGTTAAATGCACTTTTTTTATAATTTCGTTTAATCACAACTCTATGATTATCTGCTTCGAATAAAATCTCTCTACGACTTTATATTGGAATTCTTTTGTCCTGATGCCACCTATTTTTACATAGGCAACACGTCACTTCTTATTGCCTGTTCTCTAACTAATTTATGATATTATAAGATAAGAGAATAAATTTTCTAATTTTAGGAACTACAAGATTCTTTTCTTCCTTAACTCGGATATTTTTATTATATTTAGCTGTTCACACTGAAATTTCACGTGACATTAACGTTTTTAATTTAGATGTTTTGTTTTTAGCAATTTTATAGATATTCCGGTAAAAAAAACAATTTAAGTTTCTATGCGGATCAGTTATAGTATCTTACCTAAAAATTTAAAAATCTTGAGTTTATAATTATAAAATATCTTCCCCCTGCTGTTGGCTGTCGTCACTCTTGTAATAAATACACACACACTTCAACACCATATTAAAGGATTATGTTAGGTAATTCAATGAGAACAGCACAAGAGCATATCAATCTGTAAGTGGTTATAGTGCATGTAGATATCTAACAATAAATTCTTCTGCAGGATACATGTGAAAGGAAATAAATTCCGTGAAGTGCCCCAAGAGAAAAACTTAAAGTACCTACCTAGTACAAAAAAAGAGGAATTCATGGGAAACCGTAGAAGAATAGTTTCGTTAGGTGGTTAAAGGAGATATTCTGACATTTTCATGCTAAATTGTGATCGATATGTGAGCATAATTTTTTGTATGAGTTTTTTATTCAAGTTTAATAAAAATATTTCAGATGCCGCATAAGTTATAAAAACGACCTGATGAGAATCTTACTATAAAAGGGCAGAGAAGCATAGTGATTTTGAAAGGCTCGCTCATCCCATCCTTGATTGCGACACATTAACTGGCAATCTTCCTAACGATCCTTGGTTCTGACGTATTTGCTTGCGACTTTTCCAAACACCTGCGATACAGTAATTTTTAATTAATCAAATCTTCTTATATGCATAGTTATTATACGGTCCTCATATACCAAGATCCCTAACAATGACACTTGTATGCCATAATAACCCTGGTAGAAATTCCCCAAAGTTCTACCATGTCTCATGTCCCGCAAGGGACAGTTTCTTAATAATCCAACAATTATTTGACTGAAAAAGATCAAGGTGTTTGTAATTTTTGAAGAAATATACATGTAGAAAAATAAGTCTTGATGATCATTCCGATGAGCATTCGGTAAACCTTATCGAAGGCATCATTAAATATCATGAAAATGTGATCCCTATATACTGAACCAGCAATAAATATATTTTTTTCCTTGGACTAACACGATGATAATATCTAGGAAACTTTGCAATTTATTTTCGTAATTTATTAAATTTCAAATTGATTTCTTAATTTGTTGATTTTAAATTAATTTTGTAATTTGTTCTTCCCGGGGAAGACTATCGCCCATATGCTGATCAGGACTTATGCCCAAATCCTTGCGCCTCAAAGTCTTTGCACCGGTTATCCTGTTTCTTAGTTAACCTCTTACAGTAAAATCAGTAGTAAACTGATCGTGATTCTCATTTATCAGCACACTCATTTTTATATTCTTTTATAATTTATTCGTAATACTCTAGACACACAGCACGATCTAATGAATCATTAGTACTAACTATTCATTAAAATGCCGTGTGTCACATAGTATCCATCATTACAGCTCGAAAATCAGATCATAATGAAGTACACTAATAAATGTTTTTTTTTTCCTTCATATACCTAGAATTGTGCTAGATTTGGCATATAATATAATACTGGAGCTCCGCTGTGCATCTGCCGATATTCCTTTTAATATAATGTTTTTCTCATTTGTAAATTGATAAATTGAAAAATAAAATAAGTACTAAGAATGTTTATCGCGTTAATTCAATACATATCGCTTCTTTAATGTCATAAGTATATGAAAAGCAGTTTGGCAGTACAACTTAATTAAAGAAATGGCTGTGTGTCTGCAGTTTATAATGAATCATTATAGACTAATGAGTCATTAGTTATTTCTTCATTAAGAGCGCTGTGTGTCTAGGGCATAATGCCCATTAATAAGCTCAGCGTGACACTCATTTTATACATATCGAAGTGCTCATATAATATTGAAATATGCACAAAAAAGAAACACGGTATGTATTTCTAGGTGAAAACGGTCAATATCACATTTACACCATCTGTGAAGAAGTAAAGAAATGAACTTTTTCCCAATTTTGATTATAACGCGAACAAGTTTCGTCATAACGTTCATCTGTGTACTCATGCAGAGCTCATTGATGAGCTCATAATGATTTGTCTACCAAGGTATATTACAGTTCACATTACCTTCAATTAATTTTCAATTCAAATGATTATATTTACCGCACTAATAACCTTCCGTTCTTCATTATAGCAAAACTAACAAATTAATTTTAAGTTATAATGTAACCAGTTAGTAGAAGTCATAATTGTATTGGTTTTGTTCTTTAATTTTTGTTTACTGTGAAATAAGGCATTTTTAGTTGATTGTTTGATTGATCTGTTTTATTTATTGAACCGGCACACCCTTTATTTAAGGTTGCAAACTAGAAGTTTGTACAATAATGTTTAAAAATGTCTCAAGTATATATGTATAGTCCAAATGGTGTAGACCAGTAAAACATGACTTATGTAAAAAAGATTATTGAAGACATCTATAGTAACTATGACTCAGTCAGACAGAAATCAATGGTCAAAAAAACATATATTTACATAATTTAAAAAAAAATCTATCTGCATTATATTCTCACTTAAAAGCAATGCCGGAGCAAACATAGACACAGTCCCTGTGAGACGTACGTTCTCCCTGTTTTCACTTTTTCTCATTGTTTTGACTTATGAACATATTATCAGATCTTCTTTACGCTACAAGACTAGTATCAGCCTAAACCGAAGCGAAAAATAATCAACCCATACTTATAAAACCGAATAAAATCTTAAGTGGTAATTTTCAATTCATTTCAATTGCCCTTTTGTTTACACAGTACGCACCTTCAAAAACCGCACCGAAATAGTTGAACTGGCATACAGATGTCTCTGAATGATTTTAGGAATTTTTGTTCAGAATGGTCCGATAAAAAAACCAAGTCGCTGTCAGAGCGTTAAGTACAGGGATTTTGTTTTTGCTAGCAGAACGTGATACCAGCACTATGTCAAAAAGCAGTTAACTCCGAAGTGTCAGGTTCGTATTTTCGTGCAAACGAAATAGAAAACATCAAAATTACCAAATCAAAAACTATTTCTTATCCTCTCCATTTCTTAACACTTTGATTGCCATAGCGCCATGTCACCCGAATTCGGGTGACACATAAACTTTCCAATGGGCCGTGTCACCCAAATTTAGGCAGATATTTCGAAGGATAGTTAACGGGATATATTAAATGGCCTAAAAAAATATGAAAACAATATAAAAATATATTAATACAAACTATTTAATTAAAATGTTATTTCGAATGTACAGTTGTGAAACATGGCACATAACTGAGGTGTTTTAGGACAGATTGGACAAGAAGTTCTTGTTTTTTTTTACATTCTGTCGTCCCTGTGTACGGCCGGGAGCTTCTTCTATTTTCATAACATAATGTACTTGCTCGTCTAATTCTTTTGTCGCGAGAATCCAATTTCCAGTTCTAATTGTAATAGCATCCCTTTCGTAGATCTATTTCTCATAAAAGCTTTGGCCTGACGAGCATTTTCTGAAAATTGTGTGTGGCAGTCAAAGTATATGTAAACGAAGGCGTTAACACCGAAGCATAAACGAAAACACCCTATAATGCAAAATTGGAAACAATTTAAAGAAGCGTGCAATAAGCCGAGGTTTGTTTATTTGTGCATACATTCGTTTGTGGAAACTGGAGTCATCCATGAACGATCCCCACCACATGCCGTAAAAAAGCAGTTAACGGAGTAGCAAGTCCGTTCACTTTGGCGATTGGGCCAAAGTATTTGTTTCCCCGAGACTCTTTTTTTTCCAAGTGAAGCCTTCCATGGATCTTTAGACTTGCAATCTATCGGATATATCTATCAATTATCTTACACATGTACATTAATAAATATCAAATTCTGCGCCTCACCCTCATCTGCTTGTCTTCACAGAAGAGCCAGTTCATATAAATGGCTGACAATACAGTTAATTTTAAGATTGGCCAGGTGGCATTATTCATGTTATATATTGTTATATGTTTGCATGGCAACATCAAGAAAGGGTTGCCCGACTTGGTGATCCATTTTTGAACTTGTATTTGCAATTTTTGTGAAAATGCAGTGTATAAAATTCGAGCTTCCACGTCGATGCGTTCTCAGACAGTTTTCAAATATTTAGTGAAAAATCAAATATTTGGGTGTCATAATAGACACAAAGTTGAATTTTGAACAGCACGCAGACTATATTTGTAAAAAATTGGGAAAAAAATTGGTTTCTTCAAAAGAATTAGACGCAAGATGTCTCTAATGACTGCCATACAGGTTTACAACAGCATAGTTAGGCCCCATTTCGAGTACTGTTCAACGATATTGTTTCTATGTAACCAAGCATTGTTAGACCGACTACAGATACTTCAAAACAAGGCTATGAGGTGTATACTAAAATACAACAGATTTACGCCAGTTAGACACATGCTACAAACACTGCAATGGATGAACTGCAAAAAAGAATTGAATTTAATGTGTTGAAGTTTATATTCAAAGTAAAAACAAAACAATTACCGGAATATCTGCAAACTAAGCTGAATCTTGTGTGCAATGTACAACCATACAATTTGCGAGGTGCAGAAGTAAATTATCGATTAGACAACAGAAGAAGTAATAGAGCACAAAATTCATTATTGTATAAGGGACTACAGCTATTTAACAACTTACCAATGGAACTAAAACGTGAAAATAGATTTACTAATTTTAAAAAAGGATGTTTGGAATATTTAAGGTCAAATAATACATAAGTTAAATGAAATCTATATAATATTTGTCAATTTAAGGTTTATATGAACTAATAAATTATTATTATTATTATTATTAAAAACAAAACTTTAGTATGGTAAACCTACAAAGGAGTTGCCATATTGGTCCCACTTTCGAACTTAAATTTTTTTTTTAAACTGCCCGTGTGCGAAATTTCAGCATTCTAAGTGAAAGCGTTCTCGAGTTATCGTGGTATGATATAAGGCATACACATTGTTCCGCGTCTTTCTTGCCGTCTGCCACCACTTTTCCACCAACCAAATTGTCTGCCAGTCAGTTTTAATATTGAAATATAATTTTCTGCTGCCACACCAAAAATCAGCCTTTATGAAATCACGTAACTCAACCGAATTTTTTTAATCCTTCGCGGCTGTCCCCGCAGCGCCCTATACCACTACAATCCAGGCAGAATTCCGAATAAGTTATCAACGATGTTAAGCAAGTATTCTAAGATAGAAAATTTTGTTTTATGAAATGACATAATTATTTTGGTCGCCAGCGCTTAGTCTATTAAGCGAAACGAAAATTTCCATACAAATTCGATCCAACCAAATCCGCAGCGAAAAAATCTCTCATTTCGTTTGTATTTCGAGGGAGAAAAAATAAGAGTTTTGAAGGATTGACCAACAAATGGCTCTAACAAAACTCTAATTTTTTTACAATTCGCTCAATAATGGTTCAAGATATTTATTTCGTTTGAAAAGTTGACATGCATATAATAGCTAAAAATCGTGTAGAGATACAGTAACAAACAAAATTTAACAATCAAAAGCTATTCAGCAATCTCAATATCTTAAGTCTAAAATTTAAGTTTAAAATCAATGAAATTTATTATAGACATTTATTTACTCACCCAAATATGAATTGAAAATGCTCAAACCGTTAACGAAAGGGAAACAAATACAAGGAAAGCAAATAAAAATTGCTACACTAAAGAAAAGAAATTTAAATTAGCATATGCAATAAAGCAAATGGACTCCACTTGAAATTCGCTTTTCAGCTGTTTCTCCCCATATGTACTGGTACCTACTCGTACTGGAGAATTATTCTGTCCTTTCTCTTTGTGCTGCACTTTCAATTGTAAATTTGGAGACTAAAATAAATTTAGTTTCGCTCGAAATGCTTATACAAGACTTAAGGAAAAGAAAATTACTTTATTACAATTTAGAAAGTATGCTGCAGTACACATTGGATGCTGCGTAGGTGACTGTATCAAAAAATAGGGTAAAACTGCATTTTCTGTTTTTTGTTTTTGTGACCTTAGATAATGCACACGTCTGACACGTACAAAATTCATGCTTTTTTTAAAGATTGAAGTAAGACAACTACATATATTGGAGATTCTATTTTTTTTATTAGAAAAGTCCACTAGCCTACAGTATAGAAAAACAATGTATATATCACACAACAAGATAAAAAAGAAACAATTGTTAAGAGTAAAAAAAGATTAAATAAGAGGTTAATTACATTTCAGTGCCGCGAGTGTTCTGAGTTCTTGTTTATTGAAAGAAACATGCACACTACGTTTAGATTGCAGCAACTTATACATAATAATAGCTTTAGCTTTATGTAGCAAAGTTTGATGGTATAAACACGTCCAGAACACAGATACTAATTCTGTATAACATAAATTTATGCTGCATCTGCTAGAGAAAGTGTGGTATAAACAAGAACAAGAAGTTTTTCAAATTCGGAGTATACCACACTTTTTGGGATTCATTTAATTCCACATCTACGAAGAAATAGCAAGAAAAAATGGTTATTTCAACACGATAACGCTTCGGTGTACAGTAGTCGTGAAACCCGCATGTGGCTAAAAGCCAAAAATATTAATTTTTTGGAGTGGTCAGCCTGCTCCCAGGATCAAAACCTTACAGAAAGAATCTGGAGCATTATGCCTAATCTACAATGCATGGTAAAACTACGTCGTCAAAACGACATGGATTATTGTGTTTGCTTCCCACTCTTGCAAAAAGGTCTGTTCTCTTTCATTCATTTGACGAAATGTACACGAGCTCATGTGTAGTAGGTTATATTAGGTAAAAGGAGTGCCGCTAGACGACTAGTCTGCATCACTTAGACCTCTACTCTAGTGGCTCCATTGTGCCCCCAGACCTAATGGAGTAACCTTTCAAGCCGCCCCAGATCATCCTGCTTCCTTAGGAAACTCAGGATATATCTAAGACTCTTTACCTAGATCCATCCTGCTTCTTTCAGAAAATTCAGGATATATCTGAACTCTTTACTTTGCAACTCCACAGACTTGAAAGAAGTAGCTACCCAATAGCCTACATCTTTTATTCATCGCAGTGGAAACGATGTATTCAGGTGTATTCAGCATAATTTAGAACCATGTAGGGGAATTTAGAGCAAAACAGCTGTAAACTGGAACTTGTACTTTTAGTCTTGAAAGCAATATTTTATATTATCTTATATTATCGTTTTGACGTCGTTGCTTTACCATGCATTGTCGATTAGGCATTATTGTACGTTGAATTTATACGGAAAAGAAGCAATACCAAAAGGTTGTGAAACCATGAGATTCCATTGATAAAAATATTTTTAAACCCTTAATTGAGAGCATGCCATATCGGCTTTTTGGGCTTATTCAAAAAGAAGGAGGTCCTACTCATAACTAAGTTCCAATGAAATTGATGTTTCGTATATTTGAAGTGAATCTCTTTTCATTTTGCATTAACTTTTAATTTGCATCTATAGTTATGCATCACTAATAAAATAGAAAGTGAGATATAACGGTACTTAAGCAAAAATAAATTGTGTTATTTTCTGTTGAAAGTTAATGTTTCTTAATTCGCTCTCACATCAGATAATTGAATTCATTATTCACTTTATCGACAGCGTTGTATGTGTGAAAAATTAAGTGCGTGGTATGCTCTTCAGTTTGTTACACCTTTACGTATTTTTCAGTTCTTCTAATCTCCTGCTTGCTGTAGATGAAAATACTTTGTTAATAGTATACTACTAAACATCTTCTGACAGAATAGTTTCGCTGATAACCTCAAATATCGCAATATCATTTTATGATATAAACACCAATCGAATGCGGCATCAATAGAATCCTACATCAAACAGATTCTACTGTCTAAACGTACATATATCTACTTTCTTATCCCTCTATTGAGAATAAGGAAGAAGTATTTTTGTTTGCCTATTTCCTGGAATATGACCACAGTATGAAGACTTAGGTCTATCTGGTCATAACCTAAGTTTAGGCAAATTAATATACATACTCACATTTTTCCAAAATTAAAATTCTAATAAAAAAAAATACTTCAACTAACCATAACCTAGATAACAATAAATATCGGACGCTTTAAATCTTTCTCATGTCCATTTTTGGAACACAAAACAGCTTTCACACTATGAAATAAAATATTTATATAATGGAACTGTTTAAAAATAAAAACCATCTGCTAACCTGATCACCAGATATTAACATCTAATTTCACTGCTGAAAAACAAAACAACAAGACTCTAATGTCCTTGACTCCGGCAACAGTTCGTTTCACCAATAAATAAAAGCATAAGTCAAAACACGATTTAACCAAAAACATAAAATAAGAGAAAATTCTTGGATGAGACCCAAGCAATAAATACAAAAATGAATTAAATAAAAATGGAAAAACCGATAAATAAACAATTTGTAAAACTTACCACTTTTAAATGTTGTCATGAGACTTTCTGAATCTCCTCCATGATGACAATCATAAAGAGATTTTCCGAGGAGATCCTCTGGCTCATAGCCAAGAAGTGATTGCATTCTGATGATTGCAGGAATGGAAATTTAGTAGAAAAGAGAAGAAAAAAATACACAATTTTCAGTACATTATGTATTTAGAGTAGTTATCCGATATTAATTATAATATTACTTACTTGTCATCAACATAAGTGAATTTCATGTCAAGTGAATGTTTTGTTAGGAATGTAGTCGATCCCAACGGTATTTCAATATTAGAAGGATGTGGCAATGGTCTTCCAACAGCAATTAATATGCGATCGCCTTCTGAATTCATTACCATATGTCCAGTTACATGAATTACCTGGAAAATTATTTTATTTATTTTTTATGCTCAAAGTATATAATTTAAAATGCGTAACGATATTTTCTTATTATTGACTAATCTAACAACAAAGTTCCTCGGTACATGGGTATCATGGGGAATGGAAGGGATGACCTTCTAGCCAGGTCTGGCTCTGGTTCTGTTGCCACCTCGGTTATCGAGTCTGTCATCAAAGTGGAAGCATAAGCAGAGATGGGCGAACCTGAGTACTTACAGGTGTACAAACCTTTTTCTTGTTGGGCCTAATAGGAATTTCTCTGATTTTCTCTTGTGGCTCGGAGGGAAACAATGCAAAGCTGTGGTTGACATCATCACCGGCCACAGTTCGCTTAACGCTCATCTAACCAGAATGGGAGTTATTGACAGCAGGCTAGATACTTTTCGGTCTGTTCTCCTCGCCTAAACCTGATGTCCTTCATTAAGAGGACAGAAAAGTTTCTAGCAGGTTAGCACTATGAGCCGCCCAGGCTTCCGTGCTTGGGATTTGTCGTCTCCCTGCCTATGAATAATAATAACAAAAAATTTAAAAAAATAAAAAAATAAACCTTGTATAAAGCCTTTTTACAACAAATAACATTATTAAATTGTTGTTAATAGAGAAATCAGCCATCAACACTATTTCCATAAATTTTTCTTTAATGATATCAAAATTTGAATCGGAATTATCTTTGTCATAGGCACCAGCCTTACGTAAGTTGTCCCATAATAATTTTCTAGAGGCAAGGATTCATTGAATATCTATTGATTTATTAGCTAAATATATTCTCGAATTTATTACAAACTATTTTATCCTAATTGTGAATTTCAAACCTTAATTTCCTATAAGTTAGCGTAGCGATAACTGATACCTCAACAAAATAACTAGTGTTCAATAACTTTTATTACATTGTTTTTGTTATAAAGAGTTTTCGATGAGCCAACTATAGTTTCCAATCCTGAAGCATACCCGAACGAGACACTTAGTAGATAACAGGAATAGATGACATGTGGTGTACTTGTTAAAAAGTGCAAAGGGGAAGGAGCTTATAAAAGGATATAAATTATAGAATATATTAGATTGAATGACGTAGAAATATAAATGAATGTAAACAATTAAAAAACAAAATGACAGGCTCTCACTTGAGACCAATGATAGGCAGGTGTAGAAAATTGTTTCCGAAAAAGATAAATATAAAATAAATATCTTGTGAAAGTCAAATAATAATTTCATAAAATAATTAGATATTTTACCTACACAAGGAAAAATAATAGTACTAGTCAATTAGTTCACTGAAGCATTAAAAACATACCTATACTTAAAGTATGTTTTCAATGGCTGAATTTTGCGCAATTTATTCAACCACAATAATCAAAGTTGACAACAATTAGAAATTACACTTGATTGCGCTTATTAACATCAACACTATTTCCATTAATTTTTCCTTAATGATATCTTATTCTCGTAATTCAGTAAAAAGCTGCTGTTTTTGACTGAAATTTTCTATCTATTCAATCTTTATTCAATGCAATGAATTCAAGGACAGTGAGTTGTCGTTGGTTTTTTACTTTTACTTTTACCAATAATACATAATAACTATAAGTAATCAAAGCTGGTAGAGATGCATTCAGAAAAAACTGCGGTTTTGCTACATACAGAGTGTACAAGCTAAGAGGAATTTACTTCATACCACAATATTCCCCCTCATGTAATATGCTACAAAAAACCTTGTATTCTTATTGTTCATGTTGTTGACGCGGTTTTATTCAAAACTACACACAGCAGGATATCTACTGTTTATTCCGTATCTCTACTCGCTCCTTGAAAAAGTATTAACCTTTAAATTTGAAAAATTGAATTTTTTTCTGAAAATAAAGGATATTTTTCAAAAAAATAAATTCACATTTCCACCGTAGAGAAGTCGTGGTAGAGTTCTACTAAAATCGATGTAAACACTCTTGTAGAGTTCTACAGAGAGAACTGCATAAACTCTACCAGAAAAAATTCTCTAGTGTAAACACAAGTGGCAGAACACTCCAAGACATTTTAAGATCTCTACCGCCTCTACCTACAAATTTAACTGATTTAATATTTTGGTAGAGATCTACAATTTCTTTTTGTTTATAGAAAATTGCATTTCCCAAAGTGATGAAATCTTCAAACTACCGTTTGAAATAACGGTAATATAAAGAAAAGACGACGCTATTGCAGTCAACGTGTGGTCTTATTAGGAAAATGATTTAATTTATTTATTTATTTGAAAATGCAGATCTGTGGGATGTTTCTAGAAAAAATTACTTTAATAAGTGACTCAATTAGTATTTAGTTATTTTTTCGTCTTTGCAATTGTCAACTGCAGCTAACAATCTCAAGTTCTCTAATTTGTGCCTAGTGAAGCTCTACCAAAATTTCAAAATTGGGAGGGTCTCTGTAAAGGGTAGAGCTATACAAAAAAATATCTCTACGCATGTAGAGAAAAACTCTCCTCTACAGGAGTGTGATTCTGATCTTTTGTCGTACTTTAATGTCAAAATATACGCCTAAATGAAATCAACTTTTCTACTGATTTTTTTGTATTTTTATTCACCTCTGTGCAAGCCTTACATTACATAGAATGAACTGAAAATGACACTTCACAATTCAAAATATTATTTCGAATTTAAGCCCTTGTATTGCTCTAATTAAGTATAGAATATCCATTTACTACAGTATAAAATTTTTGTCACCACCTCGGGAGCAGTTGACTAATTTGTCGTACTTTTAGGCCTAAGCCTAGGACAAAAAGATCAGAATCACCTCCAGAGCTACAATTTCTGACTTCTCTACCGTAGACACGTGTCTTTAGGGTGCCGTTATGATAGATATATTATTAAGAATCCTTAAAGGATTACCTCTCATTTAAGCCTAGATATTATACATTATCTCTTACAATTTTCGAGATAATGTGTGTTTTCATAACACAATCATCCATTTTCATTTTGGACAAAAATATGTAGTGAAAATTCAACATGATAGAAATTAAAGATCTTCTTCATAAATAATCATCTCATTAACAATAAAACTAAGATAGAAAAGTCTTAATTTTGCAGATAACATTCTTTCCACAAGCAGATAATTTCTAGGTTGACACAATACTCTCAAAAAGTTTACACAGTAACTGTATTGGCAAATATGTGTGATAAGACGACAGAGTTAATCTAGCGACAAAATTTATATTTTAATATTATATATACTGCATTTGCTGGCAACCGTATATGTATATAGCTAAAATTCAAGACCTTATATGAATGACCCGATAATTAGTTCTACAAATCATCAACACGCAAACTTAGTTTCATGTGGACGGATACTCATTGCTCGACTTTTTAATTTCTCTACGAAAACGAGCAGCTCTGAATAAAACAGGACCATATTCCTATAGATAAAAATCAGCTTGAGCGAAAAAAAGTTAAATCTGGAATTGAATAGAACTTCACTTTCTTCGACCAATTTTCGAATATTGGAAAGTTAAAACGAATCATTTTGGCTAAAATATTGCGCTAATCTAAAATTTTAAGAGAGACAGCGAGAACATACAACAACTCCAGGCAGGGATTGCAAAAACTTGGTACCATCGTGTCTGCATACTGATCAACGCCATCTGAATACTTGTGAAGCTGCACAGACAACACTTACAGGATCCCGATCATTACATTATATAAACAGTAAAGTTTCGCTAATTTAAATAATCCGAATCTCCAATAATTCGAATTTTTTTGGTAACTTGATACTCTTTAATTTGAATTTCAGGTTCCGTATTCGTTAATTGGAATTTAAAGTTGTCAGTACAAAAATGCATTTATAAAAACTTTGACGATATATAATTCTAATTTGGTTAAGAGCGCGTCGGGTTCGCGCAGCTAGGGTTTCGTACCAGAACTGTATCAATGATCGACCGAATTTAAGTATATTTAAATCTAATCCAAGTGTAATTTTATGAGAGTCAACACAATTTTTTCCAGCAACTATGAAACTGACGAAAAAAGTTGCAGTTTTTCTGTTATCTATGACTCAATGTCTACTGATAATGCCTGATAATATCAAAATTTTAGATTTAGAAACCTAAAAGATCAGGGCGCACGGTATTTTTTTGCGCACACTTTGCGATACCGCAACCCACTCGCATTAAAAATTTAAAAAATATATATATATTTCACAATCTTTGGCTGTCAAAATATGTGCGCGTCACAAATACCTAATATTCTGCCAAATTTAAAATTCTTACGTCACGTCGTTTTCGAGGAAAACGTCTATGACTGACAGACAGACAGACGGACGCACGAACGATCTTATAATGGTTCCGTTTTTACCTTTTGTCGTATCCCTAAAAACGGATGTATTATATTTAGACAAAGAATGATTGGAAGTCAAAGAAAAGAGGTGAATAAAGTTTTCAGATAATCAAATAAAAGCCCAGCCATATTTTCCGCAATTTAATTTCCCTTTGAACGAATATTACGTTTTATTGAGTTATATGATTAAACTTTTTGTTAGTCAATAATTTCTTTAATTTAGATAATTCAATAATTCAGAACATTTCTCCAAAATCCGAATTAGCGAGACATTATTGTACTCTAACTCACTAATTCTAATTTGCTGCCGCAATACTTAATTTGAATCGACTTTACGTATACAGGGTGTCACAAGAAGTAGTGTTAAGCCTAAGTCCACAGGTAGGGCACCCCCTGGAGTACGCGAATCACCCCCATGTACATATGTTATGCGATTTTACGTAGTCTTCGAGTTATGATTATTTTTCGTGATTTTTCACCAAACTACTGATTCGAACATATTTTTTTTTTTTCAATTCAGCTCAATATTAGGCCCATCCAATGCAGAAAGATTTGATACCGTAGGTCATAGATACCATTGCGCCAAAACAAATTTTTAAATTTCATAAAGTTCAAAATAATTAAATGTACCAACATTTTTGATGGCGCTTAAAAAAAAATGTACATAACTTTTTTCACCCAAATCTATTTTAAAAATTTCCTCATTTCATTGCCTATTTACGGTGTAAATTTTATGAGATATCTCTATGGTATCATACCTAAAATTCGGTTCAAAACGTACTAAGTCTTCCATGTATGTATTCGAACTGGAGAACTAGAAGAAGGTTCCAATATGGCATGTTGCATATCAAATTGAAGGTCTCGCTGAGTACTATCGGGTGTTGTACTTTTTTCTGATTCAGGAAACTTTTTAGGAACGTTTTTGTCGCCGGAAAGCCCATTTTCATGCACTTGGGTCACATACACCCGTTACCACCCTAAAGTATTCAGAGAAACGAATCCTTCTAAGAATTATAACTGGTAATGAGGTGAACAGTGAAACCCGTTTTCCGATCGAACATAACTCTACTGAGTTAGAGCCGATCAAAGGTGCGAAAATCTAGTTCCCCAGTTCAAATAGATTGAAGACTTAGTACGTTTTGAACCGAAATTTAGCTATGATACCATAGAGATATCTCAATAAAATGTACACTGTAAATAGGCAATGAAATGAGAAAGTTTTTAAAATAGATTTGGGTGAAAAAAGTTATGTGACTTATTTTTTTTAAATCTCCCTCAAAGATTTTGGTACATTTAAGTATTTTGAAATTCATGGAATTTAAAAATTTCTTTTGGCGCAATGGTATGACCTACGGAATCAAATCTTTCTGCATTGGATGGGCCTAACATTCAGCTAAATTGAAAAAAAAATCAGCAATTTATATCAATTTTTCAAATCACTATGACCAAATATGTGTTCGAATTAGTAGTTTGGTGAAAAATCACGAAAAAAAAATTATAACTCGAAACCTACGCAAAATCGCATAACATACATGGGAGTAATTCGGGTACCCCTCTGGACTTCCGCTACTACGCTTCTACTTCTTAGGACACTATATATTAAATCCAAAAGCAAAGATTTTGGACACCTTAAGGTTTAAAATTTTGCAAGATATACTGCGTGTGCCGTTTTTGGTGCTGATTTATTCACGCCAGCTTTGGTTACTTTAAAAATAAAATTACTGGCTCCAATTAACGTTAAATTGGCAATATTTGCCTGTCTAAAAACGAGGACAACTCACATCTGTAGGAAAATTTGACTATAGAAATATTCGTTCTGACATCCGGCCCTGAACATATACAATATACATGCATATGCATAAGACCATAATGCAAACTTTATGGATCTCGTAATATCCTTCAATTTTAATTTTAAAGGCTGCTGAAAAAAAAAACATTTGATGCAAACCATCATCACATGCCCACTAGCAGCGGATCAAGGACCTAAGCTGTTCAAATGGAAGCTTGTCTGAATTCGAGGCTTTTACTAAAGACTATATTTATGGCGTCAAATTTTACAGGTCTTAAATACTCGCGAACAATTTTTAATCCATAGTTCACACAATGATCTCTTTGATCCACATCTAAATATTAGAGCTTACAATAAACTGGTTATCTAGATAGTAGATTAGGAAATTTTCTAAGTGGACTGTTTAAAGGAAAACTATCACATTAAAGATGCTGGTATTGTTGAAAGAACAGAATTTACTTCGCCCAATGTGAACTTTGGAGAGCACCTCAATAATAAATCCAGGCAATGATAGATTCGAACACATACTGTACTTCAAAAATAATTTATACTGGAATACTTAAGAAATCAATCTCGCAAATTCAAACACATATCTAAAGAAGAAATACCAGAAACATCGGAGGAAGTTATTGGGATGAGATTCCAAAGTGGGCGGCATGTTACGAATTCAGCATTGGATCACTATTTATTATTAAATTTTCTGAGATTTCTGATTCTAAATTGCTATTACTAATTTCCTTACACATACATATGTACGTGTATGTACATTGTACATATCTTCCCGGAAATCCAATTAATTAGCTACAAATGTTTATGTTGATGACCGAATAGAAAAACTCAGCAAATCGAAACGCAGGACTAGAATTTAATTTCCTTACACAAAAGTCGATCGGACATACTATAAGCCTACCGAGTTAGAGCCGATCTAAACTGATCTAGTACCTCAGTTCGAAAAAAGCGAAGCACTAAAAAAGTGAGTATGGTCAAATGGCTGAGCTATAAAGAAAGTCCTGTAGAAAAGCCACTCCTCCCCCGGAATTTCGCCCCTTTGCACAGATCGGAATACAAAATAGCGAACACACCCCGCGCTATAATTATCTAGGGCCATTCTGAATATAAATAAAATCGGATATCTGGTTTGGGAGCTTAAGAGTCTCTTTTTTTTCTTCTTCAATGTATGGGGAATTTGAGCCGTATTTTTAAAACTTTGATTGTTCCCTTTGCCCTCCCGCCAAGGTTTTTAGGCTACCCCACCCAATTTTCAAGGTTAGTAATATGAGGGAGGCGATGATGTCGTCAGTCGGTTCTTTCATACATCTTACTCTGTTTTGCTGCATTTAAAATGTGCCTTAACGGTATTGAAATTATTTAATGTTGCTATGATCTTTTGTGCTTTATTGTTAGATAGTTGCCATGTTTTCAGAGCTTTTTCGACTACTGTCTAATCTTGAATTTCCGTTTTTACTGGCACTGGTTTGCTACCTATTGCATTTTCAAACATTTTATTCGCGATTTATAAGATATATGCCTGAAGTTTCTAAAATGAATGCAGCTAAGAGTTTTACAGTTTGTCTATTCTCACAAGTTCATTCTCAATGTCCATTTTAATAAAAACTTTGTTTTATTTACCAACAATCCCACAATGCTTATTTTAATTTGTAAATTTGCAATCCGATTTCTAATTTTTATTAAAATTATGTAGTGTGCCATGTCTGGAAGTTTATTTGATAGTATAGTAATGACCAAAATTCTGATCACGTTTCCGAAGGGTTTCGATTTCTTTTCAGCGTGGCAGTTAACAGCATCTTATGAGAAAACTTTGGGAAATCTCGTCTTCTAATTAAGGAGGTTTGAATGTCATCGCAGTCATATACATGAGGATGTGTGCTTGTAGCCAAGAGAAAAGAAAGAAAGTCAGATAATCAATGAGAGAATCGAATACCAAGAAGTGCTATTTTCGTAGTGAAAAAGGCTGTTTGAAACGGAATTGCCTATAGTCTCGAGTGGTTTACAGATTTTAAGGAATCGACTAATACAGCGAAGCCATTTCGAACGTAGCAGTAAAGCCGCGCTTTGAAAAAAAGATTTTAACTAGTATCAGACAATAGAAAATGTAAATTTATGAAAATATTAGACGACTATGTATAGCTGCAGTGACCTATGAGCAATTGCGCATAAGTCTAGAGAGTGAACAATGGGCCTTGCTCTGGCATACCCATACATTCCAGGGACCTCCAAAGCTGCAGTGGGAGAGCAACAAATTCGGATATTTATATAATACATGTGCAAGCAAGACAACAAATCTGGCGCTAACTAGACCATAACATTGATGACATGACAGGAATACTTTGGTCACAAAAATTACTAAAATGTTAGAAATGTGCCAAATTATCGTAATTTGATTAGTAGTTACAGACGGTTTCTTCTGTGAAAAAGAGGTATTTTATAAATTTTAAGTACAATTTTTTTCATTTTGTTATGTTAAAAATTTCCATTAAAGGAAAGTCAGGAATTTATAAAATGATCACCTAATACCATAATCGTGTGAAAATGACTGGATTAAAGGCCAAAGTTTTTAATATAATGATAATAACCTAGAATTTATGAATAAGGAGGAAGAGGAGTCTGTAGTACCTAGTGATCACGTTTCGTCATTATTAGATAATATTAAATTTTGCAGAGAAATAATAATAATAACATGTTTATTTGCTGGCAAGGTACACAAGATTTAGAATCTTATAAAAGTATAAAAATTAATGGAAATATAACAAACTAAGCATATACAAAATCTAATGATGTAAAGATAAAAATAATAATAAAAAGAAAAAGAACAAAATATAAAAGGAAACATGAAACGAAAAAAAAATTAAAGTAAAAAATAAAGCGAGGAATTGAAAAATCAAAAAAAAAATGATGCGTCATCACCCTCCCAACACAGTAAAATAACGAAAGTCATTGCTCCTTCAACGCCCCAACTGAATAAGCTCTTTGAGCACTGACTGGTAGACTATTCCATATTCGAATAACCTGCACAAAGTAAGATTGCTCTCCAATTTGACCTTGGTAATTAGGTATTAAGAGGTTGCGATGACAAACAGATCTGAGAGAACAAGCCCGATTATTAAGGTACGTCGGTTTTTTAGAGTAGAATAGATCATATAAGAATTTTAGCTTTCTATGCATAAGATACGTTTCAAACTAGTACCAAGGAAAGAGTCAATATATGGAGAAACATGAAACTGTGTCATTGAAGGCGACAGTTTGTTTCCGCTGACAGTGTGAATTATGTTTAGGGAAAATTTAACCAGTCTCAAGCGCATTTGACGAGACAAGTTGGCGGATAATTGAATTGGAGACATGATTATAACAAGCTTCCCAATTTCCCATTCAGCTCAATGCCCAGATTCCGAACGGAAGTAACATAAAGAATGACAGTATTATTAATCTTGACCGGCGTGAGCTCTTCTAGATGGTAGCTCCCTGTACTGGTCGACTTTTTTGGGTTATATTATGTCCATATGGTAATTCTAATCAAGTCATCATTGATCCAAACAATGCAATTCTCAATCAAATCTACTGGCCTATCCAAATAAATCTGGACATCATCCGTATAGAGTCTCATGGATGGATGAATCGTTCACCGTCATCGGTAAATCATTTATATATGAAGAGACGAGCAGTGGACTGTAGAACCCTGGGGTATACCACGACTGAGAGTTAATTAAGGGAGTAGAAATTCTATCGCAAATCTTGACAGATTGAGCACGACACAGCAAGAAATTTGTAATAAAGATGACGGGTGTATTCGAAAAATTGATATATCGACGAAGCTTAAGGAAAAGTCGGTCATGGTTGATCGACTCGAACGCCTTGCTGAAATCAAGGATTACCAGAATGCACATTCGATCACTGTCAACTACATCTGCCAGGTCGGATACAACTTTAAACAAGGCTGATTCACAGCTGTTTCATGCCCTAAAACCAGACTGCATACAGGACAACATACGTCCTTAATTTAAATAGGTGACGATTTCGAAATGCAAAGCTTTTCTAGTACTTAAAAAGCAGAGTAAGCTGGTGAGATGAAAATCTGCCATTTCAGAGCACTTGCGACACTTGAGAAGAGGAATGATTATGAAAATTCTGTAAGATATGTATATAAACTATCACCAGAAAATTAAAATAAGCAAAATATCAGTCGCTTTAGCCCTAGCAATTGCTACGTGTTAATCTCATATCGCTTTAGATAAGTCAACCTTACGTCTTAGGGTCTCGCTACAGTTGCTTATCAGATTGAAATGGTCGCGTTGAGCTCTTTTGGGTATATTCATTTAAATTCTAATTAACTTGAATTTTATAATTTTTGTGCTACAAGGTACCTTTTCAAATCAAACTGTACAGATTCAGATGACATCTCATGATTCAGTTTAGATTCTAAATAAGACATTTCGAATCTCTACATTCTAACTGTTATTTCATTAATATTTTTAACCACTTTAATTATTTTGTGTACATGAGACAATAATAGCAAATGAAGTCAATATTATTAGAATTATTTATCTGAGAATAATCAACTATTGGAGAGTGGGTACAATATTAAAAGGTTTCTACGTCCTAGGTATTCTAAGTAAAAAGAAGTATTTGTTAAGTAAAATATTAACAAAAAAACAACATCATTTCATTTTGAACTACCTTAAAACATTTGTCTTAAAAATTATAAAACAAAAAACCTCATCTCTCACCTTATAAGAAGCACTTTTGATATTAACACTTCGTCCACGACTTGTTAACGTGCACTTAAATCTAATAAAGAAATCACGATGCGCAGTAATAAAAGAATCTTTTTTTGTATCATCTTTATCATCTTGCTTTGTTTTTATCTTGCGCATATTTAGAGCTTCCTTTAATTCTTCATGATCGCACTGATGGCTATATTCCCATATTTGCTGTCCCACTATGTCAATCTAAAATGTATAAATAGAAGAAAAAAAACAAATCATCCTAGTTTCTTCAAAGTAGAAATAAAAACATTGTAAACATACCTGCGGGATGCCAAGGAAATCCGATATATTATCTGAGACATAAGTAACATCTCCATCACCAGAGATAAACATTAAAAAACCATCCAATGCCTCACTCAATATTTTAATATTTGTAGAGCTATTCCATATATCAAATGGTTTCTCTTCATCTTTTTCACATTTTTCAGTTTTCTTCTCTACAGGTAAATCGTCATTTACTTTCGGAACTAAAAACAATAAGGAAAAATTTCAATGTGAATTCCACAAAGTTCATCTTGTTAATACTAGCATCTAGTATCTGTACTTACATAGTTTCAACATTTCACGAACTTTTAGAAATGCTATAGATACACGCATTATTGAAGCTTTATCCAATTGTTCAACATCTTCACGGCGCACCGGTAAGACTTCTGACAATTCTGTAAAAATTTCAGTTTCACGAGATCTACGGCATCTAGCTGCATCTCGAGACTTTTCTTTGCGTTTTTCATTACTCCTGAAAAAATAAAATAAAGCAAAATTAATGAATCAGCCAGAAAAAGGAAATTAGCATAATGCATAGCTAATTAGAATAAAAATTGTACAGTTGCACCCATTCATCGTGATTGGGTTCGTTCACAAAAAGTCTTATTGTCTTCTGGAGAAGATTACGACTTTCCATAGGAATCTGTTTACATATATACATTTATCCCAAAGATTTATCCCCAGCAAGGCGAACTTTAAAATGATTGACATAGGCAATAAATTATGCACAAAGGTGAGGAAGAAGTGTCAGATGCAAACTTACAAAATTGCAAGAAGATTAAGAATTTTTTATGATTATTGCAGTCTTTGAATCGGTTATCACTAGTACGCCATGGTATATGGAACCCTTTGACCTTGTTAACCCCCCCCCCCCCACTCCCTTCTCTTTATCGTAAAGTCAACATTTCCGTTTTTACTCAGTACACATACAAGGTGGTCCCGTAAGTGGTGTGAAACCCGAAGGCTATGGATAGGTGAGGTCATACTTAAATAGCACAAAATGTATGGGTGGGGATCTTAACGGTTTCCGAAATAACGGGACTTAAAAAATGTGGGTGTGTTTTCATAGATATAGATCACCCTGAACGTTACACCCTATGATGATGATTTAAACTTTGGTAGATAGATAATCGGTAGACCTTTCCAATGATCTAAAAATTTTACAGTTTTCTTCTTCTCCGTTTTGAAGTAATGGCTCAACAAAGTTAAAATTTCGGAATTTTAATTCGTTCTTTTTTTTTATTTAACTATTAACGCTAATAAATGCCTAAAGATAGGCAATTTTCTTTTGTAAATAATACTTTCAAACCATTTTCATTGGTATTACTCACGAAAACTTAAAAAACGGCTGGTATAAAAATTATTAACTTGATCAGATGGATCAGATAGAAAGAAGAAGAAAAAAGAAAATTGAATTAATTTTGAATAAGTTCCTAGAAATTAGTTCTAGGGTTTTTTTTTCTTAAAGTAATTTCCATTTATCTTTAATTTTTTTAACGCTGAACCATTGATTATTTAAGATGTGCCCAGAATCATTGACGTCTTAGAAATAAGATGTCGCTACGTGTTTTTTGTTTGTTATTTCCAGCTTTAAAACATCTAATAAAAGAATTATTAGTGACTGCTAAGGAGTTTTGATTTAGTTTTGAAACATTTTTATATTATATGCTGGAAAAATTGATTTTTACCATTAAATAAAAGTTTCAATCACATTTTTGGCAAGTGGCGACATCTCGTTTCTAAGACGTCAATGATTCTGTGCACATCTATATATAAATAATCAATGGCTGAACATAATTTACTTTTGTCCTGTTTCCACTTTGTTTCTCTCTTCTTCTCATTATTTAAATGATAAATTTCGAATTTTACTATTTAAGAAAAGGCAGATCACAATACAAAAAGTGTGCGAATTAATTTATGTATTTTGTGAAGAAAAAAAACTAATACTAATGTGAATTAGAATTGACGATTTTGCGTATGAACTGGAGGAATATACTTCTTTAATCTCGGCGATGTATATTTTTTATTTTATTAGCTACATATATGATCGGTGATGCTCACTCCAACATACTGCACGTTCCGTGTTTAAGATATTTTATGCCTAAAATAATTAGTGAATTTTTTCATGACTTTCATTGTTGTCTTCTCACAAGAAAACTACATGTGGCTTCCTACATATGCATTTACATTATAAAAAAAAAAAACCTATCTGCCTGAACTTCGAATGCGGCCATTATATTACGTTGAGTAACGTAACAGGCTGTCAGAAAAAAATTTTCAACTTTCTTATAATCGTATAATTATAAAATTTCATGCTATGTAGCAAAACACAAAATTTTGGAAATATTTGAGAATAATTTAAAGATGCTTGTTTAAAAAATACATAGTAATACACTTTTCGACAGCTCCTATTCTTGGCTATTTAATAAGCCAACAATAATCAAAATCTATAGTGTGGTTCAAAAGTTATGTTCATTTATTCCCATCAGGGTTCACGAATATCTTCAACTGGCCACAACTCCAAATAGAAGGGTGGGGGGTATGTGGAACAATTTTTGATCAACTTACCTCAAGGAATCGCGTGGAAAATTGAAAATGTTTACCAATCACACCTCCTGTAAAACAACTTTTTGCTCAACGAGCATTGTTCTATCGACGTACAAAATACAGGGTGTTTCCTGGTGAGATTTCCAAAGCAACCACGGTGATATTATTCATCTAGATAAACAATAAATAGGATGAGAACATATGCTCGATCGACGCTGATTGCTTGAATGAACATTTCACCTCCTCGTCTCCGATTCATAAATCTGTTGGTCAGGGATGAATTCAAGAACTGGCTATAAGTCACTATGAAGGGCTTGCATTCCGCTGCATTGATAATTTTGATGTATTTTCTTGTTTAATGGCAGTGAAATCCACTGCAACTGGATATGATTTAATTCCTCCTAAATTCATCAAGTTAATTGCTCCCTTCATTGTTAGTACATAAGTGCACATCTTTAATGTTTACCTTACCACATCGCAATATACTACTATTTGGAAAAGAACTCTTATTATCCCCATCCCTAAAAAATCTATTCCTCTTCTAAAAAAGACCACCGACCAATCAGTAACTCTGCTATTTCAGTAAGGTTGTTTATATTGCGATCAAGCTCTTTTGCTTGCCCGCGACTTCCTTAACGTGGTATATTAAGGTACTCAACCTTAATAGGATTTGTGCCTTAAGGTACTCAACCTTAAAGCGGTAGTTCTAGTGGCGAAGTGTATTGAGGTACTCAACCTCAATAGAAAACAGTTGTAAAGTATTGAAGGTACTCAACCTTAATACATTTGTCGATGAAAATTCTCTAAATAAAAACTCTCGACTTCGGACGAACAACTAATAATTTATTTTCTTGAAAAGTCCCATTTTTATACAAAATTATCTACTGTAAATCCAAAAATATCAAAGTCAGCAACAAATTTAAATTATTTTCTTCCCATAGTCACATGAAATCAGATATTATGTATTTTGCTTACCTACCTACAAAATAATTGTCACTGCGCCTTCTGTTATCACAATTCTCATGCAATATGATCTTGTTTACTTGCATAGTGCAGACGATTTCATGAGAATTGTGATGGGCAGCGGTGAGAATTCAATTGTAAGCAGATTTACAATTAATGAAATTTAAGTTTTTTTTTTGGTATGTAAAGCTAAGGAATGTGCTATAATACTATGCATATGGCTAGGCTTGAACAAAGGTGTTCGAGAAAATAATATATAATCACGGTGCTAAGTTTATTGACCGGAACAAGTTCTTATCGCCTTGGCAATCTCGGTTCCGTAAAATGCACAGTTGTTAAGCAGCTCTGTTAAAAGTAACAGAAGCCCTGATCAGGATTTCCTAACGATACTTGTTCTTCTTGACTTTAGTAAAACATTTGTCTCTGTCGATTATACTCGCCTTCTTTATAAACTAACAAGAAATTTTAATTTGTCTTCATCTGCTGTTAACCTCATTCCAACGCTTCGTTTCACATAGACAATAAGCCATTAAGGTACGTAACATAATATTGCAGTTTCCCTCTACTGAATGTGGTGTTCCCCAAAGCTCGATTCTAGGTCCTTTCTTATTCAGTTTATTTTTAAATGATCTTCCCAATGTTGTCCTGGACGTATTTATTCATCACTATGTTGATGATGCGCAGATTTAGCTCAGCAGACCAATTGGGTTACAAGAGGACTGCACTGCTCGTATAAATCAGAATTTGCATCATATATCTGAGTGGTAAATTGAAAATAGCTTGATCTTAAATGCCGAGTTGTATAAAAGAGAAATGCTCTTGATATATCAGACCCGCGTCCTGTTCTACTTAATAACATTATCTTACCGTATCAAAACTTAGTCAGAAATCAGGAGTTGAACTGAATGCTAAACTTTCCTGCTGTAGTCATATCACCAATATTATTTGCAGAGTTTATGGGTCCTTGCGCCTGTTATGGGTCCATGGATATCTTCTCTCAACTGAGATGCGCATGAAATTAGTAAGAACACTTATTGTACCCCATTTCATGTACGGTACCATAATATTTCCAAAGTTAGACTCAGTCTGCCGTAGAAGACTTACAGTAGCATTTAATGACTCTATTCGATTTGTCTATACACTACCGCGTAGTACTCATATCTCAATGCATTCAAGATACTCATCTTGAAAATCGTGATCTGTTAATTTGCATAAATTACTATTTAATAAGTGTCCCGAATATTTCTACAAGAAATTAAGATTTATGCATTCATCCAGAAGTATTGGTTTTCTTTTTCCTCGATGTATGTCACATTATGGCGAACGCTCTTATTTTGTTCAAATACAACGTAAGTGGAATCTATTGCCGTTTGACCTAAGGGCAGTGGGCTCAAGCTGAGAGTTTCTTGATCGATTAAAGTCTCTTTCATCTAATTAGTGCACATCCTGATTCGTCTTTATTTCTATTTAATTACACTTATGATTGTTTTAATTCTTACTATTATTATATATTTTTTTCTTTTCTTTTCATTTTTTTATGTATGTGTGTACTAATCTCTTATTCGTATAATTAGGTTTAATCTGCTTGCTATTCGACCATTATATTTTTATTTCATCATTATATATATCTTTAGTATGTATTTGTCTGGTTATTCTGTATATTTATATTCCACCTCTTATCTGTATGTTAAAAGGATTATATAATCTTTATACAGTAGCCAGCAATAAAAGCATTATCTTATCTTATTGCAGGAGGCTTGAGAGGAGGTGGCTCAACCGTTTCGAAGTTATAGGGTGATTAAGAAAATATGCAAGTTTTTCACGAAAGAACCTGTATCTCATAAAATAATGAATTTAGCCTATTTCACCTAAGTATGTCCTTTTTGCAGCTCTTAACCTATACAGGTAATAAAGAAATTAGAAGATATATTTTTTTGAATTACGCACGGGGTGGGGGGGGGGGGGGGGTGTCCTTACTGTATGCCAGTTCGACATTTTTGAGCATTTCTGATTGTACGAAACAAGTCCGGTGTTCTTTTAATGATTTTTTGAACAAAAATGTAATTTCTAGTTAGTAGATAATAGTGACAGCCTATAGTGAAATTTTGCTTTGTGGAAGAGATTTTATATAATCGAGATTTCGGAGTCTTGAATTATAACGTAGGTACTAGATAGCTAACACGCAACATGCGCAAACTACTGCAGTTGCGCCTAGACATGCCATCACAAAAATGTTGATACGCTTTATTTTCTTATATGATTACCGAGTTTAATTGTGTTCGTGTGAGAATTAATTTATGTATTATATTATTACCTCAAATCGCGGATAAAGAGCTGCACAGCCATCCGATCAGAAATTTCACAATTTCAAAAAGGCCGAAACTATATTTTGCTTGCAGTAGTATTGGTATGCTGCTCGCGCTGCGATTTGAAGCTTGGAAACTCGGAATTTTTCCTCCGCCGGATTGCCTCTCATTCGTAAAAAATGCAGCGTGTACGCCTACTAGACATAGAAAATCAGTTTTCAGGAAAATGTAATTGTTTTAATAATAAATTATGATATACATAAGCGTATCAATCATATCATAAAGAGAATTGCTACAATTTAGAAGTTCCAAACGACAACACTGGTCAGAAGGTGCAAAGCAAGAAATTCGAAAATTTTACCTAGATGGAATTCTATCTAGAGATTGAAACGTGTCAAATCGGTTCACAAAATTCAATACAAAATGCAATGAAGTGTTTAATTCTAATGTGTCTCTTGGAAATTGTATTCTAAAATTTTTACAAAGTATGAGTTGAATTGTTATGCAAATATTTGTCTATAACCAAAACAGTTTTTGTCGCATGTGGACAACATCATAACGAATATCAATAACAAACAGTAGATTTCGAATTCTGAGTCGAACAAACGGTAGGTATGTAGTGTGCCAGAATTCCGTCCATAAACTGCTCACAATTATATACTATTTTAAAGTTGCCAACAATTTCTATGTGCAATTTTTTCAATATTTGAATAGACATTAAAATTTCACCACTAATTTATCATTTGGAGTTTTACGATGTTGTTGTTTCTCCACTGCCAAAATTTGTTTATGTCTAGCTTTAATCATTTCATTATTTTGTTTTGATTAATTGATAGACGATAATCGATGGATCAAGATCCAATCAACAGCTCTGATACAGATAAATAAACAATAAACAATCAAGCATGAACCTTTTATACTAACTCCATTTTTCTTCTTTAAGCTCCGTTTTTCTTCTTTAAGCTCCGTAACTGAACAAATGGTGTGATTCTTTTAAATTGCGTATACCTATAAATAGCAAATTATTATACTTCAATATATGTATATGTATAAAACAACACATTAGTTGATCTTGTCTTATCAAAAGAAAATTAATTCATGTACGAACCAATTAAATACAAAGGCGCACTCATAATCTTTATCAAAGATGTCTTTTACTTGATATTAATTCGTCGCAAAACAACTTGTTGTTACCTTTGCTTTGTGCATGGAATTTCCGAATAATTTAGGATTTTTTTTTTACTGCAAATTTTCGCTACAAAAAATAATATCTACATTATGTTAATGAGAAGAGAATTAATAAATACACGTTTGATGCATTCAGTGCCGTATAAATTGTTAATTTGATTTAATCCATTTCATGGCTGATACTTTTATTTAACCTTTGGTAATCGAAGTTATCACAATGTGGTTTGAGGCAACAACGTGCGTACTATAAGGTTAAGAGAGAAAAAGAGCTAAGATACGATGACAATTTTGTATAATAGAGAAAAAATAACACCTTGTTATCAGCAGAAAATAAGATTAATTGACAAAGCGTCTTTATTAAATTTGCCATATAGCCCAGTCGGGTTAGTAAACAAAAAGGGCTTTACCTTGGAAAAATTTCCGTCAGCAATTTTATTGCTGCTTTAGGGTGAGTCACTCGTAGTCCAGGTCTGAATTTATTCCAAAAACACAGCGTCAACAATCATGTGCTGAAGAAGAACGCCTTTTAATAGCCAAGACATCAAATCGCTCGACACTCTGGGATTTAAGTGCTTCGCCAAATTAGTAAATAAAAATAAATTTAACCTAGCTACTCTTCCACCCACTTCAACAGCATGTTAATCGGACGTATTTACAGATGCAAATGTGGCTGCAATACGATAGGAATGCCACAGAATGAAGTTGGAGAAAAAAACCGCGGGTTAGAACTCATAGCCACCATTGCAGAGCCCGGAATCGTTTCCAAAATCAATTTCTTGCGGGTGTCGTAAAGCAGGACTAAAATGTTCAGTTATATGCCAAAGCTACTTGATGACGGCGAAGATGATGGTATCTTTACCACTTAATTCGAAAAATATCGATCGCACGATAAAAATTGTAAGGACTAAAATTAATCAAATTTACAACGACCTAAGTCCTTAACATTTTTGTTGAAAAGTTGACATATTGGACGAAAACATTTCCCTCTTAAATTCGAGATGACGGCTAACTCATCGGCGGGACTTGGTCGCTATTTTGAATTTAGACTACCAGTGATTCCTAAAATAATAAAATTGCTGACAGAAATTTTTCCAAGGTCATATACTAACCGGACTGGGCTAAGATAGAAACTTGGATTGCATAATATTTTTTATTCTTAGCAACAAATGGTAACGAAGATTGGGGATAAATTAGAAAACGCTCAGTTGTGCATAGATGTCACCCACCGAAATTTATATTAATTAATTAAATTTCATATTTTTAATCAGCTGTTTCCTGTAGCAGCTACTAATTTTAATGGAAAATAATTCCATTTTCCAGTAGATTGAATTTATTATATCGAAAACAGATGGCCATGTTACCAATTTTTCCTTTAATTGAGAATGTATAAATAAAGGAAATGAATCCCTGATAGACGTCATTTGTACGAAACACTAGATATTAGGTTGGTAAGAAAGTTTTGACGATTTTCTATTGCTTCAATTGAAATTTTCATAACTTAATTGTTGTTTGTACAATTTAGACAATTTTGGTACTAATCGAAAGCTAGTTTTTATACGTTTTGATTTTTATATGATGGACCAAGAAAATCTTTATTTGAGGCACTCTATGCTTTATGAGTTCCAACTTGGTCATAATGCGACGGAGGCTCATAAAAATTTGTTTTTCGGCTTTGATCCCTCTAAAGTCAATGTGCGTATGGCCCAAACATGTTTTGAAAAATTCAAGTCAGGTGACATGAATCTTCAAGATGAACCTCGCACCGGAAGGCCAAAGGAGATTTATGACGATGTTCTGAGGTTTTTGGTGGGTAATGCACCACTATTGACTACAAGAGGTTTAAGTCAGCCATATAACGAGAGAGAGCCACTTGGACAAGCTTGGATTTTTTTTTTTTTTTTTTTTTTTTTTAAATTACAGTACGAATAGCATTAAAATTCAAAAAGTGAAATGCGTAGGATGCAAATTATATTTCAAGATCAAATTACGATTTTAGTAGGAGGAAACATGACCGAACAGAGAAGTTGAGACTTACCTAACATAAATAACATTTATTTATTTGAGTATCCGTGCCAAAGACACGCATAGTGTTGGGCACATCTTAGCAAGTTACATAGTAGATTTACATTATACAGAGAAATAAAAGACAAGTACCGAGGTACTGTCAGTTTATTGCTTTAAAGCCGAAAATCAAAATTTCATGAAGAAATTTTGAGAGTACATATATACTGTGTGTTTCGATCAGCAGTATAGGGCGATCTCATCAGGACAGCAATGTAACTCTAAACTGCCTGCTGTCTACACTACAGTGAACTTGGCCATCTGAGCCTACAAACTGAAAGTACCACCCCGGTACTTGTATTTCATTTCTCTGCTTAATGCAATAGGTTGAAAAATTGCCTGTAGACTCTATATGGGTCTCGAAAGAGTAAAACTCAATCCCACTTCGTTTTATATTATAGCAAAACAAATAATAAAAGTATAGGAGACTTAAAATATGGTACAGTGTAATGAAATATAGTAAAGTATAGCCTAGTGTAAAGCAGTCATTATAGATCTAACTGTAAATATAAAGTATACAAAGTAATTATGAATAAGATTAAGAATAAAGAGCGCATTTGAAACTAAAATTACGGAATTCGAATTAGAAATTAGAATTAACATATGAAATCATATGACAGATCACGTTATAACACAGATAGATTACATTATATATTGTATATGTATGAGATTACATTAAAACCCAAGATGGACTACGATACATTATAACACAACAAATATATGAATGGGTATATATAGAAAATAAGCTAAATAACCAAATATCAGCAAACAGAAATTTTAAAAGCAAACAGCATGGCAGTCATATTAAGTAAACCGAACCGCAAAACTTTAGAATAATTAGAGGTTATATAAGGATAGTTCAAAGCTTTCAACTAATACATTAAGTAAGTAAGTAAAAATATAAAGCAAACCGGAAAAAGAAAGATTGTGAGGCAAGATGAAGATTGTATTAGTAACCAGTAGTTGCAAAGCTTGCATGGCGGAAGGCAAATTAAATCAAACAATCAAATCAAATCAAATAAAATGCACAGAAACATGTTTTAACATCATACAGAGAGGTGACAATCCAGTATCTATTCAAAGCACTTCAATTGAAACGACTGATATAGATCAGTTTTAGAGTGCTCAGCTCATACATCTTAACCAGAGAACATGGAAGAAGCATTTCGTGGTAGAGAGGGGGGGGGGGATCTTTTACGGGAAAAGTTTCCGGACCGTGTTATCTCTCGAAGAGGTGATCACAATTGGCCACCGAGATCTTGTGACTTAACACCTTGCGACTTCTTCCTTTGGGGCCACGTGAAAGAGAAGGTCTACGCCAACACCCCAGCGTCGATTCAAGACCTCAATGATGGAATTCGTGAGGCTATCGAGGACATAGGGCAGCCACTTTGCGATTTAGTTATGGAAAATTTCATGAAAAGGATATGGTCCTGTAGGCGTGGTCGTGGTGGTCATTTGGCTGATGTTATTTTCCATTATTAACGGCATACCTTCCACTTTATTATGAAATAAAGATTCGATCATTTATCTAAAAAAATAGCATTTTTCTTTGAATATCAATATAACACCTCTTATTGGAAAACCCGTTATCAACAGTGTAAACCCCAATTTTCTAAAATTAGCAAGGTTGTTAAAAAATAACCGTAAAACTATAAAAAGCCTTTGGAAATAGAAAAATTAAATTAAATTTGTATACATGGGCTTATAAACAACATATGCATTCCATCCCCTTAATATGTAAAATATTTCCAAATTTAGTAATATTTGTGAAAAAGCGAAATTTTACTAGAATCTTAGAATCAGAATTTTGAAGTTAAAAGTGTAGAGTGAAACTATATCAAATAATTCTGGCGTTATCTATGATGATTTCCAGGACGTGTGGATTGATAGAGGATGCTGTATGTAAACTGAATGAAGACCTTGAATCCATATTCTCGTGGACACAATAAAATAAACTTCTTCTGAATCCGTTAAAATCTAAGGCAATTCTTTTGTGCAGAAATAATCTAGACATCATAAACTGTCCTGAAGTGATGTTAGATGATAGTCCAATTCCATATAACAGGTCGGGAAAGAATCTTGGGATCATTTTTAACACTACACTTACATGGTCTGACCATATCAACAGTATTGTGTGTAAGATTTCCGTTGCTTCTTTCATTACTCCTCGAAATACAAGGCTCATGTTTGTGAAACAACTGATTGCTCCTTTGATAATCTACGGATTCAAATTGTTTTGACAGCTGGATTCCATGTCGTAGAGAAAACTCACTGTCGCGTTAAACTCTGCTGTTCGCTACGTGTGAGATCTAATATTTCTCCTTATGTAAAATCCGTCTTTTAAAGCTCATCTTGATTCCAGAGTTAATTTTGTTTTTGTATAATTTACTTGTAAAAAAGGTGCTTCGCTATGTGCCAAGTTTTAATTATCATATACCTGAGTGTCAATTTTATATCTATGCTACCAGGATGTGGAATACTCTACCCTTAGAGACCCAGGAAGAGTGGTGGCGGAGATTTCAGGGGCAAGATACTAGATTATTTTTCTTGTAGATAAGTATTTTCTTAATAACCTTTTTAATTTTGGTAATTACCACAAATGGAGAGTTAGGGAGCTTTAATCGGGGAAAACGAAAATTCTCATCTCCCAAACTCTCCGAGTTACAGAATCCAGCCCCAGATCAATATGTTGGGAGGCAACATAAAACGAACGCAGTCCATAATATACCCTTGAGCAAATCCTATTTATCTGTGGCTCAGAAGTGTGACCGAGATCCATGAGAAGTCATGACCGACTTAGTCGAAAGCGTAATATTACGGCCCAGAAGATGCAGATTGGGAAGATTAAAAGATAGATTAGTGACGTTTGTGAGACGAATGTAGTAGACAATTGCTTGAGTGTTAGATAAATTAAGGGGGACAGACCTTTGTTCGCAGACACAATCATTGATAGTTGCCAGCATTAATAAAATCTGAGACTTTTGGTAATATGTAAATCTAAAAATTTCCGTTGCTTCGAAAACGTCAAAACTCTTTCTGTTACGAAGGCAATAAAAATTAGCATAATGACTTCAAACATTTTTACATCTTACTCTTGAGGAAATGGAAGAAAAAATTTAAAACTCGATCAAATAAATGTTTATTGCTCATTCAGCAAAGGAAAACTTTGCTTCGTGCCATCTATTATAACATCGCATTTATATCCATAATGGACCAAGGTATCATAAGATCCTTTTATAAGAACCTTATCGTAATTGGAAATCTTTTAGATTATCCAAAACTATACGAATTCTGAAAAACGTCAATTTATTGGAAGCAAGTATCAAGGAATAACATTGACTAGCTTCCCTTCCGATAACCAGTTCACTTTAATATCTCTAAATGTCCATCCATTGGATAATCGTTCAGTATTTCCCAGCCATTTATTTACTTCATGATCATCATGAATTACCTAATAAAATACGATGAGTGATCATAAGACTATTTAAATACAAGCTTCATTTAAATAAGTATCAGCAAAGATAAATTAAAATCAATTAGGAATTCTTGATCAACAACTGATACACATAAATATCAAATTTTTCAATTGATATCGAAATATTTATCTGTAAAAAAAATTTATGTAATCAACAAAACAATACATATGTAGATATGCATATGTATGTACATTTGTATAGATGCACATACAAAAACCTTTTTAATTTGCATAAGAGAAAAAATTGTCAAATTTATAATGTAAAAAAATCGTTCTCCCACAGATTGAAATTTATTTTACCTTGTAATGAATTTATTGCTTTTAAGATTATAAAGTCAACATTCCGCGGAATATAGACAATAGCAAACATTTAATAAATCGGTACCTAAATATTTTAATTAATTGCCAAAATATAATAATTTTATTGACCGATCATCAACACGATTCAGGGCACAGAAGCAAAATTCTAACTGACAATCGAAACGATTTTCTCGTGATATTAAGTCACAAAACGTGCTTTAGATTAGGGTGAAGAAGTGAATCGGTGGGGAAGTGAATCAGGGGGAATTGAATACTTTAGTAATAACCACGACCAGGGTTTATTCACTTTCTACGCAATGAACCACTTCAAGCTCTTTTATTGCCTTAATTGACAACAATTTGCTAATTTTAGGATGTAACTATTGCGAATTTTCATAACGCATGAAAGATACGATCTACATATATGTATAAGATATAAAGTCTGAGCTGTATCTTTCTATCTACCTATGTATTTTAAGCGGATAGTTTTTGTTTCAGGTTTTTTTTTTTCCTTATCTTACAAGAGGTTGCGCGTAATCAGCCTACATGAGAATTATTTTTGTACGAAATCAATAACGCCGCGACACGCCGGTCGTCGTGATTTATTTGATAGAAAGAAAACGAACTCCTTTAAGTGTGCATTGTTTCTGTTTTTTTTTTATTTATTTTTTTTTATGGATTTCCCACTGATTGCTATGAGTTCAATAAATTGAAGATTTTTATCGCTTATCGTGCAGATTGTTAGATAATAAACAAGACTCTTGCAAGTTTTTAAAATATTTTTATTTAAATGTTTGAAAGTCCGATTAAATTTGTAGCAAATGTCATTATTATTAAATTAGTCATATATATGTACGTTTACATATATACATATATTTTGTAGTCTGTAAGTCCATGATCCCATTGGGACGAGCAATCAGCGCTTCTGAAAGGAGCACAATTTAAATGCTTCCCTAGCTATCAGGCAGCTCTTTAGAAGAATACCACCTTGATCAAAAAGTTTCAGGCATGATCACCATTTGACATTCTCAGTCACCCGAGTTGAGTTAATTTTTTTTTTCTTTAGGTTGCCAAATTGACATTCCCACTAAATTTTAACGTCATAGCGTGACCCTTGTTAGGGTTACGCCGTATTGAGTACATCTGCCTCGATGCATGTATTCATTTTTTTACGATTTTAAAAATGGAATTAACTTTATATCTACGCGTTTGCATTAAATTTTGTGTTAACAAGTAAAAAAGCTAAGACCAATTCTTATGATAACCTAGATGAATACCCCTTTGTAATTTCGCATGGTCACCCATCTGTGCAAATTTGATTTTTGAAATGGTTTTTCGCATATATTTCTAGAACGGTTCGTCAGACAGCAAAAATGATTATATGTAATAACAAGTTTCATAGGATTTCATATTATAAAGTACTTTTCAGTACAATAAAAACGTCTAGGACTGATCGTTTTCACAGTATATGTAAAAAATAAAAATTTTTATATGGAATATAAAGAAGGGGTTGCTCGATTTAGTTCATTTTTTGAAATTTTATTTGGTATTACTGTGAAAATACCATATACCAAATTTCAGCTCTCTACGTCGACGCGTTCTCAGGCAGTGCCCAAATATATAGAGAAAACGAAATTTTTGTATGGCAACCCTACGAAGGAGTTCTCGAATTATCGTGCGGACGGACGGACGGGCATGCAAAAATCAAAATAACTTTTAATATTATGGCCCTCTACCATCATTATTTCTATGTGATAAAAACGGAATGACAACCCTAGTATACGCTATGATTTCATCTAGGGTATAAAAACGGATTGAACGGTGCGTGTACTTTGGAAATGTTAGAGGAGCATTTCGGCAACGTGACTCTATCGAAATTAAAAGTTTATATGCGGCACGAACGCTTCAGAAGTAATTGTGTGCCCATCGAAGATGACGATCGCAGCGACATGCCGTCAACATCAAGAACGAAAAAATTGCTAAGATCAAAGAAATGTTGGCAGAAAACCGTAAATTGCACATCAGAGAAGTGGCAGAAAACCGGAAATTGCACATCAGAGAAGTGGCAGAAAACTTGAACATCGCTTACGGTTCCGTTCAAGAAATTTTGGTTAATAGTTTGACTACCCACACTCCTATACTCGGAGGCTGAAATAGCTATTATCCCCATACTCACTTTTTTAGGATTGCCCTCTTCTTTATTCGAACTAAGGTAATAGATTTTTCGCACCTTAGATCGCCTCTAACTCAGTAGGGTTATGTCCGATCGAAAAATGGGGTTCACTATTCCCCTCAGCTCATTACCAGCTACAATTCGTAGAAGAAAAAATTTTCCGGCATACTTAAAGGGTGGGTGTAGGAACCCCCGGCGGGGTGTGTGGTTCCAGTACGGCATGCTGCATATCAAATTAAATTTCTCGCCGAGTACTATCGGGTGGTGTACTTTTTCCCAGATTTAGAAAATTTTCTAGGGACGTTGCCGGAAAACCCACTTTCATGCACTTGGGTCACATATACCCCAGTTACTACATTTCGTATATGTTTTAGCAGTTCTATTTTCCATGCCCATTAATGCTCTATTGTGAATATTTTTCTCACAGGAAGTCATTTTCCACGGCTCACCAATGCCGCCCAATTACTAGAAGTGGAAATTCCACTTTTTCACCCAATAAAGTTGCTCAAGCTACATCCAATCGTCAACGCTTCCCCCGCTGAATTGAAATAAACATTGTTAAAATATAAAGGGTTTTCCAATAAGAGGTGTTATTTTGATATTCAATGAAAAATGCCATTTTTTGAGATAAATGATGGGATCTTTATTTCATTATAAAGAGGAAGGTATGCCGTTAAAAATGGAAAATAACATCAGACAAATGACCACCACGACCACGCCTACAGGACCATATCCTTTTCATGAAATTTTCCATAACCAAATCGCAAAGTGGCTGCCCTATGTCCTCGATAGCCTCACGAATTCCATCTTTGAGGTCTTGAATCGACGCTGGGCTGTTGGCGTAGACCTTCTCTTTCACGTGGCCCCAAAGGAAGAAGTCGCAAGGTGTTAAGTCACAAGATCTCGGTGGCCAATTGTGATCACCTCTTCGAGAGATAACACGGTCCAGAAACTTTTCCCGTAAAAGATCAATGGTTTCGTTGCTGTATGGCACGTAGCGCCGTCTTGTTGAAAGTAAACTTGTCCAGATCAATACCATCCCGGCCATAAAAAATCATTAATTATCTGTCGATAGCCCAATCCAACACCGTAACTGTTGCTCCAGCCTCATTTTCGAAAAAGTAAGGTCCAATGACCCCGCGGGACCATAAACCGCAACAAACAGTCACACGTTGAGGATTGAGAGGCTTTTCAACAATAACTCTTGGGTTTTCCGAGCCCCAGATGCGACAATTTTGCTTGTTGACGAAGCCATCGAGGTGGAAATGGGCCTCATCACTCAAGATGAGTTTTCGATGGAATTCTGGATCATTTTCATGCATTTCAAGGACCCAATCAGCAAAGACTCGACGTTGTTGATGATCGGCCGGCTTGAGTTCTTGTGTTAACTGAACTTTATAAGCCTTAAGACCCAAATCTTTATGCAAAATACGGTGTAATGACGTTTGTGGAATGCCTAATTCCAAAGAACGACGAGGAATGGACAAACCTGGGTTTTCTTCAACACTTTCGGCTACAGCAGCAATATTCTCGGCTGTTCTTGAGCGACGTGCACGGGTTTTATTCTTCACATCACTAACTTGTCCCGACAGCTCGAATTTTTCTACCAATTTCTGTATTCCGGTCCGACAAGGTGCTTCACGACGACCCAAAAATGTTCGAGTTTTACGAACCGTCTCTGCCACATTTTCACCATTTTTATAGTGAATTTTAATAATTTCAATGCGTTGTTGAATCGTGTATCGTTCCAATTTTGTTAATGGCGTAGTTTCTACTTGTCAAATGTAAAAAAATGACAGCTCCAAAAGTGACATCCACCGAAATAGCGGGCTAATTAAAATAACACCTCTTATTGGAAAACCCGATATGTTCAGAGTATCAGATTGCATCGTTTAAGACACCTCTCATGTCTGAAGGTGTCTGGCCTAAAATTATATGAAAAGTGGGCATTCCCCTTTGAGCCTCTGGCAGTAGACGTTGTTTTCATAAAACTTAGTTCCATACACATATGTATGTATTAAGATATGCCGGTACATCCCTATCAACATGCAACCGTTTTTAAGATAGACCTGTTTTTTATGATTTTGTCACTATTTACAAAATGAGGTGTAAATATACTTGATGGTAGAAGCGAATCTACTCAAATTAAACAGCCCGTTTTTTTTTTTTAATTACACTTAAAATTGTAATGTTACTAATGCATCTAAGATTTGGAGTTAATCAGTTATTAAAAGTAGCCAAATATACAAAAGTATACGTGAAAGTATAAAGTTTCGTCTGGCAACAATGCGTCTTCTTTAAAAATTCATATACCTGCCTATATTTTTTTATTCATGCTAGGACAGTGAAATATGGCTCTTTTGAAAGCTAGAGAAATCAATTTATCTTGAAAAATAGATCTTTAAAAATATATGTGCAAAAGGATGTCAAGCATAACGATAACTTTTGGTTTTATTCATTTATTTATTATTTTTTACTTTATATTATCCACTAAAACATATTAAAACTTTAACTTGGGATCTTAACGATATCAAGGAATAAAAAATCATAAGAATTTCATCAACCTTGTATTTGCTCACAATAAATTCTTTGTTTCTTGAAAATTTCATTAAATTTTCTATACAAATTTATAAATTTCCAGAAATTTTCTGACTCATGTGACAAATGGTGTTAAATTTTATGGCATTTATAACGCACTTTAAAAAAAAAGTATGTCGTCTTCAGAGATGACCAGAATATCAACTCGATTCCGAGCCCGAAGGTAATCGAAACTTCCCTCCTAGCTTATCCAACACATAAAACATTTACAGTTGCCCATGCTAATTACCTAGTTTTCCTCAACAATATTTTCTAAACATAACTATTTCAAGTAATCGTGTACTTATATACGTGTATTCCTTGTCATGTTTGTAAGCACTTACTTGTCTTACCTAAGTCGCTACCCTGAGCTCATAAATACTTTTCTTTTGCAATATCCCTATCATAAATTCATAAAATCTACACCTCTTCGTATACCCTAGGAACCGAGAAGAATGAGCACATTCTTAAGAGCAAGGATCCGATCGAGAATTCATTCATGTTGAGGATTGCATCTCTATAAAAAATAAAAAATAAAAATAAAAAAATAAATGACTGTAGGTATTTTGTTTTGAAAACTAGTTACTTTGAAGGTCATTCTTGATCACAAAAGCATATTGCCTCTACATTTCGACATGGGTATCAATCACATATCCAGAGTTGTATGATATTCAATTAAATTGTTACTCAATTCATGTCCCAAATAAACTTACTAGTAAAAGTGAGTAGGTACTTAAAATGTTTTCAGTATCTACCAGTACGAAAACTGGTACTGGTGTGTTGTGTACCAGAATTTTCCAGTAGTTACCAGTAGTCGCCAGAACAACAATCCATTTATAGCGCGTAGTGAAAATTAATTGTGGGAAACAAAGACTTCATACTTATTATGATGACTTTTTTCAACATAAAGTAAAGTTTAGAGTATATTTAAGACGGATTTGAAAAACTGCTGTAGGTTACGTATGATTATGTGAAATGGAATTCATTGACTTAATAAAAAAAATTTGTGCACACCATTTATGCGTCTTAATAATTATAGTAAACTAGAAAATACTTAAAGGGTGAAAATTTTCTGGTACTTGTAATTACTGATTTTTATAAATTTAGTACCCATTTCTAAAAAACAGTAATTACAAGTAAGTATCAGTAAAGTACTGGGACATACTGGGAACTACTGGAAAAGTACTGGCAATGGTCATTACCAATATTTTTACTGGTACTGGTAAATTTTCGAGTAAAAGTAAAAAAAAAAATTACCTTAGACTAAATATTTTTTTTAGTATGAGGACTGGTATTTGACTGGTACTGGAACTTAAAATCATACAACTCTGCTCATATCTGGCAACGTTTCGAGAAAAATATCAAGTAAACACCAGCAGCTCAGGTCAGAATATAATTCTTTAAAAACTTTGTTCCGCTAATGTGGCGCGGTGCAGATAATGAATGGATAATTATCTCCAGCATAGCTTATAAATGTATTTAAGTCAAGTTAATGCTTAAAAAATATAAATTAAAATTTTATTGGTCAAAATATAAACAAAAAGTTTCGAAAAAGAAAAAACTTCGGGAGCACTACGTTGTTGGTGAGTTAATTTTAAAAATTCATTTGTTTGATACTTATAAGTTACTCATATTACAGAATTACAGAAATGAATTGTTGCATATAACATTAAGATTAAGAAGCACTATTAATAACTTAAGAACAATAGTACAACCCCAGAACTGACACTACTTTAAGCAGTCATGTAAACCCAGCAATGTCTTGTCTGTCAAGTTGTTGTCTCGGTGTCATCAAGCTACGTATTGTAATCTAATCTTGAACATCGTAATAAATCAGTAATTATTAGAGTAATCGGACGTGTTTTAATTAATCAGCAAGACAGAAGATGAATAGTGAAGATTAATAATAAGTATGCAAATTGGAATTGAACAGAAAATATTCGTCTCTTCGAAATTCATAACTACCAAAAAACGAAGAAGAAAAATACTTTCCCTTTACCTGCCGTCAAGGCAGTTTGGAGAAGATAAGGACAAGATTAATCTTAATCTATGTATCTATTCAGAGTTCTATTGTATGCCTCGTGCGCAATTCACTTAAAAAAAAAATCAACTCGTAAACAGAATAATAATAAATTATTGAAAAGCAAGCTGGTGTACGAGCCTCTAGTCAGACCATAGAGTGTGTTATGTCGCGACAGAGCTTTACATTTGGAGCAGAAAAAAAAACCGATTGACGCAAGTTTATCGGAAAAAAACGCTTTGATTTTGCTTTTCAGAACATCTGCCAAGTCTGCCAATGCTTTCAAATGTTGTCTTTCCGGATTAAAACATGTTTTGTCTCCAAAAATTTTCACCTTCAAAATGAACGTATTATAAGCCTGCACTATACATATATCAGCTTCTGAAATTTAGAAGATTTGTCGTTCTTTATAGACATGACATGCAAGTAAAGTAATTGGAAAAGAAACGTAGACGAAACTCTTATTCACTTTATGAAGAATTCAATTTAAAGAAAACAAAAACGATTTTGGAGAAGCAAAATTTAAATGACTATCACAAATCATTAGAAAATATTGGAAGAAAAGATTTGGATGCGTTCAAGTAGGTATAACTCTATATAGAAAAATCGTTGCAAAATAAAGAAGAATAAAAAAATAGTTTAAGAAAATGCTCAAGTATTTAAAACAAATTTAGTTAAATCAACTACTAAAATGTCTGATAAGCTTTTTGCGTTCATTATCTAAACTACCCGAAACTTGCTAATTAATCCTTGTCGGATTTTGAAAGTTTCCTTTTTTGCTTTAGTAGATGCAAATAAAATTTTATAAAAATTATTAATTAGTACTACACAACTCAATGATACTAATATTAAAGACAATATTCGACAATAAAGTTTCCTGTTTAAGAGTTATATCTAAGCGCTAACTACGTTTTAGTTAAATTATTGAAAAATGTGTATTTCTATTTGTTCAGCTTTTAATTTCCGAACTAATCATATAGGAAATTTGAAAAATTTTCGGCATGCATGAAGAGCACTTTAGTTTTAGATTTATAATTATTTCGTCTGCGTTAAAGTTACTTTCAGCTAATTTACTTATTCTAGCATTAATATCACTTGCACGTAGTTCTGTAAGTCGAGGAATATGTAAAAGAATAGGTCGAATAAAAAACCATAAATATTTAACCTTAGAAGAACAAACCGGTCATGAGCAAGTCGGACTTGCGCAATCAAGGTTCCGTACCACAACTATATAAACGAACAGACGCTTAACCGAATTTAAGTACATAATCAAAATTTGTCTGTGATAATAGAATAAATGTCATGCGTTGTTGCATTGATGTCCAAGAGTAAACAAGTCAAGACGTTAAAAATTCGTTCACACTTAAAAATATTATTTGTAAATTATTTAAAAAATTTAAAACTTCTTAGCTCTATATGTCACTACTGAACTGTCACATTTCAATAATATTCAAACAGATGGACGCAAGACTGATTTTTTAAGAGAGGGGACTTGAGACTGATGAAAAAGCGGCAGTGTTTCTACTATTACTCAATCAATATCTACGAACCCTGATAATATCAAAATTTGGAAGGGTGACCGTCCGCCCATTTTCGGCTATATCTGTATTTCCAATTCACCAACAAATTTGATTTTTTTTTTTTTAATCATTGAAAGTAGCTGTTTCAAACGATGAAGAGTCTTCTCCAAATTTCAAAATCCTATACGTCCCGCCGTTTTCGAAAAAAACGTCTGTGATAGACAGACAGAAGGACGGATCCTTACACATTATCATTGTTGTAAGATTGGAAAAAAAATATCGTTATTATGTTAGCCTAAATATATGTTGTTAGAAAGTCAACCACATATCAACAGTGTTAAAAAATAAGCGTAAGACTTTAAAAAGGCTTTAGAAATAGGAAAATTAAATTAAACTTGGATACATGGGCTTATAAACAACATGCATTCCATCCCCTTAATATGTAAAATATTTCCAATTTAGTAATATTTGTGAAAAAGCGAAATTTTACTAGAATCTTAAAATCAGAACTTTGAAGTTAGAAGTGTAGTGTGAAACTATATCAAATAATTCTGGCGGTATCGAACCATTTTTAATTGAATACTAATCCACTTTAAGGCGTTTATGACGAACTTCACAACAATTGCTTACACGTCCACAAAAATTTAAGTATATTGACACAAAATACCTACTATTCAATTTTCAGTCTGGATTTAGACCTAAACACAGTTGTACGACAGCCCTACTAAAGATATCTGATGATATTCACTTGTCTATGAATTCTAATCTGATAACTATTCTATCTCTTTTGGATCTCTCCAAGGCTTTTCGTAAAGTTAATCACTCACTACTCATATATATACAAGCTTAAAATATTATTTAATTTATTTAGTGCTGCTTGCAAGCTTATTTGGTCATAATTGGAAGACCGCCAGCAAAAGTTCAGCTGTGGTGAGTATTCCTCTCAATTTTTGCCTGTATGTAGTGGTGTTCCGCAGGGATCAATTCTCGCGCCTTTGTTATTTTCAATATTCATAAATTATATTTCTTTCAGTCATTATGAAATTTTACTAGAATCTTAGAATCAGAATTTTGAAGTTAGAAGTGTAGTGTGAAACTATATCAAATAATTCTGGCGTTATCTATGATGTATTCCAGAACGTGTGGATTGATGGAGGATGCTGTATGTAAACTGAATGAAGACCTTGAATCCATATTCTCGTCGACACAATAAAATAAACTTCTTCTGAATCCGTTAAAATGTAAGATAATTCTTTTGTGCAGAAATAATCTAGACATCATAAACTGTCCTGAAGTGATGTTAGATGATAGTCCAATTCCATATAACAGGTCGGGAAAGAATCTTGGGATCATTTTTAACACTACACTTACATGGTCTGACCATATCAACAGTATTGTGTGTAAGATTTCCGTTGTTTCTTTCATTACTCCTCGAAATTCAAGGCTCATGTTTGTGAATCAACTGATTGCTCCTTTGATAATCTACGGATTCGAATTGTTTTGACAGCTGGATTCCTTGTCGTAGAGAAAACTCACTGTCGCGTTCAACTCGGCTGTTCGCTACGTGTGAGATCTGATATTTCTCCTTATGTAAAATCCGTCTTTGAATGCAGATTAAAAGCTTATCTTGATTCCAGAGGTAATTTTGTTTTTGTATAATTTACTTGTAAAAAAGTGCTTAGCTATGTGCATGGCTGAGCATTGTTTTAATTATCATGTACCTGAGCGTCAATTTAATATCTATGCTACCAGGATGTGGAATACTCTACCCTTAGAGACCCAGGAAGAGTGGTGGCGGAGATTTCAGGGGCAAGATACTAGATTATTTTTCTTGTAGATAAGTATTTTCTTAATACCTTTCTAATTTTAGTAATTACCACAAATTTAGTTTATTTTTCTCTTAATTTTACTATGTAGATATGGTTTCAGCGTTTTTACTCATTTAATTTTTTTTTTCCTGTTTACTTCAGCTCATAGTGCAGCAGATTTTGTTTGTTAATTTTACCTACACATAACTAGAAATCTAGGCTTGAAGTGTGTAGAAGCTGTATATAAATGAAAATGAATTTGAATTGCACAACGCCATCGAAACCGCGAATTTTTTAAAAATTGTTATTGCCTAATAAAGTACTTGTCATAATAAAAGCAAAGTTAACACCCGAAAAGAAATCAAGCAAAGAAAATGGCGACAGGAACTAACAAGCTCAATCCTCTTATTATTGGTAAGGTGCAAAGTCCCAAAGCATTTAAGGAGTATAATTTTCCCGTACATTATAAAGTAAACCGAAGTGCATGGATGAGAAAAACATTTTTGAAGCATTTGTTTACGGAATCGTTCGTCCCAGTGGCCAGCAGAGGTTCGTACATAGATTTGATTGATTGCATATGTAAGCAAATTTATGGGTAAGAGAGTTATTGAAAAACAAAAAGTCATCTAAAGAAAGCACTGCTGCTGTTAGATAAATTGAAATCGATTGGTTGATAGGCTTACTTGTTTTCATCGCTTTATTTTCATAATGCCCCCCCCCCCCACAACATCACTGCGTTCTCCGATTCCCAAAAATTTCACTGTAAAAAAATCCCCTTAGCTGAAATAATTTCGAGCAATGAAAATGATAAATCAACAAGTAAAAAAGTCTAAGACCAATTCAATCTGTGCAGATTTTTTAAGTGGTTTTTCGCATATATTTCTAGAACGTTTTGTGGGACAGAAAAAATGATTACCTATACCAATTTGATAGGATTGCACATTCTAAACAAGTTTTTAGTACAATAAAAATGTCTAGAACTAATCGTTGTCGGAGTATACATAAAAAACCTAAATTTTTATCTGGCAACACTAAGAAATGGTTGCAAGATTTTTTTTTTTTTTTTTTTTTTTTTTTTTGCTATTACTATAAAAACACCATGTATCACAACTTTGAGCTCTCCATGTTGTCGCGTTCTTAGGCAGTGTCCAATTACCAAATCTTAACTGTTTGTAAATTTTTATTTCATATTTGCATAAAATATCACATTTACGCTTTGAGTCATATGGTTCCCTTACGAGACAGTCAGTCATTTTATAACAAAATACGTCAATTTTAAAACCGAAATCTGAATACAAAATATATACATGTGACGCGAATTACCTTATGTAACAGGTATTGAATTATATGTACAATGAAAACAGAAGCAAAGTAAGCTCAAATGAGAGTCAGCGATGAATACCAATCAGTTTGTTAGCAGCCAGCAATCTATACGTAAGAAGATATTTATTTTTTTATGCTGTTTTAATATTAATTTTAAATATAGTATGAATGAAATCATTAACGAACGTCATTTGGAATCGACTAATGTTTAGAAATCGTTTCATACATAACAGTACTGTCACGGCGTCGCCATGCCATAATTGCAACCAACCTTCTATTCGCACATTAGTATGGTAATATGTTTCCGTATAATGTCAGTCAGTATCCGTTATTAAAAAAAATATATCAGGAGAATAGCGAGACCACTGAATCTATATTTGGAAACAATTCTGGCTCTGTCATTTTGAATTCAAACTGACATGAGACTGTTTGTAAGAGCTAAAAAAGCAAGGTCCACTCAAACATGGTCACTATGATATGAGTGCCTCTTCACATCATCATTTTTGGCAATAAGAAAGCAAACCAACTGGCCAGAAACTGATCGAAGTTGAGCTTTATGAATCCGATACCTTTCTGCAGGAACCCGAAAACTGCAGCTAAAAAACATTTAACTGAGTGTCTAATAACAACCGAACAGAGGATGAACAGAAATAAAGTCAGGCGTATTATCGGACAACTTACCAGACACTGTCGGCTATATAAACATTCATGCATCATAAGACAGTACAAGGAGAAAAATCATTTTCCTAAGTTTCAAGTTTTTTTTTTTTAATTAGCCTTTAATTTTCTTTCGAGAGTGTACAGACATTATAGCTGTGTTCTTTCGTGTCCGCAGAACAGGGCAGAACAAAAGCTATACACAAAAGAACGCCTCATACATTTTCATAGATTTGTAAATGAAGCGAACAGCACAAGTACACAAGTTACAGTTTTTATAAAAACAAAAGTTATGTCAACGAGCTTTTTGCAAAAAAACATAGAGGTCAAAGTAAAAAAAAAAAAGTAAGAAAATCCGAAGATTTTTAGTTTATTTAGACCATCACAACTCCTGAGAGGAGAGCAGTGCGGAGCCGGTTGAGATTCGTCGGAAAGGCCATGAAGTTCTGCATACAATTTGCTTCAAACTGTGACCATACACCCTGTACTTTTTAAGATACAGGGTCTTTTATGAAAACCTAGTATAATTTTTTAATCACCCTGTAACTCCGAAAAGGTTGATATGCAACCACCCCCCACCCCCCTGCCCTACAATTTTTTGTTTGTCTAGATGTGTACTGTCACCTCCCGCTCTATGTAACAACATAGCGGAAGCACCCTGTATTAATTATTGGAAAATCCAAAATTTTCAGTACTTTCACTTTGTCTGGCAAGAGGTTAGCGCCGCGTACAAAATGCTTGGACTGCATTTTTGCGCTCAGTGAAAGCCTCTCTGTTGATGTGCATTAAGTGGTTATAATAAATTTCAATTTTGAAAAAAAAAGTGTGTTTTCAACATACTATTACTCATTTAGGGCCGCCGAGATTTCCTGCCAGACGATTGTTTTTGATATTGCTTTTCCTTTAACTTAATACTTATGCATATATTTTTTGGTTATAATCCACATCAAAAATTTACTGCGGGCTCTTAGATTATTAAGGAACTCTCCTAAAATAAGGAAATTTCTGTTTTTGTCTGGTCTGGTGCATCCACCTTTTCTTATTCCCGAACATTTAAATTTTTATCTAAGCAAGGAATTTCCAGTTACTGAAAAAGCTTTGCTAGATTCAAAAAGACGAAACATTTTTATATAGGTATGTACAGATATTTTATGCAAATTTCAATTCTCGGCATATTTCCTTATATTCTCAGGTTGCTATGTATTCACTGAGATAGTACAATATTTCTAACAAGATTTAATTGGCAGTCTTCTATTTTACATTTCTACATATTATCTTTCACCTCCCAGATGGAGCATTCAGCAAACTCCCAGCTAGGTGTGTCAATTTTTCATATTTTTTTTTTTTTAGATGATGTTTCTGTTGGTAATAAAATTTAATAAAAAATAAAATTGTCATGAAATATTACGCTAACTATTATGATTATGGAAATATGTACATACAATAGAAGGGAAAAATCGCAGCGAAAACATGTAATTAGTAGTAATTAATGGCATTTTATAATATTCTAAGATATCACTTAACTGATTCCGTATTTTAAACTGTTTACAACAAATCAATCATTGCTACTATGCACCTACTTACATTGGTGTACTATACTTCCTGCACGAACTCGCAACTAATGTCATAATATCGAAAGCTTGTATCAATTTGAAGAACTTAACCGATATAGTCATTATAGCAAGTAATTTTACATAAATACAAGCTATGCAATATTCAAAGAAAAATAATTACATCAACAACAACGCAATAGATTCGCAAGTGGAATTTTTAATTTTATATTTGTACCTACATAATTAAAGAATCAAAGTTAACAATACGACATCACAATTATTTAGTAATGAAATATTGTTAGAAATTAGATGAATAATATTAATTACAGGTAAGATAAATGTGAAATAGTTTTTGATGGACTTAATCGTAAATTAAAAGTAGAAAAAATTATAGGTTAAATCCAACAATCTGATAATGTTGCTATAATATCGTCAAGATAAATAAATTCAAACTTTTTGGTATTTAAAATGATTTGAATGAAATGATATTTTATTAATTTTAAAATATTTTTGATGTGGAAAAGGCGTGAAAGTGTAGCGTTTTTTTTTTTCTCATATACCTATTAAATAGTTAAATGCAAATTTGATTTGTTTATGGAAAAATAGATGAAAATGATTTTGACTTTTATAGTCATTTGTTGTCGAGAAGAAATTATTAAAATTTGTTTGGCGTATGATGAACACCTCCCCAAAAAACATTAATCTTGGCTAGCAATATCTTATTAATATCGCCAGCTATCGTCTTATATCGGTTTTAAGGCAAAACAACGATAGTCAATCAAAAGATTATAATGAGGACCATTTTTCCAAAAGCCAACAATCGACTTTTTTAAAAATGTTCGAGAGGTAGTTTTTTCTAAAGGAAGGAAATCAAAATTGTAGTGTACCATGTACAAACAACGTGAAAAAAAAAGTTTTGTCAATACGAATTCTCCACATAATTGAGTGCATTGTACCTACTGAATAATCACATTACACATCGATCACCAAACGGTTGGTGCATCTGTCGATGCAAACGATTTTGTCTGGTCCAGTCGATCATGGCAATATTTTTGTTAAAATTAGTCTGTAATAAAGTCTCGACCATTGAACGTGCCTCTTTTAACTCGTGCCGTCTTGTTTTGTGTTTTTTTGTCAAGTCCTAACGCTAATTCCTACAAAATTTTCAAATGGGCTTTTGAAAGTTTTGAAAATGCCGAATATGTAAATCCAAGAAAGTTTACTAAAACATGAAAGAAAACCAATATTAATTGATTTCGAATACGTAGTTTTTTCAAAATTGAAACAATTACTGAAGTTATTTGGTTTTGCAAAAATTACTCGTATTATTATGAAATATATTAATGGAAATATGTTTTCTATTTTTTTTGGTCTTTATATAAAATAGCATTTGATTTGGGTTTCCCATTCAGTAAATCAATAAATGTTATTTGCCTTCGTTAAATGAATTAAGAGATGTCCGGAATGAAAAGTGGTCAGAGAGTCATAGTTATAAATTTGTAAAAAAATTTATTGGGGTAATTTTTTTTTTTATATAATAATCGAAGTCTTAACTTCAAAATAGTAACAAATTAATTTTAATTTCTTTTATCCACATCATTTTTTTTTTAATTACACCCGCCATTAAATTCCGTACTGGCGGTCCCCGTTTTACGTCGTTTCAAAGTTACATCGTTTAACAATTTATACCGGGAACCGCTTAACGTCAAAGCGAATTGAAGTTACGTCGCTTGAAAGAAAAAAAACTGTTTTTTTTATCGTTGAAAAATCAATTTAAACTAAAAATAAATCTATTAAATTCAATACAAAAAGCTTTAGAAACAGAGCTGGACAATACTTTAGTAAAAAAAGATTTAAGTACTACTTAAAGTACATTTTCGTTACTTAAGACGTATTACTCAATACTTTTGAAATGCCCCTACTTAGTACTTGGATATAAGTACTTTCTTCTATTTACTTGTACTTAAGACTTAGTTTTGTACTTAAGTACCAAGATTTTTACTTAGGTATTTCTGAGTCTATTAAGTACCTACAAATATCGAACCCTTCGTAGAAAAGCAAACACAATCTCTAGCGCAACTCCTTTTTTGTTGAGTTTCAAAAGCACGCAAAGAACTGTCAAAGAATGTGCTGCACTCACGCGTCAAGACAGAACCTTAGACAAACTAATAACATACACACAAGACTGGGCAAGTAGAGCAAAAACCAGTAACGTCTCGCTTGAATATAAAATCGACGATGCCTCGACTTGATGACATAACCACTAACATGTATAATATGGATTGCAAAAAGTGGGCTTACTTCTATATTGCTGACTCTTTCGGCCTAAGCACCAAGTACCAACTAAGAGAGTACTGAAAACAACAAATAAATTAGTGGATTTGTCGAAATAAATGTTTTTAAATTAATCATTTAGGGTTATTACTGACAAAAACTGTTTTATCAAAGACAATGTATTCATTAGATACGCAGAAGAATTTCTAAATGTTTTATTAAAATCACTTCCCGAGCTGCGTGCTCACATTTTCAACTTCCCGCCAATGATTTTTTCAATGTTGGTACCAACGTAAGAACTCTTTTTCACACAAGCAATTATGCCCATGTGAAATAGAAACGTAAGCAGTCCATATTATATACGTCAGTGGACATAACCAAGGGTAAGTAAGCAATGCCTCGCTCCAATATTAAATCAACGATGCCTCGACCTGATGTAGGGAAGGCCTCAATTTTTTCTTAGAAATTTACTGGAATTTTTTTCCTTAGAATTGCTATGCATTATTGGAGGCAGAGATGGGCGTAGTGCATTAAATTTTCAGTGCATTAATTATTTCATTAGCACTAGAGGCCTCTGTGATAGTTAAAAGCCAGGTTGCACTATCACTAAATGGTTAGTGGTAGTGCAAATTTTTTATCACTATCACTAAACGAATAGTGGTAATGCATAGTCTATTGCATTATCACTAAACGATTAGTGGTAGTGCAGAGTCTATTGCATTATCACTAAACGATTAGTGGTAGTGCAAATACTTTTCACTATCAATGAGTGATAATGAATTCGTGCATTGGTAGTGCAAACATCTTTCATTAGCACTGAACGACAATTTAATGGTACGCATATGCAGCACTACGCGTAGCTCGTTCGATCAAAATTAGTGTTAATTGTTAATGAATCATCTCCATCTCCGCAAAACAGAAAACTGAACGGAATGTTTTTTATTCTGTATGTTCGCTCGTTGCTAGTTCAATGCTAGTGAAAGATGTTTGCACTACCAATGCACGAATTCATTATCACTCATTGATAGTGAAAAGTATTTGCACTACCACTAATCGTTTAGTGATAATGCAATATACTCTGCACTACCACTAATCGTTTAGTAATAATGCAATAGACTCTGCACTACCACTAATCGTTTAGTGATAATGCAATAGACTATGCATTACCACTATTCGTTTAGTGATAGTGATAAAAAATTTGCACTACCACTAATCATTTAGTGATAGTGCAACCTATATTTTTACTATCATTAAAATTTAGTGTTGCTGCCATTTTAGTGGTAATGCAAAAACGCCCATCTCTGAGCGACCTCTAATAGTTTTTGTGAGTGTAGCAAGGAGAGGTAAGTTTTACTCTACTTGCAGCAACGAAAACTATAAAAAATTGTAAATAGTAGCCACTGGTTACTATACATACTATAGCTTTCAAAAGGTATTGATTTATTAATATCTATTAACTGAACTCGATAAACTTCATTATATTACTGCCAACGTACAAAGATTCTAAAAAAGTACTTTAAAAAGTACTCAGTACTTTTTATATACTTAGTACTTAGTTACAAGTACTTTTCATACATGCGGTACTTGTACTTACGCTGAAGTACTCAGGCCTTCCGTACTTGTACTTGTACTTAAGTACTTGCCCAGCTCTGTATAGAAAAAGACATGAGTGAAATGGAATGTGTTCGATAGTTTGATACAGACATGAACTTAATTACTGCTTTCCCGGAAATAATCGCATCCATTGAGCCATTCCACACGAGTATTCTTGATGCAGTATGCAAACCAGTTTTCTAGGGAAGAGGTGAAAAGAAGCAAAGAGATATTTTCAAAGTGTAGAGATATCTATTTTTTTCCATTCACCTCTTCACTTAGAAAACCGGTTTGCATACTGCATTAAGAATACTCGTGTGGGATGCCCCATTATTAGTGAACACACCACTAATTTTATTAGATATGTATTTAAGATAAAAAGTTTTCAACGAATTACTTTCTTTTCTTACTTTGTACATAATGTTATTTCTTCAGTTTCTTCCAGCCCTTATGAAGTGGAATATTGTAGATATTTTAAAAAAGAAAATGCGTGAAGAAGTGTTCCGTCTGGTAGTGTTCTCGGAAACGACACGCAATTACGCTGGAAGTAAAAGACAAAGTCATTAAATTAAGTGACGGAGGTTTATCAAAAACCCAAATCCGAAAAAAATTAGGTTTACCGAGAACTACAGTTCAAACAATAATTAAAGACAAAGAGAAACTACTAAATGAAATAAGAAGTGTTCCCAAAATGGTTTGACAATAATACGAACTAGGGCGGGTCTTGTTGCAGAAACGGATGATAATGTGAATTAATAATCAAACTAAAAAAAAAGTACCTTTAAGTTTAGCGATTATACAAACTAAAGCATTGAGTTTATTTGAGACTTTGAAAACCCAAGAGATTGATACTGCCAAAGCTAGTGAAGTAACATTTTGTGGTAGTAAAGGATGGTTCTCGCGTTTTAAAAATAGATATTCCCTCCATGATATATCTTTGCAGGGAGAAGCTGCGAGCGCAGATAAGAAAGCGGCAAACAATTTTCCAAAAATATTAGAAGGCATAATTAACGAAGGAAATTACGTACCCCAACAAATATTTAATTTTGACGAAACAGGACTGTTTTGGAAAAAACTACCCTCAAAAACTTATTTACCAAAGGAAGAAAAATCTATGCCTGGAATGAAAATATCGAAATATAGACTAACTTTATTGCTAGGATCCAATGTGACAGGAGATTTCAGAATGAAACCCCTTCTCATTTATCACTCGGAAAACCCAAGAGCTATGAAAGGTTACGAAAAAAACTCCTTTCCTGTAATTTGGAAATAAAATAAAAAGGCAGTGTTTCAAGAATATGGTTTGAAAACCACTTTGTCCCAGCAGTATATAGAAGTATTGTGACGAAAATAATTTGGCATTTAGAGAACAGAAATGATATTATTGAACTTCTTATGACGAAGACATAACGGATTAAGAACTCGTGATGACACGAAAATTACTAGAAGAAGAACCTATCAATATAATTTCCCCTTCACTATCAATTGAAAGGTTGGAGGAGGCATTTGAGCATTTAGAAAAAGTCATTGATATTTTTGAAGAAGTCGACCCAAATTTAGAAAGGAGTTCCAGGGTGAATAATTTAATGAAAAACGAATACACAAGTTATAAGGAAATATATGATGAGAAAAAAATGGAAATGTTTATTATTTAAAGCAATAAAAGACGAACAAAAACTAATATTGAGGTAGGATTCGACTTAAGTCACTTTCCCAAGAACGGAGCCTGACGTAAGTTTGGGAATCTCCAGTACATACTTAATAGTTTTTGTAACATTTTAGGCACAACATTGATGACGTTTTGGCGGGAAGATTCCATTTCTGTCTTGCTGTAATGAGATGTTGCCAAATCTGGCCAAAATATGACAGAAGTCTTGTGTCACCCGATGCACGGAAGAAGGCTTTTCTGCAAAAATTCCCTCAAATAAATTTGACCGTTGGACGATCCCTTTTGTGATGAACAGTCTGGATTTCCGGCCACAGGAACAGATTGCTTGCCAGATAAGGTAGTTTTGTGGGAACTTTAAAGCTCGGCGCACTCTAAGCCTTTGGACCACTCCTCCCCGACATGTGACAACATAAAGCTCATGATCTGGAATTTACCTGAAGTCTGCCTTACAATAAATTTTCGTCATCCATGACTAAGCGGGAGAGAGCTTCGTTAAAAATATATTGCGTACGTACGTATTGCCTTTAGGCATGAGTTTTACACATTTTCACTTCGCATCATCGCGATCAGGAACTTCTTATCTTCATTTTTTTTTTTTCTGAATGGTAGACTTCAGAATTTTAAGTTTCACTGCGATATCACTGATCGAGTGTGTTTGAATGTCTTTTGAAGAGAAGTTTAATCTTCTGTTCCTTTCTTGCATCACGTGATCCTTTTTTCGCCCCCGATCCAGGTTTCCTCTGAGTTGTGAGCCTTTCCGTAAAATTACCTTTTAGATGATGCTCTTAGAATTTTAAGAAATTTTGCCAACTTAGCTTGAATCAAATCTGGAAACTCGTTGTGTTTGGAGCGTTGTATTCGGACACAATCAGTTTTCCCTGGTAATCACTTTTTGATTCCGTTGTTATCACTAGAGTGCGAAATGACTGACTGAGAAATATATTTAAAATAACAAGTATGGGGAAGAAAATGAAACAACAATGAACGCGATCGATCAGTTTTTTTACATTTTAGCAAATTGAAATGTATGACCAGTTTTTATTCCGGACACCTATTATATCATGGGTTTTGATCAGATTTTAGTCTGTGCAAGGAAAGAAGTTCGCAATGGGTCAGAAAATTTTCTATGGTAGTACCGAGAAGAGATGATACATGTGCAGATTATTACAGAGAATCTTACTATTGTAGCGTATAACAACATTATATGTTACTAAAAGTTTTCTGTGACACACGGAATCAAGCTTGCAAAATATCAAGCTAGAGTATGGAAAATGAGATCCTATCACAGTTCGAGATAATTTGAGGCGGATAATTATTGACAAGCAACTGGAGGTTATCCACAACTATATCAGACTACCATATACCTACTTACAGTATCTGTTCAAAAAATTAGACGCAGTCAATTATTTTAAGAAATTCCATACAAAATGAGGTTTTCCCGCAATAAAACCCTATCCCATGAAACTTCGTCAACTGTAACTGTCGTTGGGTAATGAGTGTACGATATTTTGGTAATTAGAGAAATCCCACATCTACCTGATGTAGGCTGGGAGGTATATAAATGGAATCGGTTCAATTTTTGTCTGGTTTACTTGTTGAAAATTTATTGAAAATTTTGTATGAAGAAGGCCTTTGAAGAGTGCACTTGTGATTTATATTGGAAGTTATTAGCCTTCATCGATTTCTAGTGGATTTCTAGTGAGTTTCCAATTGAAAATTAGTGAATGTGATAATAAAAGCAGGAGTACTAAAAACTTATAAAGTGTTTATAATTTATTTAAAAATGGGACGTGTTCAAGACATGACCAGTGAAAAGAAAAGTGTTGTAGTACGACTACTGAAGTTGAAATACCTCTCCAATCGAGAAATCGCCCGTCAGGAAAAGATTTCGGCATCTACAGTGGACAGGATCGCACGAACTCTGAATCTTTCAATCTCTACTTCGGAAAGTAAGCGGAAAAATTGTGGAAGAAATAGAAAAACATCCAAGAGGACCGATAGGAAAATTCTGCATATGGCATTACAAGAACGTCGAGCACCTGTTCGCACTATTCATGGACAACTTAGAGACCAAGGGGTGGATATTTCTACGATGACTCTTCGTAGACGATTTTATGAGGCAAACCTAAAATGTAGACGACCAGCAAAGAAGCCGAAGTTGACAGAAAAAATGAGATTGAAAAGGTTACAATGGGCTAAATTACATGAGAACCTTACAATTGATTATTGGCAAAATGAAAGTTGGTTAAAATATATTCGCAAACTTCTATTTTATTGTGGTTTGTAAAATACACAAAATCACTCTAAATTGGCAAAATGTAAGTTGGTTAAAATATATTCGCAAATTTCTATTTTATTGTGGTTTGTAAAATACACAAAATCACTCTAAATTTTTAAATTTATAGGTGATTTTTAGCGACGAGTGTCGTTTGGAGGCGGTAGCGGAAGCCTTTAATTTCGTACGGAGACGTCCAGGGGAACGTTACAAAGAGGATTGCATACAAAGAACAGTAAAACACCCGCCAGCTGTTATGATATGGGGTTGCATTAGTGGAGAAGGTCCGGGCCCGATATATTTTGTGGATGGAACTTCTGACCAGTATAAAGTCATATTAGGAGATGTCCTTTTACCATATATAAATTCACTATTATATACAAGATCAAACTATATATTTATGCAAGATGGAGCACCTTGTCATACATCAAAATTAATTAAAGACTTCTTAAATGATGAGGAAATCGAAGTTCTTCCTTGGCCCGGCAATTCTCCAGATCTAAATCCGATTGAAAATTGTTGGGCATATTTGAAATCGAAAGTCTACAGTCGCCCGAATCCAACAGTCTCCATTTAAAAAAAAAAATATTGAGGATATTTGGAGTAATGACGAAGGTCTGAAAGACATGATAAAAGCATGTATAGCTAGCATTCCGAGAAGAATTCAAAATGTTGTGAAACAAAGAGGAGGAGTGACCAAATTTTAATTTGAAGACAAACAAATTGTCACCATAAATATGTTCAAATATAAAGTAAACTGTCTTTTTTTTAAAATATACTTCTATCAATTAAAACTTTTACATTTGTATAATTTTTCATTTATTCCCCATGTGCGTCTAATTTTTTGAACACATACTGTATTTAATTTTATCTTGTCCCATTCGGAACTTCAATCCATAATTTTTAGAATTGATCATTGGAATAGAAGAATTTTTTTTAATTAATAACATTTATGCAATATGGCCACAAACACTCAGCTGGAAGTTAATTTGGATTACTAAGCTTTTCACAAAGTCTATACATACTTAGTGTGCAGCTATTTAATACAACATGCGGAAGCTCAGATTTTTCTATGGCATTCCTATATATTGCTACGCATTTAGACTTAGAGGGGACTTAGTGTCAGCTCGTTATTCAATGACCATACATATATGCTCTGAAGATCCTCATTTATTCTACTTACACAAACCTCCATTAACACAATTGACCGACTCAGATATATCTACACATCATCCTGATAAAGGTGGATTGGTGCATTAGTTACCATACTTGACAAATAATTAATGTACAGGCTGAATAATAGTGGTCTAAGAATATGCACTTATGGAACACCTGAGTTCAGCAAGCGTGAATTAGAGAAGGTCTCTTTCACTTTCACAAGTTGGATACAATTGGATAAGACCTACCGTCTTTACAGACGAAAACGAATAACTAAATCTAAGAAGACTGAATGATTTACAGAATCAAAACAAAACTAATATCGTTTAATGGTCCTTATGAAGGTCCTCACAGATGTCTATCACGACTCGTACATAATATTGTTGTCTTATAGCTATCGTGATGCGTACAGCACCCAATTTTCAAAACCGATAATAAGCCATTATTACCTTCATGTGCTATTATTTGTTGATACATAATTTTTTCCAGTATACTTTTGTTAAAAAATTTATTATGTTTATAGGACGAAAATCACCCGGCTCTAAAGCATATGATTTCTTTAGAACTGGAACACGTAAAGCTTTTCTCCATTGAGTTGGATACTGAGACAAAGTAAGACAGAAATTTTAAATATGCACCAGCAAACAAGAGATTTAGAGATCTATTAATTTGAGAAAATTCGGTGATATAGCATCAGGACCAATAGCATTGTCAACGCAGAAAAAGGCAAACCCTACTGCAGAAAAATTTACGCTATCAGAGTTACTTCCTTGTAGTAGAGTTTCTATCACAAAACAAATTATTCAAGTATTCGGGTTGTAAATCTACTTGAATTCTTTCACGTCCATGAATTCCCAAGTTACATAATAGCTGTGTTATTTTGTGTCCGTAGAACAGGGCAGAACAAAAGATAGACAAAAAAATACTTTATATCGGGTTTTCCAATAAGAGGTGTTATTTTGATATTCAAAGAAAAATGCCATTCTTTGAGATAAATGATCGGATTTTTATTTCATTATAAAGAGGAAGGTATGCCGTTAATAATGGAAAATAACATCAGCCAAATGACCACCACGACCATATCCTTTTCATGAAATTTTCCATAACCAAATCGCAAAGTGGCTGCCCTATGTCCTCGATAGCCTCACGAATTGCATCTTTGAGGTCTTGAATCGACGCTGGGCTGTTGGCGTAGACCTTCTCTTTCACGTGGCCCCAAAGGAAGAAGTCGCAAGGTGTTAAGTCACAAGATCCGGTAGCCAATTGTGATCACCTTTTCGAGAGATAACACGGTCCGGAAACTTTTCCCGTAAAAGATCAATGGTTTCGTTGCTTGTATGGCACGTAGCGCCGTCTTGTTGAAAGTAAACGTTGTCCAGATCAATACCATCCAATTCCGGCCATAAAAAATCATTAATCATCTGTCGATAGCGCAATCCATTCACCGTAACTGTTGCTCCGGCCTCATTTTCGAAAAAGTAAGGTCCAATGACCCCGGGGGACCATAAACCGCACCAAACAGTCACACGTTGAGGATAGAGAGGCTTTTCAACAATAACTCTTGGGTTTTCCGAGCGCCAGATGCGACAATTTTGCTTGTTGACGAAGCCATCGAGGTGGAAAGGGCCTCATCACTCAAGATGAGTTTTCGATGGAATTCCGGATCATTTTCATGCATTTCAAGGACCCAATCAGCAAAGACTCGACGTTGTTGATGATCGGCCGGTTTGAGTTCTTGTGTTAACTGAACTTTATAAGCCTTAAGAGCCAAATCTTTATACAAAATACGGTGTAATGACGTTTGTGGAATGCCTAATTTCAAAGAACGACGAGGAATGGACAAACCTGGGTTTTCTTCAACACTTTCGGCTACAGCAGCAATATTCTCGGCTGTTCTTGAGCGGCGTGCACGGGTTTTATTCTTCACATCACTAACTTGTCCCGACAGCTCGAATTTTTCTACCAATTTCTGTATTGCGGTCCGACAAGGTGCTTCACGACGACCCAAAAATGTTCGAGTTTTACGAACCGTCTCTGCCACATTTTCACCATTTTTATAGTGAATTTTAATAATTTTAATGCGTTGTTGAATCGTGTATCGTTCCATTTTTATTAATGGCGTAGTTTCTACTTGTCAAATGTCAAAAAATGACAGCTCCAATAGTGACATCTACCGAAATAAAATAACACCTCTTATTGGAAAACCCTTTACATTTTCATAGAAGATTTATAAATGAAGCGAACAGTACAAATAGTTCGCTTCAATCGACAGAACAATTTGTTCTAGAACAAGATGCACAAAAGAACACAGCTAATAAATGATAAATTATAAGCTTGCATAAAACTTATTATTAACGTAAACACACCTAGATGCCCGAATCGCAGATGTTACCTTATTACGAATTCTTATATAATTGTAGAATTTTCTCATCTCTTGAGTTCTTTTCTATATATGAAGTAAGAAATTTCGCTTTACCATAGCGTGACGAATCTCTTGAGTCAAGGGCACCTTTGAATACGGACTCTACTTGTCTTCATTAATTCATTCATTCATTCATCATGGAAATTCAACAGCGAATTGCTGAAGATTTCTATGATCTATATTTTTAAAGCCCCTATAGAATTAGGTACATGATCCAAATTCATTTTGTAGATCATTAACAAGAATCATGATCAAAGTATGAGTGAAACAGAACTTTGTGTATATCCGTTGTTAGAACATAATCAAGTTGAGATGGAGGAGAGACGTTAAAATAAGTAGGTAAATAAAGCTTTAAGGTTTGAAATAAATATAAAAAGTTATCTATTGCACATAAACAGCGACACCACGGGTTTGTGGATCATTCCTAAGGATATTGTAATTCTGGATGTTAAACAAATTATGAGCATATAATGCTCATAAAGCCATGTTTCACAAACAAGTAAGACATGAATTTTTATTCCAACAAACATATCGCACACTTGACCAACTTTATTACTTAAGCTTCTAGCATTAAGATAAAGAAAATTTTATCCAGATTTTTGGGTCGTAAAGATATTGGTAAGAATTAATTCTTACCAAGTAGTCGATGGGGAGAAAAACTATACACAACTATAAAGTGCAATGAGAACGCAGGCAGAAAATATATTTAGACTTTAAAAATGGCAGGTCAACAAAAATGAAAGGCACTTACCCCCCGATTATACATAAGAGATCTTTAAGAGATCTCTTAACCTGTAAAATTTAGCAAGTAAGAGATTTTAGCAGAATTAGTATTCTACATAAATTTTTGTAGAGAAATATTAACTTTAAGAGGTTAAGAGGGTTTGGGGAATCTTTCAGTCAGCCCAGCTATTAAAGACGTTTACTTTTCAAGAAGAAAGAAGAAGAAATAATGTGTTGGCGAGGCGATGATGGCAATATGATCAACCCACACGTAACTATAATTGTGTGCGTCTTTAATCAAGTTACAATTATCGATATAAATAATAATTGAATGATAAATTCACAGAACGTAATGATAATTGAATTATTATTTTAATACCTAATTTGCAGGTAAACAGTTCCACAGCCGTCGTTACGACCAACAGGAATTTCGTATATAAGCCTGTAGCAAAAAAATTAATTGTTAGCAAAACTTTAAAGTGACGATAATATTGTCAAGTAATGGAGATTATCGTAAGGCTATGTCATTTCTATCACTTTAAAGGCAAAATATTTTAGCATTCTGTTAGAAATTCTATACAGCCTCAGAAATAGCAAAGTGATTCAAGTCGTCTCTCAACTATCCTCTGTGCATGGCTCAAATTGTATAATTATTTTATATTTATTTTACAGCATTTTTATCCAACATTTCGGTAATGGGATTTGACAGCCCAGTTAAGCGGATAAGAGCTCTTATCTCTTATGTTGAATCGGGGGCTTATGCTATGTTATTAAAAGTTAACAAAAAAATGTGACAATTGCTAGAATTGCATACATTATGTAATATGTTTCTAGTTTACTTTTAGTGTTTTACATCCAAAAAATCATAAACAAAATCTCAACTCTCTACAACGACCCAGATAACTTAAAACCTAAAAATTTATATCAATTTGCCTATAACATCGCTAAACTGAAAATTTTTCTCTCGCATCCTAAATACCAATGACAAAACATGATCCGCATGCAAACTATAAATGTGCAGACGATAGAAAGGTGACATATTACGCAAAGAAAGCGTTAATAAAGTCTCAACAGGCTAAGACGCCCATTCAAAATTGAGATCTTCATCAAAACGTATGTATAATGATCTTGAGGGTCATCCTTGTAACATCCTCTGGCGATAGGATCCTCCATGTAAAAGCGACAGGTCCGGCTATCTTCTAAGGCTGGTAAATGTTACCGCAGAGATACCTTTATTCGTCAGACAAAAAGCTTATCGACCCCTCTGGCGGAAAAACAAAAGAATTCCTTCCTGCTCCTCAGGCGAACAGACCTTAAACTAATCACAGAGCTCTTCGTAGGCCACTGCTCCATGCGATATCACCTAAGCAAGATGGGCTTGGCTGACACTTCATACTGCCTCTTATGCTCATGAAATTTCAGAGCAGTTACTATGAAAATGGAAAGCATTAGCCAGGCGGGAGAATACTCCACCTCGAATATGCATTTCCTTCAGCAAACTACGTGTGGAATCTCAATCCCAGAAGAGTTCTAGACTTTCTTAATAGTCTTAATCTAAAAAGAGAATAATTTGAACGGGGACTCACAACAAAACTTTCAGGCCGCAGTGAATGCACATCCCTCCATGAATCTAAATCTAAGATAGTATCCGAGAGGGTAATGCCCAGTGAGTAGTACCATTATAAGCCTTTTGTAATGAATTGAATGACAACGAGGTAAGGGATCCCGAGGGATCCCCAGAACGTACGCCAATTCAAGGCCCATTGTTCACCCTCCAGACCCATAAGCAATCCCTCATAGGTCGCAACCGGACGCTCTTATAAATTTAAGTATTGGCCCCCAACCGTCCTCGCCGGCAACTCGTGCAGGAGGTGTGAGCCAAGGAGGAGCCTGTATCGTATTCCTGAGAGTGCCGGATAGTGACAAAGAAAGCGAGTGACCGTTTCGGATTCCTCTCCGCAACGCCTGCATGTAGGATCGTCAACAAGTCTCATCCTGTGAAGGTGCCTCTGAGAAAAGAGTGCCCAGTGAGGGTTGGCTTTTTAAGTCCAAGGAGTTTATTAGTTTGTTTTGGGTTGGGTTTAACCCAGAGTTCCTTTGTTGTTCTACCAGAGGGATCCTCTAACCAAAGGCGACTGTGTTGGCGGTCCGCCCATCTTGAGATCATTGAGACAAGGTGTTTTGATGCAATCCCGACTATGCAGGTAGGTTCGTCCGAGGCTGCACCAAGGCGAGCAAGCTCGTCCGCCATTTCGTTCCCGCTAATGTTGTTGTGTCCTGGCACCTACTGCACAATTATCCTGTTATTATAAGCTTTAGTTCTGTTCTGCTGAGCGTGAAAAATATTTTTATCCTCTGTTGAGAGTAAGTTATGAATTTATTCGCTTGTTTCAATCCGGCGGTGTTAAGGCAGTGTATCAATGAAATTCTGTCCTCCCAAAGTCAGACTTTTACCAAAAAATAGTTTTTTTTTTATTTTATTTTTTTTTTTTGGCCAAGAATAGGCTCAAGACCGATAAGGACAGGTAAAAAACGATTATTTGAAGGGAGTTAAGTTTATCAGTTTGACAGTCTTAAATAAAATTTATAAAAAGAAATTAACTAATTTCGAAACAAACAAAGTGATATTTTGTAACAAAACTGATTCTTTGAGCCCAAATACCACTTCAACATTTTTCAAAAACTGATAGCTTTTCAATTAAGTCCCACACTGTGTCTGTTATCACAATTGATAGCTCTTGGTGATAACAATTTCGATATACATTATGTATGAACATATTTATATTCGATACTTACATAAAGTCTTCGATATCAACGACATCAGAAAATTGACATGCTGGCTGGCCATAGTATCCATAGCAATATGCATAATTCCAAGGTTGAGGCCCTTGGCACGGGGCATATGATTCTGGGTCAGTATAAAAAGATGGTGGTGGTTGCCCTGGTGGAAGCGGAGATGCTATAGCTGGTGGCCCATAACTATTATATCCATGTACAAATGGTCTGGTTGGTAAGAAACTCATTCCAATTGGAATTGCACGCGGAGATGGAACACTTTGAGGGCTTAAAGGGTAACCACCAGGACTTACTGGCACTGAAGAATTTTGAACACTTTGCGGATTCATTGTATAACCGGATGTTATTTGAGGAGATGGAACACATTGTGGATAATTGAGCGGCACTGGAGTAATACATTGCTGTTGATTAATAGGATAACAACTGGATATCACCTGAGTATTTTCTGTAGGATTTATAGGATAAAAACCGGACGGTATACATGGAACACAATCGACTTTTTCACAATTTTGATATGTGGTAGTGTCACAATGATTTTCATCATAAAGGTACAAATTTTGCGAATCTAAATACGTATTACACTCGAATTGATGTTGCGGTTCCCAGTAACCGTTGTACATTTTTTAAGTAATTAAATTTGTATCGCTAAAAAAAAAACTTTATAGATGTAAGCCTCATAGAGGCAAGAACAAAACTGAATTATGGAGAAAATTATATGTATTTAAATCCTCTTCTTGCTGTACTGTATACAATTATAAATTCGATAAGAAATAGAGAAGTTGATCGAGGACTGATATTATAATCTGATCGGGGTTTCCATGTAGAATCAGACAGATACAATAAAAGTTGACTACAAAAGACGATTAAATTTCAAAACCGATACAATATACTACAAAAGTACATACATATCTGTTAAGGTATTTTTGATGCACACTTACAGAAAGACTGATAAAATGCGAGCTGATAAGATTTCAAGCACCTGAGAAGATTGTTTGTCAAATACATATGTAAATTTTAATTTTAATATATAAGAGAATATTTTATATATATGCATGTACCTACAGCTGTATGTACCCATACCTACGCAATAAATTTAGATAATGACCAAAGTAAACTGTATGTAGGTGGGTACATGAGGACAATTGATTCAATTTGCCTGGAAATATGCAATGTTTTCTGTGAATTGTTTTTAAGAACTTTTATTGTAAGAAAAACAAACAAAAACTTTTGTTTTCACCTAATAATTATCTACCAAATAATCACAATCATTAAATATATTTCGAAATTCTTTGAATTTTGAAATGACTCTAAGCTAATAATCCAATCATTAGCCCTAGAAAAGGAGGGGTGGAAATTGGGTCTGTGCGGAAGTTGCGAGTGTAGTGGAGTTTTGTTTTGGAAACAAGAAAACGGGTAAGCCACCCTGGTAGACAAACCAAGATGAGCTCATCAAAATCAATGAGTTCCTCATGAGTTATTAGATGAATGTGATAGTGTGCATGAGATATTGCAGATCTTTCACTTCTTTAAAAATGTATATTTTGCTTCTCTTTTGTGCATTTTACAATATTAGATGAGCACTTCGATGAGTACATAATGAGTATCACGATAAGCTTATTAATGAGCATGTTAATGAGTGTCATGATTAGAAAATCTCATTTTACAAATCATTTCATATATTTTTCCGAATTCAAACACCGATTGCAAATCCAAACTCTGAGACGCTGGGGCGTAAGGATTTGGGTATAAAGTCTTGTTCAGCATATGGACGCGAAAGAACAAATCAAAAAATTAATTTAAATTTAATTTATCGAAAAAATCAATCAATTAAAATTAATTTAAAATCAATCATTTTAAAATTTAACTTAAAATCCGAAAAAATCATAAAAACAAATTCAAATTTGCCTAGTAGAAATATCATTTGACACGGTGATGACAAGAATAGATGCCGGTTTTGTATATAAGGAACAATTTCATGATATCCAATCAGCCCTTCGATGAGACTTACTGAATGCTCATCGGAAGGTTCATCTCTACAGATACGTATCGTGGCAGACAAGGCCTTTTAGAAAGACAACCACGTAACGTGACAGACGCGACATCTACAGGCAAGCAGTGAGAAACATTCCGTTACTACGTTCCAATGATTGTTTTAAGGATTATGTTAAGCGCTCGTTTTTTATTTGTTATTTTAAGAAGATCGTGGTAGAATGTTTCAAAATTTCTTATTGTTAAAATTATTTCGAAATCTGTTTTTTTTTGCTGGTCATTTTTTAGTAAAAAAGAAAAAAACGATCGTGCGCTTCAGCTGAACAGTGGCACCACCGAGAGTTTCAAAAAACAAACATCGCCTGCCAGAGGCAATATCTTTTTTTATCTTAATATTAATTGATAGTAATCAATACTCAAAACAATAAAAATAAAAAATTAAAAGAAAATTTAACGCCAAATGATACGCCTTTAGAAGAAGTGGAGGAAAAAACGCGAAAAATGGTTGCATTTCGGGTACCAAATTTTAAACTGAATGCTTTGAACTTTTTAAATAAAAATAAATGAGAAGAAAGTTTATGGAAAGCACTAACGATTATCTATAACAATAAATTAAAACCATCATTATAACGTACATTGTTCAGTTATAGGAAAAGATTTATAAAATCAGTCAACCTCTCTAATTCCAACTGCCTCTTACTCGAATTTCTCTTTGAGTCGTAATTTTTGCACTTAATTTGGCACTCCCTTGGATTTTTCATAGAAAACCCTTCTCCTCGAATTTCCCTTTCGCGAAAACCTCCCTAAGTCGAGCTTATTTTCATAAATTTTTGTTTTTTTTTTACTTTTCGCCCGCTTCTAACTCGAATAAATTCAGATAAACCCTTCTTATTTGTTTGGACAGTTTGCTATGCCTTAATTTTTTTAGTAACTTTTTATTCTATTTGCTTTATTGATTTTCAATTCTACTTAGAAATATAGTTTTGTTGCGAGTCTATATTTTTGGATCTGCATTTGACGAACGTAGTTATTCAGCGAAAGTGCGTTGGTGAAGTGTTCGAATTGTGTCTACAATTTTTCCTGCTTATTTCTTTTACAAGTGAACTGGTAATAAATTAACAAAATTAAGAATTTTTCTTCATAACTAATAAACCTAAATGGTCAAAAGTAGACTTAAAAATTTAGATCTACAAACGAAAATAAAGTTGATAGATGAAATTGAAAAAGGAGTGGAAAAAAAGGATATCGCATATAAATTTAGCCTACCACCTAGTACATTGTCAACAATATGGATCAAAAGAGAAGAACTGCGAAAAAAGTACCAATCTGTTGCAATTAGTGGGCGCTTGAAACGAGATAGAGCTTGCATGTACGATGACATTGATGTGGCTGTATATGAATGGTTTACTGTTATTCGTGCAAACAATTTACCTGTAAGGGGGCCTTTAATATAACAAAAAGCACTGGAATTTGCTAGGAAGAAAAATTATCAGGACTTCAAAGCTAGTGAAGGCTGGCTCTATAGATTTAAATTGAGGCACGGTTTAGTCGGAAAAGTGCTTTGTGGAGAAACTGCCGCAGTAGATGAATCACTCAGCGAACAATGGATAAATGCACAACTGTTACCGCTTCTGTCGAATTACAACCCGAATGATATTTTCAATGTAGACGAAACAGGACTTTTTTATTTGTTTGCCAAATCGAACATTAGCATTGAAGGATGAAAAGTGTTTTGGTGGTAAACAGAGCAAAGAAAGAGTCACTTGTTTAGTTGGATGCGATTATGAGCGGCTCTGAGAAATTAAAATTATTCGTAATTGGGAAGAATGATAAACTTCATTGTTTCCATCATATCAAAACACTTCCGGTTGAATATGCTTGGATGACCGGAAATCTTTTCAGCGAATGGTTGCTCAAAATGGACAAATAATTTTGGAAAGAAAAACGACGGGTATTGTTTTTTATAAACAATTGCCCAGCTCATCCTAAGCAAATTGCTCCTAAACTGACAGCAATAAAACTGCTATATTTTCCACTTAATACGACTAGCAAAGAGCACCCGATGAATATGGGAATTATTCAAACTTTGAAACAACATTACCGCCAACGGATTTTAAGAAAAATTTTGAACCACTGGGAAATTAAAAAAGAAAATTTTTCGTTAACTTTGCTAGATTGTGTAAGAGAGGTATCCAAAGCATGGACTCAAGACGTTGGATCCTAAGAAATTGCTTTCGTAAATGTGGTTTTAAAGCTCTTGAATTGGATTAGGATGAAGAAGATGAATTGCCGCTCATTACATTTGTTGAACGTAACGTGCAGGACGAATTAGAAGAAACATGGAAAATTCTGATTGAAAACGACAGATTATGTTGAAGTTGATGATGACATCCTTTTCTTGAGGAGGATGCTCTTGAATCCACAAATGATGAAGATTCTGATGATGAAATACCGGAAATTGAAGAAAATAACGTGATTGTACCAACGAAACATTACTTAGAGGAAGCCATCAAAACTTTGCTAATATGCAATCGAAACATCAACGGACGTTCCTGATAAGGTTCAAATGTCCTTAAACAAGATTGAATGTTTTTTCAATAAAAAAAATTATACTCAGAAGAAACAATCAAAAATTACCGATTTTTTCAGCACATAATTCTATTAATAATAATAAATAATTCATTAACAAAACCAGAACATCTTTAATGAAAACTCCTTACCTCGTAATCCCCCCCACCCCCTCCTTAACACGAAATTCCGCAAACCCTCCTTAACTCGAATTGATTCCACTAGCAAATGCGATTTCGACTTAGAGAGGTTTGACGTATTAATAAATGTATAAAAATAAATGATTGTCCTTGGTTCTCCCCAGAGATAAAGAAATTAATCTTCGACCATGCCCAGCGAAAATGGCTCTAAAAGTTTAATAAGTGCCAGAAAGTAGGCAATTATCTTTGGAAAAAAAGTGCAAAAAAAAGCAGAAAGGGTTACATTTTCGGTACAGAGTGTGATAGGTTATTTTGAAGCTAAGGCTTCTTAAATCCAATATGAAAAAATGATGTTGATGACATGTTTTTTGATAAAAATAGTAGTTAAATAAAAAAAAAACGAGTAAAAATTCCGAAATTTTAACTTTGTTGAGCCATAATTTCAAAACGGAGGGGAGGAGAGAAAAATTTATAAACCATTGGAAAAGTCCAATGAACCAAAGTTTAGATCACCATCATAGGGTGTTACGTTCAGAAGTTACAAGGTTATCTATAAAAACATACCGAAACATCTTTAAGTACCGTTATCTCGGAAACCGTTAGGATCCCCCCCCCCCAAACAATTTTTGCTCATCTAAATACGATCTATCCAAAGCTTTCGGGTATCACACCACTTACAGGACACCCTGTATATATAAAAGGATTTGTAATTATTTAAGATATATTTAAGGACTGATTCAGAAAAAACTCGACCATCTATCCCCGCCCATTATTTATCATCAGGTAAACAAAATTAAGGAACGCTGGTAAGTTTGCATCTAAAGGGCTTTCCAATAAGAGGTGTTATTTTGATATTCAAAGATAAATACCATTTTTTGAGACAAATGATCGGATCTTTATTTCATTATAAAGAGGAAGGTATGCCGTTAATAATGAAAAATAACATCAGCCAAATGACCACCACGACCACGCCTACAGGACCATATCCTTTTCATGAAATTTTCCATAACCAAATCGCAAAGTGGCTGCCCTATGTCCTCGATAGCCTCACGAATTCCATCTTTGAGGTCTTGAATCGACGCTGGGCTCTCTTTCACGTGGCCCCAAAGGAAGAAGTTGCAAGGTGTTAAGTCACAAGATCTCGGTGGCCAATTGTGATCACCTCTTCGAGAGATAACACGGTCCGGAAACTTTTCCCGTAAAAGATCAATGGTTTCGTTGCTTGAATGGCACGTAGCGCCGTCTTGTTGAAAGTAAACGTTGTCCAGATCAATACCATCCAATTCCGGCCATAAAAAATCATTAATCATCTGTCGATAGCGCAATCCATTCACCGTAACTGTTGCTCCAGCCTCATTTTCGAAAAAGTAAGGTCCAATGACCCCACGGGACCATAAACCGCACCAAACAGTCACACGTTGAGGATAGAGAGGCTTTTCAACAATAACTCTTGGGTTTTCCGAGCCACAGATGCAACAATTTTGCTTGTTGACGAAGCCATCGAGATTGAAATGGGCCTCATCACTCAAGATGAGTTGTCGATGCAATTCTGGATCATTTTCATGCATTTCAAGGACCCAATCAGCAAAGACTCGACGTTGTTGATGATCGGCCGGCTTGAATTCTTGTGTTAACTGAACTTTATAAGCCTTAAGACCCAAATCTTTATGCAAAATACGGTGTAATGACGTTTGTGGAATGCCTAATTCCAAAGAACGCCGAGGAATGGACAAACCTGGGTTTTCTTCAACACTTTCGGCTACAGCAGATAATTCTTTCTACACATATGGAAAATCCGGATATGTCTCAAAGAGGCTCAGCTAAAAATCAGCTGAAAATCCCGAAGACGTCCATATAAAATCTTCTCAATAAATTTCGGGAATCTTGTAGTGTCCACATATAGTCCAGGTCAGGAAGGAAATCAGGTTCAGTAAACAGAAAATTGGCCCATAAAGTGATAGACAACTTTAATTGAAATCCCAACATGCCGATGAAAGATATGGCTGATAAGGCTGGAACATCATCTGCTATGGTTCATCGAATGAAAAGAAAATGAGACTTTACGAAGTTTCCATGTTCAGAAAATACCGGATAGAGCATCAGAAAAGAACCAAGTTGCAAAATCCAGGAGTCGGATTATGTATGAAAATTTCCTAACGAAATTGTTTGTGTGGCCAAAAATCATTACCTTTCGTGAGAACAGGCACAATCATTTCGAATGTGTACGTTAAGGAGTGTGTGCAGAAGAGTCTTCTTCTGTTCTTTAGAGAGCATGATGTATCAGCTTTCTTTCGGTCGGATTTAGCAACTTATCACTACGACAGAAAAACGTGAGATTTCTACGATATCCAATACATACCTTTAGTACCCAAGGAAGCGAATCCTCCAAATTGTCCGAAACTAAGGCAAATCGAAAAATATTGTGCTTATATAAAAGTGGTAGGCCTATCCCCAGACTGTCAAAAAATCATAATCTGAAAGTATGTAGAATTATTTAAGATTAATGTGTAAAAATTTCAAGTTGGCCTGATAAAAATTAAAGAAGTTATGCGACTTGGAAAGAGTACCGCCTTGAATTTATACGGTACATTTTAAACATAACTTGAGACTTTAAACGCGATTATCTCGATACAAGATTCTCAAAATCAGTGACAATAATAATTCGAGAAAGAAACTTCCTGCGATTTAGTCTGTTTTATTATATTTTAAATTAGTTTCATCAATCCTTCCTTCATGGTGGCCTTTACATTTTTTTATGTAAATTCGATTTTTCATAGCCAATCAAACACCGTTTTTTGGGTGAAAATTGAAAACTTGAATGGATTTTTTGTATATCAGATGATTTTTCTATTGTCTGGAATAGTCACCGCAAGTCGCTTTACTACAACATCGTCTTCAAAGAACCATGGACATAAAATCGATTAATATATATATATAAAAAAAAAAACTCCTTAACATACACTTTTACGAGGCAGTCTAAAAGAACGTCCGATACTGTCTCTGTACAAAATTTATGAATACTAGTTCCATATTATAATAATGTAGCGGAATTACAATGTTAAATCTATTGTCTATCATGCGAATGTTAAAAGTCTATTTGAACATTATTTTTTACCCCGAGTGTATTGTTCGACTATTGTTATATGAAAATATTATTTATTATACTAAGTATTTCACTTGACTGTATGCAGAGTATTGCACAATCGTCTCGTCTCGTCTTCAACGTCAGACAAATTTAATATTTTAGTGATATTTTAGTTAAATGTATATATATCTATATATATATATATGTGTGTGTGTGTGTTCGTGTTTGCAATACACGAAGTAAATTCTGTTATCGCACATTTTTGATAATTACTACACATTATAATACACATCTTGGAGAATCGCGCGACCTTTGTTGCCGTAATAACACAAAGTGATATAAAGCTTTTTCTTTTTTTCTTTTTCTTTTTTCTTTTTCTTTTTAACATTTTGACGATCACATTCTGTTTCTTTGTTCAAAATTTAAGTTGACCTCGATTTGATTGCCCCTAAAGCTTTCAGAAGAATACACAAAAATATGTGCGATGATGGCCCAAGAGAAGAAACATATTCGCATGTATGTGTTTCGGAATAGCTTTTACTTTCACTCTCCAATTTATTTTTATTTTTTATAAGCAAGAAACAATGCGGAATTTCGAAGCCAAAATGGATTTTTTTTATCACAAGTCTAATTTGAGAAACTTTTGATTTACTGGGTTAGATTTCAGCACGCGCTATTGCTTGTGGATATCAATAAAGAAAAAGATGAATTTTTCAGGCAGAGCACGTTGAATTTGTAATTGATTAGAGAATTATTAAATCAATCTCCTCAAACCGTTTTATGTATTTTTCAATTATGTGGAACAAGTCAATTTATTTATTTATTTTTTTTTCCTCCTTGAACTAAAGTTACACATTTATGTTCAATTGAATTTGATAATCTAGACATGATTTTGGACCCTATTCCAATTATCACCCGATTGCCAACTTAACTGATTTTGGCCTGGAGTTTACGGGCTTTGACAGTAATAATTTCCGAATTCTGGATTTAATTTGAATACCCTTGGATTGAAAAAATATTTAAATAAAATTAACTGTAATATTCAGTCCTACCTAAAAACATAGTAAAACTAGGAAGAGTTATAATTCGTATAAAACAAGGCCAATACCCCTGATGAAGGGTATCACCCGTTTAGGAGTTACAGGGTGATTAAGTTAAAAAGCTAATTTTTCACAAAACAACCTGTATCTTAAAAACTACAATGCAAACGGTCACAGTTAACAGTTCATTGTATGCAGAACTTCATTACCTTTCCAACGACTGCTCAACCAGCCCCGGACCCCTCTCCTCTCAAGAATTGTGGTTATCTAAACTACAAATTTCGGATTTTCTTACCTTTTTTGGTACTTTGACCTCTATTTTTTTGCAAAACGATTGTTAACATAATTTTTTTTTTACGAAAACTATAAACTGTAAACTCTCCTCTTTAATTTGACCTATTATACTCTATGTGCTATCTGCAGCCGTTAAAGAGTTATCAGCTCAAAAACCTATTCTGAAAGCTTTTCTCGAACCTAAATTTGTTCCTTTACTGACTGAAAACAAGTCATTGTAAAAAAATATCGGCTAATTTCGGTATGGCATGAATAAGTTTTGAGCTAGTAACTCTTTAACAGCTGTACATAGGGTATAATAGGTCAAATTAAAGGAGAGAGTCCACAGTTTATAGTTTTTACAAAAAAAAAAGTTATGTTAACGACCGTTTTGTAAAAAAGAAATAAAATAAAAAATAGAGATCAAAATAAAAAAATTCGAAATATTTTGTTTAGACCCCCGTAGGTCCTGATAGGAGTGGGTATGGCGCTGGTTGAGCAGTCGTTGGAAAGGCCATGAAGATATGCATACAATAAACTGTTAACTGTGACCATGCGCCCAGTACTTTTTAAAATACAAACTTTTTTTTTTTTGTGAAAAACTATTTTTTTTAATCACCCTGTAACTCCTAAACGGGTGATATTGCCCCCCTCCCTACCCTGCTATACAATTTTTTGTTCGTCTAGGCGAGTACTATCACCTCCTACTCTATTGACCTCCTAAGGGGAAACACCCTGTATATTACCAAGTTATACAGGGTGTTTCATAATTGGTGCACCAAACTTAAGGGTTTGATAGCTGAGGTGGAGACAAGCAAAAAATTATAAGGTGAAGAGGGGGGCGTCGTTTCGGCGGTAGGGGGGGTTTAAGATTTTTAGTAATTCTTCTAATTTACACCCTGTAACTTTCTTGATATACACCCTATAAAGGTGGGATTCATCTCAGATGATAGCAAACCGTCTAAGCTTTACAGTGAATGCCCAATCAGCCTTCCTGTCACCTTCCGTCGGAAGTAGTAGGACGTCAAAGTCAAAAAATTGGAAAAAAATTCCTAATTTTTTCAAATTTTAACGATTTTCCCGCCAAAATGTATGATAACTATACAGTTTTATTACAAGATTTAGAAACCCCGGAATGTTACCTTTAATTTGACTAAGAACATGTACCTGCCTAAATGCAACCGTTTTTGAGATATTCCCGTTTTTATGATACATGATTTCATGAATTTTGTTAATTTGCGTGGAATTGCATAAAATTAGGCGCGATTTCTGACTTTGGCATGCAGGACGACCTTGGATGATCGATTGACGTGATGCCAAAAAAGCGCGAAGTACTGAAAAGTTCAATGTATTATATACGATTCGATATCGGGTGCACGTGCGTCACTTTGAAATGCCCCGAAATTATATTAGGCCACTAAGCACGTGTAGATATCGAAACTATACGGATGATGACGTCACAGGAACACTAGAAGATATTAAGAAGGGCATTGATAAAGCGCAAACCCTAAACTAAAATTTCCCTTACCTTGATAGGTCACTTTTTGTTGCGCGGAACATAAACTCTTAATTGACTTTTGAAATTGAGGTAATTTACTTTTTTGAAAAGTTATCCCTTATCACTACTTACATCATTATCCTTATTGTTTACACAACAAAATAACAGGTATGGAACTAAATATTTCAAAAGCCATTGTAATGTACCATATAGAAACGAAGTGAAAAAAAAAATGTTTGGCTCTTTGCATTTTGGGCATATACAGGGTCATTTTTCTAAACTGAAGTTTTTAGACTTCTCAAATTCGATATGAATAAAAAATAGGAAGAATACTAATAATAAGAAAAAAGAAAGTAGGTAAAGAACATAATTATTTAAATGTGGAAGCCCCTGTATCAAAATTTCGACTTGCTCGAGTTCAAACTTCGAAACTAATTTTATGGGCTCCAATAATTAGGTATTTATTTCATAAAATATCAGATCATTATCACAGAACATGACCTATCTACGCATACCGGTTGTAACACAGAACCTTGGATATCTTATACATATTTGAGTACAGTAATCCCCCCAGATACGTAATTATTATCATACTATCATTAAAAATCCAACACAAAATATGGTCGAATTTCTGAGAAATCATTTAGGTTTGTATGCGTGATTGATTAAAAATATTATCTTTATTTTTTAATTAATTACTATTAAGATCTTTAGTATGTATACTTAAAATTCTAGGAAATGTATCAGTTTTGCACGTAAGATTATCGAAGTGCAATGCTTGTAGAAAAGGTTATCATTAAGCCGTCACTCAAGCAACAATTTCTACTATATTTTCTTAATATTCTTAATACACTCTTTTATATATTAAAGATATGTATAATGACCAAGGTCCGTTTAGAAATAGAATATACCCAGCGTGAAAATGATCGTGAGGAAAATAGGTATGCAGGAATTCATTGTGGAAATAAGTAGCAATGAAAAATATGTGTACATGCCCTGCAGACAGAAAAGAAGCCAGACCCGACTTTGAAGTTCAAAATCATGTTAAGACCAGGGTACCTGCCTGTACACGATTTTTTTATTCTTTTCTAGTTGGAATTTCATCATTCGCCTAGTTGCAGTTTCAAGTTTAATTGAAGTTATGCGATTGTTTTGAGAACGAGTAAAAATTAAAAAGTGATAAAAAAAATTATTTTCTTGAGTAAATTTATTATTATTATTATTATGTGAAATATATACATACGTGTAACTGTTTTAAAAATCTTTTTTTAAATTTTCCAAATTTCCAAATATTTTCCTGGTATCGCAGTAACCGATTAAACTTCCTTTTCTACCCAAAGTCTATTCCTTTCTGCTAAGGCGCTACTATGTTACTTAAATCGAGTAAAGTCAAAATGACTTCTAATAGCTGAATTACATAAAAATAAGTAAAAAAATAAGAATTGCTCTAAGACCAGTTCTTATGATACCCTAGAAGAATGCCCGTATGGTCACACCTTTGAATTTGATTGTTAAAGTGGTTTTTCGCATCTAAGTATTTCTAGAACTGTTCGTGGGGCAGTAAAAATGATTATAACCAATTTTATAGGATTTGAAAACACCACTCTCTATATCGACGTGTTTTCAGGCAGTGTCTCAATATATAGTGAAAAACGAAATTTTTGTATGGCAACCCTACGAAGGTGTTGGAAGATTTGTGACATTTTCGAATTTAAATTTAATTTTTTTTTAACAAATCAGCTCTGTAAGTATACGCGGTCTTGAGCTATCGTGCGGACGACGGGCAGACTGACGGACAGACATGCTTAAATCAAAATAACTTTTAATATTATGCATGGGCATCCAATCCATTTTGATTTAGCAGCATTATTTCGAACAATCAAAATTATCAGAGCCAATTTCATAGGATTTTATTTTGACATTTTTCAGTATACAATAAATATGTCTGATCGTTCACAGTATACGTAAAAAGCCTCAATTTTTGTATAGCAACCGTACGAAGTAGTTATACCTGATTTATCCAATTTTCAAACTTTAAGCAGGATTTACATTATGATGACATGCATTTTTTACAGAAATTGTGAGGGAGATAGCTTATTGAAATTTTAATGCTGCGGAAACAATCATTTCAATAACTCACACGTACACTCCCCTCTAGTTTGTATGGTAAAAATCGCAAACTGTCAAATTGTCTAATTGAAAATTGTCAAGTTTTTAATTGTTTGTTCGTAGATATTCAAAGACGGATCATGAAAAGAAGTATAATTTGACAATTTCTAAAATATTGCATGAAAGCATGAAGGAGTTCGAGGCAAAGGATGAGATTTAATCGAAAAAATTTGTCGCAAAATATCAGGTGGTACTGTAATTCAGTTCTACAATCATCATTTTGTACGATAACGAAATTTTTATTTATTATTTATTTCGTAATAAACAAAAAAAAATCGGTAACTAATCTGCTAATATATAAACGTCAATCCACTTCATCCACTCAAGTGCTTACATGAAAATAGTTCCACTCCACTACCGAACTAACGCCGGTGAAGATATTTCCAGTCCGGATTGTGTTCACATGACAGATTATCTCAAAGGCGGAATAATTCTAGCAAATTAAGTATAAAGGAAAAGGACCACTGCACTGAATCTATGGACGCATTGCTCCCTGCTTGTGGACAGAAAACAACCTCAGAAATAACTTCAATATTTTCTATAAAGAAATATTTAATAGCTTTCAATTTCGCAATACTTATAATTACAAACTCAAAACTTACTTTTGTTTATTTCGGCAAATAATTTGACTTGACAGATATGTATACGCCATAAAATTATAGTAAAACCAACAATATGGCAACACGAGTAATCGAAATTGACAAATTAGGGTTGCCAATAACAATGTTTTAGTTCAGTAACTATAAAAACTCCCTATGCTTGAGGTCTTTTATGGTTCCGGACACGCAGACGCACACAGTGACAAATCGACGTCCGGAAAAAATTCAGGACGCGTTTGCTTCTCTCGTCACTCATAAATAAATTTCCGTATACGATGTACTATCTCCCTCACAATTTCTGTAAAAAATGCATGTCATCATAATGTAAATCCTCTTTTAATCTAAAATTTTTTTAAAAAAGGCCGTGTGCTGAATATTACCACTCTAAGTAAACGCGTTCTTGAGTTATCGAGGATGGATAGACGGAGAAACACACGTTCGGATAGACAGACTGACAGACGGACAAGCAAAAATTAAAATAATTTTAATATCATGAATGTCCAATCCATTCTGCTCTACCGTCATTATTTCTATGCGTTACAAACGAAATAACAATTTTTTTTTTTTTTTTTTTTTTTTTTTAGAAAAAACAAGTGCCTTTCATAAAGAGCAGAGAAATCGGAAAATTCAAGAAATTTGTACATGATGATAATACAAATACGTTGAAAGCATCTTATTTGGTCAGTTGTCCATGTTGGTGAAACCATATGCCAAAGATATAGTGAATGATAGGAGAAAACATGTTTAAATGGTTAATTACGTGCCTGATCTAGGATATAAGAAGCCAGCCTGATCATCAGCAGTGTATTTTTCTGTACAAAAATAGGAAATTTCGTGCAGTGAACTCAAATTAAAACATTTATAAAAAAATATATTAAAAGAACTTTTAAAATAAATAACTTCTATAAATAAATTGCACTAAAAAGTAAAAAATATTTTTTTCTTTTTCAGTGATATACACAAGAAAAGTTTCATTGCAAAGAGTTCAAACATTTAAAGTTAAACGAGATTTTGAAATATTGTTAATGCATTCACTTTTAAGATTTTATCTGAGTTCTAGCATTTCTTATTTTGCAACGAAACTTTTCAACTTTTCTTGAGTACGTACATATATCACTGAGAAAAAAAAATATTTTTTACTTTTTAGTGCAATTTATTTACGAAAGTTATAACGGTTAAACATAGAAAATTGAAATGTTCCCACGAAATATGGAAAACATAATGCTAAAGCGTTTAAAAGAAAAATCAACCATCCACACCAACCTACACCTCTGTAAAACTAATTTGGACAAAGCACGCATTTTAACGAAATTCGAGTGAAAAAATCTGTTGCTTACAGAAGAAAACAAAATATGCCATTTAATAGCAATCAGAAAGAGCTTTAATTTAATATCACACACGGACAACCACGTGGGGAAAAGATGCCACCCCATCCCGAAAATGTAAAAAAGTATTACGCCATCACTTAATCTAAATAATAAAAAAAAAAAAAAAAACAACATGGAAAATCCATCCAAGTTAACTACCCTAAAACTATTCCAAAAATTTCACATTTCGTCACGAAACAAATAGCCTACTTTTGATTGGAATAAATAAAATAGTGAAAATATTCTTTAAAAAATTATCTAAAAAAGAATTTTCTAGGTCGGTACAGATTTTTTGTAATTTGTAAAAAACAAAACTTCACCATGGAAAATCTCATTTTGAAAATAGTACCTAAATCACTACATAACTTCCAAAATATAGGCGCTAAGATAGATAATCGATTGTGGATTACGTTATTGTAGAAAATATAAATAAATAAAAATAAAAAATATAAAAAAAAAAATGACGCAACTTGAAAAAATTGGTGTTCCGGCTCTAAATTTTCATTTTAAAAAATTTATACAAAATAGAAAATTTTAATTTTATAAAAAAAAACTTTCACTGCAATAAATGTATAACTAAGTTCGATTAAACTGGAAAAAAAAATATTGTCAAATTAAAAAGCTGCGAAAGAAACCTCTGTTAAAGTTTTTCTGACATCCAAAATATAAAAAAAAAACACTATTTGCAATTTAAGGGACCTCTAAGCATTAATGAATTTCACATTTTTAGGCATGTATACACCTACATTATTTCGAGGATACACTGCAAGTTCATGTGACTTTATTTAATTTCTAAGAAAACTTCTCATAATTCGAAAACATGTGATGTTGCGACTACCACAACCACCGACGGATCATAAGCTCGCAAGTCAAGTTGAGTTAAAATAATCCACTAATTGTAAGATAAAAATCACGGATTAAAATAGATTTAGAAATTTCGCATTCCAACAACACCGACGCAACGTCAACGCTACACTCAACCATGCGTGTAATAAAAGCTTAATAAAAAAGTGATACTTCGCGGAATTCTATTTTACGTAAAATTTAATGAAATCAATTTTTTTCCCTGATTTCTTATGTTGTTTTATCGGACACCCCTGATGATTTCAATCAGAGCAAAAAGACATGTCAAGGTTTCTCGTGATTGTGAGACACCCAGTATCTCAATATGTCCGTAGTCTACTAGATTGAGTGTAATTCTCGAGAATGATATTAAATAAAAACGAGAAGTCAAAAGCCTACCGAAAAACCTTGAAGATATGAAAACAAATGCACTTTTGATTCTGACATAACTGTAGCGAGTGCGTCATCCTGACAAATTGAATAAAAACGGGTCCGATATCAGAGTTGTGAGTAGGTAGGAACTTCAGTAATTTTTCCAGTTCGTTCGTAGAGTACAGCTCGGTTAGCTAATTTTTCGCGCCAAATAAACCCCATTTATGTTATGCACATTATTTATGCTCGCCTGTATGGATGGAATTATTCAACAGACTGTGATGAATAACAAAACAAATAAATAATAAAATGACTTTTGTACTGGCATAGCCAGCTGATAAAAGGCTGCTGAATTTCACAACATTTTTGTGGTAATTCGAATGCAGAAGCAACAGAAGCTGCTAACCAGGCGAAAGTTCAATAAACTTGAGCTTTGAAGAAGGCTTTTCTAAGTATCACACAATTTCATTTAAAGAGTGGATTATACAGTGGTGGGCACAATAATCGGCGGATATTAGATTTATTTAATAAATAAAAAGAAATTAACATTAAAAAATTCCAAATACATACCTAAAATTTCGTTTAGTGAAATTACTCAGAATATTTTTTTTTATTTTTACTATTACACAATATTACATATGTGTGCATGTACCTACATAAAAGCGGAGACCGAGCCAGCTTTGCAGTAAAGCAATGTGGGTGTAGCCCTTTTATCGAAAACTGTACGCCCGTGGAAATTCATCATTGCTATTTCAAGTGCGATTTTATACGTCAATATTTACAATAAGTTTGGTTACAATAAAAGTTATGATGTTTTGGAATAACAAATGAACTTTTGAGTAGGTATCGAAAGTAATTTTTCCGTTTCATCGAACTTACGTTTTTTACTATAATTTTTTTTTTCGTACATTTATGGAGAAATATATTTTCCGACGGTTTTTCTCAACATTTGGTGTGCATGTTCGTCTCGACGCCACGCATCTTTTGGTCAAGTCGGTTTTGCGTTGGGTATTTCTCTTCCGACGGGGGAAGGGAGGGGGTAAAGTTTGAAATGTTTTGGTTATATTTACTGAACAAAGAGTCGCAGACAGTTCATTGATGTCTTAAATGAGAGCTGCGATCCTAGGCTAAAGATAATATTAATCTGGTCACTGAGTAGGTAGGGGGAGGGCGGAGTGGGGGAAATTATTGGGATATTTGTTTTTCCAATAATAACTCAGCCAGTTTACATCGGACCATAGGGGTGTAGCTGTTCAAACTTCTTCTCAGAAAAAAACATATTTGAATCTGTACTAGATTTTCCAAAACGTAGCAGAACAAACTTTGACACCCCCCTCCCTGGTGGCGCAGTATTATTTGATTTGTTTTTAAAACGACATCATTCTTTATTTTAGCCTTTTTCCCTTTACGCACTTTTTTAGTACTTCCCTTTTTTATATTCTAACTGATGTACTAGATTTTTTGCACCTTAAATCGACACTAACTCTGTAGGATTACCTCCAATCGCAACTCTAATTTGTGCATGTGCATTTCATTAGAATAAAAGAAAATGTGTTCCATGTGTTCCGAGTTTCGGAATAATGTACAGCTCACCCATATTTTTTTCTCTCAAAAACGACACCGAACTTCATCGCAATTTTTTATACATAGATAGATAAGACTTATAACTTCAAAATAAAAATGTAAAAAAAAAAGTGCTAGAAGTCCTCAATAGTAAATCATACTATTTTTTTGAAAAAAAAAAAAATTATTAACAAAAAAAAATCTTTCGTTCGGTGCTGCTATATTTTTTTATGAAAAATATAAAGCATTAAGCTTCATTCGGCATTTGAATCAAAGAATCGGTTACTCCGTTCCCGAGATATGATTTTTTGAAAATGACGTTTCATCGTAAAATCATGAAATTCTTACCCACAGCGGGGGGGGGGGGGCGTGGTAGAGGGACACACAAAAATATGAAATAATATACCTACAAGCATCATTGTTAGAATTATGTAAAAAAAAAAGGAAAACCCACCCAAAATGGGCTGGACTATTGCTGGACGTACATGTACGGCGATACTCTATCTGGATCACCAGAGGCTGGCCGTACATGTACGGCGATACCGCTCAAAGGGTTAAATAAATTCTGATTGTTAATATTCTCATATTCAAATTTTTCCCATCTATGTAGTAATGAAAGGTTTCGAGAAAAACTTCTTTTCCTTATCTTTTGTTAAAAAAAAATTAAGCTGGTATTAAGCCAAATCTTCGAGTAGGCTCTATTTTTAAAGGTTATATCTTCTTTATACATTTTATAGTATGTAAACAATTCTTTTATTCATACAATTGAATTTTATGATTAAAACGGACAATTTTTATTTATTAAAAAATGTATCTTTCAAACGCAACATTAAAAAAGAAAAACTAAGAGAATCGAAGTTAAAAAACATTGAAAATTTTCATCAAGAAAAAAAATTCAAAACGTATAAATCTGCCAAATAAATTTTTGTAAAGTTGTAAACGAGACTTTTTTCTTTACATTTAAAAATAAAATCAAACAGAAAAAAAAAACAAAGAATAGATGAAAAACCAAAAAAAAAAATCTGCTGACTCATTAGTTTGCCTAAATGCGTGTTACCAATTTTTTTCAATTTTTTTTTTTTTTCTCATTCGATTGCTAGAAAGTGCAAGGTAGAATAAAAATTTGTTTTTCCTTGAAAAAGCAAACATGCACGTGATTTAATATCCATTCACTTGAAAGTCGATATTTTGTTCCATTTCGGATATACGCACACAGACACTCACCTGTATGTATCCACATATTTTATTGGATGAATTTTAAATGCATGAATGCTAAAGAATTATTTGTTAAGCTAAATTTACACGACGAAAGTAGCTTTCGTAAGTAAATTTCATGACAAGTATTTTCATAAAATTTACAGGGACCAACTTTACCTGTTATTCCTGACTGATAATAATTTGAAGTTAAAAAAACCAAGCTGGATAGGGTTTTTATTTTATCTGGCAAAAATATAAAGCCAGCTTGACTAGAAAAAATAAAAAGCCGGGCTCGCTTTTTATATTTTTACCGAAAAATAAGTATCAAGCCTTTGAACTTGCTTTTTAGCTTTAAAACTAATGCCGGCCAGGAATAACAAGTAAATTAAGCTTTTTTCGATAAATTCATAACTGATTCGGTCCCTCAAAATAAGAAGCCAGCTTGGCTTTTTATACTTCCGGCCTCAAAACCTGTTACTTCCAGCTCGAAAAAATAAAAACTCAAGCTGGCTTTTTCTTTTTGCCAGAAGAAAAAAAGCCAAGCTGGCTTTATATTTTTGCAGATAAAATAAAAAGCCCTTCCAGCTTGGTTTTTTAGCTTTTTTTTTTAATAAAAAGTTAAGTTTTCAAAAGCTTTACAGGAATCGAAACGGGTATATTCCACTAAATTCCACGATCATGATATATCTGAAATTTTTTTGTTTAAAATTTTCAAAATACCAGTTATTTTGGTCCCTGAAAATGTTTGTTTACACGTTTGTTACCGTTTGTTACATAAGTAGTGTTCAGCGCAATTGATGCAAATAAAATTAGGTCATGCTCTCTCGATGTGTTGTTAGCTTCTTCCCACTTTCATCACTTTCAACTTTCATGACCTTTACTTCCGTGGATCCAGAAAGTGGAAAGTTACTTTCGTAAGTGGACAATTTGTATGGAGACGTCAAAATGAAACTACTTACGGAAGTTACTTACGAAAGTTACTATCGCCGTGTAAATGTAGCTTTATGCATCAATAATTTTGGAATGTAAAAACTGATAGCTAAAGTAAAAATAAAAGATCGCAGCTCTTCCTTACATTTTATTAAAGCCGCGAATGTAAATCAGGAGTAATCAAGCTTTTGTAAAGTTTTCTTACCGCTCACCGATTCCACCACAGTAACTTAATTTAGCGCAATGGTATCGATAAAAGCTTCAACTTACTGGGAAAATTCATACATTTTATTTTTCGTGATTTCTAGCAAACTTAATGTAATTTTCTATACAAAATCTAAGGTGCGTCACCCGAGTGGTGTTATTCAGTGCGCACGCAGATTTTTTTTCTTAAGTAGATAAGGGTTAATAAAAGTATGAATAAAATTATAGTGTCTGTAATATTCTGTGCACTCAAAATCTACCACGCTTTTCTCGATCTACCAGACACAGCTACATACATGTTTTGATTATGCAATTTTTTGAAAAGAATGAAGAGTGCGGAAAAAGTTTACAGTTGATCATTTTGTGGCGAAAGTAAACAAATTCCTTATAATATTTTAAAAGGAAGGCGAGTAGAAAGAAAGTATGGTTCGGGTCGAAAAGCATTAATTATGAGTTCTAAGTAACTAAAATGAATGGAGTTCATGTTCCTCAATAAAGACGGTGTTAGCCAGTAATACGCAGCTAAGAAATTAAAATGCAGCCAGCCATATATTTTCAAAACGCTTAAGAACTTAGAGATCAAAACTAGAATAAAGCAGATGTCACCACAATACACAGAAGAGGATATAAATAAAGATACATCGGACTGCAGCCGAATTCTTCGCCAATTTTCTAAAAAATCTTGTTTTCGATGACGAAAGAAACAGATGCCTGGAAATGACGTTTTTTGTTCGAGGAACCCTTCTCTAACATTTGCAAATGTAAAATGAAATTCCAGAAAAAAATTATGCTTTACATAGCAGTTTCCAAGAGAGCAGTTTCAAAACCTCTTTTAATTGATTCTGGGCTGACTATCAACCAAGACGTGTCTCAAAATCCATGTTTAAGGAAAATTTTGATTCCTTTCATCAAAGCAAACCATGCTCAAGATAATTACGTCTTTTGGTCCGATATGGCATCTTCACAGCATACCAAAGAGACAACCGAATTTCTGAGAAACAAAGGCTTTATACATTGCTTCCAAAACAAATGAATCCTACGAATCTTCCCCAAGTGTCGCCCGATTGAAGATTTTTTCGGTCAACTGAGTTCTAATATTTACAAAAATGAAAAAACATAGCCCAACTAAAAAAAAAAAAAGAAAAAATTACGAAAATGTATCCGGAAATTGGACTCAAGCGGTGCCTGCGAGACTATTAAAACTAAATTCAGCATAATAGATAAAAGTGCCATATATGGCAAACCATTGAAATATATTAATGTTAGCTCTTCATACAACTAAAAATAAAAGCAGATTGGTCTCAACGAACTGTATTTTATTTCTTGTAAATACGAGTATGTCATTATTGTGCTAATTTTGCAAGATTTGTTTAATTAAACAATTAAATAATGACATGAATTTTGAAAAAAAATCCATTTTCTGAAAAGCTAATTCCGGAATTATCAGTTTTTCTGAATTCAAAGACAACTTACTCGTACCAGTAACCACCTGAAAAGGTTGAGCGCGATTTCACCATTTAAATTCGTAAGAAATTACCATACTGCATTTCAACTAGATTTTAGCATAATGTTGTTGACCGATTGGAATACATACATTAATGTATCGAAACACAACTAAAAAAAACTTCGTGTGCAAGATTTCGAGTGTGTAAAAATCTCAACGCCCATTTTTGTTTTTAACCACGTTATACGCAAGATTTGAAACACGTCTGAAAATATTATCTATTATCTATTCATAAGAGTAGTCCAAAAACTATTAGTTTTCGTTTTATATTTATCTCAAAATACAAGCAAATTAAATAATTAATGTTACTAATCGACGACAACGTACTTATTATTAACCTAATTTATTTTTCAGTTTATTTCCACTCGAAAGCGCGATAGTATTTTTTTTTTTTTTTTTGAGTTTATCTACTAAGTGCTACATCTAAATACTTGCATACACAAATTTAATCGCTAACAGAGAATCTAAGAGAAGCCAGACTCGCTAAATTTATGTAAATAAAACTACGAAAATTAAGAAATAAATAATAATGAAGCTACAATTATCTGAAGATAACTACTATAATAACTTGAGGCAATTTATGTTAGATATGTTCATAGAATGTTGGATGAACCATTAATAAATTAATCACTAAAAAAATCCCTCATTCCATGATTTTACTGGATCTATCTTTCATCGGTAATAAAAATTCAATAAATCTAACATCTTTTTTGAAAAATTAAATTAAATAAGTAATTTGTTAAAAGTTAGGCTAACAATTATAATATTTTTTTGAACAGATATGTTCAAGTAAATTTACAAGCAGATTAAACATTCTTCTCTAATTTGTAAAAATGTGTTATTGTTCTGATGAGTCGGATAATATTTATTCCAAGAAGTAGGTATAGAGTTAACAATGGTGAGATACGAGGAGATATCCTAAATACTTAATGATTACTGATAAAAAATTCTTATCTGGAGTCTTTTAAAAAATTCAATACATATACATAGATATGCTTTTAGTATGTACCTATAAAACCAGTAGATATGTAAATATTTATGTTTTTGGAATAAGTTACAAATTAAAAGTTTTTGTTTCATTAAATAATCCAAAAAACGTGATCTCAGCTTTGCTAAATTTTCATATTTTTCCAAAATCTCCATAACAGAACAGTATCATAAAACGGAGCATTATTAATTAAAAGCAGACCTGAAAGATTAACAATTAAAACTTTTGTTTGTTTGTTTTGGATTCAAAAACACTCAAAACGATAAAATGAAATAACCCAGTTTGGATGCAATTACTGCCATTTAAAAATAAAAATAAAAAGGACATCACAATTAGTTTTGTGTATACAAAATATGGAATTTTTTGGTTTTTCGGGCAAAACAAAAAACACATTTTTCTTCATATTTCAAAAAGCATACATATTATATATTTTCGTTCATCAAATAAAACCTCTCCCAACATACAGGTATCAACCGTTTAGGAGTTACAGGATGATTAAGAAAAAAATCTTTTTTTACAAAACACCCTGTATCTTAAAAATTGCAGCCCTAAACGGTTGATATGCCGAATCAGATATGGTATCAATTATTGGGTTTTTATTTCGCTCTATATTTCTTATGTTTTAAACATTACTGTACTGAACAGGTAGACGCAAGAGCAGACCTGTAAGATACATTGGTACTTAAGTACCTATTAGTACCAGTATCAGGACCTGGGCTTAAATTTTTTTCAAATACAAGGACAAGTCCCGATACTGGTACTAAAAAAAATTTTAAGCACCAATATCGGGACTTACTGGTACATAAAAATTTTCAGGTACAGGTACTGGAACACATAAGTCTCATATATAAGCTTAAGTACCCTATAAAAACCAAAGTTCCAGAGTACCACCATAATGCGAAGTACTTCAGCTGTTGTAAATGATTGATTTAAATACGCCTTCTAATAATAGAGGATTATGAACAAGGACAGTAGCGGTCATGTTTTTTTGTCAAAAAAAATTAAATTACAGTCGTTGTGTAGTGATTTTTATTTGTAAGTTCTTCAATAAAATGAATTAGTTAATCTGTTTTATATGCCTACACCACCTTTGGTATAGATACTACTAGATACTACAAATTTATGAAAATTGCGAAAAACATTGTAAACTTTTCCTTCACCTTGCGTATTGTATTGGATGTTGTGAATTATCCCTGAAAAAAAATCTAGAATTTTCCATTTGCGCTCTTCGTACCCGACAGCAGCAAGGAGTGGGAAGAGGATCAGTTGATTCAGGCAGTGAAAGCACAGAATAAAGATTTGGAAAGTGGAGATTTTAAATGTTTAAAAATAAGTAAGATGAGGGGCAAATATGGTAATTATTATAATGCTCTTGTGCAAGTGGATCCAGAAAGCTTTATGAAGATGCAAGGAAATAAAATTAATATCGGTTGGGATACTTGTAGAGTATTTGATGCTATTGATGTTAAAAGGTGTCATAAGTGTAAAGGTTTTAATCATGTGGCAAAAGTATGCAACAACGTAGAAGTTTGTGGCAAATGTAACGGTCAACATCATACCAGAGATTGCCAACAAGAAGAAAAAATTTTGAGCTGTGTTAATTGTGTGAAAGCGAATCAGAAGCTAAATCTTAAATTAGATATTAATCATAATACAATGAGTCGGGAGTGTCCAGTGTATATAAATAAATTAAAAATCGAAAAGAAAAGATGTGGTTATGAAATATAGCAACCAGCGTCAGTTAAATGCTTATACTTAAATGTGCAAGGATTATTGAACAACTTTTGTGATATAGAAATATTACTAAATTCTGGGTGCTTTGATATTATGTTGTTGTCAGAAACACACTTAACGGATAAGGTTGAAAATAGTGAAGTATGCATTAATGGATATAAGATTGTGAGATGTGATTCACTATCTAGTCATACAGGTGGTGTTGCAGTGTTCATTAGGGAGCAGTGGCAGTATGAAGTGGTAAAAATTAATAGTTCTAATAACTTGTGGTATCTGGTTATTAATTGCTCAGTAGGAAACTACCGAATTAGTATAGTCACAATATATAGATCCCCAAGAGGATCAGAGCTACAGTTCTGTATTGACTTTGAGGAACTTATGGAAAGTTTGGCAGAATTGGCGGAGGATGTAGTAATTGCAGGTGACTTTAATATTGACTGGAACACAAACACAACGTATAAAAGGTATGTAGAAACAATTTTAAAAGACAATGGATACAAACAAATAGTTCGGGAATATACCAGAATAACACAATATTCAAAGACATTAATCGATTATGTGGCAACTAACATGACGAATATAGAAACTAAAGTCAACACAAATTTTAAAGTCAGTGACCATGAAACCTTAGAAATAGACATAATCATAAAAAGTGAAATAGATATAGAGGATAAAAAATTAGTTGACATATTTAAGTATGAAAAAATTTCTTTTGGAAACGAGTTAATGAGTGCGGGAATATCCAAAGTAAAGGACATAGATCATGTAAACTTATGCGCGAGTGAATTAGACGTAATAATGGATAGAACTGTAAGTAAGTTCATAAAGAAAAAAGTAATATACAATGATCAATGTAATTGGTTCACAGAGGAACTAAGGAACTTGAAGGAACAAAAAATTATTATGTATAAGAGAGCTAGACTGTTGAATAATAATGAAGAATGGAGTAAATACAGAAATATGCGAAACAAATACAAAGCGAAAATATGCTGGACCAAAAATAAAGCAATAGCAGAAAGAATAAGTAATGCTGATGATTCGAAGCATATGTGGAAAGTAATCAAACAAACTGTGTTAAGAAAAGAGACCAACAAAATCAAATGTATTAATTTTGGAGATCGTTTTATCACAGACGATAGGGAAATAGCTGACAACTTTAATAAGTATTTTATAGATAGTGTCATTGAAATTAATAGGTCTATAATGACGTGCGCGTATCAGGATAATATACAACCGACAAATAAGCGCTTTGAATTTCAAATGGTAGATTTACAAACAATTAAAGGAATTCTAAAAACATTAAATAAAAAGCCTGATTATAATCACGTTAGTGCAAAAATGATAATTGAAAATAATGAGCTGGTATTCGTAGTTACAAAACTTGTCAACAATTCATTGTCTAGAGGTGAATTCCCAAAGTGTTGGAAGGAATCCTTAGTAATCCCGGTTGAAAAAGTAAAAAATTCAAAGATGTGCGAAGAGTATAGACCAATTAATATGCTACCATTAATAGAGAAAATACTAGAAAAAGTAGTCCAAGTGCAGCTTGAAAGATATATGGAAGAGAACCAATTAATTTTGAAAACTCAATCAGGATTCCGTAAAACATATTCTTGTGAGACAGCATTAAATCTAATTATAAGTCGATGGAAGGAAAAAGTGGACAAGAAAATGTACGTCCTGGCTGTGTTCTTAGATTTAAAACGGGCCTTTGAAACGGTGGAACCCAATACTTTGTTAAAAAAATTAGATGCATATGGAATCAAAGGTAAGGCGATAAAATGGTTTAAAGATTACTTGTGTGAACGATGCCAAAGAACGAGGATTAATGGGACCCTGTCATCGCTTGACTACAATGAACTTGGAGTACCTCAAGGCTCTGTTCTTGGAACTTTATTGTTCCTTATATACATAAACGACATAAATGATCCAATAAGTTTCTGTGAAATAAATTTATTTGCTGATGACGCACTAGTATATATTGAAGGTAAAAGTTTACAAGAGTGTAAAACAAAATTAGAACAGGACTTAGAGCAATTGTGTCTGTGGTTCAGGAGAAACAAATTGAAGTTAAATGTGAACAAGACCAAACTTTTGACTGTTAATTTTAGAGATGAGTTTGAAGTAAGAATTAATGGAGAAACAATTAAGAATGAAAGTGAAGTGAAATATCTAAGAGTGATAGTGGACAGAGATTTAAGTTTTAAAAGCCATATTGATTATATATGTAAAAAGATAGGTAAAAAAGTAAGTTTTTTTCGAAGGATTAGCAAAAGACTCACCTTATTGTGCTCAATACAGATATATAATGCAATTATTAAACCTCACTTTGAGTACTGCTCGACAATTCTATACTTAAGCACTCAAGGTAATATTGAGAGAATTCAAAAGCTTCAAAACAAAGCAATGCGAATAATTTTGCGGTGTAATAGATACACACCAATACGTTGGATGCTAGAAGCATTAAAATGGTTGACTGTCAAGCAAAGAATAGATTTAAATGTACTTTTGTTCATATATAACATAAGGAACGATAAACTCCCCAACTACTTGAGTGATCTTGTGCAATATGTTGGCAACGTTCAACCTTATCCTCTAAGGAGTAACCAAAACTTTCGACTTCCCAGATGTAGAAGTGGAGCAGCGCAAAATTCATTAGGATATAGAGGATTCTCATTATTCAACGAGCTACCTGAAGAAACAAAGAGTGAAATTAGATTTAGTCAATTTAAAAGAAAATGTATTGAATTTATTAGAAGAAGAACTTGAGTGAAACACTTTTTTGGTCTGATAGTTATATTATTTAATTGTTAACAAAAAGTATGTTCTATACTAATAAAATTATTATTATTATTATTATATTTCTCAGAAAAAGGCACCAATTTTTTTTATTTTGGCGCCGAATGAATTTCAGTTATCCATAGTACGCTTTTAAAATAATGAGCGATGAAAATTTTCGATATTTTTTAGAGAAAAACATAAATGATTTATTTTTGGGGTCGTTTTCGACCCCGCGTAGTAATAAAGGGTTTAATCCAGGTCCTGATACTGGTACTCGTACTTGGAATTTTACAGGTCTGCACAAGAATAATAATATTAGGCAGAATTGGCTTATAAGTTAACACAAAAAACATTTTTTACTATGGCTCTGACAAAAAAAACGACAGTTCTCCTACTATCTATGTATGGCTTTAGAAACCTAGAGAATCAGGGGGCAGGATTTTTTTCGCACATTTTCAACTATAGATATATTTATAACCAATTCACCAAAAATGTTGAAAAAATATTTTGGAATGCCCTTTCAAATGATATCCCCACACGATACAAAAACAAGAGAAAAAGTTGTAATTGCTCTAAGACAAATCATATTATACCTTAGATGAAAATAAAAGTGAAATAAAGTGAAAATCAAAAGTTTTGATATGGCAATACCAAGAAGGGGCTACCCGATTTACTTAATTTGGAAATTTCAGCTCTCAGGCAGTGTCCAAATATATAGTGAAAAACGATATTTACGTATGGCACGAAAGTGTTAAGAACTTAAATGTATTATACTTTTTTTTTTAAACCCAAAAATGCCATATTTACACGTTAAACCACTCGTTATAAAAAACAAAGCAACTATGTATACACTACTGATAAAAAAAAGGGAGAAGAGGAAATTTTTTTCAAAAATCGTTTAATCATGGTAACAAATTTCATTTAGTTTTAATATAAAGAAATCGCTCACTTAAAATTTTGAAATAAAACAGAACATAGATAATCTTAATTTTTATATTTCCTGCTTTATTTTTTATTATGTACTCCAGTCTGCTTGGAATAAACGATATTAGATTTTCAATTAAACTTGATGGAATTTCGTTCCAAGCCTTTTCAACGGCCGTTCAATGTTCGTTGATATTGCAAACATATAATTTTGTGAATTTTCCTAGTGATGCGGTCCCAAAGATTTTCGATAGGGTTCAAATCTGGACTTTGAGTGGGCCAGTTGTTGAATATGTTTGTGTTCTTAAAACCAGATCTTAGTCTTCCGGGCCGTATGACATGGTGTATTATTCTGTTGAAATATTTACTCCTTTCTATTCTAAATATCTTCCAAAGCTGTTATCAATCCTTCTTCCAAAACTGGTTGAATAAATATCATCATTTATTTTAACGCCCTAATACACTTTCAAATTTCAAAAAAAGTGCGGCTGCTCACTTTTTTCTTATCAATAGTATATACTTATCGTATCGGATGAAGGGGTAAATCTAAGCAGTACACAAGACTTGCTATACGTATATACAAATAATTTATATATACCAAAACCCATACTAATATTTATCATTAACTAATACAGAATTAATATCATTTCTTAAGGTGAACAACATTTCTCATTTTGGACTATAAAAATCAATTGCTAAAGCTGCGATATCAATATCTAAAAATTAAAAAATTCACTTACGCCTTTTACCAACTTCATAATGCTTAGTTTTGAGATTTTTCATAGTGTTCTTTCATGGATTTCTATATATCTACATATGAAGCCGGTATGCACTATCGAAATGCAGCTAACCTATGTATTAGCAACTTTTAAGTCACATGAAAAGTTTCAGCTAAAATTATTAAACCAAAATAGTAACTTTTTGCCTTCGGCATCAAGGTCAGTCATATTTTTCATAAATAGTTGTTTACATATTCAACTTGTTTTGTTTTCTATTTGGCATCATCCGTGTCGTCGCCTACAAATGTGTATGGAACAGAAACTACACATTATGTATTTCGTTTCTATTAACAAAGTAATGACTGACGACTTGTTTATAAAAACTCATCTAGGTCATTAGGTTCAACAACCTCGAAACAGTCTCCTACCTAATATGCACTGATGCTAACAAACTAATGGAAATGATATAAACATACAAGAAAATCTAGTTTTAATTATGAAAAAAAAAACATAAGATGAAAATTCCTGGTTGAAATAACCAATCGAAAAATATCTTTAAATGTAAACAGCTCAGCAGTAAATAAATAGCTTTGGGAAAAGCTTTACGTATCACTCCATACCCCGGAAGCACAAATTTCATTCAATGGAAACTTTCGATTTCCGTCGACATACACACTTGATTCGCTTTTAATTTCTATGTGCTATGAAAATGCTAAAATTAAAAAATTAAACTGTGGGCGAAAGAGCTTATTGCATCTTCACGTAACAATTTTGCCTGTGTTTTTTGTGTATGTACTTTTCATTTTGAAGGTCTCGTTATGATGGATAAAAAGATATTTTTGGAAAAGTATAGGTACAGGTATTTACACATGTATAGTTTTTCCGTGAACTATTTAAATGTGAACTGGTGTTCGACGTAAAAAAATATAAAAAATGTTTTTTTATATAGCTACCTTTTTATGTAAATTTTTGTAGGTTTTTACTCCACTAGCCCCCACAAATTCGTTTTTGACGAATAAAATTTGTGACAGTAAGATGCAATGTTGTTGACATGGTGAAAACGATTATAGTTTTCAGCCAACATTAACATTGGTGTGCCGCTTATTTCTCGGGTATTTTTAAGCGGCGCACTAATGGTATCGGTTTGTAAAACTCGTAAAGAATCTTATAGTTACCTTTATATCCATAGCTATTATACGTTTTTGATGTCTACAAAATTGACCAGAAGTAACCTTTATTCTTGGGCACACACTTCACGTTTCGTGTATGTTAACATACGAACAATTAGATATGCCTCATGCTTTTACACGACCACGAGACGCAGCCGGCTCTGACTAGAAGCAGTTTCAAAATACATATGTGAATATGTAGGATTCGAAGATAACATTCTGCTTTCAAAAATTCAGTAGACTTTTTAAAATGAAGAAAGATAGGCGCAGTTTTTGTCTAAATCTGAGAGATTTGCATGTAACAAGCAAGAATCGGATGACTTTACTTCTTCGTAGTAACGCATAATATAAAGATTAACAAGGTATGGCCTCCCTAAAAAGTATTGTCAGCATTTTCTTTGTTGGACTTGGTGGACATTTATTACAAGCGAATGGGAATGTGTTATATTTTCTGCCAGACACAGTGAAATATTCATTTTCGGAAAAATGAATATAAGTAAGTATTTATGGAAAAGGAAGAAATTTCCTACTGATTCAAACTGAAATTCGAGAAATGTGCAACATATGACGTGCCTCCCAATTGATAACTAACGTTAATCTTATTAAATTTTACAGCACGTTAGTATAGTAACGCATCAACGCATTAGCATAGAATCTAAAACCGTCACTTATTAACGGAGCTCAAATACCGTTAGTAATGCTATTGTTTCAGCAGTTACCAAAATAAAAAACTCGATTTTATTGGCATGATGAAAAATCATCTGGACGGAAATAGTAGTTGAGTACGCCAATATAATTTATAGCAATCTGTGGGAGAAGGTTTCAATGACCTTGATACTCCCGATATTGAAGTATTGCTTGAGTATAAGGAATATTCAGATAAAGAGCTGGTGGTAAGACAAACTAATAGCATACAGTCTGGGTAAGTAGAACAAAAATTTGCAACGTATCATTCGAATATAACCAAAGGGTAAGCCAGCAATGCCTTGCTCCAATATGAAATCAACGATGCCACGATATGATGTAAGGAAAACCTCAGTTTTTTTTTCATAGAAATTTACTGGATTTTTTTTTTTTTAGCATTTTCATGCGTTATTGGAGGCCGACAACGGCAAACATGAAAATATTGTATCTGAAAATACTTCCAGTCGGCCACCAAAATGAATAAAAATTCTGCCGAAACATTTTTGTAAATTAAAATAATAATAAATTAATGCTTATTCTACGCGCTACGCTCATAAAAATTTTTATCGGCCCAAGCACCCATATTTCAAATAAATTTCTAAGAAAAAATTCGGGGCTCGCTACATCAGGTTGAGGCATCGTTAATATTATATTGAAGGGAGGCATTGCAGATTTTTGTTCTACTTGCCCAATTTTTGTTTGTCTATAGTAGTGGACTGATGTTCGATGAGGTGCCTGATGACATAAGAGAAAACAATTCTTGGTGCGCTCTGAGGCATATTGTGATCCATTCCGGGATGAATAAACCATTTCGATCTTCATGCGAACTTTTATAGCTTTTTCGTGGATTAAATGAAATTAAAATTAATGATTAACTGATTTGGAAACAACTCACTACGTATGTGAGAGGAAAAAAGTGGCTCTCTGAGGAGTACAGACTTTCTTAGTTACCAGACGAAAATCCTAATCTACAATGTATTTATACTACTAATAATACAATATAATTAAAAAAAAAAACAACTAATCAAATAACTTAACTAAACTGCATGCACAGAGTATTAAGTAAAGGAATGAAGTCTATATTAAATTTACATGGACCACACACCAGCACATGTGCTGTATGAATTGACAAACTTCTTGCGCTTAAAACAATTAGAACTTGCCCAACTTCTTCTAATGTATTCTACAGGAATTGTCAAACGCCGTCTGTTCTCACGCTCGCACTGTGTTTCGACTTTAAGCCTAGTACTAAGGTCCGCGCTAAACTAAATTTTAGCGGGTCTCCAATATCGGGCCGTTCTTTAGCAGCTAAAATATGACAGCAAAGACTCAGAGAAAGGATATATTAAAAACAAGAAGAAGAATTTTGCTTTTTTTTTTACGGAAATACAAAGCGCGGTTATAATATTTCTAAAAACAGGTAATATAAAAATATAATATATAATATAAAAATAATATGCATAATGTACCTATACAATAAAAAAAAATTAACAATGATGAAAATACCGCCATGAGAAGAAATCCAATTCATCCGTACTTACAGCAAAGACGTACCAAACTACGTTAACTACAAAAATCCGGCCAATAAATATATCAAATCTCAGAACTCTGACAATATTTTTAGCGATCTAAAGAATGGCTCAGTCGGATAAATTCAAGCTAAATTTTTTCGGAGACTTACTGGTGGTACCATCTCTAATCAAAACCCAAAAGCCAAAAAAAAAAATTTTAAAAAATTGGTTTTATGCGAAGGATAAGAAATAGATTACCACTTTCCTGCACAATTAATATACAACACGATCATCAAACGATATTTTGAATTTTTATGTAACCAGGAACAACTTATGCAGATGCAAAGACTTCAAAACAAAGCAATGCGAGTGATATTTCAGTGTACTAGATATACCAGTGTAGAATGCTAAAATGCTCAAGTGTTAGACAAAGAATATTTTTGAATGTGTTTATTTTTGTATTTAAAATGACTGCATGTATAAATTATGTAGGCGATTGTCAACCGTATATGCTTCGAAATAATGATCAGGTAAGGCTTTAAATACTTTAATGAATTGTCAAGTGAAGTTAGAAATATAAGGAATATACAATTATTTAAAAGAGCTATCATAGAACATATTAAACAAAACTTTTAACCTGAATTATATAAATTTGTAGAAAATGTATATCAATAGCAGTTAACGCTGCTAAATAAATAAATAATCTATCTATTTATCTATCCTAACTTGTCATTAAGAACTTTGGTAAAACGCTCGGAAATCTCGCCTGATTCTTATACCCTAGACACACAGCACGACCTAATGAATTGCTTGTACTAACTATTCATTAAAATGCCGTGTGTCGCATGGTATACGTCATTATAGCTCGAAAATCAGAGGATAATGAAGTACACTAATGAAGTGTTGCCCTCCTTCATTATAGGTAGCTATAATGAGGAACTTTGCTTTGACTCAGGGTTAACGCTGCCACCGAATCTGCCATTCTCGTGATCTTTTCTTCCTTACTAGCGTGGTGGGAAGAAGAGAGAAAAGATTCGGTGGTGGTTACACCGAGTTGCAGAAAAGAGTTTACATAAGATTTCAATTTTCATATCTCATTAAGGACAACAGTGAAATATATAGTTAATTAATATATAAAAAAAATTTCTGTCCCCAAATATTTATAATACGTAGGTAGGTATATGCATTAATGTTCCGGTTTGTACCCGGGTTCAAATGGAATCAGGTACCCGGGTACTCGAATCCAAGATTTTCAATTCCAAGTTTACTCGGGTACCCAGGTACCCGATTCTACCTTACCCGGTTATCCGGATATAATCGATTGTCGATTCCAAATATCCGGGTATCCGAGTATAATTGGTTCTTCATTTTTAAATACTCTGGTCTCTGGTACATTAGTGAATTCAGTCATAATAAAAGAATTTAATTCTGCTACCCGAATTGCCCTTTGCTTGATTTTCCATATTAATTAACAAAATTAATTTTTCATACCTCACTACCAGACTCCAAAGAAGCGATTCCAAAGAATCAGCTACCCGGGTTGCTCGACTCTTACCCGTGAAACCCGGGTACCCGGATAAGAACCGGGTACTCGAAAACCCGGGGTTTAAGGAACATTAATATGTATTTGATCAGAAGGTAGCCAGCCAGAATTTTTCTCAGACTAATGTCTGTTGATTTCTTCACACTTTTCCCTACTCAAGCTAATTGTGTCAAGCTCCACTAGCGCATTCTATTATCTCGGTAATGGTTTAGTGGATAAGGTACGCAGCCTGAATACAACAACTATGCCATGGCATAATTGCTTGCCTTGGATTAATTGCATCAGCTTATAAAATGATAAGCATTTTCAAAAATTTCACATGTTCATCAAGTTATGATAATGATATTAAAACTGATTTTAGATTTTATGTAAGATATGCAAATTATAAAAAAAAATAATGAAATGTTGATTATATTTGGCCAAGTTTTTATTAATTATTTAAATTATGTGAATAGACAAAGTAATTGAGATTTCAGAAAATCCAGCATTTTTGCACTCTCATTCCATGTAAACTTTTAAGGGCATTGAACCAACTAGCGCAAGTCAATCTTTTTTTGCAGATTCACTCTATGTTTAAATAAACATGATGGAAAGCGCCACGGTTGTAAAAGCAAAACATGCACACATATTAATAACGTAAAGGATAAGCATAAATTCGAGCGGGTTGATATTCGCTTAGATAGGAAAAAATAAACATTCATACCCTTATATTCATACAAAATTAGACGTAGGCTAGATAATTTGTCTTTAGAACATGTCACAAGAGTTTTCCCATGCTTGCATAAATGAGGACATCTACTTCTTTAGAGAAGCAGAGAAAATATTTTTTTTTTAAACAACCTCAGAAAATAGGTGCCCATTTCATCATTTTGTTATCAAAGCCAAAATTTGAATTAGATTACAAAAATCATAGAAAATCGCGTTACGTACCAAAAACCACATACTATTACAGCATTTTCTGTGAAAAATAAAAATATCGAGCACGTTTTATAAGTAGTTGTTGGAATCTACAAGTAAATAAAAATACAGAGTCGAACTGAAACTGGACATACATATGTACATATCACATTTCCAGATTATATAAACAGAAACAATTTTATATTTCTTTAAGAAAATCGAACAAAATGCCCTTGTCGAATATGGCTTACTTGAAAATATCCAAATTTAATTCCCTACCTTCGTTTCTCCTTCGGTTTGACAGCACTATTGTTGTTGTTGTTCAAGTTGCTGCTGCTGCTACTACTGCTACTGCTGCTACTGTTGGTCCCATTTTCTTCAGCCGACGTCGACAGCTTAGGCTTTTCCTTTAATTTATCCATTTCTTGAACGAGTAATCCTTTTCAGATTGATTCGCTCGAGTAATCCAAACTAGAATGCTCTTCAGTAGTTACAGCCACATAAACTGATAGATAAATTGATTCGTTTTATATCAATATCAAAATAATACGATTAAACTTTCACATTTGATACAAAAATTAGAAAAAATGCCACTACACTGTCACAACATTAAACTTTATTATAATCACACTTTGCTGCTGTTGTACTGTACACAAACACAATCCAAAGCACTCTCGTGTGGCACAAATTATCTTTTAATCGCACTTCTATTTATGAATTCAATTATTTTCTGTAATTTCTACCATCTTTTCAACAAAATAACACTTTCATCGGATATTAAACTAACCGTAAAGGCAAATTTTGAAGACATTATATTTAGAGTTGAAATTGCCGATTCCCGAATAACTTCTATTCGCCTCTTTTCTTCACTCACTTCTCAACGAAACTAAACAACACCAACTTCACCAATCACCATCTCCTGAAATAAAATAAAAAAGTAGATTTCTCCAATGGATTCTTCTTCTTCTTCTCAATTGACGAAAAGTACAACTATTCGTCAACATATAACATGAATAGACGCCACGGCCAGCCTCAGAACTAACTGTATTGCCGGCCAATTTATATGATCTGGCTTTCCCGCGAAAACAAACTGAGCGGGTGAAGTGCAGAGTCCGATATTTACAATATGCACATGTAGTTATTTTATTTATGATTGCTGTTTTGTAGTATAATTGTTGTTTTGTAAAATGATTGTTGTTCAATAGTTGTATGATTTTTATAGTAAGGTTGTTGTTTTGTTATATGATTGTTGTTTTGTAATATGATTATGTTGTTTTATAGCATGATTGTTGTTTAATAATATTGTTGTATTGTATTATAATTTTATTTAAGTCGACGGAAAGCAAGTATGTTTCATGATAATGAAAATACCGTTAACCGACGCCACGCTCAATTCACTGTTAGAGTTTAAATCAACTAAAAGTAAACTTTGATATTAATAGATGTAAACGAGGAACACTGAACACCACATGTATCCGAGAGACTACAAGTCCAATGATGCATGGAAAACATCACTAGGGAAAAAAGAGTCTCAAGGAAAAACCCCTACTCTGGTCCAACAGTCTAAAGTATAGTTTATACAAGCGAAGTTATTGTCCCAAGTAACCTCATTTTCAGTCATGATTGAAATTGAGACGAACATATTTGTGACATTTGTCTCCAACTGACGTAAGTTCCCAATTGACAGCTGAATTTGGAGGGAGGAAAAACTCCGAAATGCGAAGTTTCGAATGGGAGTATGGGAAGCATGCCAATACTAACCTCCCGTCATACACGCTAGCATGCATCACTGTGATGCAACTTTTCTTTGATGAAAGGCACTTTGGGAGAGGAAAACCTGTTTAAGATGAAATTTTAGTTTTTCCTCCATGTCGAGTATACAAAAAGCAGTAGGAGTGAGCTCTTACTACATGCTGTATCCGGCACGTTAAGGCCTTTTAATGTGTCGGCGACTTCATGGCTTGTATTATATTCCGGGGGTTACGACTTTGCAGTTCCTTACCCGCACGATTACACAAGTCATAGAACTGACACTGCCACAGCCTCGTGTAAACCCCCACTAACTAGATTTCTGGCCAGTCATTACTGACAGTAAATTGTCAAACGTAAACTTAAAAATAAAAGGTAAATTTTGAAAGAATGAGCAGCTGGACAACCTTAAAGCAGATATAGAAAGGATGAAGCATCGACAACCTCGACACGAAGGAATTGAAATATCGGGCACAGGCTGAATGAAACCTCCAATATTTGATGGACAAAATTCGTGGCCTATTTTCAAGACACAATTCGAGGCAGCTTCTGAAGTAAATGGACGGAATGATGCAGACAAAGCAGCAGCTTTGCTGTTAGCACTTTAAGGTCCAGCGTAAGAACTATTACAAACTATACCGATTAAAAGTAACGTGAGTACAGGCGATAGAGTTACGTAATGGAGATGAACACATACATATAGCCCCTACAGTTACGCAACAGGATTCAAGAGCATGGCGAAGCACTACACAACTTCAGCTGATGTGGAAAGATTATCTTTCATACTGTAGCGTAAATGCGGATTTCCTTAATGAGCATTTGTGAACGCTATTGCAGATCAAAATTTGCAAGGCTAGGAGGAGAGAATTCAACAGAAGAAGTACTAGTCTTTGCATTAACATATAAATCCGCCAGAAATGCTTCTCATAGTGCAGTACGAGTGAGAGGAATTTCATCACTGAGCAGCCCTTAACGAGGTGTTCTTCAATGCTGGGATTGTAACAAATTGGGACACCTTCAAGGCGATTGCAGGAAGCGCCATCGAATGGAATCAACAGGAAATAAATGGAGATATGAATGCCAAAGGTGATCAGGTAGAGAGCAAGCAATTCGTGGGGAGACTAGTTGGCTTTGAGATCCAACACAAGAAAGGACGTCTCTACGGAAATGCAGTAAAGTCTCGTACAATGTCCATGCGAACCTGAATATGAAGATTGTGGCCGGGAGAAAGAAAAAGAAACAACCATTTCTATTCAGTTGGTAGCTATGGAACCATCAATACGTTGGTGCATCTAGAACTTGCGAACAGCGGAAAGAAGATTTCGAAAACCAGAATGGAAGGATATTTCGGATATGAGTGAGAAGCTGAAGAGCTACTGGGCACAATGGAATCCTCTTTACGTTGAATACGGTATGTTAAGACATTTGATATTTAATAAAACAATTTCTAAACTACGAGAAAAGTTTTATTGGTTACATATGCGAGAGGATGTAGAGGAGTGGTGTCGCAGATTCACTGTGAGTTTCTTGCAAAGGGCCGCCACACAGAAGGAAAATAGAAATGTATAAGTATAATGTCAGAGCCCCATTAGAAAGGAGAACTGATTCACACGAGGTCACAAGAGCAAAATTGACAGTAAATACTGATCGGATGAAAACCCGTTATGACGTGCGAATTCAGTAAGATTTAATGGAAGTCAGCTTTTTTGGCTGTGCAACCCGAAACGACGTAAGATACGTTCTCTAAAATTACAGTAACACTAGAAGGGACCCTACCCGTGGTACAAGAGGCAAACGAAAAATCGTTCATCTGGATCGCTTGTGTCAATACTCCCAGCGTAGAGACAGCGTGGATCAACTGTTGTGCGGGACGAACAATTTTAAGAAGGTGACAGTGTTATGTGCAATAGAAAAAGGACACGACATCTACAAACTTTGCGTGAAATGACTAGTTAAAGGCACTTTCACATCAAAATCAAGAACCGAAAAAATGTAAACCGAACAACTCTATTTATTCCACTTTTAAACCAGATTTTCGCCCCAATGATTAATAAAATCATGGGAAATAGGGTAATAATTTTACAAATAAAATATAAAATATTTTTTTCAGATTTTTAAGAAAAACATAACTAATAGCCGAAAAATTTTAACAATAATGTCAAGTCTATACTACATGTGATCCAGTTGCTTTAAATCTTACAACTGAAGGAGTCAGTTTAACATCATAAAAAGCGATTTATGTGTTTCAGGCATTAAAAAATGAGTATTCGCTGTTCGGTTGTTAGCTTATCAGCAGAGTTACGTGCTTATTCTTTTCTGCTGATGCTCATTATAGAGTTCAATCTTTACAACAGATCCATCACCAGCTGCTCAAACTCAAGAGAATTCCCTAATAAAAATGGGATTTCCTCACGCACAATCTAGTCAATTTAGCCTTTAAATACAATGACTGCAACACGCATTTGTCGACGCCAAAATAATTTTCGAAAACGTGTACGACATTAGACATATTTATTATTTGAGTTTTTCTCACGCTTCGCTAAAAGCAAAGCTGTGCAACTGAAGTAGGACAAGGGACGTAAGGGATAAGCTGTAACAGCATAGCTAAACCTTAAACAACTTACATCTAGATGTGCAAAGCCTCACAAGAACGCGGTCCTAATAGACCTCTAATAGAAAGCTCTATACACTCTCTCTCTCTTGCTGTAGTATGCCACATAAATTCTTCGCAATGAGAGCTTTCTTTGGTTGAATAAAAAGTTAAAGAGCTTTTAAAAAGTGTTCCGGGTTTATATGGAGATTTTCTTATCTAGTTGTAAGTTGTCTCAGGCTAAACTAAAAACCATACAAAGGCTGGGAAGTAGCCATCGCCTCCATAGAATATAAAATCCACGATGGCTGGAGCTGATGTAGGGAAGGCCGTAATTTTTCTTTGAAATTTCTTCCTTGGAGGCCGACAACGGTTGCTTGGGCTACTAACAATTCTTGACCATAGACTCGTAGATAAACAAATAGCATTCATTCCTTCTTAGAAATTTACAGAAAATATTTCGGCAGAATTTTTATTCAGGCTGTGGGGCTGTGGGCGCCGACTGGAGTTATATTCAGATGCAATTATGCAATATGTGCCGTTGTCGGCCTCCAATGCTTGACAATTCTAAGGAGAAAATTTCCAGTAAATTTCTAAGAAAAAATAGCAGCTTTACCTACAGGTCCAAACCGGCGACGGAATTAAGTTCTTTTAATTCCTTAAAACTTTCGACAGCTATCATCTCCATAGAATTGCTGCACTGCAGTGAGAAATCGCCCGAGATCCGGAAAGAGGAACGCTTTAAGGAGCGTTTACAATGGCAGAGTGGAGTCGGAGTGGAGTCACCAGATTGCATTTGCTCTCATCATCTCACCAACGCGAAATTGGGAATTGTTCAAATCTGACGCTGCTCTGTGAAATCAAAACTGGTGGGAAGCGCGAAGAACTTGTATTATAGTGCAAGCTTGAGACGTGGAGAGACAATGCAATCTGGTGACTCCACTCTACTCTGCCATTGTAAACGCTACTTGATAAATGACCTTTTCCCAGTATCATCATGACGAAAACATGTGGCCGTTCGATCCCCATCTGGAATGTAATTATTAATCGTTGGTTAATAAACAGTAGAAGTAGATATGTACAATCCCATCGGAATTAATGAAAGCGAATGTCAACATGCACTCAGAAACCGGGCAGATTTATTAATCTTCACATAGATTAAGACTATGCTGATGACATGTACATATACCTGCTGGCCCGCCATATACTTTGAGGAGAGAACTAAAGGAGATGACATCCTATAGTAAAGTATATAGGTCTGTCTGTTTACTCGAAAGTTTTTACTCGGTGTAAAAACTTTTACGCATTTTTACTCACAAATCGTCTGTTTACTTTTAACTAGTAAAAATCGAGTAAATTTATACGTTTCCCCTCTTGCACAAAGTTGCACATTTTTACTCATGATCAAGAGGATGTGTAACTTTGATATGCAATCAGCTGACTGTCAAAAGTATTAAATTTGAGGTTAAGCCGTTTGTTGGGTTATCGAAATAATGTAAAATGATAATCTAAAGAGTCGAAATTAAAAAAAAAATATTAAAGAGGGTTGGTTTTTTAAAACGTATTTCAAATTAATTAATTGTTTTCTGTTTCAGACGGAAAGGTAGCAGCCAAATTTTTGACACATGACAAGCTAAACAAAATTTACTCGAAAAGTGTCTGGTAACTTTTCTTGATTTATCCCCTCTACCGCATAAAAGTTTTTACTTGATTTTTACGCAAAGATTTTTACTCAAAAGTAAACAGACAGACCTTATGTATGGCAGCGTAGCCAAAAATTTTCGCCATCTTGATTTTGGCGGGGTGTTTGACTGTCACTTTTCTATAAACAAAGAGCCGCGAAGTGCGTTTGGCGTAGAGACGTAGTTACAAATGGATAATTTGCTTTTTATAGGAAAAGGTTAATGACTATTGGACTAAGTGATAGTAATATAAAAAGGAGTTATATGTGCTCAAGATTTAGATACAACAAGCCGTGTTGAGGAAAATGCTTTAAAGTTACTTTTGTGGTAAATTCGGTAAATTCCACTGACATGCATATATAAGTAAATTCGCAAATAATTTAAATATATCGTCAGTGAGAGCATACTTGCTGTATTCAAAACTGATGCCACATGAAACAGGAGATCAGTCAGTCCATTTATATACATGTCAGTGGGTGGTGCGGAAGATTGTGCCGGGTTTCTAAGAAATGTGTTTGAATTTTCGCGCCATTAATTTGTTGTGATATTTAAGGCATCAACAATTTTTAACGCCTCCGCTGGCACCTCACAAAAACAAGAAGAAGAACGAAAGTTTAGTTCTCTCCTCGAAGGCCATATACGAGAAACTATGAAACATTTTCACAAATAACATGAATTCAGCTGAACTAGTATAAAATATAAACAAATTAATTGTCAACCAATTTGCGATGAAAGTAACGCTGACAGTATAGCTTGTCGAAAAGTAAGAAAGAATGGTATCCAGGGGCAAGATGTTATAACTTCGAAAGGTTCGACGTTCAACAATTTATCGATAGTCGGTATGTTGTAACACTTTCGACAGGCGATAATTTCGATAGAATATCACTGAGTTTTGCTGAGAGTGATAGTACAAGCGATGATTAAAAAATGTATGTAAAGCTTTAGATTTAAATGTTACGTTTTTTTTTAAATTTATTCAATACAAATGATTTATATATTAATTATATAGATTCTTCAAACTTGAAGTTATAAAACTTGTAAGAATATTTCTTGAATTCAAAAATCAATAATGCAGTACATTTTGTTGGGCATATCCATAACATAATACCGCTACCTTAAAAATTTTCTTTTGTCCCAGTAATTATTTCTTCGTCATTTTCATTATCCTCCACAAATAAAGCCACTGCGCTTGAAAAATTCATAAATTCAATTTTATTATTATTAAAATTTATCAACAACTAGAAAAAGAATCCAAAATGTCATTTGTGATAGGGGAAAAATTCGGAAATAATTTCGAAACAAGCAAAATCGCGTCGAACGAAAATCTTATAACATACCGCCACGCCAGAGCGAAATCTTCGCTTCGATGATCGCTTTCGATGCGAAGTTATAACATTACTATGTTTCCATGCAGAGTTCAATTCGAATTGGATCCGAATTAGCGCTCATGGAAACGAGAATTGAGTTGAGTTTCGTTCAATCCATATTAACTCCACGAAACCAGTCGGGTTGAGTTGGGTTTTGTGTAAGTATTAGTTAGAGTAGTGCGGATGGGTGGCTTATTCAATACATATCCAGAAACTTTGTATGAAATATATTATATGTCAACTCAATTCAAGTCGTTCATGGAAACAGCATCGAGTTAACTCAGCCAGCAAAACTTAACGCTAACTCAATCCTAACTCAATTCTGGCTCATGGAAACATAGTACATGTCGCCACAGTAGTTCTTGAAGTTCGATTTTTCTTTATTCCTTTTTATCCGTTTGACAATTCCATCACAATTAATAAGCAATTTTGAATCACATTTATTGCTGAAAGCATGAGCAAGCAATAAAAGAATGGTGTACCATCTGTTTTTTGTTTGCGATTGATGTTTTAGTTGACCTGTACAGGTTCTACTACTTCCAATCTAACCATCAGGAACAGAAAACAGATGTCGTTTTTATAATATAATTCTTTGCTATATTGAACCCTCTACTTTTCCCATAATCTAACATTTTAGCTATAATTTGGTTATAACAATGGACTAATAGACTGCGCGTTTATTAGTAATATGGCTAAGTAGTCATAATTTGCGAACAGAAATATTTCAATTAACAAAAATATACCTAGTGAATGTGCAAATGATTTTCATTTGGCAAAAGGCTGAAATAAAAACATCTAAAAATTAATTAGAAATCTATAAATTTTTTTTGATTTGTATTCTTAAGAACAGTAAACCAAAAATTAGTCAATAACATTTTCCCTAAATTCTTCAATTAAAACACTAATTTGCCTATTCTATTTGCACTGGCAAATCAGTCGCAGGTTCACCATCAGATATATCTACAGTTTCATTGCTTTCAGGCCTTTTAACATCATCAAAATCCTGGAGATTTTCCAAATTCAAGTCGTCATCATTGTCATCAGCACCAGACTTATTGTACACGGTGGGATATTTGGAGAAACAATCTTGCATTTGTTTAAAAGCATTATAACAATCCGAACCTTTTGGTTCCGCTTCACTGGAACAATTAAAATATCATATACTAGACATTGAATTGGAAGAAGTGCACAAGTTACCTATAATGAAAGCAAGAAAATGCTTGCCGAAATTCAACACCACATGGGCCTGTGGCCATTCCTCCTAAGCAAGGACAATTCCAATTTATTTCTCCATTTGACAGTATTAATCCTGCCGCTGGTTCAGGTGGCGGAAGTTTTACTGTACTGGGTATTGAATGATCCTCCTTCGTTGCGAAAATAACTTTATCTTTGCCAAATTGTTTACAGAATGACATTTTCTCAATTGAAATTTATGTAGCTCCCAATAAGGGATAATAATACGGGAGAAGCTGCGTTCACTTTCAAATGACACGGTATATCTTGAAATTGTGAAATCAATGTCAGTGCAGCTCTTGTTTTTACGTAATCCTTACAGGGAACACGTAAAATAAACCGGCATGAATCTCTGTCAAATTTTATTATATCAACTGTTGTGAGACCGCCAATTTCACCGAAAGTACTTCGCAATGATTGTTCAATACTTCCTTTTATATAAATTGGTAAAATTGAATCACTTTTCCTCGCCAATATCCTAAAAAAAAACAAAACATTAAAGCATTTTGAAGATAATAATATAGTATTTCCTAACCTATAAAACACTTTTTCGGAAACAATTTCAAACACTTACAATGAAACGTCGAAATAAAAATATGCTGACATACTTCATTAATTTAAGACTGGCATTCTGTTTCAATTCACATGAATTACTTGCTTTAATAATTACTATACTCCTTACCACTTTTTTAAATAGATTAACGTGAAGTCAATCCCTTTATCGCCTTCTGTTTTTGATTTTAGGTTAGAGAAAACGTCAAATGAATGAGTTCGAAATATGGGGCGAGTTGCTAAGAATCTTTAAGGGACGACCCAGACGAGAAGTTTTTAGGGCAGGAAGGAATTTCCTCTCCTTGGACTGAGAATTGTCAGCATAATATTGTTGCTCCGCGTAGTTCCTTATATGATTACCGAAATTAATTGTGTGCGTGTTCAATTAAGTAACAGTTTTTGATGTAAACAATAACTGTATCACAAATTTACAACATTTAATGATTATTAAATTATTATATTATCACAGGTAACATTTGTACAGCCGTCCGATCAGAAATTTCGCAATTTCAAAATGGCCGGAGTTAATTTGCTTGCATTAGCATCGGTATTCTGCCCGAACTTCCGGTAGATAATTGGAAGCACGGAATTTTTCCATCTCCGGAATACTTCTTATCCATAAAAATTGCCTAAAATCTTCTACGTGTGGGCTATGGATATGACGGCCCTATCGCTGACTGAGTAAGCATTTAAAGTAAAGCTGATTTACCTGATTACCACGGCAGCAGCATTGACAGCGGCAACAAACTCTTTTCATTGGTGGAGAGCGGTCTGGGGGCCTATTCTTGAATTACGAATGGTTTTTACGAGTTCGTTATATAACGAATGGTTGATAACGAATCGAATACCCCATTCGTATTCTTGAACCTCATCGTTATAAAGTCGAAGTGGTGAGAAAGTTGTTTAACATAACGAGTGTGGTAGGATTAAATCTGTCAATTGATAAATTGAATATTGTCAACTGTTTCATATTTTAAAATATAATTTGTAAAAAATAGCTAGTTTCAGTGAATTGTCATTATTGTTTGCGTCTGAAAAGGTTGAGGAATCTATGGAAAATGAATGAGGCCCATTTCCACCTCGATGGGTTCGTCAACAAGCAAAATTGTCGAATCTGGGACTCGGAAAACCCAAGAGTTGTTGTTGAAAAGCCTCTCTATCCTCAATGTGTGACTGTTTGGTGCGGTTTATGGTCCCGCGGGGTCATTGGACCTTACTTTTTCGAAAATGAGGCTGGAGCAACAGTTACGGTGAATGGATTGCGCTATCGACAGATGATTAATGATTTTTTATGGCCGGAATTGGATGGTATTGATCTGGACAACGTTTTCTTTCAACAAGCCGGCGCTACGTGCCATACAAGCAACGAAACCATTGATCTTTTACGGGAAAAGTTTCCGGACCGTGTTACCTCTCGAAGAGGTGATCACAATTGGCCACCGAGATCTTGTGACTTAACACCTTGCGACTTCTTCCTTTGAGGCCACGTGAAAGAGAAGGTCTACGCCAACAGCCCAGCGTCGATTCAAGACCTCAAAGATGGAATTCGTGAGGCTATCGAGGACATAGGGCAGCCACTTTGCGATTTGGTTATGGAAAATTTCATGAAAAGGATATGGTCCTGTAGGCGTGATCGTGGTGCTCATTTGGCTGATGTTATTTTCCATTATTAACGGCATACCTTCCTCTTTATAATGAAATAAAGATCCGATCATTTATCTCAAAAAATGGCATTTTTCTTTGAATATCAAAATAACACCTCTTATTGGAGAACCCTTTATTTTAAATCCTGATAACTCTGGAAATTTTCTATTAGCTCTGTTTTGAATATAACATCATAAAAAAAAATTAATATGAATTAATGTACATTCCTTTCTCCAACTTTTCCAGTCCTTTCGCACTCCGGGTATGGAATTTAATACTGATGCTAGCTTTTGCCACAATTCCTTGGCATCTTTTAAACTGAAAGAATTATAATATTTACCAAATTTCAGTTTCGGGTTTACCTCTAAAAATTCAATTATTTTAGTTTTTTGAGCATATGACATTTTCGCACATCTTTTATCTCCCATTATCATCCGTAAAATAGCAGCTGACTCACTCTTCGTTTGGCATAACGAAGGGTTGAACCCACTCGTTAAATAACGAAGGGTTTGCGAATGCAGATTTCAGGAATACCACTTTTGTCGATTCTGAATGGTTGTTTTGACAGTATAACGAATACGGAATGTGCCTTCGTTATTCAAGAAAAGCCCCCCTGCTGATTGAGAGAAGGCAGCACGGATACCTTGATCTAAAGTACCCTTTCATGAAACGCATAGCATTCTGCAGCGTGTGGGCCCTAGCATTAATGCGAAAAACCAGTGAACGAACGCCCCAATTTTTCGGAACGCAAATCGTTCTGTCAAAGGGGATTCAAATTTAAACCTCATCAGAGTCCAATTTAGATGTTTGAATTTTTGTTATTTTTGTAAGAATATTCCATAATATTATCTATAATATGGCAATGACAGAACTGCAAAAATCATTAGCAACTGCCAGTACTGCAGAAGATGACTTGGAAGAAGAGTATGGGCCCTTACCCATAAATAAACTTGAGGTTAGAATAATTACTTTGTAATTTCACAATATAGTTTTAAACAAATTGATACTTTTAGGGAAATGGCATAACATCAGGAGATGTAAAAAAACTGCAAGAAGCTGGGTATCATACTGTGGAATCAGTTGCATTTACGCCTAAGAAAAATTTAATTGTCATCAAAGGAATCTCGGAGGCAAAGGCGGACAAACTCTTAACAGAGGCATCAAAACTAGTTCCAATGGGATTTACAACAGCAACAGATTTTCATCAAAAACGTGCGGAAATTATTCAACTTACTACAGGATCTAAAGAGTTAGATATGCTTTTGGGAGGAGGCATTGAAACTGGGTCAATAACAGAGGTTTTTGGTGAATTTAGGACAGGCAAAACGCAATTGTGCCATACATTAGCTGTAACATGCCAATTACCTATAAGTCAGAACGGCGGAGAAGGTAAATGCTTATATATTGATACTGAAGGTACATTCCGTCCGGAACGCTTATTGGCTACAGCTGAACGATATAAATTAGATGGAAATGTTGCTCTAGACAATGTAGCTTATGCTAGGGCATACAATACAGATCATCAGACACAATTGTTAATATATGCTGCTGCTATGATGGTTGAATCAAGGTAAGAGATTTTGTATTTTTTTCTATAAGGAAAATATTTAAACTTTATAAACATTTTTCTTAACAGGTACTCTCTGTTGATTGTGGATAGCGCAACTGCCTTGTATCGTACAGATTACTCTGGAAGGGGAGAGCTCTCAGCGCGACAAATGCATCTAGCTAGATTTTTGCGATTCTTATTACGTTTAGCGGATGAAGTGTGTGAATAGCTTTTAATCAATAAGTAATGAACTAATTTAATTTAAAATTTTCAGTTTGGTGTAGCTGTGTTCATAACAAATCAAGTTGTTGCTCAAGTAGATGGAGCATCTATGTTTGCAGCTGATCCCAAAAAACCCATTGGCGGAAATATTATTGCTCATGCCTCAACAACACGTCTTTATCTCAGAAAAGGAAGGGGGGAGACGAGAATTTGTAAAATATACGATTCACCTTGTCTACCTGAATCAGAAGCAATGTTTGCTATAAACGCTGATGGAATTGGAGATGCAAAAGAATAATTTTTACATAATTCTTGCTCGATGAAAAAAATTCTCGACAACACCATGAATTGTAAAAGAAGAAATTTTGCAGTCGCATGATTTCTACGTGATAAGAAAGACACGGTTATGAAATGAGTGTAGTTTTAAAGAACTATTTATTTTTATTATAATAACAGGTAAAAATAGTGTAAATGGAAAACATTTCAATAAGTTCAGTTTTTCTGCAGAAGTTTGTTATACCTAGTATTAATTTTTGTTCACACTACCTAATTAAACTAGATTTGATAAATTTTGATCAACGTTATTAGTAATGTACCGATTTATTTTCCATGGTTAGTTTGCCAATTTCGATCTGATATTAGTTAAGAAATGTCTATTGTAGATCTATGTAAACACTCATTGACGTGACCTTGGCCTATGGTATATGTACAAAGTTTATCTTTATATCATCACCTTGGCTAGGATCTTTTAATAAAGTTTTTTTTCGTATTGAATTGAATCGATTTCGTTTGCTTGCATTGCATACATTGTACTTTTAGCTTTATATATTTTATTGTCAATGCCAATCAGTGTAGTACAATAATTTCTTGTCTGTCAGTTTGGATTGCAAGTGTCAGAAGGACGACTTTTCATTGTTTTGTTTTCTGGCATATTTGTCAAGACGGCGACGTTAAACTCACGATTTTCTAATATTTTATGGCGTCAATTCACACGCAATTATTATTCATCGAAAATAGTCGAAATGTGCGATAAAAAGAGTAAAGAAGGTAAAGTGAGAATTTTTAATTTTTGATCTTTTCTACTAAGGTGTTTTTTGGTGAACCCACTGAAATGGAACAAGAACCATTGTTAATAAACAAATTCACGTCATAACAAATCAATGTGTACAAAATTTAATTTTCCATATTGTTATGAATTAATTAGTTTCCACATGAGGCAAAATCTTAAGCAAAGCATAACAGCTTTGACAGAACAGCCACATATTTCAATTTAATCCAAATGTAATTTTTAGCAGTCATCTAAGATCTTGCGTTTAAATCTATATTTCTCTTCTATCTAACATGCGAAAACATTGAATATGTACTGTAAATCAACGACAATTCAATTCAACAAATTGTGAATGGCTGCGAAGAGAGCATCCATCATTATTCTCAGCTTGCGATTGAGCAATTTAATAGCGTTCGAAATTCTTATATCATAATTTTAGTATTTGAGCCCTCAACATTCACTTGCCCGATATAAGAGAACCTGAAAATCCCTAAATATATTGGTAGGATCTAAATTAGACATGTGATACTAAGCTACTAATGTCGTTGTACGTTGCTTCAAGCAGGGGCTTATAAATAAATTCTTTTTGATTTGATTTGAATGTATACGGTCCGGGCTATTGATTTGACTTGACTGGGACTCATTACTATTTTTCAAGCAGAGATTACAATAAAATAGAAACACATTTTTAAGGAACTTCAGCTTACGCTACATTACAACGTTAAGTACATCGGGTAGAAACTAGATAATTTCATTATGTCGATTGGGTACAAAAATACTGTTAGAAAACTAACAGAGGTGCAACGAATAGACTCATTGCAGTAGAAATTATCTAAGCAATATTGGTAATAACGAGGTGGTTAAATATTGGAGTACTTGAAGTATTAATGGGATTAATGGGAATAAAATAAACATAAGGTAACTCAGAGTAATTACAGAAAGTATGATAACATTACGTACAGTAGCATTTTTTTATAAAGAATCATCGTATCAAGCGTAAACATAATGAAGGTTACGGCTATAAAGCATTGAGACTGAGAGTATGTTAAGAATAAAGGAAGGCTAATCACAAACTTATTAATAAGAGTTTAGTTAGAAATAACTTTATAATACTAGAGAGATGGAGAAACACTTTAATAAAAACTTAAAATCAGGGTACGTTAAATTCTTGCGGCTCGCTCGTGAGCCGGAGCCATTCATCATACAGCTAGTGTGAGATTATTCTTTACTCATGAAAAATTTTTATCTTTTGTTTACACTGCCACTTGCCCATTTTTAGGAATGGGTGATTTTGGGACATTAAAATTGCCTACCTGTTTCAAGTTTTCAGTTACATGTCCCCAATTTTGGTACGAATAATAAAAGACTATTTTTTCTTTTATTTTTATATTAGGATTCAGAAGAGATAAAAAGTACGTACATCAACTCTGTATATTATGATTTTAATTTTCTTTGCTAAAAAAAAATAAGTTCATATATTTAAATCAACGATGAAAATATATAAATTGCAATACGGAAACTTTACCGAAAGTGTAGTTCTTAGTTTTTTTACGACGGATATCTACAGGGAAAAGTTAAATATAAATTACAGATGCATTGTACAGGTATGCTCAGTAAAAAATGATTTTCTACCTTGATTTTCCTAGATTTCCCATATTATTTAATTCATTTAAAAGGAATTCACGACTTGGATAAATGCAATTAAAAAATATTTTGTACCTACATACCTAGGTAAAAGTGAATGTAACCCAAATCTGCTGTATATTGTATAAATAGTTCGTCGTGTAGACCACACAAATTTATGGTTAAAAAAAGGAGAGAAAACCTCAAGATTAAGATTAACATAGAGAAATAGAGCAGATTAAGTAATAAGTATTACAATCCATAGTATGTCCGCATAAGGTGAGGCTGAATTAAGGTCTAACAAAAGAGAATGAGTATTAAGCAGCGGTTTACAGAGTACCTAATAAACTAGCATTGCAGTGAGTTAGAATAATTCAGCATGTAAACTGCAAGGATAAATTAATAATATTTAAGAGTAGATAAGATTAGGCTTACAAAGTGGGATACAAGTATTAAGTACTATTAGTACTCCTCTGGCAAGACTGACTCAAAGACTAACTTAGAACTAAGATTAAGTTTACAGAGTGATTAACTGATTAACCTAGAATTAATGTATATTATGCTATATTATATTTATATTAAATCGCCCAACTCTCATACCAGCTGTGCTGTCTGAGTGGGTTTTAGACTGAAATATGAAATAAGAAATGTAAACACACAAATAATTTACAAAATGTTTGGAAAATCATTTACAATAAAATTGAATTGAATTGAAATTGAGAGTGGGGTACAAAGTATTTTATAACTTCTACGTGGCTGAGAAATACTGGATGTAAGGAATCTGAAACGATAATAAATTCTGAAGGACTCGACTGTTTAGCACCAATATTTAAAATTAAATTTGTAGAATGATTTGGAATACCGGGGAAAATGAAAGTTAGTTTGTTGATCTGGAAGAAGATCGCTCATATTAGTTGAAGAAGAATTACTAATCGAAAGTCATACGGGCACAACTCGTCGTGTAATGTACTCTTCTCATTAAGTATTTGCGAGTGAGATATGATGACGTTTTAACTACTATCGACGAATCGTACAAACATAATGCACATCTTTGGCTACGATTGGTTCTGAATACAATTTTTACAGTCCTTGAATCCCTTTTAATATGCCATCATTTACTTTCAGAAGCAACAGATCGAGCCGCTGATGGTGATGAGGGATCTAGCAGCTCTGGTTTATCTGTAGAAAGCATAAGACTATTCTTAGCTGAAAAATTGGGGCTCTATTCAGAAGGTAATGTGGAAGAAACTGGACAAAAGGTGATTGATGACCTTACCTTTGATGGTGTCATGAAACACTGGAAAAATGGTGGCATCAAAAAAGTCATTACAATGGTCGGAGCGGGTATATCAACTTGTAAGTGACATGTCGCAAAAAAAAAACCTTAATTTCAATTAATTTCAAACATTTCAGCTGCAGGAATACCAGATTTTCGATCAGCAGGTTCCGGTTTATATCATAATTTAGAAAAATACAATTTACCTCATCCAACGGCAATATTTGAATTGGATTACTTTCTCAAAAATCCGAAGCCCTTTTTCGTTTTAGCTAAAGAACTTTATCCCGGGAACTTTAAACCCACTCCATGTCATTACTTTATTCGTTTGTTAGAAGAGAAAGGACTATTGATACGGCATTACACTCAAAATATTGACACGCTTGAAAGAATTGCTGGAATTTCCGACGAGAAGCTAGTTGAAGCTCATGGCACTTTTTACACGAATCACTGTTTGTCTTGTCGGAAACTTTTTTCAATGGAATGGATGAAGGAAAAAATATTTGCAGATGTGATACCTTCTTGTGATGATTGTAACGGTATTGTAAAACCTGACATTGTGTTCTTTGGGGAAAATCTGCCTGATAAATACTATGAGCTTCCGAATGATGATTTTAAAGAATGCGATTTACTAATCATAATGGGAACATCGTTGGAAGTTCAACCATTTGCATCATTAATTGACAAAGCCCGTTCCAAATGCATTCGATTATTGATTAATCGAGAAAAGGTCGGGCAAAAGGATGACGTTATTAGCTCATGGTTGTTCTTTGGAAAAGGCTTGACCTTTGACACTCCTAACAATAAGAGAGATGTGGCTTGGATTGGTAACTGTGATGATGGTATATTTACTGTAGCTGACGCTATTGGGTATGGAGAAGATTTAAGAGAATTAATAGCAAAAGAACACGGCCGGTTGGATGGTATTGCTGCTAGAGCTAAAAAAGCTGAAGAAGCTGCAAAGAAGGCTATTGAGGATGAAAAAAAAGAAAATCTATGCAAGGGTAAGAAAAAATGATGATGGTACTCTTTCAATTAGTTGATATGAATTATTTGCTGTTTAAAATAAAATTTAACACAATACAAATTATTTGAGCTTTCTTTGTTAGTATGTTTCCACTGATTATACTGTTGAATAAGCAGAGACCAGCTTTTATATCAAACCTTAGAATAGTTTTGTGTAACCAATAAGGATTGAAGAAAGATAGTTTAAGAGTGGCGAGTATATACCTACAATCAACAACACTTAAACCTTAATGGTTCGACAGGTTCATTAACTCTTGCTTCTGGTTTTATTCTTTAGGTAGGGTCCCGATAAGTCGCCATCACAATGAACATACCATAGATGGTTCATTGTGATGATTGCTCAATTTATGGAAAGTGCGTTAAAATCAACCACAAGAGCTCTGAGCCGTTCTAGGGCCCCAACCCTTTGCCTGCTATTTTCTCCATTCGCGAAAGAAGTAGCTACTAAGCGTGTTCCTTCTAAGTTTGGCAAGGCTGGGGCATTCACAGAGCAGATGATGAACATCTCAACCTCTTGTATGTTTGAGATGGTCAGCCCTCAATGATGTTATCACTCATAACATTCCAATAGTGCCGCCATCATGAAATTCCGAAAGTCAAACTATAGTACAAGATCAAAAACTCAGCCGCCCCCACCATCTCAGAAATACAATATTTAAACCAATGGCGGATCCATGGGGGGGTCACGCGCTCATGACCCCCTAAATTTGAAGTAAAAAATATTTAATTAATTGAGTTATTTGAAAAAATATATTTTTTTTATTTATATAATTCAACTTCAAGAAAAAATTTTATTTCAAAACTTAACTAAATAAAAATTTATTTCAATGAATATTATTGTATGCATGTGATGTATGTGTATAGGTCTTTCTCAGAATTTGAGTTTGGGACCCCAACATGGGGGGATCCCAAACCCTTGAGAAACACCTCCCAAGCCACGAAACAGATTCCCTCACTACAACATCAGAGCTAATAGTCCTAACTCCTAACATTCTAAAATATTTGCAGCGTTCTTATGTAAAACCACTGGCATGTAAAATATCGACTGGCTACGTCCATAAAAATTCTCTGCAGAAAGTGGGCTCACTTCTATATAGTGTTCTCTTTCTGTCTAAGCACCAAGTACCAACTGAGAGAGAACTGTAAACAACAAATAAATAAGTGGGTTCGTCGTAGTAAATGTTTTTAAATTAATTATTTGGGTTAATTAGTGATAAACAGTGTGTTACCAAAGACAATTTATTCATAGATACTCAACAGAAATTCGAAGCATTTTATTAAAATCACTTTTCAACTTCCAGCCAATGGTTTTTTCAATGTTGACACTGGGCACGTTTAGGCGGAGACCAAACCAGTTTGGAATAATTGGAAGCCTTTGGTCACAGCCATGTAAAATTACCAACCACTTCGGTATGGTATGTAATTACGCGGAGGAAAAACCAGAAATTTTGACCGGTTTGGTCCCCGCCTAAACGCGCCCACTGACGTAAGAACTATTTTTGACACAAAAATTGTACCCGCATGAAATAGAATATCGAGCAGTCATTATTATATGTAGATGCTAGAGTGTAAAACTGAGAAAAGTTTGGTTTGAATGACTCCTGCAGTTTGCACCCTAAACTACTATTCTATTAAAAAATTACTTTTTGTAAAAAAAAAGTATACAAAAAATGACACATCATCTACACCGCTTAATGCTGAAGCCTTAGTACCTCACTACAGTGCTGTGGTGGCTAAGCTAAGCGGACTTGCGGCAAAGATAACTTAATAAGAAGATAGGAAGCAGCCGAACAAAATTGAAATCTTTTTGTGTTATCGAGAGAACATAGGATTACCCGAACGACAAAATCTTATTGAATCGCTCAAAATCCTATCAAACTATTCATAATAATGTACTTCGGGTCACACTACCTCACTTTTTTAAGAATGAGTTTCTCCCACTTAATCCCTTCAGAACAAAACGAATCTAAACAAAAGCACGTGGTGTTCAAAAATTCAGAGGATTACAGCAACAACATGTGACCAAACTCTGTCAATATTTCATGAAAACCGGTTTTCACAAAAGCGCGGGAACATTTTATGAGAGTAAAATCTGAAAACTCCGCCCCTTTTCATTTATTTACGAAAATGAATCAGTTGCCATTCTGTTTCGTTGGAGGCAATCATTGAATAAATAACTAATAAGGAAACGGCATATCGGGTGAAAATCTAACTCACTCGGCGAAATGTATTAGTGTGCTCTGTATCGTTTCGTCATGGCAGTAATGAAATTCTGACATTCTGAAGGGGAACATTTTTTATAATCCAAATTGCTATGTAAAATAAACAAATTTTTAGCTCCCCCTTATTTTCAGATAATATTTCTTGGCGTTGTATAACTGGCATACCAATGACAATTCAATTGTAAACAAACAAACCGGCATTGGTAAAATGTTAAATCTTTTGCCATGGCTATTTATTTTTTTAAATATTTCACTTTTATTTTGCTAGAAACACTATAATTAATTAGTAAAGCTATTAAAGTTACTTGAAGAATGCCTTCCTACGACAATAACTCTGTTCGTTCCTGCAGCACAGCGTACTTCATTACAGTTATATAAGACTCCGGAGTCTCTATTACATATCGTTCACAAAAGAATGTTTTACACTTTCACACTACTATTAAGTAAAAATCCCGTTAAATTATTTATTTATTACAATATCGCGAATTCGAATCCGAGAACTTCTTTTCAAAATTATGAAATGTCAGAAATGTTGAACTGACGTCATTTCTCCCCCGACTGTTGGTTATACTGTCATTGAATTGCTTAAACATGTACACTTGTGTTCGCGCGATACCCCGCTTCCTTATTAGTTATTTATTCAATGGATGCAATCTGCACTTTTACATTTTTTATTTTGATCATAAAAGTTTAAAAGAGTTTTATTTTTTTTATTTCTTTCTTCCTTTTCTTGCCGTGTAGATTTGAAATGTAAAACACTCGGAATTCTCGCCTGCTTCTTAACTTGGTATACTAAGTTTGTCATTCATTCCGTTTGTAAGACCTCGAAATATGATGGTAGAGCAAAATGGATTAGACACCCACGCATAATATTAAAAGTCATTTTGATTTTTGCATGTCAGTCCGTCTGCCCGTCTGTGCGGACGATAACTCGAGAACGCGTATACTTAGAGAGCTGAAATTTTGTACACGGACTTTAAAAAAAAAGTAAAATTAAATTCGAAAATGAAACAAATCGGGCAACTCCTTCGTGGGGTTGCCATACAAAACTTTCGTTTTCCACTATATATTCCGACACAGCCTGAGAGCGCATCGATATATAGAGCAGAAATTTGGTACAAAAATGGACTAAATCGGGCAACTCCTTTTTTACTTGTTATTAAGTTAACTTTGCTTACGGTGCTGGATGTTTTTTTTTTGCTCAATTTTATTTGCAAGTTGACCCCCTCCCCTAATTTCAATGCTAGATCCGCCACTGGATCAAACAAGGTCAAATTGTATACGTAGTCCTAGACGTACATCAACTGTTAAATCTGGACTAATTTTTCACGTTTTGAGCCAGAATTGGCATAGTTATGTTACTAAAATTACGGTAAGGCTCTGCACGTTATTCCGATTTCTCATTAGCAGAGGTAATGTCTTCCTGAGATATATCTTTGGCCATATGTCTTCAAATCGTGCTTGAGGCTTGCTCTCCCATCTGCGATTGGTCAGTTTGCAGGCTTCTAAATCTAGAATTATCTTTACTGACTCTAGAAACCTTCCTATGGAACCTTTCGCTGCACATATATGCATGCTGGCCACGATATCAGTTGCCTTATTTCCAGGTATACCAGACACCTAGCAAAAAAAAAAGTTTGTGGTTGGCACCAAATCTGTACAGCACTGGACTAGACGCGATCTACCTAATGGTTTTCGAATCTAGAGCTTTGGTTGCTAATTGGCGGTCAATGCAAATTTTGATATCTCGAACACTGGGCACGCTTCCACATTTTTTTCTTATTTCCTGATATACTAAAATTTATGCAAGAAGATGAGGGCGAATTGTTGTGAGAGAGAAACCAATCGCCGGAATTGTACAACACGCCGAATACACTTGAGTAGTAGGTAAAAATCCTTTCGATAGAACACTCTATTAACAGGTTCCAGCGATTCCTCCCTTGAATCTCTTGTATAAACGAAAAACGTTTGTTAGACATGCTAAAGACTGAAGTTTGTTCATTAATTCAAATGCCTCCGCAGCCGATTTCCCACATTACAATATTTTGTTCCATTTTAAAAATAGTTAGTAGCAATTAAACATAAAAAACTTGAAACTTTCATCCACGACCACATTCGAAACGGAGCTGAATGAAGATAATCATTTGTTTAGTCGAAGTTTCATACTAAATAGTCCACCGAGAAATCACGCTTCTTTAGTGTACTCTGAGCTTTGGGCAGTTACCAGGTGCCATGCTGGATGTCTTCAGCATACTTTTTTTTTAATTTTTTCTCGAAAATGAGAGTTTCTGACCGCATACATAAAAGGTCTTGTGCCGAACAAAATGCTTTTCTTGGTTGTGTTTGTGAGGCTGCGGGAAAAATTCTTCATTGATTTCGACTGTATACTTTTTTTTTTCAAGATCCCAAGCTCGTAGGCCAAAGCGGCCATTGTGCCAAACTGCAACTTGGCAGCCTGTCGTTCTGTTGAGATAGCATAATGTACAATGACGTGCCTGAAGTAAAGTAAGTTTTGCGTGGCGTAACATAAACTTTGGCAAGTTACGCTGTGCCGAGTAACTTATTAATTGATCTGATATTTAGACCTTAGTATATAAGTTACAAAACAATACCCTGATTCTGTTGAGGATTTATCAGAATATAGAAATCAGTAGAAAGATAATGACTATATCTGAGTAATTGCTATTTTGTGTCTATGTAAATGTTCCCTTTAAATCTCTTCAGACATATGGCTGGAATTTCTTTGTGATCTGGATATCTATAAGGCTTGTCTGCATTAAGGCCTCAGTGAACTTAATAACGGCAAATCCAATAGACAAAAAACAGATTTCAAAATACAATAGGTATATCTTGCAGAATTGACAAGAAATATTTGCAAGCCATTTGGAATAAAGACAAGAGGAAAAGAAGAATAAAAGTTCTTAAATTGTGAAATAAACGCAATGGATAAATTTAAAATGGTAAACACAAAACAACATTCATTTACATAAAGACTTGCTTTCTTTAAAACTTTAGTAACTTCTTCCGAAAAGAGTGTAATATTTAGGCTTGTTGTGACAAGCAGGATGGATACAATTATCGGATGCAGTAATAGCAGCTGGTTGATCAAAAGGTATGCACAATGATTTGGCACCCATAGCTGGAGCGCCTGGTTCGGCATCCTCATCTCTATAAGAAAAATAAATTTACATCTTTTACATTTAGCATCTTCATATAAAACTATTTCTGAAGACTTACCTTGCACTGTCAGCCTTTATTTTCTCTTCGCATGGTGTTTCCCCACAGAACGGCGACAAAATTATATTTTTGGCGTCCAAATATTTGCAAAAATCGTTCCAATTCTTTGTTTGTTTCGTGTGTTCAGTTAAATCTTTTTTCGCTTTCGCAAACATACTTTCTTGAATAGTTTCCAGAAGTTGAGAAATTTTCTTTTCAACATCTTCACAAGAGAGAATTAATTTTTCGCCAGTATCACGTCGGACGGCAACAAGTTGATTTGTTTTCATATCTTTTGGTCCGATTTCTATTCGAATGGGGACACCCTTCAATTCCCAGTGATTAAATTTCCAGCCGGGAGAGTAGTTATCTCTAGAATATGAAAAGAACTTTGCATGGCGATTAAAATCGAAATGAAATTCAATAAAATTTATACCTATAGTCTCCTTCAGCACGAATATTATTATCAATTAAGAGTTTCTCTAGGCTTTTGCAACATTTCATAAGTTGATCCTTTTCATCATCCTTCATATTTACAGTAACACCGCATGGGACAATTATGGTTTGAATGCTGGCAACATGAGGTGGCAGTACTAAGCCTTGGTTATCTGCATGTACCATGATCATTACTCCTATTGTTCGGGTTGTGAGTCCCCAAGAATTTTGATAAACATATTGCTTTTTTTGCGTTTCGGGGTCTTCAAACACAATTTCGAACATTTTTGAGAAGTTCTGTCCCAAATGATGACTTGTACCACCCTGAATTGCGCGGCCACTGGCAGATATGAACGCTTCAACTGTTGTGGTATAGTCCCCGCCAGCGAATTTTTCTTTGTCAGTTTTACGTCCTTTGATTACGGGAATAGCTAGAAGGTGAGTATAGATTTTTGCGTATAGATCTAAAATTTGTAGAACTTCATCTTCAGCCTCTTTTAATGTTGCAAATGCGGTATGACCTTCCTGCCACAAGAACTCACGAGTACGTAAAAATGGTTGAGGATGCTTAAATTCCCATCGCTGTAAAAGTTAAAATAAATTTATTGAAAACATTATACATACACAAAACGGTAAACAAAATTTTAAAGTTAACTGACACTAGACCGCGAATTCAGTAGGTGTGAGATTACAAATCACAGCTGACATATAGGATCCACTCCTAAAGTGGACATAGTCTCGATCAAGTACTCCGAAATTATTAAGAATAAGTGTAATGTGAAGTAAAATGTTATTATTGGTGACGTATATTGGTAGAATTGGCTGCTTGCTCCTACAAGCTACAAGTCGAAGCTTGTGAAGCGAGAAAGTAATACAAGAAACTATGAAGTCCGGAAATTCTTGCCATAGTATCGAGGTGAACTGCTGCTAGTATGTCTCCTGGTCAAAGATTATAGTAATGCAACAGGCTTTCTAAACAAAAAGTTTGCTTCACTTATAAAATCGATGAATCTGTCAAAGGTACTCACTTCTTGGACTACAAGATCCTCAGAAATCAATGAGGAACTGCTATCTTAGTGTATGAGGTACTTATTTCAGGAATACTAGTTCACAGTAATATATCTGGAAACGTAAATTCGAGTGACGCACGACGTGGAAAGACCACAGAGGTTGACACCTCTGCAATCGGGATTGCCCGTGTCTTGAGCCAGCTCAGTCGAGTTGACTCGATGACTTCGAGGAAACTATAGACAAGAACTCCGGGGAAATCACACCCAAATTCAAGAAGGAAAATCGTAAGACTAAATAAGTTTTCCTTAAAAACCCTGGTGCCCATTATCATCAAACATTCCTTTCTTAAAGGAGACCTACACTGAGAATGAATGCAGAGGATGTGAGGAGGAGACCAAAACAGTGAAACCCTTTCTGTCATTGTGCGATAATCTCTGTTGTTTTTGCAATCTTATTTTCAATGAAGTGTTGAGACAAGTAGAGAGGCGGCCCTCAACCTCATTTTAATTTATGCATACAATCTTTGGATGTGTCAGCCTCATATGCTTCCATTGTGATTCCACATCTGTTAAGTTAAGGTCGTCGCGTAGCATAGATGGATGACGAATAGTGTAGAAGAAAAGTTAGAAAATCAGTCAACCATTTATTAATTTAATAAGTTCAATAGTTTTACAAATTCCCACAGATTGAAGAAGAGTTTGTTTATGACGTTGACTCTCGTTCTAATCAGACCAGAACGTTTACCCAACAAATTTTGAATGATTTCCGCTTTCTCTTCGTCCACACAACTTTTACCACAGACGTCATGAAAAGCCCATAGCATTTGAAATTTCTTCTGAAAAAAAAGAATAATGTGTAACCTTTCCGATCTGTCTTCTTGAGAGCTGTTCTTATTGGAGCCTTATCTGTAGAGCTAGTTCACCGCTTCTCGGCATCAAAAACTAAATTATCATAGCAGCTAGTAGTGAGTTATCTTATTTAGTGCGCCAATCTGCCAGATTATAGATTCAACAACTTTGAACTATTTCGGTGCTTCAATATACGCCTGGTTGTTGATTTTTTATATCGCTACCCTCCAATAAATTATCAATTGACAATAACCAGACGGTAGCTCTCGCCCATATAGAATTTTTCATTGGGATAATATATTTGGTAGTCTCTTATAGATAGTTTTGAGGATGGATTATCAGAATTCTGCCGTGACTTTGTTCAGATTTTTTTCAGGCATTTGACTCTCCCACTTTCAGTGTACTAATTTCCACCTATATGCACTCGCTGTCTACTCAACTCAGGTCAGTGGCAGACCTCTTCCATCACATCAACACAGAGAACATAGTCTGCTACGCATTCGGCAACCCACCATTCATGAATTCAATCCTCACTCAGGCTCTGAGGAAAGTCTTGGTTTCGTCTGAACTGAATGGTGCTAATGTTGTCATGAACAAGCTGGAAGCTCCGCACGTCTGCAGAAGACGGAGTTATCGAGAAACTAAACTGTCCTTCAAGTCCTCTGTAGGATGATCTCAAGATCCTGGGGCTGCGCATCTCCAGGAAATGGAGCAAATACAGCCGCATTGTGGTGGAGAACATTAACAGACGCTGCAAATTGCCTCCCAGATTGTCAAACAGCTGATCATGGGCAGGATCGACTACCTTATCACTATCTACGAATTCTCCAAATGCCAGCAGAGTACAGAAGGCTATCAACATTTCTGCCAGAACGGCCATTGATGCTCTACGCACAACACATAGAGATTGGATTCCCCACTTTCACAGCTAGAAGAGACCAGCTCGCGAACAGTCTCTTCCTCAAAAACTTACACAATCCCCAAGACCCGCTTCACGACTTTATTGTAGACATCCTGTCCACCCACCGGCATCGTGCTATATGCAGCAGCAGATCGGCTCTCCAAAGATCTGTGGAAGATGACCCCCGCATCCCTCAAATCCATTCCTCCCGACCCCAATTCCATCAACCCGGTCCCACTGTATCCAACTTGGAGGATCAGGGCAGATTGTCACTGCGACAATACGAAGAGCAAAACAACGAAAACAAAAAATGACTCCACACGGAGCTTAGAGAAAGACGGAGCGCAGACACAGTGCTTTCTGTAGACGGCTCGAAAATAGACTCCGCCGTAGCCATGCCAGTCACCGCAGATAGCGCCGACAGACAGCTGCAAATCAGTCTCAAATTATTTGACTGGTGCAATGTCTACACTGCCATCTGGGAGGCAGCCAACCAAAAGGTCACCACCTATGCAGCCTATCGGCTATCAAAGCGTTTCGTAACATTAAAAACAAGAACAGTCTGCCAGCTAACATCAGAGCGACTATCCAAAACGGATCGATCTGGATCGCCTGGTGTCCTGGCCATGTAGGCGTACCAGACAATGCAGAATCGGACTGCCTGGTTAAACGCACAACTGAGAACGAAGAGACATTTCTCGTCAAGCCTTCAGAGCAGCCATCTGGCAAACCAAATGGCTTCGCGTTGCGTTTAAGCAAATGGGGTGTAAGTACTCCAATGAGTTCCCTGCGAGCCACCACAGAGCATTAATTTGCCGGACATGCTCGATCTACCCAGACCGGTTATAATCGAGATGTCAAGAATCAGGCTGGGGCAATTCCTAGCCACGAAACAACACTTGCTTATGAAGCAGCCAGGTCCCACGTGCACTTTCTGCGATGGCACAGCGCTCACTGCGTATCATATCATATCACTACTAGAATGAAAGGGGCATTAAGTCAATACCTACAAAACTTCTTAAATACTCCAGAGAGGAGACGAACGGATTGACAACAAGACTTTACCGAAGAAACAGAAATTACTAAGTTTATTTACTGTTGGAGCCCGGATGGCCTCGATGCCACTCGTGGTAACTATACTTTGTTGTGCTAGACTTAGATTACTAGGGTTACACAATAAAGTTATTTTTGAATATCTTTAAGTCTTACTGAAGTCTTTGCACCTATATATTTACAGAGTTGGAATATAAGTTTCACTTCCGTATTTGGTGTTAATATTAAATTACAGATGGTACTATTAATGTGTATATCCGGTGCATTTTCGTATACGTATAAGTTAACAGTTCTAAGGACAGAACAAAAATTTTCCTATTGAACTATTTATCACAGATAATCGCGGGTAATCTCAGACAGTCAACATAAAACGGTGAAAAAATTGATCAGTCTGTACTTCCAAACTACTATTGCCATTTGAAACTGAAATACCCAGAATTGACTAGTTTATTCGACGTCTCAAATGACAGTGAAATGGCTACACCCTGATAAATGCTAAACGCTGGAATTGTCCATTTATTATGTGATAACAATCCGTAATGTCGAAAAATTAGCTTCCTAGAATTATACTTACCACAACATTATTCCACTGATTAAGCCTGATTGGAAGATCTCGATATGATTGAATCCACTTAGCATAAGCGGGATACATGACGGTTTCTGAAGTTGGGCGTACAGCAATCGGTTCAGCGAGATCGGATTCGCCAGATTTTGTAACCCAAGCAACTTCTGGAGCAAAATCAGCGATATGAGATTTCTCTCTTTCTAGAGCAGCTCTTGATACAAATATTGGGAAGTAGCATTCTTTCACACCAAGTTTTGTTATTTCAGCATCAAACCAATTTTTGATAACCTTCCAGATAGCAAAAGACCAATGTCTTAAGATATAACAGCCTGAAACATCATAGTATTCAATAAGTTCACCTTTTGTAATTACCTGGAAAGATTCAGATTTTAAAGAAAATATACAATAGATTATGGCAAGCATGTAATATTACTTGTGAATACCACTCCGGCAAATTATCTTCTTTTGTTGCTTCTAATCCAAGCCTTGTCTGCTTCTTCACTGCACCTCCAGAGGAGGATGACTCAATTTTATTTTTAGCAGAATTATCCTGTTTAGCAGACTTATGTCTGTGGTGCTCTTTCTTTTCTTTAGTTTCTGATTTCTCTTTAGAGCCTCCCCGAGGAGCTGAAGGAAAATCAGTACCTGTCAATTGTTTGTACTTAGCTTTTAAATCCAGTAGATTTTTCACTTCAGCATCAATTTGGTCTTTCGATGCTTTTTTACTTTTAAATTCTCGAACACGATCTCCTTGCTGATTAATTTGTACTGTAAGATTGTCCTTATCAAGGACTTCATTTACTTGGCTAATATCTTCCATTATCGAGGGAACTGAAGTCGGCTTAGCATTAGGGGTCCACTCTTTTCCTGTTAATGTTTTGTAATTAACTTTTAGTGCTAGTAAAATTTTTACTTCGGAATCGACTGCAGACTTATCAGCTTTAACCGCTTTCAATTGACGTACTTTATCTCCCTGTGCAGCGATTTTTCCCAGGATTTCAACTTCTGAATTGTTTTTATTATCTGCAGCGCTTGCTACTGCTGTTTTTGGAATTTCTACTCCAGGTTTCCAATCTTTTCCTGTCAATTCTTTATATTCTTTCTTTAAGTCTAGCAAAACTTTTACTTCAGAGTCAACTACAGACTTATCAGCTTTAGCTGTTTTCAATTGACGTACTTTATCTCCTTGTGCAACGATTTTCTCTAAAATTTCAACTTCTGAATTCTTTTTGTTATCTGCTGGAATTGTTGCTGCTTTTGGAATAGCTACTTCAGGTTTCCAATCTTGTCCAGTCAATTGCTTAAATTGTACTTTCAGGTCGAGTAAAACTTTTACTTCAGAATCAATGGTAGACTTTGCAGCTTTGGCTACCTTCAATTGACGCACTTTATCTCCTTGTGCAGCTATTTTCTCCAAGATTTCAACTTCGGTATTGTTTTTATTGTCTGCTGAACTTCTTGGTGCTGTTTTTGGAAAGATTACTTCAGGTTTCCAATCTTTTCCAGTCAATTCTTTAAATTTCTTCTTCAACTCTAATAGGACTTTAACGTTGGAGTCAATTTCTGCTTTTGCAGCTTTCTTTACTTTAAGTTCTCTGACATTATCGCCTTGCTTCTTGATTTCCTCGCTTAATTGGAAGGCATCTCCTGATCCACTTACTACAGATAAAATAAAATAAAAGTAGAAAAAATATTACAATAAATCATTTGAAACATACCTGAGGATGTGTTAACTGTGTCATTTAACACTGCATCTAATGGTTGTTTTTTAGGCACTACGGTGGGGTTCGCTGGTGGTTTCCAATCTTTCCCTGTTATGCTTTTATAATCCGTTTTAAGACTTAAAAGAATTTTCACTTCTTTATCTACTTGATCCTTTGCTGCATTCTTTGACTTCAATTCACGGACAATATCACCTTGCGCTTGGATTTTAGAGTTTAGTTCATCTACGTTAGGAGTCGAAGAGGTCTGAAAATCAATAACAGTTCATTTGCATTATGAAAGATTTTTTACAAAAGCAGAAAGATTAAGGAATGCAATACTTTTAGATACCTAATAGCCTATTCCAAATTTATTTGAAATTACAATACATATTAGCTTTTGTGGGACATTGATATCTTTTCTACTTTATTTTTCTCTTTTCTTAGCTAGCTTGTTTTGCGCACAATTAATAAATTTTTGATTCATGATGATAGATAACCGAACACAGCTCATTCTACTATTCTGAATTTTGCATCGATAAAACAGTGATGCGATTTGCATTTGCCGTTTTAGCTTGAAGTTTGAAGAATTACATATGAACCACTTAATCCGTTACTTTATTTGAGACAGACTTTGTAGAATAGCTATTGAAGAGTTACAACCAAATCACATTCAATAAGATACGCTATCTTGGATACCAGGAGGAAAAAAAGCAGAAAATAAAATTTTTAACTGGTCTCATAGATATCATCTCACAGAAATAGGCAAGATTTATGATGAAACCATTTCTGTATGGAAGAGTCTGAAGCAGGGGAGTATTTTTTATTGGATTGTTAAGCATCTAGCAAAGTCTTATATTTGTTTATAATGTAGTCAAATAATGACTCAGGGAATTCTCCATTGATTCAGTGTATAGAACTGATTACAAAGGAAGTAAGAAAAGAAAATTGCGGAGAATACAAAAAACAATGCGAGTAAAGATGTATGCGATTTGAAACGCGCGTCTATTATTTAAAAGGTATAAGTCTATATCAGTAAAAAAGTGAAAAGAAACATACATACATTATATAGCGGCGGCTGTGAATGTTTACTGTTATTATGGCATCACTCTAAAGTCTATTTTGGATATTATCTGCGACTGCTAATGATAATTACATTCCGATCTGGAAGAATATTACCGCCAGAGCCGATGGATTGAATCTGTTATGCTAAGCAAGGGATTGAGATTGGATTGAACGGATGAATTGAACGGATGAATTTTACCTCATTAAACTGATGCCGTTGTTCAATGATATCAATCTTGACTTATTCCAAGAATATTCAATGGAATAGAAACAAAGCAATAAACGAAAGTCATGGCTGTTCTCACTAGTAACAACACAAGAAATTTGTATGATTTTCAAGAATTCAAGCTTAAGACATGATAACTGAAGCATTTAACCATAATTCGTAACATGTAGGCTGTCGTTATAAAGGACGAAAAGTCATCATTAGAACAAGTGGAAAAGTTTCAACCTGCAATATTCTTAGAAGGACTTATTAGTATTTAAGTGATTACAGTTTCATTGAAAAACTAATAATTTTCAAATGTAAATTTGAATGGGAAGAAGTGATTTTAAAGGAGCGGGTCTAGAGTAAAAGTGTGATAGGACACTTCAAGAATCCATTGGCATACTTCATCCTACGTATCTATCGAACACCCTATATATTGTTCTTATGTCCTTCCTTATACCAAAATCTGTGAGAGATCCATTGTGAGACTTAAATATGTAAATAACTATTGTCTGAAAATACAACAGTCCGAACAGACTGTTACTGCAAAACTGGAAAGATATATGTATAGTATGTTAGGTTAGGTTAGAGTGGCGGCCATCGCGCGAATCTCCGCGATCAACTTCACTTAGACCATTTGTGGTCTATTGTGATACCACCTTAATGGGAGCCTACCTGGTAATGATACCCCTTACCAGGTCCCCAACTCCTTGTCTGCTAGCTCCCCCGATTCGCCGAAGAAGTATTTGCCGAGCGCAGTCCTCCTACGTTGGCAAGGTTAGGGCAATCGCACAGCAGGTGCCGAACGCTCTCAACCTTTTCCTCATCCATACAGTTTCTGTAGAAGTCGTTGTATGAAGCTTGCATACGCTCTGCATGTTTACCGAAGAGGCAGTGCCCCGTAATAACTGCGATAAGGTTACGCACATCATTAAGATTCCTCCTCAGCAGAGATTAAGTCCTCCTAGGACTAACCTCCGGCCACAGTTGCCTTGAAATCGCACATGTGGTCAATTCTCCCCTTCTACGATTTGCCAGCTTCCATGCCTGTACGTTTAGAATGCTCTTAACTGATTCTAGGGGCCGACCTACCGGTTCCTCTGCTAGACATATATACAATTCATAGTCGAAACCTTTTCTGGCCAGGGCATCCGCTGCCTCGTTTCCAGATATGTCACTGTGACCAGTCACCCATGCAGAGAATAACTCTGTTGTTAGCTCCCCGTTTCGCGAGCTCACACTGACACGTTACACTAGACGCGATCTAATGGTGCTAGACTCCAAAGCTTTGATTGCAGCTTGGCTGTCAATGAAATCCTAATTACTCAATTGCTAGGTACAACGTTATATGTACGTAGCAGCCTGACTGCCTTGCAATTAGCCAGGACCTCAGCCTGGAATATACTACAATGGTACGGTGGGCGGTACGATTCCTGTATTCCATGGAGCGCTGAGTATACCACGCGTTTACCATTCCACTCCTCTCTACTAGGAATGCTAGTTGAAAACGCTTTCTTAAAGTCTAGTCTTGGAACAATGTAATCCGTAGCTCCCCGTATACAGTCTTCAAGGCAGAGCTGCAGTATAATGGTGTGAGCAATATTTGCTGTTGACCAGCAACTTGAGTCCTAAGTCTTAGTGCACTCTTTGCAGCTATAAATTTCCCATGGAAGTCGAGTGGCCGGAGCTCAATCTCCATAGCTGCTGTTGGTGTTGTTCGAAGAGCTCCTGCAATACCTAAACAGGCAGCTCTCTGTATTTTAGTAAGACTTTATTTCAAAAGCATTGCACCCCGCCAGAGCCCCCATATAAGATATATGTAAGTCTTATGGGACTTTTATCATAGCACTTAAATGAATAAAAGCCTTTAGTACCGTATTAATTGACTGAAGTTTATAAGTCTGCTAAAAAAGTCTTATGGGAGTTTTATGAAGAGAATTTATATAATAAAAAACTACGAAGTTGAACCAGACGCCACCCAGCTGGGGAAGTCTAGTGGCCCGGTGAAAATGAAATAGAAGAGGTAAATGAATACAAGCACCTTGGGATAAAAAAAAAAAAGTCAATGTGACGCTATTAATGCTGACCTTTCCTCCGTTTTTTCCTGGGCCACGGAAATAAATTAAGTCTCAATCGATTGCCCTTTTTTGATCATCCAATCAACCACATCCTTGATCCAATGTTTCTTAATGGGGTTTATCATTTCTTTATGTGACAGAGTGTCCATCCTTGGTTTCATTCTAGATCTCTATCGTTATTGCCTCATATCAATAATTTAATTGGCAGGGTAGGTTTTCGTCTTCGCAAACTGTACAGTGCGGACGTTTATAAGGAAGAATCTGGCACATTCCTTGTTATACCCTAGATGAAATCTAAGGGGTATACTAAGTTTATCATTCCGTTTGTAACACCTCGAAATAATGATGGTAGAGCAAAATGGATTGGACACTCACGCATAATATTAAAAGTTATTTTGATTTTTGCATGTCCGTCCGTCCGTCTGTGCGCACGATAACTCGAGAACGCGTATACTTAGAGAGCTGAAATTTTGTATACGGACTTAAAAAAGTAAAATTAAGTTCGAAAATGAGACAAATCGGGCAACTCCTTCTTGGGGTTGCCATACAAAACTTTCGTTTTCTACTATATATTTGGACACTGGCTGAGAACACATCAATATAGAGAGCTGAAATTTGGTATATGGTATTTTCATTGTACTATCAAATAAAGTTTAAAAAATTGAATAAATCGGGCAACTCCTTCTTGGTGTTGCCATATAAAAATTTAGGTTTTTCACGTATACTGTGAAAACGATCAGTCCTAGACATTTTTATTGTACTAAAAACTTCTTCAGAATACGAAGTCCTATAAAATTATATATAATATATATAATCATTTTTTCTGTCCGACAAACCGTTCTAGAAATATATGCGAAAAACCACTTCAAAAATCAAACTTGCACAGAAGGGTGACAATACGAAATTTCATACGGGCAATCATCTAGGGTATCATAAGAATTGGTCTTAGACCAATTCTAGGTTTTTTACTTGTTTTTTTTTTTCTAATTCATCTATGGTGCGGCTATATACTGGAACTTCCGCAGATAAGACTGATACCCTGCGCACTTCCTTTAATTCAGTTATCAGGTATGTGTACGTCTTTCAGGGCGGGTGCATAATCTGCGTGTTTAACCGTTTTTCTCACCTTTTCCGGGGGGGAAGGGGAGGGGAAGTATCGTTTTTCGATAATAACTCCGGTATTTGGTGTCCTATCAGGAAACTAATGATGTAGTTCTAATCATCTAATCAGTAGGTATCTTTCGTAGAGAAACACTTTTTTAATGGGGGTACTTTGGGGTGGGAGTAGGTACCCCAGCGGGGGGTGAGTTCCAGTATACTATGTTACATATCATATGAAAGGTCTTGACGAGTACTATCGAGCTGTGTACTTCTTTTTCTGATAGAGTATAGTTCGTTCATACAAAATTTTCAAATTACATGTCTGTACATATGTATTAATTCATCCCCACCCCATAATTCGCCCAAATATAATCCGATTTCAAAAATTCCTTTTGATTATTACTTCCTGATTTTTTTCTGATTTTTTGAGCCTATTTCCCAACCCCTCCCAGTTACGTTGCAAAAATTTTTTTTCCACGGGCAAAATTTTTATCGAAAATCTTCATTTGGAAACTTTCTTCTACGAATTCCAGATAAATCCAATTTTTGAATTTTGTATGGATGCCGGCTTACCACAAGATTACCTATACCAAATTTCAGCACCATAAGACCTTATTTACCTATTTAAAAAAAAATAAAACTGTGAGAATTTTTAACGCGCACTTTGCGCCATCTACCGAGAGTACTATGTAACTCACGGCATAGTCGTTACAATATGTGCTACCTACATGCCTCCTCTATTTTTTTTTAAGGCATTTGGACTTTTCCTTGAGATTAATAATGTTATTGCTATACGATACGATTCTACTCTTTTGTACATTGCTCCACACCCTGTTGACCGTTTCTCTTCATTCTTTTTTTAAATGATAGCCAACTGTCCCCTCTTCATAGGTAAGCATGTTTCCCCCACCCCACCTCACCCCTCCTTTTCCACACCCTACCATGATACCAATTTACATTTTACATACAACTGTACTATATATTCACCAACATTCCTCCACTCTTTTGTCCATTACTCCTCACCCCCTTGACCGATTTCCTTCATTCTTTTTTCATATGGTAGCTAATCCTCCTATCTTCATAGGAATTTTTGTCTCCCATCCCTCCTCACCCCTCCCTTCGCTCCACTCATATTCAACTCCAACTCTACATTAACTACATGATGAAAAATTTACTACTCCTTTCTCCATTCTATTGCCCATAACTTCTCACCCTCTTAACCGATTTCTTTCATTCTTCTCTCATATGATAGCTAACTCCTCCCACCATCCCACCCCCCTCTCGCGCAGCGTAGCATGCTTACCAACCTCGCCCTGCTCGGTTTTTTTTTAAGTAGTTCACCTGCACATTCAGTTCTCATTTCTGTATAAGTTCTTTTTCCCGAATAATCTTTTTGGACAGCAGGTGATGCATTTCGACCAGCATACATTTCGTCAGCATACTTAGTTAAGTTAATTTTAATATATTTTGTTTTGTTTACTCTGCCATTCCTATTATTTACTCAAGTACAGTTGCTTGTTATAAACAAATAAATAAATAAATAATAAACTCTACATGCCTGTCGTTTATGAGAAATAAAGATATAAAGATATCAAGCAAGCTTAAAATCTTTGAAGCTGCCTCAACTTCTTTATTATGTTATTGTGAGCAGGTTTGGGACTTCAAGCCCTACGAAAAAGTCGAGAAACTGCTGCAATTCTTTCTTAAAATGGTGTTGCATCCAACACTCCCAACTACATGCTACACTTTGAGACAGGTATAAATAGATCTTGAATCTTTACATTAACATTGCATTTCGATTATTTGCGGAAGATATTTAAATACTCTCGGCACAGGCTTCCTAGATTACTGGCGGAAGAAACAATTTTATCCATCATGGGGTAAAGAGTGGAGTGAAATTTTTATTAAAGTCAGGATTCCACTCGACTTTTTCGCACAAAACAACAACTTGAAGGAGATTCATGCAAACGTCATCGAAAAACTCGTGCAGACAGATTTGGATGAACACGTGAGCCGGGCACGGATGTGTCATTTCCATGGCGAGTATTGTAAATTGAGCTACACTAATATAAGCAAATACATTGACGACAAATACTCATCGAATTACATTAGCTTAATATAATTTAAAGCACGAGGTGATCTATTGATTGTTTTTATTGACTGTTTATAACTCTTAGTTTGGCTAATGTCTTTTTTTTTACGATTTTTGAGCCTTTCGCCATTTATTTTAAGCCATGTTTGTATGAATCAATTAATAAAAGAGCCTATATAGATAAAAAAATTATCATTAATAAAAAAATATTAGCACTAAATTAAAAGTGTAAATGTGAAAGTCTACTAAGACTGTTATTATGATACTTGAAAATAAGTCTGTTTTTTTTTTTAACTCACATCATAAGATTTAAATAAATAAATGTCTGAAATAACATTCAATAAACAACTATTATATTATGATTTAAATTTTAGAAGTCTTTTATAAAAGTTATAGAGAACTAAAAAAATTAAGGTAAATTTTGCCTATTTCTCAAGATTCTTTCTAAAATAACAATTACGGTCTCTGGCTGTAAGATTTCTTTTAGATTTATTGAACAGAAGAAGATACACGATCCCCCGGGTGATATTTAGTTCAATGTTAATATTTTTAAAATTATTTCTTTGCTTATGTACGTGGAAATTTGATTGTCAGGGATGCTCGGAACCGGGCTGATCCGGTATAGTCGATTTTCTCGGATAATCGAATATTAAAAAATCCCATTTAAAAATCATCACAAAATGTACATAATAATTAGAACCTTGTAGTAGCGCAAAATTCGTGTGAAAACAAACTTGTAAAGCTCATTAGCACTAACTGCAATTTTCTTTTATGATATTACATGACGTCCTTGCACCAACTTAACATTCCACTTAAAAAAAAAAGTATGTATGTATCTCAGATATGGCCCAAGATAGTTAAGTAAAAAAGTAATATTAACCCTTATAAAATCTATATTATTCCGGATAATAGTGAATTCCGGTTAATAGAGTGAATGACCAACGGGTGAAGAGACCTTGTTAATTAAGTATCCCGCATAATCGAGTTTCTACACCAATTTAATTAAAAAAAAAAAAAAACTACAAATTATTTGAAATTATTGACTTCATTGGTAAGTGCAATTTACGTTCGACTAAAGGTGCAGTCTCGATTTAAATTAATGATGAAATAATTTTCTTTGTTCAGCATTTTTATTATATATTATAAAATAAAAATTTTACGTGTTAAAAAAAAATGCAGTGCAAATTGCTTCAACAATGTCGGTATTCCTATTTTGTTTGCTAAGCTAAAATACTACATATTGTTATGATAAAACTACAAAATGTTCACTTCTTTGAGGATAAATAATTTTATGTGTGTACATTACGTTCAATTATATTATAACCAAGATGTATGCCGTTTTTTTTTTAATAAATTAGATACAAAATGTTTATTTAAATAAAATAAAATATAAATATTTATTGTTAGCATAGATTCCCTTACTGTAGAATAGTATTTTCACCAAATTACAACTCTTTTAACACAGAAATATATACGAAAAATAAAGGTATGTACGTAAAAATTTACCTTAACTAACGGTCTTTATAAAAATTACAATGCGTCAAAAACAACTTTCACCATCATTTATAACACGATCAGAGAAAGACTACGACTGCTAACTAAACAATAATGTACAATCAGATCAATAAGAAATAACATAATATGAAAGCTACCGAGAATTAAGCTGCTTACTCCATTCATGCCGAATTGTCTCTCCCGATCGCGCGGTCAATCTGTATAACTTAATTTCATAAATGCAGTCTGCCACCAAAGCACAGAGGCGAAAAACACGTGAAAATCGCTAACGAAATCAAGTTTTATTCAGTGGCGCGCCGTTTTATTATATAAAAAGATCACGAATAATTAAGAAAATTTTAAATTAATTATTTGATGTATCAAAGTAATTAAGAATCGTTCAAACTAGTTGCGGCTTTCAATGTGGAAGTTTTTCTTGAAAAGAATAGAATCAGATTGTAAGGAAATTAGTATACCTATAGATACGATCAAAATAATTATAAAAAAATGACTATTCCGACATTGATGTTTTCTCTCGCAAAAGTTTACTCAATATTAGACTTATCGAGCGAAAATCGAATGTTGTGTGGACTTTTGTTGCTTACACAAAACTAGAGACGATGGCTAAGTGGGAATGATGTTTTTAATAGTTAAATTCATGTGCTGTAATGATCTCACTATTAGAATGTAATAAGGGAATGAAGTTAAGGCTAGGAAAGAAGAAATTAATATCAACAGAAGGCTGAGTGTTAATTTCTTTAGTAATATCGTTGGAGTTTTTCATTACCTTTAACAAATATGAAGCTACAATCGAACATAAAAAATGTGAGGTGAGAATGGAGAGTTATCAAAAGCACTGAATTAGTGCCATTATTGGGGATGGAACATTCATTAAAGCTTTCCGAAAGTTCAATCACATACAAATATTACCAGGGTAGAAAATCTGGAAGCAAAATCTTTTTTTAGAAAACTTCCCAGTTGGAAATTAGCTAACAGCTATAAACAGAGCGAAAAAATATTTAGTTAAATTCAAAATTATCCTCAGTGCTTTCTTATCGAATTAAAATAAGCAAACAAACAGTTTTCTTCATTTCATAGCACACCTTGGCTCATCGTTGAATTACTTCAGTTTTTGAATTGTATCACAGCGAATAGCCGCCCTTAAATTAAAAGAAAAATATGCTGAGCATTCAAATTTTCAAAAATAACGTCTTTTATATTTTTTGCTTAGATTCAAAGTCAATATTAATATCAGGCCGATCGGAGCAACAAGTGAGCACTCCTTCGGGAATCGTTGGATTAATTTTGGGTGATCCATTTTCTAATTATGTTTTAAATTTTTCATACAATGCACACTAGTTATACATATACATGCTGAAATCCTTTTCTCGTCCAGAATGAATCGGTATTAATCGACAGAACGATGTCATAAGTTAGTTCTGTGTTCATAGAAAAGGAACAAAACAGAACCATTTCAAGTGTATGACATTTCTTCCATTTGATGAAAGTTAGTAAAATTTCGAAAAATTGTTGTTTATGAAAAGCAAACCCCTTTTCCAACAAGGGGGTCAGCACGGTTTACCATCTTGAAGTAAAGGTACTAAAAATCGCTTTTTTTCAAAGTAATTCGTCAACGGTTGACCCTACGACAAAAATGCCTCGTAAATTTGAAGACTAAAAATAAATTCCCTACATTTTTTTTAAGTCATGTGTGTACGTTACAGCGACGGAAACGTAAACATTCTTCCAAAAATTGGTCCAACTTAATCTTTTCACGGTAAGTTTTGCACATATGTTGTGTCATCTGGCGTTGGCACACGTAATGCTAGAATACCTTCAATTTACTTAGTGCATTGTTTGATGGGAGAGTTGCGAGGTTATTTGGATAAGTGGAAGATTCTCAAAGCAGATAAAAGCGAATGAGAAACTGACAACTGCATCTCGACATTGTTCAAAGAATTTCTTGTATGCAAAATATGATGATCTGTGTCTGCAAGACGTGTTGTATTTGGAAGGAAAAAAATTATTGAAAAATTGTACAAGTATGGAATTAAAGGGTGTATAAGAGGAATAATTATTATTATTATTTAAAAAAGTGAAACACGTACTTTACTGATCGAGCGTTTATTACAGTCTGTTTAAAATCTCTATAATAATTTTTCTTTGTCGCTGAGGCTGAATATTCAAAACTTGGTGATACGGGTACCGTTGGCTACCGATAACAATGCAGACTAAATATATAATATCCAGTTAATGCTATACATACAATGCAAGTATTTGTATGTGCAAATTGAAAACAGAAAATAAATTAGATTATTCTTTTGCATTGGTACAGCAATTCCTACAGGTGTGAATTCAATTGGTTCATGGATTATTTCAGAAAAAGAACGCAGAGAACAAAGGTCAATGAAGATCACTCACCAAAAATTGAAATTAAAATTGGGGTTCCACAGGAATCAGTCATAGGAACTCTATTATTCTTGCTTTATATAAACGACGTAGGCTGTTTGCTGATGATACACTGATATTTTGTACTGGGGAAAACATACATGATATTAAAAGAAAAATAGAAAGCGATCTGAACAAAATTAAGGCATGAATGGTTAGCAATTGGTTGAAATTAAATACTAGCAAATCGAAATGTATGATATTAAACAACAAAGTGGAAGTGTCGATAACAATAAGAATGAGCCAATTGAAGTAGTTGATGACATCAAATATTTAGGTATAATGTTGGACAATAAACTAAATTTCAATAAACACGTAGATTATGTATGTAAAAAGATCTATTTTAGAAAGTTGAGAAATTCAGTTTCACTAGCGAGTGCAATAAAAATCTACAATGCACTATAAAATTTCTTTTTAAATACTGCTTGATGGTACTTTTTCTATGCATACGTACAACGATGGACAGACTACAGAAACATCAAAATAGGGCAATGGGGATAATCTTGCAATATAATATATACACATCAATTAGGTGGATGCTCTCAACCAAAGTTTACCTAATGATAAGTTAAGAAGCTGTAGAGCAAAATGGGCAAATTTCTGGTGTTTTTTAGAATGAAACAAGTAATTTCATATACTTTCGTCTTTTGCATGAATGGGGGAAAGGAACTTGTCTATGCACTATTGTAGTGCAACTGAGACAACGAGTTAAAAACAAAAATCGGGAGTACGTAGGATTACCCGAACGACAAAATCTTATTAAATCCCTCAAAATCCTTTCAACCTATTCATAATAATGTACTTCGGGCCACACTACCTCCCATTTTAAAGAAAAAGATAAATTTCGCATTGAAGAACGCACTAAAAGGAGATGTAAAATTCCTCTCGAATGAAATTCTCATTTTTCCCGAAAATATCAGAGAATCCAGCATGAGTTCCCCCACTTAATCTCTTCATAGCAAAACGAATGTAAACAGAAACATGTGCTGTTCAAATATCATAGGATTACAGCAACAACATGTGTCCTTTTAGACGTTTTACAACAACAACATGTGTCCTAACATTATCATGAAAACCGGTTTTCACAAAAGCGTGGGAGCATTTTATGAGAGTAAAACGTGAAAACTCCGCCCCTTCTCATTTATTTACGAAAATGAAACATTTGCCATTCTGTTTTGGTGCATGCAACTTGCGCTTTCACATTTTTTATCTTTGTTCATAAAATTTTTAAAGAGAGTTTGATTTTTTTTCGATTTTTTTTTCTTGCCGTGTGCATTTTAAATGTAAAACACTCGGAAATCTCACCAGCTTCTTAACTTATTATTAGGTTAACTTTGCTCTCAACTCTGAAGTATGTGAATGTGACACACAAAGTGTGTTAATGTGTTGAAATTTATATTTAGAATCAAAAACGGGGATATTCTGCCATATTTAAGAGATAAAATAAGTAAAAAACGAGTTTTCAAACAAAACTGAGGCCAAGCCGCATGAAAAAGTAGAAAATAAACTTTTCTTCACACACAGAGGTGGACTCAGATTTTTTGATTGGGACATTTCTCTTGAATATTCTTTCTCTTTATGAATCAAATCACTTATTACCTCTGATTGATCATACTGAAATATATCGGTGATTGTCAGCGAATAAAATCTGAGTCCACGTCTGTGTGTGAAGAAAAGTTTATTTTCTACTTTTTCATGCGGCTTGGCCTCAGTGTAGTTTGAAAACTCGTTTTTTACTTATTTTATTATCTGCCTTTTTCACGTTAACTAAATTGTTATTACGTGCTGCATGGAGATATTTTAAAACAATTTTATGGCAGCTGAAAAGACACTGATTTACCAGTTTTTCAAAAAATTTATTCGAGTATCAAATCGTTGAAGTACTGCAACGGTTATCTGAAATTCAAATTATGTTTTAAACAGCGCTTTTTAGCTGTATTCGAACTTGATCCCATATAACTCCATAGAGATTATTGGCCCTATCCTGATGAAAATAATAAATCTGTCATTGAGAGATGGAAAATTTCCTGATATTTGGAAAGAATCAATTGTGGTTCCAGCGGAGAAGATTTGTAATACTACGAAATGCGAGGAATTCAGACCAATTAATATGCTTCCGCTAATGGAGAAAATTTTGGAGAAATATGTAGCAGACCAATTGCAGCTTTATCTTGAATCAAATCAATTTCTTACAAAAGAACAATCAGGATTCAGGCAAGGGCACTCGTGTGAGGCAGCACTAAACAAGACTGTGTTTGACTGGAAAAGGGAATTAGATGCTGGTAAGACAGTGATTGCGGTTTTTCTTGACCTTAAACGAGCTTTTGAAACGTTGGACAGAACAATACTGAAGAAAAAATTATGGTTATTTGGAATTCAGGGAGACGTGGTTTGAATCATATCTCGATGGTAGACAGCAAAGAACCAAAGTAAACAATGTCCTATCAAGTGCTGTGGAGGTTGAGTTGGGAGTACCTCAGGGATCCGTTTTGGGTGTTATTCTTTTTGTGATGTATATTAACGACATAGTATCGGTATTGAAGTTTTGCGGAATATCCCTATTTGCTGATGATACTTTGATATATATTAGTGGGCGGAATATTGATGAGATGGTTAGAATGTTAAATGAAGATTTACTAAATTTGAGTAAGTGGTTGATAATGAACAAGCTAAAATTGAATATTTCTAAATCTAAGTTTATGAAGTTTAATATAAGTGATAATATAAGTGATGATATAGTAGTGATGGTTGATGGAACAGAACTGGAATGTGTTAAAAATTTTAAATATCTTGGAGTGTTGTTAGACAATAAGCTAAAATTTAAGGACCATGCAAATAACATATCTAAGAAACTGTCTAAAAAGATAGGTTTTCTGAAAAGGATAAGACAGTACTTAACTCTAAAAACTGCAATATTGCTTTACAATGCATTGATTTTACCACATTATTCATATTGTTCAACACTGCTGTATGCGTGTTCAAGTGAAATTAAGGTAAGGCTACAAATATTTCAAAATAGAGCTATGCGAGTAATTTTGAGGTGCAGTGTATACACACCAGTCTTGAGTATGCTAAACACTCTAAAATGGATGAATGTTCAACAAAGACTTACATACGACGCGATGATTTTCATATTTAAAATGCATCTCGGTATATCACCTGTATACTTAAGAGAAAACTTACGTTATGTTGCTGAGTCACAGCCTTATAACCTTCGTCATGGCAGTAACTTTAGACTGGAGAGGTGGAATCGAACGAGCACGCAAAATTCGATTATGTATAAGGGTTTGCAATTTTTTAATGGTTTACCCAGCGAATTAAGAAATGAAAGAAGAGTTGACATATTTAAGAGAAAATTATGCGAGTATGTAAAAAGTAAAGTTTAATGAATTGTATGAATTGAAATTAGCCAAACTTTTAATATGTAATATTTATTATATATCAAGAATTTATTTGGAGCTGTTATTGTAAGAGTCTTATATTTGACTAATAAAGAAGTAATAATAATAATAATAACATGAATTTGGCCGATTTTCCATGTTTTCCACAGACTTTTCCTATTACTATGAATTTTTTTAAAAATTCACATGAATTTTCCTCGATTTTTCATGCAAGTTTTCATGATTGTTGAAGAGAAAGTATTGATGCCAGTAGGACGAAAAAAAATGATTCCGAATAGCTTATAAAACTTTTTTGTCGGAAAATTTTCCAGAAAAATTGGAAAATTTTGCATTTTTCCTGAAACAGATTTATCACTAATCATATCGATGAAAATTTTTCCGATGATTTTCCCGCTTTTCCATGGAGTTTTCCACAAAAGCAACTTTAAGCAACTCTTTTCGCTGTACAACTTTGTATTAGGTTGCAAAACGCTCCGGGTTTTCCATAGAGTTTTCCACAAAACCAACTTTATGTAACTTATTTCGCTCCACAACTTTGTCTTAGGTTGCAAAACGCTCGAACGCTTCCTTGGTCGGAAAAACTCTGGAAAAGCGTTTTACATGAATTTTCCTCGATTTTTTCTGCAAGTTTTCTCCACTACTAGATCTTCAAAAAGTGAAGAATATTATAAAGTTCTACATGTGGGACCACTTGCAACCAAACAATGAAACACCCGCTCTCAACCACTATATACCTTTATACACAATATTATAACAACTAGATGTGGCAGTTACTTGTCCTTTTGAAATCATTTTCGTTTTATGTTTGCACTTTTTAGAACAATTTAATAACTAAAAATATATATAATAAATAAAATAAAAGTTTTTGAGCAATAAAAATTCTTTAAGTGTACCAAGCATTGAATTCAATTCAACCACCGGCGCTACCTGGTTTTACACCCAACTATTGAAATTTCCCTCAAAATTTTCTGTTCCAAATTTTTATTTATATACATATGTAGCAAACCGCAACGAATGGGAAGCCAAGAGCAAGTTGGTACAATTTTAACAGTAGCTGAATGAAATGGAACAATTACGGAATTTGCTAAAAGAACGAAATAGGATCCGATATAGAGAGCTACTGATGTCGCTATATATCACTCGAAGGAGGAAAGTGACACTAAAACCATTTTGTCATTTTGAAGAAGTACAATAAGTCCTGGAGAGAGGGTCATTTCAGGCATACCTTCCAGGCAGGATAGACAATCAGGAATGAGCATTCTCTTTGACTCCTCATGCCATTTTAGTGAACTCCAAACTATTGAAAAAAAGAAGGTGTAAATTCTTGCTTCTCAGGTAATCTCACCCTACGAAAGCGTAAAGAATACTGATACTATGTAATAACATTTAGTTAAAATTTTCAAGGAAACTATGTCGCCCCTCCACCTATCCTAAATTTTCTTTTACTATGCATTTTCTTTTATTCATCATAAAGCTAGTGTGTAGATAGTCTCATAGCTCTTTCAAGTCAAGCAGTGCTTTTTTCCCACTGTGGCTGTGGTATCCTTATAAAATGTTTTACTTATCTCTGTTCTGCCCATTATCAATGGAAAGTACATCAATATGGATCGCATAAATTAGACATTGAAAATTGTTATTTTTCACACAATAGATTTAATTATTCGGAGTCAAACGATTTTCAACACTAATCTAGAGGAAAGAATCTTCTAATAAATTATTCGTTTATGTTTCTCGCTTGGAAATTTAGAGGACTGCATTAACTTACCAGTTTAGTTACGTTTTCCTGACCTATCTTTTTTAAACCAGATGTAGGGACATCCTTAGTGTGTCCATCCGGAATAGAGAAAAGAATGACAGGAGATGGTACACTTGATTGAACACTTGGAGGAGCATATTCGTTGTCAACTTTAAAGAAACCTCGACGTTGTAGTTGGATTATATCGCCTTTCTTGCACTTCTTTAATTCTGGATCACCAAGCATTTCTACTTCATCCTAATTAAATAAAATTGAACAGAGCGATAAAAATGTTTTTATATTTGTGAAAGACAAAATTGATTGCAAAATGTAATAATTACCCTTGTTTTATGGCCGATATATTGCTTGAAATCTTCATCCTTGCCTAGAACGGGCTTACTTATAATATGATCAAAGTAGACACAGTACGTCAGCGGATATTCGTCCTCATCTAATTCACATAACCAAGTCAATTTAAATGTCTTCTTGAAATCTTTATTTTCCAGATTGAGTGAGGCATCAATTGAAGTAATTTTTCCGTTTGATTTATTAATTTTGTTAATCATTAAATTGCCCCAATTAATAAATGTTGCATTCTCCCCTTCATTTAGAACTTCTGCATCTACATAATCAATTAAAATTCTTGGCCCAACCCACATGATCTTTTTGCCCACAGCATCATTTTTGGGATGTAATGCTACTTCAATTGCCTCCTTTTTAGCCCCAGCAACATTAACAATAATTTGATTATCTTTCTCTAGAGCAGTATAGCGTGGAGCGATAGGATCAATTACTTTTTTGTTAAAGGCCCATATTTTATCCCAGTTCATGAAAACAACAGACTTGCTTGATCCTTGAGCGATAATAAACTCTCTAAGACCTTCAACAGTCATACCACGACGAAGAATACCTCGAACTGTAGGAAAACGTGGATCATCCCTAGAAACAGTTCAATGTTATTTATAGAAAAATTGAATAATATCTATTACCATCCATCAACCAATCCTTGTTCGACAAACCATGTTAGCTTCCGTTTTGATAAAACTGTATTTGTCATATTCAACCGGCTATACTCCCATATAAACGGCTTTCGAAGTTGTAGTGCTTCAATAAACCAATAAAATTGATCATCACGGTCATGATACTCCATAGTACGTAGAGTATGTGTGACATTTTCAATAGCATCAACAATTGGACAAGCAAAATCATAGGTTGGGTAAACTCTAAGAAAATTAAAGGGTTTAATTAATAATATGAAATAAATAATAATTTACAAATCTATCTAGACTTACTTATATTTAGTACCAGTCCGAGGATGGGGCTCATTTTTGCAACGATATATTGTTGGATCTCGCATACATCCATTTGGTGACGCCATATCAATCTTTGCACGTACACAGCATTTTTGACCTTGCTCCGTCCCCTTAAGCATTCCTCTCCACATCTCCATATTTTTATCGGCAGCTTTAAGATAAATTCTCATAAATTATATAGCTGTATAATTTTTATACTATTACTTACAATTGCTGCGATTTGTGGATTCAATCTTTTGTTCTCTTTCCTTTTTCATAGTTTCCGGATCAGTGTCATCTACGTAAGCCTTTCCATCTTTTATTAATTTCTCGCAGTACTCCAACATAAGATCAAAATATTGTGAAGTGTGAGTAAATAAGTCTGCCTTAATTTCTAACATTTCTAAATCTTCTAGAATAACTTTTTCGAATTCAACAGTTTCTTTAGCTGGATTTGTGTCATCAAATCTCATAATAAGTGTTCCTTGAAAAGCTTGTTGATAGTACTGGTTAAGAAGGGCTGCCTTGGCATGACCAATGTGCAGATATCCTGACGCTTCTGGTGGAAAACGGACAACAACCTTACCCATTTCGGCTCCGGGTAGATCTACAAATTTCCCCTCTTGTTTTCTTTCACCTGACCTTGGCTCTCGTTCTTGTTCCTTGGAAGATGGTCTCTTTGAAGACACTAGACTTTCTTCTGGCAAGTTGTTAAGCACTTGCTTAATTAAATGTTGTGACTTTATAAAATCATACCACCGCTGCACATGTTGAGGAATTCCCTTTTTAGATAATACGTCATACCGCGAATACATTTCATTGAATAAGGCAAGATCGGCAATAGTCAACTTATTCGCCACCAAGTATGTTACAGGAGCAATTGATTTTTCTAAATAGGACATAGCCGACGAAATATCATCTTTACATGTTAAACTAAATGTAAGCCAGTGATCAATTTGTGTCTTCTCAATTGCTGTTTCGCCGTATAGTTTGTACTGAGGAGCAACTCTTGCCAAAGCCCGTAGAACATCATTATTTGAATGGCAGACGAGTTTTGTATTATCAGCAAATACTACGGACGTTTCATTTCCCCAAATGATTTCCGTGGCATGTGTATCTTTTATTAATAAAGCTGTTGCTAGTCCGCCTATAAATATTACAAGAATTAGCAATGAGATTACAACATATAACCTCAAAATAACAGAGATTTTAATATAATACATACCTATCGGAGGATTTCTTATATTGGCTGTTAGTTTTATTGCCATCTTGTATAGATCTTTTTAGAAGTACAGATATGTAAATAACTTATACAGAAATACGAATTTAAAGGATACTGAACTCCAGTAGCACCGTGGACCGTGGCAAACCACACAGCAAACGAACACAAATCTACTTCCCTTTCATTCACTATTTCAGGTTCTATCATTTTAGGCCAGGATTCTTCTAACCTGACTTTGTGAGGATTTGACTTTATTTATGACTGTACTTTGCGAAATATTTTCCATTGTCTTTGCCATAGCCCACACGCGGAAGTTTTTAAGCAGTTTTAAGCCGAAACATAATAAATAAATAAATAATAAATAAATTTTATTTGCTCATATAAAAGCATATAAAAGCTTGTACATTTACAATGATTTGCTTCATTAAATCGATAATAAATCGCTACTAAATAAAATATAAAAAAAAAAAAAAAACGATTACACGATTACAGCTCGGCAACGCGGCTTCCATATTGTGCATCACGCGGGCCATTCCGGACGAGTATTCTTGATGTAGTATGGTGAAAAGACGCAGAGAGATATCTCTTTGTGTCTCTTCCCAAAAAAGAGGTTTGTATACTGCATCAAGAATACTCGTCTGGGATGGCCCTGAACACAGTGCGGCGAAATTTTTTTGCCGCGTAGTCATTTCTAATCCTAAATTTGCTGCTCACTTTCAGTGGTACCAACAAAAAAATTATATTTGTAGACAACTTCTCATGAAAATATGTAGTGCCAATATAAGAGCGCTGTATCTTCCCTGCTGCGACTTTGTTCATGGCTTGTATATTCCGGGGGCTACGTCTACCACCAAATACTTCTCACTCGTAAAAAGTACCAATATCTTCCTCTGTGTGGGCTATGGCAAAGATGTGTTCCTTTGTGTACTAGAGAGAGCAAACTGTTCTGTCGATTGCCTTGTCTTACTGCAGGAGTTTTTCATATAAAACTTGCTTGTGTTTTGTTCAAACGCTATAATTTCCATAAATTTGTTCTAAATGCTATTTTTCTTTTTTAACTATTAGAAAGAAAACATATTTGGCTGCAATTTGTTTTAAATTCATTTTGCTGTGGGAGCTACAGTTTTAGGCTTTAGGACCTGTTTAAGAAGAAATTTTAATTTTTCCTCCATGACGAATATACAAAAAGCAGTGAGAGTGAGCTCTTACTGCAGGCTGTACCCGGCACGTTAAGGCCTTTTAATGTGTAGGTGCCTTCGGCGACTTCATGGTTTGTATTGTATTCCAGGGGCTACGACTGTTCGCTTCATTTATAAATCTTCTATGAAAATGTATAAGGGTTCTTTTGTGTATCTTTTGTTCTGCTCTGTTCTACGGGAACAAAAGAATACAGCTCAAGTTTCGAGCGGGAGTATAGGCAGCATAACAATCCTACTGCACTGCAAGCAAATTATTAGCTCAGGAAATTTTGAAATTGCGAAATTTGTGAAATTTCTCATCGGACGACTGTAAAGATGTTTATCTGCGATTTGAGGTGATAATATAATAATTTAAAAATCATTACGTGTTGTGAATGAATGTGTGATAGTTTTATTTATATAAAAAACTGTGACTTAATTTAACATGCACACAATTAATTTCGGTAATCATATAAGGAACTACGCGGAGCAACATTATTGTGCTAGCACGTCTCAGCACAAGTGGAAAAAATCCTTTCTTCCTTAAAAACTTCTCGTGGAGGAAGGCCTGTTGTGGTTTTTGCTAGGGCACACACTCTTCAGAATTCTACACTTTTCTTGTTGAGAAACATTCGCGGGGAGGAAAAATCCATGTACACTTTGCTGGGTCTTACACGGGGCAGTATACTTTGATTTTCGCTGATGAGTGTTTTTTGTTAGACATATGTACCTTGTTCACATGAAGAGGACTGGAGGAATTAGATAGGAAAGCTAGCCCGTTCTTGTTATAAGTAAGGTTATTCTAAATCATTTTATTACAAAATAAGTAAACCAACTCCTATGATCAGAACATTCGCATGGAGAATCCCCTGAGCACAATTTTATGTTATCTTTCTTCTCGTGGCTGAGAATTAGTTTACTCGGCCTTGCAATCGGTGTGTTCCATGTTGTGTTTACGATTGTATTGCACGTTATTATACCTGTTGATAACCCAAAGTAGTTCAGAATATTATTTTTGTTAGAGGGCCACGATATCCTAAAGTGCCCTGGGCCCCAACATGACTAAAGACTGCAATGTCTAAGGGTATGTAACTATCCCCCTGCACATGCGATTTAAGAATTAACGTATTTGATTTCTATAATGAAAAAGTCGAACTACGATGTCATCACCAATAACTTAGAGCGGCTTCGGTAATTGAGGTTGCGTCATTAGGATTTTTTTAGGCTGATCTAATAATTAATGGAGATTAATATGATATCAAACACAATGTTGCAGAGAAAAATAAAGCGTTTTTTTTTATTAAATGAATTAATATTGTTTATTTTGCTATTGATTGATTGTTTCAATCATTTATTTATGTAAACTGATTACCAGACTATGTATCCTCGTTAAGCCCAGCGTTATACGTTATACGTTGCTTTAAGCAGGGGCTTTGAAATAAATATACTTTGATTTGATTTGATAAAGATCAAGAAGAGAGTTCCACGTATTTCCGGAAGATGTATTTACATAGTACATATATCCCCAACTGCAGTAACATATTATTTTGCTATTGTATGTCCTTTGAAAATAGTCATTTCTAACTGAAATGCTTAGTCCTTAGTCCAGCTACTCATACTCGTCTCATCTAAAGTAGGTGGGAGATATTAATTTCATTAATTAAATTATTTTGATTTTTTTTTATCTATTTATTAATACTAACTATCGAAATCACTTGTACCTGTTAAAACTTTGAATCTTTTTCGAATATAATTTAAAATCAGTAAGCTTTGCAAAAAACTAGTAGTCACAGAAAATATAAAACAAATTCATGCTTGAGAAATTTGTTTCATCCACCTCCATTCGAAAACGCACGTGCTGTAAATTCAAATAGGGATCGGAAGTTTAATAGGTATTGGCGCATCGAGAACGATCTATTCTGTTATTTAAAAAGTTAACAAAAAGTTTTTAAAAGACTAAAAATGCGTGAAATCGTACACATTCAGGCAGGGCAATGCGGAAACCAAATTGGAGCAAAATTTTGGGAAGTTATATCTGATGAACATTGCATAGATGCATCTGGAACATATTACGGAGACAGTGACCTGCAGCTCGAGCGTATAAATGTGTATTACAATGAGGCTACTGGAGGTAAATATGTGCCCAGAGCTATTTTGGTTGATCTAGAGCCGGGCACAATGGACTCTGTACGATCTGGATCATTTGGTCAAATATTCCGCCCTGATAATTTCGTTTTTGGTCAATCTGGAGCTGGAAACAATTGGGCAAAGGGTCACTATACAGAAGGTGCCGAATTGGTTGACTCAGTTTTAGATGTTGTACGAAAAGAGGCAGAAGGATGCGATTGCCTACAGGGATTTCAATTAACACACTCGTTAGGTGGTGGCACAGGATCAGGAATGGGAACGTTGTTGATTTCAAAAATTCGTGAAGAGTATCCCGACAGGATTATGAACACATTTTCAGTTGTTCCATCACCAAAGGTGTCTGATACAGTTGTAGAGCCATACAATGCTACATTAAGTGTACATCAGCTAGTAGAGAATACAGATGAAACTTATTGTATCGACAATGAGGCATTGTATGACATTTGCTTTAGAACATTAAAGTTGACTACACCCACGTACGGTGATCTGAATCATTTAGTCTCAGCCACAATGTCTGGAGTGACGACTTGCCTAAGATTTCCAGGACAGTTGAATGCAGATCTTAGAAAATTGGCTGTAAATATGGTGCCATTTCCACGTTTACATTTCTTTATGCCAGGTTTTGCGCCCTTAACTTCCAGAGGATCTCAACAATATAGAGCACTCACAGTTCCTGAACTAACACAACAAATGTTTGATGCCAAAAACATGATGGCGGCATGTGATCCCCGACACGGAAGGTATCTTACTGTAGCAGCAATATTTCGTGGACGAATGTCTATGAAAGAAGTAGATGAACAAATGTTGAATATTCAAAACAAGAATAGCAGTTATTTCGTTGAGTGGATCCCCAATAATTGTAAAACTGCAGTTTGTGATATTCCGCCCAGAGGACTAAAAATGTCTGCAACATTTATTGGCAATTCAACCGCTATTCAAGAGCTATTCAAACGGATTTCGGAACAATTCACCGCGATGTTCAGACGAAAGGCTTTCCTTCACTGGTATACTGGAGAAGGTATGGACGAAATGGAGTTCACAGAAGCTGAGAGTAATATGAATGACTTGGTGTCGGAATACCAACAATATCAAGAAGCTACCGCTGACGAGGAAGGAGAATTCGATGAAGAAGAGGAGGGAGGTGGTGAAGAGTAATTAGGTTAAGTGCATGCTAAATGTAGCATCGTACATGTAAATTATTAGTAAAATTTTTCGTATTTATTTGTCATAATTGGTTTTTAAATAGATTTTTGCCCTTTTGTAGCAGTCTTATTTTTTATTATATTATTCGCAACGCCTTGCCAAATGATTACCTTCTAGTTATTTAGAATGCTTTAGGTTCATCACCTTTGCTGGAATCTGGTACATTTGTGATTAAATACAACCATAGGTAATGAAATATATTGTAAACCACTGACATATCTAAAATGGACTGCTGATACTACTGAAATTGCTGACATTATGGGATCACTTTTCTATAGTTGTCTCTTTTTGGTTTAAAGACTGGATTCCACCATAGTTCTTTCAGTTCAGTGGTTTTCCAAACTAATATCTAGAATAGAAATGGATGGGAATACAATATTTGTAATCCTTTCTGTCCCCCATAGCTACTTTTAGGGGCAGGTAGACAAAAATTAATTTTATTTCTTTAAAAATCAAGTTTAAAAAATATTTGATGTTGTAGGTGATAAGCTTCCAAGAATAGAAATAATTTCGAATGCTTCTGTTGAACTTTTAATGTGAATATTAAAGCGAAAGTAAAACTTGAAATTAAGATAATTGTCACATCCTGCCAAAAAAAGTTACCCATATGACATAGAAATTCAGACAGTTCATGTTATTTATGTCAGTGTTGTAAACTTCTCTGCTAATTTTACCGTTAAAAAATCGGGCCTATTGACGTTTTATCGATCTGCTGACTGATTCAAAAGTTCAAATCAATGATTTATGATATATACTGTGGCCCATATTGCTCAATTCGTCGCATTAATGATTCCCGCCGGATTCACTTCCCCTTCACGATGCGATTTTTCAATCAGCCGGCGAAACTGCCACATTCCAGTATTAGGATTCGATTCACTTGCTTTCAATAATCAAGGGGAACTTGATTTTTTGACTCCGAACGTTTTCGACAATCACAACCTGGCAAATTGGCAAACGCAGTTCTCCCGGCGGTTTCAGCAATAGGGGCCATTATTAGGATCTTGCCGTCTCTTCAACTGAACTCTCCATACGAGCTCCAATGGGGCCCTTTACTGCCCGGCTAGTAGAAGCCATCGCAGGTTTCCTAGCAAATGGTACAGTAGAAGGAACGTCTGCAGGCCTAGCCTTTGCCTCCATTTCTAAGATTGTCCTAGCATTCCTGGTTGGTCGGAAGCCAGTGTCTGAACAAAAGAAATATTGGTCTTGAGTCAAGGTGTTCCTTGCCCATATCTGTCCCTCTTCGTTCAAGAGCCTTCGTTCCGACTTTCCAGCTTCTCGCTTTCTCGCCCCGTTTCTTTCTAAGTCCAGAGGAGCTCTTATCTTGAACGCTACCCTCCTTATTTTCCCCCTTTTTTGGCTGGAGAACGAAGGAACTTCGCTCTTTCCCCTTCCCTCAAGCTATCTATTTTCATCACTGGTTAAGTAATCAGTTCGCAGTGTTTAACGGCTGCTGGTGTTGATATACAGCAGATTACTGTTGGTCAACGGATGGAGGCTTGCCTTCCTTGGCAACACCTCCAGCTTTCTCCTCCTTGACATCCTTTGTACACCTAACTTCACGACAAATGCACTGAAATGAATTAATATTTTTTATTGAAAATTGGGGACATAATTATAGCATTATGTTCTTCATAATGTATATTTGACAGAAAATCTGGCTAGTGTTGTGCGGCACATTTAGATTTTTGATCAAAAGGTAATAACCATCGACTTAGGTAGATATCTCTAGAATTAAAGAGGTCTTCCGGTATTTGTTTGGCAGTTTTATATCTAGCAAATGGGCTTCGTACGAAAATGGTTTGGAAAGGAAGGTGCGCGGGGCAACACAGCCAATTCAATTTTGTGCGAGGCGCGCAAAAGCGATATCGTCTAAATCAACTCAATACAACCGAAAAAGATCAATACCGTTAATTTTAAAACTGGCAGCGAGTTTGGTTTTTTTCACAACGGAATCGTGTAGAACGTCGCAATCAGTGTTTTCAAACGGTACTTAAAACAGTCTTGGACTTTTTAAAAAGTATACAATCTCCCAGGTGTTGCCAATCCATTCCACATGCTTGTTTTCTCAACGTGTAAATATGACACAAAAAAAGGCATTTGGATTCAGATTCATATCTATGTATATTTAACTATAAACTGCACATTACAAACTACATTAATCAGGAATTAAAATTAGAACAGAATAGGAACGGTTAACAAAAATAAAAAATAAAAAAATAAATTGTATTTTTTGTATTAAAACTTTTGACAAATAATAAATATACAAAGCGGAAATTGTCTTTTGCGCTAAGAATGCATTCCTTAAAGTAATCTACTGAATAAGTTACAAGTTATTGAGTAATTTCCTATACATACATTTACTACACATCATCAAAGATCCCTCTTGGCGGTGGCCCCAATCTTCTCTCACTGCTATTGTCTTCATTGTCTGATTCATTAATGTAATCAAAACCTTTGAAACCTATCTGTACTTGTGTGCTAACTCCAAATCTATCATTGATTTCTTGTGACAAACTGCGTGTTATATCTGAGGTATCACGACTAGAATAATCAAATGGCTCAGCATCCCTAAGAAGACCATCAGCTGGTGTTAATGTTGCATCTCCACGGAAAGGTCGATACTTTGAGGTACTGGAATCTTTTGTAAAGTCACGCTTCCTTGCTAATGCTTCTTCTGCTCTTTGTCGTCTTCGTTTTTCTCGTGCTATTAAATCCTTACCCTCTTGTATTAATTCTGTAGAAATCGTTTCGTTCAACATAAATTGCTGGAAACCGAGGGCATTAAGTGCTCTACTACCAAGACTAAACCACGTTGCTAGACAAAACGCAAGCATACACATAGGAAAATATATATTAAAACCATCCGAAATAATACCGATGACATCCATATGACCCATGATTTGAGTGTAAAACGTTTCTAGAACTCGTTTTTTTATTATATGAGAATCCATGTGAATTAAACCTAAAAAGTTTAAACACATTGGCGGTGTTAATCGACAAAGTAGCATTCCGCTAAATATTAAGCTGTGCTCATTAGTTTGATGGTGAGGTGCTAGGTAATATAAATTCATAAATTTTATACGGAAAACTGTCGAGTAAGCACAGTAGCAAAGATAACATAGAGTGGCCATTGAAAATAGTTCAATAGTAAGAAAATCGTAGTGATGCTTTGCAACGTTTAGAACATTTGCAAAAATTGACAAAACTGGCCTACGATTGAAAAACGTTAACTCACTCCACACAACCAATAAGGATAGCGTCCCAGTCACGACGGAAAGTCCTTTAAGAAAAGTAGATTTACACATGCACTCCCAATACCAGTCAATTACAGGACTGTAGCATACTCGCGAAATTCGCGAACGATTTTTAGGAAATTCTGATTTGAATCGTCGATCTATGGAATTTATATTTCTTGCAATATCTTCAAGGTGAAAAACTTTCTCTACTTGAACACTCCAAAGTGCTTCTGTTCTTTGAAGTGTTTGAAGAGATTTAATAACTTGTTTATGTATTCTGACGAGAGCTTTTTCTGATGGTATAATTGTTGACACCGTTCCGCCACCAGATCTATTATAATTCCTACTTGCCTTCTCCATTAGTTCTGTGGGAACTTTACGTAATATAGTTTCTACGCATGGACGCAATTCGTGGCTATTTGGGACAGCTCTACTAGCTGCCTGAAGAGATTCTAAAATATCGTCGACATTTTCTTCAGCTTCAGCTTTATCCGAACTTAGTTTTGCGATCTTGAAATAAGCGTATTTTAGAGTAAACCCAGGCTTTGAATGATTCCATAGGCTTCTGGGGACTTCTACCAGGGCATAACCTGCAAAAAATATGTGAACGTTATTTTTTTAATTAATTTTTAAGCATTTTAATAATAATAATATTAGACCAATACAAAAACTGCCTAGAAGATATTTGCAAATTCGTATTTTTAACTACAAAAATTAATTAAATTTTTAAGTTTGTCGATAAAAATAATAATTTTTCGGCTGCAGTGATTTGTGCAGAATTTTGTTTGAATACTGAAAACATTGGTGGGATAATTTCTTACCATTTCCGTATCTGACATATACAGGCTGTATCGGTAAATTTTTACATGTCGGGTCTAAGCCTCAAAAGTGAAAAAGAAAGTGTAACATAACGAGTTAATAGAAATCTATTTTTCTATATGCCTTCTTTACAAAAAGTTGGCAATTTTCACACTAAAGCAAATTGCTGATTATTGTCAAGAGGAAGAATGTGTCGTTTTCCAACCTTAATAACTTGGCTTCCTTTAAACTTGAACTTTTTTTATCTATATTAAATTCAAGCTGTACCCACACTTCTCTTTTTTGCACCGTGTCACATGCCTCGGTAATTATATAGATCGAAAAAATGTACACGCAGATATGTATATTTATTTATTTATCATAACCAACTTAGGCTGTTAGGCCCATAGTACAAAAACATTGTTACTTAAGGAAAATAATAAGAATGGCAAAGTAATCCAAGAATAAAGAAAAAGAAAATACTAAGATTAACTTAACTCTAATTATGCTGACAAAACGCATTCGATCGATATCCATCCCCTGCTGTCCAAAAAGATAATTCGTGTAAAAGAACTTATATAGAAATGAGAACTGAGGGTGCAGGTGCCCTACCTATTGTCACGGGTGTATCAATGCACGAAATAGAGACATAATACGAAGAGCATAAAAAAAATTAGATTAGATGACCATTAGGTTACCGAAGAGCAAGACCAGCACGACCTGTGAAGACTTCCATTTGCGGAACATTCAGAAAGTTAAGAAGGCGCCATGTAAATGTCATCAGTGACCAAAATCGGTTCCAGATAGGAATAACATGAACAAAGAAAGAGTTTTTCAGTACATTGAATGAGTGACGAGGAATAACTAGATTAAGTGGGAAACGTGACGACTTAACAAACTCTAATCTGGAAAATAGATGTTGCGGCGTATAGGATTGAATTAATTTAAACAAAAAGATGAGTATAAGTTACCTGTCAAAGGTAGTATGAAGAAAATCATCACACAAACCAAGGCTGGACACTCTGCCACAGAAGGGTATAGTAACCCCATTAAGGAAAATAGGATCAAGGAGGTGCTTGATTGGATAACCAAAAACAGCAATCGATTGAGACTTGTCTGGATTTAGAGTTAATTTGTTGCTCAAAGCCCAGGAAAAAACAGAGGAAAGGTCGGCATTAATATCTGCGACACATTGACCCATAGACGCCAGTGGCGCGGAAAAAAGTAATGGCACGTCATCTGCGAAGATATGAATCACAAGGAACCTAACTGCAGTTGGGAGATCATTAATGAACAGGGTAAATAAGAGTGGGCCCAAAATAGACCCCTAAGGAACACCCTTGTGGAGACCCACAGAAACACGGTTCCCTTAAATAACACACTGGCGTCGCAAGCTCAAATATGAGGAAATTAGATTACTAGCTGACCGGGAAAAGCGGAAGAGGCTCTGAAGTTTATGGCAAAGGATAGTATGATCAAAACTATCGAAGGGTTTGCTAAAGGCGAGTAAAAAGAGTACGCTAGTCAGCTTGCACTCCATGTTGAGTCTTACCGTCGCAGTAATGTCCAAGATAGCACTCGAGGTATTGTAACCTTTGCGGAAGCCAGATTGCTTGGAGTATATAAGATTGGGAACTGCAGATGCCGAAGTTATTTGATTCTTGATTAAAATTTCCTAAACCTTAGAGTGCGGGTAAAATAGTTATAGGCCTAAAATCCGAGGGCTGTGATGGATTGGAGCACTTGCGAATTGGAATTACCTTGCCTGACTTCCAAGTAGTAGGGAAAGTTGAAGTGGTAATGATGGTGTTAAAGAGATGTAGAATATGGCAAGACAAGGAAGGGAAGACTAGCTTCAGAAATTTTAAAGGGATGCCATCCAGACCAACGGTATTCGATTTAACACATGAAAAGGCGAAAGAAACATCAAAAATGTCAACGTTGGAAAAACAGTCCTCAGGTTCAGCAATTTTACTACCTAGCGCGGAGATGGATGAGTCTGTTTGCACAGAGGTAAAGAAGCTGTTCATTCCATCAGGGTCCATATAATACAGTCCGGAGCTGGAATCAGAAAGCACTCCAAGGCTATGAACTTTCTCCCAGAGAGCTTTGGTAGATAGCGAGGCGCCAAATATTGCTGTTCCTTGGGCCAGCTTGGCTTTACGCACATCCTTGCGATACCTATTCCAATACTTCGTAAATAGTCGCCATCTCTCAGGCGTACATTGCTCTGAGTGGGCCCTAAATGCAAGGTCACGCAGGGCCTTCGCTCTCTTGATGGGTGGAGCATGATACCAGTTGGACACAATCGGCCTTTTTGAAAATATTTTAAGGGGAACGTTCTGATTAAAAAGTTGAAGAACTCGATTGTTAAAAGCTGATAGCTGTATGTCTACATTATTAGTTTGATACATATCGGAGAAGTCCGCAGTTTAAGAGGGCCTCTACATTAACGCCTTTGTAATCACGATAAGAGAATTTTTCAGTGACATAGGAAAGGGAAATGTCATAAGTCATTCAAAGTCGCAGTGGGGTAAATTCACTATTTTGCATAGCAGGATAGCACTTGCTGCGAAAGGATTGGAAAATAGATTTTATATGATAAGGGAATTCAATAAACTTTTATGAATTTAAATCCGAAAGTTTTACCAAAAGCCTTACTCCAGTCGCAAGACAATAACCAAAAAGAATTTGGGTAATTGAGAAAAAATACATTCATGGTTTGGGTAGCTCGCACAAGCATGCATTAGATTAATAAATATGAGCATTAAAATTTACATTCGTGAGATCGCACCGTGCAAAGCATAGTTGTATGACGTCTCTTTTGAGGATTACCGATGACATAAGAGAGAATATCGACTCTGATATGCTCACTGTTCTCACATTATTAGACTTTTCAAAGGCCTTCGATACGGTAAACCACATCTTACTCTGTGGAAGGCTCCGAACTGAGTATAATTTTAGCTATAGAGCAGCGAAACTCATCTTTAATTTTCTCTCCGACCGCAAGCAACGTGTCTCAATTAACAATCACGAGTCGGACTTGTTACTTTTGCGCTCTGGCGTCCCCCAAGGTTCTGTGCTTGCACCTCTCCTCTTCAGTCTATTGATTAATGACATTGCTCAAGTGGTGTTTTTCGTCAAGATCCACCTCTATGCTGACGATGTGCAGGTTTACGCTGCTGTTGATCCCAACAGGTTGAACGAGCATATTGCTTCGATTGCATGGTCGGTTGCAAATGATTTGAAAATTAATCCGCCTAAGTCCAAAGCTATTCCTATTTATAAATCCACTGTTGATGTTAGTCGTTTACCTCAAATCTCTCTAAATTCCACTTCTATTCCATTTGTAACTACGACTACAAATCTCGGTATCATCTTTAATAGGACCCTAACCTGAAATGATTACATAAATTATGTGGTTGGACGTATTTACGGATGCCTGAGACGCTTGAGGCAGTCCGCCAATTTTACACCACAGACTACTTTTTTGCGACTGGTAAAATGCTTAATTATTCCCATCATAACGTATGCAAACGTTCTTCACTGCAAGCTTGATTCTGTCTCTGATAGAAGATTAACAGTGGCATTTAATTCTGCTGTTAGGTATGTATTTAATCTGCGTAGATATGATAATGTCTCTGAGCATTCTAGACAGGTTTTGGGTTGTTCTTTGCCGGTTTTTCTTAAAATTATTTTGATGACCTATCTATTCAAACTAATTTATTCCAGGACTCATGTATCTTTACTCAAAAATTTTTTTCCTTCAGTCATCTCATAATAGACAGCATAATATTTGCAGAGCGGCGCTATGTTCTTCGTCTATGCAATTAAGATCTGGAATTCACTGCCTATCAGTATTCGCAGTTCCGGAACTGTGGGCGGTTTCCGTGGTTTGTGTACGCAATGTTTTTATGTTACTTTCTTTATAATTGTTATTTCTGTATTTCTTTCTTTTTGTATTTATGACTTAGCAATTTAATCTTTTTTTTCTTCTTTTTTTACATAAGTTTATTTTAGTCTTTATATATATATTCCTTTTATTCATATTTTTCTTGCGGTTATTTTTATATTTTCTAAATTTTCATGCTTTCATGCTAAGTACTTTTTAAAAGGCTATGCCTTATTTTGTACAAAATTTCTTTTGAATAAATTTAACTTGATTTGATTTGAAAATACTGTGGCACAATATATACAATGCTGGATTTTGTGGAAATAAATGATCTAAAAGCTTTACTATATTCAGTTGTAAGCTAAAAGGCCTAGTTAGGGATTTGCCCATTGACTGCGAGGTTGATTGAATGAACTTAACATACATCTGAAATCTGCTTTTGAATAATGAATGATATGAATAATCGGAAATTGAAAAACGCACAAAAACAGGAACAAAAGACTTCTATAAAATAAAATAATAGAGCTCTAAAATAAAGTCATTATAACAATAATAAGTACCCTTCTCTAATACTAGCTAGATGCTGTCTGAGAAGAGGTTCAAACATAATAATAAGTATATTTGATGAGTCATGCTAGAATTAGAGTGGTGGTTGGAGGAAAAAAAAAATAGTCCATCGCAATTAAAAATTATTGCTACATTGAATATGTGAAGACTCAGACGGCTTTAATTTTTGAGTTGGTGACGATAAGGTGATTAAAACAATTGTCACTATCAAATCGAATGCCACGACGTCCGGCGGCATGTCGCCAAAGTTTCTCCGTTGTCCAGCTCCCTAATTCCACTTCCCATTGGTCTTATTTTCCATATTTTTAACTCATATCACTAAATGCCAATCTCCCAAGTGTTGGAAATTGTACAAATATCACTCCAATTCTTTAAAAAACCACAACTATATCACCTGAGCAATTCAGGCGCATTAGTTTGCTCTGTTTTCTTTCTAAGGTTATCAAAAAATTATTATATGGGTAGACTCAGCATTAATATTAGTGGAAAAAAGTTGGTTGAGTTGATGGCAAAAGATATTCGCGCTGAATTAGATGAGAGACAAATCCCCATTCCGCCCCTAGATTTTTCTAAAAAATTTTATAGTGTACGTCATAAGAGCCTTCTGGATAAACTATCTTACTGCTTTAATTTTTCTAGAGATGCAACCCGCCTGTTAGGAGACCTACTGAGCCAACGTTTCTAGAGTACAATAATAAACATTCCTATTTTCTCCCTCTCGGCAATAGTGTCCCACAAAAGTCTATCCTAACACCTTTGTTTTGCAGTCTAGACATCAATGATTTGCATTCGATGGAATGCGATATAGTTGTTCGAAGTAATGCTGACAAAAAAAATGTGCTGTACATAGCGCATCCATACCATATGCAAGCACTTTTACCGCTGACTACGACAAGAGTGCAATTTTGTCAGGAAATGCTATATCGCAATAGGGCAGACCCCCAATTGCTAATACTTTTGAACCATCTAACAATATAACTACTATTTTGAGACAACTTTAACTGAAATTTAAGTGAATTCTACATAAAGGTACTTAGATCAGACAGAAAATAATTATTATTATATTAATTATATATACCAAATGGATGCTTTATGTTGGATTTGGTATACGCAACAACAAATTCAATCTCCACAAATTATGAATACATAGTGCAGACACGCAATTAGCGTGTGTGCCATTATAATTTAGCTCATCGTCGTTGTTTTTATGAAACCTCCTGTCACATCAACCTATTTTGAGGTTTTGGTATCAACTCAACCGCCGTTTTAATCTTTACCCATGGAAAAAACTTGTGGAAAAATATTTTTGTCGATACTTATAAAGCAGAAAACGAAAGTTCCAATGTGTTATTTCAATACTTTCGTCAGCTGCATCGCTGCATCAAGAAGGGGTAGCCCGATTTAGCCCATTTTCGAAATTTCATTTACAATTGCTATGAAAACACCATGTACAAATTTCAGCTCTCTACGGCGACCCGTTCTCAGGCTATTACTATTACTTTATTTTAAGTGTTTTTTTTTACAAGTTCATGCTAGCAGCTGACGCATAATCCACCCTCCGCGATGCAGCTGACGATTTGTTTTTAACTCACTGTGGAACGAAAATCTTATAACATACCGCCAGAGCGAAATCTTCGCTTCGATGCGAAGTTATACCATGTCGCCAGAGATCTATAAAAAAAGATAACAATCGATCGGCATAAAAACCCTACCTAAAATGCAACGCTACCTCCCGGACTATTATGTCTCTCCTATAAAATTACACTTTAGTCACATAGGAGAATTCATAAAAACAGCGACGTCATGTTCAACGAATATGAAATTTCTTTTTAATAAAATCTATCATCAGCTATTTTATTGAAGGCAGCCTTCATCCATAAAACTTACCTAAAAGCAGAACTAATAAAAATAGTCCCCAAGTATTGGAAGCAGAAGACGCTATTGCTTTTAATTTCTGCCAATCCAGAGACACCCCCTCGAAGGCGATGTATATCAACAGTATTCCGCAAATAAAAAGATAAGATCCATAATAAATTGCATTATCAATTACTGCAGATTTCAATTTGCCCTTGATAGTAAAGTCTCCTGCTTTCAAATAGGATTGCATCAAGGGCATTATTAACCATGTAAGGAACTGTGAGCTCCAGTAGATTATTCTCCATAAATTGGGAAAAATATATTCTGGTACCATTCCCCATGGTTTTTGGCAATGTAGATCTGGACTATGCGTAGTATTCTCAATTTCGGGAATCGGAGTAGAATGATGCGGATGATGTTCTTGCAAACATTGCCTATAGACAGTCTAAAACAAATACAAATTGTTATCGCATTTAATAGATGCAGCGTAATATCATTACCGATGTAACGTCCAGTGGAATTGTGAATACAATCAAAAAAGAGAAACTCCAAGCGGTCAAAACTGATAAGGTAACTAATGGGTGTTGCCTTTGGACATTTCCATACCGATAAAGTGATAACGAAGCAATAAATAGAGCCACGCATATAGCAACAGCCAAAAGATATGCCATCCTTTTTTAGTTCGTTCTGCTAGCGGCAGTCTTTAATCTGTTCTCATTTAATTGTTGCTGAGCTTCTTTTTGCATTTTCTCAAGTTTTTCAAGTGTTACAGATTTGAGCGGCATTAAATGCGGCTTACAAAGCTGAAACTCGGGTTTAGCTTCATAGAATAGTTTTCCTGTAGTTGGAATAATTAAATCGATTTTTTCTATAGGTGGTTGCCCTTCCTCCGTCATTACTTCCATATATTCTGGCTACTTTTACTGAGCCAATTTCATACCAAATAGTATACGATATTAAGACATTTGATGAAACATTTTTACCCTTTGTTCAAAGTTCTGGCAGGTCAATAAGGTTATTATTCAAGACGTTTGTAAATAAGAAAACTACTGGCTCATTTTTACAGCATACAACCATACGAAAGTTTACTACGGCCACGCTTAACTTAAATTTTAACTGATAATATTATGCTCATTTGCATATAAATGAAAGAACTCCGTTTAATGTTTCACAATGAATGAGTTGGCCCAAAGGTCTTCCGACGTAAAATTTCACAAATCAGCTTTTTTGAAGGTTTTTTTGCAATATATCGACAGTTGTCAAATTGAAACTTTTGAGATTGTTCACAAACTTTAACTGTGGCGCTAAGATCGTTAAAATGAGAAGCTTGCAATTAAGCGCTCAGTCGATTCACACCACAGACTTCAATAAATATTATATATTATTATATAATATTTATTGAAGTCTGTGATTCACATAGGCTAGCCATGAACAAAGTCTGAAAAAGAGAGTAATGGAACGGTTAGCAAGCGAACATCAAAGTCTTCGTGCCTTGTCTTACTGCAGGAGATTTCATATAAAAGTAGCTTGTATTTTGTTCAAACGCTATAATTTCTATAAATTTGTTCTAGAGGGTATTTTTTTACAACCATTAGAAAGAAAACACATTTGGAAGCAATTTGTTTTAACTTCAGTTTTCTGTGGAAGCGATAGTTTTAGGCATTAGAACCTGTTTACGATGAAATCTTAATGCTTCCTTTATGATGAGTGTACAAAACAAGTGAGAGTGAGCTCTTACTGCATGGTTGTAGCACCCGTTAGGGCCCCTTAATGTGTCGGTGCCATCACAGGATATGTTGATACTGTTGGCAGCGTGGCCTATGGTTCGTTATTTAAAACACAAATATTAAATATTTGAGTATACCAGCTCTTTATTTCACTGCTAATCTTATACAATTCATTAACCTTCAATTAATCACTCAACTTTAATTATCCCTAATACTGTACTTTCAATTATCGCAATCTAATTACAACACCTTCGCACGTTTATTACTTTCACTTGTTAACACTGCAACGTCTAAGACAAGACTCTTGCTCTGAAGGTGACATCTGTTATATTTATACCCTAGAAACTCTCCAGATTATTCTGGAATGTTCTATTCCAGAATCTTCTTAACTATTCTATTCATTCTATTCCTGAACCTTCCTGAAGATTCCTTCACCGATTCTCCAAACCTGAAGTTGTTTACTCTCCTTCGCCAGTAGATGTCACCAGTTGTCTCTTTCTATTGCACGTAACAATATCTTCCGCCCATTATTTATTCAATGCTTCCGTCACGCCATATGGCCGTTTGTAACAGCCACTTTCTTCTGTATACCAAAAATGTCAGTAACTTCGTTTCTATTTATTTTCAGAAGTAGGTATATACATACGTAGCTTGTATTTTACTATGTGCTTCTTCTAAAAGTCTTGCACAAGAGTGTGACGTATAATAGAAATAAAGTATAATTTTTAAGCCGAGAATCTACCCAGATATAAAAAACTTTATTTCAAGTAAATTTGTAGCAAAGCCTACTAATAAAGTCCGCCCTAAACGAAATTTTAGCAAGTCTCCATTTTCTGGCCGTTCTTTAGCAGCTAAAATATGACAGTGGAGACTTGAAGAAATATAATAATAAAAAGAAAAAGAAGAAGCATTTTTACTATTTTACTCACTCCTTTCCAATATCGTCGTTGGATCTGCAAGAGCTCCTATATGTAGAAATACTAATTTTAGAGGCGAAGTAAAAAACTGTCTGCTCAATTTCATAGGCATATATCAATAGGTCCATTTTTGATTTTATAATAGCACTAATAGAATGAAATTGCAATAAAATAGAGCACTAAAAAACGGCCCGGGCCGATAAATTCAAGCTAAATTTTTTGGAGACTTACTAGTAGTGCCATCTCTAATCAAGAAAAACAAGCCAAATTTAGCGCGTTGGCCTTAGTACTGCTCTCGCTAAAATTCAGGAAAAATTTTCGCCAATAGCTTTTAGCAGGTTAAATTTTCATACAAAATTTAGCTTAGCGCGGACCTTAGTACTAGGCTTAAGTAGGTAAATGTTACGTAGAGCATGTCCGTCTGCCCGTCCTCCCGTCCATCTGTCTGTCTGTCTATCCGTCCTCACGATAACTCTAGAAAGAGTTTAGAGCGCTGAAATTGTGCATACAAGGTTATTTAAAAAAAAACTAAATTTAAGTTCAAAAATGGAACGAATCGGGCAATTCCTTCGAAGGGTTGCCATACAAAGATTTCGTTTTTCACCATATATTTGGGCACTGCCTGAGAACCCGTCTACCTGGAGAGCTCAAATTTTGTACACAGCGTTTTCATAAAAATTGCAAATACAAGTGAAAAAATGGATTAAATCTGGCAACCACTTCTTGGTGTTGCCATACAAAACTTTCGTTTTGCCTGAGAACGCTTCGACGTAGAGAGCTGAAATTTTGTACACGACGTTTCATTAAAAATAGTAAAAAAAATGTCAAAAATCAACTACATTGGGCAACCCCTTCTTGGTGTTGCCATAAAAAATTTTTGGTTTTCACTTTATTTAACTTTTATTTTCATCTAGGGTTAGGTATAATATTATCTCAGACCAATTATAACTATTTCTATAGTTTTATTTTGAAATCATTTGGGGAGAATCTTCGGCAGGGACGTAACGTAGAAACGCTCTCAATATGGACGTTTGACATGAAAGCTCAGAATTCACTACTCTTTTTTATAAAACCAGTTATAGGGCAGTTCCCTTAAATTGTTTTAAAATTTAACAGTTATTTATGGAATAAAATATTTCTTCAGTATTTTTCAGAAAAATTAAAAGATTATACCTAAGCCCGTACTTTCCACGTATATTTGATAAATACCCTGGTGAGTTTTAAATTTTTGGTAAAAATCGATATTTCATACAAGGCTCATTTCATTCACTCTTCTGTCAGCACTACGCATTTCAAGAACTACTGTAGTGATGTTCTACGGTATAAACTTTTAATATACGTTCAGCGTTAGATGTAATGAGTAACAAAAAATCAAAAGAATCGCGACAACAGCTCATTTACGATGTGAATAAAAGCAGGTAGCCAGAAGATTTAAAGTGCAATAATTTAATTCAAATACATTACTATAGGTAATTAAGTTTTACAAAAATTATTGCTTCGTCTTAACGCAAATATAGATATCCAGGACCGATTTCTACACAATAAACAATACCTAGATGCTCATAGAGCTGCGTGAATCTTTTCTTGGACTGATAATTTCTCGTAACATGAAGCGCCAAAACGTACGAACTTTATCGTTGGTCATATGCACTTTTACATATTTGCTAATTGGAGCAGCGGTCTTTGATGCTTTGGAGTCTGAAACTGAGGCCAGACGGTGGGACTTTTTGCAGGGTAAGAAAATAAAATATCTTAAGATGCTTTTAGGTTGTTGATTTTTTTTTTAAATTGCTATCCTCTTTTTTATAGCTGTGAAGAATAGTTTCGTAAAAAAATATAATGTTACGGCTGAAGACTATAAGATGATGGAAATAGTCATAATCGAAAATAAACCACATAAAGCTGGACCACAGTGGAAATTTGCTGGTGCATTTTATTTCGCTACTGTTGTCCTTGCTATGATTGGTTATGGCCACTCAACTCCGGTTACTATTGGAGGGAAAGCCTTTTGCATGGCTTATGCAATGGTGCGTATACATCCAGTTAGATGATCTGTAATTTCTGTTATCAGTATAGGTATAATTGTAATATTATTATAAAATCTTTCCAGGTTGGAATACCTCTTGGTCTTGTTATGTTTCAAAGTATCGGTGAACGATTGAATAAATTTGCTTCCGTTGTAATACGACGTGCCAAAAGATATCTAAGATGTAATCAAACTGAAGCAACTGAAATGAACCTTATGTTAGCCACTGGTATGCTCTCATCCATTATAATAACCACGGGAGCAGCAGTTTTTTCACGCTATGAGGGATGGAGTTATTTTGATAGCTTTTATTATTGCTTCGTTACATTGACAACAATTGGTTTTGGGGACTATGTTGCCCTACAAAATGATCAAGCATTGATAAATAAGCCTGGATATGTTGCGCTCAGCTTAGTTTTTATACTTTTTGGTCTAGCTGTAGTTGCTGCTAGTATAAACTTGCTTGTTTTAAGATTTATGACAATGTAAACCAACGGCAGCATTTATATTATTTTTCTTTTGAGAAATCAAATTAAATATTTTCTCTTTTGTAGGAATGCTGAGGATATGAAACGTGAGGAAACTGAAGCACAACAAAAAGCTGCCAATCAGCCCTTGACATTTGAAGGGATAGGAGAATCATTTCATGTTAATGGTAAATTATTGATAAATTCTAATTATTGCTCTGAGATGGAAGAAGAAACTTATGTTTGCTCATGTACTTGTTTAGGAGGGACACAATGTGTTAATCATGAACCTTTTCTGGATCCGGACTATCATCCGACAGATATTATTGCAAGCACTTTGAGCTTGAAGAGGGCATCTGTTTGATATAAAGCTTTTAAAAATTAATTACATTATTTTTATATGTATATTTTCGCTTGATGTTAATTAATATAATAAATGTATGCTATGTTTAATAATAACGTTTGGTATATCTCTATCAATTTTTGAGTAGATCTTTGGTGATTAGGAATTTTCCTGAGCTATTACTTATGTGCGGAGCATTGCCATGGAACGATTGTGCCAAAAAAAGTTGTCCCATATGAAATAGAAAATGTATGTCACATATTATACATGTCAGTCAGTACGTTTACATGAATACTTGAGTACTTGACTTGAAATCCACTCTGTTGTCAGATGCTACTAAATTCCAACCAACGGAGCTGTCCTATGAGGAACTCACGATGGCCATAGAGGGACATTTATGTCTTAAAAAAAAGTGTACTGGTGGCCCAGCTCACGTTCCTGTCATTATATCAACAGGATGGTCAGTCAATTGCTGATTACGTAACTACTCTTCGTGCAAATATAGGAGACTGCGAATTTGTTTCGCACTGGGCTTGTAAAAGTAGCATTGCCGACATATTTCTTCGAGCACAATTTATACGAGGACTTCATGACAATTCAATAAGGGAACAGGTTTTAGAGTGCGACGGTTCAACTTTTGAAGAGCTAGTTAAAAAAGTACTAGCTATCGAAGCTTCAAAATTAATATTCGCCTCGTAGCGCCCTATTTATACTCTACAAATTATCCTAGAACCTTCCTGAATATTCCATTCTCCGAACCCAAAGACTGACACAATTTTTTAGTATCCTTTTAACGGTCCTCAGGCTCACCGTTATCTCAGCAGACGCTATCTGTTTTGATATCTGCAGGCTTGGATGCCAATCGTAACAAACTTTATGTCTCGTGCTCTGTTGTGGCATATTTTACTCCTCCAGAATAATGTTGTCCATAATTCTCAGGATTCTTAAAAAAAATCCCTATTTCCTTAGGACTAATCTTCAACTCTCGCTATTCGCTTTACTCGCCAATTATTTACTTTAAAAGCTTTAATTTGGCCAATTTCCTCTGCTGACTGCTTCTTGCCTATATCATTTTTTAAATTAACTGTAAAAATAGTATTCTATAAAAACAAAGGTATCACATAAATGGGGGCTAACCACTTGTCATGATTTTAAAAGTGCAAAAAATGCAAAAAAATTAAATTGATAAGTACCGTCAGGAGATAAAGTTTAAAATTCCTCCGAACAATTACTTATCTCTCACACCACCATCTCTTAAAATGGAGAAAATATGTGTCATTTCTTAAACGTATTCCACAAAATTATCCAGGAGTGCTAACCAGTTGGCACTGAGTGTATAAATTGCCTCGCTTTATTACTTTGGATTATAAAGAATTGCCCTCAAGTTAAGTATGGAATTTGCTACTTGATGCGAGTTACTATTAGGAAAAAAACCTATGACGTACACATGCTTTAATGCTTTTAGAGAGTTCTAATTTCTGACAAATTCTTAATCGTTGCTTGAATATTGAAAATTAAATGTTAACGATTGAGCATTATTTATGATTTTTATGATTATAAATCGATGGAAATCGGCACCAAATAATTGCAACAAACAATTTAAAAAAGGAAAAAAATATAACCCCAAAATTTATCCCTAACTTAGTAGCTACATACTATAAAATTTTAATAAATTTCAAAAGTACTAAGATGACAAAATTATTTTTAATAATTACTCTCACCAACGAATTCCATTACTACTAATGCTCTTATGTATGACTGGTGCGGCTAGAGGAGGCACTCCTACAATATATGTAGTAGCTTCCATTTTATCTAAAATATTTAACGTTTTGCCTAATTACGGGACATTTATTTACTTTAAATTCCTAGGAGAGAGAGGTAATTTATCACGGGGAATTAATTGCTTGTAAAAAAAAAAAGTTCTTATAAATTAAGCCTCCGGACAACTGCAATTAGGGCACTTTTCTAATTATGTTGATTAAATATATTGTTGTGCATTCCACGTCCACTTTATTGCAGAGAATAAGCTTTTTTTTACATATACATATAGAATGTTATATATTCATGTATATATCAGGCTTAGCTCCCAAGAACAAACATTCTTAAAAGTTCAAGCTTCACACTTCCACATAATGATTTCATGTAATTTTAAGCTTGCATGGAAAATGTTTGTTTCAAATAAATACGCTCCAATTCGAGATGACTTAAGTTAAAAACTTAGATTTGTTTTGTTTTACGATTAGGGAAATCAAACATTTATTAATGCATCTTGAATTATAACAAGTAAGCTTGAAAGCAGCGCGTACAAATAAAACTACAAGCATTAGTTGATCTTTGATGAAGCAGATTCGCAACATGAGGCATTTTTTTACGTATTTTAATAACGAAGTTAACTTAGGTAAGCTAAGATCTGTATTTAATATTCTTTGGGGATATTCTCCTGGATTTCACGTGTGTACCATTAATGCTAGAAGCCTACGGAAATAAGATGGCTGAATTTTGCAGGATTTTTGTGAATTCTAATATTCATGCTGTCCTTCAGTACGTTTACATAAATACTTGAAAAATACTTGAAGTAATCAAAATATCATGAAAATTAAGTTCAAGAAAAATTCAAGTTAAGTAATTGGAATTAATTCAATCAACCGCCCTACTTGAGCTTCAAGTGGGTTTCCAGTTTCCAGTCAAGTACTCAAGTATGCTTGTTACAGAGTCATGGCTGTAGAATCATATACCGTCGACACTTGTTGCGATATCTGGATTTAATCTTTTCCGAAATGATCCGTTAAGTCACAAGGGACAAGGGAGGTGGTGCTACGATCTGTTTGAGGGATAATTTAAGGCCTAAAATCCTTAATTCTTTATCGACTGGTGAAATAGAATTTTTTATGCTTGGAGGTTGTGGTTGGCTCTGGAAAATGTTTATTATGTGCTGTGTATCGCCCTCCTGCTGAACAGTTTTCCTCTTAGTACACCGTTACAATGATGTTATTATTGGTGGTGATCTCAATGAAGTGGAATGTGGAATGCGGAAAGTTTCCATTTCGATGAGGGCGCCACTGGTCTTAGTTAGCGAACTAGATGGCGCCAGCAGATTTAGTGTGTTTTGTCAGCTCCACCTAAAGTGCCTACTGTGAATTTCTTCTTCCAAATTATTTGCAATTGAGAATTATTTCATTCCAAGACATCCTCGCGGGATTATTTTGCTTAAAATTCAATCCGAATGAGGGCGCCAGTAGACTTAGTTATCGAACTAAAGTGGCGGCGCTAGTGTCGAGATTTTCCCAGCGTTCTTCGTTCCGTAAAGTCCATCAGCGGAAACGTAGAAAAATCACAAATAAACAAATCTTTCGAATATTTGTGTATACAATTTATAATATATATGTGAAATGTGCAGTGGAAAAGTGATTTAAAAAAAAAGGTGAAATTAAATAATGGGGGAAGAAAATTTTGTGGAATTCCTTCAGTAGTTTGAGATCCCCAACAACTTTGTATTTCAGAGCATAATTAATAAAAATTGGAACTTTTACTAATCAGATTGTAAACAAGATAGGGAATAAGAATATACAAATTATTGTTTGAATGGTTTATTTAATTTTATCTAATTAAATTCTCTTTAAAATTTTTCATAATTTCGTGCAATTTAATTTAATCTAGCGCAGGCCTGCAACATTTTCTTTTGATGCCAACACTTGAAAACATTAAACCAACACATTCCGCTCTGTTTCAGTGTTTGTATACACCGTAACTGATTTATTGTGTTTGTATACATGTAATGTGCCTACACTTTGACGCTTGACATTTTGATGATATTGTCAAGCTATATAAATGCAAAGTTAAAAACACTTGTAAATATTTTCGCGGCTTTATATTTTCTTAAAGTTAAATTTAGTGGTTAATACGTGCAGTGAGTGCTTTATAAAATGGAGTGGACGAGAGAAAAGACTTTAATACTTATAGATGAATATAGAAAACGACGCGGCCTCTGGGACATGACCCATGAAGACTACCGTAAAAAAGATATTAAAAAAGAACTCTTGGATCAAGTTTCACAGAAATTTGATGGATGTGTTCCGTCCGTTGAGATCGAGAAGAAATTTCATACGCTCCGAACACAATACCACAGAGAAATTAATCGTATGCAACAAACCCGTGGCAATGAAACTTACAAGTCCAAGTGGTTCGCCTTTAAACATTTGCAATTTTTAAGTTCACCAAAAGCCTGCAGAGCAGGGAAATCTGGAATGAAAGTTAAGATCGAATGTGAAACGACCGTAGAAAAGGATGATGACGAGCCTGCTGCAAAGTTTATAATAAAGGAAGTGCCGATACAAACTTTTGTTACTGCTAGCGGAACAAGCGTTGCTCATACAATTTCATCAGAATTCTTAACCACATCTGAAAAATCCTGTGAGGAGGTAAGTAGTCCTCATCAAAACAACAACCCAAAATTAACTGAGGCGGAAAGAAAACGAGATCTGGAAACATTGTTTGAAGATGCAACGAAAAATGTTGTGGAACACACCGAACCAAAAGTCATTATCAAGCATATAAATGTTCCGGTACACTTTCGAGGCTCTACCGACCACAAAGTGGTAACAGCAACCGCCTTTGAGCCCCAAGAGCACCAACAAGAGATCGAAGAGCATCACTTAATCGAAACTAACAGTTCCACCCATGAGCATCAGCAAATCGATGATGCTACTAGCTATCAGAATCATCGGATTTACAAAGCTCCCATACAGAAAAGAGATTTATATGAGGAAGTGATGCAGTACGAAGAGGAGAATCACCCCAAAAAGACTACTTACTACGAAAAAGTGCAATCACCTGTAGCCGGTAGAGATGAACATACCGTCTATGGTGAATACGTTTCAAACGAACTCCGATTTATAACAAGTCGTGATATACTCATCCAGCTTAAGCATAAAATTAACACTGCCCTCTTCGAAGCAAGCATGGCACAATTGCATAAAAATAGTTAATTTCATTTATTTAGTGTTTATTTTAGTAAGTTTATCTTTGCACAATAAAAGGTATTTGATGTTCAAATTTATAATTATTGCCTTTCTATTGAAAGGTGGAAAGGATTGTTTCAATGGTACAAGGAATTTGGGAAGACTTAGGAAGTTCTTACACTACTCAATCAACCTGACAGAAGATCCTAATAAACTTATCAGCAGTGAAAACAAGGTATGCAGCCAGGTCCGTTTTATTATCCTACTTACATTTGGCTGCAACATTTATCTCTAAACAAAAATGTAATTCATCATATGTACACACTTTCAACAGGCAACGATAACTTATCATCAAAAACTCTGTACAAATGGAGCGCAATTAGTTTAAATTGAATATATCAATGAATTCAAAGAATATATTATACAATTTCTCCTATATGAGTTCTCTGTAATGTATGCTAAGCGATTGCATTCTTAAAATTCTCGAAAGCGGGCAAAACAATCAGGTCACTCAGAAAGTTCAGACACTTGGTCAATTTATAACATAAAATATGTGTGCTAATGTTGCAGTGCTAAATTAAATTCTTTAAAAATGATAAAAAAAGTCAATTGCTAAGCATACAAAATATAAGAACTATAGAAGAAATTTTTTGTTTCCAAAATGATTTTTTGCCTCTACTATTAAAAATGTAGAAATGGAAAATTAAGAGATAATTTCTTTCAAGGCAGGAATCAAAGAGTTAAAAAAAAAAAAAAAAAAAAAAAAAAAACAATTTTGTTAACAAATTTTTCTTCTAGCTGACTTCTTTACGTACTATCACCGATTTGTTTGATAACGTTTATCATGCAATAATATCTGATCAAGTCGTACAATTTGATCTACAGTCTGGGTAATCTCCGTGTGTGTGTTGAATATTTGTATGATTTGATTTTCAATCTCATCGGCTGTTCATGAACTACAGATAATATTTACCATACATATGCAGTTCATCGTCAAAGAACGACTGCAGATTTGTAAACTGCATACAAAGTGTATAATTTAATCGTTAATCCATTATTTTCTGTTTTCTTTGATATTTTCGCCAGATAATTGTGGTTTCTCAGCGTTCCCAACATGGATAGAAGTACAACATTTCATAATTCACATTGAAGTGTATAGGAAACATTCTACACTTCTATAGTATGGAAAGTTAAAGATGATTCTTATTCCGACAGAAAGTTAAAAGCAAAAAATATATAAGGAATTAATAGAACTTCATGAAACTGTAGAAGAAAAGCTACTAATGATTTCTTAAGAAAAAAATTAACATAGTCATATTATGTTGGATGCTTTGTCTGTGAAGCAATCAATCTTTTTCCCAGAAATGTTTTTAACTCTTCACTACGGTATTTCTGATAAAAAAGTTATTACTAGAGCAGCAATTTTTTTTTATCAAAATTATTTTAATAATTCAACCGAATTGCATGATAAACGTTAACAAACTAGACAGATCACTCGACGGACAGCGTTGACTGCAGGGTGGCACACTAGCTCGCCTCGGCTCATGGGCGGAGAGTGTGGGGAGGTTCCACGAAAAACCTGCCGCTGCCGTCAGCCATAATCAAAAAATATTCATCGTGCCTACAAACAAAATGCCGGCACACATTCGGTCCTGAAGGGACCCTTACGTCATTTACCCATATTCAGTTGAAGGCGCAAATGTTCTGCCTGCTTTGCATGCCCCATCCTCCCATCTGACTCTGAGGGCAAGATTTTTTCAGAGTCCTGAACTTTTATGAAGTTTTTTATTGAATTGTATTAAATTATAAACAAATGTCAAATAATATTAAATTATTATTTGATTGGGAGTGCTTTTATGATCAATTATTCGCTAATAAAGCCAAAAGTAATATGAATATGGGAAGGCATAGATAATTGATTTGTTTTTTTTCTTGTCATCAATCAATTTTATTACCAATTTAAAAAGATATTTTACCTATACATTCACAATTTTTGGACAAGAAATATTCAGATAATTTTACATAAAATATTTACGTATCTTTCGACTGGATAAAAAAGAAAGGATGATTGCCTTAAATTTTACTAACAATGCCCCACAGGAGAATCACTTAACAATTTTCGTTAACGGGCATCTGAAGAGAAAACTAGCTCGTTCCAAAAGGGCTACAATTTGTGGCAGAAATTGCAGCAAAATGGCAAGACAAAATAATGCAAGAATTAATAGAACGCGTTAAATCCAGGACTTTATTACAACTAAAGATATCCGATTGAAATACTTGTCATATTTACTTTTGCTAAATCCTATCGAAAAAAATGTTTTTAGGACTGCCTTTGTTTTTTTTTTCTTAATGAAACATATTTCTCTGAAAACGTTTTTTCATTTAAAATGAAAATTAAAAAAAAAATATTTGAAATGGAAGTGGTTGGTTTGGATAGCGTAGGGTTGTCAATAAATCCGATATTTTACTGGGAAAAACCTATGAAATCGGTTATGACCATTATTACCGTTCGACAAATATGTCTATCTAATGTATCCGGAAAATTAGTCTTAAAAAGCTTTTTTTCTAAAGCTGCGAGATATAATTTCATAGAAATTCATATAAATTTTAATAGCACGGCTCGCCTTGTTTCAGCGTATAGCTAGGTTAGGTAAGATGGGTGCCGCTAGTAGTGCATAGCCTGCTTCACTTAGACCTATAGTGAGTCAAATGTGCCCCTTGACCTCATGGGATAACCTTTAAGACCGCCTTAGATTCATCCTGCTTCCCTTGAAAAGAAGTAGCCCCATAATAGCCTACCTCTTTTATTCATCAGAGCGGGGCACTCGTAAGGTACGTGTTGAACGGATTCGATTTCCTTCGAATCCTTACAGCTCCCGTAGAAATCTTTCGCTGCTATTTACAGTCTTCTAGCTTGGTATCCTATGGCCCAGTGATCCACAATGACCCGTACTAGATTCCTGGTATTTGTTCTACTGCCATTAAGGAGTTGTCCTCTTCGTGTCATATACAGGTCACAATTGACTCGCAATACGGCAGGTTTCTTCCTGTTGATTCACCGGAGACTTGCCTTTTTATATGCGCCCCTGATGATCTCCTCTTTTTGGTCAACTCATCAGTCATCTTGTTGCCTGGGATATCCAATATCCTCTTGGTTGGTTTTGCACAACTGCACCAAATTGAATTTTACCAGCACAGCATCCAACGCCTTAATGGCTGCTGGCTATCAGCGTATATGCAGGTTTGCCATGCGGACACTCTGCACATAGATACCCATATTGCCGTTTGGTAAATCGCTCCATGCTTTGCCTGAAAGACACTACATTTTTCCGGCAGCTTATAAGACTCTTGCCACTGGCAATATCTGGTGTACATTGCAGTCCCTGTGCTCGCACTTGTCTTGGCTTGGGAGTAAATAGCGTATACTTAATAAAGTAAGGAAATGCTGCAATCTAGTAATTAAGTTAATAACATTATTATGAGAATTCTGTATAAATACTTCTCCACACAAAGAAGGTGCATCAATGAAGCATGGGAGCTAGGTGAACACATTTTATTAATCTGTTATACTAGCTTCGTTTAATGAATTGGATGTGTTTGGTTTGTAAGAACTGTTTAATTCCTTAAAGAAGATTCTGGAGACCGTAATCCTAAAACTTTTTTTCATGTGAGACTGCTTTATTCAGTTCATAATCCCTTGATATTGATGTAGCTTGCGTTCTCCCAATTCAATGAATTGTTTGCGCCTTTTTCTTGGCAATATTTTTATGATGTCGCATCGTGATTTGTACTGTCAGATTCAGGTAAGTGACAAAAATAGAACGAGAATTTTTAGCTAAGACACATAATTTGTGTAGACAAGATTACCGTGTCTAAAAATTAATATAGCTTTTCAATATTTTATAATAACGGCCTCTTTCTGTAAGGGCAGTACATTCAGTTTAAACCGTTTCCGGTAAGAAATGTTCCTTGTGCTGTGTTCTTTAGTATCATGTTACCAAAAATATCTATTACTAAATTCAACTCGATCAGGACGAAATTCATGTTGTAAAATAATATATGCGACGAATAAAAGTATTTGGACTTTTATCAGATTTCTTGAATTTAGTGTCGTTATTATAGTTATACACACTCGTTTTTAGTCTCGTCGAATCGAACTGATTAATAGTGCCTGAGGTCTTCTTTTGTAATTAAGCAAATACAAACCATAAGCTTCCGGTGTTGCTTGGGCTCATGACTAATTTTCTGATAACGCATATAAAATTTATCCTGTGTTTTATTTTTTTATTTTCTCAATTTGGTACGCAGGGGATTTGAACAGGATCAGCCAATGAGGTTGGACCCAGGAACTACTCGTATCTTTTTCTTCAATTTGGTTTCTACCAGAATGACGAGTTAATCCAATCTCATCCTTTTGATAGAATTATTATTGAAAATGTGTCCTTCAAGGAAAGGCCTCAAGGTTGAGGTGCTTCCACGTGAAATAATCCTGTTTCGATTTTTTTTTTACGAAATGCGGACAATATCTCTCATCAACCACCTCTAGGATTACCAGATACTTCGAAATTCAGTCTAGCCATAGAAGTTGGGCGGAGTTAGGTAGACTGATTCATGTCGAACTCTTGATGAAGTCAGCAACAGTCGCAAATACATTCATGTGTTGTTGAGTCGTCCACACCGTGATAATTTATTAGAGAACTTTTAATGAATAATTCGTTTCTTTAAAGCAATATTTTATTTAACACAAAATTGAAAAAAAAACTTTTCAGCTAAAATATAAAAATAAAACGAAAACAAATTGCCAATGAACAAAAACAAGGCTTAATCCTTATAAGTTAAAAGTTTTAACAAGTACAAATCCTTCAATAAATAAGTTTTAAAACTTACGTGGCTTACAATTGAGCTTATGAATATTCTTAGCCTGCATATCTAAGTTTATAATAAATATTGTTTATAATATTGTAAAGCTATTCTGTACGCGTCAAGTATAGTTCACTACAAACATACATTGCCCCAAAAATTGTATCAAAAAGTTACGTTGCTTGAAGAACATTACCTTCAAATCTAGGGTTTTTTGAATGAGTCACTGGCAAGCAGACTGGTTCCATGAATTTCCATTCATTATTGAGTCTTTCCACGGCAATAAGACTACAATAAGGGATTTTGTGGATAACTTGTCTCAATTCATTTGTAGATCGTGGCTCCTGACCACCTAGTTGACGGGTACAAGTGTCCAGGGTAGCAGCATGTGCAACAACGAATAGATTGCCAGCTGAAAGAATAAATATTATATTCATAAAAAAGCTGAGTTTTTTTTATGTTAGAAAATTACTTGTCGCCTCAATTAGTTTTTGTAAAACTTCATAATTGCGCGTATAAAACTCTTCGGATGTTTCTTTTATGCATGTTTGCAGTTGCGCCTCGTCCACGAAGGGTTGATAATTCTTGTCAATGTTATAATTTGCTTCGAGCAGTTCTTCAGTTGTGCACCAATCAGGCACTCCGTCGGGATACCAAGCCATCCACTCGAAAAGTCCGGGCTCAATTCGAATGGGGACTTTATTTTTTAATTTTAAACCTGAAAATGAGGAGTTTAATGGCAAGAGATTCGAAATTAAATAGAACTTTGGAAGTAATAAAATTTGTTATTGGATTGGATGTGAAATTCCAAAAAATATATTTTTACCTATCATGATAACTTTCGGAAAAATTAAATTATACAATTTAAAATCTAGAAAGTAACCGAAAATATGCTATGATTTTACCACGGGAACATATTTATATTTTCGAGTCAGGATGGGGATAACATTGACTACTTTTATTGATCGAACAACGACAAATTTACGAAATTTACTCAGACGCGGAAAGCTTTTCAGATTATCCCACCTAGCCATTGTACCAAATTGAGACAACGTAACTCAGTTGCACGTACCGAACTATTTTACAGGACGTTTAAAGCTTCAGTAAATCAGCGATTTGAAGTGACCCCCACCTCATTTTGACTAGCATAAGATTTGCCAGAGTAAAGTTTGCACAGAAATTAGCATTGAATTGAATTGTTTAAAATACGATAATTCCACCAGCGATTTCATAGTAAATATTCTCCACTTCACAGAGAAGTTAAACGTTGCGTTCAACGGGAAGGTAAATTAGGGAACTTACTTCAAAAATGGAATGCGTGGCAGATACCAAAAACTAAAAAGTTAGGTGGTAGGTGACTAACCAAAATGGAGGAATACCTCAGCAGTTGGAAGAAGTTTTTGCTCATCTCAGAATAGAAAATAACTGCAGAGTCCAGAAAACATCAAAAATGAAAACGTGCAATCCTTACTAATTAATATTCTATTACTATCCATAACGAAAATAATAACCGTCATTCGACGAAAGATCTCTATCGGACTGGAAAAAGGTACGTATGAACTTACACCAACAATTCGTTTCTTTTAAGCCATCTATGTGTCAGACGAATGTCGAATTTCAGACTTAGAATCCATTATATTATCGTAGTTCTTAGGAACACTTCAAATAGCCAGTTAAAATTGAAAAATCATGATTGTTTTAGAAACATCACCAACATTAGGGAAACCTATATGCGTGCATTAAAGGTTCATGAAAAGAATCTGCCCGGGCAACTAGTTGGCAATATATGAAATTAGTTCATTAGTTCATAAAAATTCATTAGCATGAAGTTGTCCTTATACGGGTATTACTAGTCGTATTTGAAGGCATAGAATCGCATATGAATCGCTTTGGAGTTAAGATGCCGCGAATTCTTTCGTTGTTACACAGTACTCCAAGCGGATTCTCAGTTAAAATTATTCATTCTCTAAGGCGTAAATATTGAATTACAATAAATGGAAAAGTCACAGGGGATTTATTTACATAAATGACTTTTATCAGTTTTATAAGACGAGTTCAAACTAAATTGACTCTCATCAATTAAATATTTGATTTCATCGTTCTGGATACGCATGGTAATCGTATATTGTTTTCCTCTGTAAACAGGAGAAAGGCTAATAGCAGGCCGTAATAAACACCACTTTATTGGCGTCTTATATGAGCTCTGTATACAACGCCAACTGCTGAAAACTAATCAATATACTGGGAAACTGTCTACCGATGAACACCACCTAAGCTGTATCAGGAATAAATTTTGAAAATGGCTTTTCTATTGTAATTTCGAGCAGAGAGGGATAACGGGAGAGCCGAGTCTCGGTTCGTCTGTTCAAAGCTACCAGCTTTCCTAGATGAATCCACCACAATGGATAAATATACTGCATTTGGGGGGCTTATCTCTTACTGAAGTATTTCAGTGCATCTTAAGCCGAAGGATCATCACCTATTAAGAAACACAGCTATTGTTGCTACCTAATATATCCTATATATTGACAGTCAAGCGGCAAGTAATGCGTTGAACTTTTATACAATCAAATATTAGTTCAGAAATGGTATGGCAACCTCTGGAGCTTTGGTTCGCTATACAGAGTAACTTTCTGCTCAGTTTCATGATACAATAGGGTGCCTGATAACAAAGTGTCCGATGCATTTAAGTCAAAATTCTTCTCAAGCGTATAGATTGGTAAGAACGTCTCTGATTTGAAGGAAATAGATGGGACAATTTAACCATCGCCTTAATCGTGTGAATACTCCAGTCTGGCTAAAAGAAGGGCTAATGAACTAAGCAAATTCTTTTCCCGTGATATGGGGAAAGTCACAAATGAAATTAACAAACTTGTTAGATTCATAAAGATCGCTCCTATTCTTAACCTAAGCATAACATAAGCATTTAAAATTGGTAATTTCTGGAAATTTTCTTATCTATTCAAAGAGTCTAAGATCGGACTTTATTATTTGAACTTAATGCTTGTAGTGACAACTCTTATCTTCACGATTCATCGTATAATAATAATACGCACATTCGAAATCGTTTATATCCAGCAAATTTGACCTGCCTATAATCATTTCTCTCTTACCGTTTCCAAATTTTAGCGCGCTTGATACAAGAACTCGATACAACTTACTATCACTCTATCTATTACACCATGATTCAATAAATTTATAATTTAATAAATAATGAGAAATCGGATACTGGTAATATTGGAGATAGCACAGCAATGAAAAGATACAAAAATCATGTTTACTCACCTTCTAAAGCACTGGTACAGGTCTGTATACATCGATAAGATGGAGAACAGTAAACGTTATCAATGACGATTCCAGCCTCTCGCATAGCTTCTCCAGTTAGTTGCGCTTGGAAAAGACCAATATTTGTTAATGGTGAATCATTTTGCCAGCCATCTGGACAATTTTTTCTGCAAAAGTATATTTATACCCATATTACAAAATTAATATAGTGTGCACGTCGGTATATACCTCTTAGGCAAAAGCCTTGGCATATTCAAATCTTTTCTGACATAATGACCAAACTCATCAAAACAATAAGGTATCCAAGTTCCGAATGTAAAATCGACACGTTCTCCATGTCTCATGATATATATTTTCTTATTTTGATAAGTTTCAATATTTCGTGTATCTAAGTTCTCAGATACACTTAAACTATCACCATTTCCTGCTGAGTCTATATCTTGGCCAGTTATTGAAATATCCATGCAAAAAGTGTTCCTCTTATACTTCTCATAGCTGTCCGTATCCTCGGTTGGTGTCATTTCATTATTACCAGATTGTAAAAATCCTATAAGCAGAAGCAGATTGTAGTAGTAAAATTACTAACATTTTTATACAAACCTTCTGCTGGATTTCTTCTTAATTCCAATTCATTGATACTTGATCCATCTACAGTATCTATTTCCTCTGCTGAAGCAATGGATGGTGTTATGCATTTGCATAGCTGAACTACTCTATGCATAGTCCATGCATCTGATTCAGCTGTTCGTTCTGTGTAATTTTCTGGTAAATATCCATTCATTCCCGTTAGCCAAGAAATTCCATCAACCCAACCGTCAGAGGAACTTTCAACAGCTTCACTACTTAAATAGATGAAGTCGCCGATTCTTAGCTCTAATTCATCTGTCTCTCGAGGTGAATGAGGATAAAGAACTTTCTGGACCTATGAAATTTAAGTGTGCAACGGAAAATGTATTCTTTTATGTTATAAGTTAAAATTTACCTGTTTTGTAGCCAAACGAGGATCCCGAGAATATAAACGTAATTCCCAACTTGAAGCACATGATGGGTCTAATGTTTCGACCAAAGTTTTGAGAGAGTTAAATTGCTTTGGCGGAAACTGATATGCTAGAGTTAAATGCAATGATTTTACGTGCGGCTCTAACGATATCGCTGTAAATATAATTTTGAATTTTACAACTATGTTGATTGCCCAGAATGTACTATGAGAATTTCAGTAAGCAGTTGGAAATAATAATAAAAACTAACAAATTTTTGTGTTCAATGAGATGAATTTTACATTAAAATTAGATTCTCATACCTACTTATATTGACTCAAAAAGTGAACATAAGCAAATTCAGAATTACCAATAATTTCCACTTACTTTAATTTAAATTTACGAATAAAATAATAAAAGAACGAGAAAAATTATAAAACGCGTGCAAATTGAGTGGGCTAAATTCTATTGCAATCGTGTCGTAAATTTAACATGAAATACATGGCAATCCAACTGTTAGTATAGTCATAATCCATATACATAAACAGTTATATTAACTTAATGGTAGCATCCAAATAGAGGGTAACAAAACACTACCCGCAACTACTACGTTATCTGTATATTGTTTGCAATATTAATATTAAAAGCTTTGCGTTACTAAAGTCTTCAACGATTTTGTTCTACTCGAACAGCTTAAGGTTGATGCTACAAAATAAAACTCTCGACCTCGTGCTTCCGAATCTTTCTATGTACTGATGCGACGCTTTTCATAAGATCTTGCAATTATGTACCCTATACCAGAAAATATAAAATAATTTGGCATTAGATAATAATGGATTGTTTCCCATTCAGAAAAATCATTTGCATGCAACAGCCACGAACTATAAATTGTTGGGAATTTTTAGATCAATATTCAATGCTTTTCGAACAGCTGTGGTGGCAGGTAAGTTAGAATAATAGATTTGTAACTTTTGAGTTGAAGCCATATTACAAAAAAAAAAAGTAATAATGGAAATATGTGCATATATTCCCAGTTTATTTTTCATGTTTGAGATTCTTGTATACCATTCTTTACCCATCTTTCGACATTTTTATACATGGAATTAGAATCTACATATAAACAAAATTTCAGCTCTCTAGAGCCCAGATGACTTCAAACTTATATTGAATTGATTTTGCTCTTAGATTCCAAGGTAAAAAAACATCGGTTTTTTTAAAACTTTATCAAAAACTTAAGCCCAGTTCTTTTGTTTTCCAAAATATTGCTGAATACAACACAAAGGATTCCACATAAGAAAAGACAGTGACCCGAAAATATCTCTGACAGAACCCAACACTCACCAATATGCGACATAATGGCAGCAAAATTAAAGTGAGGCTTGGAAATCAAACGAAAAGTTACTAACATTGTTCATTACTCATATTTTTCCATTTAACGACTTTATTCGATAAGTGAAAGGGATTCTGATATAAAATTTTAAATTGGAACAAAATATAACATTAAGCAAAGGTCTTGTTCACTACGAAACGAATTCCCCAACCTATCCATCTTTCTATTCCTTTCCAAATTCAAAAAACGCTTTCCGAAGCAACAAAGACCACTAATACAGCTTGCCGTCGCATAACAAGCTGTAAAATAAAAACATAGCGTAACTAATAGTTTTTTGTTTTTATCTTTTTCGGACAATTAAACTGTTAGGTAAAATAAAGTTATGAGTGAATTCAAGGCCAAAGTTAAAGCCTGTAGGAACATTTTAAACATATCCGGGGATATCGATTCTGTTAAAATCGTGATAGTTGAAAAAAAGTTTCGTTAACGCAAAAATCTGAACTTGGACTACGAAACGAATCAAATAGGGAACAACGCATTGTGTTGCTAGGACCCAACAGAGGAGATCTACATTCGATTCAAATCGTTGAGAGTGTTAAACATACAAATTTTCTGGATTTAAATAGTTCCGACATAGCTTCAGTTCTTCCTTTGGGGGAATATGTCCATTTCACGAAGTTGAGGAACAGCTGCTGCCATAGCGGCAAGTTATGCAACTTGCTTTTATCGGGTGAACATTTTACAGAAGAAATAAAAGAGCTTTTTCCGAATTCGCTGGATTTACCGAAAATTCATCCGCTAATACATATAACGTTTCTCCATTCGCTCAGTGAGGAGGCAACTGCAAGTAGTGAAATTGCACAAAATCATTTTCTATCAGGACGACTAAAAAGTAAAGGATCTTGCTTTTACAACGTGAATGCTGTTGTTCTTGTTTATGTGTTCGTTCGGGACATCTCTGCTGAGATCTGGGCTTCAGAAATATGAAATTAATATGTATAAACAAACTAAAGTTATTATAACTGAACTAATGTCCCATTTTTCTTAAGGTATAATCGTGTCTTTTATTTCAATGTACTTATTCTTTTCTTTTGTTAGTTTGCTGAATATAACTTGAAATCTTAGTAATATTCCAATCGATGTACTCAACGTTGTAATTAACGCGGCCTCGCCCCAGGATTATTAAGAAATAGTTTTTGATTTGTAATTGCATTTCATTGTTGTTAAACCGAGTTTTACTGTAAATGATAAAATAAGAAGCCAAAACAAAGTTTGTTTATATTTCATTGCAAAAAAAAAAAAAATAGAAAAAATTACGGAATCAATAAATTAAGCGAGAATTCTACGTACGAAATAAACAAATTATGTTTTGAACATGCCATGATCTTACATCGACTGCTACGCGGAATGCATCGATTACCAGATGAGACAGCCCCACACCATGGAAAACATGCCACAATAGCATCAAGTTGTTCATAAGTGTCGCTTATTACTATGCAAAATAAAAATTTATATTTTTACATGTTATCTTCCCAAGAAACAAAAAGAATTCTTACTAGAATTTGATACTTCTTTTACGTATTGTAAGGCTAATCTCTTGAGAAAGTTAGCATCATCTTCAGCTACAAAAAATCCCATGAAATTTTGGCTTGTATACAACTCTAGTTTAAGCGGTCGATCTAATACTGCTCCAGCTTGATCTACAATCTGCTTTAATGCCTTGGAGAGATGGAGAGCACATTCATCTGGCGCCTAAAATTGTCACGTTTAATTTTCATCCGAAATAATATATTGTTTGTCGGAAATGTTTTTTAATTTACTTTAAAAAATGAGACCAGGGTAATATGAGGGACATAATTATGTGCACCATTCCAACCACATAGTTCCTTTGATTTAGCCCAAAATTCCTCCAGTTGTCGTAGGAATGGACCAGTTGGACAAGCGTACAAGATATACTCTCGTGGTAAACACTCATCAATAGATGGATCGTTAACATGAGCTAGTAACCAATCTGAAGCCAATTGAACACCTTTATATCCCGTCGAAGCAAGAGCTTTTTCACTGAGACATATTAAATTTTAATCAATTAATTAAAAGAGTAAAAAAAATTTACTTCTACATAAAATCGATATAATTTTACACTTACGCTCGATGCTTCTGAAATCCCATTTGCAAAAGAATTTGCAATGGAGTTAAGTGTTGCTTTGATATTCTCGTTGGTGTAGGATTTTTTCTCGGAGGTAATGTTGCCATTTTTTATTTATTTAAACTTAAATCGAAAACTTTAAAAAAGAACTTCCGTATACAGAACAAGTTGTTTATGTGCGCAATGAACGTCACATCACTTTGACAGTTTTCTGTTGAAATGAAAATATTTACAATCGCAAATAAATGTTTATTTCGAAAATCACAATGATTAAAGTAACATATGTTTAGATTTAAGTTTACGATCACCTCTTCCTTTTTTTCTAACAGTGCAAAGTAATAAGACCCTCTCACTCACTTTCTCAGTAAAATCGTTCGAGTATGTAAATCAGCCAGAAACCCCTTCTAAAGCCCGGTTTGGTGTTCATTTAGCAGCAATCGAACAGGGACCTTTTCACGGCTAACCCCGAGGTTACACCTGCAAGTACAGCTTGCATGCAACTTGCACTGCCATACTTCTTGCACGTGTAACCTCTACTGCCATGCTGGCAGTACAGCTTTCAGCGAACTTGCATGCTGAAAAACCATGGCAGCTGGGAGATAGTAATTTGACATTTATACAGTTTTCAAAATGGCGGAAACGAAATGCTTGAGAGAAGTTCATAAATTTATACCGGGAAAATGAAATTTTCTGGGATTATTTGCAATACATCATTTACCAACACCTTCATTTTCCTTTTTTCTTGGGTTTTTATCATTGTGATGCTTCCTTTATTGCCATAATTTTCCAATATACGCAAGAGTTTACGTCTCAATGCCATTTTTTAAATGAACTTGCATGCAAGCTGATAAGACATCAACCGAACTGCCTTCCGCTGTCAAGTTAAAAATCGTGTTGGAAGGGAGGCTTGCATGCAAGCTGTACTTGCAGGTGTAACCGTGGGGTAAATGCCGAAATACAATAACGATGCCGACAGGACATTTACGACGACAAATTGAATGTTGACAAGACAATACCATGTTGCTGTACCCAATGGTACCGACCGAATCTGTCGCCGTAACCAGAGTTGGAAATAATTCAACTCTTGTCGTTTTTGTCGTGATTTGATTTTGACAGCCCACAGTAATGAGCAAAAAATGAGTGGTAGATGATATTTTGTCATCCACAGAAACTCAGCGTTAATCATTGCTTATTACACTTTTACAACTCTTTTATATCTTTCCCATGTTGCTAATAAATTTCAACAACTAATTTTACCACCTACCTTGATATGTCAACAAACATAAGAATGTCGGTGCCATTAGGTTAATTCGGCGACATTTACGACGACAGTGTCGTCGTAATTGTCGTGTCGGCATCATTGTATTTCGGTCTTAAAATTGTTCATTGGCTGCTTTTGACAATCAGCTGTCGTGCATTTGTGATATTATTTCGTGTTCTTTTAGATTGCTTTTATCTCGAAATAGTAAGGAGAATTATATTTATACTTACTATTTTAATTTCTTTTCAAAAGATAAATGAAGAGGGAATTTTTTTATCAGAAACAAGTAAAAAAGCTAGAATTGGCCTAAGACCAATTCTTATGATACCCCTAGATGAATGCCCGTATAAAATTTCGTATATTTATAGGATTTCTTATTTTGAAGAAGTTTTTAGTACAATAAAAATGTCTGACTGCACAGTATATGTAAAGAACCTTAATTTTTATATGGCAACACCAAGAAGGAGTTGCCCGATTTAGTCCATTTTTAAAATTTTATTTGTTATTACTATAAAAACATCATATACCAAATTTCAGCTCTCTATGTCGATCCGTTCTCAGGCAATGTCGTCTCATTTTCGAACTTAATTTTACTTTTTTTTTTAAGTCCGTGTACAAAATTTCAGCTTTCTAAACGCGTTCTCGAATTATCGTGTGCACAGACGGACGGACGGACATGCAAAAATTAAAATATGCGTGGGTGTCCAATCCATTTTGCTCTACCACCATTGTTTCGAGGTGTTACAAACGGAATGAAAAACTTAGTATGAATACCCTTTAGATTTCATCTAGGGTATAAAAAATAATAAAATTCCCCTCCAATCTTGAATTCCAATTTCATTCAACTTCAAACATCAATATTTTACCGTGGAAAAAAGGTATTGAGCGTATAAATCTGATGCTAAATATATGTTTGCGCAACTTACTGCTATCTACTTGTCAAAACTAAACAAGCTTTTAGCTGATAAAACACAATACCACTTTCTTCAGCTCTTTGGCTAAATATTTCGCAACTAAATTTCACCGCTAAATTTCCATACAAAATTTATCCGCGAAATGAACACAATACCAGGCTTAAATTTCCATACAAAATGAACACAATACTAGGCTTAATGGTGAATAGTGGTGACAGTTGCCGAAGGGATTCATATTTCTTGAAACTTCACGTAACAGCATTTAGAGCAGATCCCAGTTATTTACAATATTTAGTCTACTTAATTTTCCTGGTAATGTGAATATTTAAAATTTATATGAAAAGCAGAAACGGTCATTGAACAAACATCGTATATCCCCATTTATTAGGTTTGTTTGCCTCTGTTGAAATGATTCCGAGCCATCGTTCAATACAATTGTTCATACACAGATATTTTTTTTGTAAACATTTTTAACGGCGCATCACCTATAGTTTTAGATGGGTCAATAATAGCCTAGGCAGATGGATAAAATCAATGATCATTCATTCGTAATTGATTTTTTCAAAAATCCAAGGTTTTGTGAATTAAAACGAAAGTGCTGTCAATTTTTAAATGTAATTGACAGCACATTTTTAATAATTAAAATTCAAATTCAAAGGTAAGCGGTTATAATGCTGCCTCTGCCGCAGGGTAAGGTGAGGGTTGGGGGCAGAAATGAAGCATTACTCTACCTACAGATTTCGTAAAGCAGAGGAAGCATACTGACTCGTGTAAACTGGGTCATACGTAATTTAGAGTTTCGCAAAATAAAATTGCTTGATTTTATTTCCTTAAAAATCGAGTTTGAGGAATATTTGATGTTGTAGATTGTGAACCCGTTTACCAGTTTGTTAATTTGGATAATGGTAGTAATGTCAAGGAAATAAAATATATACAAGCTACTAGTCAACAGGTTCAGAAACTTCTTTCGTCCAGTGCCTTAAGTGAACAACAATATATAATAGAGGAATTTAACAGTCCTTGGACGTCACGAGTTGTTCTGATGTTAAAAAAGGATCCCAGCACCCGATTCAGTGTAGAGTACCGCCAACTAAATAACGTAACTAGAAAGGATAGCTATCCGTTACCAAGGATTGATGCCACGTTGGATACCCTTTTCAGAGCGCAATGGTTTTCCACACTGGATTTGAAGAATGGTCTCTAGGAAATGGAAATACATCCCTAATACCGAGAGAAAGCTGTTTTCTCGGCTTATGGTAATTCAAAGTTATGCCATTTGGATTATGTAATGCTCCAGACATATTCGAACGACTCATGGAATATGTTCTACGTGGATAACCTGAAAAATATGCCTTGTCTATTTAGATGATATAATAGTAATTGGAAGGACATTCGAGGAGCATACAAGCAACTTACGGGACGTACTTCAAAAATTGAGATATGCGGAACTGAAGCTCAGCGCAAGCAAATGTGTTCTATTCAAAAATTAAATTAAATATTTGGAGCACATAGTTTCATCACACGGAGTAAGAACTGATCCCGAGAAGATAGAAGCCGTCAGAAATTGGCTAGTTCCAAAGGACAAACATCAGTTACGGTATTTTCTTGGTCTAGCTAACCACTACAGGCGATTCGTAAAATGTTTTGCAGTTATAGCAAGTAGCCTACATCAACTTACAGAAAAATGATTGCCGTTCATATGGTTGGATAAATGTAATGAGAGTTTCGAAAACTTGGAGTAACAGCTCTGGGAAACTTCAGTACTTCACTATCCAAAGCTGGGAATAAGTGTCAACAGCTTATTATAGCAAATTATTCTCACAATTAGAAAGAAATTTTTGTGCCACAAGAAAAGAATTACTTACCATTGTAAGTTCAAGAAAGTATTTCCATAAATACCTCTACGGGTCTGTACGCACCGAAGGAATCGAATCGACAAGAAGAGCGCTTCCTGTTACTTTTTGGGGGGATTGGAAAAAGTGACTTAAGAAGTATAACAAGTTTAATTTTTGAAATATGAAAATGGAGAAAAATCCAACAAAGTCATAAGAGATAATTGTTTTTTTGTGTGATCAACGTTAAAATTTTGCTAATTGCAATTATCGGCGAAGGGCTGAAAATTTACGCCGAGGATAATTAAGACTACGCGTTCTAAAATACTTGAGTGCTTCCACGAGATTCTGTTAGCTGCCTGACGACATTGAAGAATTGAGTCGTTCTCCATGTGGCGGATAAGTGAGAAGTCGACTTGGGTTTATTTCAGAACCATACATATATAAAGCCAGCTATTCAGCCTAATTGGTTTGATCGAATTATAATAGCGGAAACAATAGGAACGCAGAGACCAGAAACAACAATAAATACCGCACCCCAAGAAGAAATTTATGCTTATGTTGGCGTTGAAAGGATCATTAAATGCTCAAGAATGTTCTATACTTGGTTTAAATCAAGAAGAGGTTCATGCTTTAACAAAACGCTTTCTTAATGGACCGACAGAAATCGTGACGTAAATGATCATACCAGGTTATCCCTAGTCCTGGTGAAGCTGAGATTGACTGGACTCTGCAGAGAGATGGTTAAGGTTTAAATTTTTTTTTTTGTTATTCTTAATTACTCACCAGGGGATTCAAATTTTAATATTTTATGAATATATATATATACATACGTAGATAAGAGCTAACTAAACAGAATTAGTAACGATATTGCAGTATAATTAAAAGAAAAAAGGTTTAAGGGACAGGTAATATAACAATTAGTATTTCTGATAAATTTTTGATACATTTTAAAAATTAAATTAATTTTCATAAAGTGCTGAATTCCTTACAATCGAGTTCTGCAAACTAACCTACGCATTAGGTCCATATTTTCTTATCCTATTTGGCGGTGTTGTATTTTGAAGTGATTGATTTATTTGGATATCTGGGAGAGGCTTCAATTTAGTTTTAGTGAACTTATTCTATATGGCGTCAAGCCTCTGCAGTGATATTTTGATAGATTGGGCAATAATGCAGACGTTTTCTTATTTTACCTTGGATGTAATTCTAGTTGAAAAGGTATCTTTCCATATCTAAATTCATGCAAGAACGAATTAACGAACGAACAATCACAAGTAATTGAAGGCCGTCATTACAGACTAATAACGTAAGGAAAAGTATTAGATGGTAGTCAATGTTTATAACCATGATTCGCCTTTACGTTAATAATAATTTTGTTTTTTTTTTTTATTTGAGTATGATCATACCCAAACATATTAATATTTTTATTATTACATTACTACTGAAGTTTTGCTTAAGAACAGTCACTGCATTACATGACGCAGTACTAACGAGATTATTTAAGAACGATTTCTTTAACCAATAGGTTGAAAATGGAAATTCCTAATTTGTGGGCATCCAAGTAATCAAACTTTAAATATTTAATTCAAATTGAAAAGAAACCAAGGCAGAAATTGTTGTGCATAAACGTTTTTTATAGAACAAAAGAACATTCATTCATTTTTTGTATATCATGAATTAAGCCTGACTAAAATCACTGCAGGCTCATGTAGGTTACTTATGTATAGCAGGACATAAAGTAAATTTTTATAACGTAATCATGCACTAACTACTTTTTATACCTCCTCTCACTCTCCTGGAGCCCACTTGATGTAGGGGTTGAAAAGGTCCGATCATCTGCTCTCTTTTCAGATCAACATAGGGACACTGAAATAATTTGCTGCCCTTTATGTCAAATAGATGGATGGGGCAAGGCAGCCGAAGGCTCAGCATCTATGATATTCATGTAAGTATGGGTAAGTAGTGTAAAGGTCTCTTCTGGACCGGATGTGTGCGGGGGCCGTTACTTGGAACGATTTTTTTTTGTATATGGCTGGTGGCAGCGGCAGGTGGAACCTCCCCACACTCTCCGCCAATAGCCGAGGCGATCTAGCGTGCCGCCCTGCACGTCAACGCTGTCAACCGAGTGATCTGTCAGCTCATGCTGGCAGTCTGGACTTCACGTCCAAGCCAATCACTCAGCATAGTTCCATAACAAGATACTCATGCCAGCATCAAAGAAAATTTGGGAGGACATTTGGAAATGAATAAAACAATTTCCAAAATACGAGAAAGGTTCTATTGCCTACATACGAGAGAACATGTGGAAAAGTCGTGCAGCAGATGCACTGTCTGTGCTTATTGCAAAGGGCCGCCACACAGATGCAGAGAAGAAATACATAAGTATAATGTCGGATTGCTGGACCTTTTCCAGAAACGGATGGCGGTAATCTTTATATATTAGTTTCCATTGATTATTTCAATAAATGGCCTGAAGCTTAGTTGGGGAAATAATAATAATGAATTGAGTCAGTAGGTTCGGTGGGCCTCACGAACTTCATTGAGACCAAGGACGGAACTTTGAATCACGGACTTTCCAGAAGATGTGTAAAATGCTGGGAATAAGAAAAACCAGAACAACTCCTCTACATCCTTAATCAGATGGCATGGTAGAGCGTTTCAACAGAACATTGGTCGAGCATTTAAAGATAATAGTCGACTATCATCAACGCGATTGGGATCGACATATTCCTAATGGCTTATAGATCAGCTGTTCACAACAGAACTGGAAAAATCCCAGCTAAAGTCATATTCGGAAGGGAGATGCGTTTACTTAGCGACCTCAAGTTTGGTACACCTAGAGGTGAACAAAAGTTGGCAGAAGACTACGTATCGGAGCTCAGATAACGATCAGCTTATGTGCACGAGGCCACGTGAGCGATAGTAACAGCAATAGTGATCAGATGAAGACCAGACCCGCTATGACTTTCGTGTTAATTCCACAGGATTTAATTAAGGTGATCTTGTTTGGCTGTACAACCCAAACAGACATAAGGGACGTTCTCAAAAATTACAACAACACTAGCAGAGACCGTATTCAGTAGTAACTAGAATTCATGACGTGGTATACAGGGCTCAGCGTGGCACAAAGGCAAACGAAAAATCGTTCATTTGGATTGCTTGTGTCAATACTAAGAGAATCAAGACCGTGGACCACCTGTTGTTCGGGACGAACAATTTTAAGAAGGGGGCAGTGTTACATGTTACAAAAAAGATAAGTGATGGCATCTACTGGAAATGGAAAGTTCGCGTAAGATGAGTAATAAGATACGGAGAGTAAACAACTGAAGGTTCGGTGAATCGAAATTTCTGGAATGGGGATCATCGAGAAGGTCCTGGAGAATTTGTAGAATATAAATACAGCACTTGTCTGCGCAAAGGAGTGAGTCTTCGTCGCTACCAAAGTGGAGCGGCATGTCCTCAAACTCGATAAGTATTACATAAAATGGGGTATCAAAATAAATCTGAGCAAATCAGAAATGATTTACATCAGAAAATCTTTCACCAGGGGAAGACCCAATATTGCCACACTTGCCAACAACATCGTAGTCGAAGTCAATAACGAGAAGCTTCAGCCTTTAAAGAACACCAAATATCTTGGTGTCTCTTTCAGTAATCTGTTGAAATTTAAAAACTGACCAACTAAACTAAACTAAACTAAACTGACCATGAGAAAAGCTAACTATGGTTATTTCGGTAGCTCAGTTGATAAGCGCGCTGACTATCATATCATGGGTCGTGGGTTCGATTCATGCCAATTGCCTAGGTCCTGTGCTTCATCTACTTAATACTTCCTTTCAATTTTTCACTCCTACCACTGACTAAATAAAAATGACATGTATCTATATGTTCATCTTAATACCACTAAATGTATTTAACTATGTAAAAAACAATCGCAAGTACCCACCATGTATACGTGGCGCTTATGCCGGGGTCAGTAATAAAACTTTGAATATTGAATATTAACCCTATTATCAGAAGGAGATATGGTCTCCCGAAAGATACAAAGCTATTGATTCCCCATCTAGCACACAATTTTGCCATCCTATACTAACATGAAAAAAAGATCCACCGAGCCTGTACAGGAGACCCAACGGATATGCTACTTTCCCAACACCTTTTTGTACAATAGTGCAAACATCACGCCTATCGAAGACTACTTCCTAACTCCAGCGGTCAAACAACTTCAGAAGATCTCTCGACATCCAAACCCTCTCATAAGTGAGCTTTCAACGGAACTTTAGTTTGAAAACTTCCACTATTTATCATCTTATTAACTCAGAAACCAGGAACATTTATTACCTGGGAGAAAGATTAACATTTTCTCTAGCACAGAAAACCACCATCGTTGATAGGACAACATCCTGGAAGGAACTCATCAGAATAATTGGCGCTGCTACACCTTCGTGGGACTTACCATCGCTGGACCATTCAGGACCTGCAGGATAATTCTCGCCTTACAGGAAGAAATGCCAGACACTAACTCACAACAAGTTAGTGAAATTCTAACATTCCGCAAACTCCCACACCCATCCAACATCCTCATCCTATCAAAACCACTCACCTTATAATAACAAGATAAAACACAAGAATACAGCTTGCAGTCGCGCAATAACCTGTGATAATCACCGTCATTGCGTAATTAAGAGTTTATAGTTATTCGGATAAACTCTTAATATATAAAAATCCAGTGTCACGATGTTTGTACACGCTAATCTCCGAAGCCGCCCATCCGATTCCAATGAAATTTTGTGAATGTGTTTGGTTGGTTCCAGCTTGAAATATAGGATAGTTTTGGACACACAAAAATTTCGTTTTTTAGTACATATTTAGGCAATAGTGAATAAAATTTAAAAAATTGACTAAATCGAGCAAACTCCTTCTTGGTGTTGCCCTACAAAATTTCGGTTTTTCACTATATATTTGGAAACTGTCTGAGAACGCGTCGACGTGGAGAGCGTTTTCATAAAAATTGCAACAACAAGCTCAAAAATGGACCAAATTGGGCCACCACTTTTTGGTGTTGCCATACAAAAATTTAGGTTTTCACTGTATATTTGAAAACTGCCTGAGAACGCGTCTACCTGGAGAGCTTAAATTTTGTACACGATGTTTTTAAAAAAATGTAAATTTAAGTTAAAAAATGGGACAAATCGGGCAACTCCTTCGTAGGGTTGCCATACAAAAACTTTGTTTTTAACTATATATTTTGGTACTGCATGGGAACGCGTCGACGTGCAGGACTAAAATTTGGTACTTGGTGTTTTCGTAGCAATAGTAAATAAAATTACAAAAATGGCCTGAACCGCGGAACATCTTCTTGATGTTGCCATACAAAACTTTGGTTTTTCACTATATATTTGGACACTGTCCGAGAACGCATCGACGTGGAGAGCCCAAATTTTGTACATGGCGTTTTCATGAGAACTGCAAATACAAGTTTAAAAATGGATCAAAGCGGGCTACCGCATTTTGATGTTGCCATACAAAAATTTAGGTTTCCACTATATATTTGAACATTGACTCACGCGTAGACGTATTGAGCTACATTTTTAACATGGGGCTATCTTAAAAAAAATTTAAACTAAGTTCAGAAATGGGACCAATCAGGCAACTCTCTCGTAGGGTTGCCATGAAAAAAATCTACTACGTTGTGTTTTCATAGCAATGGTAAAAAAATTTCAGAAACGGGTTAAATTGGGTTACCCCTTCTTAGTGATGCCATACACAACTTTTTTTTTACTATGTACTTGGTAGCTGCCTGAGAAGACTTCGAGGTGGAGAGCTCACATTTTGTATACGGAGCTTTCATAAAAATTTCAAATACAGTTCGAAATTGGGACCAATCGCGCAACTCCTTCGTAGGGTTGCCATACCAAAATTTCGTGATTTTGGACACTGCATGAGAGCGCGTCCACGTAGAGAGCCACTCTCCCACTCAGATGAATGCACACACACACACACACACACACACACACACACACACACACACACACACACACACACACACACACATACACACACACACACCATACACACACACACACACGGAGACACACACACACACGGAGACACACACACACAGGGAGACACAGGGTGAAGTTCTAGAGTATGGAATCGCGCAATCAAGTCAGCTAATAGCTTAGACATTACTTATCTTTAACAAACAAACCCAACCCCACCCCCACTCATCTAGCTATCTATATTATCACCGGGCAACGCTGACGGGCCCCCTAGTTAAAGTATAAAATGTATTAAAGACATTAGTGAAACCTAGGCCAAAATAATAGCCTGTACGTAAAATCTTTTCAAATATCCCGGGATATCGGTTCGGGTTAAAATCGTCATAATTCGTTTGGTGTCATAATTCACGACTTTGCAAAGGATGAGTCTTGTTAAAATATCAATGAAAATCGACATTAGACAGTGCAGTGCTTACAAGTGAAAATTTATAACAGGCGAAAGTTTTCTAATTGGTTTGCTATAGTTTGAAATACAGTACTAGCGATAATTAAAGTAGAGCTGATTGGTAATTGTTTGTGAGATTTATAAAAGTAAATAGCAGAGTGAAAATAATGAGCTTGTGATTATATCTGAAATATTGTGTTTTGAATAACGAACTAACGACACGCTCGTAACAATTAGTGCTTTTTCTTATTTTTTTCTGTAGGAGGAATAGAAGGAACAGAATACTGATCACGTTTTTAAGAATATTCGGAACAGAAATTATTAAGTAAACAGCAAAGAATAAAAATTTGACAGTTGTGCTCAACGCAAAATTTAATATCACCTGGAGACCATCATATACAATTTTCAGGTTCAGAAAATAAAATATCCTGTTTTAATTACAAAATTAAATCAATTTTTCGTGTCTCTGCTGTTGATGGCTTCCATTTTCTTGGAGTGATGTTTGTCATTTGACATATACATATATTTATGTCAAATTGTATTCCATTTATTCCAACTAACGAGGTAGTTTAAAAAGAATACATTCAGAATAAACCACTGCGAATAAGGAAACACAGAATGGAATAAACCGAGTATTCCGAATGGGTAAATAAACATTTTGGTGAGCTCTGAATATTCGGAATGAATAAAGAAAAGCAAATCAATATAAAAGCCGTTCGATTCGGGGGGTTGTCAAATAATTTTTTTTTCATTTCATTCTGATTCTACAACTGCCTCTGTAACTTATTTTCGCGATCATTTATGTATTTTTTTTGACTACTCATCTTAGGATAAATAATATAATATTCTTAAGTAAATGCAGTAAATATACCTACCTAAATACTTTACAATTCAAATACAGGCGACATTACAAGCAGGTCGTGATTATTTCCAAATTCGATTGTTTATTAACTTTCAAATTTTTGGCATTTACCAATTTATTTTCATTAATTTATTTCAAATGGCTATGGAACTCGATTGTATTCCACCAGTTCATTCAGTGCAAAAGATTTCTTTAGATAAAATAAAAAATGAAGCATTATTATTAGTAAAAAGTAAAGAGCATTCAGAGGATAAAGAAGTCGAAGAAAGTGAAGACTTTACTAATTTCATGGTTCAATATGACGTACTTCCGATGTGGAACTGTACTAAGAGAGATTATTTAATGAAAAATTGGATGCGCATCGACAAAAATCCTTACTTAAAGTGTAAATGGGATCAATTTAAAAGAAATGTACCTGATTCTCCAGTGATAATTAAAATCTATTCTTCAAATAAAGAGTGACAAATAAATAAGAATATTTAGTCAATTGGTGACTACAAATAAAACTTATATTTATAGCGAATCTAAGAAAAAGCCTGTTCGCCGAATGATGCTCAATGGAAAACTGTATAATAGGAAAGATGTTACAAAATTGAATCCAATCCCTTTCTATCCTGATCCAAGAAAGTAGTACATTTTTTGGATGTCATTATATATATTATTTCATTATTTAGATATCCTAAATATTTTTATATTTGTAAAAGTAAATAAAGTCATGTCAATATCCATATGTACTGGATAACAAAATTTAGCTGTCTTGCTTTTTCTTATCACACACGGGAGACTGAAAAGAGAGGCTAACACCCAGAAATTTTTAGGAAAATTGCAAATTAAAATTGTTGTACTTGCATTCGTCTTTTACTCTTGTATCGCAAAAATTGCGTGTTACACAATGAAACGTATGTAACAAAGCTTAAGAGCACCCCATGCACTATAATATATGCGAATTGCACATAACCCCGGAAATAGCAATGAGGCGCACTCTTAGATCAACAAAGCAAAGCTATCAGATCCATCAGACCTAAATAAAAATTAGGAAAAAAAGTTAGAATTGGTCTAAGACAATTCTAATAGACAATTCTAATGATATCCTAGATGAATGTTCGCCCGTATGTAATTTCGTATGATAACCCCTCTGTGCAAGTTTGATTGGTAAAGTGGTTTTTCGTTGGGGGAAACGTAACGGTTTCCATGATAACGGGTCTTAAAGATATTTGGGTATCTTTTTATAGATCACCCTGTAATTTTTGAACATTACACGCTATGATGATGATTTAAAATTTGTTAGATAGATAATCGTTGGATCTTATTCTATAAATTTTTCCTCATTTTGAATATATTGCTAAAAAAACTTAAAATTTCGGAATTTTAACTCTTTTTTTTAAATTTAACTAGTATTTTTAACAAAAAACACGTCATCAACATCAATTTGTCATATTGGATTTAAGAAGCCCAAAAGCTTTGGCTTAAAATGACATAACACATTCTGTACCCAAAATGTAACCGTTTCTGTATTTGACGAGATAAATTTCGACGACCTAATTATGGAATACATAAGAATTTGTTTTTTCATATAAAAACACTTGCATCTTAACTCTGTATTAGTTTTTATCGTTTTAAATTAGTAGTAGTCTCTAAAAGCCGTTAGTGGGTCCCTGCGGTAAAGTAAAAATAGTAAAAAAGTAATAGTAATATTATTTATTTAAACAAATCCTAAAATCTCCAACACCAATTATAAATCTGCGATTTAGTGACATAAGGACAGAGTTTATTGCAAACGATTGACTGGCAAACCCAAAAATATAAGAATATTTATCGTCATAAAGATCATAAAATGAAACACTTACATGATTCATATGCGATACAATATTTACCCTCGTTAAAGTAAACAGAAGCGATAGATATGCATGTAATTCCGACAACAAAAAATAACTTTTATGCGATAAAATGGCGATTCGTCTGCGATTGAAAAGCAAACGGAAGAAGATAAGAATATTTATAGCCATGGCGATCTCAAATGACTCACTTCGCTAAACACAGAAAAAATGTAATTTTTCCCCGTTTTTGGGCTGTCATAAGTTATGCGGACAATTGAATTCCGGGGACTTTTCACACCTTAGGAGATCTAAAAGGTAAGTGTACATATACCAATTTTTAGCTTGGTTAGATTTTTTCCGAAGTGAAATCCTAATTCTGGACTATAGGTGCAATACAACACTGAATTTTTGCAGAATTGCCTAAGTATAAAACCTATGCAATTAACTATAGTCACAATGTAATCCTCTTGGTAGCCTTACCAAGAGGATGAATTAAAGCTTGATTCATTGATTCTAACTAAAAACAAAACTTATTTCTTAACAATTTTCCGTCAATAGAAAAATTAAAATTTTCTTAGTTTACCCAAGATAATAATTCTCACGACATTCTCAGGTTTAATTTTATTTTCGCGGGCTTCTAATTTCATTAGCATAACATAACACGATGCTATGAAAAATGATAAAATGTTATATGGAATGCAAATATTGCTATATAATTTATCACTTAATGTTAGAAAATTTACGACTTATTATAACTAAATATAACTATACTAATTGATGGCTCATATAAAGAATCGTTTTAGTGAGAATATAAGGCAGTATATACGAGGGTGGTCTCAGAAGTAACCGACTTAAAAGAAAACACACAAAATTTGTGAAAAAGTATGTTTATTTCTCTACATAATCTTCTTCTAGCTCGATACACTTTTCCCAGCGATGTTTAATAGCTTCGATACCTTGTTTATATAATAATATAATAGCCATCCACCGCAGACTCCGCCTCTTGATTGTTGGCTAATCTTTTCTTTTACCAACTAGCCATTTTTTTAAGTTCAGAAACAGAAAACAATCCAAGGGGGCTAAATCTCGTGAGGAAGAAATTCGAACTTTAACTCATTGATTTTGGCCATGGAAACTACACACGTGTGCACTGGTGCATTGTCTTGATGGAACAAAACTTTCTTTTTCGCCAAATGCGGTCGTTTTTACTTGATTTCGTCACTCAAACACTGCAATAAGTTCGCATAATACTCGCCGTTGATTGTTTTCCCTTTCTAAAGACAATCAATGAAACTTATATCTTGCGCATCTAAAAAAACTGACGCCATGACCTTGTCTGCAGATGAAACTGTCTTCGCTTTCTTTGAAGCTGATTCACACCTTTGAGTCCATTGTTTTGACTGTTGCTGTTGTTTTTATTCCATTGAGAGTAATTGCGGTACCCATCTTGCGCACAGCTTTGTTATGTCCAAATTTTCGGTCAATATTCGATATACAGAATTTTTCGAAATGCCTACCAAGTCTGCAAACTCGCGCATCCGATACCATTTTGTGGATTTTTTTTCTCACCATTTCTGACGACCACTGCGATGTTCGTCTTGGCAGCTCGTAAGGCCTCGTTTAAACTCTCTTACCCAGTATTTCACAGTTGTAAATGAAGGAGTAGACTCGCCCAGAGTAGCATCTATCTTCACTTTTATATTGGTTGGACTGAGGCCTTTTAAATATAAGTATTGTATAACAATCGATGACCAATTTTTTTCATTTTTCAAAATTCACGTAGAGCGTTCACTATTTATGGCTGCCAAATAAATTCAAAACAATGCAGCGGCGTCAAACTTCAAACTTAAGTTTTCTGACTTATTTCGCAGGCAGGAACCAAGCCGTACTGACGATTATACCGTTCCTGCTTATATGAAACGCCCTGTTTTTGCAATGAAATTTCTTTTTTAAAGATTTTTCGTTTGCATAAAGAGTTTTTTCAACTCGATTCTTGAGCTGCAGAATTAGCAGCAAATTGAGTCAATTTCAGATTGATTTATTTCGCTATGAATTTTCATAGCAAAACTCTCTCTGCAAAAATAACAAATATAATAACATTTTCGATATAATAGCTGTCATTCGTTTTCCATAAGTTAAAAAAGTGATTTGAATAATTTTGACAATTCACCATATAAGCAAGGAAAATTCAGAAATTATAATTCGTTAAAGAATAGGGAGAGCAGACCTATTGTAATATTCTTAAATTTACATAAAAAGGAGAAGTTATTAGAATGAAATCGAGTCCTTAAATTTTCTACGAATGCATTATAATTCACAAAACATGATAATATTATGTGTAATTTGAAAACTGCCACTATCGCCAGTCAATCTGCACTATCCTATCCGGAAAAGAAATAGTTTGCTACAAATCTTCGAAACCGTCTACTTTTTTAAGGAAAAGTAAAAAATAAAAGAATAATTTGATAGATTATAATTTTATATCTCGGAATCATTTATTCATATTTATCACGTCAAATATTTAAAGAAATCATCTAAAAATATATAAATGAAAAGGGCGAACTGGGAAATAAAATACTCTCACGGAAGCATAAAACAAATGAACAGGAAAAAATTTATTTTCTCCGTGCATTCACAGCAGCTAGACTGCTAGAATCGTTGCATAATTTAAACTTCCTTTTGTCTAAGCAAAAAATAAATTTCCGAAATGTCATAGAACTACGTTGGACAGTTGAAACGATTTGAAAAAACCTGATCGAAGACAGTTCTTAAGATGCATGCAACAAATATGCTGTCGCTAACGGATTAAGGCTAAGAAAGAATTATGAAAGTAAAAAATGTCCCGTAAAATATTGTATCATAGGAGAAATGGGACACCGACCGAAGTCTCTTGCACCATGGAGTTCAAACGCCAGCTGAATATCCATTCATAAGTCTGGCTAAGTGCCAATAGTCACACTCGTGAGACATTATCAATTAATCTGGAGGATTCCTTGAATATCTTTCAATTAATTAGAGGAGAGCACTCGCTTTTGATTTATAGTGTCTGATCGGCACGTTTAAGTTGTTTTAAGGGATTTCCTGGATGGGTCCCTGAGTATATAAGTTTAAAGTGTAGAAAGTAACATTCTAATGGGACATTGACAAATAAGATGCTTAAATGGATATCAATATTGGTGAAACCTTTGTAAAAAAAATATATATATATATAAATACATGAGGCTGATAAGAATTGATGTGATTACAATTATCGAAATATAGAGCAAATTTTTTGACTCGAAACTAAATTATTATTTACGTTCATTCCGAATTAAGACTTCATTTCTCGAGAGTATGAAGGGTGTTTAATATAATTAAATTGATTACCTTCTTGGAATCAGTTTATAGGTTAATGCATCGTCGAATTTTGTTGAATTAATCTTGAATGATTCTTACTATGTTAAGTAAGCCAGGTGTGACGAGGTCAGGTATAAGGTGTGTTCTGTTGTGAATAATCAAAGGATATAATGAAAGGTGAAAGAAAACCTTGCGTGTCTATATTTTAACGGATAAATGGCAAAATGTGAAAAAGCTGTAGCCAATAATAATTTCGTATGGAGAGGATAGCAATAAAAAGTAAAAAGGAAGCAAAAAGAAACGCTTTTATTTTAAATATGTATGCTAATTCGTTGATCTCAATCAATTAATAGGCGCGGATCTGGGTTAGCATAAACGAAAGACAAGAAAGTTAAAAATGCAAATTAGGCGGATGACTCATTCTATATTATTTTATTTATTAGTTTCAGTATAGAAAAAAGTTTTTCTTACCTTTTCGTCTAACTAAAGTACTTGTATTTATTGCTGATAATCATTATGATCATAGTTTTTTTTTTATTGAAGTAATCAGGTGAGGAGATCTGAGCCCAATGCGCCTGGTGTCGAACTCATGTTTGTTTTCAACATGCAGAGTTTATATGATGAACAACAATTAGTAATTATCCAAAGTACATATATCATGCTTTTACGTGTTTTAGTATTAATTTGTTGACTAACACTAACTTAAAAACTAATTTTTTAAAGTGCAAAAGGCGTTTCGTATCTGCGCAAGAACTTAATACTATTCAGTACGGCTAACCTCACATTATATGCACCCAGTTAAAATATTGAGTGTGAATTATATGTGTCGAAATACTAAGTTTTTACTTTGTACTCAGCAGTTTAGCCCTAAGCGGAACTAGACAAGTTCATACAGAAAAATCCAGAAGACTTTTCGTAGAAAAATGTTATTAATTTACAAAATTGATAACAAAAAAGTTTGTTGTTAAAAGTGCAACTGCAACTGATGAAAATGTAAAAGGCGTTTCGTATCAGCAAGAACTTAATACTCTGCAGTACCAGCCGTACTGTCGTACATTGTCGTATCTTTTTGTAGAAAAATTCATGAAAAAATTAATCAATTCCTAAAAACATCACTCATATAGATTTCTTAGTAAAGGACCTTTACAATAGGCAAACAAACTTTACTACAAGTTTCATCAGATCAGAAAATCGGAAAAATTTCAGGGATGTCGTATCTTTTTGTTGCGGAGTGTATACAGGGCGTCTCAGAAATATTGATAAATATTTTAAAAGGTAAAAGTATTGACAATTTACAGCACAAAAAATATATTTTTTTTTGACAAATTCGGCATGGTCTCAGTTATTCCAGACTCTACGTTTTAAGCTTTCTTTAGTACCCTTCTGAATGAATTTAACTATATCTTCTAAACCGATTTTCCGAAGAAAGTGGGGTTGGATTCATATTGAAGAGGACAGTCCTACCCTTCCACTTACGTGTTACTCGAATTACTGTACTAGAATAATTTACCCGAAATCTTTGGATTTATAAAATCTAATTTTTTTATTAATAGAAATGTATACTTGCATCGAATATCACCAAGTAACCACCTTGGAAGAATTAATAGAAATTAGCTCAACATACGTCCTTGCTAAGAGTATCTATTGTATTTCCGTGAAGCATTTATTTCAGAAATTTATACAATTCAGTCCCGAAGACTACTCATTTTGGAGTACTTATTAAATCTTAAAATAAATATTTATTGTCCAGATATACTCATGCTGAAAAAATGTTGTTGGGAAGCCACTAAAAGTGCTCACCTGGCGCAGGAAACACTCAGTAAGTTTACATGAATACTTGAGTACTTGATATGTTTTTTTCTCTTGTTTTTTATCGACTTTTTATACATTTTTGAAGATATAATGTCCAAGCAGTTGTAATTGCTTTTTCCAACCCTCCCAATGTTGCATACTGATTGTTACCTCGATATACATACTACTCGCTCTAATTGTCCCCAAACATTATCAATGATGTTGAGGTCTGGTGATCTAGCCGGCCATTCGAGGACGCTTCTATACGAAAAAGTCCTTTACTGCGCGTGCTGTGTGTATTTCATTATAATTTTTTCCGGAAATCCTCTCCGCATTGTTCGGTATTTCTTCCTCCAATAATTCAATGTATGCTTTGCTGTTAATTTTTCCCTTTTTAAACCGTATATTCATTTTTCCGTTGCACCCAATAGCAGCCCAAATCATTACTCCACAATCTCCCTTTTGTGTTTGTTTATTATAGAGTTCATCTTTCCGTAAATCGTGAAAATAATAACTCCATTCATCTGGCCCATGCAATTCAAATCTCTTTTCATCAGAAAAAATTACTTATATCCACTGCTTTTTCCATTTAAGGTATAGTAGGTGCAAACTTCATCCTGTTTGCTTTGTAAATGGCGGTTTTCTTTTTAGTTTTTTTTCCGTTTAAAATGCCGAGTGTTTTGTATGACGCGTTGTATGTTGCGTACATTTTCCATTACACACGCTTCTTCTGCTATTTGTATCGCAGCTCCTGCAGAATTTGACGCTACCCTTCAAGCAAGGCGAAACAAAAACGTAATGAAAATGTAACATGCTTGCATAGAAGTGTACGCAAAAGAAACGTTTTGGTGGTGTGAATGCGAAACAGAAACGAATCATCAGGCCAAAGAGAAGTGAAACTGAAAAACGTAGACTGTTGACATTATATTTCGCATTCTGTACTCCAAAATGTTTCGTTTTCGAAATGAAAGTTACGTTAAGTTTACGAGACATTTTGAATGTGGAGTCAATTACTTTTGATGAAAACAAAAAAATTGTCTATTTTAATTTATTTGGTAAAAATAGCATCACCCTTAATAAGAATAGAATATAAAAGCGTTTATTAAACAACATCAGCTTATGCTCCGTTACAACCTTAGGTACATCGAGTAGGACAAAGATAATTGGAGTACAAAATTGCTTTGTAAACTAACAAAAGTGTAATAATAATAATATAAGTATACGTAATTAAATTTATTAACACTTTAATATTTTAATAAACAAATATTAACGCGGCGTTTTGTTATCAGAGTCACAATCAAATTAACATGCACAAAATAGCTGTCAGGTTCTATGATACACATGTCAATAAATCCAGAGGTACGTTTTCAATACATTTTTGGTTCGCTGTAGTTAGTGTTAAAGCAATTCGTAAAGTTTACGTATTCGTTTCACTTTAGATGTAAAATCTCAATTGCTTCCCAGCAGGAAAAGAGAAATGCGTTACCAAAATAAATAGTTATGTCTCTTGCTACCAAGGACTATAGTTATTCGAAAATCGTTATTTAAGTAGTTAACAGTAACTACATTCTGAACTGCAAATGAAAATCAATTACGTTATACGTTACTCTCCATATATTACGTCACTCTGCACTACATGTATTCGAAAATGTAATAGGGGGAGCTCCCGTTTAACTTTGGGAATTTTGTTATGACTCATGTTCTTGTTGCCGTTTGGAATCGGGCAGCAGTAATTTAAAGTGTGAATAAAATTTTTACTCTGGATTTTATCTTTTACTCAATAAATTTTTTTTTTTTTTTTAGAATATATGTACATAATTTTTTGATTTTAATAATATGTATAAATTAGACTAGAAAGAACGAAAGAAATTAAATTTGTGAAACTATTTGCCATTGTTATTTATACTTTTATTTAAAACGTTATGGGAATGGCTATATAACTAGTTCAAAATAACTGGTCCAATAACTAGTTATAAAAGCACACTCCTCCACTAGTTCGTAATAAGTAGTCCAATAACTAGTTGAAAATTCTACATTGTAAACGACGTTTCCGGCAATGACAAGCAATACTAAAAGTAATGCAAGTTATAATACAACACATAACTACTGCCATAGTTACAGTAACTAGTTATGGAACTAGTCTACGACGCGTTCCATTTCCTACTGGGGGAGGTACGTTTTCATTACATTTTTGTTACGCCCTGATTATAGTGTTCATGTACTATAATGCCTTGGGTGTATTAGTCTAAAAGCAATTCGTTAAGTTTACGTTTTCGTTTCACTTTAGGTGTATACTCCCAAATGCTTAGAGGGTACTGTTAAAACTGCACGTGAATCCAGATCATTAATCGCTCGAAGCCATTCACTGCCAGTAACTTTTTTACCGTGACCCATTTTAATCAAATATTTAGCACAAAACGAATTCTTAATACCCAAAACACTGCACGAAGTTGTAATTCACAGAAGAAATATTGATAACACACCTGTTGAGTCTTCCTTCGTATTTTTTTGTCGCGCCAGTTTTTCAACAAATAGAGGTCTGTTCGCGTACTTCTCGTGCAAAAACTTTCTGGGTAAAAACTTACTGGTGTGGTGGGGAAAGAATGTAAAATGCATGAAAAAGTAAACGAACGCTTTTCATGCAACTTTATGAAAAACAAGAAGAAGAAGAAGAAGTGTGGAATAACATTTGCGAATTGAGTATTGTTTTAGTTTTTTCACTTGTTGCACTCTTGCAAAATCCCACGAAAGTCAAACCATCTTCATTCGACATTTTGAGTTAGTTTTAAGAACTTCAAAGAAAATTAAAAAACAACTTATCTTATGACAGCTGTTAATTTTCCTTTCAAGAAGGCTGCAGTAACTTCAAAATTTCGGGTAAATTCTTGCGAGAGGGGAAACTGTGACGTATATGCAATAATTTTGAATACACAAGAAAGTAAACGAACGGAAAATGTGTAAGCTCGTGCAAATTCAATGCAATGCGTTGTCCCAAAACTGAGTACGCAAACAGATCTAATGTAGAATAATTCTTTGAAAAATGAGTCGATTGGTAAAAGGATCACTCGTATAGATTTCTTAGTAAAAGTTCTTTGCAACAGGTACACGCATTTTACAACATGACTCACTAGTTCAGAGAATCGGAAAAATTTCAGGGGTGTCGTACCTATATTTTTGTCACGGAGATTAGTACGATTGAGATGTCAATTTCCATTTACCACTAACTGAATTTATTTTCTTAAAACATAATCCATATCAATATGGATTTGTCTTTCATTAACTTGTTACTGTAATCTTTTCATTAAATTAGCCATAAACAAGGGATAAATCAATGAAATTCACGGGATTACGCGTCCAATTATCCTCCATTGTTTGCTTTTCACTGAATAAAACTTGAATCATAACGTGAAAAGCTCATTTACCACAATCTTATGTTGATTTTATCAATTCAGCAAGCACACGCTGGATTGTTTCCTGCTTAAAATAATTAAACTGAGTTTAAGCCACATTTTGACTTAAGAGCTAGCAACGTCAAGAAGTGGGAATTTCTCTGGCAAGGAACAGAAAAACGAGGGGGGGGGGGCGGTGGAGAGAAAAAAGAAATTTATTGTACTATATGTTGCACAATATTTGCGGTCATGTTCTTGTGACGTATCTTGGACCATTTTTGATTTTTTTGCCGTTTTTTTTATTGTTTGTTTTTAATTCTTGAAATGACACGTATTTATGGATTGATAGAATTAATGGAGGGGAAGGAAGAATGGATTCATCCTTTCATTCATTATTTCTTTCATCTATCTATTTATCCCTGCGAATAATCTAAATGTCTCATGTATCCATCCCATCTATCTAACCTATCCATTCTTGTATCATCCCAAAAATCTAGGCTTTGCAGGCATCTCATCTATTTAACCATCCCACCCGTCTAGTTAATACCGTTAATTCAATACATCCTATCAATATCAATCTATTCGTCCCGTATAGCCGACCATCCCATATCCTACCCCTTCCATCATGAAACATTACAACAATTAAAAACAAATAAGAGGTGCACACAATCACAAACAAAAAATTCTAGGAAAATCAAAAATTTTCCAAGATACGTCACGCACGACAGCAAAACATGAAAACAAATATTGTGCAACATATAGTCCGATAAATCTTTCTACTCCCCCCGTTTTTCTGTTCTGTGTTTAGGTTGCTAGCTCTTAAATCAACATGTTGCAGAATTGATATAATCGGACACATGTTAGTGGTTAGAGCGATGTGTCCACTCTTAACTTCTTTCGCTTCTCTTGTTACGCCCTTACGTGATAGGGGTTGGTCAGCATAGATTTTTTTTTTATTTAGAATCATATTCTGAATAAAACAGCATTTTTATTTTTTTAAAAACTTTGCCTCCCGATCCGCACGCATGGGAAATAGATTATCACGCGTTCGGGGGTGCTTTTTATTGTCTTTAACCCGTTTGTTTTGGCCCTGGGACGCAATACATATTTATTTGACTGGAATATTAAGCTTAAGCTAAAATTGTAAAACTGACCCTAAAAGAGGTATAACTGGGTTTGAGTCAAGAGCTTAATTAAAAAAACGAACTTATTTGTTTTTGGTTCCTTTATGACCGAAACCCCGTAGAAAAAGTCTTTAGATAATATTAAATTCAAAGGCCTACAATTTTCAGGCAATTTAATATCATTGAACCCTCAACACCCTTAACATCGTATAACAATTGCTCAAATGCGGCAGAGTTTTATATTAACCGCACTCACAGTCACAGGTAGCCTCGTTGAACATAATTTATGTACATTACCCCTTTAAAACACTTTGGTATAACTGTATAAGGGCTAGATTCTATATAGCCATGGAGAATTTCTATATCGAAGTACAATCAAGATCCTGTTTATTAAGAATGTATTTGTCTTGGCTTAGGCTTAATTCTTATACCAACCTAGCGCCCCAGCAGTAAACTTGACCTATAGTCATGGAGGAAAGCAAAAAAGCCACCAGTTTCCTGGAGAAAGTATATACCTATGTATGTACATGCATAAATGTGTAATGGAGTTATACCCGCTTTTTGGCACCCGTTTGTACAACTTGATGGAGCGCGTACATAAAGATGGCTATAGAATTTAAGGAACATGTGGTAAGTTGAGGGGTTGGTAGGTATTATTTCTTATACACACGCGCAGACTTCGCCTGGGGTTAAGAAATGACGTGTTTCGCGGCTTGTGAGTAATTTGTGTAGTATACAGTCGCTTTTCTTCCTTACCGGCGGAAACTAAAGCTTTGTATAATAGTACATAGGTATTTACCTACTTGGTATTAAGAGATATTTGATAAATTTTACATAAAATAATTAAAAAACGCTTTCTTTTAAAAATAATCCAACATTTGTGATACAAAATAAGTGATAAAGTTTTGGTGAAAAGTGTAAATTGCGTATTAGTTTTGTTGTTATGTTTCATTATATACCAAAACCAGAATAATTTCGCGTAGTTTTTTATGTGTTTATGAGATTTTACATTGAAAATCATAAATAATATGTTTTTAAATTTTATTGTTTATAAAAAACTGATTGATTAAGACTCGGGATTGAAAGTCGAGCAACAACTTTGACTTTCAATAAGTGATGAAAACAAATATGGTCTATACCTACCTCTATATACCTACTATATAACATAGATATATTGGTGAAAGATTAAAGGTGAAAATGACCTCATTATTTAACTTCTGATTTTATTTTTTAATTAAAACAATTTACGTTAGCTAGTGAAAGAGTTAAGGTCGAATCACATTTGTAACATGACATGCCATGCTACATCGTGTGTTCTGTCGTTAAATCTAACGGCAAAAAACATGCATGTGTGAGAATTATATGATGTATTAAGGTACGAGTTGAGATCATCTTCAGGTATCCCAAATGGTTAACTGTGAAAATTGTGTATGGATGTAGACCTTGCAGTTGCTTGCAAATACTTAGAGAATTCACTATGCATATAACTTAATAATTTTTTTAAAATAAAACTTCATGTAATACTGTTCTACAAAATTTATTTAATTGGAGTAGCGCGGCGTTTCGCCTTCTTAGGGCATTATCAAGCAAGTTGCTTTTTGTTTTTTAAAAACAGATGATTACAAAAATGTTCTACCAAGTGCTTAGAAAGCATATTAGCATAGATGGCATAAGAACTAGATGTCGCATAGCATACCGTAGAAAAGTATACATATTTTAAATGGCTGGTCTATTCAGGAATAGACCACAACATCTTTCTAAGGCACCGAGAACAAATGTTCCTTTAACATCAGTTTTGTATACATTTGGTCGACTCCCTCAACGTGATAGATGCGGGAAAATATGAATCACTCAACGTATCTATCATCATTTCTCTTTTCATGTTGCTGTACTAATCAATCTAAAGGAATGATGCACAGCACAACATATTCGGTGCGGTGGGAGGGACGTAAATGTTATTTCTTTCTTGTCTCGTTTTTGGAATTACTTTTTATTTTGCTGTAGTTATTAGGATTTGATTTGATTTAAAAGAAACAACAACTTTATTAAATTCATTTGCCCCTGAGAGAAATTTTTTGTAATGGTATTGCATGACGATTTTGCACCAACTAATATTCTCCTATCGAGCTTAACAATTTTCCTAGAAATTTACAATTGGCCCTGTTTTGACAAACTAATAACATGCCAAGTCTAGACACGTAGAACAAAAATATGCAACGCTTTTCGTGCACAAAGGGTAAGCCAGCAATGCCTCGCTCCATACAAAATCACCACAATTTTTTCCTAGAAATTTACTGGAAATTTCTTCCTTTGAATTTTCATGCATTGGCCGAGAGCTCTAATATAAAATCAATGATGCCTCGACCTGATGGAAGGAAGGCAGCAATTTTTTCTTAGTAGAAATTTAATGGAAAATTCGTTCCTAGAATTTATACGCACTTTTGGAGGGCGACAACATTTGCGTAGACGCGTAGCCAAGCAATAAGCAAAAAATATATTAAATTTCTAAGAAAAAATTACGGCCTTCCCTACATCAAGTCGAGGCATTGTTAATTTTATATTGGAGCGAGGCACTACTCTGCATGCAATGCTTTGCCTGTGGTCCTGTCCTTTGCAGACGCTTGTATACATGTGCACACAAATAAAATATGGTTCATTCTCGTACACAAACCTTGCAATATAGTCCAGTCAAATAAGCCGAAAAAATACTAAAGATCGCATTTAATTTGCTTCAGGCTGCAATTTTGAGGGTTGGTGTAGGGTAGTCCTGGGAGTATTGTAGCAAAAATGCAGCCTCGTAGGGCCAAAAAAAAGGAGTGAAAGACAATAAAAACACCCCCGAACGCGTGACAATCTATTTGCCGTGCGTGCGGTTTGAAAGAGGTAAAATTTTTGAAAAAATTAAAAATGCTATATTATTCAGAATATGATTATGATCACCCATCTAGTCTATACCATTAATTTATTATATCCCATTCTTCCTGTGTAGCCTGCAATCCCATATCCTACCCTTTACAACAATTAAAAACAAACAACAAATGTACAGAATCACATTATTTTCTTCCACGCCTACGCAATCGCCGTCACCTAAAACCCTAAAAACCATCGAATGCAGCTATATTGAACTAAAAAGAAAAAATTCAAAGCAAAAATCATCATATCTCGGCTCGCTTTGCACAACCAGCCAAAATTCTAAGAAAAATTCAAAAATGTTCCAAGTACGTCACCACAGCAAAACATGAGCGCAAATATTGCTCAACATATAATCCGATAACTTTCTTCACTCCCCCCGTTTTTCCATTCTATCAACGAAAAATTCACGCTTCTTTTGCTTGCTAGCTCTTGAACGAAAATGTTGCAGAATTGAAGTAATCGGACACATGTTAGTGGATATAGCGATGTGTCCACCCTTAGCTTCTTTCAGTTTTCCTGTCGCGTCCTTACGAGATAGGGGTTGGCCACCATAGACTTTTTTATTTAGAATCATATTCTGAATAATATAGCATTTTTAATTTTTTCAAAAATTTTACCTCTTTCAAACCGCACGCACGGCAAATAGATTGTCACGCGTTCGGGGGTGTTTTTATTGTCTTTCACTCCTTTTTTTGGCCCTACGAGGCTGCATTTTTGCTACAATACTCCCAGGACTACCCTACACCAACCCTCAAAATTGCAGCCTGTAACAAATTAAATGCGATCTTTAGCATTTTTTCGGCTTATTTGACTGGACTAACACATTGCACTTCTACTGCAGCACAGTACAAAAAGCTGCTCTATTCGAGGGTTGCAATGTGTAAAATGTCTCGGGACGGAAGTTGGAATGTGTAAACAGCAAAGCAGAAATGCTTTAATCATAGACATGTACCATATTTACATGCAGAGTTGAAAGATTGAGTCGAGATTGAGTTGAGTTTTCGTCTCGTGTTTTTGAGTACGCAGGGTTGAGAGATTGAGTTGAGAACGGGTCCAAATATGGTTGAAGTGACAGTTCAACATAACATCTTATTTATGGTGTTTTTTGTAATGGAGTTATAAAAGTTATAAATTTAGTTTAAATAGGAACAGAAATCCACAATTTTTTCTAAGAAATTTGCTGGAAATTTCTTCCTTCGAATTTTTATGCTTTTGTTGAGGCCAACAGCAACGATGGTTCGACCTGATTAGGGAAGCCCTCAATATTTTCTTAGAAATTTACTGGAAATTTTTTCTTAGAATTTACACGCATTTTTAGAGGCATGCATTATTGGTCGCGGCCGACACCAATGTCTGCCTCCAATATAAAATCGACGATGCTTCAACCTGATGTAGGGAAGCCCTAAAATTTTTCTTGGAAATTCATTGGAAATTTTTAGAATTTAGAGGCGTAAATATGCAATAAGATTTCTTATTAGAAATGTACAGAAAATGTTTCGGTAGAATTTTTATTCACTTTGAGTTATTTTTAGAGCTGAAAATTGGATGCGGATTTTCTAATATCTGGATAGCCGGATCTGCAAACTATCCGATTTCTGAAATCCGGATTAAGACTAAGCAAAAAATGTTCAAATTTCCTCCATATTTCATTGCTTCATTGGGAACATATAAATTTTCTTTTGCAATCTGGGGGAAATTTTAAACTATTTTTGCATAGTATGGACCTGGATAGTTCCGGATTATCTGGATACCCGGATTTAAGGAATCGGATCTTAATTATTCCGGATAATTCGGATAGCAAATTTATTTTATTTTATTTTATATTTTATTTTATTTTATTTTCAGGTACAATACTTTCCTTTGTGCCTTTGTCGGCCTCCAATTGGCAATAAGCATTCATTTCCTCTGCCGTTGTTAGCATGGAATAATGCATAAAATTTTAAGGAACAAATTTCCAGTAAATTTCTCAGAAAGAATTGAGGCCTTCCTACATCAGGTCGAGGCATCGTCGATTTTATATTCGAGCGAGACGTTGCAATTTTTTTAAATTAATTCGCAACATGTATCTGACTTCTGGTTTTCAATTTTCCTTTCGATGCGTTATCTGTATATTTACTTATTTGTGGTTATAGTTAAACGTTCAGTGGGAGATATTGTTTTCCTGATATAGGTATCTTTTCTCCTTATAAGAGGAGTCACTGCAAATATCTCTTCGGGTTCAATTGATGATCCCATAATAAGTTATTGCAGGTCTCAAAGTAGTAAATTATCAAATCTCTCAGCACTTATACGGAAATATCAAAGGAATTTTGCAGGATAGGATCGTTCAAACATTAAGTGAAATTTTACTTTAAGCAGCATTTTGCTCCAAATTGGAAGGCATTCTTTCGTTGATATATTCTATCTCATTATGATTAATACACATATCACAGCTGCCTTTTAGAAATTTTTTTAAACTAGCCTACGACGACAGGACGACGACAGTGACCAAAAAATTGCGCTGAATGACTTTTTGCAAAAAGTTCCCAGGGGGCGTTAGGGCCTAACATGAATCAACAGTATAAGAATTTTTCGCTGATTACCAAAAACATTGAGTTTGGCTATGAAAATGCCGGAAATTCAGAAAATACTGGGGCTGCAAACACAGGCACTATACGTTACTTTGTATGAAAATTTGTTGTTGTTGTTGTATAAAAGCTGGAATAAATCCCATGGTCTGCTTTCAGTAGCCAAACTCTAATAGCGAAGCTAACTTATAATTGGTTGTCTTACTGGTTGAAGAATTCGTCATCGGTTGGTCTATTATCGCAGGGGCTAAGGGGTCCCATGTATCGCGGCGACCTGGGTCCGGTGAAAAGTGCAAGAAATTTTTATAAAAATTTCACCTCAAATAAGTAATTCGTTCATTAAATTATTTACCGGTCCAGTACATATACTCTTTATTAGCTATCCATTTTCTCATCCAACACTTCCTCTTTCTCAAATTCTTATTGAGATTTTTTATCAAAATTAATGCCAAACTTCTGAATCATCGAAATAGAGAGATTTACTGGAGACTATTGACACAAATACTGCGCGCAGTAAAATCTACTATTTTCGAAAAGTTGCAGCCTCTGAGTTGCGCGCAGCAAAACTACAATCTGCGCGCAACGTTAATCCACTATGTGTAAACACCACTGCAACCAACTTTAGCAGCTGCAACCTTAAAAGCTACGTAGTAAAAGTGGCAATGTGTAATCGTACCTTAACTCTAGTCTGGTAATTAAATCTTATTATTACTTACAATCTTACATCATACATATAAATGTACATACTACATATATACATATATAATCTCCCCATACTTTCGTCGCAATTGAAAGACACTATTTCGACAAATTACACAACACAAAATCCCATCTTAACAACTAATTAAAACCGTCGATAAAATTAGTCTTGCTATTGACCGTTTTAATTGCAATTTTCACAGTAATTTTCCTTTTCATAGATCGTGCACAGTCAGTGATTTTCTTGACAAAATATAATAACGTTTTCGAACTTTTGTTTTGCTATCGGAGAATCAAAACATGCGAAATTTGTTTATGACTTTTAAGCGGTATGGTCAACCTATAGCCGTAATTGTAATAAACAAATCATTCCTGTGGTAGTGTAAATGGGCTACCTCCGTATATCTCGTCAAAAGTATGCTTTTCAATTGTACGTGATCGACGGCATAAATAAACCATAAAAATTTGGTATCAACATCTGGACAAATTTTGTTCTATTTTTAATGTCCCTGATTTCTCGTGGTTTCGGGTTGATGCGACTCGTTTGTAGACAGTGGAGATTAGCTGGACTTTTGTTCCGGACATAAATTTTATTATTGTTTGGAAATTTGCATAATAATTCTATTTATGTATGTGCGATCGGGGAAAATATTTGGAATCTTGACTTGACCCGGGTGCACAAAGAAGATGAGTATTGTTGTAATGACAGCCTAAAATCATAATCCGTAGGGTTGTATTCGGGCACAATATCCGTCTCAAATAGAGATAATCTCCAGAAATAAAAACTGCCGTTCCAGTTAATTGAAGGTATTGGATATTATTTCTTTTGTTTATCTAAACACATATTTTCGGTCAGGATTTTGATTTGCGATCAGATTCAGGTGATTTATATCTGCACCGGACACACAGTACTATAAGGGTTTTCCAATAAGAGGTGTTATTTTAACTAGTCCGCTATTTCGGTAGATATCACTTTTGAAGCTGTCATTTTTTGACATTTGACAAGTAGAAACTACGCCATTAATAAAAATGGAACGATACACGATTCAACAACGCATTGAAATTATTAAAATTCACTATAAAAATGGTGAAAATGTGGCAGAGACGGTTCGTAAAACTCGAGCATTTTTAGGTCGTCGTGAAGCACCTTGTCGGACCGCAATACAGAAATTGGTAGACAAATTCGAGCTGTCGGGACAAGTTAGTGATGTGATGAATAAAACCCTCAAGAACAGCCGAGAATATTGCTGCTGTAGCCGAAAGTGTTGAAGAAAACCCAGGTTTGTCCATTCCTCGTCGTTCTTTGGAATTAGGCATTCCACAAACGTCATTACACCGTATTTTGCATAAAGCTTTGGGTCTTAAGGCTTATAAAGTTCAGTTAACACAAGAACTCAAGCCGGCCGATCATCAACAACGTCGAGTCTTTGCTGATTGGGTCCTTGAAATGCATGAAAATGATCCGGAATTCTATCGAAAATTCATCTTGAGTGATGAGGCCCATTTCCACCTCGATGGCTTCGTCAACAAGCAAAATTGTCACATCTGGGGCTCGGAAAACCCAAGAGTTATTGTTGAAAAGCCTCTCTATCCTCAACGTGTGACTGTTTGTTGTGGTTTATGGTCCCACGGGGTCATTGGACCTTACTTTTTCGAAAATGAAGCTGGAGAAACAGTTACGGTGAATGGATTGCGCTATCGACAGATGATTAATGATTTTTTATGGCCGGAATTGGATGGTATTGATCTGGACAACGTTTACTTTCAACAAGACGGCGCTACGTGCCATACAAGCAACGAAACCATTGATCTTTTACGGGAAAAGTTTCCGGACGGTGTTATCTCTCGAAGAGATGATCACAATTGGCCACCGAGATCTTGTGACTTAACACCTTGCAACTTCTTCCTTTGGGGCCACGTGAAAGAGAAGGTCTACGCCAACAGCCCAGCGTCGATTCAAGACCTCAAAGATGGAATTCGTGAGGCTATCGAGGACATATGGCAGCCACTTTGCGATTTGGTTATGGAAAATTTCATGAAAAGGATATGGTCCTGTAGGCGTGGTCGTGGTGGTCATTTGGCTGATGTTATTTTCCATTATTAACGGCATACCTTCCTCTTTATAATGAAATAAAGATCCGATCATTTATCTCAAAAAATGGCATTTTCCTTTGAATATCAAAATAACACCTCTTATTGGAAAACCCTTTATGTCACGAAAAAAATATACTTAATTGTTATTTTAAAAGTAAAAATTTGCGATGTTTTTTTTTGTTTTGATATGATTCAGTCTAGAAATCTAACATTTGACACAGATCCAATTGTAGACTTTGCTGTAAGAACAGGTCAGTACAATTACATACATACTATACATATGCAGGTACAGTGGATATCGGTTAACGTGAAATCGTGGAGACCAGCGGAAGATTTTCGTGGTATCTGAATTTCGTGTTAAGCGTTTTCTTATATACATATGCAAAAACATTTATATTATTAAAAAATTTGAGTATGTGCATTGCATCCTGTTGATGGTCTAATTATTTGCACAATTTCATGCTCGGTCAACATTGGAACAGCATCAATATGATCGTCCAGGTTCATAATCTTCGAGCATAATAACCGTGGTTAAATTCAGAGTTGTAGACACCGCAAACTATTGTCTAATTTAAAGTCTTCTGGACAAGGAACCCATAGTAGGAGGCATTACAAAATCTAACATGATTGAACATTTTTTTAATTGTTGTGGTTGTTACACTTCGCCAGGCAAAGGAGTGCAAAATTTTCACTCAATTAGTATCTCCCTTAGATTCCGCTTAAATTTCCTGAACAGAAACTTTCTGTAAGAGGCTTTCAGGTACTTCATGATGCCTTGACCACAAGATTTTCAAATACTTGTGGTGTTCGATGGTAGAACAACCATTATTCCGTGGTAATAGTAAAATTTTCAGCAATATAAGCAAGTAATAATTTAAAATGTTTTCATATTAAGCGTGTTATTCATTTTGCGATATCAGAATTAATTCACATAAAAGTCATTTTACGGAACGGGTACTGGGCGTTTGCTTCATGTTATGCAATATTTCGTGTAATCAGTTTTCGTGTTAAGTTGATTCTACTGTATGACAAAAACTTACGCCGGTCGGCAGGTATACTCAGTATTTTAAATTTATAATAAATTGATCGTATACGTAGACATATATGTTGGATTGGAAATTAAAATTTGACTTTCGAAAACATTCGAAACAGTTTGCTATTTTAAACCTACTCCAATATCTGGTATCAAGTGAAAAGCAATTCGTTTTGAATGCTAATTTGTATTTTTTTCGAACAGGAAGTAAAAAAGGGAAACGTCATCCCACTTTTATTTTTAGTTTTTCCTTTATAAGTTTTGCTCGCAATCACTGTGACCTGAAAGATTTATTGTGAGTCCCCGTTAAATTTACTCCCTTTCTAGGTTCAGACTGTTAATAAAGTCTAGAACCATTCTGGCATTGACATTCCACATGTAGTTTGGTGGAGGAAAAGCATTTTCGAAGTGGAGTAATCTCCATCTGGCCAGTGCTTCGCAGTTGCGAGGTTTCATGAACATCCTAATGGAAACGGAAGTATGAAGTCTCAGCCAAATCTATCTTGTTTAGGTGATACCTTAAGCGGCAATGGTATGAGTAGAGCCTTGTAATCATATTGAGCTCTGTTCTTCTAAGGAGTAGGAGTTCTTTTGTTTTTCCGCCAGAGGTGTCGATAATCTTTTTTGCCTGACGAAGTCCTTGTAGCCTTTCTCAATACAAGGACTTTTTTTATTCTCCCAGTTATTTAGGGCAGTGCTGAGGTAACACTTTGAAGTGTCACAAAATAGCTTTGGTCCGACAAACGGAATTCATGCTCCTCTTTTAGCTAGGCCATCAGCAATTTTATTGCCTTTATGGCCCTCATATCCAGGTACCCATATGAGGATAACTTTGTTTCTCTTTGATAAAATTTTGAGCATTTGTAGGCTTTAAGGCCTTGAGAGCGGCTTGACTGTCCTAGAGGATATTGATGGTTGAGCCATTTATGGCTCTTTTAATGTAGGTATAGGTGCATTCTTCTATGGCTTCGGATTAGAATACGGTAGGAGTAGAGCTCGGGGCCTTTGATATATGGAATTTTTGGCTATATACACCCAGTCCACTATTCGATTTTGAACCGTGTGTATACCACACCATCGATCCTTGTTGGAAGGCCGGTGTATTGTAACGTCATTGTTGTCGGTATCTCAAAACTACGTGGAATGGTCTTACAAAATCCACTTTGAGTGTGATTATATCACATATTGTCGTCATTTGCTCGGAGTATATCTGTTTTAAGATACTTAAATGACTAACCAGATACCTTGGCTTTAACTGTTTCCCCTTTTGCACTGTAATAGCATGGCACCAGTTATTCCTAGACAGGCAAGATGCTGGGTTCTTTAAAACTGAGCCTCAACCTTCTTTTGATTAGTTTTTGGTCACCATGAAAGGGCCGCATAGTTGAACATGTCTCTAGCAACCGTGATCGTGACTGAAAGTTCTTTAGAGTTGTGGTTATCCTCCTGCTTCTAAGCATGGAGTCTATCTAGGTAACCTTGGAGGGCTCAAAGCCTCGGCAGCTGATTAAATTGCATCGAAGAAGCTGTTATCGAAGGCTCTTTTATGTCCGCAAATGCACATAAGGCCACCTCTTTTGCTTCGAGAGCTTTTTCGAGGTCTTTGACTAATGTGTGAATGGCAGTCTCCGTAGATTTGCCAACTTGATAAGTGAGCTGCTTAGAATGAAGGGGTGATTTAATCCAAATTTCACTTCGAATGTGTAGGTCTAGGATTTTTTTCATAGAATGAATGAGGAGAGACTGATGGGTCCGAACGGAACGATTTGGCTAGAGAGCTAACTCTTTTCCCTACTTTGGATATAAATACCACCCTGATTTCTCTCCAATTTTGAAGAACATAACAGAGTGTAACTGGCTCGAACAAATTTTTGTACTGGAAGGAGTTTTTCTTGAACTCCTTGCTGTAGTAAGGCAGGGAAGATGCTGTCCGCTCCAGCAGATTTAAAGGGCTTAAATATACCAATGGCCCATCTAACCTTGTTTGCACTGTAAAAAAGCACATCCCGCAAGGTTCTCTTTTGCTTCTGTTAGAGATCCTGTGCTTGTCCACTTGAGTTTGGAAATACTGTTCCTTGATCGGGAATGAGAGAGTCGGGAAAATGAGTTTCTAATAAGAGCCCGACTATTTCCTCACAACTGTAGATGTAATTCCCATCTTGTTTTTATTTTTAAGCTAAGGACCTTAAAATATGCAGATAAGTAAGTAAACAAAACAAGAAATTTATTCAAAAACTAATTTAATAAAACTTTACTATGCATTTTCGAAAATGTGATTATTTCTTCTTTCATTTTCTGCGAACTCCAAATGTAAAATTTAGTTTTGTACTCCTAATATCGCCCCGACGAGCTCTAACTGGCCTGGGCAGCAGTGCTGCAACTCGAAATTTTTTCTAGCATACCCCGAAAGTAGTTTGAGTAGCTACACGTGTGAAAAATTTTAGGAAACCTAAAATCTTACATAAATATAACCGTATTATTTAATTAACTGAAAATTCGTATTAAAATTTGATTTTTCATAATTTATTTGTAAAAAAATTGTTTACAAATATTTCAGTGGCATCGATATTTGAAAAGTTAGAAGAAAGGAGGGGAATGTGTAGAGTAGAGGATATACAAGTTTTGCGGTATCGAACATTTAAATACTTTGGTGTTGATATTTCCGGTAGTTTTAAAGGATATTAATGAAATGAGTAGAGTTAAATTCTTTGCATTCAATAAACTTCGAATTTTGAAAATTCTCTTTATAAAAATTATCCTTTTTTCAAGGGGCTGTGTGAATACTTACAACTCGATTCGAATGTTCTGTCCATACCTTTAATAAAAAAAAAAAAAAAAAATGGATTTCTGGAAAACTTTCACTAGTGCAGCGGGGCCTGAAAGTTCTGTTTGCATGAAAGTGCTCAAAAACAAAGTCTTTCGAATTTACCTTTTTACTTCATTCAAATTTGGTCCACACTTCACACCTTAATTATAATTTTCTTATTTGATTTTCATCTTTTATCGTTGGTGTCGGGGTAGAGGGAATAAATGAATGCTTTGTGTACTACATATGTATATGCATTTTAAACTATTTTTGTTTTATTTATTGCTAAGTAGGTACTGTAATTGAAGCTGCCTAGCTCTTGCAACAATAGGACTAGTATGACGAAAATCGATTTCCAATTCATTTTATCAAGTCATAACTCTTCTGTCGATTTCCGCCTACTTTTTGGCAATCTCAGTTCATCGAAAATAATAACTGGATTTGTTCTCAACATAGTTGCGAAATGGTTATATTTGAGATCTGAAATGATTTTAGTATGGTTCGTGGTTCTAAAAATATTTGGAGTATAAATTTCTGTTCTATGTTTTCTGGCACAGAGCACTGCCGAATCCGCCCTCATCTGTTAATTTTTTCCAAAGAAAGCATCCATTGAGAGGTGGATGTAGGACTTGCTAGCAAAATTTCTATGTGTTACTAGATATAAAAGCTAGATATAAATGCCGTAAATATTATAGCCTCTGTTTTTTTTTGAAAATGTGCCCGTGAGATCACTAATGCAGATTTTCACATTCCATTTCAGATGCTTTTAGTGGTCAAAAATGGTTATTACCAATTTCAAAGATTTTACATTCTGAAGAACCCTTCAGTACATTAAAAACTCACACGGTACTTCTGCGTATTTTTGAAACTTTTCAAAATACAGTTTGGCTGAATATAACTTTATAATGGTAAAATATATTGTTTTTGCTTATAATTTTAGTATAAATAATAAAGTTCAGTAAAAAATTCTCGTAACACAAACTTATGAGGAGTTAAGATTGATTATCCCATTAAGATCCGATGCTGCCGCCATCTTACACAGGCAACCTGCCATAAATTCAAGCAAAGTACTTCTTGTAAAATGTGATTGTGAAGCATATAAAGAATGTATACTCCAAATAGTCTTTCAATCATTCAAAATCCCATGGCATAATAATGTGCTCCGGACTGTACATGGGGTAATAAGAATAAGAAAAAAATGTTTATAAACATGTTTCCTAAAATGATTCGTTACTGAGTTATAGCCAGACTATTTTAGTAATCCCTGTCTACTTTCTGTTGTCACTAAAATGAAAGAATTCTTTTGACGAGATCTGAGACATGCTGTATGGTTTGACGTTGCAATAGGGCTGAAACTACACCATCTTATAAAGATCATTTCCCACACCGATGTTTACAAAATGAGAAGGCGTACGAAAGGTTCACAATAGACTAAGGAAAGCAGGGTCTTTCAAGCCGCTAGTTCAAGATTGCGGAGGAACTACAAAAAAATTGCACATGGTCGAATGTGTCTTAGATCGTGTTGAGGAAGGAGCTATAACTCAGTAAAGTAAGGAATCATTTTATGACATACTCGTACATATATATAAGGTTTCTTTTTTTTTTGTTATTTTTAGTTATAGACACCGTGTGTGTTTAGTTAGACCATCCTGCATAGTGAAAGGCGAAATATTTTTATAACCACCCAATGAAGAAGTTCCTAAATTTTATCCATTTCCAAAATGATATCAACAATTTTTTCGAAAAAGCTATGTACAAGATTTTAAATCTCTAAGCCTATACTTTCTCAAGCAGAGTGAGAATATACAGGTTGTCTCGTAAGTGGTGTGAAATCCGAAGGCTATGGGTAGGTCGTACTTAGACGAGCAAAAAATTGTATGGGTGGAGGGGGGGAGGTTTAGGATTGGTTTCCGAGATAATGGCACTTAAAAATATTTGGGTATGTTTTTATATATCACACTGTAACTTGTCCATGCTACACCTTATGATGATGATTTAAACTTTGGTAGATAGTAAATCGTTGGACCTTTCTAACGGTCTATAAATTTTTCCTTTGTCCCCTCTTTTCTGGAGGTATGGTTCAACAAAGTTGAAATGTCGGAATTTTAACTTGTTTTTTTATTTTTATTTAACTACTATTTTTTGTCAAAAAACACATCATCAACACCAATTTTTCAAACTGGATTTTAGAAGCCGTAAGTCTTAGCTTTAAAATGACCTATTATACTCTCTCTACCCAAAAATTGACCCTTTCTGCGTTATTTGTACTTTTTGAAAATACAGCGGAAAAGTTCAATTAGTGCCAGAAAGTAGGCAATTATCTTTTAGCCATTTTCACTGGATATGTTCAAGAGAAAGTTCAAAAAACGTAGAAAGGTTACATTTTGGGGTACAGAGTGTAATAGGTCATTTTAAAGGGAAGCTTTAGGGACACATAAATGAAAAATGAAATTCCAAAATGTTAATTTTGTTGAGCCATAACTTCAAAACGGAGGGAGAAGGGGAAATGTTTATAGACTGTTGGAAAGGTGCAGCGATTGTCTATCTACCGAAATTTAAATCATTCTCATAAGTTGTAACATTGGGAACTTACAAGGTACTCAATTATAATTAGGTCCCGTTATCCCGGAAACTGTTCCGTTCGAATTACCCCTATATACAATTATTTGCTCGCCTAAGTATGACCTTCGGATTTCACACCATTTACGGGATACCCTGGTAAATGAGAAAAACGAAGTTTTTATATGACAATCCACGAAAGAGTTACCTGATTCCATCCACTTTCGAACTTGCTTCAAATTATCGTAAAATTACTTTTATTATTATGTGTGTGGGTCGAAGCTATACATATTTTGCGGTACGATAATTATTTCTATACTTTACAAATGGAATAACGAACTAGTATATACCCTATGATTTCATTTATAGTTAAAGCAGGAAAATTATAAGAAATATTAAAAAAAAACCGGAAGTAAATTAAACGATTAAAATAATTATTATATTTAATCATTGATTTTTAATTTGGAAACCGATCACAAAATTCTACACTGGCACGTTAAAATGTCGCTAACTTTCTAAATATTATGTTCATGCAAATATTGAGTGTAGAGTTTTTACGAGATCGATGACTTCACTATAAATCCTTGATGCTAAAGAATAATAAAATTTACCGAAAATACATTTTCAGTTAAATGCAAATTTTACATTCTTAATTCAATAACAAGCAATAAATTCTTTCTTTATAAGAAAAGCCCACTTAATCTGAAGCAGTGCCATTAACACCTGTGCTTCGTTTTTTTTTTTAAGTAAAGCGGACGTTTCGGCTCCCTTTATCAATCTGTGATGAAAATAAATTGCTCTGCACTCTACTATTTTAAGAAAAAATAAAACAACCATAGATCACTTGGATCACTTGGATTGTTGCCTCACATTTTTCTTGTGGGCAGAGTCCCTTTTTAAAATAATTTAAAGGTCCAACGACAGGCATATGGTGTATGCATACAAGTGGGCTTGGGAATGTGCACTTACGTCTCATGTTAATAGTGATAATAAAAAGTATCTCATCTATGATGGTTAGTCATTTGGTCCTGTATACCCAGGTTCGGGTTATTGTGTAATATATTTTTTTCCTAAATGAAGATTGACACGCACGCATTTAAAATTAAGTATTTACATAGTTAATCAATTTTAGTCAATTATACGTACATTTTAAAAATATGGTTCGGTATTCTATTATAGAACAGTCAATCAATAATTCATCATTCAAGTTTTTAAAATTTGATGGAATGTTGGGTGAAATAAAAAAACAATAAAGTTAATTTTGCAACCATCATCGAGGTCCGGAATATGCGAAAAATTGGAAAAAATAATTTTATAACTTTCATAAAAAAACCAAAATCAAAAGTTCTGCAGTTTTAAAGCACATATGGTATAATGCTCATATAATATTCATTAAAAGTTTGTATAGCCCGGGTACTTGAATCTGAATTTATGTATGTACGTTGTCGACCACCATAAGAAATTGATGAAAAAATTCTAGTAACTTCATAAGGAAAACATCCATTTCTAGAATGATTCGTCGGGGAGTAAAAATCGGCCAAGTACGAGTCGGACTCGAGCACGAAGGGTTCCGTACCATCGTACAAAATTTAACACTATGGACTTTTTATTTAATTTTTCAAATGATATTATGCGTCATTTGACAAAATAATGCTGTTATTTGAAAAAATTATACCTACTTAATAGTAATGAATGAGAATAAAACGAGGACAAAAACGCCGAAAAAATCCCGTTTCTTGTGTCCCCCATACAATTAATTAATTATTTAATATTATTTAATTAATTAAATTAAATTTTTATTATTTGTTGTAATAGCAGCAATAGAAATACACACTGTCTACCTATTACGGTTCATGAGATACAGGCTCGGCGACAGCCACACAGACAGATGAACGGACATCGGAGGCTTAGTAATAGGGTTCCCGTTTTTACCCTTTGGGTACGGAACCCTAGAAAAATGATTATGACCAATTTCATAAGATTTAGGACCGATCACCGATCCTAATCACCGTATACGTAAAAAAACACAATTTTTATATATAACACCATGATTACCATGGTTACCCGACTTAGTAAATTTTTGAAATTGTATTTAATATTTTTATGAAATACCGTGTACGAATTTTTGTAAAAAAAGAGGTCAAAGTCAATAAAAAGGTAAGAAAATTCGAAATTTTTAACTTCTGAGGGGAGAAGCGTACGGCGCTGGTTCACCTATCATTGGAAAGGCCATGCAGTTCTGCATATAATGACCTCCTGAATAGTTTAGTCAGTATTTTTAAGATGCGGGATATTTTGTGAAAAGCTAGCATATTTTCTTAATCACCATGTAACTCCGAAACGGCCCCCTCTCACTGCTATACAATTTTTTTGTTTGCGGAGGTGTTTACTACCACTTCCTGCCCTATGCACCACCATGGTTGAAACACCCTGTAACAACCCTATGAAGGAGTTACCAGATTTACTCCATTTTTTGAATTTATTTAAATCTACAATTTCCTTAAAAAAGCCGAGTGCAAATTTTCAGCGCTCTAAAAAAAACGCGTTCTCGAGAGGATGAACGGAAGGACAGGCAGACGAATGGACAGACAGACATAATAATAAATTAAAAATCTTAATAGCACCATAAATAATAAACTTAGTATACCCTATGATTTCATCATTTAGCTAGGGTATAAAAATGAATGCTTCTCTCCACTCATAATAATTCGTAACAGCCCAGGCAGTAGGTAGGCAACAACACTTTTACATTAAATTCGTTGTTTTGCAAATTGTAAAAATTTGCATAATTAGTAAAGGGTTGGAAATTTATATTCTGATGTTGGGTAGGGCATTCGAAGGAATATATAAAATCTGCAAGACTTTTGCAATATTTTCACGACTATAAAAAGTGAAAAATATAGTTGTGCTTAATTTTTAACCCATTTTTAAGTTTGCGGATAAGATTAAAAGCTTCAACATCAAATTGTAACAAACAACGATCTGAGGCCCTATTCTTCAATAAGAAAAGCAGATGCCGTCGTAAAGGTTGAGCTATTCCAACCATTTTGTTTTATTTATTGCTGGATTGAATCTAAGGATACGGAATTATGATTTTAAGGCCCTCCTAATATTACTAGCCAGAAACGCGATATTATCAAAATAATCCAAATCTATTGAAATCAATGGTGAGTTCCTTATTATATGTCCCGCTAATTGTTATCGACTAAACTTTTTGGAACATCCTTAAGGATGCATGTATGAACAGTGAAATTATATGTTGATAATAATCTTTTCTAGCTCAGCTTGTTGCGTTTTGATCGTTTGACCTACTTCTGTCTTAGTTTTAGATCACTTGACTTAGACTTTTTTTTTCCAGTAAACACATTCCTTTTCGGTTGTTATAATTTCTTAGATCAATCTTCTTTGATATCTTCTGTCTAATCCTTCAGGAAAATTTAATTTCAGAAAAATTTAGTAGATATTGTCTAGTCATGCATTTTTATACTAGTACAGTGATTTAATAGTGGTTACTATACTAATATGGATAATTTTTGGAGTTTTACATGTTCTTGTTATTTATGTTTTTTTTTATGGATGTTGTACATGAGTCGCGATTAGTTGTGCATCTTTGTAGATCAGTATATCTCTTGTTTAGTTATTCAACATTCTGTAGAATGGCTGGCTGCCCCATTATTAGATCGACAAACTTTTCGTGGGTATAAAGGATACTAAAACAAGTTATTTTTGTTAGTAAACCCATGCTTGCAAATGACTTTTTCTTTTGTACTTGATGAGGAAGATCTTCTACCAAGAATGTTGGTAGTGAATCCATGAGTAGACGATATAATCTCCATATATTGTAATAAATGCGTAATACTCTGAACGCCTGTTGTAAATGAAAATAATTTACTTTACTGTCAAGAGCTCATAGGTGTCGATGGGTTTATTAACGAAATGTTACATTACATTTCACTTTTTTCATATCTCCGGGACTATTTATACAAAATGATTGTCCGCGAAAGCATATTCCAGTTAATGTTTGCTTCTTTCTTAAATGAATGCAAATATAAGCTGCACTTACAATGCCCTACATTTTTGATCTTACTCGTATATGAAAAAATAGAACATAAATAAATTTCACAGGTGTCATTTCTTCCTCTTTTTCTCCTTTGGACATAATGGCATGAAGAAAGCGTTGATATAAGTTTTTCTGGGATGCTTTTAGTTCAAGTTCAATCAAGAGCTGCTTTGGAATAAATTAATCTTACCATCGTGTCTCGACTGGCTCGTTCCACTGTCTTACCATGTAAAATATCTGAAAGAAGTGTGAATCATCTCAACAATGTTATTTTTGATTCATAGTAAGACAGCTCTGATGAGACATTTTCGTATACTTTTGAATTATTATTTATCACGACAGAATAATTTTTGACATTTCATAAAAGATAACGGAAATTAAATTTTCGAGGACAAAAATGATTGATTTAAGAAATCAGTTGTTTTTAAATCAATAATTGGAACGCAATAAAAGTTAAGAGCAGGAAAAGCTGGTCTAGCCACAGGACATCACTAGACCAATTTGTATATTGTAAAATAATGCATTTAATTTCGTTACATGCGCAAAAATATCCACCATTTTCTACTTTTGAACCTCGTTATTATTATTTTTTATTTAATTTAAATTTTTGTATAACTTTTGCTTGAAATTACTTTCTTCAATCTGGTAATAAATTGTTTTTACCTGTGTTTCTTTAAGTTGATAAAATAAATGCAAATACATTTTTAACTGTTGTAAATCAATGAAGAAAGCTTCAAAGGTCACAAATATTGTAAATTTTATTCATTCATTCATTTATCTTCTTTATCAATTATGCCCCGAATGAGTTTTTCATTATTTTCGTTGTTACAAGGTAGGACGAAAGGTCTTCCTTTTTCTGTTTTCACCTCAGCATGATCCCAAATAGGTATGTAATTCAGATCAGCATTAGTTTTAAACTTCATCAAAGAAGTACTTAAGTATATCTACTCCCGATATATGTATGTTTTTATGTATGTACGTACGTACGTAATACGATGATACCATGCATAGTTCTAATCATTCCGTTACTAAAAAAAAAAATTCTCTAACAAAAGTTCTCTTCATCACCGGATAGCAAAAATATGATTCGGGAATAAATTAACCGCTAGAAATTCGCATGAAATTCACTCTACGGTAAATGATCATACTCATGAGACCAGGTGTTAATTATTTCAACACTTCTTCCGCTTTAAGCTCTTAAGAAAACTCGGTCAGTCAGAATCATCCGTGGAAGGTATTGACACGATCACACTTCCAGTTTACATAATTAGATTATGCCTGGTTAGAAGCTTGATTTTATTTGACGCCAGCGCATGCAACGCACCCGTTGTCTTGTCAGAGAGTAAACAAGAGACCGCGTCTATGTGAAGTCAGTATGATCTATCAGCCGCATCGAATCATGCGCAATCAAGCAGTACTTTCCGGTTGTGGGGAACAGAAAATATGCGCATGCAGATCAATTTCACATGTAGATCAGCTTTGTGTGCATTCCGGCCGCTTTCTTAAGATTAGCGGGTTCGCGCCCTCTCTCAGCACAAACGCTACGCTATCGTGCACCCCAGAATCTATTATTTGTAAAATTTCTATGGTAGAGCATCATGCTTATCAGCAGAAAAAACAAAAACTGGGCATAACTTCGAAGCTTTTTTGATTTTTAAAAGCACACGAGAGAGAGAAATTAGAGGGGACGGCAGCATTTCTTGTGGTTTTCCGCGATATTGCGATCATAAGTTATCAGGAAAAGTGTTTGTTGAATTTAGTATACCAGTAGTGACCTATGGATGTTTGAAGATGGATCAAATTCGGTTTCGATGAGCAAAAAAAAAAAAAAAAGAAACATCTCCTCACCGGTGTGTGTTAATCTCTAAGCGTGCGATTACAGAATGAAAAGTGCTTTTTGGAAGTGTTAGTCTGCGAAAGACTTTAAAAATGCTAACAAATTTCTTTTGGAATATTTCATTATTTATAATCATAATAAGCTTAGTGATAAAATCCATAAAAAGTGCAACTCTTCAGTGCCTTCCATGCGAACAAAAGCTTAATAAGCCTTCTTCCTACGAGGAGTTTGAATTCGAGCATCAAGTAACGAAGCAGGAAGCTGTAAACGCTCTAAATATTCTGAACAACACTTTCCTTGATGGTAAGTATAACTCTGAAAATAATTGTATTCTATAGTTACATTTTTTAGCGATTATTTTTTAAATAAATTTTAATTAATTATAATTTGATTTGGCCGATCTTTAATTATGCTAATCGATCGTTTCAGCTCCACAAGAATCTGCAGCATGTAAAGCGATTCCATGTTCTCCGAAAATCATGAAATATTGTCTTGGGGCCCAGTTCTTAAATGATCACTGTTGGTGCGAACAAGGGCACGCTGAAGGTAAGGGGACGCATATGTGTTTTTATTTTATTTTTATTTTTGGAATTTAACCAACTGTTTTTATTCGATCAAATGTAATAGTTATTATGCAAATGAGCAAAAATGGGTGCGCGCATTTCCAGGGGTAGTCAGTGATCTGGAAAACATGATCACTATAAATTATTGAATCTTGCTTGACAAAAGGCCTTTAGACGTCTGCTGCAAGATATCCGACTTATTTAATTGAATATCATAATTAACTCTAAAAAAATTTGCATGAGTTTTTTAAATGGTTTTTTGTTTTTATTAATTTTTTACGAGTATAAGGTATATAAGGAAACTTTCTTAATACTTAGATCATGAAGTCCACATTAAAAATAGTAATGCAAAAACATATTTACACTCTGTTAATGAAGCGTATTTTTTCCAGCTATCAATTAGTAGGTTTCTTGAAAAGTTTTCTGCGGCTTCTACGTTCGGGTTATTACTAATGCTTTTGCAAGTGTAAGCGTCCGTGAAAAATAGAGTGTGGTTTACTTATCATATATCTTTGGTTTCTTTAAGAGAAAGCTTAATGACGCATAATTATAATCTATGTAGTTAGAATAAGAGTATTAAGGCCTGCTTGTATGTATATGTATTTATGTAATGACGAAGTAATAAACGGTCCTTGAGACTTTAATTGTAATACTGAAGGAAGCGATAGTATTCTTCCAGATAAAAGAAAAATATGTGACAAGGTGCAGGAGAACACTAACAGTTTTGAAGATATCGGTTCGAATAAGCAGGGCCGACTAGTGGACACCGTGAACAGAGTTGATCTATTGTGTCCTTCTTCTTAGTGATTAGGCTCGATTTAGCCTTTTTACGAGCCTTTGTGGATAGCTTGCAAACTTTATTTGGAAAGCTAAATACTTCTCCCCTAAAGTTGCTTTTCTGTAGGTCAATTGTTGGGTGTGGAGATGGACCAGTATATGGAGTGGCGGCTCCGGTATTGTCTCCTTTTTCATTTTCCTTGTGTCAAGAAACTCAAAGCAAGGTTTCTTTATTGCCCCTAGACAGTATAGCTGTAGTTTCGTGTGGCAGCTCCCGACTAGTTTTGACTCGAAAGTTTTGACAGAGCCAGGAGTGCAGCTTGACTGTCTGAGCAAATGTAGATGCTGGAGTTCTTGCAGCCCCAATTTACGCTTTTCTAAGCTCCAATCTGTATAGCGTACACTTCCGCCAGAAAAATGGAAGGTGTGACATCAAGCGGAATGGTTTGCAGATATAAAATCACCTCAGGCGTTAACGAATACTACACTGTATGGTGATTCCGATCTCCTGGTCAGGCACATGTACACTCTATTCGCGGAGAGAGCTACCAACTGGTATTAATCACTGTTGAGAAAAATAATCCAACTTCCACCTGGGAGCAAATCCGTACTACTCCACTAGCCGAATGGGGTGATCTGAAGGATGACATCAGAATAAGTGGTCAAATGATGAACCGGCGACAAGAGTGCAGAGAAATTTTAAATTTATTTATACCACTAAGCTATGGTCGAATTGAGAAACCAATTACAAAACCTCATATTTGAATGAGACTTTTTGGCTTTCAAAAAAATAAATTTGCTGCCTACGATTCAGTGTCAGATCTGTTTATATCCAACCAACTCAATAATCCAATTGCGAGCTTTGGTGATGCAGATCCAGGCCACTCATGATCAAATTCTGGCACCAAACTCAGCAAGCATGAGCAACAGGTCCCTAACTGTATCTTTTTCGAATTCTATGGACTTCTCCATGAGAAGCCCATGGTATCGGGTTCATGAACTAAACGCCATTAACTTAGAGCGAGAAAGTAACAGCTTTCTCTGTGCTCAGGAGATGGAAGTGGCTGATGAAATCCACCAATCCCGGCTAGGCTTCCCGTTATTTGTTGAAACTGTGACCAGAGGATCATTTTTATATAGATTGTCCCCGAACGGCTACAGCCTACTTCTGTTATTGATGTGATCAAAAAGGTATAGTCAAGACAGATTGCTGAAACTTTGGCCAGAAAAATCTGAGACCGCTTGGCAGCAACAACATCAGCTTCCGACCAGGAATAATATGGTATTCGTGAACAGCACCAACACAGGTGGCAGTGTTATAGCCTCCAGTTACCCAGACCAGAGTCCAGTCAAGCACCCCAACAGTTAACACCTTAGAACCTGACCTGATATACTTGGAAGAGCACCCGATATTACTCAAAAACCAGTAACTGGTATTAAATACTCCAAGTTCTTCATTTGCGAATACTAATGCCCAAATTGAACATTTAGTGGACATTCCATCTGAAAGGAAGAATTTGGCCAACATTACAGACGACATTAGGCCGTATGCTTCAGAACTTAGTCGGGCGAACTGAGTCTGGGTTACTAGATAGTGATTATCACTTCTAGGCAAAGTACCTATAGGGAAGCTTCTTTCAAAATTATTGACCTCTAAGTATTTCTCGGTCATCCTACTCGGCAGGCTCTTTCCCAGTTCCGGATAGCAGTTGAGAGTTTGTTTGGCAATGTTATAGTCGTTGGGTCACAGCATATGGTTAATCTAATTCGCAAAGTCTTTACAGTTCTTTGTTTGAACGAATTTTTATGATACGACATTGATATCTACTTACGAAAGATTGCAGGTACCGCGGTAAGAATTTGGTAATCTTCCACTTCTCGCATCCATAGAGTAGTTAAACAGTCGAAGCTTTGTTTTTCTCTGTACTATTTGCTTATTTGGAAATTTACTTCCTCCTTCGAATCGCTAGATTCGGTAATTTCGCTACCAAAGTAACATAAGCTCTTCATCACCTCCTGTTTCTTGTTATTTATGTGATTGTCTGTAATTGAACTTGTGTTCATTTGTACTTGTTTCATTATTGCTGCCGGAATATTTAATTGCAGCTGTAATACTTTCTGCTGCGACATTTTAAACCGCGACGTTCAGTTTTTTGTATCGAGGAGCTATTAGATTAGCATATTCAAATCATTGAGACGATTCATCAATCCCAGTTGTATATGTCGCACAGATTACAATTGAGTACGCTGGCAATGATGTCCTGTTAATAGTAATAAGAAATTATAGCGACGAAAATATACGACCTTATCGAGCTCCAGAATTTATGCTAAAGATGTCAGATATTTTTCCGTTATGCAGAATATTTCACTTCAAATTGCTATTCAAAAACCTTATCAGAATAAATTCTGTTTCGATGTAGTGCATACGGTAGTAGACCTTTTCGATGTCCTTTTCTGAATCCAACTTGCTGCTTTCTTATTGTTCGGTCGACTACTGTTTTAATTCGCTGCAGCATCATGTACATATGTTAGGATTTTCCATACAGCGAGCAGTAAACAAATTCCTCTCTAGTTGTCAGTTTGTTAGGTCCTATTTTAACTGTAAAGTTTCATAAATTCGGAGAGGTCAAGAGGCTTCATATGCAAGGTCGTATAATTTGTGTTATTTAAAATTCAGGGTATTTGGTAAAAAATGATAAAAAATGCCTAATTAGCATGTAATAAGATAAGATTGCATTTACCTCCTCCCATGCTCATCACATTCTTTGTTGTTTTCCGTTAAAAAAGGAATCATCTGATCAAACATAGCCTTAATTCCTATTTACTACGGGACCACCCTGTATTTACGAGAATATTAAGACCAACATAATTTATAGCAATGAAATGTTAGGAAAATCTAAGTTAAGTAATAATTTTTTTGTGAACTCCTTGTAATGTATTTATAGAAAACAATGTTTACGTCTCTGTTGTTTGTGGTGGTCGCAACTAATTTGCATTGATTTCTGTGGCCAAGGCCTGTTCACTGTTCAGTGATTAAAAACGAAACTAATCAATTTCCGCGGTTTTCTAGCAAACACATTTATCTGTTATCCATTTGTCTTACAATAATTAGACTTTTTCCTATTGTTTGAATATACTGGAAAGTGCACCAAGAGGTTCTTCCTTTTCCGTGATAATTTCCAAATGGTACCTACGAAGTAATATTTTCACAGCCCATTCTCGAATGAATAAATCATGGAAAACCAGACTCACAGCTAGAGAAACTATGTTCTCATTAGGCCAAGAAAATGCATTTAATCATTAATTAAAATCTGTGAATGCGATTAATAATAATCACATAAGAAAATAGAATGAAAGTGAAACACGGAACGTCTTAGATCGCAGAAAGAATAAACAAATTCCGCCTCGCCAGAGTTCTAGTGGATGATCGGCAAATCGAATAGCTATTAACCTATACCTAATGCAATTGGCTTGATCTGGAATTCGGCGAATCTGTTTATTCCATGGACTTAGAGCCGTCAGTAGTGTCGGCAAACACAATAAATATCATACTCTGCCGAGTTTATTAACTGCTTGTTAAATGGGACGAGTGAAATTGCATCTATTCACTAAAAATTATTTGTTGACTACGCTCATTTCGAACTGTGTTTTGAATTGATGTGCCAACTTGCAGGCAATTTGAGTGCAATTACGTGCCGGCTGGAAATCATTTTCAATGCATTTTGTTCTTTTCGTGAGATTTTCCCTTGATTGCACTACTAATTCGCTGCGTTTTCTTTCTCTAAACAATTGATTAGCACAGCTGCTGCCGTTGCCGCAATGATTCTGAAATCGTATTCAGAGTTTTTGACTCTTGTGGTGGTTACAGTAAAATAGAAAAACAAAACAAAAATGTTTTTCTTGTGCAAATTTTTAACCTTGGCGTGTTAATTATTTTCACAGTTTGTAGTTCTTAAAAAAAAAAAAACTTTTCCGGCGAAACGTTTTTTTTTGTTTTCAATTAGTTTCAATCACATCGTCCATCTACGATTCGCGCAGAATAGGGTAAAAAAAATGTTGTACTGTTTCAGATTACAGCTTTTATTTGAAAGTAATATAAACCAAGTTTTAGGTGGATTAGCCTAAATACAGATGTCGCTTATGGCATGGCACGTGACATTGAGCTTATCAAAAATGGAATTTTCCACCAAAATACTTTCATATAGGACTTTTTCCTTGTGAAGTCCACTTGAAATTGTATGGTGATTCATAGCTTCTCCATTATTAGAGTCTGTATTTGTAGCATTTGTTTGATTTCTGTCCATGTTTTTTTTCTGCAAATTTTTACTTGAAATTTTGTACACACATCCTACATATACATACATAAGATATGCGATCACATACCTCTCTGAAGAATTGCTCAGCTGGTATTGTTTTTCACTGCACCAACATGCAGTAGCGTATCTAGGGTGAGGCGGTGGGGTAGTTTGCCCCGGACGGCACATAAAGGGTTTTCCAATAAGAGGTGTTATTTTAATTAGCCAGCTATTTCGGTAGATGTCACATTTGGAGCTGTCATTTTTTAACATTTGACAAGTAGAAACTACGTCATTAATAAAAATGGAACGATACACGATTCAACAACGCATTGAAATTATTAAAATTCACTATAAAAATGGTGAAAATGTGGCAGAGACGGTTCGTAAAACTCGAGCATTTTTGGGTCGTCGTGAAGCACCTTGTCGGACCGCAATACAGAAATTGGTAGAAAAATTCGAGCTGTCGGGACAAGTTAGTGATGTGAAGAATAAAACCCGTGCACGTCGCTCAAGAACAGTCGAGAATATTGCTGCTGTAGCCGAAAGTGTTGAAGAAAACCCAGGTTTGTCCATTCCTCGGCGTTCTTTGGAATTAGGCATTCCACAAACGTCATTACACCGTATTTTGCATAAAGATTTGGGTCTTTAGGCTTATAAAGTTCAGTTAACACAAGAACTCAAGCCGGTCGATCATCAACAACGTCGAGTCTTTGCTGATTGGGTCCTTGAAATGCATGAAAATGATCCGGAATTCCATCGAAAACTCATCTTAAGTGATGAGGCCCATTTCCACATCGCTTCGTCAACAAGCAAAATTGTCGCATCTGGGGCTCGGAAAACCCAAGAGTTATTGTTGAAAAGCCTCTCTATCCTCAACGTGTGACTGTTTGGTGCGGTTTATGGTCCCGCGGGGTCATTGGACCTTACTTTTTCGAAAATGAGGCTGGAGCAACAGTTACGGTGAATGGATTGTGCTATCGACAGATGATTAATGATTTTTTATAGCCGGAATTGGATCGTATTGATCTGGACAACGTTTACTTTCAACAAGACAGCGCTTCGTGCCATACAAGCAACGAAACCATTGATCTTTTACGGGAAAAGTTTCCGGACCGTGTTATCTCTCGAAGAGGTGATCACAATTAGCCACCGAGATCTTGTGAGTTAACACCTTGCGACTTCTTCCTTTGGAACCACGTGAAAGAGAAGGTCTACGCCAACAGCCCAGCGTCGATTCAAGATCTCAAAGATGGAATTCGTGAGGCTATCGAGGACATAGGCCAGCCACTTTGCGATTTGGTTATGGAAAATTTCATGAAAAGGATATGGTCCTATAGGCGTGGTCGTGGTGGTCATTTGGCTGATGTTATTTTCTATTATTAACGGCATACCTTCCTCTTTGTAATGAAATAAAAATCCGATCATTTATCTCAAAAAAGGCATTTTTCTTTGAATATCAAAATAACACCTCTTATTGGAAAACCCTTTATTTTGGGGCGGCATTTTTTATATTTCTGTGTAAATTATTTAAAAATAAAAATTAATAACATAATGTTGTAATCCACATAATCATTTATGGTAATAAGTATTTAATTTAACAAAAATGGGTGCTAAACCCGGCAGTCCTTATCGACGTTGAGATTTTTAAGATTAATCACGTATGTAAACAAATATCAATTTTTAATACTATCTTTAGCGCCATTGTTCTTATTGTAAACAGAGACCCCATCGGTTGTTATCTCATGGGGCTTGAAGCAAAGTTAACTTAAGAACAAGTTAGGAAGCAAGAAGAGATTTCCTTAACATTAGATTGATTTTTAATTTCGTTAAAAAAAAATTATGTCTATAACCATACAATATCTTAGAATTTGGAGACTTTGTATACATGATATAAATGCATTTATTAATAGTTGTATTTACCGCTCCCTCGCCTTTTTGTTGGTGATATATGTATGTGTTATAACAATATTGCTCAAAAGCAGTCATTTTGACTGCTTAGGAAATTTAAATTAATTAACATTTAGCTTAGCCAACCGATCGAACAGATCTCACACTTTGACTTTAGCCCTTGTGTATGTGTGAGCTATATAGTGATTGCGAAAAAGCTTCCTTGTTATAATATCAGATGGCTCCACTTGTACCATTTCGAACAGTTTTCTACACGAAACCGATCACCTTGGAGCCCAAGCATCTCCGATTTGGATGAAACATTCACAATTTGTAGGAAATACCAAAATAGCTCACACATTTTCTTGTTTTACTCTACATTCCTTACCACCCGCCAGAGCAGTTAGAAGTTTCGTGATTTTACGATAAAGCAACATTTTCAAAAAAATCATATCATATAGAAAAAAAGGGCTAGAAGTGCTCTCTAGTGAATAATACTATTTTTTTATTAAAAAAAAAATACTGTTATTATCAACTGATTTTTTCGTTCAGTGCTACTATATTTTTTTATAAAAAATATAAAGCATTAAGCCTAGTATCGATTTCGAGTAAAATATGACATTTCCATATAGATTTTAGCGGTGGTAAAATCGCAAGCAAAAAATTTTAATGATGATTTTACTAGTGCAGTACGGAGTTCACTAATAAAAAGTGAATATTTCACTATTTTAAGGTAGATGGCACTTTGCATGTCTCCAGTTATTTTACTGAACATTTTAATGCGCGTAGCATTAAAATGCTGGTAAAATTATGACATTTTCTGTTTCTATGACAATTTTCAGATTGTTTTTTGAATTTATTGAAGAATTTAATTTTAATTGAAAATTTTCAGACTTTTTTCTTAATTTATTGAAGGATTTAAGTTCTTTTAACAATTTTCAGATTAATTAAGTCAATTTTTGATTGTAAATTGTAGAAACATTTATCTAAACTTCATAAACAATTTGAATTTTCCATTGAATAATCGGGTGAAAACGTAAGCATCTCGGCGAAATGTATTAGTGTGCTCTGTTTGTATTCGTTTCGTCATGGCAGTAATTAAATTCTGACATTCTGAAAGGGCACATTTTTCATAATCCAAATTCCTATGTAAAATAAACAAAAATTTTTAGCTCCCGCTTATTTTCAGATAACATTTCCTGGCGTTGCCTTTGTATGACTGGAATAATTTAGGCACCAACTGACAATTCAATTGTAAACAAATAAACCGGCATTGGTAAAATGTTAAATCTTTTGCCATGGCTCTTTATTTTTATAGATATTTCACTTTTATTTTGTTTAAAACAATATAATTAATAAGTAAAGCTATTAAGCTTACTTGAAGAATGCTTTCTCACGACAATAACTCCGTTCGTTCCTGCAGCACAGCACAGCGCACTTCATTACGGTTTTTTAAGACTCCGGAGTCTCTATTACATAAATAATCGTTCATAAAAGAAATATTCCGCACTTATTTCACACTACTATTCATAAAAATCACGTTTAATTAATTATTTTTCACAATATCGCGAATTGAAATCTAAAACTTATTTTCAAATAATATGAAATGTCAGAATGTTGAACTGACATAAAATAGCGACGACGCCCTCTCTTGTCATTTCTTCCCCCCCCCCCCCCCGACCATAGGTCACACTGTCATTGAAATGCTTAAACACGTACACTGTATTCGCACGATACCCCGCGGAATTTTCAGCGATAAAATTTTTAGACAGCTGTCAGTTTGTTTTTTTCCAAATTACATAAGTCAAAATTTTACCAGCCATTTTAAATGTGAAAAATTTGGAGACCGCATTAAATTTTACTTTGTCCGAACTCGATACTAGGCTTTAAGCTTTATTTGGTATTTGAATCAGAAATATCAGTTGATCCGTTCTTAAGATATGGTTTTTTTGAAAATGACGCTCCATCGTAAAATCAAAAAAACTCTAACCGCCCTAGCGGAAGGGTAGGAGGTGGTAGAAGAAAACGGATATGGTCGGGTTCCAAGGTGATCGGTTTCGCGTGGAATGGCTGAATTATGATGTAAGAATGCGCCAGGATAAGCCATTATTTTTTATCTTATTATAAAAAAGCTTTAAATAAATAAATATAAATAAATAAAATAAATTATTATACATATGTTTTTAATTCTATGTTTTGTATAAACAATATGTAAAATCGTTTAACGAAACCCAAGAACGGGTTGCCAAATTTAGTTCATTTTTGAACTTATATTTGCTAAAAAAACACTATGCACCAAATTTTAGCTCTCTGCGTCGACGCGTCCTCAGGCAGTGCTGAAATAAATAGTTATAAACGAAAGCTTTGTATGGCAACCCTACGAAGGAGTTGTCCGATTTGTCCCATTTTCGAACTTAATTTTACTTGTTTTTTTAAACAAAAGTTGAACTATCCATGTCGACGCGTTCTCGGGCAGTTTACAAATATATAGTGAAAAAACAAAATTTTGTATGGCAACACCAGGAAGGAGGTGCCGATTCCAATTTTTCTTACCCTGAAAACCTTTTACAAACACAATAAAAGGAAATGAGCTAAGTCTCATATGATGATGTAAAATACTCGGTGGAAAGCGTAGTTTGACTTCCCCGAATGCGTTGGAAATCGTTCAGTTCACTGTGCCGCGCGCGGTCGGCTAAGCTTTAAATGAATTTTATTATCGAATTTCGTAAATTTTTTATATGACTAGTCCACCCCTGTATTGCAATTTCATAAGCAATGAGATGAGCAATAAATATTCATTTCTTCTTAGGAATTTACAGAAAATATTTCGTCAGATTTTTTATTTACTTTGGTGGTTGACCGGACTTACTTTCAAATACAATACTTTCATGTGTGCCGTTGTCGGCCTCCAATAATACATACAAATTCTAAAGGAAAAATGTCCAGTAAATTTCCGAGAAAAAATTCAGGACATCCTTGCTTGTAACTTTAAATAATATAAAATGACATTAAATATTAATTTTAAATACATTTCTTCTGCATTGCAGAAAGAAGTCATTTGCTTTTGGCCAGTTTAGGTATATACAAAATTTCAGTCTTTCTAGTATTAAATGTTGATAAGTAGAAAAAGAAAGAAAGAAGAAGAAGAAGAAAACAAAAACAAAATTAAACACTCATTTAAAATTTTACGAAGAGAGTCAAAAAATGTTGACTTTGATTAAGTTGGAAAGGGCGGCAAATTGGGGACCGCCTCAGGTGGCAAAAGCTCTAGCTACGCCACTGCTAACATGGAAGTCATTTACTACTCTCTTAGTCATTTCACATTTCGCACTTTGGTCTGATTTCTTGGACTCGACAATCTCAGATTTGGATGAAACTTTTAGAGCTTGTATGTAATACGAGATCACCCATAGTTTTTATTTCCCCGAACCATGCCGCCTCTCTCCCCGCCTGATAGGGGATTAAAAATTTCGGGACTCTGCGATGAAATATTCTTTTCAAAAAAGCATATCTCGAGAATGGAACTGTAAGCCATGTTGCCTAAGGATGAATAATTGTGTCTTACACGGGTTCTATCACATTCACGCATAATAATTATTAATGAATAATAAAAACCGTGTGAGTATGTTTATGAGAATAATTCCTTCGTTTAATTTGACTCCAAGACCCTTTTACACAGGACATAAACTTTACTTAACTTTATTCTTTATTGCTGGACAATAATAGTACAAACGAGTTGTATTTTATGTACAACATTCCGTTCATTTTTTAAGTTATTTTTTGAAAGAATTATGACACTTGTTCGAAGGGGTCCGAAAGAGTTTAGCACGGACGCACACATTTCTGGAACTAGCTGTAAATGATAGTAGCAGCCCTAAAATGGTAGTGATAGTGATGATATTGTGGACGTTGTTTACAACTACTCACTACTATATTGCGTGCATAGATTAATTTACAAGGACTAAATAATTCATAAAAATTAAAAAAAAATAAAGCAACGATAAAGAAGTGAAAGGTATTCAACATTGCGCCGGTTTTCTAACAAACCAATGTTGAATGTTATCACTTTGCCGACAATGAGCTTGTACAAACTGTTATTCACCAAATATTGGAAGTGTGTTTTATTCAAGCTCACGATCTCCGATATGCCTTTCAGTTTGGACATTCATCTGAATATATATATATGGTGATTTATCTTACTGAAAGTTAGAGTTACCACCTTCATTATTTTGGTGTTTCCAAAATTGCTATTCTAGAATCTAGATATTTCTGAGGGCTTTAATACAGTCTGATATTCTGCTCCTTTAGAAAAGCAAAATACTTGTCCTCTATTCTCCTCTTCTAGTCAGGGATTGAAATTTTTTTATCTTGTCGTCTAATATGTGTGGTATTTGATTATTTTGTCGCCGAATCTCATTTTATTGACACCTTTAAATCCCAGGGCTCTGCTCTCTTTCTACATCTTTTCTTCATTTTTATTAATGATCTGTTCTTCAATTGAGCGTTGATCTTCGATATGCCGCCCGTCACTTAGAATTATTAGCATTAATTTTTTCGGCCGTACAGTGAAACTGCGAGATGCCTTCTTATTCCGAACAATGCAAATATGAAGCTATTTATTACTTTCTGTTAGTCGCCGTACCTAGAAGCTTCCTTCCATAATTCCATACAATTTTAATTATTGCCTTACTATGAAAGTGTTTCAACTATGGACTGCAAATCATTACAAATTCCGCATATTTTAGAGGTATTTAGTAGGCACAAATTTTGTACATAGAGCCGGTGAGAGCCATAGTGGCGTGAGTCAATAATTTCCAAAATTGAGTTAAGATCTTCTTAATTATCACCCTGCTAAGCTTCATAGGGAAGTAAGTCAAAAGTTACAATTACAGCTACTGATGGCAGTGGGTCATTGTTATTGTAAACAAAAGTTCTCCAACCTTGAGAATGATAGTGAAGTAAGTCTGATAGCTTGTGTACTTCCTTATGCGTGGGTTTGTGTTATGTTCATTATACCTATCATAGGTATATAAAAAGAAAATAGGGCTCCAAAATCGCGTCCTGAGCCCATCGGAGTACTTAAGAACTGTTCAATTTCAAGTCCTATCTGCTAAAATCTCGGCATAGGCCATAAAGTCACCGTTTTCCTTATCTTCAAAATTTTATTATAATTTTATAAACAATGGAACCCATTTATTTATCAATTCATTTACAATCCACACAATTTGTGTCGCTTTTACAAAAATTTTAAAAAGAAACCTAAAACCATCCTTCCTTGAAAATTTTCATGCAGTTTCAATGAAATAAATAAATAAATAAATTTAAAACATTTCTGATGTGAAAAATATTTTCGTATTCATTTTTTGCTAAAATTTGCAATTTTTCTTAAATCCAAAAAAAAAAAAAAAGTAAAAAGATCTGCCAATCTGACGTGTCCGCTTCATAAAATAGTATATAAGTTCGGAAAGATAGAATTACAATTTTTTTATTTTTATACCGGAAAAGACGTCTGTACTGGAAATATTTTATAATAATTACATTAAAAGTATTTGTTGAGTTGAGAATTTAAATTATTTATAAAAAAAAAGAGAACTCGCGCGCGGACTTTTCTGGTAAATTGCACCCCTTGCAATAGATCGTTTTTTTGACAGAAAATGATATTTCTGCATTCAAGACAAATGATTTGAGCCTAATATCGTCCATGGACTTTAATTTAGATTTTTTTTTTAATTTTCTGAAATTCTGTCAAAACTGCCATGATGGCCGAATTGAGCGAAAAATGCCATTCTGATTGAAGTATGACAGTTAGTAGTAGTTAAACGCGTGTTAGATTGTCTCTGGCGAATTCTGCTAATTTTTGAAGTTTCTGTTACTAATTTTTCCTTTGAGGCATAATATTTTTTTAAAGTAATTTTTTAGTTGCTTTCTTGATGCAATTAGTGTTGTGATGATTTTATATTTAATCCTTTTTAACTTTTGGGAAACTAGCAGGTCATAATGTCGGGAATTAATAGTGAGTCCAAGAATATCAAATCAATTTCGGACATTAATATTCTCAATGTCAATATCGCAGCTCTTCTAAAGCCCCCAAGAGTGTTAATAATGGTATAACTGCATCGATCCCATCTAGTGTAATTGAATCGACTGATCAATTGTTGCTAACAATTGCAGCCAGAATAATGGACCGAATGAACAAATTAGTTCTAAAATTGGAAGAAAATTTGTCGAACAGTTTCAGTGAGATTGAGAATAAGCTTACACAAAAAATGACTCTTTTCGAGAATAACGTGAAAACTCTTGAGCAGCGTTTGACGGATGCTTTATCAGTGATGTTGCAGCTGTTTCTAATGATAATCCAACAGTTTTGTTCTACAAGATATGTTCAGTGATAAATTTCTCTCAATCACCATTTGTGGATGTATTCGGCATGTATGTAGGTACTGAGCGCAAATATAGCCCTATCGCCGTGCGTTTTTCATGCCGAGGGGGAAAGACGGTCCTTCATATCGAGTTTTTGGAAGTGTAAAGGTGTAAAGCTGGGACAGATTACTGCGAATAAATTGGGAATAATCTAATCTACATAAATGAAAGTCTTACTCGTTCCAGTAAGTCTCTTTTTCGGGAAGCTCTGAGATACCGTAAAAATAAATTGATTCATTCCGTGCATGTAAGAGATGGCTTTGTATACGTCTAACGAAATGTCGAGCAACGTTGTGCCAAGATAAGGAATAAAGAACAATTACGTTTGCTAATCTGTGCTAATTGTAACTCGAATCCTCGAGCAATTATATAGTGTTTTGTGTGTTGAGATGAGATGATGATTTATTGTGTTTTTCTTTTTATTCAATTATTTTGGATTGAAATTATCTTGAGTTTATTAAATTTAATTTTTAGTTTAGTTGCTATGATTGCAGTTCTTTTTACTTTTGGTTGTGCTTTTTCATCTACAGTTTTTTCGGTAATACTTTTTTATTTAATTTTTATCCTTATACTCGTATCACTTCTCTATATTTTTTTCGCATATTAAAAAGACTAAATGTTTCGATTATCTCTTTGATATCATTTGGATAATTATTTGACAGGCTGTGACAAGGTAAAAGTTCTTATTAATATTTTTTGTAAACATAGTCGAGGCTTTAATATTTGTTCGGTAAATGCAAGAAATATGTTTGTTGGCTATAGTGTGCATGCCATCTTAATGAGTGAATCTTGGTTGCAAAGTGATATCCCATCTTCATTGGTCTCTATGCCAGGCTTATTGTCCTCCTACCTGCTTTGATCATGCGAATTCATCTAATAATTTAATTTATTTTCTTAAAATTTTCTCTGAAAAATATGACAATATTGTTGTGGGTGGGGACTTCAATGTTAATCTTCTTCGTGAGGGTAGATTTTCTAATGAATTTCGTTTTTTATTGCAGTCTGCCCACTTAAACATGGTTAATTCTGTACCTACTTACTACAATACTTCACCGCCTTCAATGCTTGACCTATTCCTTGAAAGCAGTTTAGATCGTGTATTATTTTATAACCAGATTGATTCACCCAGTTTCCTTGACATTCTCTTCTTTATTACATTTTAGTCAGTCCAAGTGATAATATGATTACTTCTTACACATACATACTGTGATTATAATAACATAGATAGATCTTACTTCCTTGTATAATGAATGTGGTGGTTTACTATGGGATAGTATACTTTATTCGTCTATTGATGAGATGAAAAGTATGTTCCAGTTCGAACGAATCCCAGAAAATTGTATGGCTACTGTCCCTGGTATTCTACTAGAATTAAACAAGTTATTGCCAAGCGAGAGTATGCATATCATAAGTATATAACCGGCTAAGTGCGAGGCGGGCTCGCGCACGAAGGGTTCCGCACCATCGCACAAAATTTCACACGATGTACTTTTTTATTTATTTTTTCAAATGAGATTATGCGTTATTTGAAAAAATTATGCCTACTTAATAATAATGAATGAGAATAAAACGAGGAAAAAAGCGCTGAAAAAATCACGTTTCTTGTATGGGGGCCCCCTTTAATTCTGTTGTTATATCGCCAATAGAAATACACAGTCTGTGAAAATTTCAACTGTCTACCTATTACGGTTCATGAGATACAACCTGGTGGTGAACGGACGGACAGCCAAGTCTTAGTAATAGGGTTCCCGTTGTTACCCTTTGGATACGGAACCCTAAAAAGGACAAAAACTACTGTTTAAGATTTATTTTTGGATTAAGGCGGTATGATCATGTCTTCTCATTTAAATTTCTTCTCTTGGGCTGCTCACTAGAATGTTCTCTGAAACGCAGGATACTAATCTTCCTTTTCAATTTAAATATATACCAGAAATCCTGAATACCTGTTTAATTATATTGAATTCCTGCAATCACCACGATATTGAAATATCATGTTGCCTCATGTAAATTGGAGCATCTTAGAGAACTCTTACTCTGTCCAAGCTTTTAGATTACGGAACTCTCTTGGCGCGCACATTCAGCGTTCGGGCACAGTTGGCACATTCAGAAGGTTAATATAGGAACATATTAATTATTAAGTATTAGGTGTAATTGATTAGTAGATTTCTTTTATTCATTGTATAATTGCCTTCACTTTCTCTTATTTTATTTCATTTAATGTTATTTTATTTTATCTTTCTTCTGCTCTTTTCTTATTCCTTTGTAATCTTAGTTACTTTTTAGCTTTTTCCTTTTTTTTTGTATTTGATTATCCTTTTAGTATAATTCATATTTAGTAGTCCTTGTGCTCTTACTTAATTATTTTATTTACCTGAAATTATATTATCTAATTTTTAATTGTACTCTAAAGGATTGTAAATCTTTTATAATCTCCTTGTTTAGCATAAAATAAATTGAATTGAATCGAATTGATCTCTACGATTGATAGATATGAACACTTTTATAAGAATAATTTTTAGATCTGTCTATAATCTACAAAAAAAAAACCGTAATTCTCAAAGGGACAACATCAGAGAACAGACCCATTATTGCACTCATCTCTCTAATTAAGGTACGTGCGGCAAATAAGGCCCATCTAATTTGAAAATTCAATAAATCAAGTATTTGGTGCATATAAAACTACAAAAATAAGTTTTCCGTGAAGTTTATTTATTTGCACGACTAAAAAAATAGAAAAATTATAAAAGAAGTTTGTAGTTGAAAAAATAATTCAGTTTTATAAAACCTTTTGCAGGGGCTTATTAAACTACCACAGTATAATAAGGCCCAAAGCAAAAATTAACTTTTTCAAAATCTTAATCAGAGGAATGATTCCCTTTAAACTTGCTAAAACTAGGAAAATTTGATTATTTGTAATAATTTCGATTAAAAATAAAAATTGGCCTTTTTACCTCCCAGGGGGATAGTCTGGCCCCGAACAACTTTAGCTATAAATTTCTTAACGTACAACAGAGTAAATCCAAACAGTATTCATTCTTTGGAACAAGAATAATGTCACTATCATAATCCTATATAGGAACATTAGTTTCATTGAGAATTTATGTTAGGTAGGGTAATAAGGCCCACGGTCTACTTCAGTGGGCCTTATTACACCTATGACAAGATTTTACAAAATTACTCATTAATCAAATAAACACAATGGTGGGCGAAAATACACACTGAAATGATAAACTACATTATCTAACGTTCAAACTAAACAATTTACTACATGTGGAAAAAGAAATTGAACAACGGAACTAATGATTTTGTTTAGGCGAGAATTATAATTCCAAGCAGCCATACTCCTCTCAGTGACGTACCGTTCGGAACTAGTAAACAGCGTTACCAGTCCACATTTTCAAATTGCTGGAATTTTTAGGTAAAAATTGTTGACATTTTATGAAATTTTCTGGAAAAAGCATATGGCACAGAATTCTTATATTCAGAGGTTCTTTTCTCGTATACATTGCCAGTTTGCTTTTAAAATAAAACATATATGTATAAATATTAAGCATTAACATACTTCAGAACAAAATTAATATTATAATGTTCTATGTTAGGCGGTCTAAAATAACCATACGATGATCTATGATCGCTGGATCGAAAAGTTTTGCATTTTTTGCAGTTGGAAAATTCATTAAAATTATTTTCAATTATATTCAAACAAACATGTAAATTAGATAAATAAAAATATGTATTTAACGCAATTCGAATACAACGAAGGAGTTCTTTAATACATGAAAAAATTCAAATTCAAAAGAAAGAAACAAATAAATTATCAAACCTTAACTACTCAGGATTTGCATTTAAATACATAATGGACGAGTTCACTAAAGCATCATGATCGTCTAGATAGTACAGTTAATTGAATTAATATAATACTTTATTAAATATAAATACATAATTGCAGAAGGCACAGGTTGAAAATTGTATGCATTATTCGTTGGTACTGTTAATATTTAGATGCTTACCCAATAAACAAAAAATCTAGATATAGAATTCTCTCACAGAATTTCAGTGGAAAAAAGTAAGGGCTTCTTACACGCCAGCGCTGTTTTACACGTTTACAGGACGTCATTTTCAGCTTTACAGATCTGTGAACGTTATGGTGGTGAAATTATAATTATAAAAATAAATGAAAAAATAAGAGGAAGTCATAACTTCCATACCATCTCTTTTTAGAAATTATGATTTCCTCTTATTTCATTTATTTATTTATTTTTCACTAAGCCAATCTTCACTTTTACCTGCATAGAATCTCGATTCATAATTTCTTAAATAACAAATGCAGAGAAAGCATTGAAATCCCTAGGAATTCCACATAGAAATGACATGGAAAAGTCTGGGAATTCCATGCGTTAGATTTCCACGTTCAGGTCCAACTATCAATACAAGACTTGGAATCTCGACGCAAATCCCTACGGCTAAAGAAGCGGAAATCCGTGCGCAAATAGTATGGATTTCCAGCTAAACTCGTCAAAAATGACAATTAAAACGACCGGAATTCCATTAGAATTTCTTCTTTTTCATGTCATTAGTAATGGCAGAAGCAGATTAGAGCTCTTGTGTTGCCAAGTTCATATTATGTATTTTGCTGGAAAAATCATTGGTTTGCTGGGATTTTGGGAAAAAAATTAAATGCTTGAAAAATCCAGCAATTGCTAGGAAACTGGCAATGCTGCTGGCAAGATGGCCGCCCTATCGATGGTGCTCGTGTCGACTTAATGCATGTGCGCATAAAGTATGTATGAGCATATGAGGTTGCTGCGATTCATTTTAGTAGGAATTTTTAATTGTGGGCCTTACTACTCTCCGGGCTTTATATATTTAATTTTTTATCTTATATGCAAATTCAGACTGCTCTAAAAGACTACCAATAGAATCATGAGCTTGTGTGATCCTTTACACTATTTAAACCAAGTCAACTCCATTACGAAATTCTAAGTAGAATGAGAATCAATAATAACAAATTAGTAATTTTCAAATTGTAAAGCCTTTTAGAAGTAGTTTTCAGTAAATTTGCATACATTGTGTACTGAACCTGGAAGTGATACTTATCAATTTCCTGCTATACAGTTTACTGCACGAATGCACTACTCGACTCGTTTCGTTTTACGTAATGCATACACGACATAAATGAATAATGCTCGGTTATCGGTCATAATATTTGCATAGAATTGTCTAGGCTAGGTCTCCGCTGTACGGATTATCATCATAGTTTTCATAATTTTAAAATGTTTTTTTTTTGTTTTTTCAAAACCTCTAACCCATATTACATGCTTTATTGCAGAAGGTCTACCGTTTGTTCCGCATACCTGTTACGTCGGTGAAAAACAATATGGAGCATCAGTTGGATCATGTTACTTATATAGAGAGGTGAAACGATGTTGTTGCCTGCAAGCTCTGGCTAAGAGATGTAAGTACATATATTAAAAAATAAGAAGTTTAATGTTACTGTAAAAAGGTCTGATCGAATGAATGCGATCAGTTGATTTAATTTGGCATTTTTTTTTATCTTACTATCCCCTGATTTAATATGTGAAAAAGCTTTCTAAAGTATACCGCTAATCTCTTCAGCCTTGGTCACATCACTAGAACGGAAAATGTACTTTTTTTTAAAAAAGATTGTTACGAGAAATTTACATGCATGTGAACATATATATAATACAAAATATTTTCAAAATAAGCTGAAAAACTAACTTGTGTCCATGAATAGAATTTTGCGATAATATCGGAACGCCTTCATTAATTATGAAGCTGCTTTCATGGATTTGTGCTTTTAACTGTGTAACCTTTGCCCTAAAAAAAAACACTTCTTGCAGATAAGACGCGTATTTATGTATTTAATCATGCTTTTGGATTGTGTTAGACAAAGACGTGTTATTGTTGTTATAGTATTAGTTTACTTTTTACTGCCCGTGTACTTTTTGATGCATAATCTTAAAGTTTCTCCTCGTAAATTATGGGCAAGGGAACGATCCTTTTCACATCCCAGAAGTTAAATAATGACATCACAGATAAAAAGCTAGATTGAAGAGAATGATTAGACTATGGGAAATATGTAGAATCATATTAATGTGTGTGAAGTGATTAGCATTTTTTGAATACATATATACAGGCAATCCTCGCTTTACGGCATTACGTTTTACGTCAAGCAGCATTTTGAGACCAATGCTCATATTTACGGCTCGATTCGGTCGATATACGTCACACGTATTAGCTGAGCGACATTGACAAGCTCTCGTCAGTAACACATAGAAAACCCAAAGGCATTAAAAAATACGCTAAACGTACTCTTCCTGTTATTTGGAAATTTTATAAAACTCTGGGTTACTGGAAATTTTTTCGAAGAATGGTTTACGCGAAACTTCATACCTGAAGAATCACTGTGCTCTAAAAACTTACCATACACTCTATTGCTTTTGGATAATACGAGAATCAGCCGCCCTGGGATAGATCTCAAAACATTCTGGAAAACATAATTCAAAATTCTAGACGGTGTGAACATAGCTACGTCTTGGGAAGAAGTAAACCTTATAGGTGTTTGGCAAAAGGTTGGCCGCATAACATGAGCCGCACATCGTGAATATAGTAAATAACTTATCGGGAATAGAGCTCGAGAGTGGAGACGTAACGGAGATGCAGTCGTCACATTCGCAAGAATTGAATGATGAGGATTTAGTGGAATTCGAACAGGGTTGTCAGACAGACTATTGAAATTTTCCCCCTTCCGAATAAAAATGTTCCCCAAACTACTAAAGCAGAATAAAAAAATTCCCCAAGCTTAATTATGAAACTAATTCATTGTATTCTTGAATTTAAAAATGTTTTTTAGATACTTATTTAAATATATTTTGCACATGTATCCATAGATTCCATATCCATATATGAATATATTCTTATAGGCATTTTAAATTATAAATTCCTGTAAATAATCAAAAGTACATATTGCGTTACTTTTACTTCAGCATAGACCAAAAGAATTTACCTAAATTTATGAAAATGCTTGGAGCGCGTCATCATCTTCTTGAAAACTACTTTTGTACAGCTCTTGAGAGTTGAATTTTTATAACATCTGTTAGGTGGGCTTAAAATGTGTATAACCAAGAGGTCTTATTGAAAATCGTACCCGCATTATTTTATCTGCAGTCCAAATAGATAGTCTATTTCTCAATACACAATTGAATTGTAGTAGAAAAAGACTTAATAAAAAACTTAATAAACTTGAAGCTAGCTTAGATATTTATGTTACCAAATTGCAATCTATACCAGCAGAATTTTTTTTTTTATTGAGACATCAGTCCAAAATTGTTCAGCTGTATTGAATTCCGACCATTGGTGAAGATGAATCAAGTTCGATTTAGCGATTGTGGAATCAATACTTCCTACGCCAACAACATTTTTAAATTTTACCGTAATATCTAAGTAGTTATGCTGATTCTGGACCATTTTTTCCATACAAAAAGTGTCCGGATAATTCCAACTATTTTGGTGGTTCTGGACCGGGTTCTGTACCACTGAGAGGGATTCCGTCACAATGGAATTCGAGATTATGATCAACAACTTTGCTAGTCAGAAAGCTCGTTTTTTTTTAAACATTCTTAACATTATTCTTTTAGGTGCATTATTTCTCGTTTACACCAGACTGAAATTCACTGAAAAATAATCCACCTAAAAGTTTTTCTTGATTAATTCAAGTGCTGTATAGCGACAAGGGGAATAATCACCCATTTGAGAATTGCAACAAGAAATCTTGCTACCATATCACACTTTGTTTTTGATAAAAAGGATTTGTATGAGCAATTGAGTGAACCTATCATCGAACTTATATGGTAGGCGATCAGAGATAAACATACTGATAAACCTCACTGATCGTTGGGTCAAAAAGTTCGATATTTTCTGCACAAGAATTATTCCCTACTTGTACATATATGTAGATATCGTTTATAACGATTGCCAAGGGACTGGAAGAATTTGGTTGCCATATCTGAAGATCCATTTAAATAAATACGCTATAAATAAAGAAAAAATGACAAAATAAAAATGGCTAATTTGGTTAATCTACATAATTGTTTGCTATCCAAAAATTTATTACTCTTCTCTAAATGTGATAAGACGGACTCTGACTCTTGATTAAATGGAAAACATTTTCGAATTATTTGAACTACGAAAAATGTGTCCCTGATAATGGTGGCTTAAGTTCAAAAGATTATTGAAAATTCGTTTTCCGTAATATTACCCTCAATTTCAAATTCTTTGGCTATGATCATAATGTTGTGCCAATTCTCTCATGTGTAGCCAAATTTTTCGCATGTAGGTTTCCAACACGTTCTGCCAAACGTAGATCTCCTAGCTCAGAATTATTGTTCAAATCGACAATCATTCGATCATGGGAAAATCGTCTTCGTCAGAAAAATCATTTAATTGCGGATGAAATCCAATGTTTGAAAAACAATTTTATATGATACTTTATGAAACACGACCCAAGCTTTTTTTTTTTTTTGTAGATCTTGCAGTTTCAATTTCTTTCAGAATTTTCATAGCCTGCAGTTTTGTAAGTTGAATGTCCAAAAATTATTATTACTCTCTTCTCTGGTTGGTTAAAAAATTGAGTTCGTATTGAGCATAAGATATACAATTTTGGTATGTCGGGATAGACTGGGCCTTTTTTTATATATATATATATTTTTTTTTCATTTAACTTTTAAAGCATCAAGGCTTTGTCAATGACCAAAAGTTTTGTTTTCTCGGATTCTGTGTCCATATTTGGCGTTAAAATAGTATTCAACCGTACTTTTGGAGTTTTGTTCCCAACATATTTTTCACTTCATTATTTTATGCTGTGTCCGTCCGCTTTAAATTTTTTTTTTTGTCTTTTTCTTAAATTGATAGGTAATATGTACTGTACTATAGAATTTAGGTAACCAATCGCTGCATTCAAGAATGTTCATCGCTTCGCCATTGATTTTATAACAACAAAAAATAAACCTCTTCCGAAATCCTTGAATCCATTCAATAGTGCACTTCAAATCGTCAAGTCGCAGTTAGGTATTCAGCAAAATTGTTAGCCATTGGGCCATCCCACATGAGTATTGTTAATGCAGTATGCATACCAGTTTCCTCAGGAAGAGAAGAAGAGAAAGTAAAGTAATATCTCTCTACACTTTGGAGAGATACCTCTTTGCTTCTTCTCACCTTTTCCCCGGAAAACCTATTTGCATACTGCATCAGGAATACTCGTGTGGGATGGCGCAATGGGTAATGCTTGTAATATTTTGCAATATATTGGAACATCTTCATCTATTCCAGTTTGATTATAAGACTCTACTTTTTTCACCGTGCAAGGATTAGGTTAGGTTAAGAGTAGGAACGGCTAGGCCACTATGCGGACAATTCTAATTCTGCCTTCCCCTAAAGTGGTTAGGAAAAATTTAGTGTTTTTACAAGCTAGTTTGTTGCCCTTGCAGCTAGATTGCAAACCTTATTTGGAGAGATAAGTGTTCCTTGAGTGATTTGCAACGTTGAAATCACAAGCGCTTGACATTCAGATGTAACATGTTTCTTTGACAACACAGAGATTACGTTAGTAAACCGCCTGAACGACCGTCTGCCAAGGCATACTATTTTCAAAAATGTCTTTTTTTTTTCAAATTGTTGATATTCTTGAATGCGATGCCTACCAAGTTTCTGGTTGTTGAAGATTGGTATTTTTTGCCAAATAGCATATTTATACTAAATTCCTTGGATATAGAATTACATATTCATCCTTCCAGCTTTTCAATGTGAAATAAGTATTTGCATCTTTTCCCTTGTCACAAAAAAGTTTTTCGTTATAATAGGTAGGTATCGTGAAGCGTGAACAAAACAACTAAAAAGAACACCACCCTATCCCAGATTTCTTTACAGTTTCTCCAAAATCCGGTAATTCCCTTAGAAAAATTATTTCAAGTCTATATATGAGGTCAGCTTGGCTGTTTGCTTTGGCGTATATGGCAGGCAGAAACCAAGCCATACTGACGATTATACGGTTCCTGCTTATATGAAACGCCCTCTTTTTGCAATGAAATTTCTTTTTTCAAAGATTTTTCGTTTGCATAAAGAGTTTTTTCCACTCAATTCCCTTAAAGCCGTTTCACTGGAGCGACTTTCAGTCGCGCGACTAGTGTCGGGATTCTTTGCGACAGAAAAAATATTTCAGTTATAAGTATCTATACATTAAGAGTAATAGACGTGCAGTTTTTTGTGTTCTTGTACATTTTAACGGAATTATAAGAAACTATTTTAGCACTTTATTTAGTTTCAAAAAAGCGCAAGTAAAAATCCAACACTTGGAGAAACATTTTGCGGCTGTCGCAACTTCATGTGAACCGACTTGTCTTGTTTCCATATTAAATTACCAGACAGAGGTGTCGCGTGATTTTAGTAGAAGTTTGCGATAGAAAGTTTTAGTCACTCGTCTCCGTGTGAATGTATGTATATCATGCTAAAGAACATCTAACAGTTATATGTTCTTTGGTAATGCTATAGTCGCGCAACTGCAATCGCGCTATAGCTGTCGCTCGAGCATTGTAGGCCATTTTTAAAAAAAGAGGTGCCATTTTGAAAAAAAAGGGGTGACATTTTCTTTTTTTAAAACAAACAAATCTCTCTAAGTTGAACTTCTTCTTCCTCGAATTTCTCTTTAAATCGAATTTTTTGCAATTCATTTGGTATTCCTTCGATTTTTTATAGAAAACCCTTCTTTAACTCGAAATTCCATATCTCAAAAACTCCCTAAGTCGAATTAATTTTCAGAAATGTTTGGACTTTTTTCTTATTATGTCCCCCTCTAACTGAAATAAATTCAGATAAACGTGTTTGTACCGTTTGGTAAGTTTTGATTTTTTTTTTCATTTTGTATCCTATTGGATTTTACTTTATGTATCTTCGATTCTACATAGGAATATGTAGTATTATTGCGAGTCTACCTTTCGGGATCTGCATTTTTCAACAACGGGCATTCCGGATAAGGTTCAAATGTCCTTAAACAACATTGAATGTTTTATCAATAATAAAATAAAAAAAAAAAAACAATCAAAAATTAGCGATTTTTTCAATTCATAATATGTAAAAGAAAAATGCATACATAAATGTGAATATGTATTGTGTAAAGTATTTTACTAGCTCCTAAAATTTTCTACAATTTATAAGTTCTACACCGAAAATTCGCTTTTGCGTTCACATCAAAAACCGACAATTTTTTTTCAGTTAAATAGAAGCAACATTTAATTATCATAAAAGAAGTGATGACAGCTCATTCGTATTTTAATTTTATTTCGAAATCCCTATCCATATTATAATAATATATTATATGTTAAAAAAAAATAATATAATTTTCAATGTAAATACAAAAGTGAGGTTTAGTACGACCGAAAAAATTTTTCGTCCCGAAACGTTCCACATGTGAGAAGCGAAAAGAAATTGACAGATGCAACCGAAATTTCATTTTTCGACCGAAAAAAAATAAAAGTTGTGTTTTTCTTAAAAATGTGAGATAATTATTCTATTTTATTAGTAAAATTATTAGTTTATTCTCTTTTCCATGATTTTATTAATCATTGGAACAAAAATCTAGTTTTAAAGTGAAATAAATTGAGTTTTTCAGTTCAGACTTTTCGGTTTTCTGTTTTGATGTGAAAGTACCTTTACTGGACAAAAAAAAAAAAAAAAAAAAAAAACAGAAAACAAAAAGGTGATCAAAATGATTGTTTTTGCTTTCATTTCGTTTTAGGGGTTATTTCTAGCGAAAAAATGACTATCATAATGTATACTATTTTTCCTTATACTATATCGACAATCAAATTCATATAAATGCTTCATTGGAATTCTTTTTCACACCACCTTTGAGGTAAGAGGTCTATGCGATCTTTTTTAACGTGATATCCTCGATTGACCTATTCCATTTTCCCTGCAGATTGATCTTCGGTTCTAAATCATTTCCGTCGCTATATCAGATGTCATACATCTATGCTGCACTTTATAACGACTTTGGTCGGGACTTTTAAGTTTCTGCTACTACCTGTTTATACCTACACTGTGCTCTCACATTAGAGAACTTGAGCTCAACACAAATATGGCTCCGAAGTACATTTAATAACATTGTGATAAAAATTTTGTTCGACAATTTATCAAATAAAGTTAATATATTCTTATATTTTGCTAATCTTCCCTACTTAAGCAGTTCTCAACTTAGAAAAACTTTTGTGATAAGGAGCTGCGGTGAGTTGGTTGTATTTCGAGTATGGAAAATTTTTTTAATTAAACTTTAATTTCTTATCGCCTCCCTTTTTTTTTTCTATATAGGACGCGTATGTACCTATACCAATGTGCCAAGATATGATATAAAGTTATTTTTATATCTTTTACTGATAACACCTCATAAGTAGTACACACAAAAATTACGTAAAATATTTGCTCATTATTTGTCATAGCCATTCCTATAACAACTTCTCCAATTTCTTGCACATGTTTTCCTTAGTGTTCAAATATTGACAGAATTAAACACAATTTTCGATTGGTCTCCAGAAAATGTAAACATTTTTTTAGACGTAGAACGGCAGCGCAAATAGAGCGATATTTACATGCTCAGAGCATAGAATTAGCTTTTAACAATTTATTAAAACAAATTCCTTAATTAACTTTATTCTCGTACGTACGATAACAGAAAAATCCTTGACATTTGTTTACTATTAAATTTCACATTTATGAACACACATTTAGAGAAAATACTTAACAGAATTATTATTTCTTTTTTTTTTAGGGAAACATCTGTCATCTTCAACAAGAACGGAGGGAAATAGTGTCAACATTTGGTTGCCATTCGTAACACTTGTTGGTGTTAGAAATTTCGGAGTTTTTTAAAAATGAAAATGGAAAAGAAAAAATGAAAATTTCTAAGCAACTGACAACGCTGACGATGATTTTAGTGCGTTTGATGTGAAATTTGCAAATTTTAATTAGATCTAAAATCTATTTTTTTACCACAGAAAAAAAAACCAAAAAACAAAAATCATGCACAACTGCGCTTCAAAGCGAAAGACGTTTCTTTTCTTTATTTCAAAAAGTCTAATTCCAGTTTTCTAAAGGCTGTGGGTGACGCGTATAGGAGACGTGCACGTGACTGTTTTTATTTTACTTAACAAATTTTATGCTTCATTTGGAAGTATTTACTTTTGTATAGGTGTATGTATGAACGGATGTATGAATGAGTAAATCAAAGATTTAGTGCAATTATTAATAATTCAATGTAAATATTTATCAGTCATTCTGTGAAGTTCTTAGGTAGGAACCTAATAAAAAAAAATAATGTCCAAAGGAAATGTGTGTTGTTTTCTTCTTTCCTCTGCCATCAATAAATAATAATTAATATTGAAATTGCGTGATGATTGTAGTCTTGTGCAGAGAAGTTTCTGTGTAATATCTATGAGTTTTATTTTTAGCGGAATATATACCCGCAGATTTTTGAATAAAAACATCTTTTGAGGTAATCAACGGAAATGTTTATCATGAATAAAAAAGGCTTGTAAAAAACATGAAAATCAATAATGTAAACGATAATGATGTTGCAGGTATTTGTAAGTATAAAGACTCGACTTTCATATAAAAATCACTGTGGATTTTTCTTGCATTTTTGCTGTTTGTTTGTAAGATTTAATTTATTAATTTGGTTACTTTATTGACTATAAAATACTAGGAGCAAGTTTTATAGTTTTTTTCTTGAAAATTTTATAGGAAGACAAGATTACGATGTACCTACACTTCATGTAAGTAATACAGTTCTTATTAGTTTGTCTTTAATTGAAACATTAATTGAAACACAAAAGCATATACCTACATAATATACATACACGATGTTTCCGCCATAGAGGTAGATAGGGCAATAGGTGATAGTATGGGATGGTGTTGTACCTCGGTCAGTAGACTGTTCTCAAATGTTCCCGCGTTTGAATTTTCAAAAAACCCATCGTGTTAAATGCTGGTAGGTGACAACTAGTGTTTCTTCTCGAGAATTTCTCGAGAAAAAAGTATATTTTGTTTTCCTCATTTCTCGAGAAAATAGTTTATTCTCGAGAAAGTCGCCAACACTCAAGTCGCAACCAGGATATCGGAGATTTTTGTTTCCTAATAGTCCCGTCCTGACAGTGGCTGACAATACTGTATAGAAATCACAGGAATACGTAACAAGTTAAATCGAAAATTGACAGTAGGAAAAACAGGAAGAAATGTGCGGTGAGCTCTCCACTTTTTTTTCCTTAGAATATAAATTCTGGTTGTTTTAGAAGCTGTTGTCGCTGTGTTGAGAGCTAAGTATAGGCATGTAGTAGCAATTAACAGAGGTATAATGTATACAATACTAACTTTTCCTACCAATAATTCTCACACAATTCTCAGAAGTTTATAAGGTCACATTATAAGAAGAATAGTATAAACTGAGACAACTGAGATATGAAAACCCCAAAATGAAGCCATACGAAAGCTGGCCCCATACTGGTACCCTAATAGAAAGCTGTATACATTCTCTCTCTCTCTGTGCTGTATTATGCCACATAAATTCTTCGCAACATTTTTTACTGATAGATTTCTTTGGTTGAATATAAAGTTTAAGAGCTTTGAAAAAGTGATCCGGGCATATATGGAGATTTTCATATCTAGTTGTAAAGGGTTTTCCAATAAGAGGTGTTATTTTGATATTCCAAGAAAAATGCCATTTTTTGAGATAAATGATCGGATCTTTATTTCATTATAAAGAGGAAGGTCTGCCGTTAATAATGGAAAATAACATCAGCCAAATGACCACCACGACCACGCCTACAGGACCATATCCTTTTCATGAAATTTTCCATAACCAAATCGCAAAGTGGCTGCCCTATGTCCTCGATAGCCTCACGAATTCCATCTTTGAGGTCTTGAATCGACGCTGGGCTGTTGGCGTAGACCTTCTCTTTCACGTGGCCCCAAAGGAAGAAGTCGCAAGGTGTTAAGTCACAAGTTCTTGTTTCGTTGCTTGTATGGCACGTAGCGCCGTCTTGTTGAAAGTAAACGTTGCCCAGATCAATACCATCCAATTCCGGCCATAAAAAATCATTAATCATCTGTCGATAGCGCAATCCATTCACCGTAACTGTTGCTCCAGCCTCATTTTCGAAAAAGTAAGGTCCAATGACCCAGCGGGACCATAAACCGCACCAAACAGTCACACGTTAAGGATAGAGAGGCTTTTCAACAATAACTCTTGGGTTTTCCGAGCCCCAGATGCGACAATTTTGCTTGTTGACGAATCCATCGAGGTGCAAATGGGCCTCATTACTCAAGATGAGTTTTCGATGGAATTCCGGATCATTTTCATGCATTTCAAGGACCCAATCAGCAAAGACTCGACGTTGTTGATGATCGGCCGGCTTGAGTTCTTGTGTTAACTGAACCTTATAAGCCTTAAGACCCAAATCTTTATGCAAAATACGGTGTAATAACGTTTGTGGAATGCCTAATTCCAAAGAACGACGAGGAATGGACAAACCTGGGTTTTTTTCAACACTTTCGGCTACAGCAGCAATATTCTCGGCTGTTCTTGAGCGACGTGCACGGGTTTTATTCTTCACATCACTAACTTGTCCTGACAGCTCGAATTTTTCTACCAATTTCTGTATTGCGGTCCGACAAGGTGCTTCACGACGACCCAAAAATGTTCGAGTTTTACGAACTGTCTCTGCCACATTTTCACCATTTTATAGTGAATTTTAATAATTTCAATGCGTTGTTGAATCGTGTATCGTTCCATTTTTATTAATGGCGTAGTTTCTACTTGTCAAATGTCAGAAAATGACAGCTCCAAAAGTGACATCTACCGAAATAGCGGGCTAATTAAAATAACACCTCTTATTTGAGAACCCTTTATTTGTTTCTGGTACGTCATGTGGCATATTTCCGTACTTTGAGTCTCCTTTCCGTCGTGTGAATATTCTACGTACCTTCCTGTCGGAGTGTTGAGGCTTGCGCGAACTATCCCGCCTCAGTACTTTCCTTGAGGGGTCGTGTGATATATCCCCGTACTATCTGTCCTAGAAATTCCCAAATTGAGGTTCGTGTGAAACAACCTGCCTCAACTTTTTTGTAGTACACCGTGTGAGACATCCCCTTACCATCCGCCATTTTCCCCAGATATTTAAGTGCATTAAATTAGAATAACCTGCTAGTAAGCCGTGTGAGGAATCCCGATACTATCCGCTATTTTTCCAGTTAAAGCAGAATAATTTTTTTTATCAGAATAGAACCGCGTGAGGTGTGTGTGTGAAACCTTCCGCCGCCACAGTGTTCTCCTCTGGTACGTCATCAGTCTCCCTCTCAGGTTCTAGTGGTAAACCGTGCGAAGTTTTCCATTACCACTATATAGTCTCCGACAAGTGCGACTTAAATTCTTGTTTTTAAGTATTAATAAAAAAAAACTAAAATAAAAGAAATTACTTCATCTTTTCAATAAATTTTATTAATACAAAATTGATTTTTTACAGAAATTCTATTTCGCGATTTAGGGATCTGACTTCAGTCAGACGACCGTTGGTTTACAACTACTTAATTATTGCTTTACTTAATTAAATATAACCTTCTTTACGAAATTCTTTATCATCGCTTTTCATGAGAAAGAATTTGGTCTGGAAATATAAAAGCGAAATGTGAGATTTTTGTTTGTTCACGACTTGACTTGAAAAGCAAAAATCTCATATTGCAATTCCGTACTTCGCTTCAATATTTTCTCAAGCTAATTTTTTTTATGTAACTCGCGTGTAATAGAATAGATGTTAAGTAGATCTAGATTAGTATATATAAGCTTTTGTAAGAATTAGGATACTTAATATTAAATAAAGAATTATTATTGTAACTGAAGGAGTTTCATTTTAATAAACCCTGGTCCGAGGAGCTATTCGCAACCATCCCACCGAAACTCCATTACAATTTGATATATTCTCATTATTTTACTATTTGATCTAAGCTTCTACAGATGATCGAACCTACATACAGATGGGTTACTGAAGAGCCCCCCACCCACATACCTCCCTGTGAGCGGTAGTATGCAATTTTATGATCTAGCTCGGATAAGCCAATTTACCTTCTGTGTTGGAATGCGATTTGTTTTCTAATGAATGCTGACGTTTATGGTTAATGGCTTGAATAATAATTTTCAATAACATGGAAATTATTGAGATAAGTAACGATATTTATGAAATTTGTATGTAAAAAAAATACATTTTGAAAATATTTGTGCGTAACTAAGAGATGCCTGAATAAAATACTATAAGTAATACTTCATTTGAAAGGTACTTACAAGCTATTAAAAAATCCAAGAACTACCAAGATCTACAGGGCGGCTCGAAATGAAATTTATACCCATTTATTCCCACCAGGGTTCACGAATATTGGCGAAATCTTTAAAAAGCTAAACTCCTAAGGGAGGTATGTGGAACGATTTTTTATCAGTTCACCTCAAGGAATAGCGTGATATACCGGAAAGCAGCTTGATTTGAAACAGCCTGTATATGTATGTATATGTATTTGGGAAGAAACTAACATGACTAAGGAAACAGCCTTTGCAACAAACATTTTCTAAATTTTCAAGAGGTTAAACTATAATGTCGGAGGACTGTACAATGACCAAAATAAAAATAGTTAGTTCTATGCTCACAATATTATTTATTATTGATTTTCTCATAATTGTTTTGAAGCAAGCTCTACAAATTAGTTTAGTTTTTCCCTCCACCTAGAAATTCAAGTATAATTCGGGAGAACCAAACTGCCGGACTAACGTTGATCAATTTAGAGGTATCTGCGAATGAAGAAACCCATGTTCAGCAATGAATAAAACTGGGCTGCAACCAATTGTTCATGTTAAGATGCAAAAGCAAAGAGATGTTGACGCACAATTAAAATACATATTGGCATAAGTTTAAGGGACAATGAATCCTTGCAGTATTATTTACAATGAAACAATTGTTTAGAATAAATTTGTTTGTGTCATGTTTTTATACTCTAGATAAACATAAACATATCATTTATTCCAGTCGTACACAAGATTAAAGAGCTTTTTTGTACTATGAGTACTAGGTACGGTACTAAATACATAATTCTAGGAGAAAAAAAAAGACTATAAACTAAACTATACGAATTCAAAAGAAAACAGAAAAAAAGAAAAAAGATCAAAATATCAATAACAGAAACTTTGTAAGTGCGCTAAGAAAGGTCAAATAGAATTTACGTTCAGCTGCTAAGAAGATTAGTAGAAAAATAGAGTAAAATATAATGGAACGATTTTATCAACAACTTTTTTTTTTTTTGTAAACTGAAGGATTTGGCAGTTTTGATATTCATAGGAAGATTATTCCATAGGCGCGAGATAGAAACGAGAAGTTATTATGTTCCTATTGTGTTCAGATGTTGCGAAAATGAAGAGTTCTCTGAGATACTCTGGTTTGCCTGACTTTGAAAGATTAAAGAAGAATATAAATGACCAGCGCCGAAGGTAAGAAGTCAGAAGACAACCAAGCAATCTTGTCCGAAAAGGGGAAACATGGTCAAACCTGCAAAGACCAAATACAAATCGAACGCAATTATTAAAGGCAACCTCCACTTTGCGGGCACAAAAGGAATCAACCTTAGGGTAAATCGTACTGCAATATGTAAAGTATGGCACAAGTAGTGTCTTTATAAGCTTAAGACGGCCAGTTGTTGTCAAGATACTCGCATAGAGCCAAAGTCTCCGAAGGCCGAAGTAGACTTCTCTAATCAATGCGATAACATTGTCACAGCACTTCATGTCTTGACTTAAAGTAACATCAAGGCTTGTGACTTTACTTTGCATAACTAAGTTGATACCATTCAAAACGACCGGAGGAGTACTATTTCTATGAACAACATCCATACGCTACATGTATGTCTCATGTTATTATAATAAATTATACACACACACATGTAGGATTAGTATTAACTGAGTAGCAACTAAACGGATTATAGAATCAGTGCTCAGACTCTTATTGTAGCTTCTAGCGTTAAGTTCGTATTAATAATTCTAATTAAAATACCAAACTATGTATATTACAATATCTATAGGGTATACTAATTTTGTAACTTCATTTGTAACGCATAGAAATAATGATGATAGAGTAAAGTTAATGTATTGGACACCCGCGCATAATATTAAGTTATTTTGATGTTAGCATATCCGTCTGTCCACCTGTGTGTCCATCTTTCCTCAAGGTAACTCGAGAATGCGCTGATATACTCGTAAAGAGCTTAATTTTTGAATACGCAATTTAAAAAAAAAATCTAGATTTAGGTTCGAAAATGTGACAAATACGAGTAACTCCTTCGTGGGATTCCCATACAAATATTTCGTTTTTTACTATCTATATATTTGGACACTGCCTGAGAAGCCTGGACGTAGATAGCTAGATTTTTGTGCACGGCGTTTTCAGAAGAATAGCAAATAAAATAATAAAATTTAACTAAATCGCACAAGCTTTCAACGTGTTGCCGCCATACAGTAATTTGAGGTTTTTACGCATACTTTGAAAAATATCAGTTCTAGCCGTTTTTATACCCTAGATGAAATCTATACGGTATACTAAGTTTGTCATTCTGTTTGTAACACCTCGAAATAATGATGGTAGAGCAAAATGGATTGGACACCCACGCATAATATTAAAAGTTATTTTGATTTTTGCATGTCCGTATACTTAGAGAGCTGAAATTTTGTACACGGACTTAAAAAAAAAAGTAAAATTAAGTTCGAAAATGAGACAAATCGGGCAGCTCCTTCGTGGGGTTGCCATATAAAAACTTCGTTTTCCGCTATATATTTGGACACTGCCTGAGAACGCGTCGACGTAGAGAGCTGAAATTCCGTACATGATGTTTTTACTACATTAGCAAATAAAATGTCAAAAATGGACTAAATCGGGCAACTCCTTCTTGGTGTTTCCATATAAAAATTTAGGTTTTTTACGTATACTTTGAAAACGATCAGTCAAAGACATTTTTATTGTACCAAAAACTTCTTTAGAATATAAATCCTATGAAATTGGCTATAATCATTTTTATTGTCCGACAAATTGCTCTAGAAATTGATGCAAAGAATCACTGTAACAATCAAATTTGCACATAGGGGTGATCCTGACCACACGAAATTACATACAGGCATTCATCTAGTGCAGTGGAGGCGAACCTAGACACAGGTGTCAAAGGTGACACGCACCAATTGCGCAGAGTCTTCGCTCCGATCGCTTCTCCCTTGCGCCCCATTATACCTTCCGACAGTGCTCGAAGAGACATTCTGTGAGCTTTCATAGAAAATGTCGTGATTTTTATTTATGGTCGCAGTCCTGTGATGGAGAATAAAAACAAAGCAAGATTAAATGATAAAACAAGTGGCGGTAGCAGTAGCTATCACTGATGGGTATCGTAAGAATTGGTCCTAATCCTAGTTTTTTTCTTTGACTAAGCATGTGTCTTCCCAATACTTGCGTTTCATTCTCTTTTAAAGGGCTCGTGATTATTTCGAGTATCCTTAGTTGTACTTATGTTTGGATTTATGTCCAACGTAGTTGGCGCCTTGCATTTACTTCTAGAGGTTGAATTCAGTTTTTCTCTGTTTTCATGTCATGTGTACCTTTGTTTTCGTATTAGAGCTTTGATTATTTTCTCGGGCGTTCTTTCTTTGAGCACGAGTGACAAGGAACTAGCGGATATCTGTTTTATTCTTTAATTTTTGAGAATTACTGTCCTAAATCAAAGTTAACCTAATGACAAGTTAGAAAGCTGGCGAGATTTCAGAGTGTTTTACATTTAAAATGCACACGGCAAGAAAAAGAAAAGAAAAATGCACAAAGAAAGAAAAAAAATCGAAAGAAAAATCAAACTCTCTTTAAAACTTTTATGAATAAAGATAAAAAATGTGAAAGCGCAAGTTGTATGCAACGAAACAGAATGGCAAATCTTTCATTTTCGTAAATAAATGAGAAGGGGCGGAGTTTTCACGTTTTACTCTCATAAAACTGCTCCCGCGCTTTTGTGAAAACCGGTTTTCATGAAATATTGATAATGTTTAGAGTAAACTATAAATAAGGATAAGTAGAGACAGAGGCGAACAAAATAGGAAATTTTTCGGATTTTTTCGAATGAAACAAGTAATTTCATATACTTTCGTGTTTGCATGAATGGGGGAAAAGAACTTGTCTATGGACTATTGTAGTGCAACTGAGACAACGAGTTAAAAACAAAAATCGAGAGAACGTAGGATTATCTGAACGACAAAATCTTATTAAATCCCTCAAAATCCTTTCAACCTATTCATAATAATGTATATCAGGTCACACTACCTCCCATTTTTAAGAAAAAGATAAATTTCGCTTGGCCCAGATGCTGAAAGGAGATGTAAAATTCCTCTCAAATGCAATCCTCATTTTTCCCGAAAATATCAGAGAATCCAGCAAGAATATCTCCCACTTAATCTCTTCAAAACGAATGTAAACAGAAGCACGTGCTGCTCAAATTGTTTAGAAATTACACTAACAAACATTGGCTATGCTATAAAAAACATTGGATATTTCTCATAAGATTTCACAGAAAACCGGTTTTCACAAAAGCGCGGGAACATTTTTGAGAGTAAAACGAGAAAACTCCGGTCTTTCTCTGAATTCCAAGGGTGATGTTGGACAGTTCCGTTGTCTCACATACCTACTCACACGTGTCTCTAATGCAACGTTTGAAACTAAATTCTGCCAAAATAAAAAATACAGATTCTATGCAGAGAGTTATGTTCTTTGAGGGATTAAAAGAGTATTGATTAAGTAAAACAAATTAATTTATAAACTTAAAGATTTATTTTACAGACTGCCACGAATACAAATTTTCTAACCCTCGTTCCAGATATTAATTTAAAATGTAACGAAAATTCCAGGATCAATATTATTTATTTAGTAAGCGTCGCACTTAGTTGACGGATTCATAGATGACGTCTCGTCGCATTGAAATGCATCAGCAAATTCTCTAGAATTAACAATCATTCCAATCACTCGATATTTGCCGGGAATATTAGGGTTATTAAGAAATTCATAATCTACAGCATTTTGTTTGATTGCTGAACAATATAGTTGTGCGGCAGAAATAAAAAAAAGTTGACTATTGGTCAATTCGATACCATCAATGACCTCATTTTTCACAACCTCTGGCTTTTTCTGCAGCCAGTTTGTATACGACATATATGCAAACTTCAAAGCCATGTTATCATTAACAATTTCGAAAAGTGAGTTAGCAACGAACGTAACGGGTTTTCCCCAAATGTCATAGTTGTCATATTGGAATATATGGCATTCTGTTTTCTGATTATAATCGTCCCATTCAGTTTTATTCCACCATGGTCTGAGGCGACCTTGAAAATCAGTAAAAGAACCCTGTAAGTCGAAGCCGCGAAATATCTCATGGGCGATTATCATTCCAAGCCCTCCATACTTTAAAAATTTAGGGAACTTTTTGTGATAAATTGGTTGCAATAAAAGACCAGGATGCAAAACCATACTGTTATTAAAAATATGGTTGGTGATATCTGCATTCACTAGTGGCTGGGTATACTGAATCTCCTGCGATTGGCTCCTATATATTCTAATAGCTTTTGACGTTGCTAAGCGCTTTAGATTCAAATACGACTCAAAAAATGTGTCGTAATTAACCTCGGCAAGTTGAAATTCTTCGTTTATTGCATCTTCGCTGCGATTTGCGTCTTCAGTGTTGAGTTGAAGGTGGTTGAGTTTCTCTATCATTTTGTTTCGTAAATCTTCAGCGGGCCATTTAGCATCCTTCAAATAATTTCGCACAGTTGATTTTATATTTTTCATCACTCGGAGCATATCTTGTGTAATTACGTTGGAATCGTCTTTCGGAAAAGTTCTGTTTATGAAAAGCGATGCAGTTGCGGTATTCATTACGTCTGGTTGAATGATTATATCAATGCAGGCTCTCCATCTTGGTGGTGGGCTTTCAAAGTCGCGCACATTTTCATTATAATCATTTACGATTTGCACAAAATCTTCACTCACCACTGCAAGAAATCGATCAACAACATTCCATAATACATAATTCACGATAGTTTTAGGATCCTTTCCAGCAAGAAGTGTGGATAGTGCGTTCATATATGGTACGTTTAAGCAACTAAAGTTATCCGTTGGTAGAAAAGTCGTGTTATATACAGTAGATAGAAACTTGGTTAAATTTATTCCAGGTAATTCTTTTTGAAAACTAATCACATTCGTTACTACAACCGTTTTGTCAGTCATAGATCCGGTTATATTAGTTAACTCTTCGTAAAACTCCGTGATTTCTGATGTGGCACTAATCGAATCGCTCTCACTTAAATTGAACTTCTCCAATGTCGCACGTATTCTGTTTGAGTAAAGTGTGAGATTGTTTGTGTCTAAAACAAATATATCAGGTTTGTCGAAAGTTGGTAGTATATAACCAGTTCCGTTTAAAATATCACGGAAGGCTCCTACATAAATTAAAAAATTTTCACCAATACTCAATTGAACATCAATCAAAAACTGCAACCAATCGAAATTTTCACTCGACCAAGTTGCGTTTAAAATTGGCCAACCTCCGAGTGAATCTAATAATTGGAGTAATGGCTGAACGCCTCTCTTATTGACGGCTGTTAGATCTAAGCACGACGCATAGAATACCTTCGCCTTGTCGATTGCCGATGGGTTACTACTCTGCAAGGACTCTTCAAGGTTTTCCTTTAGAAATTCATCAAGCAATTCATAATTTCGCTCGTTGACCATTTGTAAGTAGTCCAGTCTGCCGCTATATGCAGGAATCGGATGAAGAGTTTCATAATTACCACATGCATATTCATAGAAATCATCACAAGCCTTCGTTGACGTATTCATCAATTTTTGCATTTGGTTTAGGCGCTCAGTGGTGATGGCATCACGACCTGCTACAACGTTATCCAGGAAAAATATAATTAAAATTTTTGGAAGCACGTCCAAGTAGTACATATTGAAGTCGTTAAATAAATTTTGTTTAAGACTGAAACATTCCAAATTCTTTGGCGTTATTTAAGGAAAATTTCGATTGTTTTGCGTTTCTTGAGATATTTGTTTTGGCCTTTGCAGTAAACATGCGCGGATTTTAATGTTTAAACAGCATTTTTCTCTGAAAATTAGCATAATATTTTTCTAATTGTTTATTATCTCATGAATTAATAATGTTATGTCGTTCAAATTAAGAGATAATAGATTTTTGTTATGTTATCCCTCCACGCCACCAAATTCTTATATTGGTGGGAATTTTTGCTTTTTCGAACAGTGGAAGTTTTCTTTCTTCATTATGTGCAGTAGGCCTTGGTGAATGATGTTTTGTGACCCACTTTCTTTCAAGCAGAAGAGAAGATTTTAAAATGTTCATCATACACCAGGATCAGTTATGACTCGGATCAAAATTCTGTTTTGTCTCTTACTAATGCCCAAAACGAAGTCTGTGAACTTTGTTTTTGATTCCTCGAGATAGAGTATTTAAATCAGGCAAAATCTGTTGATGGTTCCTTCGAGCGCTTTGTTTGATAAGGAACGAGGGGTAACGTCTAAAGTAGACAACTAATCCAAGAAAGGAACAGAAAGCTTTTTTCTCGTAAGGTTAAATTAGATTACTTCATAATCCTTGAACCCAAATTCTCGAAAAGTTAAAATTTGGAAAACAAAGTCGTACCATATATACTGACAACAATTTAATAATATATTATGTAATCATGAGGAGTGAGTCACGATGGACGTTAAGTCCAGACAGGCAGCTCACTCTGTGACAACGTTGTATGTAGGGCGGCACGCTATCTCATCTCGACTATTGACGGAAAGTGTGGGGTGGCCCCCACGAAATACTTGCCGCTGTCACGACACCGTTAACAAAAAAAAAAATCGTGCCTTACATAAAATCTTCTCAGTACATCCGGTCCTGAAGGCACCCTTACACTACTTACCTGGTACTGTTATGATGACACAATGTACAGTCCTCTTTGTCCTCCCTACGACATTACGGGCACTAGCTTGCAATGCCCCTTGACCTGAAAGTTAGCGGAGGAGCGACCTCAATCGACCATGCTGAGAGGGCTCCGGGAGAGTGAGAGGAAGATGAAAACCTTATTCGGCCATGACGTTATAAAAAGTTCTTTATTCAGAAGTAGGAATATGATGCAAACGTATACATTATTGTGATCAAGGAGTGTAAGTAAAAGAACACATTTTTCTTGAATAATCCTAAACCATAAATATGAGTAAACTCATGTAAACGGCTCTATACAGATAGTACAAGGTTATGGCGAATGCAAGACCTCTTGAGCAATATCAAACAAAAACATTGAGAGCTCCATGTATAATCTAAACGCGAACAATCTGCTAATGTTGTATAATACTAAATACGACTATTATACTAGTAGAGCAACTAGACAAAAATATTCAAAGAAAAAATTCTCAAATTTCATTATTTAGTACTTAAATACCAACTCTATGATAGTATGGCAATTAGATTAAAAAGGTTCAAAGAAAGAAAAAAAATCTCAAAATTCTATGTGACACATAAATGCACTTACTATACTAGATAGCAAATGGCTAAAAATCCTTCGAATTCCGTATATAATCTTTAAATGCGACTGTTATGATAGTGTGGCAAATAGACAAAGTTACAAAAATTTAAATTTTGTTCATTACTTCCGTACATTACTGATGGGAATCCCCTGTAGAGGCGCCTTCAAAAATAAGATGCTCCAGTTACATTGCAAAAAAAAAAAAAAAATTAGCACGGCCTATATTGCCAAGACACGTAGGATGAGTCTGCTTTCTATATGAGATATGCTATGCCGTGAGTACAACAATAATGCGGTCAACCCGATGGGGTTACTGTAGACCAACACGGACTTCAAAAAACTTTCTTCCTCCAACACGACGGCTACTGGATACCAATTTATGGGATAAATGGTTGACACTAACATATTCCTTACGGGGCCTCTAGGCCGGTTCCTGCCCGGTTCAGCTTCTTTCAATCGACGGGTATATGTGCCAATGGACAACCGATAATGCCGGAATAGCTGCTGAAACTCTACACGAGCTCCATTGACAACGCCAAGATGCTTTTGGTGTAATTGGAGTCCCTGTCCTCGGCTATGTAGTATGCCACAAGAAAATATACCTCTGTCTAAGCGACAATATCTGGGAAAATGTAAAAGATACCACTGTGCCCCAAGTCTGGGTAAAGTTCTCTCCGGCAGAAATGCTTTTTATTTTCTTTACTTACAAATCTCAGGAAAAACGCCTTTCTCTCCCTCAAATCTTCTTCATTTTTTTACCTAGATTTTCCTTTTTCTACTCGATATATTCCGATCTTTTATTCTTACTTTGTCACGTCATGCTCTTAACTTTCTTTTGTGACCTTTATCTAAAACTCTTCTTCTTCCTTCTTGTCAGCACTTCTTATCGAATGCCCGCTGTCAAAGCTGAAACAGATTACAATTTTGCCGCGTTCCTTTTCTCGTTCAGAATGAATTTTTTCAATCCATGTCATTCTTTTTCTCGGGCCGAACGATTTAGTTTCAATCTGTCATCGCTTTTCTTTTGAGGATCACATCGTTTACAAAATCAGATCGGCCAATTCGATTTTGGAATTTAAGAGATGGTCTAAGGAATTTGATGACCCTTAAATTACTAAATTTCTTTACTGCACCTTTGTCAGGTCGATACTAGTATATGCCAGCCCTACCTGATCCCATTACTTGCAAGTTCAGATTAATCGCATTGAAGCTGTTCAACTCAGATTCCTCCGACCGCACTCCGTGGCTTTCCTTGGGAGTAACCCTTTAATTTTACCTGCCTATGTAGACCGTTTGAACTTGTTATCCTTGCAGACACTGGAAACTAGACGTAATATCTCTAGAATTGTCGTTATTTTCGATATTTTGAAGGGAACAATAAATTCCCCACTTCTGTTAAGCTCAATTGGTATATCAACCCCGATTCGCTCGCTCAGAAGCCACAACTTTCTCCATCTTTCTTACCATCGAACTACCTATGGTGCGAACGAACCTTTAAATGTCATGTCTCGTCTCTTTAATGAGCATTTCGACAGTATTAATTTGAGTTTTTCCAAGACTCAAATTGAAAAATCAGGTGAAATTGGATAATAGTTAAGTTTATCGCTTCCTTGTTTTTGCTTTCTTCTTTTGTTATTATTTTTTTGCATGGAATATTTTCTTTTGTATTATTGTAGTAATCCACTTGATGAATTTCGAATAAATAAATACATAAATGGATGCACTCGAGATACTAGAAATTAATATATTATTACAAAACAACAATGTGTAAATACCCTAAATGATCATCGTATAATGATTAATGAATTCCGCTGAAGTATACTTCAACCTTGGATTGAATGATTAGCTAACTTACTCGGTCTGAGAATACCACCTTACTCACGAAGGTCACCTATAAGGAATAGATTAAAGTAGATTCTAAAACATGTTTTCGGTTATTTATTTATTAAATTTTTAGTTAGGTTAAGTGTAATTCAATTTAAGCTCAACTTCAAGCTAATTGAAAAATATGTAAATTTATTGAAATATTTTATTCAATATTTATACGTATAATCAACTGCAAAAAAGGCTTTACAAATTTTTCTACATACTTATGAGAATTACTAGATTCACCTTCCATTTTATGAATGTGGACACAATTAATAAGTATGTATTCAAATATATGTATCTATAAATCGATTTATTATGGTAGGGAAAACCCAACACTAATAAAATGAAAATAGCAGCAAATTCTTCCTTAGCGGAATTTCCTGACTGTAAACTGACCAACTGTCTGTTTCATAATAATATTAATAATAAACCATTTCTTGAAATAGATCGCTACTGGAAGTTTAATTTATTTTAAAAAAAGTTTATTTCATTCGAAAATTTTTTCAAAACTATTTGTATACTATATTTACAGGCACATTATTTACTTAAGATAAGTTTCTTATCCCATTTCTTATAAATAACCAGTTTAGTAGCTTCCGCTGTTCATCAACAAAAAATCTTTTCGAATACTGAAGTTTGTACTAACTTTGCCCTTTGTAATGAACTTTGAAAAGCTATGATAAGTCTACACTGATAATTATATAACATTTAATCAAATACATAATTGACCACCTGAATCGGTTCCGATCAATATGTACTTTTGAAAACTGATTAGAAATTGCATACAAGTGCATATGGTTATAAATTGCCGACGAATTTATCAAGGCGACGATTTTATTAACTTAAAGGTGAGTGCTGATAAGGATAAACAAACAAAAAAATCGAAGCGAAACCAAATATCACACCTTATAATTACGTAATTAAATTCATGATAAAAATTGCGTACCTTCCTATTTAAAGAAGCCCCCTTCTATAAGGCAGCTATTAGTTTCGGTTAGATTCGATACGGGATTGATTCGTCATTCATTAATAAAAAATGTCTCTCAAGTCTGATGCTGTTTTTGATAAAATCAAACTTCGTTTGACCAAAATTAATCCAAATGAACGTGAAGTTGAACATGTTTATAAGTGTAAAATCACGAATAACGGACAGGTCGTGAAGACATGGAGTAAGTTTTGAAGTTTGAAGTGCTATCGTAAAAGATTCAGCTAGTGATATTTTGTAATTTAATTTATCTTTTTTTCTAGTGATGGACTTGAAGGCCATTAAACTTTATGTGGGTGATGATGCAGCCGATTGTACTCTCATCTGTGATGATGATGTTATGGTAGATTTGGCTATGAAAAAACTAACTCCCAAAGATGCTCTAGATCAAGGAAAACTGAAAGTGGAGGGGGAAATGAGTTATGCGCTTAAATTAGTTCCATATATTGCTTCTGTACAAGAAAGCTAATTATAATTATATATTTTTTAATTAAAAACTTATAAGAAAAATGTGCGACTCTACTCTTTTTTGTTATGCATTTCTTGTCTTTTATGTTGAAGAACACGGAATATTCTCATAATTAATCTAGCTCTGAATTAATAAATGAGAGACTAGATCCAAAATAATTTCTTCCATCTTGAAATCATAATAAAACATTTTGTTTTTTTAATTGGAAAGAGTAGGTAAATAAATTTTGTAGATGTCATTCATATGCAAAAATAGATGGCGTTTAGGATTTGTGAAACTGTAATTGGCACAATGGAAACTGATACTTCAAGGTCATCTATGAAATAAATTGTTTGACCTGAAATGACCACTCTAAAAAAAATCTAAAGCTTCTTACAACGAAAGTTATATATTTTTGTTTATATTATTAAGCCAAACCAAGAGTGTTTATGATGCAATACACATCATGGCAGGAAGGAGATAAGGAAAGAATTAGGGGATACAAAGAAAGTGGCGGAGGTACTGATGTCTTTTTTATTAAAATAAATAAATAAATTTTCTTTATTAATTTCCAAAATTGAGACATACATATGAATCATTAATATGTGCATACAAGGAAAAATAAAAACTAATAAAATAATAAGCTATGTATATATAGTAGAAAAAAGTTGACAAAAAAATAACAAACAAAAAGACTATTAAAATTTTAAGTGTTTAATTCAAAGTAGCTAAATAACTTAAGGCGTTCATCCTAAAACCGAACAGTCTCCGACGTGCCCGAACATGAACAGGGAGACTATTCCAGACTCTGACTCCAGAGAGAGAACTATATAGGAAAAAATGGCGAGGAACCCGCAATAATAGCGTGCGTTGTGATGAGAGAAATTCAATATTATCTTTAAGGAATTCCAAAAATTTGCTTAGTTACAGCTGACACGTCTCATATCTGGTGAGGCCAAAAATATATCTAGCCCATGCATTATATGTCACGTTTAGCTTCCTACAACCTGAGTTATCAATATTGCAGTATACACAAGCTCCGTAAATAATAATAGGGACAATCAGAGCCTTAATGAGTCGTTCGTGTAGCAGTATGGGGGTATACCTACTCTGCATGTCGTCACAAGCTTCACAACCCGTATAACCTTATTACTTTTCCAGAACAAGTTGCTATCAATAAACATACCTAAATTCTTAACCACGGTCTTATATTCAAAAAGATTGCCGTTTAGATGAAGAGGTGGCAGGATGAAACGTCAACTGACTAATTGAAAAGAATTATGCTCTTAGTTTTATTAGGGTTCAATAACGACTTGTTTCTGAGTGACCAGTTATATATTTATAAGAGAAAGAGCTTGATTAAAGTGAGAGATATCGGAAGCAAAAGACCTAGTATTGACCCTTGTGGGACACCCAATTGAAGATGCAACAGTTTTGAAGAATTCAAGAATTCAAGACAGTAGCCTGCTTACAGTGAGTTAAATAGGACCATATAAAGTTCGCTGCAAACTAATTAAAATCAAACTGATTTACCAATTTTTGATAAAGAATATTAATATTGACAGAATCGAAGGCCTTGGAAAAATCCAAGGAACATAGTAATGTGGCCTTTCGCAGTTCAATATTTTATCTAACAGATTCATTAAGATGTAATAAAACAGTAGCAATACTGTGCTAAGGTCTAAAGCCGCACTGCTGCTTTGCGATCAGACAATGAACCTCCGTATAAGTCCTAACCTGCTCATATAGTAACCTCTCTAGAACTTTAGATAGTACTGGAAGAAGACTTATCGGTTGAAGTCCTGTGACGCAGAGGGTTTACTTATTTTCTTCATCGGATAAATCTTTGCAATCTTCCACTGGGACGGAGAAGATGATATTGTAATAGCCGTGTTAAAAATATCTACCATTGGTCTAATTATAAAAGGTAAGATGAGCTTAAGGAACCGTATATCAATATCATCCGAGCATATTGCATTTCATTTGATCGATTTCAATGCAAAAATGTTGGCAATAATAGTGACATTCCTGGGCGGATATATAAAATTCTCAGTATGAGCTACATCTGTTTAAATTAGTTAGATAAACCAGAGTTACGGGAATTATTTACAAAGTAAGTAGTTCGTCGTAAGAGTTAGGGATAATTCCGGCTTCTTTTATATTTCTCCAAACAGTACCAGATGACAAGGGTGCGGATCTAACTTGCGACGAAAATACCTAAATTTCGCCTTCCGAATCTCAGTTGTATTAATGTTTCGTAATCTTTTATAGTTTCTTTCTAGCTCTAAGCCACCAAACCCTCTCCAGAGATTATAGGCAAGATTGCATCATGGCGAACAATAACGAGTAGTAATAGTTTGTTCTGGAACAAATTCATTATAAAAACTTAAAATAGCGATATTAAAACACTCTACTTGGTTAGTGGAATTGTTCGTTGCGTAGATATAGTCCCATTCAACAGTTGTCATTTTTCGGTGCAGACCCTCGAAATCAATTGAACGAAAATTTCTAGACTTGAATGTCCTAAGCAGTGGAGAGAACAAATTGTTCTGTTGATTGAAGCAAACTATTTGTACTGTTCGCTTCATTTAAATCTTCTATGAAAATGTATGAACAGTTCTTTTGCGTATATCTTTTGTTCTGCCCTGTTCTGCGGACACAAAAGAACACAGCTTTAGTATTGAAATTAAATAAATTCGATTCAATTTCATTCCAACTATATTAAAATGTGCTTTCTTAACGAATATGTCTTACCAAATCTCTTGGTTTTATTAGTCAAGTAAAACCAGAGGAGGTGTGACTAGTTACATCGCTCGTCTTAATTATGTTTATGCACTCCTCCGATTCCTCCGGAACTACTCAACAAAAATTATTTCTATTTATTTTTCCCGTGTAAGAATCGAACTGACAATTGTTAGAATCGGTGTCAGATGGAAAATGGAAGAATTTTTATTTTGAACGATTCTGAATTAAATATAAATACAAGAAAAAACAACCGCCTCGTCCGGGATTTGAAACCGGGACCTAACTAATATAACCGGATCTATGACTGACAAAACGGTTGTAGTAACGAATATCATTGGTTTTCAAAAAGAATTACCTGGAATAAATTTAACCAAGTTTCTATCTACTGTATATAACACGACTTTTCTACCAACGGATAACTTTAGTTGCTTAAACGTACCATATATGAACGCACTATCCACACTTCTTGCTGGAAAGGATCCTAAAACTATCGTGAATTATGTATTATGGAATATTGTTGATCGATTTCTTGCAGCGGTGAGTGAAGATTTTGTGCAAATCGTAAATGATTATAATGAAAATGTGCGCGACTTTGAAAGCCCACCACCAAGATGGAGAGCCTGCATTGATATAATCATTCAACCAGACGTAATGAATACCGCAACTGCATCGCTTTTCATAAACAGAACTTTTCCGAAAGACGATTCCAACGAAATTACACAAGATATGCTCCGAGTGATGAAAAATATAAAGTCAACTGTGCGAAATTATTTGAAGGATGCTAAATGGCCCGCTGAAGATTTACGAAACAAAATGATAGAGAAACTCAACCACCTTCAACTCAACACTGAAGACGCAAATCGCAGCGAAGCTGCAATAAACGAAGAATTTCTACTTGCCGAGGTTAATTACGACACATTTTTTGAGTCGTATTTGAATCTAAAGCGCTTAGCAACATCAAAAGCTATTAGAATATATAGGAGCCAATCGCAGGAAATTCAGTATACCCAGCCACTAGTGAATGCAGATATCACCAACCATATTTTTAATAACAGTATGGTTTTGCATCCTGGTCTTTTATTGCAACCAATTTATCACAAAAAGTTCCCTAAATTTTTAAAGTATGGAGGGCTTGGAATGATAATCGCCCATGAGATATTTCGCGGCTTCGACAGGGTTCTTTTACTAATTTTCAAGGTCGCCTCAGGCCATGGTGGAATAAAACTGAAAGGGACGATTATAATCAGAAAACAGAATGCCATATATTCCAATATGACAACTATGACATTTGGGGAAAACCCGCTACGTTCGTTGCTAACTCACTTTTCGAAATTGTTAATGATAACATGGCTTTAAAGTTTGCATATATGTCGTATACAAACTGGCTGCAGAAAAAGCCAGAGGTTGTGAAAAATGAGGTCATTGATGGTATCGAATTGACCAATAGCATAGATGGCACAAGAACTAGATGTCGCATGCCATACTAAAGCAGAGTATACACATTGTGAAATGAGTAGTGAATTCTGAAATGGACCATAATATGTTTCAGATTGTGACGAATGCAAATGATTTTATAATATAGTTTTGTATACATTTGATCGACTTCCCCAACACTTCCGATACGAAAAAATATGAATCACTCGTCGTATACATCATTTCAAATGTTGTGGTCCATTCCGGAATGGACCACCCCAGCCATATAAAATTTGTATACTTTTTTGGTACTGCATGCGACATCTAGCTCTTGTGTCATCTATGCCAATAGTCAACTTTTTTTCATTTCTGCTGCACAACTATATTGTTCAACAATCAAACAAAATGCTGTAGATTATGAATTTTTTAATAACCCTAATATTCCCGACAAATATCGAGTGATTGGAATGATTGTTAATTCTGAAGAATTTGCTGATGCGTTTCAATGCGACAATATCTCATCTATAAGCCGTCAAATAAGTGCCACCTTTACTGAATGAATAACATTGATCCTCGATTCTTCGTTTTATATTAGGAGATAAGAGCTAATTACGTCAATGAAATAATTGCTCATGTTTACACAAATTAGCGAGCTGGGTACGAAATCCAGAAAGACAAAATCCAGAGTGAGTGACGAGCTCCAGAAAGACAAAATTCAGAAGAGACAATATCCAAAAGTGACTAAATCCAAAAGCGACAAAATTCATAGGAAATCAAGAAAAGATATTCGTACGCGATATAAAATAAAAATTATTGAACCACTTTTGATTTTTTGATTAATAAAAATTTATTCCGATTAACTCTGAATAAAAACGAAAACTAACTTAAAAACTCTTTCTTCTTTCTCCACCAAGTTCATTTTACAATTTTAAATGTAATTGCTTTGAAAAACGGTCTTCTGTTATTTAGAATTAGAGGAAGATGTCTGGTTCCACGGAATGTCTGAGAATTTGTTCTAGATAATGAATTCTGATTTATTCTATGGGAATATTAAATTATCTTTGAAATTAAATATGATTCGTACATGTACATATGTTTGGTTTTGTTGCAATGCAACATGCTTATGTAGGTACGTAACTCACGCGAGTATCTTTTCTGGATTTTCTCTTAGTTTTAATTCTGCATGATGGTTGAGATTTGGTGATGGTAGATTTGCAATTGATGGAAGCTTGTGTCATCCAGGATGAAGTTCTGATGCAACCAAACTGTGCTCAGTTTTATAACTCAAGAACTCCCTATAATGTGTGCGAACCTATAATGATTCTTATGTTGTAAAAAAAAAGATTTTTGAGCCACACCTTTCTTCATATGGATGACAGAGGTTTCCATCAAATGTAAATCTATCATCACCAAATTCCAATATACCAACCAGAACATGTATTTAACAAATTTCATGTGAATTTTAAATAATTTATATATTTGTAGAATATAATTATAACAAGTTTTACAATTTCCGGATTTTGACATTTATGTATTTTGTCGGTTCTGAAATTTTGTCACTTCTGGATTTTCTCATTTTAGGTTTTTTTCAATTTTCTTGAATTTTGTCATGTTCCCCAAATTAGTGTTAAACCAATGAGAATTAGATAGAAGTAAATTTCAAAATTATTACCTTGAACGAGGGTTAGAGTATTTGTATGCGTGGCAGTCTGTAAAATAAATGATTTTTCTCCTTAAGTTTATAAATTATATTTTTTTTTACTTAATCACTACTCTCTTAATCCTTCAAAGGGAACATAACTCTGCATTGAACCCGTATTTCTTTTATTTTAGCTGAATTTACTCTTAAACGTTGCAATTAAATTACCTGACCAAAAATACATAAAAGCGACACGTGCGAGTGTGTCGAACAACGGAATAGTCCAACCTAGCCCTTGGAATTCATGTTTATTAATTATTCGTAGTACCCAAGAGAGCCGATGGTGTTGATTCATCGGAGTCGATTTCCGTAAATTATGTGGGCATTAAGAATTCAAATGAATACCTTCCATGCTCAAAGGAGCCCCAGCAAAATTTGAAAGCCTCATAATTTCACTCTGATAGGCTTAGAAAACTTCGAATTTTTAGTTTATCTAAAAGATATTGTCATATATGAAAAAAATAATCCAATTAAAGCGGCATGCGCCTAAAGATTCCCTGTTTCGAGAACAGTGAGGTAAGTTCAATCCTTTTTGAGACTTCTGCTAAAACGAATGTAAAATTTATGTACTTATATCGATAAATGCCAAGAAGCATTTGAAAACATAAGAAGTGCTCTAATAATCCCTCCTCCACTTTTATTCTACCGGGATTTTTCAAAATCATTTAAGCTTACTATGAACACCAAAAACTAGACCATAGAAGTTGTGTTTTCGCAAGGAAAGGTGTAAAAAGAAAATTAAATGAATTCGATAAGAGAATCGAATATAAATCAGGGAAGTATAGTACATATGCGTTCAAGTCATTCCCCAAGAACTAAGAGAAGACGATTTAGACAAAAACTTGACAGTAAAGCCTTAGTACTAAAATGGACTCCAATATTTAGGACAGTGATGCTCAAAAATTAAGGAATAATAAGATATCCGCATATTTCTTGTCACTTGTGCCCAAAGAACGCCCCGACAAACAAAGGAAACAAAAGTATACATGACGACAGAGAAAAACTGAATTCAACCCCTAGAAGTAAATGCACAGGCGCCAACTACGTTGGACATGAATCCAATCATAAGTACAACTAAGGACACTCGAAATAATCACGAGCCCTTTAAAAGAGAATGAAACGCAAGTATTGGGAAGACACATGCTTAGTCAGAGAAAAAAAAACTAGAATTAGGACCAATTCTTCCGATACCCATCAGTTATGGCGAACCTTTTGAGCTTAGTGTGTCAAAACTCGGAAAAAACACTTAGCTTAACTTGGGTGCCATGTCATATCTTGAAATTTCCATAATTTTGAGCAACCCTAGTAAAAAAAAAACAAGAGTTATATTTTTTATATAGACAATTATTAAAAAAGTAAAAACAAATTGTCAATTGAAAGTTGGTATTTCGGACACTACAAGCCTAAACAATCGCTATTAAGTTCTGACAGATTGGGCTTTATTTGCTTGGTTTTTATATTATTTAACGCCGAAAATACACAAAAATCTAGCTCTCTAATTCGCAGTGTTCAAATATTAAAAACCGAATAAATCTATAATTTTTTTTAAAAAGACTGTATGCCAAAATTCAGCTCTCTAAGTCAAAGCGTTCTCAAGTCATTGTGAGGACAGACAGACAGACGAAGCCACAGATGGACATACGCGGACAGACAATACGCTAAAATTAAAAAATGCCATTCCGTTCTTAGTATAAAAATTTCATCTAGGGTATAAAAATGACCAAACAATAAAAACAGCTTCTCAATTCAGAATGTCAATGGTAATAACGGACTTAGCAGAGCAGCCTTCTGACAAGGTCTACCTTGATATTATAGACGCTATAGAGGAAACTACATCAGGTACATCATATGGATATCTTGACTTTTAAAACTAATCTTACAAAATATCTTGATTGGTATGCAGTAACGGCACCGAAATTTACACGAGTTATCGCATTCCGAAAAGAATAGCTACCGATCAGAGATCAAATTTCCTTAGTAAGGTATTAAAAAGGTATGTAAACTAAAAAAAAATGAAAAACCTATATTCTTCATAGTTCATTCCCGGTCCGTAGTCTACAGCATGAGTTATATCCCACATCATTTAATAACATGAATTAATTATAATTATTGTCAATATTCTAGGTATTATAGTAACCATAAATATATTGTAAGCTCTCACGAATTAACAAGGAAATAATTCGTCTAATCCATTTTGCTTTCCCACACCGCTAAATTCCTAATTTTTTTTTCCCAACCATACTAACCGAATATCTTTATCATGGATCCCATGATAAATTATTTCCACTAGAGCATAGCAGGTAAAAGCTTTTCAGGCAGATTTTAGCGTTCCTTCGTTTCAGTTGGAATACAATAGTTCAGTAATAAAAATATAGAATGTATGAACAGTGATGAATGTGTTCTGATTATTATATTAAATTCCAATTATTTTCGAGTTGAATATTCAAAAGAGTTATTTCGTGCCCATAGACCCTTTATAGAATATCCTCGAATTATCGTGAATGTAAATCAACCAAGTTTAAAAAACTAGAATTGGTCTAAGACCAATTCTTATGACACCCTAGATGAATGCCTTTATGAAATTTCGTATTGTCACCCTTCTGCGCAAGTTTGATTTTTTAAGTGGTTTTTCGCATATATTTCTCGAATGGTTTGTCGGAAAGAAAAAATGATTATAACCAATTTTATAGGATTTCGTATTCCGAAGAAGTTTTTAGTGCAATAAAAATGTCTTGGACTGGTCGTTTTCACAGTATACGTAAAAAACCTAAAATTTTATATGGCAACACCAAGAAGGAGTTGCCCGATTTAGTCCATTTTTTAAATTTTATTTGCTAGTATAATTAAAACATCACGTACCAAATTTCAGCTCTATACGTCGACGCTTTCTCAGGCAGTGTCCAATTATATAGTGGAAAACGAAATTTTTGTATAGCAACCCCACGAAGGAGTTACCCGATTTGTCTCATTTTCGAACTTAATTTTACTTTTTTTTTAAGTCCGTGTACAAAATTTCAGCTCTCTAAGTATACGCGTTCTCGAGTTATCGTCCGCACAGACGGACAGACGGACGGACATGCAAAAATCAAAATAACTTGTAATATTATGCGTGGGTGTCCAATCCATTTTGCTCTACCATCATTATTTCGACTTGTTACAAACGGAATAACAGACTTATGTACCCTATAGATTTCATCTAGGGTATAAAAATATGGGAATTATGCAATGCTCAAAGGTCTACTATGGTAAAATAAGACAATTCCTTAGGTTCCTTTTATATAGGAGACATACTCTTTAAAAGTGATAACTACAATTGTCTCAAATCTTGGTTGAACCAAATTTGGTAATCAACGTCCTCAGTTCAATAAACACTACCATAAAAAGTATTAAATATGTGTAGTTCTGATTCGAATTAGTTATCACTACTACGTATAATTAGATACAATTAAGTAATTCATTCCAATCGTAATTGCATAGAATTGTATTACGCCTGAAACCAGTTTACCCAAAATAAATAACCAGAATCCTCTCATCTAGGAAATACTGTGCAAAATGTTGAGGATAATATTAGTACATAGTGTGCTGTTTCCAATGAGACGAAAGTAATATTTGAAAAATTGGAAAAATCATTGGCTTACAATAACACCAGCGACAAAGGAAATCCTGATGGAGATCGACAATCAGATGCGCGTATATGAATAGCACCAAATTCTACTTACACGAAACCACTACTCATCAAATGAGATGTATGTGGTCCAGCAAAAACATGTTCATTTTTTCTTAGAATACATAAAGAGAAGATCAAATACGATAGGAGAAACGGTTTCTAAATCTAACGAGATACTTGTTCGACGTAATGTAATGTGAGACACTTCAAATTTGGAACTAAAAAACAATGAAAAATAACGCTAGAGAAACTCGACAGTAATATCAACGTAGACAAATCTACTTGCCAGCAAATAGAGAAACGCATTACATTGGTACTTAAGTAGTAGTAACAATACCTGTATCTGGACATGTACTTGAAAAATTTTAAAGTATTAGTACCGGAATTTGTACTTGAAATGTTTTTAAGTACCAGTACCGGGACTTAAAATATTTCAAGTCAGGGTACTGGTACTTGTACTTGGAATTTTACAGGTCTGCGACAGATAATACAAGATATTTGTAGATGCATAGTAGTAGCAGTAAGCTACACGAGGGTTGATAATCAAGTTTTTCGGATATGCTATATACATATATATATGTTAATTTTTGATTCTTTTACATTTTTTTTACCAGGACTTGAAACATCGCACCTGTCGTGTCCCAAAGCAATCGACCAATAATCCAACGATTAATGCTAATAAAACTTCTTGAATAAATGACAACACTCGAATTACTAACATATAAATCTTTATTCCAAGAAAAAACTGACCTATCCTTATATCTCCAGCAAAGCTAACACGAACCGAACGGTAACTTGATATCACGATGACTGATAATTAAACGGCATTCGCCAGACCAGTCATTGGTCTTTTTTACTTCAATATTCGGAAGTAAACTTTTACTCGCAACGCGGATGTAAACAAACGACACGACCTTGTAGAAACCGGTTGCAGCACCTGAGTCACTTAGTAGTAAGCAATCGCCTTACATAACAATTACCATGCGAGGTTAATTATTATTGTAATCGTCGATTGCTCCACTAGGCGCGCATCGCAGACAGCTGTTGGGCTAATCAGCAAAATAACCGATGGCTGCAGAACAATTCCATGCTAGGCAATTGTTTAGCAATCGCTGATTATTCTACCAGAATGTGCCCTTGGCTGTTGGAAGAATCTTCCGTATATTGGACCATAGCACACCTACTCGGACGTGTTGCTCTGAAAAGAAAAACTCCGTTATATTTTAAGCTCCTTCTTGAGCAAATTTCCATCTGATTTGAAATAAACGTTCCACACTGGAGTGCTATTCTGCCTAGAGTTTTTGAAATGTCTCAACACATTTTAAGATCCATTTGGAGCAAAAGTGTTTGCTCACAAATAATATAGCTCCTTAGAAAGCCAGTTAAAATAAAGACTTAAGGAGACTTAAGGAGACCCAGTGGATAAAAAATGGAAACGTATTAGCACGAGAAATTATATCCGATATATGTAGGCACACTTTTGTTGTTGTTTTTTTTCCAATAAATTCGAAAGCCTTAAATTAAAGAATTACTGAAAACCTTAAATTTCGCCTACTTTTGACTTAGGGTGTTTTATGGTAACGCTCCACTCCAGTTTTTTACCTTCAACTTTTTCCATAGCATTCGCAAGTGGAATATTTTATCCTATGATGTTCAATGCACGACTGTCGGCAGAGCTTTTGCAGACCTTATAAAATCATCAAGTGTTAAAAATCATTTGCAGTTTGAGTGTTCCCAGTTTTTAGTCTATATCTCTTTTAGCTATCTTCTATCTCCTCTCTGTACAATATTACTCTCTCTTCTTTTTCTTATTGTATTAGTTTAGTGTAATTTATTTTATTTTTGTTCTTCCTTGTTTTATTTTTTTTCCTTTGGATGTTAACTTTTTGCTTTTGCTTTTTATGTTCAATCTTAGTTTTATTTGCATTTTATACTTTTTCTTTTAATATCTTATTTTTTTTTTCATTTCACTTTGTACAAAATAAGATTTTGTAATCTTTGTACTTAAATAAACAATTATTATTCACCTGTGCAAGATATATTTTTTCCTTTTAACTTTTTCTTATTTTTGCAGCAATACTTCTAGCTTTGGGCTTAAAAAATATAAAAAAATTAAAAATTCATTCTTATCCTCGCAGTTTATTGAAGAAAAGGTTCATCGAAATAACTCCGCACTCAATGACATTACAGGTCATTGGCAAATTGGTGTACATGCAGCCGCACTAGAATCTTCGTTGTACTACAATCTATAATTTGATATTTTTTTTTTTTTTTATTATTATTATTAAGCCAAGCTCAGGGAATACACTATGAAGCAAAGCACAACTTGGCAGGAAGGAAAGAGGGAAAGAAATTAGGGAGCTTGAGGAGAGTGGCAGAAGTGCCGATGCATGTCACTGTTAAGCCTTCACAGATTGTATGAAGGAGGAAAGACAGAAGATTGTAGACTGTTCCACATTCGCACAGTTCGGTATAAAAAAGCATCACTTGATTTTCCTGTACGACCGAAAGTAATTTTAAGGGTAAAAGAATCTGTGCGGTTTGCAGCGCGAGTATCGTACAGGAATCATTCTATAGGGGATCAGACTAGATATTTCGCCGGAACATTGACCACACATGTAGCGATAAAGAAGTGAAAGGCATCCAACATTGTGGCGGTGCTCGAGCGAGTATGACAAATTATTGCCACATCGCCAATGAGGTTGAAGCCTCTCTTCTGGACAATACCCAATGAAGCTAAGGCTGGGCGGCCAGCCCCGGCACAGATATGGGAATTGTATTCCATTCTAGGTCTCATGTATGACTTGTAGAGGTGTGATAGATTCGATGGGCTGAAGTATTTCTTACACCCTTTCAGAAATCCAAGACATGTCGATACTTCTTTGGCAACAGATAAAATGTGATCTGTTCAGCTTAATTTACTGGAAATGTTAATGACAAGAATGCATAAAGACGGAGTATCGTAAGTCAGTGCTCCATTAAATGAAAAGGGACTTTTAAAGATAAAACAGATTGTCCATTTCTTAAACTCCACCGTTTAAATGCAATGGCATTAATTTCTGCTTCTTCTCACATCTCCAGAAAAATCTATATTATCCAATCTATAAAATCAACAACCGGGTCCTGTTGCAAGATGTAGTACTCGTTAGCGCTAAAAGAAGCTCTGGATAGATAGCTTGTGCTCACCACGTAAACAAATCAACCATGCTTGGACGTTGAAACCTACGATGCCGGCGAATATTTGACTTGACCATTATCTTTATTGAAAAATCAAATGCAGACTTTGAAAAGGAAAAAATTAAAATAACACATTTTAAATAGGAATTATTTATGAATTTATTTAAATTGTATTTTGCTTAGTTTCATTAATATTTCTCCGAAATTAAATTAAGAGAATAATTGTTTTTTTTTTTTCATTTTTTTCTTGCCTTAATACTAACGAATCATCATTAATACTTAAGAAATGTTTAACTATTGTTCATAATATTCGCTATATGTAAATTAAATTAAAATATTTATTATTCAACTTTTAAGTATTTACTATATTACTAACAAAATATACATCAGCGGAGCTTTAGTAAATACGAAATATAAGATAGGTAGATACATTCAACGTTTCTGATCGGTTGTAAGACAAAATGCCGAGATAGGAAAGAATAAATAAGCTACCTAATACTGTGTTATGTATTATTAATAAAATATGGACATGGTTCGTTTTCTTTAACGCTGCTATCAGTTTTTTGTTTTGTAATTCTTAAATATTATAATAAAAATATGTGTATAAAGAAAATAACAGTTAAGTGGACATTTTTGATTGCGTTTTACCGGAAAGTAAAAAAAATTAATCATGCTTTACATACATAAATAATATGTAGTTATGTGTAAGTTAGTTATATACATATTATGCTTCCAAAAATTATTTTCGTAAATAAATTAAATAATCAAAATGAATTCTTAATTTAAGCTGTAAGAGTCGTATGAAAAATGGAAATGTTGGCTAATGTTCGAAAATTTGTATGCCCTTGGACTAATTACGATTTTGATTTTCTTATTATTTTGCATTAATTTAAAAGATATTTATTTGTTTTTTATTTAGTAGAAAAAGTATCTACACAAACCCGCAGTCGTTAACTTGAATGGAGAGCGAGTAGAGATTGAAAAAATTTAAATCTATGTAGAAATTTTTAAATATGAAACACAATTGTTGGCGATCTTATATTATATTTTATGGTAGAAAATCATTAATTTTTTATTTATTTAATTTAGTTTTGTAAAATTTTCTTCCAATCAAAATACTTCTCTAATTAGAGATGAAAAATGACGGAAAATTTCATATTTTAGAAGTCAATAAAAACTTTAAGATTTGCATGAAGGTAGCGCGGAAGAGATAGTGAAAGGGGCGTGGTAAATACATATACATATATATATAAATATATATAACACTGCAAAATCAATCTTAAAAATTATGCACAAAAATTTTTGAGCTGTGTAACAAGCAAGATACCCTGTAACTCGGAAGAGCATGAAATCCCCGCCCCCTCCTAATACAACTTTTGACTTGTTTTGCATCCCAATAACCTCCTGCTATATATATTGTCCGCCAGTCCTAGGACACCACATATAATAATATTAATGCTTTAGCCTTAAAAGTAATACTTAATTAAATGCGATCATTTGTAAACAAAGATATGTATAAAATTAATGATTGATCGAAATCGGAATAATATTTAATTTTCCTTTTAATTCTCGGAGAGATTTTACTTATACCTACTCTTTGTCTTATAAAATGTTTGAATATATTTGCGTTTGATGTATTTATAGTAAAGCCTGCCAATTTACATACTTTATAATCGAAAATTTCCAATCGATACATTCCCTGAGGTTTACCACAGATTTTAACCTAACATTCAGACTACTTCTATTGGATGCTTTCCTTATAATAAGAACTCGAAAAATGGGACTAAATGTCTGTCTAATAAAAATATAAACAATCGTACAAGAAGCTGTTGCGTCGAGTACAACACATGTGGGCACAAGAGTTACTAAAATCAACTTATGCTAATATATACACTAGGGTGGCCCAACAGTGTATGGATTTGCAAGTGTTAAAATGTCTGAATGCTCATCCAGAATTTGTTAGCTAATGTAATTTTATACTTCTATGCAAAATTTCAGTGAAAATCATTAATACTTACGAGGTCGTTCAAATCGAAAATAGTGTTTTTTTGGCTTGTTTGAATTTTACGAAAACTACTTCAACATTTTCTGTCATAACTTTTAATTTGACAATATTTTTAGCTGATTCTTTTTTAAATTTAAGGGACCCGGAACTCCAATTTTGATAAAGTAGCACGCCGATATACTTTTTCTACTATAATTAATCTACAATCGATTAGCTTTCTGGCAACTATAACTTAAAGAGCTTATGTAGTGTATGAACTGTTCTCAAAATGCAATTTTCGGATTTACAATTTACAAATAACAATACATATCTTTGTTATTTGTAACGACTTTGTATCAATGACATCTTCTTTTGCATTTATTGGATTTGACGCGTACGCATAATATTAAAACTTATTTTGATTTTTGCATGTCCGCCTCTCCGTCTGCTTGTCTGTCTGTCTGCCCGTCCGCACGATAACTTGGGAACGCGTTCACTTAGAGAGCTGAAATTTTGCACACCGCGGCTTTAAAAAAAAAAAAGGAAATTTAATTCCGAAAATGAGACAATTCGCGGACAACTAGTTCGAAGAGTTGCCGTACAAAAATTTCGTTTTTAACGGTACACTTGGGCACTGCCCAAGAACGCGTTAGAGTAGAGAGCTGAAATTTGGTACATGGTGTTTTCATAATAATAGTAAATAAAATTTCAAAAATGTACTAAATCGGGCAACACCTTCTTGGTGTTGCCATACAAAATTTTGATTTTTCACTATATATTTGGACACTATCTGAGAACGCGTCGACGTGAAAGGCTATAAAATTTTATACACGGCGTTTTTATAAGAATCGCAAATACAAGTTCAAGAACACACTAAATCGGGCAATGCCTTCTTGGTGTTGCCATACAAAACTTTGGGTTTTTACTATATATTTGAACACTGCCTATGAACGCGTCGACCTAGAGAGCTGAAATTTTGTAGACAGCGTTCTTATAAAAATAGTAAATAAAATTTTAAAATTAACTAAATCGGGCAACCCCTTGTTGCTGCCATACAAAGCTTTCGGTTTTGACTTTCATCTAGGGTACAATATTATTGGTCCTAAGACCGACCAATTGTAACTTTTCTCTTCTTTTTATGTATAAATAATTCTATTACAGTGAAAAAGTCTTTTATGGACCGCACATATTCTTTGTAATTTGCAAAATTGCTCACCTTCGAAAATAGCATTTTGAGAACAGTTGGTGCACTACATGACCCCCCCCCCCCCCCTCCCCCTAAGTTGTAGTCGTTAGCAAGATAATCGATCGAAGATTACATTATAGCAGAAAAAGTATACCCGCGTCCCACTTTTCCTTACACAAAAATTTACACGCAGTCAGAAAATTGGAATTCCGAGGCCGAATTTTCGTGTCAAAAAATATATAAAAAAAAAGAAGAATTTAATTTTCTGAAACGACTTTCACTGCAGTAAGTTCATAAATAAGTTCCCTTAACTTTAAAAAAATATTGTCAAATTAAAGTTATGACAGAAAATGTTGAAATTTTGCATAGAAGTTTAAAATTACATTAGCTAACAAATTCTGAATGAGCATTTAGACATTTTAACACTTTTGTTCTTTGGGTCACCCTATAATGTACACAGATCTACATATTTATTACCATACATTACCGAAATTTCCTACAGTTGACTGCTGTTTTTTGGTGGTTAATAGTGTGTGGATCACTGACATATACATATAATGTGGACTACTTGGGCTGTGTTCAACTTTTGGCTAGAGCCGGCTATAGCAAGCTATAGCCAGAATGAGGTCGTACAATTGTTGGCTATAGCCAATTTTGAACCAAAAATAAAAGCTATAAATGACGAAAAATCATATCTGTATATGTTAGCTCAATTGTCAGAATTTATTGTTCAACTCTTGGCTGTAGCCGGCTATAGCCAAATTGGTTAGTGCTCTGGAGATGAAACCAAAGTAGCTTGACGTTTGCATGTTTAGTTTTTGATGTCAAGTAACCAAAAAAATGTTTAAATTCTATTACTGTGTGGATAGCAAAGGTGAAATTATTTACGAAAATAATGTGCCATTATTAACAGACAAGGACGGTAATGTTGCACATAGGAATAATCTCTAATTTTCTTGCGTTACAATCTTCGGCCGAAGAACTTGATGCACGTTATAATTATTATTCGCTTAATCGCAAATCCTATATCATCTCTCCGTGTTAGTCATAAAGTCAGCCTTACATGAGGAGGCTTGAGTTTTTAATACTTTGTACCTCACTTTGTTAATTTTTTCTTAACTTTTCTTAATTTCAACAATGTACTTATTACCTTAATTGCTGTACCCAACGTTTATTTACGTGGCACTTATGCCGGGGTTTGTAATAAATAAGTTTTTAATTAGAATTTAAAATTCATGTTAACTTACCCTGGTAAACCCATTAATTTCATATAATTATTAAACGTTAACTTATACAGACACGCCGAAATTCCCCCATTTTCAACGTAGAGTTACATGCTATTTCCACGCAGATTTACATAAATTGTCAGACTTGAAGTGACAAACGTAATATGTGTTCTAAACTTAGTTCGATTTGGGAGTTGGTTCCACATTTTCAGTTGAATAATATATGAGAAATACTGGGATAAAATTTAAAATTTTCAGTTGAGTGATATATGAGGAATACTGGGGGGAAATTTAAAGTGTCATTTCTTTCCTCAGCTGCCATTTCGGTGCATATCTTATTAATAAGACACACTGTCAGAATGTTTTCATTGTGGAGATCGTAAAATAAAGTATGTATATGAGTTTTACATGTGTTCTATCTAAAATGTTCATATTCCGCAAGAAATTCCGTATAACATATTAAATATCCACTACATTTAATAAACATCTTAAAATGTTAGATATGCATAACGACCGAAAGGTATACTCAATTAAGTAAAATTTAGGAGCCAAAGGTGAAATACTTTCAATTCACTTCTGTTTTGATTTGCTATTACATGTCAGTGAATAAATTAAGAGTGCGTAGATGTAATTCAATCTGTAATTGTCATTCAGCAGCAAATCATTCCCTATCTTAGAACAGATTTTGCTTCTGAAGACGTCCGTACAAGAGGAAACAGAATTTGTCTCATTAGCTCAATGGTTAGACCAGTCGCCCGGATAGCGGAAGTTCCCAGTTTTACCATTTTTCTCTTGTATTTGTAATTTCATTTAGAATTGTTAAAAAGAAAAGTTATCATAGGCCCAGATTGCCTTGCAGTCGTGGGGCTCACAGCATTAGTTGCGTTTAGACATACGTTAGTTTTAAGCTATATAAAACCAACTAAAGTTTTAAAAAAAATATATAAATAAGAGTTCTCAAAAAAATGTTTTCTATTCAATCTATGACCGATTCCAAGAAAAATTATGAGTTCTAGTTCCGTATGAGGCAAGATAAAAATAAAAAAGTGGATTATTGGATCATTATAATCTCCCTACCCATGGAAAGATTGCATCCAGCATGCTGCCTTATTGTAAAAATTCAATCAACGTTTAGCTTTATTCTTGCCACCATGTATATAAGACTGTTTGCACACGTATCGACAGCCATACGACACGATAGACGACACGTTTTCTAGTGGGTACTCCGACAGCATATTTTGCTGCGGCGTAATATTTATGTCGCAGTGATGATTGCGACTGCGATATTATCGGAACGTGTGCAAACAAGACAAGACGGAAATGTCGCCCGTAAATATCATCTTTTCTTTCGGGTAAGAACCACAAAAAAAAACGTAAGTTAAATTTAAATTTACTGTGTGTTATTGTCATTCGGCTGTGATTTAGGAGAGTACTTGTGTTTTGAAATCAATGCTGGTCTTTTTGTAAAAAAATTATCTATTTTCCACGATAATTCTACGTCCTTTCCTAGCATTCCACTAGTGGTTCACGTTACAATTCCACTTGAAGTACACGTAACTATTCACTTCAGCACATAGGTATACCTAGGACATTATACCTAGAACATAGGTATAGAAAATACCAACATCGATATGTGAAGTGGAGCCCCTGGTTTCGGTAATATTAATTTTAGCTTCACGTTGCTCTGCAGTCTTACTTAAAATATCCACACATTAAAAATTAAGACGAATTTATAAATTCCAGAGCTCATCATCCTAGAATTATAAATGGGTCTAATTTTCTTGTTCATTTCAAGTTCAATATACGTTCAAATATTTCCTACCTAAGCTATCTTAACTCTTACAGCCTTAGCAAAGTAAAAAACATTAATAAAAATTAAAGCCAACAAAATAACAGGGATAAATTTTCCCAGTGTTTCTGAAGTCACTGAAAATAGCTTTGCAAACATAACGATCTAATACCTTTCCTTTACTTGAGGTTCTTATTAAAAAGATATAAAATAAAAACAATTACTTGTTCAAAAAAATTCTCAAGAAACTTTTCCATGGAATGTTAAAAGAAATCGTGCAACAAAATTATAATAAATAAATAAAAGTAATTTTAAGTATCTAGATTTAAAAAGAACGGAATTACGAAAGTAGATGTTATTTGAATTTACGTCCAGGCAATGTAGGACTTTCGGGAGGAGTGCCACCTTGCTGATGAATAGATTTTTTCGGCATCGATTTGAAAGGATGCAGTTTTCTTAAAGGTCGTGGAGATGGATTGTCTATAGTTACAGCTGAAGATGTTGCTGAATTCATTTGTACAACGTCTTTTATGTTGATATCTGCATTCTGTATCCATCCTAATAAAAACAAAAAATTCAACGGTTCGGAGTAAGAGCTTCATGCTTAAAAAAAGTCTCTGATTGCACACGATTAAGAAGCGTTTTTTTTTTTTACTTATGTTAAAAAAAATTAATTCAGTTCTTGTCCTGTCAAGGTTTGTAAAACCAATTTTTGTCCAAGTTATCCTCTTGGAATTTCGTTTGGCCCTGAACTTGGCAAAAGAAAAATAAAAATAGCGGAAAACATAAATTGACAAATTTTCTACTGAAACAAACCTTTAATTGATGAGCGATGATGATCTATAAGAGCAGCAGCCAAGGGTGGTGCCCCACTTACAGATGAGTTGCCACCCAAGCTCTGATAAGTAGAGGGAATCGGGTTATAAACCCTTGTTATAAACTCCTCGAACGTTGTACTATCCTTATATCGTGATGAAACTGTTTCTAAAGATCTATTTCGCTCTTCGTAACTTAAATTAATCAAAAATTAATTTTAAGATTAGCGGTTGAGAAAATAGCTTACAATTGTTGGTAGAATGGTAAAGAGGACCGTTTGGCCCGACTGGCATTGATGGCAGTCGCTCGAATTAGGCTGGCCAAACATGCTCCACTTACAACACTTTCGTTTGCCAAAGGACCAAACCAAGGAACTTCAGGTTTTCGATTAACGGTGATACGAAATAATCCATTTTTAAGCGGGTACACAACGATAAGTACATCACAGAATTCTGTTGGAAGAATGTCTCGACGATACTCTCTATAGTGTTCACTCCAGACAATATGAACTTCATCATTGCCCAAATGACGTGTTTTTGTAAGAACGGCCTCTGGTGAGTCAGAAGGCATTCGAGTCGCCACATGGTATATAACCTTTAGAAAAAAAAAAATATTTCATGACAATTTTGCAACTTTCTTTAAGGAATTTATTTTATTTTACTTCTAAAAATGGAGTTGCATAGTACGGAGCTGTTGCACCACAACCTTGTCGAGGTAGTCCGCCCAAGAAACCATTATGACTTTCTAGTTCAATCTCCCATCCAAGAGCCGATACAAACATTTCATAAGTACTACTACCGCACGAGTTCCTAAGTATACTATTTTTGTCTTCTTGACCACTAGCAACATATATCACAGCAACTTTATGAGTTTCACGGCATTTTTGAAGATCCACATTCCGCAGTTCACGTAGTAATTTTTCGGTACGCTTAAGTAAATGTGTTCTATTGCGTCTCTCCCAACCGGCCAAACCGAGATGACTGAACAATAAGCGGCAATATTGGAAGGGTATATCATTTTTAGTTAAGCTTGCGTTGTATGACGATTCAAAGGATGAATATTCAGAGCGACGATCCAAAGATGGGTAGTGTTCTATGCTAGTTAAAATTTGTATACTTTGCTTCTGTACATAATCTTGTTCCATTGAACGTTGATTTAAAATTATTGAAATTGTTTGTGCCTCCAACTGTTGTCCGAGCGGTGAGGGTCCAGGTGTGTTTAATTGGGCTCCAGCTGAGGAAAGACATTCTGGACTCGTGTGACCGATATATTGCAATAACTGTGAGATGGAAATGATAAAACGTTGATGTTTTTAAGAAATATTATTCAAATAATAAATAAACCCAAATGTACTTACATCATCTAACTGATCAAGATCAGGAGCTAAGTCTTTTGCAGTAGGTAATTCATTTGGTGGTCTATGTCGCAATGTATGCCGTGGTGCACTAATCTCCAACCCAATAGTAGACATTAGAGGATCCAAAGGAACGCCAGCCGAAATATTTTTACCAATCTGAAATGTTCTGGGAACAGATTCCTGCTGTTGTTTCTCAGCATCAATCTTGTATGCTTTCTTATTACTCTTTGGCTCACTGTATAAAATAGATGCATCCCAACAAGCTTTTCCATTCAAGTCTCGCAAGAGTACTCTAACTTGCTTATCTGCAGTGACTAAACCGGCAGTAACACCCCCTCCTGGTAGTTTTAATGCCGGTAGTTCAACAAAACTTGCTACTAATCCGTTAGTAAGCATAAAGAGTTGAATATTTTGTGCATTAAGAACTACAGGGGCCCCTAAGTCAATAGAATCGCGTTGACTGGTACTCTCTTGTGACGACTGCTGAAGAAAATTCAAGGCTACATCGTCTTGCTCTTCAACCAACGAACTTAATCGTGATGCTCCAATTCCCATTGGAAAATGTCCTAAATGTGTTACAAGGTGCATAGCTACAGCCTTTGCACACAGTTTAACGGCAGATATACAATTCTGAGTAGTTTCTACCGTTTGATAACTTGCTTCTGATATTTTTCCATCAACAACGTCATCTAAAGTAATAAGCATATCAAAGTCTTCATCTGCAGTTAACAATTTTATCCGATCTGATCGTGTACCCGACGCAATATGGTGAAGTACTCTTAAAACAGTTAGAATAAGACTTTCACTCTTTTCGCTAGGTCGCTCAAAAAGATTACGGGACGGAAACGCCATGCAAAATTCACCCAAGCACAGGATAAGTGACGTTAAGACGATTTTATCTGATTCTTTCGGATTTGTTACATTTTGAATTTCGAGCGCTTTGCAAATAGCCGTAATTATTAAATAAGGCAGTCGATCTATAGAAGCGAGTTCTTTCCCTCTCTCGGCACATAATTTTAAGGAATCGGCTGCTGCAATAGCAATTGTACGGTGCTTGAATTGCAAGGCTTGGAGTAACACTTGTATTACTTCCTTAATACGGGGATTGTATTGTCTTGTGTTATTCTCCTTAACAACAACATTGTGATGATGTGGAACACTGTAAGAAAATCCCTGCTTAGTATATGATGATCGAGATAATTTCTGTAGAATCCACTGGGCCAACTGAGCTAAAGCTATGCAACGGGCTTTCGAAGAAGGCTCTCGACGAGCACATCTTAAAACTATATTAAGAACATGATCCTGTAGATCTGGGCACTCCATTAATTCAATTAGCTCAGAAGGTTGAAGTACAGGCTTAGGAATAACTGTTTTTGGATAACATAAAAGTGAACCAAGCAGTGATGCAACCTCCGCACGTGGTGTATGTCTACCAGTTTCAAAAGATGTCATAAGAATTGCAGAGGCGTGAAGGACATCAAGTAGCAGAAGTGTATGCCCAGGTAACAACAAACTCAAAAACCTCGCTCCTTCAAGATGTTTCAGAATTGCATAGACTATGTCACGATCTTCACCTATCAGTGCCTTGTGCAATGCATTATAGAAGAGAGAAAGGTGATGTATTCCGATAATTGATCCATGCACTGCAAGCATGCACAAAAGTTGAATTGCTGAAAGCTTTCCTTTCTTAAACTGAGGCTCTAAAATTAGAGACCCGTAGCACCAAGGCGCAGCAATTCCTATCGGTGGAACAAGAATAGGTGGAGCAGGGGTACTTTGATTATCAGGTGAGATTCCCTGATTTTGTTTTATCTTTATTAAATTTGTAGTCATTTCCACTAAATGCTTAAAAACTTGAGAATGCAGTTCAGACTTCGGGATCCTGTTGACATCACCGAGAGCTCCAAGCATACGTTTCCACATAATTGCGGCTACGTCAGGAAGCCATCCACTCGCAGAACCTCCAAGAAGAATTGAGCGCCGTTCCATTGAAGAAATTCCTTCATCTTGAGTGTAAACACTGGAGGAATCGGCGGCCAAGACATCTATTTGCATTGGAGAGTCTTTCATAGATCCACCTTCAATTCCACTTGACGCAGTAGGCGAAGGACTTCTGGATCCTCGGCCACTTTCATTGTCCTCATCAGTAGGGTCACTGCATTTCTTGGGGTGAAGAGAATCAAGAGATAGTGCCCGCCGGAAGGTATCTCCATGACCAAATTGCGATATTCGACTAGAGTTTAAGGTTTCCGAACTAATACTGACCTCTGACGGTGTATTTGCTAACATTAGATTCAACGAATGCTCAACACTAGATGGCAAAGTTGGTACTTTTAGGGAGTTTTTTAAACGTCGACGTGCTCTTGACTTTCGTGCTGGAGCTAAACTACCTTCACTAAAGCTTCGATTAAGAGATGGTGTGCCAGGTGCACTACGGTGTTGTCCAGAGCTCTGAGATGGTAGTGATGATCCTGATATATCTTCACGTTGCTGATCGTCAGAAGATTCAAGCTTTCTGTCACATGTTCGAAACGACGACATTTCACGATTTTCTTTTGAATTTTGCTGCCAAACACTGCCGATTCTTCTGCGTTTTCCTTTACTGTCAGCTAATCTATCAAGAGGTAAATCTTGTAGATTTAAGTTATAAACATGTCTGGCTAAAACACGAGTTAATGTCTGCATAGTTTTGTCCCATTCAATTATCAATTCCTCTCGGTAAGTCAAGGATGTTAGTACACCAAGAAATTTCTCCCACAATTGCACGTTGACTGGCACGTTCGTATGAGCTCGAATCCATGTAACAATCAGAGTTTGAAAAATTGCCTGACCAAGCCTTCCACCAAGATTATTAGCTTTTGATCCAGGCGGGTTTGGTTGATTAAGAATCACTGAGGTTACCTGCAACAAAACAAGCAGCAGCTGCTCCCATGTTTTCGGATCCATTCGAGTGTTCATAACCATTGTTCTGTAAACGTTTAAAACCTTCTTGCAAATATCAGTTTGCTCGTTAAGCGGAGAGGATCGAAAATCTCGTGTTTTCGATGGAAACACAATATTTAAATTTGCCGTATTGATTAAAAATACATTAGCTGCGTTCGTTACAAACACTTGTAATACATTTTGGAGTCCAGCTCTTATTAATAAGTTTTCTTTTGATATAGCTCCTAAATACGAATCAGTTCGTAGTCTTTGAGTTCGTGGTGGAGTTCCACTTTCAAAAATATTAACTCCAACTTCGTCAGGTTCCAAGAGAAATGGTGGTGGAGGCGAACCAGTCATCCAATCTCTATAAACTGCAATGGCAGTTCGCATACCTTCAATTTGCGATTTCGATGTAAAATTTAACAAAAACGCCTGACGATAAACTTCATGTACAAAATCAATATTTTCGCGCGTTGAATATAAAACATCTCTAACAATAACTCCTTGAGCGTATCCCATAAATCGAGGATTAGATAAAAGACTTGAATATTCGGACATTTCATCCTCAACTTGAACATTTTCTAAGCGACTGCTAAGCAATTTTTCGTGAGTGAATCGCGAAATCCAATTTATTAGTACTACAGTACAGGCGCTCATTACTTCGTCTCTCTTACTTGTTGATCTCATGACAGGCAGATCCAACTGGGGATCATAAATGGACGTCATATAATAAAAATTCGGACAAAAGACTGCTAGATAGACTTCTTTGAACCGTTCCAAAAGAAATGCAAATCCTTTCATGTGTCTTTGTGAACTATTATCTCTCCACTTAAGACATGCTGTAGTGTGTACCATACTATTTAATAGAACTTCAAGTCCATCTCGTGGATCAAGAGCTGCAGCTTTTTCACTTGACGATGGTGGAAGAAGGGGTAAAATGTCACTACTTTGTACTGGATGAGCAATTGTGTCATGAAATACTGAACCGCCCAATTCTCCTTTCATATTTGGATGAGCCAAGAAGTCAGTTGTATTGAATTCTAAATCAGACGGTCCTGGAATACCTTTCTGAGGTATCATAAGACCAGGGACAAGATCTGCAAACATGGTGTGGACATATGTAGGTGCATTTTCTGCAAGTGCCTGATACCACAGTAGAAAATATCTGAAAAAATCAGAAAAAAATATATAAATAAAAGTAAACCCAATTAATTTTATATTATTTTATTACCTCACTCCTTCTTTCCTCAACTTTGAACTGTTCCCTGGATGAAGCAGTTTTCCTAGCATCCGACTGAGAGAATGACACTGCCATCTTCTCGCTAAAAGTTCGGGTAACAGGCATAGAATTTTCCCTAGAAGCCATAGGGATCCATCTAGTTCTTCGCGATGCGCTTTATGAACTGAAATCAAAATGTAGTAAAATATTAAAATAAAAAGGAGTCCAAATTAAATATTGCAAGTTGAATAATTCATAGTAGACACTAAGACTAAATTTATTTCATTCATCAACTGCCTTAAATTCCTCGTGGAACATGGTTATAATGGAGAAATTCATCTCATCTATGGCACCTTCCTAAATTGGCCCACAATTTTTTAGGTGGTGCGCTCTAAGCCACCAAATGAAGAATAATTGGCATATTTTAGTATCTCAGTAGATAAGTATCATGTTACCTATACTCTGCCTGACGCGTTTCATAGGAATCGAAAACAAACCTTGTGTAAATATCTTAACCATTATAACAACTTTAAGTCTTATTCCAGTTTTAGTAGAAATTTCTGAATAAATAACTAGGTTTAGCCTTAGTTTCAACTATGAATATAACTCAAGCAGTTCCAGTGCTTAATCTAAAAATAAAAAACGATTCAGTGTTTGCAGGCAGACTAAATAATGATTAGGTTAATCAAGTAATGAATTCTTCAATTAGTGAATCTTTATGCTGTTACAAAATAATTAATTATTTATCCGATTAGTCAGAATCAAGAACACAACGCTTTGGGTAGTATTACGAGAAAAAAAAGTATTCTAACCCTGACGCCTATTTACAAGCTAAATGTCAATATATGTATCAGAATTGTTCGGTATATGCTTTCTCTTAATTTTAGTGAATAAATGCTCGATCCTATAAACGGAGCAAAGCTTTGTAATCATTTATGACATAAGTCTGTATATTTATAAAACGATATATCGTTGGTGGAGTTACGATGTGTTCCAAGATATTTGAAGAAATCTACAGCTGTAGGCTACTTTCCATAAAATTTTATTTAGCTTCCAGGTCTAGTTGAAGTCGTCAATTTCTCGGTTTTCTTCGGTAATTTAAAACCCACTATACCACCATTTTTATATTAGCTAGACTTTTCCTTGAGATTGCCAGTGTTTCCAAATACACACACAGATTTGTCGTATATATGTAGTACCCGAATCGCCGTCTCAATCCATTGACGAATAGAAACTTCACAAAGGTGTTACCTTTTATAAGGAGCAGTGCCGTCGATTCCTTAACGGTTAAAGTTCGATAAAAATTCATGATACTCTAAGGATTGTCAGCGCAGTCCACAATAAAAGCATGCGACTATTTAAAACCCACAAATAGGCGGTGCGCTGTTTGATATCTTATACTCTAATATGTTTTGATTATAAAAACTTGCTCGAGTTCCCTTAAATGTCCGCTTTCTATAATTTCCTTCAGCCGATCCTCCAACATTATTCTCTTATTAACACATTTTGCCCACCTGGCGCTTTAACTAAAATATTCGAACTTTCTGAACGAAGCCAAAACTTAAAATTTCAGCAAAAATTAACGTCGATATTAAAGAAAAAAACTGAAGTTAGATTTCTTTTTACTATCAAAATGTAAGGGGAATTAAAACAAAACTTGTACAAATTGTCAAATTCTCTATTGTGAGTTGTTTCAATATTGTTCCTTTCCTTTCCTTTGAGATTTTTGACAAATCTTTTGAAGCTGTAGGCATACTGACTCCGAAGATCTTGGCTGGGTGGCATATTTCCTGCTTAGAAAAAATCGATTGTCTCTCTCAACATTGAACTTATTGATTTTAAGGTGCCTATCTTAAAACATAACACAAATTCCATTAATTTCTATGACGACAACTGTTGTTGTAATATTTAATCTTATCCGTTGGTTCCATACTATTGGAAGTGCAAATTCGTTCGGTCCGTTTTCAAAAGATGGCTCTGGCTGTTATGAATGTTACATAGTAACAGCTGATTACGGTGGTTTCAGAGAGGTTAGATATCTATCAATAATATTCAGCTAATTTCACTTTCAGTTTCACACGAAAACCTTGTTCTTTACTGTGTTTAATATGTCAAGTTTTGCGTTAACTAAGCATCATTTGCGGGAAGTTTTAGTTTTCTGCTTTAATGGAAGAAAAGTGCAGCTGAAGCCCATCGAATGCTTGTGGAAGTTTATGGTGATAACGCTCTAACTGATAAATCATGTAGGGAATAGTTTCGACGTTTTAAGAGTGGTGATTTCGGGGTTGAGGACAAGCCCAGGACACCCAAAAAATTTCGAAGACAAAGAGTTCGAAGCATTACTCGATGAAGATCCGAGTAAAACGCAAAAGGAGCTTATAGAATCATTGGGAGTGAGACTCGACAAGCAGCTTCCATAGAATTGAAATCCATGGAAATGATTCAAAAGCAAGAAAAGTGAGTGCTTTATGAACTGAAGCAACGCCTCACACATGACAACGCTCGGGCTCGTGTCGCAAAAGTCGTAAAAAAATATTTGGAAACGCTCAAGTGAGATGTTTTACCGTACCCGCCGCATACTCTGGACATTGCTCCTTCTGATTACTGGTTGCACCGATAGATGCAATAAGATTTGGCAGGTCACCGGTTCACTTCTTTCGCAGAAATCGGAAATTGACTTCAAACTCAAAGACGAGACATTTTTTCGAGATGGAGTTCGAAAATTGCCTGATAGGTGGGAAAAAGTAATAGCCAGTGATGGACAATACTTTGAATAATCTGTTCATTCAATTTGTTCTAATATAAATGCCACTTTGAATACAAAAAAACGGACCGAATTAATTTGCACTCCCAATAACTCCGCCAAAATATTTCTTATTACAACACAAAATGAGTTTTAAATGGAGATGAGGTTGACTACCATTCCTCCTTAGCAAGTTGACAACAAGGGATCACTTTTATTGGACGCTGTTTCATTTTTCGATCTCAGCCAAATCAGCAACGAAAAATAATGATGTGGATAGGCAGTCAAATCTGGTATTTTCCATTGACTCGGATGGTTGATCCTAGCCCAATTATTAGTATATATCACTTGTGGTGGATTCTACTAAATTCCTTACCGTCTTTTTAACATTAGTATCATGCCTAAAATACAAATACACGGTGATATAGTATAGACAAAGCAAAATTCATGAATTATAGAGTTAGATAAATTTGGGTCGAATACACGGATATGTATTGGTAAAGTTTCTCTCATCTCTCTCTCTCTCTCTCTCTCTCTCGGAGCCGTATTCACTGGCAAGGTCATGCGGTTCACTCGCTTTTGATTATAGGAGCAGAGAACACTCCGAATAAAGCTCCAAGTGTTCAATGGGATGGCAGGGCTGGCCATGAGGACTATTAAGACCTAGTCCTCCATACTGTTCAGGTAAGTCCTTTCCTTTCGTTTTCCATAGTTTCCTCGTCCCAACCTTGCTTTTTTTTTTGTAAAACGATATGAATTTTAGTGTTGTGCGTCGTAACAGCAGAGAGGTTACTTTTCATAGCCTACCCTACTACTCTCCGCCATTAACTGTGATGAGCAAGCATGCCGGCCCATCTTGTCGAAACCTATCATGATTCATGGGGTAAGCTTCGGCTGGTAGGCAGGACTCCACGTCCTCAAGCACTCACCAAAATAAAAACAAATTTAATAACACACTTGATAAAGATTGCTGTGAATCTGAGAGCAAGTTTTGATAAAACACAATGAATTTTCAATTTGAGGAAGGTTAGCTTTTCTGTAATTTTCATAGATTCTGCTTATGATTATAAATTTACAGATTATATAATTCGCCGTGGTATTTGTCTATGTGATAAATATATGACCATAAATTAAACTTTATCCGCCATTAGAAAGTATCAAAGAGTAGTTTTTTGTTGGGTTCCATAAAACGACGCCCCAGAGAGTCTATGAATACTTTTTTAACATCGGGAGTATATAATTGCTTTGTTAAACTACTTCTTGAATACGCAAACCAAGTCTGACTCCCATATTATATGATCTGAATATCGACCGTATTGAGTTTGTGCAGCGAAGCTTCCCACGTTTCGCTTTTAGACGCCTAACCAGGAATAATTCGGTAATCTTTCCTCGTTACGAAGGTCGTTTAAAAGCGACGTATTGTTGCCGATGTAACTTTCATGTGTCAGCTCTGACATTTCTAAGCATATATTAAAAAAATCTTTGAATTACTTAATTTTTTGTTTTCTGTTGCATGTCATTTCATCTAATACTTGGTTTAGTTTTTAGTTTACTATAAGTAACGCTAACGTTTACTAAGTGATGAAATGCGAGGATACTGCATATATTATAGTTGCCCGTTTATCTTTTATACATGTCCCTACTGCGAGCTTGATAGATTGTAATAAGGTGAGTGATCTTACAGTGAAGACCAGCTACATTGAGGTAGAATTTGAGAGATTTTGTTAATAAGTTTAGTACCGCCCGGTCGTATGAATTGTTTACAGCTGATCTGTACTCTAAATTACCAAGAATGACTTGATGTCACACTTCTTTAAGGTATTCGTAAATAAATATTAATTTTCTTAATTTTCAATGCATTGTCCTTATGAGAAGATATCAGTGAATTGACGGTATGAATGCATATGAAAATTGGCAGATAGAAACTTATTTAAATCGATTTAAGGCATATGAATATTTTCTTCTGCCGATACTATAACTGGATCTACAGTTTTTGGAAATATCATTCATACAAGACACTCGCAATAGCTTTTTGGTAAATAATTTGTCAAGAGAATGTCTTTACCATTGGTGAGTTCCGGTGGGTTCAAACAACGACCCATGGAACACATATCTACTAAAATTCGTGATGCCAACGATGAAGGCAATCCAGAAGTGGCCCAAATATTTAAAACAAGCAGATAGTCCATTAAAGATGACACCTAAACTAGAAGCCCAGCACAAGTTACAGACCGGAAATGGTCTACGGATTGAAAATTTGTCATTATAGAGTCAGAGAATCATACTTCAATAGCAAACAATGGTTGGAATCTCAACTATAACAGTTTTGAACTTTTCCACAAAAATCTTGCGCACGATGAATGCTTCTGCCCACAGCACTTTAAAAGTAATACTACATGGTCGAAAGGTTCTTGAACCGGTATGGAGAAAATTCAGATGAATATATGTATCTACCGCATCAGCAGATGAGATCTGGGTTTATCACTTTGATCCTGAGATTAAAAGGTCATAAAATTCCACAAAAAACGCTTCATCCTGTAAAAAGTTCAAAGTGACGCTATCTGCAGATAAAGTTATGGCACCAATTTTGTGACACCAAGAAGGAATTTTAATTATCGATTAAAAAGAAAATGCATTCAGTATTACCGGAGTGTACTAGGTTCATATTTTAATATGCGAAAAATTAAATTGAATTTTTTCAATCTGAGCTCCATACTCATTTCGTGAACTTTTTGACCTAATATCGCAGACAAGAAATATTTCTTGTCTCTGCTCATATGTCTTTGTGCCTTCCTTGTAACATCATTAACACATTAGGTAAAAAGACTTACGATGATTTTATTAACGGAAAACGTCTTAGCTGGGCTAAGTACATTGCAGTGAAGGAACGATGGTAACAATAAAAAAATTGTTCGAAATTACCATAAGAACACGGAAACCATTAAGTTCTCTGGCAGCATGTTAAGCTCAACTGATTCCCACCTCCTAGTTATAACAACGAAGTGCATCAACAATTAACAACTTCTGTGGAAGAAGACAACAGTGAAGAAGAGACCAAGTATCACTTAGACTACATATACATATAATCATATACTAAGTATGGAATTTGCCTTATTAACTTAATCACCCATGACCCAGTTCAATTCGTATAGTGTTGAAACCTACTAAGGATATGGCTTACTATTCGTGTGGTTCTATATTCATGCAATACTGACTAATTATTTTGTTAGCATGCTTGTATGCATTTTGAAGCACTGTAGCTAATTAAAATTCATCTGGAAAACTTAAAAGCAATTGATGGACATGGTTAGAATGCGAATTCAAGGCGGAAATAATTTTTATGTGAAAATAAATAGAAATTCGTTCAAAACGCGATAAAACTCAGCTAAATGGGAAAATGAAAAAAAAAGGCCGATCAAACACTTACCAATATGAAATGGAAGCTCTGTTTTCGCAGCAAAAGAAGAAAGAAAAATATTTAATTTTTATTTTAAATTTAATTTTTTGTTTTGTTTTTGTTAAGGAGACTAGGAAAATTTGGGAATTGGGATAAAATATTTCTGCCACCTTCTTCAAGACAAATTTGTTAAGCGTATTTCGAAAAATTTGTTTCGACAACATACATACATACATATAAACAAACAACACCGTTTTACTGCTTTGTTTTTTTTTTGTACATAATTATGTTTCTTCTTTTTATCTAATCTTTATTAATCTGAATATTTACCCCTCTGCTTCAAGTTCGCCTCTGCCTGCACAAACGTGTCATATAATATAAAATAGACATGACTGTAGTTGCTTTCAAATATTGATTTTGCCTCTTCGAGTTCAACGAAATCTGTAACGTAAAAAGAAAATAAGTTAATTTTTTTGGTCCTTATGAAATGAATATGCAGAAATATTATTGTTCATTTATTTATTTACTATATTCCATTAAGTCAATAGTATACAGACACAGTCCACTTTCATACTACCAACAATTTCGAAAAAACTAAGATAAAACAAAGTAGAAGAGAAACAGCTTAGTTAGTAAAAATAAAAACAAAACAATCGAAAAAATGTACACCGATTACCGCATTGTGAAGAAAAAAAACTAAATAAAATAATAAAACAGGATAAAAAAACCAAAATTTAAAAAATGAAAAATAATAAGAACTGCATATATGAAGAAAAGGATCAGTATTGCAGAGCCAACAAACATTGCTGAAAAGTATCGTGAGGACTAAACGTCAGGATAACATAGGAAAAGGTCTTATATTCAAGAGTGTCCGAAATCACTTATTAATATTTTTGAACGCGCGAGAAGTCGCACAAAGATATCAATATGGGCAATTTTTTTATTGACCAACATTCTGAAAAGAGACGAATCCTCCCTAGGATCGGTTCTAAACAAAGGTATTTTAAACAGAAAATTATGGGCGGGCTGGTACATTCAGAGATATATTACACAGTAAATAAAGACAACATACATATATTGAGCCATTCAACAGTTTAGTTATTTATGATAAGCAACTAGGCCTTTGGGCCCATTGTATAAAAACATATTACTTTGGCAAACAAAATGAGTGGCAGAGTAATAAAAAATTTACAAGAGAAAAAATATACTAAGATTAACTAATATGAAATTCTAAATATACCGACAAAACGCATCGATCGATATCCATCCTCCGCTGTCCAGAAAGATATTACGTAAAAAGAACTTGTACAGAAATGAGAGCTGAGGGTGCAGGTGCACTACCTATTGTCAAGCCGAAGTGCATAAAAATTAGATTAGATTAAATTAGAATAAAATGAATTAAATTAGATTCGATTAGAATATACTAGAGTAGAATAGAAGAGCATAGGTTACTGAAGGGCAAGTCCGGCACGATCAGTTAAGACCTCCAATTGAGTAACATTCAAAAAATCAAGAAGACGCGATCTAAATGCCAAATGCTAAATTCAATATGTTCCAAGTGGGAATAACGCGAACAAAGAAGGAATTTTTCAGAAATTTGGATGAATGACGTGGGGACCTAACAAACTCCAATCTCAAAAACAAATATTGTGGAGTGTGAGATCGAATTAATTTGAATAAAAAGATAAGGTTGCGGAGTATAAGATACCTGTCAAAGGTAGTATTAACAAAATCCCGTGTAACCGCGCAAATCATTCACCGCCGTGGAATACCGTATACATACCTGATAATTGAATTAAAGGACTTGCGTAATCTGTCAATATTAATTGCGGAAGTTTCAGTATATAGCTCCGCCCCATAAACGAAGTGAAAACAACAGGGCGTGGGCAAGATTCTGACTTATAGATGTTGGCAGGTACATGGTTAATATTATACAGTTTGCGAAGACCAAAACCTACCCAGCCGATTAAGGTATAAATGTGGGACGAAAAGGATAAGGTCTCACCTAAGATGAAGCCAAGGCTGGACACCCTGTAACAATAGGGTATAATAACCACATTAACGGAGATGGGATCTAGGAGGTGCTTGATTGGATAACCAAAGAAGGCAATCGATTGAGACTTGGATGGGTTTAGGAATAATTTATTGCACAAAGCCCAAGATGAACAGGAAAGGAAAGGTCGGCGTTGATATCTGCAGCACATTGAAAATAGAGTGGGCCCAAGATAGACCCCTGAGGAACACCTTTGTGGGGGCCCACAAGATCAGATGTACGGTCCCCTGGCATGACACACTGGCATCTCAAGCTCAAATAAGAGCAGATCAAATTTCAGGCGGACCGGGAAAAGCGGAAACGCTCTGCAGTTTATAGCAAAGGATAGTATGATCTAGACTATTAAAGGCTTTACTAGAATCGAGTAATAAGAGTATGCTAGCCAGCTTGGGCTCCATGTTTAGCCTTAACGTCTCAGTAATGTCAAGAATAGCATACAGGAATATGTAAATGAGTTCTTCGATTTTCAAGAGATAATGGGCCCTATTCTGTCGGTAAAATTTTATCATTTTATGTTATGTTATGCCTTAAAATAAAATATTTCCCTAAAATCCTATTCTGTACCAGAAATTTTATTTTATTTTACGCATCGTAACATAAAATATTTCCTGTTATGGAGCATAACATAAAAGAACCTAAGCAGCACATTTTAAAGGTATTTTGACATATTTTATGAAATGACATTCGTCAATTGACATTTGTGGTGTGAAAGTAGTTTTAATTAAAAACTAAAATGTCCACCGCCATACATAAAGATTACAATTTTGTCAGAAATTGTAGAAATTTGCACTTGGTGCAGTATGGTAAAATATAAAAACTTGATTATATTTAAATAATTTTTAATTTTATGCAGAAGATATCACAGGATACGATATCTTCACGATTTCTACGATCCATGTGAATTGCCCAACCTTAGGCTTCAAAAGTTTTTCCGACTGGATAATTAATAAATTTGTTATATTATGATTTGTAAACTAATTTTGCAATTATGAATAATTCTAATTTATACCCAAAACTAACTAACTGACTAGAGCCTCATACTGGAAAGGCATCCATTCCGTTCACTTTGAGTTAGGAATCTCAAAGTGAACAGAATGGATGTCTTCCTGCTGCTTTGCATTTCTACGGACATGGTTCGTATCAAATTCGCCAGGAGTTGTCATATTTTAGAACTTTTACACCCAAAGTATCTCAAGAGCTATTAAGAAAGCAGCTGCTTTCATAAATGATTATTTAGTGGGTGATTTGATAGAGTATCACACAAATGTCAATTGACCAGCTGTTCAAAAAGTAATAGAAAACATAGCGGAATGTACTAAATATTTTATGTTACGTGTTCATAAAAGAATTCATAAAATAATTTTATGGAACCACGACAGAATACGAATTTTTAAAATATTTTATTTTCATTTTATGAAGAAGGGATTTTTTCGCCATAAAATAACATAAAATATTATTTTATGAAAAGTTACAGAATAGGGCCCAATAGCTTAAATTTATGTAGTCTAGTCTAATACCCTCTACTCTAAACAATGAAAACCTAGTAACACTCCTTAGGATGGTTTCAACTTGTTGAGAATAGAATAGTAGAGTAGAGAGAGTAGTATTAAATTTCTACCATATGCTGCTGTTCCTGTCTCTAATGCCAAAGTTACGACTGTTGTGAATGTAAATCCAACTTTTTTTGTGTAAACAGTTTATCCCTTATTGGCTACTTTTTCATCCCAACCAGAAACTTATCCTCTCATTGCTGTTAAGAATGCTCTCGAATAAAAGGGTTCCCTTTCCATAAATATTGATTTAGCGAATTTAACGTGATTGCTGAGTGTTCTAGCTTCATGAAATACTAGTTTTTGAAGTAATATGAAATGGCAAGTCGTTCCTGGAATGAAGTAAATTTTGTGTATTTTGACTGAATTCCACGCCAGTATCTGTCTGATAACATTCGCTTTGATTAGTAATTTTTCTAGATTCCTACCAACGTCCGTCTGTTCTTGGAGCATCTGTTGGAACTCTGATTCAGCCATGATTTGAATTCAAATCGAAATTCTTGAATTCAGCCTTAATCAATTTACATCGTGATCAGTACTATCCGTTGTCAGAATAAGAAATGGCAAGGTGTTCTACAATTGCGCACTTCAACCTTCTGTGCAAGCAGCATCTTCCTCTATTCAGAAAGGCGGCAAATACCGGAGCTTGTGATATGTGAGATATTCAACACTGAATGTATTCGTTATTTCCTTAAATGAAACATCTTCAGGATCTTTTAGTTTTCTCCATGGGAATTTGTATTAAAAAACCGCGTTATTATTTAACTACAATAATTTATTTACATAAGAGTTCTGATTAAACTAGATTACTTTACAGTTCCAAACTTTGCGTGGGTCGTACCAAAGTATTTCGCTATACAGCAAACGACAGACCTTAATATTCAAATACTCAACTAAGTATTACCAAAGTACATCTAACAGAAAGAACACGCATCTAGTATATTGAAAAGTTTTATATGGCGGGTCGTTCCATTACGACCCGCTCTCACAAATTGTATGAAAACTCTCTGCTTGTTAGCGATCCGCCACTCACTTGTGGTGATATTACAACCGCTCAAAATTTTACGAAAACTATGCTTTAAATGACGGCCCGCTGCCAGTCACCAGTGGTGAGTGGCGGCTGGTGGGTCGTCATCGTTAAAGCACCAGTACAACACCAGAACCAGAGGCCAGAGCCTGCAGTCCTCACCATGTCCATGCATTACATTGCGTGTTCTCTTTGCTTCTTTTACCTCTTCTCTAAGAAACCAGTTTCATCAAGAATACTTTGTTTGAGAGAATCTTCATTTACATTGCATTGAAGCAGAACAGAGGAAAAATAGTAAGATGGGATAGGAATTAGTGGGCAACAAGCAGTCTAGTCACAATCACTGTCAGTTGCATAGATTGGGCCATCCCAGACGAGTATGCCTGATGCAGTATACAAACCAGATTTTTGGGGAAGAGGTGAAAAGACGCAAAGAAATATCTCTGCGTCTTTTTACCTCTTCCCTAAAAAACCGGTTTGAATACTGCCTCAAGAATACTCGTCTGGGATGGCCCATTCGTGTGCAAAAGTTCTTATGAAAACTTTTCGAGTACCTAAATTAGTAGAAAAACCGACTAGCCTCTTCAGCTAGGCAGCATAGTGAAACATAAAACTGTGCATGGCTGCTGTGCTGGCGTGCGTTGGTGTGTGTACAGCTGTGGGGTGATAGAGAACAGAGAGAACAGAGCAATATTCTCTCAGTCTCAAATCTTTGCTTCTTACCGTCTGTTACCTCCCGACCGCATCAGCAAATAACCATACAACTTGTGCATTTTTACAGGCCTAATGAAGCTTCTTGTTAAATTATATGTTCTTTGGTATTACTTAATCGTAACATGAATGCGTTCACATTTCCGTGGATTATTTCACAAAATTACAAAGAAACAACTACAAATTTTTACAAATTTACTTCAATGTTTGTGATTGGAAGCAGAAAAATTGTAGATGTGTCGTTTCACAAGATTTGTAGTAAAGTTGTAAACTGAAAATGTTTTCTCAGAAATTTGCCGATATCAAAGCAAAAGAATCGATTGAACAATAAAAACTTTAAAGAAAGTCATGAGAATCGAAAAGTAACAAGATAATATAATGAATTTTTAATTTATTTTATATTTTAATTTAGTTAAAAGAAATCTACAGGAAAGCTCTATTTCTACAAATTTGTAGCTTACAATTACAAGAACAAATAACTCGTGGTGAAACAAAAAATGAAAAAATCCTACAAATTCTCCCTTATAGAATACAACCACAATTTTGTAGCACAGAAATTTTGTGAAACTAAAAATATCAGTCTTACTACAATTTTTATTAAAAATAACTTGTAAAATTTGTAAGTTCGTGAAATAGGCCACTGGTAGATGAGTCTAATTCCCATTACAAATGGTGACTCTATTTATATGGGACGCAAATAGGACTCAAATAATATGCATAAATCTTGGATCTCATGTACTCGATTAATGAACTTATTCCTTATTGTGTAATCAAAAAATATCGGTTCACCCTTTCTGATGAATGTTATAATATTGCATATGCTAATATTAATTTCTAAAAATATTTCAGCACACCATTCTACAAAAAGAAGGATATCTCTCTGAAGTAAGATGCTTAGATTATATAGCGTAAGATGCAATCGCAAATATTGTTTATAACCCTGAACACTATATGGCAACGAACTATACTTATTAAAAATGGCAATATTCTACTTAGCCCATTCGGTTAAGAAAAAAGAAGGTTTTACCTCGGAAAAATTTCCATCAGCAATTTTATTGCTCTAATCTTTAGGGGAAGTCTAAATTGAAAATGGCGACCAATTTCCGCCGGTACGTTAGCCGCCATCTTGAATTTAAAGGGGAATTGTTTTTGCTCAATATCTCGGTCATTTTCAACTTCTCAATAAAAATGGTAAGGACTTAGGTCGTTGTAAAGTTCATTATCTACAGCTTTAGTCCTTACAATTTTTATCGTGCGATCAATATTTTTCGAATTAATTTGAAAAAACGGTTTAGTTTTTAGTTTAGACAACTATAACTCTTGAGAGGAGAGGGGTACGGGGCTGGTTGAGCAGCCGTTGGAAAGGCCATGAAATTCTGCATACAGTGAGCTCTTAACTGTGACCGTGCGCCCTGTCTTTTTAAGATATAGGGTGTTTTGTGAAACACTAGCTTCTTTTCTTAATCACCCTGTAACTCCTAAACGGTTAATATGCCCCCTGCCATATAATTATTTGTTTGTCTAGCTGAATACTATCACCTTCTGCTCTATTGACCTCCTAGGGGAAACACACTGTATAAGGCAAAATCCCACTTTTGATTTGAATGACTATGTGTTCCAAAACTAATCAAAGCTACAAAGAAAGTGTGGAGTAACACTAATTCACTTCACTCTTTATCATTGCAAGATTAAAAAATCTTGCTATCTTTGTGAAAATTTATTCAGAACACGGTAAAAATGTGTGTCGTCATAATTCTACAAGGTGGGCTATAAATAAATTACATATACAATGAAAACTCTCTATAACGAAAAACTCTCTATAAAGTAAACACTAGTTGAACTTGGTTGATTCGCCTACGAATCAATATATTAATTCACTCTCTGTAACGAAGTGCTCACACTCTATAACGAAAAATCTACAAAACAATGTTTGTGATAAGTTGCCAGATGCTCACAAAGGTACCGAAATTTTCGGAAGTAAGTATATCTAAAGTTCCAGGTATGTCGGTTTTGTGAACTTATTCTTTTATTTATTATGATTAGGCTTTTACTGACAGACTCGGTGCGTAGTGGATGACTTACATTACAAATTCGCTTATCGTTTTCAACAATTGGAAACGAAATTCAGACCTTCTTCATTACAAATACTAATGTAAACAAATATTGAATTTTTATATAAGTATATTATTTGTGATCCATCCTGTATTTAGGAATTTGTATCTATCTCTTTTTTAAGCATAAATAGCAGTTAATATTGCTTTCATTTCATTAGACAGAATTATTTTAAGTTTTCTGGCTTTATCATTCTTATAAAAGTCCCATTTCAAGGTCAACAGCAGTTTTTCATTGCCTCGTTTCCTACAAGTTTTCTACCAGTTTTATCTTGTTAGTATACGCTCGCCACTGATGAGTATACGATTCCTGCTAATAAATTTCTTTCCAAACGATTTTTCTTTTATCAAAGAGTTTTTTCACGGTTTAAATTTCATCCTTATCACATTTTTCTTTATATCAAAAACTTCTTGGTAATGTCTTCCAAAACCGTTTAAACTTTTTTCAGTAGGCAATTAATTACAACAGATATAGAGCCAAAAATTTTTCTTATCAGTGGTATTTTCTAATAAAGGTTTAGAAATCAGACTGAAATAATTCGGTATAATATACATTAGTTTGTAGAAAATTCTCGGTGCACTCAACATCAACGGAATGTAAACGTTTGGTGTGTAATTATCTGTAGCAGATTAATTGAACCACATTTAAGTATAAAGATTTTTTGGGTATATATTGCCAATATTGTTAGAGAATTTACCAGCATGTAGTTTCAACAGGACGGTTTGCCAGTATAATATGCACTATAAGTGTGCGAAATATCGGACAGAGAACCGTTGGATATAACCATAGAAGAACTAGAAATTGCATGGTATACCTCAGAGCAGAGTATACAGATTGTAAAATGAATGGTGCATTGCGGAATCGAACACATGTTTTAGAGCGTCCCAAAAGCAAATGTAGCCTTAACAGCAGTTTTGTAGACATTTCATCGATATCATCAACACAGCAGATGCGAAAAAAATATGAATTATTCGACGTATACATCATTTCAAATGTTGCGGTCTATTCCGAAATGTATCACCAGTCATATAAAGTTTAAAATTATATTCTTTCTTTGGTATTGCATGCGACATGTAATTCTTGTGCCATCTATGATGTAAGGTACTGGTCCCGACGCTTGGCTTGCTCGTTCATCAGATCTGGACATCTCTGGATTTTATATTTGGGGAATGATCCACAAATTTTACAGAACACTGTACAGAGTTTCAACCAATGTTTTAAATTTGTTTTAATTTTTAGATACATGAAAAGGTTCATCTGAACTAATAAATTTTTATATAGAACAATTTATAAATGAGCCACCTTGTAAAAGGATTATTCAGTTTATTATGTTAAAATGTCACTCTAAGATCCTACTCTTCAGCTTTTGATGCGCCCAATGTTTTACAAGACTCTGAATAAATGTTTTTGAATTTGAATAAACAGACAAACGGACAAACATTGTATTTTATGTGTGTAGAAAAGAGAAGATGATAATAAGAAAAAGTGGCAGTTCCTCATTTTAATTTGTTTGCAAAAAGACTGATATTAAGCAATATGCGTTTGAACTAAACTAATCTCTTACATACATGCAAGAACATCCTCATTTTTTCCAATAATGTATAAACTAATTAATCACAACTTTTTCTACAAAAGCTTTATGAAGAAAATTCCTAATCGTTTGAAAAAGAGTTCACGAAAATAAAACACAGCAATCCCATTTAAGACGCTCTCAAAATTGCAGAATTACTAAAAAGCCTTGACGTATAGTAAATAAAGAGCGAGTAGCGAAATTAATTGCTTGAGCGAAATAGAACCGCTACAATTGTAAACAAATAAACAAATTCAAAACAATTTTATGCCTAAAGAGAACTAACTCGCGCCAGCAGCTTTCGGCTTTTTCAAATGGAGCTTGAAATTTGATCAAACTGTGAGCACCTTGCTGCTTTCCACACATATCTTCTACGTGGAATAGTTTCTAAAATTTCTACAAGTGCCCGTGATACATACATTAAAGAATTGAATCATCAGCATCACAAACCACAGCCATCATCATCGTCCCAATTAGATTTAGCGTGTCGGACACTCATCTGTGCTGGGTGAGAAAAGCGCGAATCTAATCTGTCTAAAATATCTACCTACAGTTGATTGGCACAGGTGTAAAAAATTGCACATATTATTGCTCTAATCATTTGTCTTACTTAAAGTGTATAATTTATCAAAATAACTAAAACTATTTCCTTAAATTATTTATACTGCGAAAAAAAACATCAACAAATTCATGCAGTGGCTGTCAGATACCAAAATCGGCATGAATCCACCCACAATTTCGTTCTTAATCTCTGAAGAAAATTTTATTTCTAAAAAATTAGAAACAATAACTCCTACCTAAAATAGTTTTCAGATGTCTCAAACGCGTGGCAGAGTCCTTTTTGCAATCCTGAATTTTCAGAGTTGACTTCTTCACATCTGCATGAGACTTTTTCGTAAACATTGTAAAACACCTAAGTTGTTGGGGATCTCAAACTACTGAAGGAATTCCACAAAATTTTCTTCCACCATTATTTAATTTCACCTTTTTTTTTATATCACTTTTCCACTGCACATTTCACATATATATTATAAATTTTATACACAAATATTCGAAAGATTCGCTTAAAATTTTATTTATTTGTGATTTTTCTACGTTTCCTCTGATCTGATGGAAGTGCGTTGAACCTGTCGATTCTGACATTTCTTTAATGGAACGAAGAACGCTGGAAAAATCGCGACACTAGCGCCGCCACTTTAGTTCGATAAAGTCTACTGGCGCCATCTAAGTTCGGCTGAATTTCAAACACTAAGTGCAGTGGCGCCCTCATTCGGATTGAATTACTAGCGCCAGTCACTCGATACAGGCACCCTCTAATTTCGACACTAGCGCCACGTTTTCGCCTCTTTCCCGTTTCACCAGCCGCCCTCCGGAGCTAGAAAAGCTAAAATGCTCGCCACGCCAACTGTAACCAATTTTCACGCCCGGCCGTCTACAGAAACCGTTTTCGACACTAACGCCAATAGTTTTCACTTTTTCCGTTTTGAAAGCCGTCCGAGGGGGGAAGGAAAAAAGAGAGAAAAAAGTCCCCATGCGGAGAAAAACCGGATTAAATATGCTGTGCTTGGTGTGGTGGGTGGGTGTTGGGGGTTGAGGTAGAAATCAAAAAAGAAAAGAAAAAAAAACATTTTTTGTACGTTTGTCGTTTTAACATTTTTTTTTTTCGGTAAGTTTATATGCATATATCAGAAAAATGAAAAATTTTCTGATGTATGTAGGTATTTCGAAAGAATAGTTTTCTTCGGTATTCGGTAAGTTGAGAGTTCAATTGATTTCTGAAGAATACTTTTGATATACGGTTATAGTTTTGTGCAAGCACTGATTTTCTGAGTTTTTTGATTTAACGAATGCGAATAGCGAATTATTTGAAATATTTTGATAATATTTCTTCGGTAAAAAAATTTTTGTGAAGTGTGAAGGTTTTTTTTTTTTTATAGAATAGTTTTCTTATTCGGTGAATTGGAGATTTTCTTTTGTGTTTTTTTCATTCTGAAGAATACTTTTGTTAGGTACGTGTTATTGTTGTGCAAGCACTGATTAGATTTATTTAACTAGCGAATAGTTAGTTCGGAGATTTGAGGGAGGTATTCAGACTTATTCTCAACCAAGTTGAAAATACAACAATTTGGTATTTTTAAGTTGCTATATCGAGTATTGATATCAATTTGTTGCTATATCCGGTTGCGGATTGTGATTATAGTTTTACAAACTGATTTCCGATATTTTTGGTTTGCCCGAATATTGATATCAATTTGTTTAACAAGTTTTTTGATCTTTGAGTTGCTATATCCGGTTGCAGATTGCGATTATAGTATTGCAAGCAAGCTGATTTCCGATATTTTTTGGTTTGTCCCGAATATTGATATCAATTTGTTTAACGAATATTATTTATAGAAATAAAATTGATTTTCATACATTGTACCTATATTGGTATTTTTGATTTGATAGAGTCTTATTTCTATATTTGAGGTTTGAGTGGAGAGATAATTTATAGAAATTATTATATATACTATTATACTATCAGAATTCAGAATTTTGAACAATATTTAAATAGTATTGATATCCGATTGCTGGTCAGCATGACATCGTCATATTGTTGCAGTTATAAAAACTGTTTTCAAACATTTAGGAGGGGGGAGTATCAAATTTATCCTTTTTCTTGGTCCCGAACGATTATCGCTACACCATAGTGGACAACCATTGGGTAAGACGACGAAAAGGCTCTGTCAAAAACACTTTTACGAAAAGGACGTTAAATAACATGCGAGGAGAAGCGCTTTAAATAAATCAGCCTTACCAAAGCCATTCAGTTCAGGCGTATGTTCCTGCTCAGAGGCAAGCATGGACGAAGTCTGCTTAGCAAACTCATAGCAAACACCTATTTGTAAATACGCAGCTGAATTTTAGATCAGTATCGTTTTCCTGATGAAACACCTATTTGCAATTCCCCAGTAAATCTAGATTTAGAAAGCCTGCTTGCAGGAAAAAGCGAGGTTGTGGAATCTTTTGTACGTTCACAGCTTGTATACATAAAGATACAACTAAGTGGACAGGTAAAGAAACAAACTTAGCGTTAATATTTTATAACGAATCCCAGCATTCTATAAAGATATGCTGAATTTGGGATTTTTATTGCCCCCGATAAGCACCATTCTTAAATGGCATCATTCGATGGTGAGATTGGACACAGGTATTTCTAACGTTGTTTTAAAAGTACTTAAACAGAAAATTTCTGAGTTGACAGAAGTTGATAGACAGCGTGTTCTAATTTTTGATGAAATGGTAACTAAACGGAATTAGAATTAAATAATGACGTTATATATGGACTGACAGATTTAGGTCCTTTACATCGGCTTACCGATACACATATTGATCCCGAACATTTTCAGCAAGTACCTGTTGAGCTTGCGACACAGATACTTAGCCACTCGGTTGCTTCCGTGATTTTGGCAGCTGTAAGTTTGGATTGTTTCCCGGAATCTGCCGAAAAATTACGTGCAAGTAATACGGCAGAGTTCATTGCAAGCATGAATACACTGTTTGACCACCTAAATAGTGTTTCAGAATTCAATAAGAATCCTGAAAGAAATGCTCTATCGCAGAGAACCATTAATACGATCGAAAATCTTTCTTCGGCAAAGTTATGGATCATACGGGAAGAATGAAGCGTCCATACTGCTTCGATGGACTAATATAAACCATAAATGTGGTACGTATTCTATGGGATGATTTAAAAGAGAAGCAGGACTTTTTAATGACTTCTCGGTTAAATCAGGAACCTCTCGAAAATTTATTTTTAAAGATTAGAGAATTCAGTACGTATGACCGAAACGCTTCTACATATGTATCATATAAGAATTTAAAAGAAATGCTATTATATTCTAATGATTCTAACCATCGGAGTGCTCTAGTCATAATATTCCAAAAAATTGATGAATTTCAATTCACAGTTCATAAATATCTTAGTAGAGGATGTTGAAACTGTGGATTCACAAGAAACCCAGTGCGAAGGTAGTGAAGCAGTTGCAGAGGGGTATATCTCTGAAGATGATACACCACATAAAATTTTTGATGATTTTGAAACAAGTAGTCCTAAAGAAAAATTGTGTACTTCTTCGAAGACTTACTTCTTTGGACATTTTGCAAAAATGGTTGTAAGACGAACAAAATGTGAGTTCTGTCGAAAACACATTATTGATAACGACCCCGGTCATGGCGAAAATCATACGCTGACTGAGATGAAAAGGCTCGGATCAAAATTTAATACAGTACCGACCATTAATTTTCAAAAGGATTTGAACAAAATCTATGAAGAATTTTCAAAATTTTTTCAACACTACATAAGCGAGAGAAACATTTTAAAGAAAATGCTTCCAACCGTTGGCAGTATAATTAGTCAGTAGGACGGCTGCGAGCACAAGACAGCAATGGTTAAATATGTTTTGATTGCATTAATTAGGGTAAGACTTAAATTTCTTAATGACAAAATCAAAACAACTAAAAAGACAGAACGTTGGAAATAATAGAAGAAATTAACTGTCTTTATTCTTAAATCTTGTATACTTTGTATCTTGTATCTATAGTTGATCTATAGATTGAGCTATCATATATCAACTTCAGACTATGCTCATGTACTTCTAGTATTCTCTAACTTTTAGTTATGTTTAGGTCTTGCCAATTAATGCAATCCAAAACAATTTAACCGCAGTCTTGTGGTGTTTGCAGCAGTCCACTGACTGATTACAATTTCGCATTTAAAATTTTTCTTTCACTTAATGATGAAAAAATTTCGATTCTTCATGGATTTTGTTCAAATCTCACAGCACTTTTAAAATTAATTATTAATTATAGTACTAATTGTTAGAAGGGGACTTTTTCTTAGCGATATTATTTGTATCTTTCCAGCTTCCATAATTTACCTATTTATACTTACATATAAGCCTATTGCATGCATAAGTCCTCTCTTCTCCCTTGCAGGAGCGGTGAATATTTAAATGCCGATTCCTTTGTTCAGCCGGAGAAAGCAAAGTGAGGATCATAAAATTTTGATTTAATACCCTGCAATTCTCCTTTGGAAAGATCGGTGGTTGTCTGGAAAGTAACATTAATGCCGAATTTTCGTTCATTGGAGTAAAAGTAACACGGAATCTATAGGCACGGCATATTTAAGTTATTTTGGTTTTTATGAGAGCGGAAAGATTTTGCAAAATTACATTTACGTTTGACTTCACGCAAATATGTGACTATTAGTTAAATAAACTATCTTCGATATATAATACATATACATACATACAACAAAATATTTATATATATATAAATTATTCATATATTATTTTTAATTGTTTGCTTGTTTATAATTGTTTTATCTCTTAAAATTATGTAAGTTAGTCAAAGTACTTAATACAAAAGGGGATTAGGGCTACAGGCGACACCCCTCTAAATAAAAACGAGTGGAGACAGTTACCTCCGCTGTCACTTGGAAATACTGTTTTACTTTCATTATTCATTTTTTTTATTCTTTGCGAAATTATATAAGCAACAGTTTCTTCATACTAATTGTTTCAAATTCTAGCACTACTAGATATTTACTGCAAATGGGGCAAATGGATGCAAAATTATAAGAACTTTCTCGAATGGTTCTCTTTTTTTTTTATATTCAACTAATAATTTACGCTTCAATCGCGTAGAAAAAGAAGAATTACATATTTTTAAATGTAAACCCTTTTTCCTAAAGTCGATCATTTACTTTCCCATTTTCGTCCAAAGGAATTCCTAAAGTCAGCCTTTGTATGAATTTCGTGTAAAGTAAAATTTAACGCAGTCTTCTAATATTAAAATTTGACAGAGGGTAAAACACTCCCAGTTATGAGCCCCATTACCAATTTCAAGCCCCTTCTTTGATTTTTCCCTATTATTAAGCCTGAAATGAATATAATGGTTAAAGTGATTATTTTGGTAAATTCACTTACTCATGCTTAAATCTAAACCCCTTTTGAGTTATCGTGCAGATGGTACAGTAGACAGACATACTGACATGCAAAAATCAAAGTACCTTTTAATATTATGCATTGGTGTCCAATACATTCATTTTGCTCCACCATCATTATTTCGAGGTGTTACAAACGGAATGACAAACTTAGTATACCCTATAGATTTCATTTAGGGTATAATAAAGGCTACCTGAATTTGTTGGTGCCTTTATATTTACGTGTTTTCCGTCGAGCGCAGTTTGGAAAATTCCACTTGGAGGCGAATACCTCAACAACTTTCAGCCATTAAATTAATTCGGCATCTGGAAATTGCAAAAATCGTATTAAAAAAAAAAAGATTGCAATTCCGGATGGAATTTCATTAGTTGTCGATGATGTTGAAGTTGCTCCTGAGTTCTAATAAGAAGTGATGATTGCTCCAATATTGTATTTTCAAGCTAAGCAAACCTTTCGAAATTATGTTCGCATATTTCATTTGTTATAATTTTACCTAATTAATATTTTTTATTTTTTAGTGTGATTCAGATCATTGCTTGGAAAATGGGCGTTCCAGTGAGTGGCAATTTTCTTCTTTGCAACAAAACTCTGGAAGAAAGGGTTCGCCCCTTGTATTGTCCCTTCCATCTACTTCATCATATTCATCTACAATTTCGAGCAAAGCGGAAAAAAGAAAAAAATTAGTTTAGAAGATCAAGCAGTTCTTAAACGCTGTATGTCAATAACGTCTACTCCAAAAGATGAATATAATATCTTCGGAGACTAGGTTGCTTCCGAGTCCGAAATATGTAATATATTTATCAAACGACCTTCAAAAAAGGGCTGGAAATAACAGCAGATGCAAGGGAGCACAACTTTGCATGTAAGTTTCACCCCTTCCTGTAGATCGATCTTGGAGGAAAATGATATTTCCACACTATCCACGAGACAAAGGACTTGAGCATCATCCCTGGACATAATTTGTACGAATTTTTATTGTTCTATTTTTTGAAATTCTGTCAAAACTACCACGATTGCATTGGCAGGTTTTTAATCACTTTTCGGAACTTTTCGGTTAATCGGCAAATTTCCAATGCCTATGTGTGAATTTAAATTAACGCGAAAATAGAATTTTAAAGCGCTTATCTGCATCCCTTCCGTGCATCTCCATTTCTCGAGGTAGTTGTCTGTGATCGGTCAACTGCATTTAGAAATTAGAATTTTTATATAACCTAATTGGTTCACAGTTTTAATTGGAGTTATTCCTTTAATATTTCAGAAAACGAAGTTATGCACAAAACGAAGCTGAAGATACATGGTTTTATAATTAAATTTAATTCCACGTGTAAATTAAACAGCAGCAAAGAGGTATGAGTTTAGTTGAGTAAAAATTGGGTCTCTGGCGACCATAATAAAAAAGTCTCTAGAGACACAGACACGTTTCCGAAGTGTATATACGAAATTTGAAGTTTGGTCTCTAGAGATCTCCAGAGATCTTTATTAGTTGTCAAGCAAGAAATTGTTAGAAAGAATTATCTCAAAAGTTATTAATATTTTTATGTTATGGGAAAAGTGGAATTAAATGTACACTGCTAGAAAAGGAAAGAAAGAAGAAGAACAAATAACAAAAAAATCAAACTCTCTTTAAAACTTTTACGATTAAAGACAAAAAATGGGACGAAACAGAATGGCAAATGATTCATTTTCGTAAATAAATAAGAAGGGGCGGAGTTTTCAGGTTGTAGTCTCATAAAATGTTCCCTCGCTTTTGTGAGAATAGGTTTTTCTGAAAAATTAGGAGAGTTTGTTCCAAAGTTGTTGTAATCGTATGTTCTGTCCCAAAGTTGAATAAATGAAATTATGAATGATAAAAACGGGAATATCTCAAAAACGGTTGTATCTAACTAGATAAATGTGCATAGTCAAAGGTAACATTTCGTGGTTTCTAAATTTTGTAAAAAAACTGTATACTTATCACGCATTTTGGCGAGAAAATCGTTAAAGTTTGAAAAAAATTAGTAATTTTTTTCCAATGTTTTTACTTTGACGTCCTACAACTTTCGACGGAAGGTGACAGGAATGCTGATTGGGAACTGACAAAATAGACAGTTGTCTATCATCTGAGATAAATTTCATCTTAATAGGATGTATTTAAAGAAAGTCACAGGGTGTAAAGTGGAAAAAGTACTAAAAATCTTAAGCCCGCCCCCCTTCGCCCTATAATCTTTAGCTTGTCTCCACCACAATTCTCAAACCCTTGAGTTATGCGAACCAATTATGAAACACCCTGTATATAAAAAAAAAATTAAGCCTTCGTAATGCATTAGGTCTTGACATCTGAGTTTATTCATCTACAATATAGGATATCCCCAATTTGGTCTCAAACAAATTATTCGTAATTCTTTCGAGCTTATTGTAGAAAAAAAGAGCCATCTGTCATCATACTTTTCAATAATAATATTTTATCGTAGAAAGAGTGTTTAACGATGATTAATATATGTATAAAATATAGTGTGAAAAACAAATACAGCTACTTTTTGAAAAAAAAAAAATTTACGACCTGTTATTAATAGCAATCTTTGAGTAGGAGTCTTCCATTGAAAAATGATTCGTGATTCTGGTGACTCAATACCAGACAACTGGGAATCCCAAAAGTACACTCTCAGGAATAATAATCTGTGATCGTTCCTCTCTCAATGCATAACATAAACTTTAATAAAAGGTCTAATCATAATTTTTAAGAGTTCGGATTTTAAGTATAAATATCTCGAATGGACGGCAAAATATCAAAGTATCACGTAAAAAGATCTCTTGAAACCCGTTTCTGTGCTCATTCTCTCATTTCTCTAAAGGTCAGAATGATAATAAAAACAATCTAAGTACACCACACATATATATGTATATAATCTCTGCTCATCATAATATGCTCACAACACAAGTCACAATCCATAGAGTTAAAGGCAATCTTGTTTTTCAAAGAGTCCATTTGTTGAAAAATCTCAGAACAGTAAGCTCACAGACTTAAAAAAAAAAAAATCGAGGAGCTTCTTGAAGATCTTACGTCTCTGATCAACTGTTCGTATACTTAGTTTAGAGCTGATCAAGACACGTTTGAGATTGTTCAGATTCTTATTTTGTTTTAAATCTATCAGAGATCGGACGTGAAATTGTTGTAAGAAAAAATGATTACCCGAAATGAATTCTTCTTAACTGTAGTGTTACTGTTTTGTGTTCATGTATCTTTAGAACAAGTTCAGAGGCATGAACCTGTTGCATTCATTGAGAAACCCGAGGAAGATGTAAAAAAGCAAAATGCTAACGTAAGTGATCTTATTACTTGTTTTATTGTTTTGTTTTACTATCTATATTATTTTATGTGTGCTTACTAAATCGTAATCAGTTTATAGGTCAAGGGCTATATCTCAAATCGCTAAAATACCCTGTCAGGGTTATGTGGCTCGTAAATTTTGTTCACATTTTTCGTTTTCCTTTTGCAGAATCGGAAGCCTTATTTCATACCAGGCAAGTGTAAGGATAACGAACTGCTGTTTCCCGGTGATCAAACCGATGACTGGATCTGTGACTGTACTCCAGGTAAATGTTCAAATTTATATTTTATCACAAGATCAGCGATCTTCATAAACATTAAATTTAAGACTTTAGCCAAGAGCTCCCGCTGATTTAACTTGTACAACCTTCAGTCGTGTTTATAAAATATTGCAGTTGACTTAAATTATTCCAATCTCCGTCGACATAAATGAGCAATATTTCGTCCAAGTATTTTAAACCGGTTTTTTTTGTAGCTATTGTTTTTTTTTGCGGGGAATTTTTCTTTGTTTTCAGCATCATTTTAAAAATTTAAAATGACGTTGACCCTAAGGAGGTCAATTCTTTTCTGTATTTATTATTTGTCTTAATATCTAAATATACATATTGGTATAGTATAGCGATTAGCCTAATTTTTCCATTATTAGAAGCTAGGTGCTTGGAATAAAAAGAGACATTACTATAGAAATCTAGAAAAAATGAATTTGGTATCTGATGCAGTTATGAATATAATATATGACAATAAATATTAATGATTATGAGCTCAAATCTATCGTAAAAGGCATCATCAAATATTTGAATAAATAATTATCAAATTATGTAATGATCCTGGGAAGAATAGTAAGTGAAGATGGGTCTTATAATGAGATGTAAATCCAATTATTTGTTGCATCTGTCATATTTTATGCTCAGAAAAACTTATTCTTCATTAGGTACATCAATGTGCTTCGATTAGAAAAAAATAAGTGTATCCAAAAAACTTTAAATTATTCGTACATAATACGGTTGGTGCTTGTGTAGGAACTATGCAAAGGAACGCATATGTGCTCGTTCCAAGACTCATTTCATTGGGTGAAAATATAATGGTAGTAGTAATTGTCAAATGACCTATTCCAAGGATTCATACGTCGGACGAAATTTTTTGATGTGGTTCGCTTAAGAGTATTGAACGACAGGAGCAATTCAGTATCTAAAATCTCTTTCCCACAAGCCTGAACTATTCAGAAGCTTCTTTTTATCTCGGTGTATGTCCTTACCATACGGGTACAACGCTAATCTAAAATCAAAGCAAGCTTTGCAGTTTGCACAATTTGCTATCGGCGCGGCAGTAAGATCATATTCAGTCTCCCATCACACCTGTTCGCAATTCATAGGATCCACAAGCAGCTGATCTAAAATGATTACCTGGGTAGGTCAAAATGTATATCAATATCGTACAAGGAGTACTTTGTTTGGAACTCGTTTTCATACTACCGCAAATATAGTCATTTCTGCTCAGTTAATATTATGGCTACTTTACTTATATTCCATGCTTGATAAATGGCCGTATGTTCGGGAACGTATAACTGGTTTGCATTTCGGGGGAACTCTATGCTGACAATAGTACTTATTTTATTGGTACTGTTTCACAAGTCATTCAGAATAAACGTTGAGGGATCCCGGTGTGATGACTACATATTGATTAATATGCTGGAAATATAATCGTCTTTTAAATTAAATGAATTTAGGTATAAAATGCAAGAAAAGTTGAACTTTTCGACCCAGGGATTAGAGAAGATCTCATCGTTAATCGGATTATAATAACAACGAAATATATGAATCATAATTGCTGCCAAATTGAGCTTCCTATTTTGTCCAACACTCTCGACAATGAACTTATAGCTCTTAAGCTGCCTCTCTTAAAGTATGACTTATACTCGTACATACTTTGTTGCTATATTCCTCCAGACACTATAAATATTGTTGATAACAAAGGTCAGATTATTTACGACCTAATATTTAATTTTATCTGTCGTAAGATGGAACCTCTTGACGAATTACTACTTATTGGTAATTTTAAATTACCCAATATATAATGAGTACTAAATGAAGATGACGATGACTATCTTTCTCTTAATAACTTGACAACAAGGGAATCACTCTTTCTGGACACTATTTTATCTCTTGGTCTCAAATCAAAGCAGTAATGTTAAAAATGACATTGTAGGCAGTTAGACCTGGTATTTTCTACTGACACGGGTAACTTATTAGTTGAACCTAGCCCAGTTATGTCTAGATGTGACAAAAATCCCCCTCCCCCGTACTAATCACATACATATTGCTATGAAACCGAGAACTTTATAAATTGTGACGAAATGCAATATTTTTTTTTTTCAATTTTACAAAGACTGACTTTTCGGAACCTCTATTAATTTCAACATATTGCTGTCTTGCAATATAGTGTTGATGAAGACGTTTCTAAGTCTTAGATTATTCTTTTCAATTTATTTTCTTCTCGTGCTCTCCGCGAGCGACAGGAGTTCTCTAAAACTTCTCTGCCATGGCTCAATAAAGAACTGACACGTCTTAAAAATAGTAAGAATAAATTTTGGAAAAGTTATATGAGGAACAAATACATTATAAGTCACAACAATTTCCTCACATTCTATAATGAGTTGAAACAACTTTCCTCTTCCTTTATGATGAGTATATTCTAAGCATTCGTACGAAATTATTCAGCGACCCTCGTATCTTTTTTGGGTTTATTAATGTGAAGAAAAAACTAGACTTCCCAATACCATGAGGTACAAAGATTTTGCTAGTGATGATTCGTCTGAAATTTCTAAGATGTTTGTTTCATTTTTTTAATAATGCATTTGCCTTGTCAAATTTTCAACCTTGAAATAATAATTTTAGTCATATGAATGACTCCCATAATGCTTCATTTACTATCCCTACAATTGCACAAGAGGATATACTTGATTATTTTAATGGGCTTCCAAATGACTTCACAATAGGTCCTGATGGGATCCCTCCAGCCATTTTTTAAGTCTTCATGCTGCTTTTCCCTGGCAGCTCCGTTAAAAGTTATTTTTCAAAAATCGCTCGATAGTGGTTGCTTCCCACAGCTCTGAAAAAATTCTTTTATCATACCTATCCACAAAACAGGTGGTAAAAAAGAAATTTCTAACTACAGGCCTATTGCAAAATTATCTTTCATGCCCAAATTATTCGAATCTATCATTTATTCTCAGTTATCAATTTCCTGGAAATTTGCTCTCTTCAAACCGTTTATTTCGGGCAGGTCCACAACCATTAGCTTGTTGGAATTTATCTCAAATACCATTGGCGGGTTTGCAAAGGGCTACCAGAGAGCTTTATACAGACTTTAGTTAAACCGTCGAAGAATATCTCATGCCGTGATATTGTTTAAAATGAAAAAAATATGGGTTTCCCCTGACATTTCTAAAATGGACGGAGTCTTATATAGATAACAGAACATACTAAATCTATTTCCGCCATTCCATTTCTAAACTTTTAAAGGCTTTGCCTGGCGGCCCTCAAGGTAATCACTTGAGCCCGTTGCTCTTTATTCTATCTATTAAGTATGTACATTGTCTCTGTGGTGAGGCACTGCAAAGTCTTGATTTATGATGACGTCATTAAATTTTTCGTTCAGATGAAATTCTTTTAACAATTGTGAACAGGGACAGGATGACATGGGTTCTCTCTGTGACTTGGGTGTCAAATGTGATGTATGTTGAATTTTATCTCCCACATAAACTACATGATATCAAAGAGTATTTCTATGCTAGGCTTTATAAAAAGTTGCTTGGTTCCGAGAGCTCTTGCGTTCCTACCATAACATTTCGTTTATACACTTGCTTTGTGAGACCACTTCTTGAATACGCTAGCGAGGTCTGGTTACCTTTTTAAGGTACACACATCGACCGTATCGAGTATGTGCAGAGGAACTTCCTAAGCTTTATTCTTAAGTACCTACGATGGAATAACTCATTGATTCTTCCACCCTATGAGGATGACTTGAAGCCTTTAAATATGCACTCGCTTGAAAAACGTCGCATATTTGCCGATGTAACTTTTGTGCATCAGCTCTTAAACGCGAATGTTGATTCTCCGTTATTACTTAACAAAATCTATTTCCATGTTAGTAGGCACAATTTGAGAAGGCTACCTGTGTTAAGCCGGTCCCACACAATGTGCGCATTTTTCAATACATCTCATTTGACGTAGTGTGTGTAAACGAGACTCATTGCCAAATATTTGACAAATGCACACATTGTGTGGGACCGACTTTACATGTTAGCTCTTCAAGGCATAATCTTAGCATGTACGAACCTATTATGTGCATACAGTGAGCTTGTGTTAAGCTGGTTCTGATAGTCAATTCCATTTTTCCATATTTTTAAAATTTCTGCGAATTCTCGTATCCGTTTCACCTTATTATTTAATTTCCTTCCTGTCTTATTTTGAGTTGCATCATAAAAACTATGGGGGAATGCATTTTTTCCCAGAAATTGTGAGGTAAATAGAAAGAACCTATTCGCTGAGATTGTCTTAAAATATTTTTAAGAAGCTTATTGACTTCCAATTCTCTTAAATTTTATTTATTGCAATGAACTATAAAATAACAATGATTGTCCGACTTTAAAATTGCTTACATGACCGACTGACAATTTGTTACGTTCGCACAGCTTGAAAATCAAAGCCAGAAAAGCCACAATTTAACAAGCTTGATGGGACCATGAGTATGCTAATTCTAAGTGATCGTAAAACAATAAAATGACTGATAACCAGAATAGTTAATTCCGTCATGATCACAATGTATAGAAAAAAAAAGTTACAAGTTGAATTGGTAAGTTAGTATTGTACAATTTCAATTACATTCAACTATTAATAATTGCAATTTCGATTAATTAAAAATATGTTTTCCTCCCGAAGAGGAGTCTTAACTATCGCCTACAGGGTGTTTGCAACATTTCGTAACTGATATTCTAATTTCTTCTTGTATTGCTTTTAAAGTAACAACCCTGACTAAAACTCCTTGACCAGGATGAGTTTTACTAACGCGACCAGGGATCCACGTAGATGATGAAAGAAGTTCTTCCTTTATAGTAAACAAATCTCCTACGGCCAGATTCTCGATATTTCTTCCATTTAGAGCGTTGCTGGAGACTAGTTAAATATTGAAGACAACATCTGCACCAAAAATGCTGATGCGTTTGCTGTAATAGTCGCCATTTTTCCAGAATGGAAATTGGATGTTGCTCGATTGGGATTTCAAAAGACTTTTCAGCGGCTAGCCGATTAGAAGGTGTGCTGAAGTTAGCGCATTTAAGAGGAAATGTCATCTGTAATCGGTTAAGTGGTCTGGATCTGAGAAGACCTATCTGTACGTTAGTCTTGTTTTGTCAGCGACTTTACATTTGCTTCTCATATACTGCCAAAATGTAGAGCAGCTGGTGGTATGAAATGCTACTATTAGAAAGAAAATTATTGGTTAATGGGTTTTGATACAATGACATGAAAAAATTGTGAGTTTCATTTAAACGGTTTTTAGCCCCTACAAAATTTGTGCCATTATCGTTGTAAATGTTTGCAGGGATCTTCTTTCCAGTGATAAATCGCTTTAGATACGCGATAAACGTTACTGATGGTGTAAGTCCTCTGCCGCTTTCAAATGCAAGGCCTTGTAACCCTTTATAGTACGACCTCCTCAACCTCGACATAGTAGAAGCCCAATTGGTCCAGCATAGTCTATACCAATATTTTCAAATGCCCTGCAGGCTGACACACGATTCTTTGCTAAACTGGCAATAAGTTGTTGTGAATTTGACGCATATTTGCCTGATAACGCTTAATAAGAGAGTGATAGAGTGAACATATTTTTCGTGCATGTGGATGACAAGAAACTTGACGAAAATATGAGCCTTTGGAAGGATAGGATGATGTTTTGCTTCATACATATGAGCAGTTTGAGTTAACGAATTTTCCACCAATACACAAAATATTTGATGAATCTAGAAATGGTGTGATTTAGCAAACGACTTGAGCCTGGTATCGGTTGCCTCCTTTAAAGATCGCGAATCTGCCCCATTTTGAGCCCATCTAATGCAACTTTTACTTGCCGATCTAATATGTCCGCAGGTTATACCCATTTCTCAATGATTTCGGTTTTCGTGGTTCTGACGATTCTAACGAATGGAAAACATCTAGCTATAATCCGTTTTATTGCCGATAACGATGAACAGCGTTGAAATAATGCTGTAATTGTATCAGGTAATTTTCTCGTTTTTCGCTATCATAATTTTCACGAGTAATTGCAGATTGTGTATAATTATGATGTGTTCTCCTTCCACTCATTTTTCAACCATAGGCCATTCCACCATAGTGACGAAGGTATTAGTTCAGGTGGGGAGAGACGTTAGATCTGCTGGGTTATCAGCTGATTTGACGTGATGCCATGAGCTTCCTGGTAATATTTGTAAAATCTCTGTAGTCCGATTAGCGACATAACATTTTCATTTGCGATAATAAGATGCTAGCCAGGATAGCACAATTTATGAATCCATCCAAGCAAAACATATAGAATCTGGAAGACTTCATTTGATCAAATGATCTGGTGTAAGAAATATTTCAGCCCGTCAAATCTAGTGCTCCTCCCTACATCAGACCAAGAATGGAATACAATTCTCACATTTGGGCCGGGGCTGGTCGTACAGCCTTAGCTTCATTAAAGATTGTCCAAAAGAGAGCCTTCATTGGCGATTTGACATATCGACTCACCCGAGCACCACCACAATGTTGATGCCTTTCGCTTCTTTATGCACGTAATACTCGTGCTGCAAGCCGCGCACATCCTTTCACCCTTTAAAATACTTTTGGCCGTACACTTAAATTCCGTGATGCTTTTTTATCCCGAACTGTGTGATAATGGAATAGTCTACCATTTTCCGGAATACAATCTGCGGAAGTTTAAGGGTGATATATATCGGCACCTTCGCCACTCTCCTCATATCCCCTAATTCTTTCCCTATCTCCGTCCTGCCATGCTGTGCTTTATCTCCTTCCTGCCATGCTGTACTTTGCATCATAGGGTATCCCCTGAGCTTGGCTTAATAATATATAAAAAAAATTATAATAATGAGCTTTGATAGCGAAAGGGAAGGAATGCACAGGAATGCAAAACTCGAGAACATTTCTGTAATTGGTAAGCTTTAAAATATTGGATCATGGCTATCATAATTTTATTTCTATCTTGAACCATCACAACTGATAGAACAACAATGAGATCTCCATATAACTAATCCATTAGAATTAATTGAGATTCAAAAAATTAGTGTAGATTTCAACAAATGTCGCGATCCAGGTGAATTCATTCATCTATTTATATGAATCACACAGGTTTAAAGCGAGAAGATACTGCGTCTTTCTATAAGAATTCATATCGTACTTCTGTTGAATTTTTAAAAATTTACGATTCGAGACTATTTTCACTTCTTCTAAACTAATGTTGTATTTTTTCTATTTCAGGGTATATCTTCCATCCGCCAACAGATAAATGTTACTTAGCATTCCGTCAGGGTCCTTGCTCAGATGGAAACTATCTTATCTTACGAAAGAAATCAATAATTCCAGATTGTGTGGCTAATCCTTGTATAGATGGCCAGGTTCCGATTAAAAGTAGATGCTACGAATTAGGAAAATCAAGTCCATGTCCGCGACCAGAACTATCTTATGTTCTTGGAGTTAACACAACAACATTAGAGATAACATGCGTAAAACTTTCAATGACTTTAGAAAATAGATTTAGTGAGGATGAGATAAATCCCTTAAGTTTATTAGATTTCGATACGATACCTTTGTGCGCCAAAGGATGCAAACGGTACATTAATGGAACTTGTCCACATGTGTAACGTAATAATAATATTGAAGGACATTGTTTTTTTTTTATACATATTCATATAAAAAAAATAAAGTAATCACTAGAATTAAGGCTATTTATAAGCTATAATAAGCAAATTATGTTGCTTTATGAAAACTTTATTTACAGTAAACAAAATTATATTTCAGTCGATGAGTTTTATTTTAATTTATATTTTAATAAGTTCAACTGCTTTTTTCCATGCCCATATTCTCTATAGGATCGGGATTAGTTTCATTAGATCCATCATCTTCTTCGATTATATCTACACAATCAATATGCTCTTCACTTGATGATTCCATTTTTAACATGCTACTTTCAAGGGATGCTAAGAAAAGGCTGTCTTTGTACTCTGGCCAACTTCTAAATTGGCAGAAAAGTGTTAGCATTTGTGATGGTGTCAAATCACCGAATTGTGTATAAATGTTCATAAATGGAAAATAATCTCGATTTGACATTGTTGTGCATGGTTTTGTTAGTGGTGGTAGATTATCAGTGTTTTCATGCTCATACAATTGATGAACAGGTTCTGTTTTGTTTAAATTAATTATAAGACGCGGGCCACAACCGGGGATCCAACGCCTGCAAAAAAAATAATAATTTATTTATTTATTTCATTAAAAACTAGATATATCTTTCTTAAAAGATAGTCACGACACGATATATATCCAGAGCTTGATACAGACTAGAAATTCTAGAACTTGGCTCGTAATGTTGGTTGATATAGTGGTAAATAAATTATGAAAATGGCAATGAATGAAAATTATGTTTCGTAACACGTGAAATATTGAATTTACCAATAATTTGCAAGAAAAAGAGGTGTATAGAACTATAACAAAAGGAATTGAAGCAAATCCAATATTGTACATTAGATAGAATGGTAGAAAATATTACTAGTTAAAATAAATAAACTTAGTAGGGAGGAAATAGACACAAATTTAGGTAGTGGAGCCCTGATTTAGTATATCAACGGATCTAAAACTGAGAGAGGAGCAGGGGCAGGGACATATGTATATCATAAAAACCCAAAGCTAAAATTTATAACAACATGGAAAAATACGCCTCAATATTCCAGACTGAAGTACGGGTAAATCTTGTATTACGCGCTACTTATAGATTACTCCCAATACGTGAATATGCGGTTAACAACGGTAGCTCTTAAAGTTGAATGGTAGTTGAATGGTAGTCCTATTAACTTGTAGTGCGAAAGCTTTCATTATTAATACAGAAAAATTTTCTTAAGAGTAATAATTAAGGTCAACTTTATATACTTTAATTAACAAAATTATTTAAAAAAATCAATTGAACAGAGGAAAACTACAAATTCTCCACAAAAAGGATGGTAGTGATTTATGTATATGCCTCAGTTGAGACGTTTTGCTTGGAAATTTTGTAGTGTTTCGTTTTATCTAAAATTAGAATACCTTAGCCAAGCTAAGGAACGATGTTCAAAATTACTGGAAGACTATTTTTTAGTTTAGGCATTAGGACAACTTTGATTTAATCGTCAGCTTTATAAGAACAGTAATGCAAGACGCAAGAACTCCACCACAGATACTAATGTTTTGTGCTGGAATTCATTAAAGATTCACATTTATCTTTTTGTACAGTGTATCATAGTGAAAAAATAAGAATGGCTGATGATTTAACATTGACTTGATCTTCTTAAGAACTGTGTTCTTAATAGCATCTGAATCAATTTCTTTCAATTTTTCTACTAAAATATCATACGAGGCATTTTTCTTACGTTTGTCGGTATCTTCTTTTGATTTCATTTTCCACAGACATTGATGTTCTCTGTATAAATAAATGAATTACTTCACTTGAAATAACCATAACACTGACTGTAAATCATCGAAGTCCGACAGATGCTACATTTTATAAAACGTCTTGCTTGTACATACAGAGAAAAATATATTAGGAACTTCATGTACCGGGGGACTCCACTTCATCTGTTTATATCAATTGCGTACTTGAAAACAACATTTAACAGATTATCTGTGTGGAGTGGACAAGTCAATTAAATCATAAATATTCATTTATCTCGAGCGATAAGACGCTGATTTCTTGGTAAGTAAGTGTCATACATAATTAATTACGCCTTAGTAAAAAAAAAATTGATTAGCTAAACTACAAAAAACATTCAACAGAGAATTTATTTCTTTGGAAGAACAAATCAGTGAAAAATCGAAAAAAAAACTAGTTGTTCAAAAACTCCTTAAATTTGAATGAGTCTACAGTACGAACAAAAAGTAAGGGAAATTGTTTTTACTGAATCAGTAAGAGTAAGATGTAAGTAGAAAGCGTGTTGCTCATGTACGTGATATCTTAATGGAGAGAATGAGCCTGTTTAGATGATAGATAGATTGGTCTAATACCATTCTTATGATACCCCTAGATGAGTGCCTGGATGTGATTTCGTATGGTCACTCATCTGTGAAAGTTCGAACGGTTTGTCGGACAGCAAAAATGATTATAACCAATATCAGAGGATTTCATATTCTGAAGAACTTTTTTAGAAAAATAAAAACGTCTAAAACTGATCGCTTTCACAGTATACGTAAAAAACATAAATTTTTATACGGAAATATCAAGAAGAGGTTGCCCGATTTAGCCCATTTTTGAATTTTTATAAAAACGCCATGTACGAAATTACCGTTCTCTACGTTGACGCATTCTATGGTAGTTTCCAAATATATAGTCAAAAGCGAGATATTTGTGTGGCAACCCTACGAAAGAGTTGCCCGACTGGTTCCTTTTTCAAATTTAAATTTACTTTTTTTTTAAAAAGTCCGTGTGCAAAATTTTAGCACTCTAACTAAACGCGTTCCCAAGTTAACGGGAGGACGGACAGACACGCAAAAATCGAAATAACTTTTAATATTATGCGTTCAATCCATTTTGCTCTATGAGCATTATTTCTGTGCGTTACAAACCGAATGACAAACATTATACCCTGATTTTATCATCTTAAAATGCTTGAAAGACTAGCGCTTTCTGAAGTCCTCTGAACATGAATCTTATGCTAGTAAAGGGTGGTTCGAAAATTTTAATTGACATAACTTAAAAAATCCAAATGAATCAGAATCAGCACCCAAATTTCCAAAGTATCTTTGAAGTTTTTTTTTAGAAATCAGTTGTTTAATGTGGAAGAAATTGGTTTATATTGGAGAAAAATCCATGAAACAATTAGCTGCTGGTTTTAGTGTTTGTTTCAAATGAAAGAATAACTCTACTGATTTGAAGTAATGTCTCAGGTGACTGCATGATAAAACTTATGATCGCTAACCTTTTAATAAATCCCAAATTTTAGAAGGGAATCGACAAAACCATCCAACCTGTATATTGGCGGGCCAATGCAAAAACTTGGGTTATAGGTAGAATGTCTGAAAATTGGTTTATAAAAAAAAAAAAAAAAAAAAAAAACATCCTCAAAATTTCAATGATTTCTCACTTTGAACATTAAAAAATTCGTAATTCAAAAACGACTCAGTCAAGTGCTTTTGCGCTTTCAAGTTTCTTCATTGTCTTCCTTCTTTGGATTTTATTTGTCGATTTGTCTTGTTTAGGGCGTTGGGGCTTATTTTTGGCCCTCAGTTCGATTAGATGTCCTCTCTTTTCTTTTTTTGGTCCTTGGTTTGGTTTTTGCTCACTTCGCGTATTGCTATTTGTTATTTTTCACACAGCAGCTGCGCCACATCAGCTGAGATGTATGAATTTCTCGCGAAAACGACTCAATACATTTTTTTTTATCACAACTGTTGGAAGTTGTGACGTATGGTACCGGAATCTGTACTCTATTTGGCCATTTGAACATTATTACAGCTAGGTAAAGATGAAAAGCAGCCTTTCGAATCCCAAGTAATATTTTCATTTGGACTAATTTAATACCGAAATATTGATTGCTTCTCATTTCAATTCACATTATTATCATCAGGTGATCTATCGAAACATTTTTTACAGTCGCTATTATTGCTTTACATTTCTGATTTACTCGGCTTGTTAGCATCTTTCATAATTTAAAATGATATTCCAGAAATTATGGCTATCTAGTTGTGATTAGGATAAGACCTTACATGGTCATAATTAGCAACAACAGCCGCTATTGAGAGATGAACATTGGGTTCTAAGAAAGATAAAAATGATCAGATGAATCTTGGACAACAGATATGTATTTTCATATGCTTATGACCAAGGAGTTTTATTCGTAGCGTAACTCATGTAGGAAGTATGAAACACATCTAATGACAGCAAAATCAAAAGTGGCTCCTCTTAGTGGTTAACAGTCCTTAGACTTGAATTGTGCAGTGAGCTGGTAGCTACAAGGCTTCTTCGCTTTGTTATTCACCATACATCCATGTCCTAGAGTTTTCGTCAATGGACGAATTTGCATTCATTCTTTTAAATTGGCTTTCCGATCATCTTAGATAGTGGAAAAATTTTATTATCAACAGAACTTCCGAAATAATCGAAAAATAATATTACTTTCAAATGGAGACACAATTGCATCCCGCTCAATAATTATTCTTTAGTAACTCGCCAGCTTAAAAAAAATCAGTTCTAGGAAAACGAATATGATGGGAAACATGAAATATCCAGCTATTTTATTTTAAACTCAGATTTACAGAGCTACTTATAATAGTTATACATGAAAGAAATTTGCGTTCAGGGTTTAAAGTACTGAATTAACGTTTTTGATGTCTGTGAGCTCAACTAGCTGTTCTGTTAGTCATATTCGTTTCAACTGCATCAACTGAACACGCTTCAAAGGGCAAGTACTATTGATAACCATATTAGAGAATTGCTCAGAGTTATAGTGTAAGCAACTGCACTTCAGAATCATTTCACAGATTTGTAACTCGAAGAAAGGTTTGTGCGAATTTAATAGTGCAAAGTGATAATAGTCCAAATTTTATTAGAGAAAATTGAAAGCTTAAAGCTCCTTATAAATTTATTTGCTCAAAAAAGCATAAAATTTATTATAATGGACTAGATTTGTACTACGTCTCACCGGCCAGCCACCATCTCAGGATTGCGGGAATAAAATTTGGTTTTTCGAAGAACCTTAAATGATTCTTGAGATGTAAAAACATTTTCTGGTTGGATGACCATCACTTTCAATTCCAGACTACGATGATCAAATGGTAAAGCTTAACAGATTATATAGATGGCAATTTGCATAACGGCTTGTAAAGAATTTCTGGCAAAGGTTGCAAAATGAATATTTATATAAAATTCAGCAACGCATCAAATAGCATACAGCTCTTCAGCCTAGTCAATTTCTAATAATCAAGGAAGACAATCTCCGTTCAGATAAATATATTATGACTTGTATGTATATTCGAAACACACAATGCAGGAATTATGTAAATGTCCTGTCAAAATCATTTTTTCTCTGATAGATTCTTCTTAAAGACTTTAAGAAGTCAGACATTTTAAGCAGATGCATTAATAAAAGTAATTTAACGATATTTGACCTAATGGTCTATGGAGTGTGTAAACTCGCAATTCATCGACTGAGAAACTCAAAGAAATACTCAGTAAACAATTTAGTATTAATTATCTGAGAGACTCCATTAACAAAAAATGGTTATCATCACCACAGCACAATTCTCGATACGCGCAACAGAAAGCACAGTCTTTACAAATACAAAATTATAATTATCTAATAGACAAATGACATTTCTATTGGAGGTTGGGTTCTGTTCCGGCTTCTGTTTGTAGGCATTACATACATACCACACATAGTAGAGTTGTGAAGATTTTATACTATTTTATGTTCGCGGTACTTATACTTACTCTAAATTTGGTATTACACAATTTTTCCGGCTAATGCAGTTCTGCTTTACAAAATACCAAAAAGCAGGCATATCTTCAGCTGGACAAAGCTCATATAAATTTCTTCTGGGCACTATTTTAACCAAATATAGAGATTCCGGGTTAATAGATTTTACCTATAATAAAAACATTTCAATTAATTTCAATTTCAATTATTTCATTTCATTACCTTTGTAAGTTTATTCTGTTTTGATAGATTGTAATCGAATTGCCAAGGTAAGAACTGTTTACGATGTAGTCTTGCCAAGAACTTGTATTCAAACATTACTTGGAAGAGTATCGATGTTGCCCTGTACATGAGGTACCCAGCTTCGTTGTTACATGTAAAATGCTGTAAATTGTTGATTTCATATCATTATGATTTTCAAAAAAATAGCTACATATTAACTTACTATATATAGAGGTGGTGGTAATACCAAATACATTTCACAGCGTCCATAGGACATTAGACTTGTTTGGAAAGTTAATGAGTTCATTAAATGCATAAAAAAATCATAGTGTCCAATTCCACCGACCAATCGCATATTCACATCTAAAATCAAAATAATAAAAAAATGTGTGCGTATTAATCGTTGATTACTTCTAATAGCTAACCATCAGTATACTCTGTTTTCGGGATATCATTTAATAGATCATTTAATCTCGTCCCATTATCTATCTTATCACGGAAATGCAACTTCCACATATTCAGGAAGTCGCCTGATTTCACTTTGATCCGATCCGGGTAAACTGTATGCAGCTCCTAAAAAACTTATATTTAAGATTTTGTGTATAGAGCTTTAATTATCGAAACGTTACAAAGAATAAAAATTTCGAAAAATAACTTGAAACGATCCAATAGAAGCAAACGTTCAAAAAGGAACTGAAAAATAAAACTACGGAAAAACACGATGAAATTAAAATACAACTATCTTCACAATATCACAGTCTTAACTATCTCGGCTGTAGAAATAAGAACCGAAAAGTACACAAATATGTTAAAATTTTGAGGAAAACTGTTATGAAACCGAATCATAATGTTAATGAAGAACGAACGAATAAATATTTTGCGCTATACCGGTAACGTCCCGTAAAGCCAGCCTGTAACTACTTCCGCAGTTGTAAGACGACAGGATAAGGGACTCAATTCATGACCTTTAAGCAGGCACTAATCCTTACAAAGTGTCTGTGGTAATTCTAAAGGAGAGGAAAGTCCCGTGGAAAACATACCAGAAATGCTGCGACCTATTGTCAGTAATGAAGAATGCGCGCCCCGAGCTAAACGAACAAAATTTGTTGTTAGGTGCAATTAAGATATTCTTAATTTACTGCCAGATATTCAAGATGTATTTGCTAGCATTTTTTCCATTCTGCTATTTTAACTTATTTTTCGAGTTAATCAATTTTGTTGTTTGGGGCCTGTTGATTAGTCGAACCAGGACTTGAAACTTTGTCGCCCTAAATAAAATGATTGTGTGATGGAATAAATGAAGTTTTTCTTCTTTTTTTTACCCCTTGTTAGAGAATCCCAAAAGGGCCTACTTGAAAAATATAGTGTGCCGCCAGGTCCGGTTTTGCCTGCATGTAGTACAACTGAATGGTTGAGTTGGCCAGAATCAAGTCCAAAACAGTACGCTTCTGGGGAAATTAATAGGCATAGAAGTATATCAAAAATGGGACCAGTGGAATGTAGAAATATGTTATACGAAGCTACGCAAAGACACAGTCTTTCATATTGCTTTCAAAGTTGGAATTAGAGATATAGTAAAAATTCACTGACTTATTCACTTCACTAGATGTTTTCGACATAATGATGGATAGACCAGCTGACAAAATTGTTTCGTCAAGAGGCATTACAAATTGTGCGACAGCGCTGCTTAGGATGCCCAGGACTGTGGTGCGTAGCTTGAAAGCTATATCTGCATATTTGCATTTGGAGGAATAACTAAAGATTATTCTACTCGTTACCTTCCCAATCATGTTTATATTAATCCCGAAATAAACGTTACATCTAAGCAGATCTACACATCTTTATGGGACTAGGACTGACGCTTAAGAATGTTCTATCGTTGAGATAATTGGAAAACAGCGAACTTGCAAAAAAGATCAATCCAAAATAGGTGTTGAGTTCGATAATTAAAAGATTATGTGTTATAGAGTAAAAAGTGTTGATGAAGTCGAGGAGCAAGATATGTCTTGTATTGTTTTACTCTAGTCACATAGGTTTACGAACTTCAGTCGTTACTTTTGCTGGAGATTGATACACTGACAGCATAATATTCATTATACTCAACGCATCCTCCTATTTGGTGTATGATGGCTAACTTTTGAGATATGTAGGAGTATACAGATAGGTCTCCAGTCATTGCAAAGCGAGAGTCAGGTTGTTTTCCAATATTTGGCGAAGCATGAGCATTTGGTACATATTAACTTGTTTTTAATATGCCTGTACTTATTCTTTCATTAGCAGTATTTTTTTTTTTTAAGTTGCAGCTGCTGCCATCGGTCAAGTGATCGGCTCTTTGCCACCAAGCTTTTCGCATGATTTTGCACTCTTTGTAATGCATATATAAGGCAAGACCAGCATGAATGCTATTTATAATTAGAAATTGAAATTTAAGCTCAATTTACCGGTTCTATTGGAATTTCAAATCAAATTAAAAGAGCGCCAGAATACGTTAATTAGAACGTTGAAAGCTTCGATTGGAATATAATATATGTAGATTTACAAATTACGATTGAATACACATTCACAAGAACAAAAAAAAAAAAAGAATTTGATCAAATATCATGTTTAGATTGCAGCTTAAGCCAAATAAAGCATTTGCGCAAAGATGATAACTAAAGAAATAACAAAGAAAAAGTGATTAATAGTAAAATGGAAAAAAATAGATAAAATTCCTGCAAACAACATCCCCATATAAATCTGACGTTAGTAGTAAAACCGGTATCATATTTCAAAACCACATAGAAATGCAAAAGCGCAGATTACCTCTAGTGACACTGGCCTAGATCATAACTGTCATAGCATAATTACAAGCGAACTCAGACAGAACAGCCCATAGCAAGCAGTAGCTAGCAGGAACTTGGAGAAAGATTTTTATTACCTATGGTAGAGCAAGATATTGAACAGATAAAGAAGGCTTTGCCCAAAGGAAGTTAAATCTGAAAATTGAGACATACATAAAAACCAGCATATCTATGCCATAAGAACATGTAGATATGCAAGTACTGCCCTAGTAAAGGATTGTCTACTAGTTGACACAGAATTTTGTAGAGAGTTGAGCCATGGAATAAATTCATAGCAAATTTAGTCAATATGAAATTGACTGAGCTTGCTGCCTAGTCTGCAGCTCGAGAATTGAGTGGAAAAAAACTCTTGTAATCGAAAAATCTTTTAAATCTTTTTCCACTCAATTCTTGAGCTGCGGATTTGACAGCAAACTCAGTCAATTTCATATTGACTAAATTCGCTATGAATTTATTCCATGGCAAAACTCTCTATGCCTGCTTTGGTATTGAAATTTCTTTTTTAAAAGATTTTTCGATTTCAAGAGTTTTTTTTTCAAAGAATCTTGTATCACTATGTCTGCTCTATGAGAATTTCCCATTAATTTACGCATGCAACAAACTTCTTTGAACTTTGTAAAAAAAAGTTGATCACACAAGTTAATTCCTTTATAATTTCATTAGCGTTGCAATTCACAATATGAGTTCCGACAGCAAGGTGGTAGCAGAAGATAAGGGCGCATGTATGTCACTGTATGGTAACCCTAGCACTAAGATTAAACGTATTTACGTTGGACACACAGCGATTTAATTTTTAGATAAACTAGAGCAGTGGCTGTCGCATTTTTATAGCTAAATCTATATTGATATTTAGAAATAAGATTATTGGAACTAATATTTTGTGAGATCTGACTTGTCATGATGATTTCAAAAGTTTTGAGATATTGCAGGAAGTATGATTGATTTCCTAGCTGCCACACAGATCCGTATATATATATATATATATATTATTTTTATTTTGTATTCTTTAATGTTCATTGTTCAAGGTTAATTCTATAACTTAGATTTTAATTGTGACTTAGATATCCAGTTGTACTTGTTCCCAATCTGTTTTTGTTTCATCACATTAGTTTTCGCCGTAGGCTGTAACGCCTTCTGTTTACTGGGCTTCCAAGTGGCTTTGTTCCAGTTGATAACACGCTCCACTCGCTAATCCCATCTATTTGTTTCTTTGTTTGTTTCACCTAGCGATGCAACGTAACATAAACTCTGGTTCTTTAAGGTGCGACTGATTCAAAAAATCGATTTTTTTTACATAACTTACATCCAAACATAGTGTAGAATATGTGGGTGAGAAGATTTTCCGATATTCGGCGTCTTTCGGAAGTTACAACGTTGAACAAGCCACTTGTTTGGAGCGCGTGCTCCAGCATCTGACCCCTTCTCTTCCGCTTCGGTCTTTTACCTGAGACCTTTTAATACATACGCAGGTATAAATGCACAATAGAGATGCCGTTATATCTCTAAACTCATTTCCTGTTTCGAATATAACATTAATATTTGTTTTGGTGATAATAGTATTTGAGCCTTCAATCACGTTTTTCTCAAAACTGTAGACCACGATATCTCGGAGTTTATCGGACGAATTCCTTTTAAATTTGAGTGTGCTTATTCAGTAGTCCTTAGGTATCTTGTAAACTGAGATATTCTGATTCATCTAGCCATTTTTGTTTTTCATGTTGAAGAAGTCGTAAAAAAACACCAAAATAAAAAAGTTCAACAAGATGCTAAAATTTTACCTTTAAATATGTTTAAATAATCCTAGTTCACAAGGTAGTTCATATTTCACAGATTAAAATGCCGTTCGTTTTTTTTTTTTTTTCTGATAAGCACCGGAAATGAGTGGCTAAGTTATCGTGTACTTCAACAATGCGCGACTATTACGGGCTTTAAAAATTGTAGTGTACTCAAAGTATGAATAAATATGTGGTGAAAATTTTACAGTTGTATGTTTATTTAGTTCGCCAAAACAAATCCTAAAGAAAAACCGAAAGAAAGAGCCCTTACACGGGATGACCCTCTTAATAAATGTTCCTTCATTCCATTCCATTCTCGGTTTTGGCTCATCTCTAAAATTTATTATTAAGTTCTATTACTATGTTAGTTTAACTGATTCTCTAGTATATTTGCACACATATTTGAACAACCAGAACTGAAAGAGGAAGCCTGGTCAACAGCGCTGCTGTCCTATTCAATGAACTAAGTGACGACATCAAAAACATCAATACGTTAGCAAAATTTACGGGAAGGATAGCCGCGATCGTCTCTTCAACAGGAAATGGTGACGCAAGCTAATAATCGGACAAATTAGTTAACAAAGGAAAACAATAATAAACAACACCTCTTATACCTACTAATAGTAGTCTGAGGGTAGTTTAAGTATGGAAGGCAATAAATTAGGAAATGGAATGTAATTGGCTTGAGTAAGTTTAGAAACACGAATTAGGTAAAGGAGTAATGTATATAGAATAAGAATAATTACAATTAGTATTACATACTTTTAAATTGTCATTATTGATTATAAAGAAATGTGCAAATATTAATAAGGGATGCTACTATGTAACTAGCCTTACTTTCTCAATACGCACAATGCTTTATAGTTGTTTGTAGTCTTTCATGTGTTAACTGCAAAGTATCTCTATACCCTTTATATAATGTTAATATAGTTCCTATAATAATTATTCTTGGTTACTTTATTTCATTTATTTCATTTTACTTTATCTAATCTTATTTTTCTTTATATCACTCCAAGTTCTCTAATATTGGCTACCTCTTTCTTATCTCTAATAGGTTCTAAGGAAATTCCTTGTGTAATGAGTCTGTTTATTGCACTATTGTTACTTTTTTAAACAATTTTGTACTCAATAATTAAATCACAATTATCTATTTCCTACTCGATGTACCTAACGTTGCAACATAAGCTGAGTTTCTTTAATAAATGCTTTTCTATTCTAGAACAAACAATTGATCTTAATCAAAATAAGATCGAAATTATTAAATTAAGAAAGGAAGATAAGTAAATAATAATTATTGTAGTTCAGAATGTAGTTATTTAGTAAGAAAGATCCAGTTAGATAGGAAGTAAAATAGATTAGAAAACTCATTTATATAGAATAGAATAGAAAAGCATTTATTGAAGAACCTCAGCGCTTACACTACGTTACAACGTTATGTACATGGAGTAAGTAGTAGATAGTTGGTATAATCGATAGAATCAAAATTGATAAGAAACTAACAAAGGAGCAACGAACAAACTCATTGCAATATAAATTAATATTAGTGTTATACGTTAAGATAATGACTTCAAGCAATAGAGAGCTAATACGTCAACCCCGCCAACAGGGCCACGTCCTAGAACGTTGGGTATCTCGATATTACAAGATTTACATTGGTAGATTATTAATTTATAGAAAAATACAAAATAAAAGGTGTGATTAAGCGATTGCAAACAGTATAAAATTTTAGTTATGTCTCAACATTATACATATAAAATATGATATAGAATTTGTCAGTGCCTTTTAATTTTTAAATTACAAACACTCACCTCTAAATTAGGTAAAAATTCATTCTCAACTTCAAATAGAATTATTTTTGAAATATCTTTCTTAATAAGTTCATTTGTAAGAACTCCTGGACCAGGGTTTATTTCAGTTACAGTCATATCTTTAGCAAGATCATTGGTTACATGATGTGCTATAATTTTTGCTGTCTCTTGATCTGCTACATATAGGCAATGAGGCATTTTATACTTTTTTCGAAGAAGCTTCTCAGGAAAATATTTAATAATATCCAAATTGAAATGTTGCTGGATGTCATTAAATACTTTTGGATTTTTCGATGATTCTCGAGGTTTCTTAGTAGCAGTCTTTGCGGAAAAATATCTTAATTGTGTAGAGATGAAATATGTATCCTTACGTAACAAAGTTAGATTTACCAATTTCATTTTGTTAAGCATTTTATTTAAAAAGGTAATTCAAAGCATAGTATATTACTATGAAATAACTTCAGTTTGTTTACATTTAAGAAGGCATATGTCAAAATAATGAATGGAATTTGCAATTTGCTTTACCGATGCTGCTGCCACCGACATGTGAGAATGTAAAGTTAATAAAGAATTTTATTTATATTTTATGCTAAATTAAAAAAAAACTTAGGGCCGGTATTCATCAAACCATTTAACATTTAATTGAAATTTAATTTCTGCTTTCATACTCATTCCTTTATATGAAAAATTTGCAAATAACTATTGAAATTTTTTTCATATATTGAAAAATGTAATTGACACACTGAAAAAAAGCGATTTAACATCTTTCTTAAAATCTTTGTGAATAATTAATTGTTCAGAATTTAAAACTATATCAGTCTTTTTTTTCAATAACTGAAGCACATGAAATATTAACAACAATCTTGTAAATAGCATAATCCATATAATTTGGTATTTTTCAATAATTTTAGGTTTTTTAAAAAAATCTAGAGAGTCTTTTATAAATATATTTTGCAGGAATACCATTTAAAAATAAAGGTCTTTTGTAAGGATTTTTGTCCAATAAATTGCGACTATTTAAGTCAAAAATATTATTCAATTTAGTAACAAAATTTGCAGTAGCTATCACTTTTTCTTCATTTGTTTTTGAAAATTTACCAGAAGCAAAGCATGTCTTTATTCCACCAGCAACTGTTGAGCTACAAACTTGTGCTGCATAGAATACTCTAATTTTTTCAAATTTATTTGGTTGTACATGTTGTTGCTAAATTTGGGATACATTCTAAAATTTTGGTGTGTGTCCAATTTATGTAATTCTTATATAACATTCCACGAAACAACACCTTCTTTTATCTTTACATCTGTACACATTAATGATTAATGTATGTCTAAATGATTTTATTAAATGTGGAATATCATAAAGAAAATAAATTCTTTTCCCTTCCCTTTCTATATATGGGCATTCATCGCTTACATTAAGGAATTTAAAGCACTCCCTATTATTAGAGCCTTGGTCCCGTATATTTAAATGCAAGCTACTTCAACATTTTTCAAGCTTAAATCTTTCAATTGTTTGTTATGGTTGTAGCGTGCTGCCTATAGCAACATGCTACACTGAGAACTACCGCAGCATGGATGACGGGCGGCTGTCATATCGACAGTCCGCACGCACCCTAGCTCGGAGGATTCTTGCTTGTCATTGATTGAGAAGAAGAAGACAATCTTCTCTTCCTGTCAAATCATCCAGTCAGCAACAGCGCAGAAAAATACGACAAAAAAGGAATTTCGTAGACATCGGCTAGAAAATAAATCCTAGGTATTTTCACCTACCCCGCACAATTTACACCACAAGTAATGCATCACTTTCTTTTCATCCAGCTAAAAGGGTAATCAGACCTTTCGGGTTTAATTGCGGTGTATACAGACTCGCAGAGAAAATTGCAGCATTAATGCTGAAAGATTTATCACGGTAAGGAGTTTACCGATGGATTTGACTGCGGTTACTTAGCATGACGTGGAGCAAGTTGTCGGATAAGTCCTGCAAAAGAAATACGTGCGATACGAGGAATTGGCTGAGAAAACCATGTCCATACGACGGTGAATCTTGGATACTGCTAAAATCCAACAAAATACTCATCACGGTGCAGTACGCAAATAAAAGACTTCCAGTCAACTGTTTGGCAGATTGTGCTTGGTGCGTACATACACACAGTAGTTTAGAATATAAATATATAATTGAAAAAGAAAAAGATGAGAATTGCAACTGGTTACCATATCAATGCAATAAGGAAATTTGCGGAAAATGAATTGAATAACTTAAATGAATGAGAGAAGGTTATAGGTCATGGATGATCTAAATTTATGTCAAAGAAAAGAAAAAGAAAATCGAATTTTAGTAAAATCTTAGTAATTAATTTCCAAGATAGTTATTGGGAAATCAGCCTTAAATAATTTATAAATAATGTTTTTATATTCAAGTGAACTAAATTAATCTTAACAATTTAACTGTGACATGTAGGTAGGATACATTAATCTGCATAAAGTTATTATTCGTTTTTTGCATTAGTACGAAAATGTACAAAGTTACAAAGAATGTAAAAATCATGGAAGAACTCGTTGAACACGCGAATAATTCTTTAATAATTTTCTTTGTAGTTAGTATATTTCCGCGTAGGGATTTTCTTGATTTCTTTTGTTCAACAGGTTGTCCTTTGTGAAATTACATATTTCAAATCTATTTTTAAGATTTTCTTGCATTATTAGATATACATTCAATTCATGATAAGTTTATGAGAATTGATTTTAATTTAAAATATAGTTGCATAGGAGGAATTCATTTTCTTTCATCATTAGATATACATATGTCGTAAGAGGAATCCAGGATTATGTATATATTTTTTCGAGAATGTCGTAATCTAAACTTAGTAACTCTCGTTACTCTCGTCTCGTTAGTCTCTCTTTACATGTCTATAAGGGACTCTGAAAATATCTGCCCTCAGAGTCAGTTGGGTGGTTGGGGCGTGCAATGAAGGCATACCATCTGCGCCTTCGATTTGCATGTAGGTTAGTGACGTAAAGGTCCCTTCAGGACTGAATGTGTGCCGGCGTTTTGGTTTTAGGCACGAATTTTTTTTTTTATTATGGCAGGCGGCAGCGGCAGGTTTTTTGTGGAACCTCCCCACACTCTCCGCCAATAGCCGAGGCGAGCTAGCGTGCTACCCTGCAGTCAACGTTGTCCGCCGAGTGATCTGTCAGCTCATGCTGGCAGTCTGGACTTCACGTCCAAGCCAATCCTCCTCATAGTTCCATAACATGTTCAGCTTTAATACAAGTATCACTTACAAAATAATTTAATACATATTTCCAGTTATAAAATAATCCTCGAATCATGAAAACACATATTGTTTTTCCTAATTACGCTTTTCTAATTTCATTGCGAAGATCAACGAATCCATTAACTTTATCATTGTGCATATCATACACTAAATCTCTCCTAATTGAAATTTCATTAAAAATCAAGACTGCTTGCCCCTTCATTAAAGACATATTTGCTAGGACTCCTTTTAAATTTTCAATAAGCCGAGATTATCCCTCATATACATATTTATAGTTAAGTGTTTGTGCCAATGCTTTTTGTTTATCATTCCATCTTTTATGATTTAACAATATCATTTTAGAAAACTCTATTGTGTTTGTGATTACTGCTTCCAAGCACTCAAGCTATTGTTCTATATTTTTAAGTTTGCTTTCAAGTACTTCTATTTTATATTTCAATTTTTGTTTTTCATTTTTTTCGATTAATAATTTGTTGGATTTTCTGTAATAAGCTATATTTTTTACGTTCGGTTTACACTTCCTACAAGTGAACGCCTCGGTAAGGTCGGAGTTTTCCGAATATGTTCTCCTTCTCTTTGGTGGTGATACCCATTTAATTAATGTAGTTATATTTATTTCATGTTCATTAAATTTACGATTCGAATAAGTTTTATTTGGCAATAGAACTTTTAAATCATCAAGACTTTCCATCTATATTATCGGTTTGATAATCTTCAAAATTATGGATTTTATTATTATTATGAAATAATTCAAATTTTAGCACTGCTCCATGCCTTGTTATACCATGTGCAAATGCACAAACCGAATAACTAAGCTACATATGTACGTAAAATGTACAGAGAGGAGATAATATTGATAGAGCCGTTTATCTTGCCTTTGCTAAAGGATTTGGCTTCATGGTATTTGTAAGGCATGGAGCAGGCAAAGCGAGGTGAAGTGTAGATATCCATTCCATCGCACTATCATTATCACTTTCCTCACTTTGGATTTGATCGTGGTGGCGTTTAGATCAGATATTGTTTTCGCCTTAGGAATTATTATTTTGTAATAGGCGAAAAGTCGATGGATAAAAAACCAGCTTTTTTAAAGGCTAAAAAAAGACGAAGCATGTATGGCAACCTCACGAAGGTGTTACCTGATTTACCCCATTTTCAAACTTAAATTTACTTTGTTTAAAAAGTCCGTGTGCAAAATTTCAGATTTCTAAGTACACGCGTTCTCGAATTATCGTGAGGACGGACAGATAGACGGACGGATGGACGGACAAATGGACATGCAAAAATAAAAGTAAAATTTAATATTATGCGTGGGTGTCCAATATCTTTTTGCTCTACTATCATTATTTCTGTGCATTACAAACGGAATGACAAACTTAGTATATCATCATCTCTAGGGTATAATAAAAACCGTGAAAGTTACAGTAAACTTATCGAAAAACTAAACAAACTAGCATCAAAATCGACGAGAGAAGCCTCCCCATGAGGAAATTAATTCCTTGTACTCAAACTTTCGAACAGAACTTCAAAAGTTGAAGATTAAAATTATTAGGAATACACACAGTAAAAAATTTGTACACCGTCATTGTGGTATTTTCATGCATTCTAATTTCGTACTGATCATAAAACTCCATAAAACAACTCTCCAATGTATGGAGTTTTATAACAGTTTGCCGGTTGCTTCTTTGTTCCAGTGAGAATGGATATTCTTGCGACTATCTCTTCCAAATGTCCTGATGTGATAAGCTAACCAGTCTCCATCTTCGAGGGTTCCAGATCTATTTGGGTCACTTGATAGTTGGCCAATAGGCTGAATTCAAGCATGCTTATTTTTGATACAGTACTTAATGGGGTATCACAATGGACCACAAATGGTCTAAGTGAGGCTGATCGTCGGATGTCGCCCGATGGCCACCACTCTAATACGTGAGTAAGGTCTCTTCAAAGACACTTAAGGTGTTTTTTGATCGACTTAACCCTATCTTTTCATAAACCACAATGTTGTTTTTAGTACAATAAAAATGTCTTGGACTGATCGTTTTCACAGTATACGTAAAAAACCTAAATTTTTATATGGCAACACTAAGAGAGGGTTGCCCGATGTAGTCCATATTTGAATTTTTTTATGTTATATTACTATAAAAGCATCATGTACCAAATTTCAGCTCTTTTTTTTTTTAAAGTCTCTGTACAAAATTTCAGCTTTCTAAGTGAACGCGTTCCCGAGTTATCGTGTGCACAGACGGACATACATCCAAAAATCAAAATAACTTTTAATATTATGCGTGGGTGTCCAATCCATTTTGCTCTACCATCATTATTTCGAGGTGTTACAAACGGAATGAAAAACTTAGTATACCCCTTTAGATTATCATCTAGGGTATAAAAAATAATAAAAGTACACTGCCACTCTTGAATTCAAATTCAAACATCAAAATTTTACCGTGGAAAAAAGGATAAATCTGATGCTAAATATATGTTTGTGGGAGGTTGATTAGAGAATGGTAAGTCTTCATTTTCACTCCTTCTGTTTGCTGTTTGCGCTTTTTTCCGCATGGGGTGTGGGTGCATCTTTTTCTACACCCCGGAGGGCGGCCGACGAAAATCGAAGCTAGCGGAAGTGACGCATTGGTTTCTCTAAGCGCCGGGCGGTGGAAAATCTATTGGTTATAGTTGGCGTGTCGACCGTTTTTGTTTTCTACGCCCCGAAAGGCGGCCGACGAAACACGAAGCTGGCGGAAGTGACGCGTCCTACCAGAAGTCCAAACCTCTCTTTAGCAAAGACAATTGAGAAACAGATGTCGCATGTCGCAGCTTTGCTGGAAACGGCGGATAAAATTTTATATAACTAAACCTATTCACATCTAGATGACTTGGGTGAAACTAAGGAAAATACCCTTATCACAATTGGGAAGTGGCAGTACTTTTAATAATTGAAGAAGAAGAATAAGTAAAATTCCCAAAATGGCCATCATCAATTGATGTCGACTTTTTATATCCAACTACAAGAAGTTTGAAGTACGTTCGTCGTGGTTTTGTATAAAAATCGAAGTAAAGATGATTTGAATATGAATTAATGTAATAGAAATAAGAAATGTTGAAAAATAATTATTTAAGTGATCAAAAGTGTTCTTTTTGTGTGTTGTGTTTAGTTTGGTTTGTGAAAGAAGAAGTGATATAAGAAAAATATACGTGATTTCCTATTTAATAATTAACCAAGAAAAGTGCTTAGGCTGTTTATTGAAGTTGTTTTGCTGTTAAACTTGTTGGACATATGAAAGTTTTTTGTGTAAAGAAAAAACAACAGAAATGGATAGCTCAACACGAAGCGGTGGTAAGTTCTTCGCAATTTTATCCGCAAGCTTCAAAACTATATTGGTAAAGGGGGATGGGCCCTACATAATTTATGTGGAGCTTATTTGTTTCACTAAAGTGATAAGTGAAAAATACAACTACAAAGTGTATTCTATTATAAATAAGTATCTTATCAGGAAGTTAAGAAACTAAAAGATTACATTGAAACTTTTATGTTTTCATGAGCTAGCTCACTTTGAAAACCTTTGCAATGATCGATAAACTGACCTTTTCTTCATTGATATAAAATATCTTTGGGTTGTAAATTTATGCATTTGAAGAATTCATAATTTTTCAAATGAAATTCTACTTTTGTTTACCTCAGCAAAGGGCAAAGAGTATCCACTTGACCCCGTTCCACTGTGAGAGTACCAGGTTATGTATCACGTCGTGCCTACACAATCATAGACCAGAAGTCCAGAAGTGTACATGTATACATTTGAAAGATTCAATCACTGCCAAGCGCGCTGTTGCGCTGAAATACTTTTTTCCACATTATGTTTACGTTCTCAGCCTTTGTGCCATCAATCCTATATTCATTGTGACATCAACTCGCCCTTAAGGTGCCTTAAGCGGATATGAAGTATTTGAAACTTGAAACGGTGTTTACTTGTACCATTTTCGTTAAGAATTTTTCGTTATTTAATAGTGGCAAAGAGGTAAGTCATATCCCACTTAGGGCTTTACATGTACATGTTTTGTCATTCGTCACTTATTGATAATCCTTTCAATATTGATGCTTCCGTAAACCTCCAAACGGAATTTAGAATCGTGCATTATTGACAATTTTGAAAACGGCGCTGGGACACAATTTTACAATATTTTTTGAGACCTTTATCATAGAAACTCTCCATAAAACTTGTCTATGGAGTACCTGCCTTTACAATTTTAACAATTTATTCTTTCTCTACCAGAAAAAATCGTTCAAACCATTCATTATGTCTTGAATAAGTTGCCTACCTTTATTGTAGTACATCAAAGAAAAGCAGGGAGTAGTACCTAGCAAATCAAATTTGCTCTGGTTCCCGACTTTCATTTAGCTCACAAGGCCCAGAAAATAGTTATCTTTTCTAAGTCCTACTTGTAATCAATGGAGATATGAAGAATCGGATACGATAAATGGTGAAGTTGCTCGTTTTTTTTTAATTTGTTCGTAATCGTGCCTAAAGCCTAATAATGCAAATGGTTGTTAAATGCACATATTTATACGGTTGCTTACTTAAATAAAACACATTTCCGATAAGAAGCTTTCGTGATATCGTTTCCTGAGAAAGGCGAAATCACGAAAAAAATCTCTGATGTGATATTGAAAAGAAATTCCACATATAGGTAAATAAACCTCTGCTGTTCTTGTTTGATCGAAGCTGGTTTTAATTTAAAACAATAATTTTATTCAATTCATTTTCTTCCTACGAGGTGATTTAAAAGTCACCATGATGTAAATGTATGATTTATTGCATGACTATTGAAATAATGAACAATCATATGCTATGCTCTGCCATGCATAGCTCGTCCGTTAAAATTAACGCTTTCCAGTTATTTTCACAATATAAGTTACAATTTTTCAGTAGATGCTATGCTAACTTTTTCCATAAAAGGCTGGATTGACCCTGATTAAATAGAAATAAGGGCTATGTTACGGTTTGGCTCTGGTTATCCTTTCTGGATCGGATCCCTCTGAGCTGTTGTCAGCCCTGAATGTCTGTCCTGCCTGGAAGTACAGTTTGAGATAACCAAACACTTTCTGTGTGCTTGTCCGGCCTTTGCCCGGAGTAGGCTAAATATGCTTGAGTTTGCCTTCCTTCCTGTGGATGCGCTTCATTAAGAGGACAGGAAATTTTTGGTGAGAAGGTGTTTAGCAGGTTAGTACAATGGACCGCCTTGGCTATGTTACACTTTTTGATGTTGATCTCAATATCTTACGGTAGGTTATTGCCAGGATTGTTATTTTGGTAGGTATATAACGATTATAAAGGAATATCTTTATTAAATTCAGGATACAAAGTTTTGACCTATCGCCTTCAAAGTAGGAAGGTATGCAAACGATTGTAACATGAAATTTTACAATCTCTTAGTAGGTTTTAACCTAGCAATGGATAGCGTATACAGATTGTTCAAAACGCAGATTCACATTATTTATTGTTGACAGTGCATTAAGCGTGATCGTGTTATAAGAATTTATATTGGCCATCAAGCCTCCACTGCATTGTTGAGCTTAGTCCTTCGATGCTGTGACAAGTTATTTTCTGCTGAATAGGTACTTGGCCACAGAAACATAAGTATTTAAACAGCAGGTCATTTGGTTTGTTTTCGGAAAAAAAAATCTTTTATTTCAGATTTTATAATTTTAGACGAAATATCAAGTTTCTAGAAAAAACATCATTGGTACTTACCACAATAAAGGCTGATTATTAGATGAAAACTTATGAAAGAAATATCTAAAAAACAAAAAGGTTTGGGTTAAAAAGTTATTAAGGAACAACCAAGTTCTGGCACTGAATTTGTAAAAAAAAAAATGAAAAATATAAAATTCTCCAAAACTAAGCTGAAATTCAAAAATTTGTATATAGGTAGGATTTTCGACTGCAAATCACCTCTACTTTCACCTGTTTCAGTATTGAAGAGTTCTTTTGTCACACCTACATACATATATGGAACTAAAATTTGGAAAAAATCTAGAGGCAAGGTCAGGTTCGGAACCTATTAATTTAATAAAATTTACCCCACATGAGGATATTCAGATGACCAATACATCTAAAATGAACCGTCGTTCGTTAGTAGAAAATTTTCAATCGAATCATGTTACAAATGATGATACTCCTCTTCATAACTTTGAATATAAATAATTACAAACTAGTTTTTTAGTAAAGTACCACACTTAGAACAACCAACAAATTTCTCTATTACGCACTGAATTCCAATATCACGGCTTCAATGTGGGTTGTAATGGCAGCAAGAATTGAATAACCCAAAAAGAATGGGAATTTTTGTTGAGTCACCGTTGGATCCACAGCAATAGTCCATATTAAAGTAACATCTCTGAGAAGTTAATTTAACAGGAACACTTCGATTTTGTTTGTGTTGGCTCTCTAGTTCCATTCCCGTTTAGTAGGGCAAGTTTTTTTAGTGCAGCAATTGAATATTCTGTGTTTTGTGTCCTCTGCAATTTCTCTTTTTCAGACTGTCATTTAACTTTTCTTTTCCTCCCCCGCTTTCAGTAATGCCACTGCCTAGTTAGTGAAATTCCGTCACCTTTGCTATTTTAATATTGTTGATTGTGATTCGATTGGTATTTGTGTATTGTACTTTCTTGTATGCTTAATCTTATGCGGTGTTTATATGGCACACTAAATTGTACAAACCTACTGTGATTTAGTTGGAAAAAATATTTACCGGTATAGTTTCTGTACTCCCAGCATTTATCCACTTTACTATAGAAAGATACATGTGACAGAATGATGCTCTTCGTAATATGTAGGCAATGTTCATGTAATTTGTATATTTATATGAAAATACTTAGGTAGGTACTTGATGAAAGAAAAACCTACTAAAGTAGACATTGGAAACGTTGGAATGATCGAACTTAAGTGAGATGATCACACTGGTTTATATTGCAAACACTGGCTTATGTGCAGATTGCTTTTTAATTACAATTCCACTTTGTTAATTTAATTCTGTGCCCATGTAAACCTAAACACCACATTAGATCTAGAGGTTCTAGGTGGGTTGGTTTAATTCTCTTGGTATCTACCTACTAGGTTTTGCTTTCGATAATTAGTTCATCCTTTAACATTCGATCCTTTGCTGTCTCCCATTGCACGGCATCGTTGTGAATTGCGTTAATCTGGTGTATTTTTTTACTGACTATCACCTTCCATATTGCTTCCTTATTGTATTGAATGCCTACTATTTTTATATTTGTTAAGACACAATTCCATTCTTATAATTGTGTTGTTATATGCGTGCTTACCAGAGCTGGGCAATATTTAAGTAAAAAAAGACTTAAGCACTACTTAAAGTACATTTTCGTTACTTAAGACTTATTACTCAATACTTTTGAAATGCCCCTACTTAGTACCTGAACATAAGTACTAGCGTCTATTTACTTGTACTTCAGAATTAGTTTTGCACTTAAGTACCAAGATTTTTACTTAAGTATTACTGAGTCTATTAAGTATATAGAAATATCTAACTCTACGTAGAAAAGAAATCACAATCTCTAGCGCAACTCCTTTTTTTTAAGTTTTAAAGCATGCAAAGGATTGTCAAAGCATGTGCCGCACTCACGCGTCAAGTTAGAACCTTAGACAAATTGATAACATACAAACAAGACTGGGGAAGTAGAACAAAAACCAGTAACGCCTCGCTCGAATACAAAATCGACAATGCCTCGACTTGATGACATAACCACTGACATGTATAATATGGACTGACTACGTTCATAGAAATACACTGCAGAAAGTTGGCTCACTTCTATATTGCTGACTTTCGGTCTAAGCACCAAGTACCAACAGAGAGAACTGAAAACAACAACAAAATTAGTGGATTCGTCGAAATACATGATTTTAAATTAATCATGTAGGGTTATTACTGATAAAAACTGTTTTACCAAAGACAATATATTCATTAGATACGCACAAGAAATTCTAAATGTTTTATTAAAATCACTTTCCGAGATACATGCTCACTTTTTCAACTTCCCGCTAAAGATTTTTTCAATGTTGGCACCGACGTAAGAACTCTTCTTGACACAAGCAATTGTGCCCACGTGAAATAGAAAAGTAAGCAGTCCATATTATCAGTGGACATAACTAAGGGTAAACAAGCAATTCCTTGTTCCAATATAAAATAAACGATGCCTCGACCTGATGTAGGGAAAGCTTCAAATTTTTCTTAAAAATTTACTGGAAATTTTTCCTGAGAATTGTTATGCATTATTGGAGGATAATAGGTTCTTGGGCGGATCTCTAATAGTTTTTATGAGTGTAGCAATGAGAGGTGAAAGTTTTACTCTACATCCAGTGCCGAAAACTATAAAAAAACTATAAATAGTAACCAGTGGTTACTATACAATACATATTATAGTTTTCAAAAGGTATTTATTTATTAATATCTGCTAACTGAACTCGATAAACTTCATTATATTACTGCCAACGTACAAATATTCTAAAAAAGTACATAAAAAGTACTACTTTTTATAGACTTAGTACTTAGTTACAAGTACTTTTCATACATGCGGTACTTACACTTACGCTTAAGTACTCAGGCCTTCGGTACTTGTACTTAAGTACTTTTTCTTTGGTACTTGCCAGCTCTGGTACTTACACACTGTTTCCTTAATATCTTGAGTGACATAAGACGGAGTTTGGAGATCTGAGTCTCACACTGTTTATAGTGACCATTTATTTGCTTACTCCATGATCTTCCAATTGATTCAACTTCTGTTAAAAATGTGTTTGGGTCTTCCTATATGACGTGTTTCTTACAGTTTCTAGCCTAGGGCGTGTCCTATTTTGCAACGTATATGTGAACAACCCAATTCCATTTTCTTTTTTTTTGAATCCTGATCCCAAGTTCTTCGGTTCTTAGTTCGGCACTGAGGGGAATCTTGAACAGTGACGAAAATATATAAATTGATAAAAGTTTATACCCAGCATGGTATGAATTGGGTGACATTGTACGTTTCGTGATTCTCTTATTATATTTTTATTATATACAGAGTGATTCAGATCAAGATACCTTCCGGTATACCACGCGATTCCTTGAGGTAAGTTGATCAAAAAATTGTTCCACATACCCACCTCTAGAAACCATCCTTTAGGAGTTGTGGCCAGTTGAAGATTTCGCCAATATTCGTGAGAATAAATGAGTATAACTTTTGAACCACCCTATAGATTTTGGTTATTGTTAGCTTATTAAATAGCCAAGAATAGTAGCTGTCGAAGAGTGTATTGCTCTGTATGTTTTAATTAAGCATCTTTAAATTATTCGTAAATTTTTACAAAACATTGATTTTTTTTCACACAAATTTCTTAAATACAGAGGAATACACTTTTCGACAGCTACTATTTATGGCTATTTAATAAGCCAACAATAACCAAAATCTATAGGGTGGTTCAAAAGTTATACTCATTTATTCTCACGAATATTGGCGAAATCTTCAACTGACCAAAACTCCTAAAGGAAGGTTTCTAGAGGGGAGTATGTGGAACAATTTTTCGTACTTTCGACTTTTTGCTTCGTTTATTGGACTTGTTTGCTTGTAATTGGATTTGGACAGTTTCGATCTCTTTACGACAAGCTTTGATTTTTTCTGGACTATAGTGTGATTGAGTAGTGCCACCATGTCTTTATACACCACACAGGAATATGCCAACATGCACTTCTTGTATGGGGAATGCAGAGGCAATGCTAGTGCTGCGGCTAGACTGTATCGCGAGAGATACCCAAATGCTGATCGTTCTTCAGATCATAGAGTTTTTACAAATGTGCACCGTCTACTCTCCACAGAGGGCGGACTGCCAAATCAAGTACATGGTGAAGGAAGAAGTTCCTTATCTTACAAGGACGTAATACTTCAAGCAGTTGAAGAAGATCTAGGTAGTTTGGTACGTGCAATCCAGGAATGCACAGGAGTGCCCAAAAGTATAGCTCACCGAATATTACAAAAACATGAGCTCCACCCGTACCATGTATAGCGAGTACAAACCCTGCTACCTCGAGTTTATCAACCTCGGGTTGCGTTTTGCCAAACGATGCTACAAAGATAACGGGAAGATCCGCGATTCTTCGAGAAAATTTTGTGTTCGGAATTATTAATTTTATATTGTTGGTTCGGCAAAATGTGACATTTTCTTCCAAGCTAGAGCAGTTGGCTTAGAACTTAAAGCAACAGGTTACATAAGCACTATTCGGGATTACATAAGAAGAGTAAAATTGAAAAAAAGTAAAGATTTGTAGCAACAGGAGCTAAAAAACCATCACAAGGTGTACATTTTCTCGAAAACAAAAGAAATGCCTATAATTTGAAAAATACATCACTTGGATTTTTTTTTATATTTTTCTGGTAACTGTTACGATTTTGTCTATCACCCGGTTCCTGCTTGACGTCGACTTACGGGACACCCTGTATATACATATATAGGTTAGGGCCGGAGTTCCGAGTTCTAAGCATTGCGACCTAAAAAATCTTTTGTGCTAAGCGCCTGCTCGACTGTTCGCCCTTTTTGGGAAGTATATTACCTCATTAGGACTTTTGATGGGGCTATAAAACCCTGATCTAGGCATTGAAAGTAATTGGAAGCAAATCCTGCACATTCGCACAGTACGTGCACTGCAGATTCTACCACTTCGTTGCAGAATTAGTAGTAATCGTCTGTAGTCTTGCCCACTTTCCTAATAGTGTGTTTTTACTGCAGTGAAATTACGTATTTTCAATCAGTTAATTTCGTTTGACATGTGCTAAATTTAAATACCAAATTGGCATGTAAAAAAATCAATTATATAAACGAAGCGAAACGAGGATTTTGCAATTAAAAAAATGTCAGCAGCATTAATATAATATTTAATTTCTTCATTAAAAAGCTATTGACAAGTGCAAACAACAAATGTCAACTGGAACAGTTTGACAAAACGTGAAAACCAACAATGGGCGTGGCTCGGACAAATGTTCGTAATTTTGGACGTAATTTAATTAAAATCACTCAAAAATGAGATGATTTTTATTAAGTTTTGTTTTTTTTACTGTAAATTACGTGTTTCGAGGATGATTTCGTCGAAATCGTGCTGGAACACCAAAATTACGTAATTTTGATGCATTCGTACTATTAGCATAAACCTAAGTGGGCCATGGCTAGTTATTGTGCCGTTATGCCTATCACAGTTGATGATTTTTTTGTTTTTAGTCTTTGTATGGAAAGATAATGAAATTCTTTGCGTGTTTTAGTCCAGGAAGGCCCTGCTATTGCAGCTGGTCTCATTACACTCATGCCCCTCGTATCATGATACTCATCTAAGGGTTACCTTATTATCCTTTGATAGTAAATCTAGACCATACCTATAGTCCCAAATCAGATTTGAACAGACGGCATTAGAGTTTAGTACCTTTAACGCGATTTGGCCTCAGAGTTTATATATATGTTTGCGTGTCAATAGCATCTTTGTATATTGTTCTAATGTAGGTTGCTATGGCGTTGATTTCTGTTTGGAAGAACAGTTGGGTATGATCCAAAGGCGGCCTTGTGTAACTTACATCAAGGTCGATAAACTCCCAAACTCACGGCTTTTTTTAGGTCCGTTTGTATACCAGACGAGTGATCCGCTGGGGAATTCGGATACACTACTTTTCTGGCGCTCATCTATGATCACTTCAAAGTTTATAAGCTTGAAGGCTACTGAGTCATTTTGAAACTCTTCAAGAATTCTATGGCTTAGTCGGTGTCTTTAGGTTTTACTTAACATCTTAGTGCTAAGAGCAGTGTCCTTTTTAATGAAAATATGTAGAGGAGGTAAGCGCAACATCAGTTCAAAGGTTGATGTGGGAGAAGTTCTGTGAGCACATGTTATTCCTACACATGCAAGCCCTTGTAGTAAGTCTTTACTAGCACGCCATACAATAATTGAGATTGATTGATTGCCTTACTGCTTTGGATTATATTGATTCTACGTGCTTGCTTGCCTTAACATCAGCGCGCTTGAAACTCAAAATAAGTTCAAAATGAGCTATTTTGGAATTCCAGGAATATTTCAGTTAAAGCAAGAATGTGTATTGTTGCGAGACGTAATACAATTTACAATATACCGAAAGAAAGTTTTCTTTAAATATAGGTACTTATTATGAATTTTTAAAATTGGCTTGAGTGATCTGCTCTGAAAGGAAGAAATATGGGGACATTCATGCCGAGAAAGGATCGACATCGAAACCAAAATGAAATAATGGAATTAGATTGGCCATATACTTCCGCGTCAGAAATTTAATATGTGCAAGGCAAGCGCTAGATTAGAACCAGCAAGGAATATGCTCTAAGGTAGATCATAGAGAATAATTTTTATAGAATCCATATCAACTGGAATATGGCCTCGGTAGCTCAGTTGGTATGTGCGCTGATTACCGTCCTAAGGGTCGTGAGATCGAATCCACGGTCTTGCGCTTTTCCTCTTACTTAGTTCATAATATTAACATCCCCAGGCGCAGAAAGTACAATGAATTGGTCACAAGTTAATAAAGGAGGATGGTCGTGTAATACGAGAAGAATATCTATACGGAAGGAACGCTGTTAATAAAAACAGAGAGAGAGAGAGAGAGAGAGAGAGAACACAAAAAGAACTAAAGTAAATTACTGACGGTTGTAACATAATTTAGTTATACTACATGAGTATATAAAGATCATCTGGATGCATAATGGGAAGTTGTTGAATTTTGGTAAAAGGAAGACAGAAGAAGATTACCCTTCGACAGTCTCCATTACTTCTTAAAATTTTCTCACGCCTCTGGTACTTTACCCAATTAATTCGCAAGCAATGCGCTAGTAGGAAGACATTCCGAATATTTTAGTAGACTCTTCGATGCGGTAGTCTGTGGTGTGCTTATTATGTCTACCTGATATTATAGAAGTGGAAGTAAAAATATAGAATTAACGCTATTAACGCTGTGAAATATACGGTTCCAAACAAAAAACGTAGGGACTCGAGTTAAGGAAATATTTTATTGTCACTGAGAATGGAATTTCAAATACCTACGTGAATTTTTTTCAAGTAAATCGGACCCATGTTATTTTCAAATTCAAAGCTGGATTTGAGTTACATTGATCAACTTAACTTGTGTTTATAGGTATTAAACAACCAGCAATAAAAATTGGCCTTATCTTGAATTAAGTGAAATGCAGTCTATTTATTTGTTTGATAAGATAAGGATATATGTACTAAACTATTCAGAGAGACAGAGTTAAACGAAAACTTGAAGAAATATCTTTAAAAATTGTAAAAAAGAAAAAAAAACCCAATTCTCTTTATTCTGAGGTCATTTTCCTCGAAATGCTTTTAAGATTACGAAGATCAAGATTTGTTTACTTGGTTGTAGTAGAGATAACATTCAGGCGCGCAAAAAAACTAATTTAATATTCACGACAAAATTTTTCTACACATCATTTTCCCCTTGCCCAATGCCACCGCCAATTCTCTGATTCATCGTCCATTCAATTCCATTAAACCACATGAAAATTTGTATTCATCACAGCTGACGATAATATTCTGACTCATCGAAAAAATGTTTGAACGTGTCAGAGAACCCACTTAATTCAAGAAGTAGTGTTGCTTGGGTGTAGTGTACAAGCGCTTCTTGTGTACAAAATAAAAACAAAAAGGAACTTGAGACATAAAAAGTTACTTGAAAGTTTATTATTGGCACAGTTGTTCTCTGAATTAATAAAAATATTGCGTTAATAAGCGAAACATGCATTAGCCTCGGAGCTTAGAAATAACTAGTTTTGCTTTCCTGGAATTACTACATCCGAAATGGTTGGCTGGCGATTTTGCTGGTATATAAAAGTTTTAGATAAAACTATTTTGTTTTCGAAAAATAAAATGGGTCAACTCATCCTAAGTATACATTTTTCGTAATTACCTGGAGAATTTTAATAATTAGGTAAAATTATATTCTATTATATCGTGAATATTTTCATCCTTAAGATTCATTTCCCCTAAAAGGACAAAAGCACCGTGAAGGATTACTCCTATATCAATATGGTATTAACGACAGTAGTATAAATGAATAAGCAAAAAGCCATCCAGAGCTGGGGAAACTCGACCAATGGTCACTTTTGCAATCAAACTGAGACCGAATAACAGTAACAGTGTTATACCAAGCCTCTTTAATGAGTGGATGTTGTATTGGGTGGGTGTTGTTACCCAAAAGTCTGATCGTCTAAATAGAATTCAATTCATAGTAGGTATATATTGTTAACAGAATAGTTTCCTATTTCACACAGTTTCTGGAAAACACCGAAGAGTTATACTTTTAAAGAACAAAACAAGACGTTTTTTCTAATAAAACTACATTTATTGCTCTATTACACGGACTACTGAAGATGGACAACTTTCTTCCATTTGATAAAAGCAAGTATAAATTCGTAAAAATTGTTGTTTATGAAAAACAAAGCCATTTTCCAACAAAGGCAACTTGAACTCAACTATTACCACCTCATCCAAATTGTAAACAACACATTCACGACAATGAATTAAAATCGTTCTGTTTGAATTCGGAAAAACTCAGATGCATTCAGAATAATTCGAAGTTCGAAAAAAGCGATGACAGATTGAAACTAAATCGTTCGGCACGAGAAAAGAACGACATGGTTGAAAAAGATCATTCTGAACGAGAAAAGGAACGCAGCAATACACTATTGTCTAGTAGAGTTTCTGAGTTCGCCGGCTGTAAACTTTTTTACCAGCTAATCTGTCAATTTGAGTGCTCAGCGCCAATCTGTCCTTAATTTTAAATAGGTGTCAATGCTTCTGTCAATTTCTAATGTTATTTCCAATCGAAAAAACATTCCAGATGTTGATAGATGAGAATAGTGTGCCTGGCTGAGGAGTAGTTGTTTAAGACATACCCGAAATGATGTGTATACCGTATGTAGATGATGAAATCATAGCGTATAATAAGTTTGTCATTCAGTTTGTAACGCATAAAAAAAAATGGTTTGGATGCCACGAATAATATTAAAAATTCGGTCGAGTCTATTCATCCGTCCTCCCGATAACTCGAGACGGAATTTAGATTTAAGTTCGAAAATGGGGAAAATCAGGTAATTCCTTCGTAGGGTTGCCATACAAAAATTATATATTTGAAAACTGCCTGAGAACGCGTCAATGTAGAGAGTTTGCATAGCGTTTTAAAAAAAAATTGGAAATGTATAATTTCAGAAATGATTCAAATCGGGCAGCCCCTTCTTAGTGTTGCCATAAAAAACTTTGGATTTCTATTTTATTTAACTTTTATTTTAATCTAGCGTATATTATTGGTCTTAGATCAATTATAATTTTTCTTGTGTTCTATCTTTTGAGAAAGTGCGATGTGAGTCGAGAAGTTACATAGGTGCGGCCGTCACGAAGCACTTGTAATTGGGTTTACACCTCAAATTTGGATCTTTCACATGAAGTTAATGTAAGTTAAGCTTCTGTCATAAGTTCTTGGATTCGTTGTGTCGCAAATCATAACTGATGAATACGGTCTACTTAAGATCTCATACTGATAAAAAAATATTGCCCAAGTTGACGCATATACATTGAATTTTCGATTTTTGTGATTGATTGTAGAACCGTTTTAAATTTTGCTTTTGCATTAAGCTGATTTTAGTTACCTAACTGTTATTTGTACCCCGGCAGCATTCGCAATCGGAGCTTTGATGCTCTTTAACCGGAACTAATCAAGGACGACTTGCCCTTCACTCAAGTACATAATTAACAATTTTATTTACTTTACTACTGAATGGAGAATGAAGTTCTTGAAGAATTGAATCGGTGCAACGTCACGTCGACTCTGTGGTGTAGGAGAACAAATTTGTGAAATTTTGTATAATTCTTACCAAAGTACATAGCCAAGACCAGCTCCACCATATATATACTCGTATATATTATATTATTTTTCATTTCTAACAAAAAATTGTGGACTTTACTTTCTCTTTGAACAGCAATACTATAAGGATTTGCTGAATGCAGCGATTAAGGAATTGAGTTGGCGAATAATCGATTGAAGTTTCCAGTTTATCTGCGATACTATTAGCATCATGTTTTATATAATCTTTAATAAATCTAGAACTGCAGAAAGGTCCTTATCCTATCTGGAGCGATGTGTTCGGCATTAAGCGAGAACAAATTTGTGCTGTAAACTGACAATCTGCCATATATCCAGTGTTGGGCAAAATGCAATCTGATTGATGATTAATGATTACGATTACAATCTGTAATCATGATTACAGATTGATAATATTAATCAGAAAAGTAATCATTTATGGCTATTAATGATTGATCAATCGTAATCGTAATCATGATTACATGATTACATTTTTTGATTACAAATTTGCAAAAGGTTTAAAATTGTAGTTAAAAGAAAACAAACATTGTTGTATTTCTATCCCGAAGTCGGTAGTGAATAACTCGCATTGCCTTATTCTACAACAGCTGCATTCTGCCCTTGAATTCAATCGAACTAGCATATAACAATGTGAAGCAATATGAAAAGTATAGCAAAATTAAAGCGTTAAAAGGCATTATTTCATTTTCCATGTTCAACGACTTTCTTATACGCCCCAGAAATCTAATCTTTTTCGCTATCTTTTTTCACATATAATCAAGATCCTCGAATTTAAGCTGATGATCAGATATGTGTGAGTCTCTATCAATAGAAGCACTTACATTCTTTACACTGACTTCAATTAATACATAATTCAACAGTGCCTTGGAGTTTCCTACAATAAAAATTCTTACGATCACAGATTGTTTGTTTTCTTAGAACTAAATTTTAAGATCTCTTGAAAAGTTTCATTTGTAATCAAAAAAGAATGTAATCATGATTACGGTTACATTTTCCTAAGATTACTCGATGTAATCATGATTAATGATTGATGGGTAATCATGATTGATGTGTAATCATGATTATTAATCTGATTACAAATGTAGTTGATTACGCCCAACACTGATATATACATAAATAAATGTAAAAAAATTATAGATTACTTAACAAAAACTTCGACTTGATGCTAAATCCTTACAATTTTTTCAAGCATAATTTCAGTGGAGAGTCAAGCCATCATGTATTTTAGCAAAATAAAGCGACGATGGCTTTAAAAATTAGTGAATACCTATTTTTCCCTAGCAATCATAGTTTAGATGCTGGGACAAGAGACGGAGACTCATTTTGCCACTTTCTTATATGAAAAATTAAATGTATACGGTGGTCATTCAGATCATACATAGAAGATACTTACTGCAGTCAAAGTTAACCTAATAATAAGTTAAGAAGCTGGTGAGATTTCCGAGTGTTTTACATTTAAAATGCACACGGTAAGAAAAGGAAGAAAAAAAAATCAAACTCTCTTTAACAATTTTATGAACAAAGATAAAAAATGTGAAAGCGCAAGTTGCATGCACCGAAACAGAATGGCAAATCTTTCATTTTCGTAAATAAATGAGAAGGGGCGGATTTCACGTTTTACTCTCATAAAATGCTCCCGCGCTTTTGTGAAAACCGGTTTTCATGAAATATTGATAATGTAAGGACACATGTTGTTGTTGTAAAAGGTCTAAAAGGACAAATGTTGTTGCTGTAATCCTATGATATTTGAACAGCACGTGTTTCTGTTTACATTCGTTTTGCTTGAAGAGATTAAGTGGGAGAACTCATGCTGGATTCTCTGATATTTTCGGGAAAAAATGAGAATTTCATTTCAGCATCTGGGCCAAAGCGAAATTTATCTTTTTCTTAAAAATGGGAGGTAGTGTGGCCCGAAGTACATTATTATGAATAGATTGAAAGAATTTTGAGGGATTTAATAAGATTTTGTCGTTCGGGTAATCCTACGTTCTCTCGATTTTTGATTCCAACTCGTTGTCTCAGTTGCACTACAATAATACATAGCCAAGTACTTTTCCCCCATTCATGCAAAAGACGAAAGTATACGAAATTACTTGCTTCATTCTAAAAAACACCAGAAATTTTCCCATTTTACTCTACAGCTTCATAACTTATTATTAGGTAAACTTTGCTGCAGTTCACTACACATGAGACCCTCTGTCATGAGTCATAGTCATTCTATTATCGCTGTATCTGTATACATTCCTTCTAGAAAGAGGGACTACTTTATCTCGAATATACTATTGAAAGCAAATTTTGCTTTTTAATTTAAATATTTGGGAAAAAATAAATCGTGAAGTCAAAAAGTGTGAAATATCGGCGTATAGGATAGGTACATTGTTATTTCATGTTTAATTTGCCTAGGCTGTAATAATTGCAAGTCTCTCATTATATTTTTAACTACTGATTAATGGAAACATTAACAATGCTTTACGAAAAGCATGGTTATTTATTTTTTAAGTTAGAAATAAAATATAAAACGTAATTGTTTTGATAATAATCGCTTCTCTTTTTTTCGATAAAGAGTTGAATGAACTTTGAACGATTTAATCAGCTATGTAAATATACACTAACAACCCGAACATAAGTTTAAAATGTTCCAATAAAAATGTAAATGGCGGTTAAGCAGTTACCAACAAAGATTAAGACCGACCAAAAAACAGTGCAAAACGATGCTGATGGATGAGAAACGATACAATCGTATTAAATGATTGTAACATATTATCTAGCGTAGGATATGTATATACATCTTGAATAATTTTTTACGAGTTGAAAGATTCATTATATTTGAAGAAAGCTTTAAACTTGATATTAAATCCGGTTACGAAAATTAGGTCATTGGGTGCGTGCGTTTGCATTTCAAACTTCAGAGTTAAAAAAAAAAATGCGCGGCGATCTGCACAATGTACATATATATGTAGATATTGCATCTCTACCATGTTTAATGCCATAAATAAAATATACAAAGGTCGTATTTAATTGCTAGAAATTTCTAATAAAAAATTTAGATATGGAAAGCTGATAAAATTGTGGGTGTTCCTTTATGTTTTTTTTCTATACTCAAATTGATCGGTTGAGGTTTCTGCAATCCATTTGATAAATGTTCGTGTTTCAAAACATTGGATGCACAACAGAAAACTATAAAAAATAAATAACATATTACATATTATCAATAAATGTCGAGATTAAATGTGCTAAATAGAGATATGCCTAAGCAATGAAGTTAGATATGCTCAAATAGTTTCGTGTAGTATTTTTTTAAATGGTTAGGAAGGTTGTAGAAAATGTTAAAGTCCATTAATATGTGGAAGTTCTCTAGGTATGTTGGTAATCATTATGTCATAGTATTATGGAGAGTATAACGTGACCTTGTTAAATGTGGCTATTGATTTGTCAACTGTAAGGATCTCTGAGTTTCTAATGAAATTCTCAATTCAATTATAAAAGTTTATCACAAAAACTAACAGCAGAGTTTCGGTTTTTCTATCGATTTTGCACACTTGTCTAAAGTACTATAAACATCAAGCAAAAGTGAAAAGTATGATATCCCATTGGATGGCCTTAGTAAACCATCATATGAACCAGCATTATGTACATTAATGTATATGCGCATCAGAGATCTACATATTTAAATTTGTCTTGCTCTCAGGTTTTTGCCAATACCTAAGTCGATAAGGACTGGGCAGTCACTTTTCCACTTACGGCGGATTTACTTAGAGTGTGCCAATAGTTCATCTCAGCTTAACGATTTTGCATGCGAAGCTTTTGTTTGTTTGTTTAAATATCCTGTAGTCAATAGTGCTGTGACACAACTCTCTGCAGGTTTCTTTCGCTGACCTGCGTTTTTCTGATACTCGTATTCAGTTTCCTATTTCGGTTGCTGGCTTTCTCCACACCTCCACCAACTGCGCCTTTTGTAATAAATTGTGGTGTGGAGAAAAATTAAAAAAAAAAAAATCTATGAAGAAATAATAGTAACAGTATGGAAACGAAGTAGTTTGGTTTTCGTGCACGAGAGATATTCAGGGGAACAAATATCGTGTAACTGTATTCATCCTTAAAATTGAATGAATACCATTGCGACTACAAATAAGAAGGTAAATGTGACTAAATACGTGCACAATGGAGCACAGTATTCATACCAGATACCTTTATAGTGCTCTTAATTGTCTGTGAAATCCAGTATTTTTTTTTAGTGAGCTAGACATCACTGTTTTCGATGCCTTTTTTTTTACAGCCGAATTCGTGATTCCGCGGAAAAGTACTGGTTTTATGAATTCATTTCAGATCCCTTCTTAGATAGTTGGTTTTATTTAGTTGTCTAGTTTTGAAGTTAATTAGATGATTCAACAGTAAAAAAAAGGCAGCTGTATTGTCCGAGAATATATAAATTTTACGATTAATTAATTCCATTCTGATATTTTATCCAATGCGTACAGACAAACGTTTAAAAGACCGTGTTGGTCTCTGAGTTTGTTTGATTCCCAATTCATGCGATCATGGGACGAGTGAAAGACTTATCGAAGTTATACATTTTGAGAGTGTTATCCGTTATGGGATTAAGTCACTTTAGATCTTTTAAATCAAATCTGTAGATTGTGGGTTTAGCTTGTTTTTGTACTTTCTGATGTAAAAGTTTAGTATGATCTCCGTGGTTGTCGTAGGATACCGATACTCAGGTCAAGGAAAGGTTTGGTTAGTTTGGTGAGCTGTTTACACAAAAGAATAGTCCGCTGGAATGCTCATATTGACAAATTGCCTGCCATACTGAAACCTTGCATCCAAACTTTTCGATGGAAATTACTAACTCTTGAATCAAGAACAGTTTTTTTTTTTATTACAAGCGTTTTAGAATTGTGGTGTCCGATAATGTAGTAAAATCATATTTGAAGTATGATTCGTCGTCAAGGATCAGATAGATATGTATGTACATCATCAGCAGACATATAGATCTCACTTCTCACTTACAGCTTCTGCTTATAAAGAGATCCTGCCCTTATCGCCATATATTTATGTTTTACTGTTCGTTTTTTTTTGTTTTTTTTTCAATTTGTATTCAAACAGAAAATTCGAAGAGCTGCTGTAAATAGAAACGAGTAAGAGTAGGTACCTGAAGGTTGGAGGTTATGTTTTACTAAAATTTTTCAAAAATAGTGTCTGTTTGCTACTTCAGTACCTACTTGTTAATACTTTTCCCATTCGAATGACAATTGTTAACTTTTTAAGATCCTTGCGGCCTATTCGATTCATTGAATAAATAACTAATAAGGAAACGGCATTTCGTGTGAAAACCTAAGCCACTCGGCGAAATGGATTAGTGTGCTGTATTTGTGTTCGTTTCGACATGGCAGTAATGAAATCCTGACTTCTTGAGGGGGACATTTTTTATAATCCAAATTGATATTTAAAATAAATAAATTTTTAGCGCCCCTTTATTTTCAGATAATATTTCTTGGCGTTGCCTTTGTATGACTGACATAATTTAGGCAGAAATTACAATTTCATAAAATATGAAATTTCAGAAATGTTAAACTGACGCCACTGACATATATGACATGGACTGCCTAATTTTCTATTTCATATGGGTCAACTTTTTTTTTTGGCAGGGTGTGACAATTATCTTAATTTCAAGTCTTACTTTAAGCTTTAATATTCATATTAAAAGTTCAAATAAATTACAGAAGCATTCTAAATTATTTCTGTTCTTGGAAGCTTATCTCATACAACATCAAATATTTTTTAAAGAAATAAAATTAAGAAATTTTTGTCTACCAGCCCCTAAAACAGAGAAAGGATTACAAATATTGTATTGCCATCTATTTCTATTCTATATATTGATTTGGAAAACCACTGAACTTAAACTGGACTATGGTGTATTTTGTATAGAACTTATTATTTGTAGTTCCGCGGAATAAAGTACTCAAACCAAAAAGAGACAACTATATAGAAAAGTGATCCCATAATAATGTGAAATAATGTAAGCATTTTCAGTAGTATCAGCAGTCCATTTTATATATGTCAGTGACTGCCGCACAATAGGCAGTAGTCATTAAATTAAATTAAATTAAATTTTTAGAACTAGGTATAATCTACCCAAAAAAACCCAGATTTATCCATAGACAACACCAGATCCATTGTTTCACTCATCTCTCTAGCTACATATAATAAAAATAACTTACCTTAATATGTTACAATATTCGAAAATCAGTTCGACTGTTTCATCTCTCATTCTTTCTTTTTTCTCTTCTTCTCCAAATGTACAAATGTGTAGGTAAATATGCCAATGCTAGAATAAAAAAATCTAAAAACCTTTTGTTTACAGCTCAACATCTCATAATGAGGCAATTTACTATTCAAATATTGGAAGCTTTAATCAGCTATCAACGGTAAAGAATAATGATATTATGATAAAAGCTTTATTCCACGATCAAATCGTTCCGGAAGACTGGTTTAACTGTCAAGAAAGTTTGCTTTAACAAAACTCTTTGTCTGGCTACTAACCAGGTGAAATATGAGTAAAACCGATGAAATTCAATAACTGTCACACCAGCGCACACAGAGAATCATTCGATTTTACATCTTTTGAGGTCATCAAATAATTTATCCGATTACAAGTGACCGCAAAAAACTCGTAAGCGACGGATATTTGTATCTTTTTGTATATTTAAAGTGGTGGTGAGTAATTGAGAGCCGCCGCATATAGAGTCAATTGAGATCAAAGATTTTTACTACTGGAACTTATCTATGTCAGCTAGCTACCGCATGAATACGTTATTCATACCGCTTTAAGGACAAAACTGTTCATTAAACTTAATCGTTTATTCAGTTTTAAGCGTGCTGTGTAAAAGATGTTCAATGATTTTAAAATATCTTATCAACATTCAGGTGATTATTTACCATCGTTAAATCAACCGTGATGTAATGTGTGTATGCGATGACTCACAAAGCAGTCGTGATAAATCGACAACAAGAAAATTTTACTGCTTTTAGCACGCCATACGAGATATTTTGTTAGAAATCACTACGTAATTACTATGCTCTCAAAGTTAATTAAATTAGAATGCGAATAAAAATAGAGGCGTGACTTTTTCAATACAAACAGTGTGGATAAAATAATAAAAATGTCGCCTCAAAATAATTAAAATTGATTCTTCCAATAGCATGCGCAACACTTAATTGCGTATAGAAAAGGTTGTGAATTTTTTGTAGTTATTTAGCCACGAACCACTCTTCGAAAACCAATGAATTTTTGTGTGATGTATGTATGTAGATTGTATAGGTATTTATACATATAAGTTTTTGTACTTGAAGTCAGAAAGCCATTAGAGGCTAGAGGAAAAAGAAAACAGGTTTAAATAAATTTTTATTTGTATCTATGCGCTTTCATGAGTTTAAATCAATATGCAAAATCTACGAACTATGATTACAATGTAAACTACTCCAATACACACATATTCACATCGTTTTCATCATTGATTATAATCGCCTTCAATACATCATGTCTCCATAAATTTCTGTTTTCAGAGCATACCTTCCAGTAGCATCCACTCATTTCATGTCAGATTTTTCCACGTTCTCTGCAATCGTCGGGATTTTTTTGAGGACTACTTTGCGGATACTTCATCGGCGTATTATTGAAACGTGTTCAAGCCAGATTTTTAATTAGTTTATACTGTCGGGAGCCCCGATGATCTCATATACGTCAAACTTTTCTATTGTGAATTTCCTATATAACAAATCTATAGCAAGACAATTTGCGAATACCGGCAACTTTACGTACGAAACACTCTGCAAAACAAACATTTCGTCCAATTCTTCTTTCTACATTGTGAACTTCAATAAAATTTTACACATATGTATACACAAATAAGAGTACATAATCCAAATAAAATCCAATCCAGATATGTATTTCTATATGTTCACAAAATATTCTCCATATTTTGTCAAGAGAAATCAACTCAAAAGAGAGATTTTTCGTAATGGCGCTAAGAGCGCCGAATTTACGATGACCACACCACCACACCGACGGACATGAGTTGAAAGGATGTTAGGTTATGTTTGAGTATTATGTATTGTCATCCTTGTAGAGTGATTCGAGCACGTAATACTCGCGCAGCAAACCGCGTACATCCTTTTACCCTTCAAATTACTTTCGGCCGTACAGTAAAATTCCGTGATGTTTTGTTATTTCGAACTGTGCGAATGTGGAACAGTCTACCATCTTCTGTCTTTCCTTCGGCATACAATTTGCGAAACTTTAAGGGAGACATATATACATCAGCACTTCCGCCACGCTCCTCATGTTCCCTAGTTCCTTTCCCTATCTCCTTCTTGACATGCTGTGCTTTGCAGCATAAGGTATCCCCATAAGCTGGGCTTAATACAAAAAAACAAATAAAGGGTTATAACTAGTAATGAAACTGAAATTTAGAAAATCGTTAACAATGAACAAGCTAGAATTTATCTAAGACGAATTCTTACGATACCTTAGATGAATGCCCGTACGTAATTTCGTGTTGGGCTGACCATGCCTGCAAGTTGATTGTTAAAGTAGTTTTTCACATCTATTTGTAGAACAGATCGTCTGTTAGACGAGAAATCTTCTAACCAATATCATAGAATTTTATATTCTGAAGAAGTTTTCGAGTAGGTACAATAAAAATGATTAGGACAGATCATTTTCATATTATACGTAAATTTTTGTATGGCAACACCAAGAAGGGTCTGCCTATTTAGTCCATTTTTGAAATTGTATTTGAGATTTGTATGAAAATGCTATGTACAATATATCAGATCTCTACGTCGACGCCCCATTTTCGAACTTAAATCTAAACCCCTTTCGGGTTATCGTGCAGACGGTACAATAGACAGACAGACTGACATGTAAAAATCAAAGTGCCTCATTTTGCTCTACCATCATTATTCCTATGCGTTACGGACGAAATGACAAGCTTCGTATACCGTTTAGATTTCATTTAGGGTATAAAAATGAGAAAAAGAGTATGAAAGAGAGAGAGAGAGATATTTTTGGTATTTTGTCTCTTCGTAACTCCACTGTAGTTTATTCACTTTTCTTGTGCGATTGTAAGTACACAATGAAAATTGTCAAAAATCTAGGTTAAGTTTGCGACCAAATTGGCAAGTCACATCGAAGTAAGTTAAACTCCTAGAAAAGGGATGTATAAACTTGACTAGTTGTTTTGGCCTCGTCGATGAGTTTATTGCATTGACAGTACTTTTCTATGAAGAAAATTCGAAGAAGGAAACAAGATAATCGCTGTGTTGATCTCTGCTTTAGAGCGGAGTCGTAAATGTTGATATTTACTTATGCAGCTAATAAACCTTTTACCCATTTTAAGTCTTGTCTGGGGCTTGATAGCTCCTAGCGGCTTAAGAAAGGCGATATTCAAATGCTCCCGAATCTCCATGCTGGGCGGGGTGGTATCTCACCTTATATCTAAGTCCATATGTACTGCTCTTCTTTTTTTGGTAATCCCCATTAAAAACTATTTCCCCTTCATTACTCTGCAAGAGTTTTCCATTCGGAGGAGGAGAGTCAAGCGATCCCTCAAACTATGGATCAATTGCTCTTACTTCGATTCTTTCTAAGATTTGCGAAACAATCATCAGCACAAAATTGATGAAATATCTAAAAGCTATGACTACCTTATCACCTTATCGCGCTGGACATTTAACAGAAGATGTACAAATATTCCTTACCAATTTGTTCATAATATCGCTGAATCTGTCATCGTTGCATTCGAAATGTTGCCAAGGCGTTTGGAATTTTAGTATTTAAGCCAAAGTTCAAGGAATAGGTCTGGCCCATACCTCCTTGATCTTAACTATAAATTGTAAGTTTTCTTCTGACCGTTCCATCCAAAAACTCCAGCCGGTAATAAATTCCATCAAGTGCCAACAAAAACTTCGATTCTTTTAAATGTTTTGTCCATAGTTCTGAAACAGGTTATTATCTGGTTTTAGAAATATAAAATTTACATTTCGTCTTATAAAATTCTGACTCTCAATTATTGCTCTTTTTTTCAGAATATTGCTTTTCCAAAATAATAATAACTAACTTCTGCTGTGCAAAAATGCAGCCTTTGATATGAAAAATATTTTTTATATACGCACGCAAAATGAATCGATTACATTTATAACTATATATTTTGTATAGTTTTATGTGCTTAATTTTGTTTTAATAAGACATTTGTTCTAAATTGAATGATGAAAGCGCCATTTTATGAAAGAAAAATATCAAAAAGCATTATTCTGTTTGAAATAAATACAATTTTAATATTAAGTACCTACTAATGAAATTTTGTAAATTATTAAAAAAAAAAAAATACAAGTTCTGAAACTCTACAATTAATGCGATTTAAAATGAAAATTGGATTTGGCCATTTATGATCCAGTATGTGGTAAGGGGTTAAATAGATTACTGCAAATGTAAAGGCAAGTATTACGACGACTAAAGCATCCTTAATTAAAAATAAAAATTTGGACATTTTCCACGTCAAAACGCTATCAAACATGTATCAAGTTTAATACAAACACTTTTCAACTATCGTTAAAATATGCGTCATATTGTATATTTGAAAATGTGTGCGATTTTCAATAAAAACACGTTAATTTTACTACTGTAGAAATTTTATATTTAAAGTTTTCCTTTTAAACTTGTTATACATAATTCAATAAAAATATAAAAATCTTTTTTGTTTTAGAAATTCGTCGCATCTAATTGGATTTAAATTCAAAATTATTGATATCTCCGCTGAATTGACTTGCTTGTTCAAACTTCCTCAACTGTAATTATAAATTTTTTTGGTTGTTTTATAAATGTGCACTAGATATATATATATGTATGCCACTGAGCTTTTAATTTATGGGAAAATTTATACACCAATAAAGCGGTTGATTTTTTTCTTCTAACAATTTTACTATTTTTTTTTTTGATTTAGTTATTTTTAATTCTATTGCTTTAAGGCAATAGTAAAATCGGGAACGCACTGCATGTACTAGTACTAAATTTGTTGTACTAATTTTGATTAATGTAAAACACATACATACTTATGCAATAACTGAAACATGTACATAATTTTCATACAATATAATTTTAATCATTTTCATCAGTCAATAACAAATCCACGATTCGGAACCATGTTTTTAATTTATTATAATAAAATTGACATTTTTGTATATTTCTTGTTGTTATATTCCAAGTTTGAATCAACATCAATCAACTATTTTTTCTTCGTTTTCAACTTAATCTTTGGTTGGAATTAATATCATTGTGTTTTATATATTGGTTGATCTGCTTGTAAATACAATATATAGGTGTGTAGTTATATAATATCACACCTGGCCAAACTTTTTTAATTTAACTTTAATTTATAAACATATTTGGCTACAAATTTACACACTTTAACAGTGCCTTTTAGATTTCAAACATTTAATATACTTACATACACAGTTGACGATAATAAAGCTATTATATTGCAACCGCTTATAAAGGTTTGTCTGAAGTATTTGGTAAGGCAGAGGTAACAGAGAGAGTGTTTCAAAGGTGAAATTTTAATTAGACACCATTAGCTTGAAGAAGATTTTAATCGATGATGATATTGCAGGCGATGATTACCTATAGAAAAATTTTGTAATTAAATTTGGGGATATACAAGCCTCAAATTCAGTATTGGTTTAAACTTTTTTTTAAATACTATATGTATCTAAGCTTATACTTAAGATTAATCAATGAAATATTGCCCACTGTTTTCCATGACCTTCCTCCATCTGTCAACAAGGTCGTTATGCCGCATGTAAAATGGACCTTTCTTTATATGCCAGGAAATCTACCACTGCCCGCTACATCATACAAATTTTGAAATTTTTTTCCCCTGAGAAAATTTTTCATCGAGAGGAACAATTGGTAGTCAGAAGGAGCCAGATTAGATGGTGGATGTGATAAAACTTAATATCCAAGAACATGGAGCTTCTCCTTCGTCCTTAAAGCCATGTGAGGCCTTGCATTGTCATGTTGGAAGACAACACCTTTTCAGTTGGGTTAGCTGATCACAATATAGGTTTGCCGTGACAGTTTGATCTGGTTAAAACAGTTTCCAATGAATAGGATCTTAATAATCCCAGCAAATGCAAAGCATTAGCTTTTTTTTATGCAATTGGCCTTCGCAAGAGTAAGAGGTGAACTATACCTGACATTACCTTGGTTCGTTTCCGGACTACATTATCATACATAATGCACTTTTCATCACCAGTAACGAGGCGACCCAAGAATGGCTCATATTGTTGCCGAAAAAGCAAAGAAGGAGCAATGGAAATTCGATCTGCCATATTTTTGGTTTAATTCGCGAGGAATCAGAGAGACAAATCCAAGCTTATTCAAGTGGTTCTCAATCGTTAAAGTTTTCCCCGATCTCCCTCGTAGCCAATAGTGATTCATTACCCACTAAAATCCTTAGAACGTCGCCATCAAGCTCCTCTGGCTTTCCGGTGCGAGGATCATCATGAAGTTTCATGTCATCTGTCCTGAATTTTTTAAACCATCTTTTGACCGTACGCACACTAACTTGTGATGGTCCAAAGACGAAACACAAATTTTTATAAGCCTCCGTCGCATTATGACCCAAGTGGAGCTCATAAAGCGTAGAGTGCCTCAATTAAGTTTTTCTTGGTCCATCATAAACCCCGATTTCTTAAAATTTAATGATTAAACACACTTTTTTTTTTATCAAAACTCTAAACGTAGAAATACCAGCTTTCGATTAATACCAAATTGTCTAAATCGTACAAACAACAATGAAACTATGAACATTTTAATTGTAACAACCTATTATTATATAGGGTGTTCTGAAAATAAGTCCTATATTCTGATTTTGAATAACTTCTAAAAGAGAAAAAAGTGTTTTTTCTTTTTCTTTGTTTTAGATATTTATTGAAGGCGTAATTAATACTGGAAAATTATATCGCCCAGATAATCCCCCTAAGGTTCAGGGGAAATTATGACTCTGGACATTTCTGAAATTTTTGGGTTAATATTATTATGTAATTTCATGATAAATATTTTCTTTAAGTTGATCAATTGTCGCTAATTTATCAGCATAAATCTTGCTTTTAAAAATTCTTCAGAGAAAGAAATCGGGTACTTTTGGGTCTAAGATCTCGGCGGCTAGTCGATTTCAGCACTTTGTATGATCAAAAGACTGGGAAACATGGTTTTCACAAATTGAATTTTATTTTAGTGTAGTGCCGACCTTTTGGAATCAATTATTTTCCAGTCCTCAAACGTAATTTTGCAACATTTCTCCCATCGGCGGTATCTTTAAAAAAATAAGAGACAACAATGACGCCTTCAATATAAATAGAACCATATTGCCTTTTTACGGGGATGTAATGGTCTTTCATGAATTAAACAACGATTTTCAGTATAATAATGATTATTCTGTTTGTTGACCATGACACTGATATCAAAATGAGTCTCGTCATTCTTTATAATTTTTCAAAAATATTCACCTATACTCTTGTTTAGCAATTTGGGAACAACTTCTTTTTTTTTTTAAATTTTGTATAAAACAATGCGTTAAGGTCATAATCTGTAGCTTGGTTTGAAAAAATCGATTTTTTTTTTACATATTTCGAAGAATATTAAGAATATCCTGTACAAATTTTAGACAGAAATTCGAAATATTGACGAAGTTATAGAACATATACGTGAGCGTTTAGTAGTAGCGCGCGCCGAGCAAACGGCCGGACCCTTCTATTGTTTACACGTTACTTTATATCTGCTTCGAGCGTTGGATATCTTTGTGTATACTAAAAGTTTTACCTGTTTCTTCACATACATTTGTTTTGGAGTGTAAACATTTTCGAAGAACGTAAAAATGGATTGGAAAGGAAATTTTAAACGCGTTTTTCTCGAAACAACGTTTTTACGGTCGGCCGGGGTAATAAACAATTTTCTATCCAACCGATTGGGCTAAAATTTTGATATATTATTCTACTCATCAATACCTCTCGTAGGATCTTTTTTTCGTCCCTAACTTTCCATTTTACAGCCCGAGTTAAAAAAAAGTCACTTTTTTTTCCGAAGTCCACCATTTTGTTATTTTTCAACAAAATTGTTTAAACCTAGTTCCAACCAGAATGACAAGCTTACCGAACAATAATCTTTTTGACTTTTTTGTTTGAGATGACCTCAAGTGGCGAAATCACCACGGCCAGCCATCCACCTTCTTTTTATAGACGCTCACTTCAATGCTACAAAAATATACAAAAATTTTTTGCACACTCTTAGATACTATTAATAATATATTAAAAAATCAAACCGATTGAATTGTATTTTCCCCTAAAAAAAATCCAGGAAGGAGCACGATGTTGAACAGAGGTGCTTGGCTCTTGTGCAACACTGTCTTGCACATTTTGATTCGAACGTCTGGTTTGATGACGGCCACAATTTCGGTCGGTCTGCACAGAATTAGCGAACACTGATTTTCAATATAAGTAGGCTTCTACGATAAATACTTTTTCTGCAATTGTATACGCTGCTGCTAATTACCAACTTCCAAAATACAAATTATTCGTTTGGAAAATGACATTGTTCTAATAAACAGTTTTTAAGTTGAAATGGTTCTGTTTCCTTTTTTTTCTGTGTACATACTTTAGAATTAATGGTGACATCGAAAGCAGCATTATTCTTAATGTTTTCCAAATTGGAATTTATAGGTTAAAAAAAAAATCTGTAAATTTTTTTAAAAAACTTTGAAAAAATAACACAAAATAAGAAAAATGGCATGAGTACAAGAGACAAGGAATTAAAATTCGGTTATCTTGATCGAAAGCTTCTTGGATCAAAGGTTTACGTCTTGTTATTACTTTCGTTTGTAAATAGAACTAAACCTTTTCAGGTCAGTGGCTCATTTGTATTTACACATGTATTTACAGATGTGCTTCCATAGATTGCAATCGGTTTCATACTGCGCTTCGGGTTTTGTCAGCCTTTTAATTAAGCTATGTAGGGTTACGATAGCTTAACGCTTTATCGGCTGTTTTGTAGTTTTAATTTTTAGTTAAATTTTTCATGAAATATGAATAACTCCGTATAATTGGATTTTGGATCATTTGGAAGAAAAATCTTAGATACCTAAGAGTTTTACGTAATTTGTAATTGGCGGAATTCCTTGAACATTTATACTACAAACTAAAAATATTTTAATCTAATTGAAATTTTTGAAGTCTCTTCGGAGCAATTTTCTTGGGTACTAAAGAAAATGCCGAAATAAATGGAATTTTAATAAAGATAACTGGGGGAATTGTTGTAAACATCTATATTTCCGGGTTGGGATTTAACGCGGTAATTCGACTGCTGCATTATTGATGTCGAAACTTACGTGAAAGCAGACTTTAACCAGATTTCTGCACAGGAATTTTATTAGGCTAAAATGAGGGATGACGCAGATCCCCAGTTTAAGAATCGTGCAGAAAATTTCCCGTTAAATATTTAATTTGGCAAGCAATACATGTTCGTGTGGCCAGAAATCTTTACCTGTCGTGAAAACAGGCATAATCAAAACGGATGTATAAGTTAAGGAGTGTCTTCAGAAGGGCCTTCTTTCATTCTTTAGAAAGCACGATGGATCAGGTTTCCTTTGGCCGGATTTAGCAACTTGCCACTGCAGCAGAATAACGATACCCAATGCATACCCGTAGTACCAAAGGAACTGAGTTCTTCAAATTGTCCAGAACTAAGGCCAATCAAAAAATATTGGATTAAAAAAGACACTCCTCCAGTATAAAAGAGTGTCCGATACGTTCGATACAAAATTTAATGAAGAACATAAAGCAAAAGTACACCAATTTTATAGAACGTAGTAATTATAACATGTCGTTTGCGTACAATGCAGATGATTAAGTAATAGTTTAATTACAATTATTTGATAACAAACAAAAAAGGCTTTTCTTTTTGATTTCATCATTCATAGGTGGTCGGTTTGTTTCTGAAACAGTCCTTAGTAGAAAGTTTTTCTAATATTTCAAAGGAAAGCCAATTAAGTCTTAGTTGATGAAACCCTTTAATGGGGATATGCAGGATTAAAATTCCAAAATGCGGATCATCAACAAATTTTGGGAGATGGAAGCTGTTAAATGCGGAATAAAAGACTATAGCAATATAGAAAAGAGAAAGAAGAAACGTTTCAAATAGTGTTACATAAAATCTTCGCTCATATTAAAAGAAATAGTAAAAGAAAGTTTCTACAGCTGTAATTTTCTTTTGAGATGAAGTAAATAAATTTATTCCTTTAGAAATGCCTCGACATTTGTGTTTTTTATTTCAATTCATTTTTCATTTATTTTGGCGTTTTTTGATGTCGGTTTAACTTCTCAAAACAAATTATAAATTTAATATTACGCGATATATAAAAGCAAGCACGATATGCATTTTACATACTTCGGTCTCTTTTCGGCTGCTACGATTCAATTAAAGTTTTCCTTATATTCTTTCCTCTGTTACAAGTTTTTCCTTGTTTTTTAATCAACACATAGAAATATCACTTTTGTATTGTATTGCTGCGTTTTATTTAGTCACCGCCGACCGAGATTCGAACCTTGATACTTGTATTTAGTTGTTGCTATGTATATATGGTAAAAACCCAGCAAACATGGCGAAACGCAGAAGATTCACTTTCTTATTACCTGGACGATAAAATATCTCGCGGATGATAATCATATTCGGATTGCATTCTTAACTTCCAACGGGAGAAACTGTTACCCCGAAGGCAAAACATCTTGAAGAAACGAATGCGTATCTTCTACGCGATACGTTAAAGTAATTTGCCAACATCCCTTCCTGGCGAGTTATTTTCATATCATTAATTAGAAACGTATTCGTTTCTTCAAGATGATTCGCTTTCTTATCGTCTAAGCAAAACGTTCAGGAATCGTCGAAATAAATCATTTTGAATTTGCAGTAAGGAATTAAGAAGATATTTCTTTAAAGTAGGTATATATTTATTTAATTAATTTTGTTTTTTTTTTTTTAATATTAATTTGTGGAATTAAAATCACTAGTGAACTCACAAATTAATTACTATCATGGAGTCTAATGACACGTTCGTCCAAATGATAAACTCGTGTATCATAGAGATAACAAATAAGCGAAACTATTGTCTTCTTGCTTCCACATTTAAAATCAGAAAACAAAATTGTTTGTAATTTCATCTTCTTTTCGTCTACGCAAGACAAGGAAGAAATCATTTCACAGTATTTGCTTTAATTTCGTGTGGAAGATATTTTGGCAATATCATATCGCCCGGAAGATTTTTCATCCAAATGTTTGCTGGGTTATACTTAATTTAGATTGCTGCCTCTGTCGCATGAAAACTTATAGGTAAGATGATGGTTGGGAGTAGGAATGAACCATTATCCTACTTACAAGCTTCGTGCAGCAGAGGCAACATACTGACCCATCTAAACTGGGTCTTAAAACAAAAAGACTGTAGGAAAAAGCCATATTTTAACCAAATTGGTCTTCTGCACTTCGAAAAAATGAGCTATAGAGGAAAAAATCTTAGCTATGTTCACTTGTGTGTACGGTACAGAGTAGAACAAGAGGAACATGAAAGTAGATTTTAAAAGAACCAGGATTTTATTCTAAGTGAAAGTAGGTACATGTTTGATATTACCTCGATATTAATTTATTGACCAGTCGTGATTGATTGGGAATAATATATATATATTATATTATGAATATATTCATGAAATAATTCTTTTGCTATTGCATGAGTCGTAAGGGCTAACAAAGTTTTTATGACCCACAGTTAAAGCAAGCTACTCATTATTATGTGAGGCTCAGAAGAATTTTGAACGTGAAAGCATGTGATCTATTGTTCATCAATAACTGTGTTCTTTTGTGTACCTTATTCTAGAAATTCCATATACTGTATGAGGCGTTTTTGTGTATCTTTTGTTCTGCTCTGTTCTGCGGACACAAAAGAACACAGCTAATATAAATGCTTAAAGTTATTGCATCGTGCACCCTTCCGTTTGTAAACAGATAATAACATAGCGACAACAATTCACTGCGATTGCATTTTTAATAGTGTTTTTTTTTAGAGTTAGTGTAGTTATTCTTTTCATGACATTTCATTTATTTAGTAATTTCATCCTTGCATCCTTTATCTGTTATATATATATTTCTGCATGTAAAAGATTAAAGATCAAATCAGAATGGGAATAACTAGTGGAATTTAATTTCAATGTCGTAAAATTTAAATGGTAATATTGCATAGAAGCTTCCAGCTTTAATACTGTCAATATATTTATGTTATAGGTTGACATCATTGAGCATGTTCGACAAGGGGTCTAATGGCGAATTCAAGACTAAGGCTTTGTCTGAGTTTCTCTTCTGTTATAACAGCTTGTAACATCCCATGGATGTTCTTTCTAAAAAACCTTAGCTGAATAGTATAACAATTTTGTGTATTTATCGAACTGTGCTTTGCTGTAAAATATCAAACTAAGCAAATAAGTCTGAGCAGATTAGCCTAATCTCAATATTGTTTAAGGTAATGTCAACTACAAGGTATATAAAAATTCTAAATTTCAGGGATTGTCTTATTCCTATGATCGAATCTTTCAATTGGAAGATACAAAATATAAGATTGCGTTCCCTATATCCGCGGTACAGAAGGAACATATAAGAACGTTTTCAGAGAGCAAGATTTTTATTTCAAGAAATTGTTATTAGTTGATGATTATTTGTGGATAAAAACTTGATTATCAATTTTTGGTAATTACTTTCCATTCACTTTCATGTGAAAATTTTTAATTTTTTTCACATAACGATCTCAACACCATTTGCCATTTAGTTGCCACAGAAGATTTAAATGACGCGAACATAACAAGTTCTCTATGTTTCTATGTCGATGGTGATACTAATTCCAATGGCAATTTCGCGTCGCCTTTACGTTTACACCTTTCCAGACCTGTAAAATTCTAAGTACAAGTACCGATACTGGTACTTAAAAAATTTCATGTACAAGTTCAGGTCCCACATACATATCAGCTTATAAGTACCTTATTATAATAAGTACGTAAGTAGGCACGTAATACTGTCATACCGCCAAGTACATACTTAAGTTCTTGTTAATTATTTAAATACGCCTTCTAAAGATAGAGGTTCAAGAGTTTTCGAAAACTCAAATCAGAAATTTTGAAAAATCTATATCCAGCTAAATGACTGGATTTATGAAATATCATAAAATATGCTGCCAAAATATAGGAAATGAAATAGAATAGTACCTATTTTTATACCCTGACGAAATCATAGGGTATGCAAAACTTGTCATGAGCAAAATGGATTGAACACCCACGCAATATATTAAAATTTATTTTAATTTTTGCTGGCCGTCTGTCTCTCCGTTTTCACGATAACTCGAGAACGCGTCTACTGAGAGAGCTGAAAATTTGCATACGGGCTTTTTTTGTTTGTTTTTAATGTAAATTTAAGTTCGACAATGGGACAAATCGAGTAACTCCTTCGTGGGGTTGCCATACAAAAATTTCATTTTTCACTATAAATTTGGAAACTGCTTGAGAACGCGTCAACGTAGAGAGCATACTTAAACCTTTCTGAGATAATCGGGGTTAAAGGACTAAGGGTGCGTGAAACGTAGGCTTGTACTTAAATAGTTGTATTTCCTGCCCTTTGATTTAATGTGTCAATGCTTCCTGTACAGTATGTAGTTTAGAAGAAACGGTCTACCAAACTTCAAGTTTCAACTTTTGTAACTCATTTTTGTGTACTTATGACAATTAACTGCATTTCAATTGATGATGATTCCCCATTCAGTGTGAGCATCAACATAGAAAATAGACGAAAAAGTTGCAAACTTTTGTCAAGTCATCCATTCTGACCATTTTCATCAACTGTGCTTGAGGTAGACCTAAAGGTAAACATTCTCAAAACTATCTGCATATGAAGCATATAGTGTATTTCAACCATATTTGTGTCTCTCTTTTTGTTGGTGAACAAAAACTTTTTTCGAGCTGCTAAGTAGATATAACGAGTAATGGAAACTTTAAAAAAATTTATTGCCAAGAATGAGATGTTAGTTTACGTTTATGATGTTGGAACAAAAGCATATATCGACACACACGCGAGCTTCTCTGTATCTACCTTCGAAGTTGCCTCATGTATGGTAGAGCAACTTAAAGTTTCAGTTTTATATTTATTTTATTCAAAAATATATCCACCAACCTTCGTGACAATTGTAAAAAAGTCAAAACATACAACAACAAAAAAATCAAGATTTACTTTCAGCGAAACAAGTTTCCAAACCTTAGAAAAACGAGCTTTGCGACTATCTTCTAATCAAACTGCAATGCTTGGCTTGGTGTTGCCATACTTAGTTGAAAACATATGTCACATAGAAAAGTGACAAAACTCGAAAAATGCAACTCTAGGAAAGCAAAAGAAAACGAAACACTATAAAATTAATTCTAACTTAGCATAGAAAATTTTTATTAAAAAGCTCTCAAAATTTGTTAGTTATTTAGTTCCTAAAAGTCGTTTATATAAAAAGTTTTGATATCGAAGTTAGCGAGGTTAGCTCATAATCCTGGATTCTTTTAAGTTGTGTCGCTCTTCTTTGTTACTAAATAAATATTTTTACAAACTGGCTATTAGATGTATAATCAAATAATATGTATAATATAACTTATAATTAAGTTTTCAAAAATTAAATTACGTAATTAAAATTTTATGTAAAAGGGGCACATCTTAAAATGTAAAATTGTTAAAATATTGAGAACTTACTTACCTACGTCACAATTCAAAAATTGTCACTTCATTCTAAACAGTTCATGGAAATAATGCTATTGTATTTAAAACTTGTAGTTTTACTGCAGTGGTGATACCGATCAACCTGAGCGCAAAAGACCGAAGATAGCAATTAAGTAATAGAAAAGTGACACTATCGCTCTCTATCACAAAAAAAAAAAAATCGAACTAGAGATCTGTATGTCCATTTTATAAAATTATAGAATTGAATCTTGCAAATCTCAGCGTTGAATTAACTCAAAAAAGAGAAATTTTCAGTTTTGTCACGTTCAATATTTTGACAACCGCTTAGTATCCAGACTTCTATGGCTGTGTTCAGCTTTTGGCTAGAGCTGGCTATAGCCAGAATGAGGTCGTTCAGTTGTTGGCTATAGCCAATTTTGAGCCAAAAATAAGAGCTATAAATGATGAAAAATCATATATGTATATGTGAGCTCAATTGTTAGAATTTATTGTTCAACTCTTGGCTGTAGCCAGCTATAGCCAAATTGGTTAGTGCTCTGGAGGTGAAGCCAAAGTAGCTTGACGTTTGTTTGTTTAGTTGTTGGTATCAAGTAAACAAAAAAAATGTCTCAATTTTATTACTGTGTGGATACCAAAGGTGAAATTATATAGAAAATAATGTGCCATTATTAACAGACAAGGACGGTAATATTGAACATTTGCGATGTGATTAAATTATTTATTAATATAGGCTTCACTTAATTTATAGGAAATCAATCCATTCTTTTATTGTAGTTGCTATTGCAACTAATTTACTTTTATTACTCGACATAATTCTTACAATGAAATTGAAACAATTTATGGAAGTTTGACATTTACTCACACAAATAAGAGCCCAGCTCTAGCCGGCTCTAGCCAAAAGTTGAACACAGCCCAGGTGTTTCTGGCTTAAACGTCAGTGAGTGTTAAAAAAGTCAGAATGATCCAATGACCTAAGAAAGGATATACTGAAAATAATTTTCGATTCTGAGGGCGTGCGATGTTTTCTATATCAGCAATGTTGTGTATTTCACTAGACGGTCGTCCAGCACAATAATAGTAAATTTTATTGACATCATCTCTTCAATTGTGACTTTTTACACTAGCAAAAAAAGATAATCTTATTCAGTTTTTCTATTTGACAGATCTACTTAAAACTTTGTGTGTATAACTAAGTTAAATTCGAGTGTTAAAAATAATATTTTTTTTTGCGATTTGGTGGCATCTATTATTATTAAACAGGCTTCGTATATTATGTGTTCTGGGACAGGTGGTTGGTTGGTTGGTTTCACTGTATGAACTCCGTCCCACCCTAATTTCATTCTTGACAAGACGTTCGAAATATTTCTGCTGCCTTCGGCTACATTTAAAACCTTTCAAAACTATATATAATATAATTAAATTGATGTGGAAATTTTGATATTTTAACAAATGTTACTTTCATCTATTAATTATTTTCCACTTTCAATCTAATAAAATTGAGAAAAGGTGGGATAAAACGAGGTTCAAAACAGAATACAGCTAATATTTTGCTTTCGGTAACCTCTTGACTTAGCACCAGTCCATTTGAGAGAAGGTGAGGTGATTATGTTAGCTTTACTGTTGCGCTATCTTATTATCCATGTACTTTTTAGAATATTGTTACAATTTTTTTTTACATAGTAATGTTTTTTTTTATTAGGATATTGTAGCATTCTTTACAGAGTAACTTTTCTCTCTCTAGCCTGTAATATTTTGTACATATAATTTTAGCTTCAGACGTTTAATATCAGTTGTGAGCTTTAATGTCGTCATGAATTCAACTTATGCTGTTGTTGCTCTTTCAGTTTTAAGTACTTTTAATTTAAAATAATTCGCCAATGGTTAATTGAATAACTTTCATTCCATCTTTAAAATATCATGGCCAAAGGCATATTTTTTTTTTATCTGTATACATATATTTCTACTACAAATTCATTCATCCATCCATTTGCATTGCTAATGCACTGTGCTTGGTAACTATCACCAAAACAGCAAGATTCTATTTAGTTTTTTTCATTGCTAATACACATCACTTTGATCTTAACATTTTCATCATGTATTCAATTTAGACGAAGTTGTGCTAATAATATATTACTATTCATTTTTCAGTCTCTGCGATAGTTGAATATGACTATATAGCTAAAGAGCCTGACGAGCTAGATCTAAACAAAGGTGCCATCATACAGAATATAAAGATACAATCGGGAGGATGGTGGGAAGGTACACTGGCAACAAATGGTAAAACTGGAATGTTTCCAGATAATTTTGTTCGTGTTCTAGATAGCGATGAGAAAAGTCCTGTTGTTTTGAGGTAAGATTAATATTCTTGTTGTTATCTGTTTGTTCCAAAGTTAATACACATATACACTTTTCTTCCTTTAGGGATAAATCGGCCACGGTGCATAGACGGTGTAAAGTTGTATATAGTTATACTCAAAATAACGAGGATGAACTTTCACTTGCTGTCGGAAACATTATTGAAGTTTTGGGAGAAGTAAGTTTTGATTAAAACGAATTTCATTTTAACTTAATTATTATCATTTCTCTCTAATGTTTCGATTGTTATATTTGTTAAAAATGGTAGTTCTCTGTTGGACACTGTTTCATGCGATAATCTTAGAATTATTAAATGCTAACTCATGGTGGCAAATGCTGATCCGAATGCCGATGACAGTTGTTATTTGATATTCAACACGGCATCATCTGGCTTCAAGTTCAGTTACTGCATATGTACATATGCATATTTAAAATGTGTTTTAAATATTTCATTTATCATGTAATGTTGATTCATTTTTTGAAAGCACCTAATATATATGAAAAATACATACATATATGTATATGTATCACATAAGTTTCGGTGCTGTCATTAAGTTTTGGCAGTCTGGCGTCATCGCTGATGTCACTGCCAATGTCAATTCCGAGTCCACTGCCGATACTACCGCCACTATTGGGCCTAGCATGATGTTAATTAATGTGACTTTTTCGAAAATAGCCCTACTCTAAGTAGTTATTTCAAGTTGCTTGCAACTTTCAATTAAACGTATACAATACAATACAACTATTTATTTCCTCACTAGCATTTTCGTTAGACAATTTATCATCCAGCTAATTTTTAGGATTCGATTAAAATGCTTATTTTTAAAATGTTTTGTGGATGGTGTACTCTGAATTTATTTAACTTTCCATTTCTTGTAACCACATTACTGCTTTAGACTATATCGCGGTATAAAGTTTAATCTTTATTTTAAGAAGATCCTATTAGCAAAAAATATATAACATAAAGATGACGCATAACCATGCTTGGGTTGTACCAGAAAATTGCTCCCTGGGATTGTTAGCCGAACCCGTACGACTCCTTCTCAGGCATTAACAACGCCACTGCACACATCGCTCTCTGTTTAAAATTTCTCTTTAGAATTATTTTGCATTATTGAAGGCCGACACAAAATAAATGTATCTGAATATAATATTTCTAGTCGGCTACCAAAAGTGGATAAAAATTCTGGCGAAATATTTTCTGTAAATTTCTTAGAAGAAATAAGCTTATTGCTTAACTTGCGTCTACACTTATAAAATATTTTCGCGGCCCAAGCACCCATTGTCGGCTCCAATGACCCAGTCTAGACTGAGTTATGCTGACTCTGCCTCACGAAATCTGTAGGTAGGATGATACTTCATTCCTGCCCCCAACCATCGTCTTACCAATAAGTTTTCGTCAGGCAGAGCAGCATACTGACCCGTCTAAACAGGGTCAATGCATAAAAATTTCAAGGACAAAATTTTCAATATATTTCTAAGAATAACTTAAGTACATCAAGTCGAGTAATCGTTGATTTTATATTGGGCAAGGCATTGCTGTCGGCCACGACAAATGCATAAAAATTCGAAGGAAGAAATTTCCAGTAAATTTCTAAGAAAAAAATGTGGCCTTTCCTTCATCGGGTCGAGGCAACGTTGATTTTATATTGGAGCGTGGCATTGCTGGCTTATACCGGAGACAGACTTGCGATTTCAATATTGCAATGTGCGCTAAACTGCAAGGCTGTCTCTATATACTGAACTCAATAGTGAAACTGCGAAAAATGTATGCGGTATACGAGTTTATTGCAATATGACCCTAGTTATAAACCATAATCATTTAATACACGAACCTTTTAGAATCGAATTTTATACTGCAATGTTGGCTGTAACTTCTTCTGACATTTAATATTTGACACTTGTCAAGTTGAAGTGTCTATTTCGTTCTTTGAGGAGGGAACCAAAGGAGACGACATGTGATGAAAAAAGCGTAGCAACTTTCGTTCTTCTTGTGTTTGTCGAGGTATCAGAGGCGGCGTTAAAAATTGTTGATGTCTTAAATGTCACAACTAATTAATGACGCGAAAATGAAAACACATGTACTAATTTATATTTACAGCTTACTCTATTTTATATTTACATATCCTTAAATAAAATTATTTTTGTACATTTCTGCCCAATTGATATTTTTTTAGATGCCTTTTGCAGATATAATGATAACGAATTTTCAAATATTTTTCACAAATTAATTTTATTAGTAAGGCGTAAGATATATGTATATTAAGCCGATCTCAGTCAACCTTTATTCTCTAGGGCGCCGGGAGAGTGGAGGATGAAAAAGCTTTACAACGCAATTACTTCGCAAAAGAATGTCATGTATTTTAGGCACGTTATTTCATATATTAATCAAATGGTTTACGGTACAAATCTAAATTTTATTTATATATTCGGGAATGTAACTATGGTAGCTTATCCGTAGGGTACTAAATTCGTTAAGTAATGTCGATTTCGATGGGACTTCAGTGCAACACGAGGTTTGCACTGACTTCCCCTACTTGGCACTGGATATTTTCTCGGTGTTACAATAATACATATTAAAGTTGAATTGTCATCTGCTCTGTGAAAGTGTACTGTCAGGGTTTATTTGTGAAATTCTGGAGTTAAATGAAGTAAAAAAATTTATTATATATATATATATATATTTATATATGTTTCTATATATCAATAAAGTGCATTTATTACGTTTGAAAGTTCCGTGTATGTAATACGTGTGTCCACAAATACAAGGAATATGACAGAAATATGTTCGATGGACTTCAGTGCTCCCAGTACTCCACTGCCAGAAAAAGTGCAACACTGAAATCGTCCCATCGAAATCGACATAATCTATATCTATCTATCTATAAATAATTCGAAAGAGTTTATGTATATAGCGATTCAAATACTATAATTTTCTTTAAAACTTTAAACAAATTTGCTTTAAATCTTAAGGCGAGTTTCTATTTAGTTTCGATATACTACATTGAATGGGATGGACCCTTTTTAAATGTATGGATGTAATTTGTCACAAAAGAATCTTTACTAGAGATATTAATTAAAAATTTAATAGGGTTATCAAAACTGAAAACATAGTACAAAAACTTTATAATATCAAAAGTCCACAGCTTATATATCTTGGTGGGTGATGGTCCACTGCAGAGGTGCCTCCGTAGATGTCCCTCATACTACTATTTGAAAACTATTAAACATGTTATATTTTAAGCTTATCGAAACTATTTTCTACCGCCCTTTTCGTCCCTTTTTTGAACTGCTACAATAGTTTTCTGGATCCCGGTTCCTATTATTTTAAGACTATCTTTACTAAACACGACATCATGTATGTCAGGGCGCCTAGGGGACATTCTTCGCTAGTATACACAACATTCCCTTGTCATCCTATGGACCGTGAACCTTTGTGCATTCGGCACCCACATAGAAGAATTCTAGTTAGATCAATCAGCAAGTTGGTCTAAAGTTGGATGAATCAAAAATTACTGGATAGTCCATTGACTGCAGATACAGTCCTTCTCTGGGCCCGAAATTTAGAAAAGCAATTCGTAAAATGGTGCCCTTTCCAATAGGGATTTCGTTTCACAAGCGTGGATTTTCCTTGGGATTTAACTGAAGATGTGGTCTCTAATGCACTTAAAAATTTTGTTTTCAGCTCGTGCCGAATGAAAGGTCGTTTTTCTTTCCTTTCCTTTTTATACCCCAGATCAGCGGTGGCGAACCTTTTATGTACGCGTGCCAAAAATTACAAATATTACTTATCGCGTTACTGGCGTGCGGACAGTTTTTAATTAAGAAAAATTGATAAAAGTATAGGTCTTTCAAAATTTTATTAGACAACAAAATTATTATACAAAAACTAAACTAAACATATTTACATATTATGCTTTTATATATAATCGTTTTAGTTTGTAACTACATAGTAACAATCTGGATTCTCTGATATTTTCGGGAAAAATGAGAATTTTATTTGACAGAAATTTCTCCTCTTCAACTCCTTCGTGAGGTTGCCATACAAAAATTTCGTTATCCACTATATATTTGGAGACGCCTGGGAACACGTCGACATAGAGAGCTGAAATTTGGTACATGGTGTTTTTATAGTAATAAATTTTTTTTTTCAAAAATGGACTAAATCGGGCTACCCCTTCTTGGTGTTGCCATATAAGAATTTAGGCCTTTTACATATACTGTGAGATCAGTCCTAAACATTTTTATTGTGCTAAAAACTTCTTCAGTATACGAAATCCTATAAACTGGTTATAATTATTTTTTCTGTCCGACGAACCGTTCTAGGGTATCATAAGAACTGGTCATACTTAGACCAATTCTAGCTTTTTTATTTGTCCTTCTTGTGTTTAGGCGATTCAGTTTATAAAACCGCGATGAATCTAGATTACTGCTCGTTGCCAGTCTTTCTTCGCTTCTCTCCTCTTTTCTTCCAAACCACATTTCTTTCATCCGCCATCTGTCAACCGCACAGCAATTTCAGCAGTGGCAAGACAGTCAGTGTGGGCGTGACATAATATTGCCGCTAGATGACAGTAGCACGCCAAAGTACCATATTGCATTGTGTATCACACTGCTACCATAACATAGGCTTATGCGATCTTAGATTAGTATAAATTGCTGCATTTCATCCTGTAGGCCAATTAAAAATCGGCGCAGCATGTATCAACGCAGCATGCAGCAGCTGTGATGCAAGGTTTGATATCATGGGATCATATGACGCGATTCTTAATCAACGCATCATGATGCATGGTTTGGAAAATTTCAAATTTTGATGCATACTGCAACAGTTCTGCCAACAGAGGTAACAAATAATTTTTGCATTTTATTTATCCTTCATTTCCTCCGAATCTATTTTTTCAAAGAAAAACGACTAAATTAAAATTATGCACAAAAGAAAAACTCGTTATTAAGGTGTTATGTTTGTAAATAAATGTGAATTATAAAAAAGGTTAGCATTATAAAGTTTCCTATTCTGCTTGCTGCGCCGATTGTGAATTGGCCACCAGAATCATTGCAGCATGCATCATGCGCCGATTCTGTACCTTCTAATTTAATTATGTAGCTTTAGAGATTTCACGTAATTTCTGGAAGAAACAATGGTTGAAATTTTATGACCTCGTTCATAAATCACAGTTCAGTAGTAAGCTTATTACTCGTGACATTTATGACTGAAAAATAAGTCTCAGAGTAATTGTTATGAGTCACAACTGAAATAACAGTTGATGTTTAAATTTTATTGTATAATCCAAATGTTATTAATGATTGATGAATATGAAAAATTATTTACAAATGCAATTATTGTTAGATTTGTAAGGTATTTTTTTTATAATTGCTATGATTAGTTATCATAAGGCAGGACCCTCAAAAATAAAATTTAAACAATACTCATTGATAGCGCTTACCGCTCTAAAATTCGTATATTTATTAAACTCCGTTTTTACAAATGCAGCGTTAAAACTATAAAGGAGGATGTTTTTCAGAAATTATGAGGCAGATAATCCAGCGCAAGGTATATAGAAGACAAGGTATTCCCATTAAAATTTTGACCCATTGCAGCTAATAGCCTGTGACGTAGTTCTCTGACTAATGTATATACATTTTTATAGGAAAGACAGAGACAGGAGAGAGAGGATTGTGCTCTGTACTGTACTTTTCTATACATTTCACGATATTACGTCACCTAATGTTGGAACATGATTTGTAATGGGAATACCTTGTATTCTATGTATATACCTTGACCCAGCGTATACGAAAAGTTATTTTTGAGTGACGGAAGAAGGAAACGCCTACTGTAAATTTTGCAGACCTCGTTTTGTCAATGTGTGCATGTTCGGGAAAGTTTAATCCCTTAAAAATTTCTCAAGCATAGTAAAGGATGACGTACATTGTGATGAGATTAATTTTTTTAGGAAATTGCGAGGAAAATAGCTTATTTAAATGCTGTCGAAGCAATCACTGCAATACCTCACTCGTACACTCTCATCTAGTTTTTTGTTTTTATAAAAATCTCAAACTGTCAAATTGTCAAATTGGAATATATACTTATCATCTCAAATGAGTATACCCACACATTGACAAAACGAGGTCGCAAAATATTCAGAAAGCGTTTGCTTCTCTTGTAACTCAAAAATAAATTTCAGTATACCTACGATGTACTATCTCATTCACAATTTCTAGAAAAAATGCCTCATAATATAAATCCTCCTCAAGTTTTTATGGGTGCTGGAACTAAAACATTATTACTGACAACTTTAATTTGTCCGTGTTTACTACAAGGGCTGGATTCTGATAAAATAAAAATAACAAATGAACTGACATCGTGACTTTTCTTCAAAAATGCGATTCTTACACCATGACATCAGTCATAAAAAGTAACATTTAGCGTTAAAATGAGACCTTTTTTCGAATCTGGGTGACATGACAAATGACTTTTGTTCTGTTCATGACAATTATTGCAGCCAAAGTCACTTAGCCTTCGCCGCTGTGACTTTTGTCATATTCCAATACAAAAGTTGCAAACGATACCGCTTATATAAAAATTGTAACATACATATGTATATATGTATAGGTATGAAAAATTTCTGGAAAAATCTAAAACCAATCATATGGAATTAATTTTATTCCAAGCTTATTTTTATTTTAGTTTAGTGTGGTTTCGATCTTCTTCGGAAATTGGAAATATTTAACTTCATTCGCGATTATATTTTGAAAACCCCACAAAATTCTACCCATCTAGTAACTGAAATCTGTGACATGGCTAACAACAAATTTTGTCCAACTGGCCGTTGATAAGACCCTTGTAGATATAAATAAGTTGTTACAAAATTTGCATACACCTTCACATTAAAATTTGCTCCATTACATACTCGATACACCGTACTGAAAACTGTTTTTTTAGCACTATTTTAGAATATTTTCGTGTATAGCCCAATTTAGAGCAGAGGGTGAGACTAGGATGATAGACAAGTGTTCTATTTACTTATGTATGCGTGTACTCAGTTTGTGTGCATATAGATCATATGAAAATGATGAATTTTCTTTCCTATTTCAAGCGTGTATCAACCATGTATCAACTACACTCGATACAAAAACCGATTTTTACGTCGTCTCTAGTCTCGAGTGTGTATCATCGTATGTCAGGGACTTACTGTCTTTTCAGGAATATATTCAATTACCCCGCAGTTGCCAAATTGTCATTGCTATAATTTAAGATACATGTCATGTCACCCAACCAATTCCAATGGTATAGTGACATTGCCCTTCCTTCGAAATCATTTTGTCATTGTCATTTGCCATTTTCTGAGGTAGTTGCGCGTCTAGAAACAAGAAGCAGCGCATCCACAGATTTGTTGTACAGTGGTCTTTCGGAACCCATTGGAGATGATTTGGAAGCAGATACTCCAATTTTACTATTTGACAGTTTGCGATTATTACCATAAAAACTAGAATGGAATGTCGTGTGAAGTATTGCAGTGATTGCTTTAGTAGTATTTAATTTCAATAAGTTATCATAATCACTATTTCTGTACAAAAAAAAATGCATGCCATCATAATATAAATATTCCTTAAATCATCATCAAAATGGGCTAAATCGGACAACCCTATTCTAGGCTTTCCATACAAAAATGTCGCGTAGACATAACCTGTGTTCTTTTGGGTACTTTGTTCTAGAACTCCCATATACTGGAGAGAACAAATTGTTCTGTCGATTGAAGCGAACTATTTTTTGTACTGTTCGCTTCATTTATAAATCTTCTATGAAAAAGTATGACGCGCTCTTTCGTTCTTTTGTGTATATCTTTTGTTCTGCGGACACAAAAGAACACAGCTATAGAGAGCAAAAAAAACTGGATAGTACTCTATTAATAATTTTGTAAAATTTCCTCGAAAAAATTCGGAAGTCTTGCTTTGTTTTGTTCACCTACATTCGACACAGATATCCTATTTACCCAAAAATAGATTATGATTTGCAATAATTTTTTTCCCTTTTTCTCTGTATTTTTTAGGTGGAAGAGGGCTGGTGGAAAGGTAAACTCGGCGACAAAGTTGGTGTATTCCCATCAAATTTTGTAGAGCCATTAGAAACATCACCAATTTTAGCAAATAAGAGACCAAATTCAACGAGAAAAGAAATTAGATCTAGTTTACATAGCTCAAAAGAAGACTTACTAAGTAGTTCACCATCAAATTTAGACAAGGATGCACCACTATTACCGCCTAAGCCAATTCGAGAGTATTGTCGGGTTTCATATCCATATGAGCCACAAAATGAGGATGAATTAGAACTTAATATTGGTGATATAATTACCGTTCTTACCAAGGACTTACCTGATAAAGGTTGGTGGAAAGGTGAACTTCGAGGGAAAGTTGGAGTATTTCCAGACAATTTTGTAACAATATTACCACCAGAAGGTAGGTACTATTACATTTTTTCTTTAAAGTTTTAAGAAGAAGAAGAAAAGCTATTTATAGTAATGAAGTAGTATGTATAGAGAGGAATTTAAAATAATTGAAAATCTGTCACCGAATATTATTGAAATTGCTTTAATTTTATAGGTAGGAGTCTTAGCCGTTTGTATTTAAAATATTTCACTTTTTACATTCTCAACAAGCTGCTCCTGTATGTGTACCTTATGGAAGAAGTCCTCTTATTTACGTCGGTGATCGTATGGCAAATTTCATTGATTCCATTTGTACGTAAAACATTCTTTGTTCCTCTTGCATTAATAATTATTGTATTCAAATTTCAATTTTAATTTATACTAGCTGCCTTAATTTGAACTTGGTCTTTTAAAATCTTTGTTTTAAGCCAATTCCTGTCATTTACCTTAACAATTAATAAAAGGCATTGTACAACTAGGATTGTCTTGAAGCCTTAATTAACGTGTAAATTATCATTTCGGAGGTATTCCATCTGAATCCCACTTATGACATTGACTTGTAGTTTTCTCACCGCTTTTTTGGCTTTTCTAGCAACTTCTATAGTCTATACCTAAAATAAAATTCCTTCTATGTTTTTCCTCAATAAGAACAACACAAGGAAAATCAATTCCTTGGGGACAAAGAACATTATAAATAAATGGTTTCACCATGAGCAATTCCGTCAACTTACAAAATTCTTAAAAGAATGAAAAAAATATCAGTTTATATGCCGTCAGTAACTGTAAACAGAATTCCACAATCAGACATCTTTGCTAAAAAACGAATAACGTCTCACAGAAGTTTGTCAAGAATACATATATATAACAGTAATTGGCAGTATTCTCCTCCACCATTAAAATATTCATTAGTGTATATTGTAATCCAGATTGATTACAACTGTGTTTATTTTGGATGGATGTTCGAAAATAGAGAGGAAAATTTTTATAATTTGCTTCAGCTTGGGCTCGAATTCTAACATAATTAAAAATGCATAAATGAGATACTCGATTGTTATTGTTGTTGATTCATCTCATCTTGTTGTAAAAAAAAATTGCAAATTCTGAGTTTGGCCAGCGTTGAATGGTTCGCTTCTCATTCCATTACGCTACTTCTCTGAGTTTGGCAAGACATCGCGAAAAGGTGGCAGTACAACAGACAACTCGCAGGTCTAAGTAGACTGGTTGTAAGGCAACTCTATGGCAACCACTATAACCTAAGCATCGGCTTGCAAATAACAGAAGAAAACCAAATCAAAGCTCTGATCGAAGCATTTTATGCTGGTGTTGCATGAAAATCCATATTAGGAACCCCACTAAGACTGAAAGCTGATCTCAAATGAAACTGTCCCCTTTCTTATTTGTTGTATTGATGAAAGCCAGCTTAGTAGTAAGGCGAGTCAAACGGTTAGTGTGGACATACATACCGAACAGAAAATCTTAACTACGTAGATTACATTTCTTTATTAGAGCATTTATTCAGCAGCATGCAAAGCGAGGTTAACGTTATCGCAGCGCGAGCACGAGAAGTTGGAATAAACAAAGTGTAAAAGGTTAACATCTCTAGTAGAATGCCATTAACAATATCACAATAGAAAAAATATCGGAATTTAAATTCCTCGGTATTATTACTAAATCGGAGGAGCAGAAGAGCTTATAGAATATGGATGAAAGGCTGAAAAAAATATGATGTCTTTTGGAGGAATATGCTTGAAACTCCCATAACATTCAAATGCTGAATGAAATCATGAAAAGTTAGCATGAATTATGCTCCAAACATTCCAGAAAAAATGTCCAGCATTATATATGCGTAATATTCTGGCCAAGATCAAACGTACACAGAACTCTGGGTTATCATCTGCTAAGAACGAGTAAAAACTCTAAATTAAAATGGATAACCATCAACTTAGTGACTAAGTGACAGACCCTCAGAATAAAAATGTGAAAAGACCAAGAGTCACATGGACGAGAATTATAAAGCATAAAGAAAAATGTAAAAACGTTGGTAAATGTCCTAATATCCAGATAGATGGAGCGGTTATGTAGAGATTCTATATTTCCAAGGGGAGGAAAATCCGAAAAAAATGAAATTTTTAATCCCACCTAGCAACCAACCCAGGCCTACCGCAATATAACTATAAAAATTAGAAAGCTTAACACGGCGGGTAGGCGAAATAAAGATCTAATGTCTATACATTTAGGACCAAATTGCGCTAATACCCAAATCGGTCTTAGTTGTTGCTTTCGCTTTTGGTTTTTAGAGAAGTAACAAGAATAAATTTAACAAGAGTTCAAAATACGGATCTTCATGCTAGAGTAAAATCTTAGCGCTACTTTTATTTGTTCCGAATTCGTTCATAATTAAAAGCTTGTATTCATTGTTTTATGTTTAAATATAATAATTTTTGAAATCGTAGAAAAGCACGGAAGGAGTCTTTAATTGGAATTCCCGGAACTTCTTATTAAGTAAGCGGGCATCCTCAAACCTAGCTGTAAGACTAGATGATATATATGTATATATATATCCGAGCAGACAGCAATGTCCTTTCTCTTGATCTTCATATGAAGGGCTATCTTCGCTGCAATTGCGATGGCGAAAACTTCAGCCTGCAGGACAGAGGTGTGCCTTCCAAGTGAGTACTTCAGCCCAATGCCGAGTTCAAGAAAGTAAACACCAGCACCGGCTTCCTCATTATGAGATAGCCGTCGGTGAAAATTTTTAAAGCGGACCAGGGAAGGTTCGATCAGGCGCTTCCCTTAGTCCACAATTCCCTTTCGGGAAAATCCAGAAAGAAGCAATATTCAAAACAAAGCTTGGGAACCATCGCATCAAGTAGCACACGTCAATGAGCAGCCCAGATGTCCTCCCAACATTCCCATGAGGGCAATCTACGAATAGTCCTTTTGGCATATGCCTGAATGACATGATTCGGGGGTGGCAGATTAAGTAAGATCTCAGCAGTAGGCAGCAGTAGCCTTAGATCGCATGGAGTTTGTAATTCCCAGGCAAGCAAGTCTTTATTGTCCCTCCAGCTTCCCGCTTGCAGTCCCAATCGCGTCCTCGGCCACCATACACAAGAAGCATACGTGAGCATGGGTCTTACAATCGAGGTGTACATCCAGTGCACAACACTCGGTTTCATGCCCTATGTGCAGCCAAAGGTTCTCCTTCATTTAGCAAAGACCCTCATAGACGCATTAACTTTTTCCTCCTTGACGAAGAACACCAAGCTGGTTTCTGTAGGGGTCCCTGTCATATCATGACGGTTGCACTAGTCCTCACAGTATTAGGCCACGCTGCATGAAGGAACAGACAGCAGCCATGTTGCGCCTGGAGATAGAAGGGGATTTCGTTCGCATACGCTTCACATGTGACATGGGGAGACATTTGCAGAGTGTGTCCAAAGAGCTTTAGAAGAACAAAGTACTCAAGCTTACGTCTACTGGAGCAGAACACCAAGCTGGTCTCTGTATGGGTCACTGTCATATCATGACGGGTGCACTAGTCCTCAACACTATTAGGCCACGTTGCATAAAGGCACAAGCAGCAGTCATGCTGCGCTGGAGTTAGAAGAGGGCTGTCATCCGCATATGCTTCACATGAGAATCTCACATTTTTCAGCACTGTGATAAATGAGTCAACCAACATACACCAGAGTATCGGGGCACACAGAGAGGTTCGGATATTGCTCTTAGATACATATAAATATATGTATTTTTAAAAAAACTGTAAAGCAAAGCGTTTTATTGTATTCAGAATAGAAAGTTTAGTGGATCAAAGTCTTTGTGATGCGCTTCCATATTTGAATATGTACAATTTTTACATATTTAATCGAGAGGTCTCAAAACTCTTAGAACGGAACTACTATGTATGTATATGTCCCGGTCGACGTGCATTTTCATGTCAAAACCATGATTGTTAATTCTGCATTACCCTGATCTGAAGATCGTTCGCAAACCGTTTCAAGTCCTAGGAAAATTTTGAATTACCGCTTATTATCGATTATGTAAATCTTTTAAGCTTCTCTTCCAGATATGAAACGCCTAATGTCCTATTCCTTTAAAACAGCTCTACACCAGTAGAGTGTAGCTCTATGCGCTTTTCTGGTTGCATTACACCGGTGTAGAGCTCTGTGAAAGGAATTCAATATTATTGGTAAGAAACACGACTCAATCCCTCAAAGTTAGATTAAGGACGTTGAGGTCAATTGGACAAATAATATGAAGTATTCTGCTGATTATCATAATAACTGCGGTAAAGGCTTAGAATCGCGAACTCAAGTTAACAAAAAGCTGTCAGTAACCAGAGCAATAATTTAAGTGCTTTATAGTTGGATGATAATTACTAAAAGCGTTGTCTTTATTGAAAAAATGGTAGACCAAAAACGGATTGCCAATCAAAATTAAATAGCCCCGTTTTAAGTTTAAATATATGATAATTTCACAGTCCACTTTTAAGGGTTTTGAGATAGTCGAAAGGTTCTTCACTCTTTTTTTAAACATTTGATAATAATCTTGAAGTTATACATATATTCAACAGTGATTACAGAAGCTGTACTAACAACGAATTCATATTATTATTAATAAGAGTATTTCGTAAATTGAAAAAAATATAATTACATCTCTGTATTATATAAAAAAAAGTATAAATAGTGTTAGTTAGCGGTAGATTGGCTCTGTATTTTTAAATATTACCTATTGGGAGATTGTCCATAATTTTTTTTTGAACGCATAAATTGATTTAAGATTTCATTCAAAGTATAGAGATGTTTTTGTTTTATTATCATAACATTAATTATGTATATGTGAACCAATTCTCACAAATTTAGCAATCGGAAGTATATCATTTCATACTTCATCACAATTAACCACTTAAATTGATCATCAAGTCTCGAAACAAAAGTGGAATGGTTCGATTTTTTGACGATGCTGTCACTAGCTTAACCGGTTTTTCTAGCCAATTCGCGATTGTTTACATCATACATAGCTGAGACTTAATTTGAATAATTTGATCAATGAAGACAAGCTTCGTGCTTAGTGTATGAATCAGAAAGTGAAAGCACATTTGCTTTAGTGTAGAATATGTTTGGAGCTTTATAGACAAAAAGTAAATTGCTAGCTAGATTAGTTAGTCAGTTTCCTATTTATTTATTTAATGCCTTAATAGTTGAAAGATTCGAAATTTATGTTGATGTGTGAAATTTAAATTCGCATTTTTTATAGTAAACTTTTTTTTCTTGTATTTTAGTTTCACCTTCAAAAGATTCAACACATCCCGACCGATCGTCTCTTGGTACATCGAAAGTTTTTATTAAAAAATCTGGTAGTGCATCATCGAGTTCGTCGAATAGAAAAGACAGTTTCGGTTCGCGAGATTCACTGAACGATATTTTAAGTGAAACTGGAATCGTTTCAGGCAATGTGGCCGCTCAAAGGAAATCTTTGGAGAATAAGAAAATCGACATAACAAATAATAGTAATGATGGAAGAATAGCAAGGCAAAGTTTAGAAAATAAAACCACAGAAATTCGAAAAAGTCTTGAAAATATGGACGATAAGAAAACTCCTCCCCCAGTGCTAACAAAAAAGCCGATTGTACCAGTGAAAAAATCAACATCTGTTACAAGTGTTGCTGGCAACTTACTGTCTGGGCTAAAGCATAAAGTAAAAAGTGTTGAACAAAAGTTATCATCACATGATAGCTTGGATGGGATTGGATCTAGTAAAATTAATTCACAACTACCAGATAGTGGAGAGAAAGGTGTAATTATTGAGAAAATGAGAAAAGATGAATCGTCTGAATTTGATAACGTTGAACGTGGATCAATGCTTCCAGATATGCGCGCAGGTCGAGCTAAAGCACCAAAAAGACGTCCCCCATCTGCTGCGGTTAATGTTATAGGTGAAAGTAATAACAATAATTCGATTTATTTAAATGGCGTTGGTGCTTATACAATCGAATCAATTGAGTCAAGAACCGAAATTATTGAAAATGAGGAAATGGCCAAACCAAAACCGCGAGAATGGGAAAAGAAAAAAGCTCCATGGATGGAAGAGTTGAAGGCAAGCCAAGCTAAAAAAACATCTCCCAACGTTGAACCACGTGCCACAACTGAACGAACCAAGTCGGAATCTGAGTCAAGTACTGTTAAGACTTCTACACAGGAAAAAGTTGATATGACCAGGTCAATTACTAGCAGTTATTCTTCCAGCCAACGCAGAACAATTGAATCAACTTCAACAGCTTCTTTTGATGTTAAAAGCTCTGGTGGTTATGAGGGAAGTTCGAATAAAAAGGAAATCACAAACGCCGCTGAGATGACGAAATCAATGACGGTTCTTTCAGCTGCTTCCACTAAGGTGACACCATCAAGTATAGACTCATCAAACTTAGATGATAATAATAAAACACGTCCAACAAGTTTATCGATCCGAAATCGAAGTGTCTCTCCAGTTGGACGAAATTCCTTGGGTAAAACGTCAAGTATGGATCAGGCACCAAAGCATTCAGTAAATTCAATAATGCCTGTGAGTCATGAGAATGTATGTTCGAGGGTCGTTGAATTAGAACAGCGCATTGGTAAGCTAGAGGGAGTCGTGCAATCACAGAACAAAATCATTGAAGACCTGATGCGATCACTTAGAGAGGAGACTGACAAAGTAAAAAACTTGAGGAGCGAGCTCGATAAGTACGCGCAGTGCGTAACGCAAGTTTAAAATATGTTTCCTGTCATAGAATGTTTTCCATAATTTTTTTGTCTTCATTTTTTGTTTGTTTTCTTTAATTTTTAAATTAGAATCGCATCTTAATTAGGTGATAATTAATTTCAAGCTGCTAAGCATTCCAGTTATTATCGATTTACACTATTTTTAATATATATTTTTTTCTTATAATTAAAGTCGTAATGTTTATGTCTTAAGCATGCTTGGGAGTTTAAGAGTATTCCAATGATTGAATTTTTTGTAAATAACTAAATAAGACCACTCATTGTATATCAACAAATTCTAAATTTTTAATCAATTAATTCGAAGATTTTTAATTTTACCTTGTGTGAGTGAGTGTTTGCTTCCGGACTTGGCAGCTCTTGTGATATATTAATGAAGTGCTGACATCAGGTTCATTTTGTTGTTGTTGTTTTAGTTTATAAAAGGTTTTACTCGTATATGAAGCAGCTTAACTTAAAAGCAGTTATTAGAAAGTTTAGCCAGTTGAAGATACAAATTGTTTTCGACAGTTTGGCCTAAATTTGTCTATCAAAATAATAATATTCGTAGTTACCATTTCAAGAAAAAAGCATGAAGAATTAGAAGATACATAATGTTAAATTGTCTGCACAGTGTGTATGTTGGAAATTCTGATTTAACTTCTTGCATGTAGATAAATATGTGCTTAAAAGTCTTTTTTTACAGCATTCTATAAAATTAAAATTCGTTTTCCTTAAAATATTATTTCCGGATTTATTTTATAGATGTATAATCTTTGTACTTCTATTTTTCTGTTCAACCTATTAATTAATGAAGGTTTTTTCTATGTTTGTCTTTCTGAGCTTTCAAAGCCTCGTTAAAAATAATACTACCTCTTATCTGCTGTCTCAAGAAATGCCATCTTGTAATTCAAGGAGTAAAATGGAGAAAAAATTGTGTCATGACGCCATGAATTTCGGTATTGTAGCTCTTATCTAGCGTTTAAAAACAAATAAGAAGAAAAATAGCGCAAAACATTTCGAGTAATAAATGAATTGAAAATATTTATGTTTAAAGTGTAAATTGATTTCCAAACATAGTTATTACAACAAACAAGTAAATATACTGATGAAGGACGCATATCAGAAAAATGAAAACCTTATCAACATTTTTGGTAACCTAGTTAGCTACGACGAAAATTGTAGCTAAGAAATGTTGTTATTAACAGAAAGTGCTATTAATTTTCAGGCACACAACCAAGTTTCTATCTAAAATCAACGATGCCCGACCTGATGTAGGGAAGCTCTCAATTTTTTCTTAGAAATTTACTGGAAATTTTTTCTTAGAATTTATAGGCTTTTTTTGAAGGTCGACAACAATTTAATTATTATGAGCGTAGACGCGTAAATATGCAATAAGATTTTTTTTTTTTTAAATTTACAGAAAATGTTATTTTCAGATATAATAAATACATATTTTCATTTATGTTATTGTCGGCCTCCCATTGCCAATAAGCATTCATTTCGTCTGCCGTTGTCAACCTTCAATAATGCATACTTCAAAGAAACAAATTTCCTGTAAATTTCTAAGAAAGAACTGAGGCCTTCCTACATCAAGTTGAGACATCGTCGATTTTATATTCGAGCGAGACGTTGCAAATTTTATTAATTGACTCGCAACATGTATCTGACTTCTGGTTTTAAGTTTTGCTATTCGATTCGCTATCTGTATATATACTTATTTGTGTTATTACTTAATTAAAAAATATAAAAATAATTTAGAGCAATTTAGTTATTTCGTTGCCTTGTTGAATCCACATTATAGCTCTTCGATTGTAGAACTGAGGCAAGGTCCGGCCAAATATTGAGTCGGGTTTTTATCATCTTTTTTTTGTCTTAGAATATTCGTCGGAGATTTCTTGCACTTAAAATGTATTGAAAAAGTTATTTTTTTTTAATGAATTTTTCTAGTATTTTATGTGGAATTCCAAACTTATCATAATAATCACGACAAGTTAGGGTTACGTTCCATTATATTTGGCTTACTGAGACCTACCTAATTTTCGACTGAATGCTAGTAACACTGTGTCTTAATATATAAGCTTTTCAAAACCCTCGTGTATAAATGAAAGTTACATTTTTAATTGTTTATAAAAACAAAAAAGTGAATAGGCTTCAGGTTCTGTAGCTAGGGCTCCTATTTGTGTGAGTAAATGTCAAACTTGCGTCATTCCATAAATTGTTTCAACGGCACAAGAAATATTCAAAATCGAACTGCGATGCAAAACTGCAGCTTGGACCTTTATTGTTTTTTTAAATATATCTCGCTTTGAGCTTATTAAATTTCATTTTTGCTATCGACACAGTATAAAATTCAGACATTTTTTGGTTACTTGACATCAAAAACTCAACAAACAAACGTCAAGTTACTTTGGCTTCACCTCCAGGAGCGCGTTCATGGATTCGGCTGCAACTACAGCCGCAGCCAGTCTAGCTATCTCGAGGCCAGGCATAATTGCGTGTAGCTGCTCCTGACTTTATGAACGATTTTAGGCATTACTAGCTTCAGAAATGTCATAATTGGGGTATGAGTTACATTTCATGTAAATATACAAAAAACAAGTTATTATCGGCTTCGTCTATTAAATAAATAAATGGCTCCCCACGCACATTAATATAAATGGTTACATTTGCCATTATTACACTAATATTTCTTTTCTTTTCTGTAATTTAAAAATAGCAACAAACAAAAATGTTAAATATAATACGTTTGTGTTAGTTAGTTATGCTGGGAAGCACTCTCAAGTGGGTACCGGCTGCAGTCGACTACGAGACTGGCTACTATAATTTTCCGAACGCCAGAGGCTGTCATTTAGCCAAGTCAAAAAACTGGCTATTGTATTTTCGAACGACGATAGCCACATCTACAGCTACCATAGCCGGCTGCAGCCTACTTTATGAACGTGCTCCAGAGCACTAACCAATTTGGCTATAGCCGGCTACAGCCAAGCGTTGAAAAATAAATTCTGACAATTGAGCTAACATTAGAAGATATGATTTTTTGTCATTTATAGCTGTTATTTTTGTCTCAAAACTGGCTATAGTCAACAACTGAACGACCACATTCTGGCTATAGCCAGCTATAGCCGGCGCAAGTCAAAAGTTGAACACAGCCCAGGTCCACTGGTATTACCAAGTTAAAAAGTAAAAAAGCTTTTAAAAGTAATTTTTACCTGTTTGCAGCTTTTCTATTTCATCCTCCGTATCACCAAATTCGTATAAATTGTTGTTTATCAAAAACAAAGCCATTTTCAATGAAGTGTACTTAACCTCAAATACCCCGACGAAAATGTAAACATCACATTCACAAATACAAATTCACAATACAAATGAAAATCGTTTTGCTTGAATCCGGAAGAATCTCAGGTGCATTCAGAACTATTCGGAGTCCGAAAAAGGCGATGACAGATTGAAACTAAATCGTTCGGCTCGAGAAAAAGAACGACATGGATCGAAAAAATTCGTTCTGAACGAAAAAAGGAACGCAGCAACAGTTATCGCCAGGAGTTTTTAATTGTTTTATTTCAATTAATTTGTAATTAAATTGTAGACAGTTAACTTTTAAAATCTGAAATATATTCTTTCCAGAGCTGTTTTGCGAGTAGTAATGTAGTATGTTAGGACACTTATTTTAAAATGAAACAAGTTTTTGTGAAAGGTCAACTGATAAAATAGTTATGTATAAATGCTATCAAAACAAAAGTACTCTCTACGAAAAAAAAAACTGAATAATGAAATATTGCATAAAATCTCTACATGATCATGATAAAGGATGATTCAGAATTCCTGTCCTAAACTTCGAACGTGAATTTAAAGAAAACAAAAAACAAAACCAAAACGAATTGTTGTGATTGAAAAGTTATTTATTAGCATATAACTTACAATGATTAAATCAGTGCATTGACGCCGCGATCACCAACCAGCCGCAGATTTCGTTTGAAGTGTGTAAACAAATTTTCCCATCTTTAAGAGCTACTATTTTAGAAATACTAGTCAATTGAGGTTTGAATGTGAAGCAAGAGTAAGAGCAAGGCTTGTTTTTGAAACGTGTTTACCAAATTTTTCACAAAATTTATATATTTTTTTTGGAAAAACAAAAATTCACATAAAGAATGTACTCTCGCAAGAGCCTTAAAATCAATGTTGAAGAATGTATTGCAAACATTTCCAAATAAACTTGTCGTCATTTTAAATTCTGGCGAACAATATTCGCGGTACTCTTGTCTGCCTAGAGAATAATGTGTGTTTCTGTCATTTTGAACTTTTTAATGAATTCAATTACCACACTTTCTTCCATATTGTTTTTTAAGAATGCCACTTTCAAAGTAACTCCGGGAAAGACTAATTCTGACTCTGTCTGTTTTTAATATTTAAAATTATTAATAATATTAATTGACATAGTCGAACTAAAGATCAATTTTGTTATCATATTGTTATGAGCGTTGCCTTAGTTCGATATTTAGAACATAATATTTCAAATATAATACACAAGTCTTCTTTATTATACTCCACTGTATATTTTTATTAAATTCACAAACAATCGCAAATCAACTCTACTTTTAATTATCGCTAATACTGTACTTCAACTTATCCAACACTATTGTATTCACTGCACTGTCAAAGATAAGACGTCGTATTTAGAGTCTACAAATTGTCCTAGAACCTTCCCGAATATTCCGTTCTTGAAGCATCGATTCTCCGACCCTAAAGCTGTTTATATCCGTACTTTATAGATGTCGCCTGCCCTTTTCTGTGATACGATTCTCCGAAAGTTGTTTATGTAAATACGCAATTAGTCACTTCACGCGAAGTATGTAGATATCGCTTGTACTTTTTCTATTGCACGTAAAAATATTGAAAATAATAGAACGATTTGGAAAAGGCAATGGGGTCAGAACCTTTTACCAATCCACATTTGAACGTCTCTTCAATTTGTTTACATAACATTTTTAAAACAGTTTTTAAAGATAAGACTATATTACTTGTTGAATTTTAGCAACTTCTAGTAACTTCTACCGTGGTTTCTTTTGTAACTCCCGTCCCCCCATATTGTTTCAGCATTGCTTTTTTTCTAGATTTGTGCCTATCTGATACAATAGAAATATGTTCCTCAGATTCTCTATTCTCGATTAAAGCTACACGGCGAGAGACTTTTGTCTCCAAAGACCCGTGTATATACTTCGGAGACGCAAAAAATCTCTAAAGAGACCTAGTCTCTGAAGAATTTTATGGTCTCCGGTCTCCTTTCATGTATTTTAAAACAAATAGGTCTTCAGGTTCAGTTCAGTTTGTTCAATTGTCGTCTCCAGGTCTCCGTAGAATATTTGTGTGCTCTGGTCATTTATCATGAGTTTGGCAAATTGTTACAAAGTAGAGATGTGTCGTTCCGAGGAATTTTCGGAACAAGTTCCGGATCATCAATTGTAACAGAAATTAAACAACGCGTCTCAGTTTTTCTCACAAATAAAAGACATCAAATCCAGTCGGCGGAATTTTCGGATTTGGTTTTACACAATTGATAGAGACGATGCGCACTTTTACGTTCCATTAAGCACATAGCTAAAATAAGTAAGACCAGGCCAATATTTCTGATGTCCTTAATTTTAAATGTAAAAGGACATTGCAGCCTGTAGGTATATCTAGCAGAATTCATGAAGGAGCAGTCGATTTATTCTATGTGTGCAAATCTGTCGACATTTCCACACGTTGCTATTCATTCATCACTTAAGTTTCCAATTGTTACTGGTTTTTTTGCATTCATCTAAATTTTCTTTGCTCTTTGCGCCCTTCGTAACTACCTTTTTAGTTTTGGTTTCACTCACATACCTACACAAATTTAAATGCTTCTTATAATGTTCTAATGGGTGTCCGATTAAAATTAAACAAGTTCCTGGAAAACATTAAAATATGCAATCAGAAAAGGCGAAGTGTAATGTGCTCAGATCCGTAGAAAACGAAGTAGGAACGAGTGAATGACAGGTACAGTAATTATGGACCCGTTCCGTTCATTTCTTGTATTGACCTGTTGGAAATGGACCCGTTCGTATATATATTTTTTAAGCTTTTTCACTTTTCCCATCATACTATGACATAAATACATATATTAATAACTTTTCAGATAATTCTTTCTAACAATCTCTTGCTTGACGATTAACAAAGATCTCTGGAGTTCTCTAGAGACCAAATTTCGTGCATACACATCAGAGACTTGTCTCTAGAGACTTTGTCATTATGGTCTCCGGAGACCGAATTTTTTGGTCTCCAGAGACAAAAGTCTCTTGCCGTATAAACTTTTCGGAGATTTTAGTCTCTGTAAACCGGAGACTGGAGATTAAAAGTCTCTCGCCGTATATCTTTACCTCCAGAAGTGTCGAATGGAAATATCTGCTTTACACACAAATATTTTCCTCTCACTCATGCATTGAAATTGGAATTGGAATTATGGGAACGGTGAAATATTGTATGCTTTATTGGCAAGATGGTATTTTTGAAATTACTATAATGTTTTAAAATTAAATTTAGAGAGAAAACTATTCACATTTAGAGTTTCAATGATTTTGATAAACATTTACGCTTTTCACGCAAACGGTCAGCTGACAGATTTTTAGTTGCAGCTCTTATTATACCCGAATCCATAAAGGAAAATATATGCAGAGTTTATGGATGGAAAATCATCTCAGACCATATCTGTTCCATTTAACATATAATAGCACAATAGCACAGAAATAGTTGCATCTCATATTGAGCTTAGATTTTGTACATTGTATAAGCTATACTATGTTTTAGAATTTCGTATTATTGTCAATAAAAAACTATTAAATAACTGAATCAAGATTTCTACTATATATTTTTTTTTCAGTATTTTGTATTTAAAACTTTTATTGTTCCAATTTTGGCAATTTCATTAGAGAAGCTTACCTTTTTTCCAATTATTATTATTTTAATTATATGTGGAAAACAACCAGTGGTCGCATTTAAGTTGGAGTACAGTTATTTACATGTTTTGAAAAGAAGTTATGCATGCTGCATATCCAAATATTTTTCTACATAAACATTATTTTTAATTTTTAATGCGTTTGTATATTTATTTAGTATATTCATATGATTTTGTTTATATATACAACTATTCATAAATAATCTGTAAATAAAATAATAAAAAAAAATATTTTTCTCATATAGGAAAATAAAAAAAGGAAATATCGACGGATGGATGTTTTGAACGTTTTTATACGATTAGGAATTAATTTACGTATACAAAAGAGAGAGCAATTATTGTGAAATAGAACCGATTTGCTTGCTATGTCTTTATGCTTAATTTAACATAACAAAAGGACTTTTAAAATGTAAGAATATATATTTTTGTATCAGAGTACTTTTTACATTCCACAGTATTTCGTTTATCACAGCTTAATATTTAGTGAATTTCGAAAATACATGAATGTGTTGACATGTTATGCTCAGTTCTTCTTTTTTGTACAAATTTAAATTATTTTTGTAAAGAGATAAAATGTGACTAAATTTAATAAACTATTATGTATATTTATTTATGAAGAGTAATGTTTACAGTTTAGGTAGGAGAGTAAACTTGTAGCTAGCTAGATGCAGATTTTGAATTTTTTATATTTTTTTTGAGAAAAACAAAATATAGCTTTGTGTGTACTTAACTGGAAGACAAGCTGAAATTGATGTTCCATAAAAATGATGGGTGATACAAACGATTATTATAAAACACGATTATTTTACTTTATTCTATCACTTGTGAATTATTTACAGCAATATATTTATATAATGGACTCTATTTACCGTAGCTTGAAATATTTGTTTTTATCACGAAATTTTTTAGAAGGTACTCAAAGATAATGGCTGTAGTAGGATACGCATTTGGTGAGCAGTTACACAAACAAAATTATTTTTGTAATGATTTTAATTTCCTATAATTGTTATATATGTACAGTGTCAAAACAAATTACATATATGTATTCACTTTTAAAAATATTGAGTAAAACAATGAAAAATGAACATTATGCACATCATATTATTTCTTATACTACAAGGTAACTTTTGGCAAGATTAATTTGGGGAATAGAAATCAAATAAATTTTTATATTAATAAAAACATAATAAAAATTAAAGCATATATTCGCCATATAGCATGTGTGAGATAAATATAATTAGAGGTGATGGTTAGATTAGGTTATGTAAGAGGGGTGCTGCTAGAGATATCTAGCCTGCTTCACTTAGACATCCAGCGGGTCCATTGTGCATCTGAACATCATGAAATAACCTTTTTGAAACTGCCATAGATCCATCCCGCACCTATTTCACGTGTTGTGTCGCACGAATACAACCGAAAAAAAATATTTCTTATTTAGAGGGGTCCGAAAATTTTCGTGAAACACCTGATTTCATTCTTGATTTATCTGTCGATTAGAAAAAGTAGCATACATATTCAAAAGCTAGGAGTACTGGATGTGCTGGATTACATTATCTATTAGCGCAGAGTATGAAGGAAAAACGATGTAAAATTAAACACGAATTTCACGAAAATGGAATAGTCACAACCATTCATTTTCTATTATCGGCTTTTTATATATATATTTGCTGATCGTTGCAAATACGCAATAAATTGTACATGTTCATTAGCGCTGGAAATATTTATTTTCCAGACGTAATTTGACGCATTTCCATGAGTTTTATTCTATAGTTGAGATAGGGCTATGCTTTAGGCCATTAATTGCCTAACTTCGTTCAGATGAACTATACTCGGTTGAAAATCATCTTGCAGAGCTAACATAACCTTGTTACCTTGTTATTCGAGGAAACCAATAATTTTGTATACTCAATTTCATCGGGACATTGGCGGGTAATTCTCCAAGTTGCATTCTTAGGCACCGCATTTACTTTGTTCGCATATTTTACGTAAAATGTCCTCTATTGATAGTGCAATAATTTTGTACCTACTTGTTTTTCTTCGTTTCCTTCTGATTACTTGCTCATACATACATTACTTATCTGATAATTTCTGGACCTGTTTCGGATAGTTGTAACTAATTTTTATCATTAATATTAATTTGGCTTTGGCGTCGCCAACATGTGTATGTTTCCTATTCTGGCCCGTCACTTTGATTTTTCTTCAATGAAGGCTTAACTTTTTCGCAATGTGTAATGGCTAAAGTGTTTGTCGAGGAGCAAGGTCTTCATCATAGTAAAATCTTCCAGCTATGATATACACATAGCCCCTCTCAGTCATAATATCTTTGCCAAAAGATCAACAAATTTTCCCAACGAGAAGAACCTATTTACCAGAAAACTTTACTTAATTATGTGTGTCTCGCATGTGTCTGACTATAGCCGATGGGTGTATAATGTAACTGTAAAATCATACAAAAAAAGTGGAAATGCGCAGTGTTTCGATTGGTTTTTTTTTAATTATTCCAGGCAGACAAAAACTCATTGCAATTTTCAATCTGAATTTATCTGGGTTGTTTGGCTGTTAAAATAAACAACTGGTTGTTATCTTTGGTCTTCTTTCCGTTGAGATAAAAACTCAGTAATTCCCTGCTACATACATTTTTGTATAATTTCCTTCTACTTATTAGAGGCTTACTCATGCTCATCCATCAGTCAATATATACATATGTATACACTAGCGAGCAACAGGTTACGTCTACCATATACATATTTTAATTATTTTTCAGAACTTTGCACAGGTAGGAAAAATTCGTTTGCAAAGTTTTATGAGGCGCACAATGCTTATTAATCTAATGGTAATTTTCATTCATTTTTTTCTCTTTTTACTTCTTTAAATCATTTATTATGAAAATTTATGTAATTTTAAGACGAGCAACTGAATACTGACACATAAGTTGCCACAGATTTTAAGAATATGGATGAATAAAAAGTCGGACATTTTACTTTTTATAGTATTTTATTTAAATTCTTTAATATTTTTAACAAAATTAATTCTTAGTGTGTCCTCCGTTTTGAGTAATCACATCTAATAATCTATCTGTTATTGAATTGTATAGACTGCTTTGATGGTGTTCTTCAAGTCTGTTAAATTCAAAATTGTCGGCCATTTTCGTATATCCTCCGAGTAAGCCATTCCCACAGACTTTCGATAATATTAAGATCTGGGGATCGGGCAGTCCATGGTAAAACGCTTATGTTTTCTGCTGAAAACCCATTCAGAAACCTGTCGCGCGGTATGAATAACTGCGTTGTGATGTTGGAATATCCAATTTGTTGTATTCATTTGTATTCATAATTTTTTCATATCGGCAGCAGCATTTTACAGCAAGGAAATGTAAGTTGCAGCGGTTTATCTTCCAGTCAACATCCTGAGTTCAAGTAGTCCATTATATGTTATTGCTGCCCAGACCATAATACCACCCGACTGTAATACCTCGTTAAATATCATTTTCCTTCCTTGCGTCATGGAAATAAAAGGCTTATCCATCGGGTTCGTCAATACAGAACCTTTTTTCGTTCGAGAAAATTACGTTCCTTCACTGATCTCGCCATCCAATATGATCAACCGCAAGTTTTTTGCGATTATCCTTAACTTAAATCGGGAGGTAATGCTTTATTATTCATCTTATAATCCACACAGTTGAATTGGAGGTGAGTCGCAAGATTTTTCGCCGCTACCTCTCAGTTGTTGCTGTTTTAACACCGCCCTTGTAATTTTTGCGGTTTTAACACAGCTCTGGTAACTTTTGCCGTAGTTATCAGGATTTCTTACACTGGTGACACACGATGATACACACGCGATACACCGTACTAAAAACTGGTTTTCTTCGCACTATTTTAGAACATTTTCGTGTATACCTGAATTTAGAGGAGAGGGTTAGACTGGGATGATACAGGAGTGTTTTATTGCAGATGCATGCGTGTACTCGGTTTGTGTGTGTATAGAATATATGGAAATGATGAATTTTCTTTGCTGCCTCAAGAACGTGTATCAACCGTGTATAAACTACGTGTACCATGGGCTGATGCACATTCTATACAAAAACCGGTTTTACGTCGTGTCTAGTCTCGAGTGTGTAACATTTATAGCGAATAAATTCAGTAGATTTATATATGACAGTAAAATATGGATACTCATTGTCCTGCTTTCTTGGATGCGGAAAGAGAAAAACTGCAACTCTTTACGTGAAAGGAAAATACTCTCAAGATGCGGATGGAGAAAGATATAGATGACAATATAACAGTTTTTAATAGCCTGCTAACATGGTAGATCATTAGCTCCTTGGCAAAAGATAAGACTTCGAATTAAAGTTTTCATGATCACGATATGGAGGCTAGTAACGGTAAACACCCCTAGATATTGTCTTTCAGGCTAATGCCAAAAGGGCCTTGTGCATATTGCGCTCATGGTGATGTTGGGAGGACTGCTGGACTGGCTCTTCTCATTGCTCTCTGACGTGATGCGATGGTACCTGAGCTTCGTTTTGGGCGTAGCTTATTTGTGAACTTTCCTGTAAGGGAATCATGGACTGAGGGAAGTGTCTTATCGAGCCTTTCCCGATCCGCCCTAAACATTTTCACTGACGACTCTCTTATTAATGAGGGAGCTGGGGTAGGTGTCTACTTTCCTGAACCTGACATTGGAATGGAGTACTTACTTGGAAGACCCACCACTGTCTTTCAGGCTTACTTCTCTTACAGTTAATTTCATGAATGCGGCTTGTCTTTTTAAAATTTTTTTAAGGAATTCCACTTACTAACTTCACACCAAGTGTCGTCCTCGTCAGAGGAACTGCAACTAGAGTATTGAATTCTGTCTATACTCGTTAACGAAAACTGGACTGCGCTTTCGCAATATCTTAACTTATTTCAGAAGTCAAATTTTCGAGGTCGCTCTAGACAATGTGTAGTGCTTCACTGTGGTCATTAATTCCGCGATGTGCAAGGAGCCATGTGCTAGGGAATGATTGGTCTTGTGCTGTGCTATATGCGGTGCTAGGTACGGTGCGGCGTTGTGGCCATGCACCAAGGCACCATTGAACATTTTCCTTTGCAAATTGGTCATGAGTCGTTGATAAGATGTATCATTGCAAAGGTCTAAAGGCTTCTGTCAAACTGATACACTCCATCAAGGACTGACAAAAGTATAAACTTTCGTTGTGATAGGAATCTGATAATAGCGAGATGTCATATCTAATATAATGAAATATGTAGGCATTTTTATTAAATTTCTATAAGAGAACTTCGATAATCCGAAGTGGGTGTGTATCTTTACTTTTAATACCATTTAAAACTCGGCAATATATGTACTATTAGCATTCTATTTTCGCTATCAGCAATTTTAATTAATATGTGTGGAGGCGAATACAAAGACTTCGAAGGTTGTCTTAAACAATGCTCATCATAATTTTTTTTAAACCTTGATTTTAAATTTTGTGCTCTTACAGAAAAAAAAAAAACATCAAAAATATTCTAAAATCATTTAGTATGCATATCAGACTGACATTGCGGAGCAATAAAATCACTCACCTAGCTTTACCTTTTGTTCCAAAGTTGTTTTAAAGTAATTTAATTTCTCACTTATCTACATAGACTTCAGTAGCCGTTCTGGAAGAACATTCTGAATTTGTAGCCATATGCGTATAACTTAATTAAAAATTAGTTTCCGGTTTTTCTAAAAACCATGTCTCTGGTATTTATTTTATTCAAAGAGTTTGGAAAGTAATTTTTGTTTCGCTAGTTTTATTTCAATTAAATTACTAAATTTCAAAAGTTATGATTCCTTTTAAGTCCAAACATTTTTGATATATCTATTTACGTACAGAAGAAAACAAAAAAAATATGAAGATTGGAGTAAGTATAAGTTTCTTATTCACCATTAGTAACGCTAAAATTTGTTAAATAGTTTTAAATTAAACATTAAGATTGAAGATGACATTAAAACTTAGTACAGTGAAATCGAAAAACCAATGCTTCTCTAGAAAATGGCCTTTATAAAATCTGAAAAAAGCAGTTATTGAGAAGTGTAAAATAAGAAAAAAAAACCACAAAAAGATATAAACTAAAATCCGAAGACCATGTGCTTTTTTTTTAATAAAAAACAGAATAGAGTAAAAAGTTAATCTTAATTATAACTCATAGGGGATTTATTTAAAAAAAAATAAATAAAGAATGTTGTTGCAATAGTTTGTAGTGATTACATTTTTGTTTTTTACAAATTATTCTAAAACCATTTTTTGATAATTTCGCAGAAATTTCCATAGTGTAAATAAATATTAACATAAAAAGGCGAAGTTAAGGTAACTTTTAAGAGTCGAATGTAAGGCTAATTCTTATGCTTTTTATGAAAAAAAGAGAACAATTTGTAATACTTAATATAGTTTGTTTATTTTTCTGTTTCATTTATTTTTTATTTTTTTAAACTATTCTTTTACAATGACTTATTAAAAAAGAGAATTTTATTACTTTAACTTAACAGAAATGTTTTTTAATGAATCATATCATCCTTACCATTTCCAAAAGTTCAGAATGTTAAAATTAAGAATTATAAAATAATATTGAGTCAAATGTAAAAACTTAGCCGATTGTATACATTCTTGCTCACATTCACAAAGTTCTGTATACATATAGGTTTGCGGATTTGTGTCAAGCGAAAAACAGTCAATCTCCTCCCAGTTTTATATGAAATAACCGATTATTAGTAAAACTAACATCAGCATTATAGGCAGTAAAAATAATATGTATATAATTTTTGCAGACATGACCATTTTAGAGCTAAAGAAAAGACCTAGGAATTATGATATCAAATATTTAAAAATTATTTAATTCAATTCACCTTGTCTTTCAGTTAATATAATACAAGACGATTAAAATAAATTCGTGATGAGTCAAACAAAGAAAACGGCCCTGATTACTTTTGGGAAGGTATTACCAGAGATAACTTAATACTCCGTATAAAGATGCAACAGCTAGCATAAATATCTCAAACGCATTTCTCATCTGCAGACCTCTGAGTTTGCCTCCACTTTAGCAACAAGCAACATATTAAAGTTTCCAGCTACACTACTATGCGAACTTTACTTCTCAGCCATGGTCCGCAACACAACAGATGCGATGGGTTTGCTGATCGTGCTGAAACTTTAGGGGGGCAAGGAAACAAACTGCAAACAGAATATTTTTCGCAACATTGTCATCGATTGCTTTAATGGCTGCTGATGATGAATGGGAATGGTAGAGCAAAATGGATTGGACACCCAGTTATTTTGCTTTTTGCATGTCTGTCCGTCCGTCTGTGCGCACGATAACTCGAGAACGCGTATACTTAGAGAGCTGAAATTTTGTACACGGACTTTAAAAAAAAAAGTAAAATTAAGTTCGAAAATGAGACAAATCGGGCAACTCCTTCGTGCGCTACAGCAGCAATATTCTCGGCTGTTCTTGAGCGACGTGCTCGGGTTTTATTCTTCACATCACTAACTTGTCCCGACAGCTCAAATTTTTCTACCAATTTCTGTATAGCGGTCCGACAAGGTGCTTCACGACGACCCAAAAATGTTCGAGTTTTACGAACCGTCTCTGCCACATTTTCACCATTTTTATAATGAATTTTAATAATTTCAATGCGTTGTTGAATCGTATATCGTTCCATTTTTATTAATGGCGTAGTTTCTACTTGTCAAATGTCAAAAAATGACAGCTCCAAAAGTGACATCTACCGAAATAGCGGGCTAATTAAAATAACACCTCTTATTGGAAAACACTTTACATAGTTAAATTTTGGGAAGTTCGGAACCGAGAGCTTTATTTTCTGCCACTTAGCCTTACACAAAAGTCGTAGGCTTAAGTAGTACGATTTCTATGCTTAAGACGTTCAAGAATAACCGAGAACTGAGCTTAAAGCTTTGCTGACTTATCTTTGTAAATATCTCTTTACAGAAAACGTTACCATGAGAAATTTTATTTTCTGGATTGTCATAAGCGATAATTGAAATGTGATTCGTGGTCACATGTTTTTGTAGGTGAATGAGATTGCGTTGTCGCGAATTTTAGCTGATGTAACTCGTGTATGGCAAACTTGCTTCTACACCATCCGGGAGGTAGTCTTTGGCACGTTTTTTTTAGGTAGTTTCCTCAGGGGGCGTAATCCACGGTTTGCTGTTTCGTTACATTATCCCTGATGCTCTTTGGACCTATTTTGTTCTCCTTCTTGTTATTGATTCTGCTGCCGTACAAATTTTTCATGTTTCGGTGTGTTTATCGTCGTATCTTGGCTGTATATGTTTATCGTGTCTTCTTTGCACCATCTAGGAAGATCTGGGGTATTTTTGCAAATTTTCACCGTTGTAGTTTACCGGTTTAACAACAGAGTAGGCGCCTGCAAAAGGTATTCTTTCTACAGACTTTCATTCATATAGGAATAGTGGACTGAATATGTGCATGCATTTTTTCATTTGGAGTTGAGAGCTAGGACGTGAATTTTCGGACCCCTCTAAACAAGAAATATTTTGTTGCTGTTTTATTAGTGCGGCACAACAAGTGAATACTGTTTGATTTTTTATGGAAAATTTCTCTTCAAAGTGCAGCACAATTGTAGAGATTTCTCTCTGTTTCGTTTACCTCTTCCCTAGAAAATCGGTATGCATACTGCATCGAGAATACTCGTCTGGGATGGCCCATTAGTTTCAAAAGTGCATCTAGTGTGACTTTTCCGTGATGAATACCGCTCTTCAAGTCCACTTCGTATTCTACTTTTGCCCCTATATTCAGGAGCAAGTTCGTTCCCAAGTCACGCTTGTACTGGATGTGGATAGTGGATTTGAAGAATCAAGTGTATCTCAGTGACTACAGATTTTCTCTTTGTATAAAGCAAGAAAGAATGTTTCCCCTGCTTTTGCGAGAAATTTTAAATGCCAATGCTTTGAGTAACATAAAACAATGATACGGCACTTATGATTCATGGTCATTTTACTCTGAAATGTTAAATGTTCTTCGTTCGCTACAGGCTGCACGTAAGAAAAATGCACAAAGACTCTACCTCCCGGATAGTGTGGAAACTAGTTTGCCATACGTGCGCTAAAGTCAGACTATTCCTGGCACAGTACGGGCTGCAGCCGTCACGCGAAACGAACAAAAAAGAAAGGAACACCATGTCGTATGGTTTTTTCAAGAACCTTCACACATTATTTGCACTTGATTGCATTGCATTTTCCTTGTAATTTTAGCCGTTTACGAGGAAAAATATAGGAAAAAAAAAAAAATCAGAAAAGTTGAAGTACTTTTGAAAATCTTTAAAACAATTTTTTTTTTTAATTTTGTCCTAGCTTTTAATCGGTGCCGAGTTATTCGAATAAAACTGCCGCGCCCGCGACACACTTTCCAATATGGCAGCAAAGACGACCAATCGGAATTCCCGAAAATTCCAACCAGCCCTCTAAATATTGTCGACATCAAATCATTTGCAAGGTCAATATAGGGAGTATCGACATACTGACTAGACTAAAAAAAGGGTATTTCAATAGGGGTGATAGTTTTTCAATAGAGATTTTTGGGCTTATGATACATTTTTTTGTACTTTCAAATGTCAAAATATTCAGTATAGCTTGCAGTTTTATCTTGCAGCGTTTGACGCTTCCCAAACGTTTAGAAATTATTAAAAAATATTACCAATATTCGAGCTCAGTTGTAGGTGCTCAATGTTTGTTCACCAGAGAATTGGGTCGCTCGCCATCACCGTTACTCTGCGCAGGCTATACGCCGCACTGTGGAAAATTTTGAGAGTGAGTTCACTTTACAAGACAAAAAGCAATCAACAAGGCAATGAAATGTGCAAAGTGATTAGAATATGGGCAGCTGCAGCGGCCAATGTTACCGATGAGCCAAATTTGTCGATTTACCGACGATCGCAACAATCGGGGCTTTCTCAGACGTCAACTTAGAGAATTTCGCGTAATGATTGAGGCCTTACAAAGTCGAATTGACTCAAGAACTGATGCCAAACGATCACGAATTGCGTCGAGAGTTTAGAGAGTTTACTGATTGGGCTCTTGAGCACTTGGAAGATCATCAGAATTTTGGCCAAAAAATCATCTCCGACGAGGCGCATTTTTGGATGAATGACTTTTTAAATAAACAAAATTGCCGTTATTAGTGCGAGATCAAACCACAAGTGTTACTTGGAATGCCGTTGCATTCTGAAAAACTCATTGTCGTCAAGTTATCTCCGGCATACAGCCGCAAATGTTGGACATGGTGATCAAAAATTGGAGCGATCGAGTGCGTCAGTGTAAACAAAACCGCGGTGGGCATTTGATCGATATTTTATTCAAGCCGTTTTTGCCTTATTTAAAATAAAATCACTCTTAATGAAAGCCCTCTTACTATTAGTGAAGAATTAATTCTATTAGCTGTTGCAGTTTTAAGTTCTCTATCGACTGCTGATGCGGTAAGTATACGCTTATTTCTTTTGTTATTGTTGGAATGTGTATGGGACCGCGCGTCTGCAGTTAAGTAAGTATTTCTATTTATTAGGTGTGCATATTTTTAGTGAAATGCCAATAATGATCAGCTGCCTAGTATAAGAAAGAATAAAAGGAAGCATTTTTTATGTGCTTTTCTGAATTAATTTTAAGCGAAATGGATCCTAGTCCAATGAAATTAATAAAATTTTCCTATAATTTTTATTATTTTTGAGGCCAGCCCGTCCCTTTAACTCGTACACGAATTTGTCTGTCTGTATATTTATTTATATATTTCTTTTTTACTATTTTCGACACTCTCGTAGACCCACTTTTCGTCATCACAGCGAGCTGAAATGTTTCACACAGGTTCATGTCGTGTGACAATTGAATCTATCAAAATTTGAATTTCCATGGAAAACCCGGAAAATCGGGAAAAATCATTTGAAAATTTGGTACAAATTTGATTAGTGATAAATCCGTTTCAGGAAAAATACAGAGTTTTCCGATTTTTCCGAAAAAAAATTTCCTGAATTTTTCGACTTTTCCGGAAAATTATCCGGTAAAAAAGTTTTCTAAATTATGCAGGATCAAGTTCCCTATCAACTGGCATCATTACTTTCTCTCCGACATTGGTAAAAACTTGCAGAAAAAATCGAGGAAAATTCATGTAAAACGCTTTTCCGGAATTTTTCCGACAAAGGAAGCGTTTGAGCGTTTTACAACCTAAGACAAAGTAGTAGAGCGAAATGAGTTGCATAAAGTTGCTTTCGTGGAAAACTCCATGGAAAACCCGGAAAAGCGGGTAAAGTCATCGGAAAAATTTTCATCGATATGATTAGTGATAAATCTGTTTCAGAAAAAATGCAGAATTTTCCAATTTTTCTGGAAAATTTTCCAAAAATTTCCGGAATTTTCTGACTTTTTTTTTTACCGTCCTACTGGCATCAATACTTTCTCTTCAACAATCATGAAAACTTGCATGAAAAATCGAGGAAAATTCATGTAAATTTTTAAAAAAATTTCATAGTAATAGGAAAAGTCTGTGGAAAACATGGAAAATCGGGAAAATTCATGTTATATGGGATCAAGTTGGAATACAGCTAAAAAGCGCTGATTAAAACATAATTTGAATTTCAGAAAACCGTTGCAGTACTTCAACGATTTGATACTCGAATAAATTTTTTTGAAAAACTGGTAAATCAGTGTCTTTTCAGCCGTCATGAAATTGTTTTAAAATATCTCCATGCAGCACGTAATAACAATTTAGTTAACGTGAAAAAGGCAGAAAATAAAATAAGTAAAAAACGAGTTTTCAAACAAAACTGAGGCCAAGTCGCATGAAAAAGTAGAAAATAAACTTTTCTTCACACACAGAGGTGGACTCAGATTTTATTCGCTGACAATCACCGATATATTTCAGTATGATCAATCAGAGGTAATAAGTGATTTGATTCATGAAGAGAAAGAATATTCAAGAGAAATGTCCCAATAAAAAAATCTGAGTCCACCTCTGTGTGTGAAGAAAAGTTTATTTTCTACTTTTTCATGCGGCTTTGCCTCAGTTTTGTTTGAAAACTCGTTTTTTACTTATTTTATATTTCCTTTGTTCTACTTTATTTAAATCGTTATACTTTTTTACCCCTCTTCCTAAAGAATTATGGTTGTATAAACTAAAAATTTTGGTTTTTCTTCCTTTTTTTTTTTAAATAAACCTCTATTATTTTTGCAAAAAGGTCATTAACATACCTTTTTTTTTTTTTATAAAGAAATGTAAACTGTAGACTCTCCGCTTTAATTTGACCCGCTACAACCTATGTGGTATCTGTAGCCCTTTAAGAGTTATTAGCTCTTAACCTATTCTCAAAAAACATTTTCAAACGATAATTTCTTCCCCAAGCACGTTATTTTAGAAAATATCGTCTAATTTCGGTGTGACCTAAATAGGTTATGAGTTAATAACTGTTTAACGCCTACAGTTAGCACATAGAGTGTGATAGGAAAAATTAAAGAGGATAGTCTACAGTTTACAGTTTTTATAAAAACAAGTTATGTTAATGACCTATTTGCAAAAATAATAGAGGTCAAATTAAAAAAAAAAAAGCTTAGAAAATCCGAAAATTTTAGTTTAGACAACCATAATTCTTGAGGGGAGAGGGGTACGGAGCTGTTTGAGCAGTCGTTGAAACGGCCATGAAGCTCTACATATAAAAAGTCTTTAATTGTGACCGTAATCTATGCGCATATTAAGATACAGGGTGTTATGTGAAAATCTAGCACCTTGTAACTCCCAATCGATTGCTGTGGACCCCCTTCCCCCTCTCCTCGTATACAATTTTTTGTTTGCCTAGGTGTCTAGTATCCGCACATTTCGTTTGATCAAGTTTCAAAAATACACTGTATATGAAAAATTACTAAATTAAAGCCGAAAGATTATAACAAGTTAAATGAATTATGGTTTTTTAGTTCTCATTTAAATTTCAATATTTTGTTTAAATTATTAATTTTTAGGCCAATTTAAATCTCGTCCGTAGGACCTCTTCTCTATGTTAATGTGACAGATTTATACGTCTGTATAGTTAAGGGTTAATAAAGAAAATTCCATTGAGAAATGATACAGTTCAATGTTGAATAGAAGAAATGGGCAATATTGCGGAAGACATAAGGTCCTCGGTTTGCTTACGTTTGATTCATAAAAGAAGTGAAGTTATTTGGTAGCAGTCGATATTTCTTGTTGTGGAACAGATGATTTTTTAAATGGAATTATTTCTGATTCAGTTAATTGCTGCAATGACGTATTGCAATGAGCAATGCTAGCATTCAATAAGATTTTTTTGCAAATAAATATCGATAAATCACACAATTCATTCGGCACACGCGATGCGATCCAAGCTTTGCGAATCATTAGATAATTTCTTCGGCGTTCATTTTGATATCATGATGAATATGTAGCAGTACCAAGCCAATCAATCTTGTTTGGAGCATGCTTGTCCGAAGCCATGTTTTTGGATGGCGGAGCATAGAAAAAAGACCGTTCGGCACTTGCATTTATTACACAGATCGTGAAAAAAATCCGAAGCAAAGCGTGAGTCATTGGATACACATCTTTGTCATAACAATAAATAAAGAACAAGTGAAAAAGCTTGAATTGATCTAAGACCAATTCTTATGATATCCTAGAATCTAGGATCTAGATGAATGCCCATATGTGATTTCGTATGGTCACCTCTCTGAGCAAGTTTGATTGTTGAAGTGACTTTTCGCATTATGTTTCTAGAACGATTCGTTGAACAGTAAAAAAAATTATAACCAATTTCATAGGTTTTCATGTTCTGAAGAACTTTGAAAAAAAAAAAAAAACGTCTAGGACTGATTATTTTTACAATACACGTAAAAAATCTAAATTTTATTTTCTAAATTATATTTGGTGTTTTTAAGGAAACGTCGTGTACGAAATTTCAGCGTTCTCAGGCAGTGTTCAAATATGTAGTAAAAATGAAATTTTCGTATGGCAACCCCACGAAGGAGTTACCTGATTTGTCTCATTTTCAACTTAAATTTTCTTTGTTTTAAAAGCCCGTGTGCAAAATTTCAGATTTCTAAGTACACGCGTTCTCGAATTATCGTGACGACGGACAGACAGACGGACGGATGGACGGACAAATGGACATGGAAAAATAAAAGTAAAATTTAATATTATGCGTGGGTGTCCAATATCTCTTTGCTCTACTATCATTATTCCTATGCATTACAAACGGAGTGACAAACTTATAGTATATCATCATCTCTAGGGTATAATAAAAAGTGTGAAAGTTACGATAAACTTATCAAAAAACTAAACAAAATAGAATCAAAAGCGACGAGAGAAGCCTCCCCATGAGGTAATTAATTCCTTGTACTCAAACTTTCGAACAGAACTTCAAAATTTGAAGATTCAAATCAAATTATTAGGAATACACACAGTAAAAAATTTGTACACCGTCATTGTGGTATTTTCATGCATTCTAATTTCGTACTGATCATAAAATTCCATAAAACAACTCTCCAATGTATGGAGTTTTATAACAGTTTGCCGGTTGCTTCTTTGTTCCAGTGAGAATGGATATTCTTGCGACTATCTCTTCCAAATGTCCTGATGTAATAAGGTAACCAGTCTCCATCTTTGAGGGTTCCAGATCTATTTGGGTTATTTGATAGTTGGCTAATAGGCTGAATTCAAGCATGCTTCGTTTTGATACAGTACTTAATGTGGTATCACAATGGACCACTAATGGTCTAAGTGAGGCTGGTCGTCGGAGGTAGCCCGATGGGCTCCACTCTAACCTAACTTAACTAGTCTCATAATATGTGAGTAAGGTCTCTTCAAAGACACTTAAGGTGTTTTTTGATCGACTTAACCCTATCTTTTCATACACGAACAATATGCGGATTGGTTACGGAATGTAAATCTTTATCCAAAAAAGTTAGTTCTGTTCTCATTGAATATTTGCTTTCAATTTCCCCGGTGAGCAATGAGTCTTTTATAAGCGGCTAGAAAGGCATTTGTGCTGAGATCGCAGGACTCAGGACAATTCTAGATGAATTGCTTTCGTTATCATACATATAAAAATAGAGATGTAAACCGGAGTAGTTTTGGTGGCTGTTCCTTTTGACCTCTTTGTGAGAAATGGACCGCCATAATTGACCCCGCAGTGTGAGAATGGAGGTGAAGGAGTTATCCGGACTGCTGGAACATTACCCATTAAAGGTAGAATAGTTTTTCGTCAGTGTCTGTAACATCTTATACTCGTATACTTATGAATCCTTCCTTAGACTGCCCGTTTACCATCAATTATCCAGAATCGAGTTCTTATATAGTTTAGTGTGTACCACCATGAAAGGTTTGATGGGCTTGCTCCACGCGCATAATTCCATCTGTATATACGAGAGGATCTTATTTGTTCTCTTCGGGGGCTTATTATGCGCCATAGCATGTGTTTCGTCTGAAAAGTTTTAACGAAGCGTAGGACATATGCTATTACTCTCAAATGCTTTGAGTATGACGACCAAAGGCCACTACCTTTATTGCTTCTTGATTCGTTATTATGTTGAGCTTGTTTGAAGGTCAGAGTTGACCTCTCCACCAGATATTGAGGATAATGAGCTTGTTTGATCAGATTCCTCATGTTGCGATATCCGCAGGATTTTCTAGGGAAAAGACATATCTGTCTCTCCATATTCCTTTGCCAAAGAGGGTCTGTATTCCACCTAATCTGTTTTCAATGAACGCTTGTCAATTGTTTGGAAATTTTGCTATCCATTCTAAAGCTATTTCAGAAACACGCCTGAATCAGCAGCAGACCTGCGCTAAGTTCTAAGCGAGACCTTTTTAAATGGTGCTATTTACGTTTTGGCTGCAAGAAGTGTTCTCAAAAGAGTTTACTTAATGTGCATATAGATAGCAGTTGCATAAACTTTTCAGAAATCCATGAAGTTCTGTCTCCAGGCTTTTTCGATATTTGAACCAACGAGCAAGTTTTATAGATTCAATGTGATCCAGTTCATTCTCTATATTCTTGCAGGCCTTAGCAATTTCACTGTGTGGGTTTTGATCCCAATCCATGTTTGCTTTCCAAGAGACTGCACTAATAGCTTACACGTGATATTTGATGAAGCTAGGCATCTTAAAGGAAATAAAAGTATGTCTCGTTTCGTTAATGCCAGCTTACGGATTTGGTATATCCATTTGAAGTGAAATTTGTCCTATTGTGGATTCCAGTGTATTTCCAACGTTTTTATGGCTTCACATTCTTTGATTTCTAATATTCTTGGTTCTCTATATCTTGTGGAATTGTTTTTAAAAGAACTTTGTCATTGGCTGACCATTTTCGATGGTTAAACTCTCCTTTGTTCAATAGTTCAATTATCTACCTTTGTAACTGTTGTGCTTGTACTTTCGTTTCTGCGCCTGCTAGCATGTCATCAACATGAAAGTTTCTTATCAATATTTGTGGGCAAAAGAAAGTAAGCTACCTTTATCTTCACTCTTCAGCTAGTTGCTGTAACGTCCTAACAGCAAGGTATGAAGCTGAACCTGTTCCATATGTTACCGTATTTAGTATGTTGATTGATTGATTGAAACAGAGGTTTGGAACCCCGAGGGGTCCCTTGAACATAGGCCAAGTCAAGGCCCACCCTCCAGATCCATGAGCGATTGTTCATAGATCCCAACCGGATGCTCCTTTATATTTCAATATTGGCTCCCAACCCTCCTTGCCGGAATCCTCTCCGCAACTCCTCTCATCCTGTAAAGGTGGCCCCTGAGAGGAGTGCCCAGTGAGTATGGACACCAGAGTTCTCAGGGTTAGCTTGTTAAGTCCTAGGAGCTTATTCGTTTGCTTCAGGGGTCTTCGAGGGGTCTTCTAACCAAAGGCGACTGTGTTGGCGGTCAGCCCAGTTTGAAATGATTGAGACAAGGTGTTTTGCTGTAATCCCGACTGTGGAGGCTGGTTCCTTCGAGGCTGCACCAAGACGAGCAAGCTCGTCCGTTGTTGTACCCCGGCACTATCACTATCACTCTGTTATTCCGCGAAAGGGTGTTCAGGGTGGTTTTGCACTCCATTAATAGTTTGGAGGTTATAAAAGGTTTAGACGAAGCTTTGACAGCTGCTTGGCTGTCTGAGCAGATGGCTATCTTCTTATTCGCAGTGTCTGAGTTAAGGAGGTGCCTTCCTGCTTCAAGAATGGCCTTGACTTCTGCCTGTAAAACCGTAGCATGGTTTTCAAGGTGCATGGCGAATTCAATTTCAGACTCCTCACAGAAAACTCCCGCTCCGGTGCCTTCATCGAACTTAGAGCCATCAGTATATATTATAATTTGGTTTGTTGATGGTTGAAGCACGAAAAGTGATTACCATTCAGCCATGGATGGAATTTTAGAGTCAAAATTGCTTTCCAGCATGATCTCGAGGAAGTGGTCGCTGCTCTGTTGATGCCAGGTGCGATAGACTGCACGAACTCATAAATCGATTCATGTAGAACTCTTGTTTCTGTATGAAGCCAGCCGTGGTTAAGATGCAGTCTTAGCGCTGTAGTCGCCGCCCTCTGCTTAATTTGTATTTGCTCCGGGTACATGTTGAGGATAACCTACAGAGCCCGCGTACTAGTTGATTTAAAAGTGTCGCATGCGATGAGAAGGCACAGCCTTTGAATCTTCTCCACTACTTTGCGATAATTGGAGAAGTCCATTCCTTTCGATCACACTACTGAACCATAGGTTAACATAGGTCGAATGACGCTAGTATATATCCATAGGATCATCCTCGGTTTGAGTCCCCACTTCTTCCCTACCACTATGCGGCATATTGCGAAAACTCTAAGAGCTTTGCTCCCTCTGTCTTTGAGGTGTGATTTCCAGTTTAACTTTTTATCTAAAATAATACCTACCCTGTCCTTTAACTCCAAGCGCATTGAGCCAATCAAGGGCAGGTTTAAACTGGAGATATTCCTTTTCATGGTGAAAAGGTATAGGTTAATTTTCCGTGGGTTTATGCTCAGTCTGCAGTCCGTGGCCCAGCGCATGACTAGTCGGATCGCGCCTTGCACCAGTCCACAGACAACGGGTTCATGGCTACCGGTGACTAAAATTGTCAAGTCGTCCGCATAACATACTGCTTTGTACCCCATCCGGGTGAGTCTTAGCAAGAGATCGTCCATGATGAGCACCCAGAAAAGAAGTGATAGGATACCACCTTGAGGGGTGCCCCTGTGAGCCCTTTTAACTCTACTTGCCCCACCTAGATCAGCAAAGACAATTCTATTATACAAAATATATGTAATCCAATTTCTTAGGGATCGGTTCACTCCATATTTTGTTAACATTTCCGTGAACCTGTGCAGAAGTACATTATTAAAGGCGCCTTCTACATCGATAAAAACAGCCAGCGTAGATTGTTTAAAGAGGAAGCCATTTTCAATTGAGTGAATCACCCCGTGGAGGGTCGTCTCAACGGATTTTCCCTTTAAGTACCCATGTTGATGCTGTGATAATCTGCCTCCGGGAATGGAGCATCTCAGCTCCCACTCGCAGGTGCGTTCTAAGGTTTTAAGTAAGAAAGAGGTCAAGCTTATAAGTCTATACGCTTTGGCAGTTGGGTAATCTACTCGACCTGGCTTCGGTATAAACACAACACGGACCTCTTGCCACAACTTCGGTGTATAGCCCATTTTGATTCATGCCCTAAATAGAATAGTTAGGTTGCTAATCAGAGGGTCACCCGAGTACTGAATGAGGGCTGGGAAAATGCTTTCCTTGCTTGGGGATTTGAAGGGTTTGAAAGTGTCAACTGCTCATTTGACCGATTCGTCCGTGATGACTAGATGACTATATTAGATTAGATTTATGGAGGGGTGTGCAGGTGTTGGTTTCGCATTCACTGCGACCTGAAAGATCTATTATGAATCCCTGTTCAAATTACTCCCATTCTAGGTTTACACTGTTAATGAAGTCTAGCACCATTCTGGGACTTAGGTTCCAGTTGCATCGCATTTGCAGAGCAGGTGCTCCGAGGTTTCATGAGTATCCTAACAGAAGGGGCAAGATGAAGTTTTAGCCAAGCCCAACTTGTATCGGTGATACCTCAATGGGCAATGGCCTGAGAAGAGCTTTGCAATCATTTTGAATTGTGTTCTCCTAAGGAGTAGAGTTCTTTTGTTTTTCCGCAAGAGTTGTCTATAAACTTTTTTTCTTGACGAAGTCCTTGTAGTCTTTCCCAATAAAGAGTTTTGTTTTCCCTCCCAGCTAAGTATATAGGGTATATCTGAGGTAACAGTTTGAATGCCCCAAAATGGCTCTGGTCCGTCAAAGGGAGTTTCCAGTCTTCTCTTGACTAAGCCGTCAGCAATTTCATTGCCTTTATCTCCCTCATATCCAAGTACCCATATGAGGGTAACTTTATTTCTCCTTGATAGATTTTCAAGGGTTTTCAAAAATTCACAGACTATACTTGACTTAATAGTGTGGGACTTTAAGGCCTTTAGAGCGACTTGACTGTCTAATAGGATATTAATGGTTGAGCCATTTATGGTTCTTTTAATACAGGTATTTGCACATTCTTCTATGGCTAATACTTCGGCCTGGAATATGGTAGGGGTAGAGCCCAGGGCCTTTAATATATGGCCATATACGCCCAGTCCGACTCCATTGTTGGTTTTGGAACCGTCTGTAAATCACACCATTGAAGGAAGGACGGTTTAGTGGAACGTCATTGTTGTTGGTCGAATGGTCTTACATAATCTACCTTGGGTGTGATTACGTCAGATTTTTTCGTCATTTGCTCGAAGCATATCTGTTTTAACATACTGAAATGACCAACCAGATCATCTGGTTTTAATCGTTTCTCCTTTTGCAATCTGATAGCACTGGAGATCGCTTACTTTTTTCAAATGCAGGGGTAGAAGGATTAATAAGGCTTCCATCGATGCTATAAGACAGATCCTCATGACACCAGTTATTCCCTGGCAAGCAAGCCGATGGTTTTTTTTTAAGTATAGCCTCGGTTAATGTTTGACCATCACGCGAGGGCCGCATAGGTAACCATGGATCTAACAACCGTGGTGTATATCCTGTACATCATTTTTGGTTTCAGATCCATGTTCTACCAATGAGATCCTACCGCTCTTTCCGTCACTCTGGATAGAAGCGAATTTCAGGTAAGTTTCTTATCTAGAGTGACACCAGAAATTGACTTCGTCTGAAAAAATAGAAGAAAAGGACACGTTGGTGAATTCTTCGTTCTTAACAGTTTGGTTGGGGTTTATGCTAAGGTCTTTGTTTAAACACAACCATGTACTCCTGAATGGGTTTAGTGGGTTATTTTCGCCAAAGGATACGCAGATAATTTCTGTCCTTTTCTCCAGAGAGAAGCAGTAGAGGATGCTAACTGTGCTTGTTCGAATCGCTCCGGGATGTTGGTAGGTTGTTTCGCTATATAATGCTGCTAGGTTGCTCTTCTTTGGGATGCTAGCACTGCTAGGTAGTTCCGTTGTAAATATTTTGTTGGTATAAGCTCGAGGGAGTGTATGTAGTTTACTTTAGAAAAAATTCATACTTCACTCTTTTTATTGCTGGTTATCAATAATCAGTTGTTGGATCGAAGGACAACCTTAATTTGAGCTTGTTAGCCGTTGTAGATTCAAAGTTTCTTTGAATCCGAGGAGGCGAAAGAAAAAGGTAAATAAATAAAACCTCACTATAACCTAACTCCCGACTGATTTATTCATTGCTCAAAATGTCTTTAAATATTTACTATAAAATTAATTGCTTACTTCTAGGAAAAGAATTTGCTGTCCCACGATGCATTCACCTATCTTAAGCAACAGCATTGTTGACGCTACCTTCATTGACCTAGTATGTACCTAGTAAGGATCCCATAAATTTATTGAAACCAGCAATGTGGGAATTCATACCCCCACCGCTTATAAAATAAAATCTAAGTATAACCTTACAAACCCTTTTTGATGTGGTGGGCTCTTTAATAAAGAAACTTTATAGAAATTCCTGCCGTTATAAATCATGGAACGGAGGCCCTCTGTACAACACCCGTGTCCTTAGAATATGCTGAAGCAAATTAACCGACCCTCTGTTCTGTTGCTTGTTTTATCTGGAGCAAAAATTTCCTTCTCTTATATGTACATACATTGTACATGTATATTTGGAGTTAAGAGAACAAAGAGATAACTACTATTATTGCTAGAGGAACTAAACATTTCCATTGCTTACAGTTCAAGTACTAAATACTAAATTAGTTAATTCCTCTTGTTTACTGTTCGTGATTCTGTTTGCATGATTTCATAACTCCGGGAGAGTCTAGTCTAGTCTAGCGAACAGAAGTATACGGATGAACCTAGTTATGGCTCAGTTATGACCATAACAAAGGTATAACTTCAGGTATTCTGGCTCCATATTTCCATCTGCCCGCCTCCCACATGCTCTTTGGCTTTATTCAATTGGGGAAAATATGCGAAAGGCATTCCTCCTAATATTCCAGCCACAACAGACATTAAACCGCAAGCAACAAGAAAGGAAAATTAGTCACCTGTTGCGCAAAATTACGGACACACAAACCTTGGACAATGGCATTTTAATGGAATGGACATTTCCAGCCTTTCACGGTAGCCAATTTTCGTCAGTCAGTCCTCCTACGAATAATTAATGATTTGTGAATTTGGTTGTGATTGCGTCTCATGGATTTTTGGAGGGGATGAAATTGTGTAAATTTTCCAACCAGATATAGGTAGGTAGGTAGTCTAATTTATTATTAGCACTCTAGACTTTAGTGGTGGTAGTATCACTTATTTACATCGATTATTTGCTCTGCTACTTATGTTTACGTGAAATTGTGATAGATTAACTGGTTCTGGGATTAAGAGAAATTCCCTTGAATCTGAGAAATGTCTACTAAGCTATAATTGAAGTGATTTGTTGAACATGTATTTACTTGGAGGTATGTAGGTATTCTCTGAATTAAAAGATGAAACAAAAGTGGTTAGTATTTTACAATTTGAAGGATATGCATACACCTACCTATTTTAAAGTCTAAATTAATTTTATGTTGGATAAGGTTTCGAAAAAGTGAGACTTTTTATATACGATAGGTACTCATGCGGCGAACCTCTGCCTAGGAAAATTAGGTAGTTACCTGGGGGGCCAGCGGCCAAAATGGTATACGTATACGATATAGGACATTTGAAAAAAAATCAATTCACTTTTTTGTTACTACATACAGGGGCAGATTTACCAATAGGCAGAGCAGGACGGCAAATTCTCAATTGATGAAGTAAAAGGAAACGAGATCGAAGTCCCACTATCCGTCAGGGACGGATTCAAAATTACCGTTTTTAACGTCATTATCGGCAGTTCCTTGCAGAACTACAAAGATGTGGTTCTTCTTACGAGAACTTGAGAGAAATGTTGACTTTTTCAAGAAGCTACATAGCTTGGAATCTCAAGATATCCGTGAGGACGCATGGACCTTGAAAGCCTAGCAGATGAGATTTAGATGGGACTTTGGAAAATATGTGTCTGCATCTGCAACCTCATTTGTCGTTCGTTGAGGTTACACAGGGAAAGCAATTATAGGCCCTGGAGCAGTGGCGGATCCAGGATTCTTGTGGGGGGGGGGGGGGTGCAACTATAGTTTAAAAAAGGTATATGCTGAAAACTGTACAAAAGTTTGAACACACTCGCCACCACGGCAAATGTCAAATGCACAAAATTTATCATTTAAAAGATACGAGTCGAACAGATTAGCAAGTGGTTACCACTCGAAGAAAGTTGCTCAACGTTCCTTGCCACTCCCGAAAGTTCAAAGGAAATGTATTCGTTTTGTTTTGGTTTGTAAATAGTGGAAGTGTAAAACATCCCAATGCCAATCATCCATTTTATTTAGTAAAACCGGGGAAATGTATTTTACTCAAATTCACGAATCATCATAAATTTTATTTTTGTAAAATACAGGAATTAAAAATTTACACTTATTTAAAATAGCTGTCACAGAATAGATGCAATACATACCTTGTACGTATATAACTTTGTCGGCAAGCTAAGAAAGTCTAACTTTCGTTTTTTATATTATTAAACCAAGCTCAGGCGATATCCTATGAATTATGATCCAACCGAATGGAAGAAGGGTAAAAGGATGTGCGCGGCTTGCAGTGCGAGTATTACATGGAGGAATCCGGGATCAGACTAGAAATTTCATCAAAACATTGATCATGCATGTAGCAATATAGGAACGAAAGGCAAACAACATTGCGGCGGTGCTCGTGTAAGTCCATATGGCAAGTTTTTGCCTCATCGCCAATGAGCTGAAGGCTCTCTTTTTGACAATATCCAACGAAGATACAGCTCTACGACGAGCCCGGGCCTACATATGGAAATTGTATTCCATTCTAGGTCTGATGTAGGACTTGTAGAGGAGCGCTAGAATCGATGGACTGAAATATTTCTTACACATTTTCAGAAATCCAAGATATTTCGATGTTTATTTGGCAACAGAGAAGTTGTGATCTGTCCAGCTTAACTTATTGCAAATATTAATGTCAAGAATGTATAAGGACGGTTTATCGTCTAGAAGTGCTCCATCAAAAGAAATGGGGATGGAAAAATTGTGATCTTGTGTTAAAGAGATGGGACAGCTTTGGGGCTTAGATGTATTTAATTCGATGCGATTCGGTTTGCTCCAAGTGAGGATATTATCAAGGTGGTTATTCACGGATCTAATCATTCAATCTAGTTTGACAGATGTGACATTTCCCAAGGGTGTCAAGGAAGTAAGCGAAACCAAGGGTACTGTCATTGGCAAAGCAATGGATGGGATTGAAATTAAGGGAAAGCAGATCATTAATGAAAATTGAGAAGAGATATGGAGAGATAGCAGAACCCTGAGGCACCCCGGCATTTATTGGCTGAGATTGAAATGTAACGCCATCTAATATAATCCGTATTAAGCGACCAGATAAAACACTTTACTTTCATAATGGAAGAGGACGAAAGAGGTATTAAGTTTGGCTAAAAGGGCTGAACTCCAGACACTATGATAGGCCCTTGAAATATCTAGGGCAACGATTTTGGACTCACCAAAATTGAGAAGACTAACGCTTCAACGATCTATAAGAAAAGTCAGAAAAAGAAAAGCCATATTGGCGATCGTTGTGGGTTTGATTAGTTTCTAGATACTTCATTAATTTGGAGTTAATGATAGATTCAAAAACCTTTTAAAGAATCGAAGTGATTGTAATTGGTCGATAATTAGAGCGATTTCCTTTCTTGGGAATAGGCTGAACGTGAGGCACTTTCCAAGCAATTAGAAATTTTCCTGTCGAATAAGACAAGTAGAATAGTTTTCGCGGAGCTTTAGCCAAGAATGAGTCACAGATTTTATTTAACGGGGGCTTGAAACTATCAGGACCTGCAGCTAACGACATCGAACATATCTGTCGTATCGATTCGAATATATTTCTTTTAACACATCAAAGCATCAAACTTTTAGGAAAAATAAATCTAATCGAATTACTCTTAATCAAAAAACAGGTACACAACCTAACAAAGCCATGTATTTGTCATCTACATTGCACAATACATAAGTATATTTATTTTTTCCCGGACGGGAATCGAACCTACATTTGTTAGAATCAGTCAATGATGGATAAAGAAGAATTTTTAAGAACTTTTTATTTTTAAATAAAAAATATTTCTAAATCAAATTCACAAATACAAGAAGAAAAATCAACCGCCTCGTCCGGAGTTTGAAACCGGGACCTTCCTAACAAGTGTAGGTTCGATTCCCGTCCGGGAAAAAATAAATAAAAATTGAATTTACAATTTATTTGTGCGCTTTCATCGTTACTGGTTAATGCCAGCTGAAAGCAAACGTGGCTTAGTAGGCTAGTAACAAATTGATAAATGCAGGAGGGATAATCATCTGTCTCGTTAGCTCAGTGGTAAGAGCAGTCGCCCGGCAAGCGGAAGGTCCCGGTTTCAAACCCCGGACGAGGCGGTTGATTTTTCTTCTTGTATTTGTGAATTTGATTTAGAATCGTTAAAAATAAAAAGTTTTTAAAAATTCTTCTTTATCCAACATAGGTATAGCTTCATCGAGCAGATCAAATTAACTTAATTAATTATTTAATTATTTGAACTTTTAGATTCGTGCTAAAACCAATTCCTTCAAACGGAAAATATTACAAAAATACCATGCTAAAATTGAGTTCGAAAAGGAAAACGAATTCAATCTAATTAGAATTTTCCCAAAAATAGGTACAACATCTAACAAAAGCAACTTTATCATTATCATCATTACAAGTACCATCGAACGGGAATTCCTTCGCTACGTGATAGCACAGCAGCATGGGTTGCTCTAAATTTCTTGTTGCTATGCATTTTTGTTCATTGCTATGAAAATTTTATCGCTATTACCGTAAAATCACAGCTGCACTGCCAATTCTTGCAATCATGCGCCTCTGCTACTCCATCAGGGTGTCGTGTGCAAGCAAGGGCTATAAAACCGACAAGCTGACTGATCTCGATTTCTTTTTGTACTTGGTATCGCTTGAGGTAAGTTGGCTAGTTAGGGACTAACATTTATATCGGCTATCGACTGATATAACATCTTTTAACAACTAATTAAAACACTTTATTTCTGGTCTCGACGGAAATAAAGAATTTTGCTTCGGGTCTCGACTGAAGTTAAGATAATCTTACTAACATTAACACTTTATTTAGAACAAAGGGTCTTAACATTAGCTAAAAGCCAATTCCTCAAGTGCCAAGGTAGAGATCGGTGAGTACCAGTCACTTGTAACATTTTAATACTTATTCATATATCTATTTGACTATATTTTGACTTATATATTATACATTTCGTGTGCATATCTATTTTACATATAAAGTGTTTTCCAATAAGAGGTGATATTTTGATATTCAAAGAAAAATGCCATTCTTTGAGATAAATGATCGGATTTTTATTTCATTATAAAGAAGAAGGTATGCCGTTAATAATGAAAAATAACATCAGGCAAATGAACTCCACGAACACGCCTACAGGACCATATCCTTTTCATGAAATTTTCCATAACCAAATCGCAAAGTGGCCGCCCTATGTCCTCGATAGCCTCACGAATTCCATCATTGAGGTCTTGAATCGACGCTGGGCTGTTGTTGTTGATGATCGGCCGGTTTGAGTTCTTGTGTTAACTGAACTTTATAAGCCTTAAGAGCCAAATCTTTACGCAAAATACGGTGTAATGACGTTTGTGGAATGGCTAATTCCAAAGAACGACGAGGAATGGACAAACCTGGGTTTTCTTCAACACTTTCGGCTACAGCAGCAATATTCTCGGCTGTTCTTGAGCGACGTGCACGGGTTTTATTCTTCACATCACTAACTTATCCCGACAGCTCGAATTTTTCTACCAATTTCTGTATTGCGGTCCGACAAGGTGCTTCACGACGACCCAAAAATGTTCGAGTTTTACGAACCGTCTCTGCGACATTTTCACCATTTTTATAGTGAATTTTAATAATTTCAATGCGTTGTTGAATCGTGTATCGTTCCATTATTATTAATGGCGTAGTTTTATTTGTCAAATGTCAAAAAATGACAGCTCCAAAAGTGACATCTACCGAAATAGCGGGCTAATTAAAATAACACCTCTTATTGGAAAACCCTTTATATTTATTACATTCTTGACGATCTTTTATTACAACTTGTTGTCAATAAATGTTTTCAGTGTGATACAAAAAATCTCTGACCCAAACTTATGTACTGAGTTTTTTCTCAACATATCTTTCTAGTGTGTGTTGATCTCTGACCCAACAGTATATATAATCCTGTCTTAATACGATTACTCGAAATATTTAATGTAAGTACGTGTGCCAGTGTTTTGAAGTTAAGTTATTCTAACTTTTGCTCTATATTAACCCCATATATTGAATATCTATTTATATATCTACAAATCCGAGTAGAAAAAAAAACAGAAAGTGACAGCTTCGGGAGTCACGAGTGCCATGACTGTGGCAAATCGAACACAAAATGGAATTGGGGGTTAACACCAAAGCAAAAACAAAATCCCATATAGATGACATTTTATAGTTCCATCTTTTTTACATGATAGTCTTTGCAGTAGGTACTCACCTAATAGCTTTATTCCTCTAAATCGTCTAATTTCCCTCCCTATAATTATATCCTAAATGAAATCTATAGGGTATACTAAGTTTGTCATTCCGTTTGTAATGCACAGAAATAATGATGGTAGAGCAAAATGGATTGGACACCCATGCATAATACATATTAAAAGTTTCTTTTGATTTTTGCTTGTCCATCTGTCCGTCTGTCCGTCCGTCTGTGCGCACGATAACTCGAGAACGCGTTCACTTAGACAGCTGAAATTTTGTACATGGACTTTAAAAAAAAAGTAAAATTAAGTTCGAAAATGAGACAAATCGGGCGACTCCTTCGTGGGGTTGCCATACAAAAATTTTCGTATTTCACTACATATTTGGACACTGTCTGAGAACGCGTCGATTTAGAGAGCTAAAATTTAGTACATGGTGTTTTTATAGTAATAAAAAATAAAATTTCAAAATTGGACTAAATTGGGCAACTCCTTCTTGGTGTTGCCATATAAAAATTTAGGTTTTTTACATATACTGTGAAAGCGATCAGTCGTAGACATTTTTATTGTACTAAAAACTTCTTTAGAATTCAAAATTCTATAAAATTGGTTATAATCAATTTTCTGTCCGACGAACCGTTCTAGAAATATATGCGAAAAACTGCATGGATCGATGACCATACGAAATTTTATACGGGCATTCATCTAGCTAGGGCATCATAAGAATTGGTCTTAGACCAATTCTAGCTTTTTCACTTGTATTCAATTAAAGTATCGTTAAATTTATAAAATATCAAATGGTTCTCTTTCCATAGATATCAAGAAAGTATATATAATAGTGCCGAACCTTGAAATGATTCCATTTTATTTTCTCAATGCAGTATTAATAATTTCATTTCCGAAAAAGATACCTACCCTGCACGTAAACTTCCCCTCAAGATGTAATTAAATTGTTTAGGCAATCTATAATAATAGACATATTATATTAGAATTTAATAGGAAAATAAATCTGAGCAAAAAAAAAAAAACAAGCATACCATTCAGAGCATCCGGGGAGTCATCAATCATCAACCAGCCAACAAAGAACGAATCTTATGGGCTTTTATCCATAACAACAAAAGGCTAATGAAGCAGCATAGGAAATCTCAACAGAGTCGTTAAGAGAGTTCATATTCCAGAGAAACTTCCAAGATATTTTCTTGGCAGAAATTTCATGGTCCCGCTCTTAGTAGCAAACAATCGACTATAGGAAAGTTCTACAGGTTATATACAAAAAATGAAATGATGACGATGTAAATGGATAAAGATTCCTGGCTTGAGGCAACATTTTTTAAGTAAAACTTGGACGAACTTAAAAAAGTTTATTTTTTCTTTGTTTTTTTGTTACATACTGTCTCTAAGCATTTCCGAATTACAATTGAAAGTAAGAAGGACTAAAAGTATTTGTGAGTTCGAGGTTCTAAAAAAAAAAAAAATTAGAGTATAGATCATCAGAAGGGATGCTCAAATCTATCCGACGCATACATAACATCTGGGTAAATATAACAGGGTGATTAACAAACAGACTGCAAGATATTCAGAATTTATTTTAATATCTTACAATGGCGGCTGCCTTTGTGTTGATGAGAAACAATGAAGGAAGAATAACAAATAATGCCAGCTAATATAGTCTTTGATTGCATCATAGATGTCAAGACTGTTCACTTTTTTCGATATTAATTTATCATAATATAAAATATAACTCTTGGCACCGAGATTTCATATTGTCCGAAATAAAGGGTTTTCCAATAAGAGGTGTTATTTTAATTAGCCCGCTATTTCGGTAGATGTCACTTTTGGAGCTGCCATTTTTTGACATTTGATAAGTAGAAACTACGCCCGATACACGATTCAACAACGCATTGAAATTATTAAAATTCACTATAAAAATGGTGAAAATGTGGTAGAGACGGTTCGTAAAACTCGAACATTTTTGGGTCGTCGTGAAGCACCTTGTCGGACCGCAATACAGAAATTGGTAGAAAAATTCAAGCTGTCGGGATAAGTTAGTGATGTGAAGAATAAAACCCGTGCACGTCGCTCAAGAACAGCCGAGAATATTGCTGCTGTAGCCGAAAGTGTTGAAGAAAACCCAGGTTTGTCCATTCCTCGTCGTTCTTTGGAATTAGGCATTCCACAAACGTCATTACACCGTATTTTGCATAAAGATTTGGCTCTTAAGGCTTATAAAGTTCAGTTAACACAAGAACTCAAGCCGGCCGATCATCAACAACGTCGAGTCTTTGCTGATTGGGTCCTTGAAATACATGAAAATGAACCGGAATTCCATCGAAAACTCATCTTGAGTGATGGGGCCCATTTCCACCTCGATGGCTTCGTCAACAAGCAAAATTGTCGCATCTGGGGCTCGGAAAACCCAAGAGTTATTGTTGAAAAGCCTCTCTATCCTCAACGTGTGACTGTTTGGTGCGGTTTATGGTCCCGCGGGGTCATTGGACCTTACTTTTTCGAAAATGAGGCTGGAGCAACAGTTACGGTGAATGGATTGCGCTATCAACAGATGATTAATGATTTTTTATGGCCGGAATTGGATGGTATTGATCTGGACAACGTTTACTTTCAACAAGACGACGCTACGTGCCATACAAGCAACGAAACCATTGATCTTTTACGGGAAAAGTTTCCGGACCGTGTTATCTCTCGAAGAGATGATCACAATTGACCACCGAGATATTGTGACTTAACACCTTGCGACTTCTTCCTTTGGGGCCACGTGAAAGAGAATGTCTACGCCAACAGCCCAGCGTCGATTCAAGACCTCAAAGATGGAATTCGTGAGGCTATCGAGGACATAGGGTAGCCACTTTACGATTTGGTTATGGAAAATTTCATGAAAAGGATATGGTCCTGTAGGCGTGGTCGTGGTGGTCATTTGGCTGATGTTATTTTCCATTATTAACGGCATACCTTCCTCTTTATAATGAAATAAAGATCCGATCATTTATCTCAAAAAATGGCATTTTTCTTTGAATATCAAAATAAAAAATCTTATTGGAAAACCTTTTATATAAATAGATACTTGTGCAAACGTTATCACAACTTCAGTATAATTGAATATTTATTGAAATATTGAAAATATATGAAATTTTGTAATTTATTGGTCTTTTCAGAATTTTTTTTCTTTTTATACCTCTATTCGAAATGTTTTTATGTCAGTATATACACCAAGTATCCACCTTTTCCAAAAAACTCAACTATGAAAGAGGATGCTCTGATTTTATAATGTAGAGTATTGAGGATACAAAGACCTTGCAATGTTCTTATTGAAAATGACTTTAGCCGAAATGCACTAAAATTGAAATATGTTGTGCTTTCTGAGGTCCTGATCAACTGGCACATAAATATTTTGCATACGAATATTGGGGGGTCTTGTCAACGATCATTTCGTATCTACATAACTCCTATTTACTTTAATTTTTCATGTTGCAGATTTCACAATGAGAGTAATGAGAATTCTGGAAATGAACTTGTGATAGAAGATGACCATGAAATTATTTCAGTGTATTAAGAAGACGCTGCTTCTAAAAACGGGAATTCGAGTCAAGGTGCGAAATTTCATTGGGAAGGATTCCGCCTTATTGATTTAGAGTTTTTTTTTTGGCAAAACCTTCTTAAATTAAATGAACATTGCAGAGCATTGGGTTGCTCAATAAGTAATTTAATTGCCATAAAAGAAAAACATCGCGGTTTTATTTCTACAATTTACTTTAAATGCAATATGTGCAACATAAACCTTTCGTTATTAACATCAAATGATACAAGTGATGATAATATCAACCTTAACACGCCGTCGTAGGGACAATTGCAGGTGGATCCGGCTATTCCCAATTACAAGAATTTTCTGCCACCTGTAACCAAGGGCGGATCCAGAAGTTTGCTCTAGGGGGGGGGGGGCCGCCCCCATCGCCCCCTATAACCGCACTTGCCATCAGCTGTGGACTGCTCTGAATAGCTTTCTCATTTCGTTTTGGCATGAAAATTTCATTAGCATTCAGATATCGCCAGAGTTCTTTTACCTATATAATATAAGTTTTTGATCCCGTAAGCATAGTAAAATTTAATCCCACATAAAATTGACATTATACACTTCTTGCTTGTCTTACTACTGGTGTTTTTCATACATAGGTCGCTTGCATTTCGCTCAAACACCATAATTTCTTGGGCTGGACTGCAATTTCTTGCAACTTAAATGGTGGAAGAAATTTTCGAGGAATGCTAATTAGGTAGGATTAATATATACATATATTATCCTATTTGCCTTAAATTAAATATTTGCAGGACAACTGAATCTGAGATTAATTACCCCGGCTATGATAATTTTCCCAACATACTACTTTTCATCAAAATACCCGTCTTTTGTGAGCTTTCGATCACAAAAAAGTGCAACAATGCTTGTACTGAAAATTCATTAGTGATATAATTTTACATTTTTTGAGAATAATTTATGACTAAAAAGGAAAAAACAATAAATATATCAAATAACTATCTAGAGTTTTCCATTTAATCAAATTACATTTGTATAAAAAATTTTAAATTTTCATGGTACACAAAGAAAGCATATTCAAAGGAAAGTAATTTAATTAAGTATTTTGATAAACATTAGGAGTTCCAAATTTAAATTTCGGGAAATTGTTATACACTGTAGTGTAATTTGAGCTGTTCAGATCTTGTTTTCTCTGTATACCTTGAAAATTTTAAAATTTATATACAAATGTAATATAATTTAAAAATTTAATTAAATGCAAAATGAAGGGAAACTCTGGAGAAATGAAGGGAGAAATTATTTTCTATTTTTTTAATGCCGGTTTAGAAACGGTCTTTTTTAATTTTTTTTTTGTATTTTCTATTTCATTGGATTAGAATATAAATTTTGATTTATTATTATTAGAGCTCTAGGGGGGGCGATCGCCCCGATCGCCCCCCGCTGCATCCGCCACTGCCTGTAACTTACCTTACATGGCTTCTGATACATACATCGCTTGGCAGAATAAGGTTGGCGCTGCATGGGCTGAGGCAGCAAGTTCGTCTATGAAAGCAGCCGCTGAAGAGGAAATATCTACAGCCAAAGAAAATAATGAAATTGATATTGATGGTATACCTCTATTAACAGTGGTTGTTGATGGTTGTTGGGCAAAGCGATCGTATCAAAATAAGTATAACACGAACTCAGGTGCTGCATCAATAATTGGGTACTATTAAAAAAAAAAAAACTCCTATGGATGGACGTTAAAAATAAATTTTGTTTGGTTTGTGCAAGATCTGCAACCAAGTCCATTGAGCCTAGTGATCATGAATGCAGCGCAAATTTTAAAGGACCTTCGACAGCAATACGTTTGGTGCACGCTATCATAAATTCATTGGAGATGGTGACAGTTTGAATCTCGACCTTATACAAATATATTTATCAAAAAGATTGAATGTCGCAACCACTTGTTTAGAAACTTCAGCGGAAAACTTTTAGAGTTGGCTAAAAATACAAAGTATGATTTAAAAAGCCGAACGATTTTGTCAAAGGACAGTCAGAGGATAATAATCGGTGTAAAAAAAGCAATTGGTTATTATAAATCACAGGACTGGCTTCTCCAATAAAAAATCGAAAAATTGCCGAATGATATTTTGAACGCACCATCCATGTATTCGGCGATCATACCAGTTGTGTTGAATATTTCTGTGACAAAAACAGCGACACTGAAAATAAGGTAACAACTTTAAGGCAAGGAGGAATTTTTACCAATTGGAGCTTTTGTGCATAAATCTTGCTCGACACTCCGAGGGTTTAATTTATGACGTTGACTCTAACATAGTTGAACAATATCATGCCCTGGTTGCGAAGTTTGTGGGTAGAAAACGAGTTAATTATACCCATCGGCGTTCATATGAAGAAGCAGTATCAATGTTATACAATAAAGGATTAGGACACGAAGTGAATAAACGGGTGCATAATCTTGAAGGCAAAAAAGATTAAAAATAACTTCTTTGTCCCTTAATCCTTTCCCTTTCTCCTTAATGTCATGCTGTGCTTTGCATCATAGGATCTCCTGAGCTTTGCTTAATAATGTCTAGTGAGAGGTCTGGTACACGAACACTCGAAGACTATAAATAGGTTATGCTTAGAAAAACAAAAAATTGTATGGGTGGGTGCGAAATCCTAAGATGACGCGACTTCAAGATATTTGGGTATGTTTTTATCAAACACCCTGTAAGTTCTGAATGTTTTACTTTGTAATAATGATTTAAAATTTCTTCGATTGATAATCATTGGACCTTCCTAGTAGTCTATAAATTTTTCCTCTCCACCCCTCCGATTTGAAGTTATGGTACAACAAAGTTGAAATTTCGGAGTTTTCACTCGTTTGTTTTTTATTTAACTAATATTTTTATAAAAAAAAAAAAACACGTCATCAATACAAATTTTTCATATTGGATTTATGAAGCCCAAAAGCTTAACTTTCTGCATTTTTTGCACTTTTTCTTGAACATATCCAGTGAAAATGGCTCAAAAAGCTCATCCCCAAAAGATATTTGCCTACTTTCTGGCACTAATTGAATTATTGACCAGCCGAGCTTCAATAACATCCATATTATCGTTGTCACTTTAAGTGAGAAATGTCGTTTCGACACAAAAACGGTATAATGGTTGTCGTTTAAAGTGACATTTGTCGAAAACATACGACTTTGGACGTATTACTGTTGTCGTATTAAGTAGACAAATGTCGATGTAAGTGACAATTTTACTCACTTGGATTTCGTAAGTGACAGATTTTAGATGTGTGTAAGGAAAAGGAAAATGCAAGCAGAAAATTATAAATTTTATAATGGCTTTCTAAGTTGTTCATTAAAACATAAAATTCAATAGATTTTTATAAATTAAATCATTTTTTTTTTGCAATTTTAGTGCAAAAATTACAACAAAAAAACAATTTGAAGTCATGATAGATTTTATGGTGAAGCATCCTGTTATAGATAAAGGGCTAAAATACATCGCGTTTATATATATTTTTTTCTTTTAAACACTTTCAAAAATAACAACAATACCACAAAATAAGACAAACCTCACTTTTGTCTACACCCTGACGCATGCCCTGATGCTATCTGTCACTTTAAGTGACAACTATAATAAGGCTTCGAAGAAAAATGTCACGTCACACCGTTCGACGACGACAATACGAAAACTGAAGTGAAGTGAGAGTGACTGGGAAGCTGGTCACTTTGGTGTGTCGACAACTGTAATAAGGGTGTAAATATATTTCATGGTCTACTCTGCAAATAATCGTGAAAAATTCTTTGTCGCCCTACTTCAATTATTCTTTATAGTATTATATCTGCACCCCTCCTCAGAGATAGTACCTATTGCGTAGTCAATGAGGAATATGTAAGTGGGTATCTTTAAAATAAAAACCAACCTTTAAATAAAGTTCATTTTATTTAAATCATTAAATTGTTTACTAAGCAAATATACAGAGAAAAAATAACTTTTGATAAAAAATACACTTTTGAGTAAACGAGAAAAATTACAATTCAATTAAATGAGCAAATTGGTGAAAAGTCGATTGATTGCCTTTTTCAAAATTTTTTATGTTTCTTTTCTTGTTCTTGAATACAGTATAACTGATGCCACAATATCTATCTCTCTTTTGTTTATTTTAAAAATAATTGTAAAGTTTTTTTCCCTCTAGTTTAGAAGAAGGAAATGAGAACTAACTAAAACTGTGTTTACTTTTACGTTTTTATAATAAACTTTTGTGAATTGTATAATACTTAAAAATAGAATTGATTTTTCATTAATATTTAAATGGATAGGTAATAATTAGTAATTTATTTTTTTTTTTATTTAACTACAATACAAGTTAAATTACGCGCAACGTGAAAAGGAAATGTAAAAGATTTAGTTTACTTAGAAAAGTAAGTATTCAAAAGAAATAGATATACATACATATGTATGTATGTATGTATGTATGTATATAACTATACTGATTTATACTCTTATAGTAAATTGGGTTGTAATTACATTTTATCAATATATGCACTTCTTGTTTATTATAATTAGTTAATTGCAATGCAATGCTACAATTTATATTTTATTAAATACGTTTTTCCTTACGATTTTACCATATTATCTTAACTTTAAATCACTTGTTTTACTAAATTTTCATGTTTTTAACTCGATCACAGTGTCAGAAGTTGGAATATTCAAAGAAACTATTACTTATATTTATGTTATATAATTTTTCACATTTTATTTTATATAATTTTCAAGCTGAACATTTTTTGTGTATATTTTTTTTATAGTACTTATAATTTTACGATTACTTTTGTTTTTTTTTTTAAATAGAAAAAATCTTACAAGTTGTCTTAAGAAGTATTATATTCTAAACACAAGAACATTCCACAACATGCCACTGTGCGTTTCACTTAAATATTTTTATTTATTTTATAATTTTCAAACATACAATTTATTTGTTCGTGTGTCAAATATCCACTTTTTTTTTTTACAAATATTGATTGTAGAAAAACATTAATACAGTTACAGTTCATGCACTCAAAAAGTGTACATTTATTTTTTTTAGAAAAAGTGTCCTAGATAAGGAAAAAACTTCGTTTAAGGAAATCACTTAGAAACCTCTCTCAACACTTAATAATTTCGTCCATTCGCTTAAGAAACATCTGAAAAAAATGCGATCAAGACATTTCCGGTGGTGACAAAATTTTGTAAATATTTAGAATTGCAATAAACACACACACACACACATCTTAATTCGATCATTGTCACGCAATCAATAGAAAACTTCAATCGAAGCCAAGCTTAGATTTTTGCTAATTTGTTTTTCATCTTTATCCTTTTTATGTAAAGTAAAAATAAAATTAATATGCTCTCGGCTATCCCTATATTAAGGGAAGTTGAAATTCAGGAATTTGATATTCCAACCGTTTCCTTTGGTGATGGTGGTGGTGGTGGTGCTGGTGGTAATAAATAAATATCGATTCCTTGTGGTTATACAACATTCCCTAAGGTTGGTGGTTAGATCGTTCCAAGATTACGGTAATGCCCTTATTCCATCTAATGTTGACCGCAGCACAAGACCACCTTCAACCCAAAAGTTGGGACGGTTGAGCATGTTTTGCCAGAGGGATAATTCTTTTCCGGTTGCATCCATCCAATCCACAGGTTTTCCATAATGTTTTCCTGTATAAAGAGAGAGAGAAAATTAAGTAAATTTTTAATGAGTTCATGTTTCTGTTGTTTTTGTTTAGTTTGTACTTTGGCAGGAAAGGATGTTTTATATATGAAAAGAGAAAAAAAAATGCCTCTGTTTGTTGTTTTGTTGTCTTGTGTTCATATGTTGCTAGATTTATTGAGGTGGTTTTGAGTACATACTTGTTTTAAAATCAAGGGAAAGTAAATTTTTTTATGAAAAAACACATACACACAGACGAACATGTTGTCATACCTCAAAGGAAAAAGTTTATTTTAGAGGAACTGATGAGTATATAATTTCCATTTGTTTTATATTAAAGGTTGGCGGTTTGCGTCATACATATTTTATAAGCGTGCGTTTTAGAACATAGAGGAATTCACATACTATTTCCAATAAAATTAGTGCTACTTAAACTAATAACCACACTTGACATATTTAAAAGAAATAGACAAGGAATAATTTTCAAAAAAAATTTATTTCGAATTCTTTAAGCCCAGTAGGGGAGACCGGGGCATAATGACGAACGACTTATCTCTAGATTTTTCTTAAATTCTTGAATCGATTTCTTGAAACATTAAATATACCAATACCAAGTAGGATTAATCAGGGATAAAATGTGATATGGAAAATTATCGTCTAGTATCCTTATAAAGTGCGCTGTTGAGCTAAGTGGAGTAATGAACAGTTCGTCACTAGACCGCCACATACGGAGCATAATGAGGAAGGGCTCGGGGCATAATAACGAATTATATAACATCCTTTCTTTTTATCAAAACATATTATTATTAATTAATGACCATAATGAGCCGTGCAGGAATATGGTTGTTTACAATAAAATTATACATTCTAAAATGAGGAATACCTCGAGTATCGAATTCGAAAAATGCAAATTGAAAACATCTGATATTTGTTACCTTTAAAACAATTCCTGGATTTCGGAACTTTTAGGATAAATAGGTTGACATTCCAAAAATTTCTTTTGTATTCATAGAACTCAAAAAAATATTGTTTTTACAAAATGCTAGTTTCTCGGTTTTTGAACAACCAACGTCCGAAAAACTGAAAAATTCAGAGTTTGTGAAGTGCTAAACACGATAATTGTTGAAGTCATTTTCCTTGACATAGAATTTTCTTGTAATAAAAAATTTTGTCTTTTGAATCCGCTCTTCGTTGAGCCTAAGAGAGTGTGAAAATCGAAAAGTGTTTACACGCCCCGTATAACCTCCTCATTATGCCCCGTAAACAGTTAGTCATTATTCCCTCCACAAATTAGGCTTTTTCCGACAGGGTATGCAATATTTATCAAAAACTAATATGAAATCTATCATTATCCTGACAAACTGCACATCATAAAATATACTAGACTTACTCACCATTTAAATCAAAACTTTTACGTGTTTCATACAAAAAATATAGACTATTGTAAAATAAATGTTGAGCATATGTTGGCAATACTTAACCCTGCTAAAGCTGATTATAGATAATATTCATTCGTCACTAGTTATGCCTCGTTCGTCATTATGCCCCGGGCTCCCCTATATGCCAGAGCGAAGGAATTTTTGTTCCTATACAAGACAAGAAATTCGAGCAGGAGAACTCTACTTCCCGATTGAAAAAAATATGTCGTTCTTTTTCGAAAAACCCATTTATGCCATATTTCTTTGAGCAATAAGTACCGAGACACTTATTTCTGTAAGGAATTTTGACGTAGGTATGTTGAATAATTTGAAAAATTGAAGGAAGGAACGGCGATTTTGAAAGAGGTAAATCAATTTTAAATTGACAAATGAAGGAATAAAAATTGTTTAACGTGTTTCTTAATTTTTTAGTTGATTTAATAAAACATTTCATTTGTGAAGATTTACAAATTTGATCGAATTCCTTAGGGTGTAAAATATTTTCACTCATTTCTATAAACTTGCTTTATTATAATTATAATACTTAAAAAAAAAAAACATAGTTGATAGCTGCGAGACTTTGTGGGATACCAACTGGATTACAATCTTGACATTAATTAGCTAAAGATCAATCTCTGTTTTTCTCACAAAAAGAAGAAAAAAAAATACATATTGCAGAACAGCAATGAATGTGCCTTCCATTGGCTGCACTAAATCGGAAAATTATTCTAGAAAAAATAAAACTGAACTGGGAATCATATCTGGAAGACAGAACGAGTATAGGGGGCTTTCGACATGGATCGGAGAGCAATAGGCAAGAGGTGGGTTCTAAGGCCTAAAACGCTTGTGGGGACTGCGATCTGGAAGCTGGCAGGCTTGCAAAGGCCTTCCTGCCACGGAATTACGGGCTCCATGAGATCAATGGCTACTGCTGCTCTTGAGGTGCTACTTAATTTGACACCCCTGGCAGATGCCAAAATGGCTGTCTGTGTGCATACTGCGTTCATGGGGATGTTGGGAGGATGGCTGGACTGGCTCTTCCCATTACTCTTTGGCGTGTGAGTTGGCTCGTTTTCGGCGTCGCTTCTCTGTGAGTTTTTCCTGTAAGGGAATCGTGAACTGAGGGAAGTGCCTTATCGAGACCTCCCCGGTCGGTTCTAAAAATATTTATCGACGGCTCTCTCACTAATGAGGGAGACGGGGCGGGGGTTTACCTTTCTGAGCCTGACATTGCGATGTAGTACTTACTTGGAAGACATACTACTGTCTTCCAGGCTGAAGTCCTCGCCATTGCAATGGCAGCGAAGATAGCTGTTGATACGGAGATCAATGGAAAGGACATTGCTATCGTTTCAGATAGTCAGGCAGCTCTGAGTGGCTTTCGGATAACATCTGAGTTACTGAGGGACTGTAATCGTCTGTGAATAAGTTGTGTATCCACAACAAGGTGCCCCTTCAGTGGGATCCTGGTCACATCGGGATCATATGAAATGAAAGGGCTGACCTTATAGCTAGGGTTGGCTCTGATTCTCGGTTGCTCGAAATGGAACTCACCGTAGGCGTTGCCACCTCGAGTATCGGGTTTCTTCTTAAGGCCGATGCTCATAGGAAGTATCAGCAGAGTTGGGCGAACCTGAGTACTTGCATGTGCTGTACAAAGCTGTTTCCTGATGGGTATATCTTTGATTTTCTCTTGGGAAACAATGTAGAACTATGGTTGGCATCATTACCGACCATAGCTCGCCTCACGCTCATCTAACCAGGATGAGAGTTGTTGTCAGGCTTCTGTCTGGAAGGAGAGCTTGAGACAAGCGAACACTTTTTATGTGCTTGTCAGGTCTTCGCTTGGAGCAGGCTGGATACTCTAGGTTATATCCTCCTATCTGTAGAGGGATTGAAAAACGTTCTTCTTCAAGACCTGGTGCGTTTCATTAAGAGGACAGTGGGGTTAGGATCCTTCGTTCCCCTGCATTAAAAAAAAAAAAACAAAAAAAAAAGAACCTGGGATGATTTTGCAGATATATATAACTATCATCCGATCCACTTTAATATAAAATAGAATCAAGCAGTGATGACGACGTGCTAATAGTGTAGTATTATTTAAAAGGTAAATGGTGTATAAGTAAAGTAAGAAAATATTGGGTGCACCCAGTGCTGTAGTTGGTAGAGTGCTCGAATTAGATAACGAAAAATTTAAATTTTACTACAGGATGAATAAAAATAACTTTTTCGATTTACTCAAGTTTAGTTGTAAAAAAATTTAGAAAATAGACACAAATTATCAATAATCGAGGAACGGTTATTAATATGTCTAAGATAAGTCCTAAAAAAATATCTGTTTAATGAGTTTAATTCTTTGGTTATTGAGGTCCTTCAATTAATGAAATGAAAGGAGTTGTTGCCGTTATATGGTCCGCTGTTGGCACTACTACAATATGAACATGACTGTCACCAGTCATTCCACTTATATCAGGAGGCTGAATTGATGAGTAGTCTCGCCTGAGAGATGTTGGTTGGCATCTTCCAAAAAAATTGTCAATTAGATTTATAACTTTTGTCCTAAATCCCCGATTCTGTTTGCTGGTCATCTTATTTAGAAAAGGCGCTAGACTTTGCAAACAAAGAGCTATTAAGCTTAGTTTCTTTGCTTGGGCCCACTCAAGAAATGCAGCATCAACTTTCCTTTGTTTTTATCCACCCTTCGTTAATTGGTGTGGAATTTATTTGAATTCTCCTTTTATCCATAATTTTCAACTTTTTCGGCAGAATTTTGAATTAAGTTATTGGAAGAGTCCTAATGGTTAATATCCTGCAAGATTTGAAATTTGTTTTTCAGTGTTTTCTTCAGCCATTCCCATTGTTAAATTTCGGGATAAAGAGCAGCGTCTGAGATACGGAATAAAAATTCTAGTTTTTCCGCCAGGTAATAGGTTTTTCTTTTACTTAACGCCAGTTGTGCTTGCGCTGATGCTGATGGACTCTTTACTATAGAGGTTGGTACTTTAGGACGAAATAGTGATGGGGCGGTATTCAGAAGTTCTCGAGTCGGTAAATTGTTCAACAAAAATGAATGAAGACTACCTTTAAATAAAAAACATACTTTTTTTCTATACCCTAAGAAGGTTTTGAATGGAAAAAGAAGAATATTTAATTATCGCCTTTCACTTGCACAGAAATCAATAGAATGTGCATTTGGAGTGCTCTCGTATTTGAGATTGCAATATGTTGTGATGATGATCCAGTATCGGGCAGCGTTTTACACAATTTCATTCAATTATGTAAAGGAGTGAGTATTCACACCGCCATATAAATTTCCGTACCCCAGAGTGAAGTCCCTGATTCAAATGACGCCAATGATGGATATCAATCAAAAAAGGTATTATTTAGCGGACTATTTTAACTCCAAAAGGCTCAATGGAAGTACTTATGAAAGATCACATAACCGAACTAATTTTTCGAGAATGATTTTTTTCCCGTGAATGAAAACTTAAAATAAAAAATTTAAATTTTTCCATTTCATCTATCAGACATCTCTTTTGCTACTTCACTAGAAGCTTTTCCAGCCTTTTATAATAAAAGCGGGGTCGGTGTAAAAAGTCTTCCAGCGTAAAAAGTCTTCTAGCAAATTACGCCAACAGATACCTTGTGATACTAGTGTCGCTTGAGCATATTCTTTTTATGATATTTGCCTCTGATCCTTTTGTATGCGAGTATAGGAGATATTTGAATGAATTTTACATCCGAATCCCCAGTGTCTGTGATAAAAGTCTCTTTGTGACATAAATCTCCTTGTGATACTTATCATCTCGGTGTGTGACCGGCCTTAGTGTATGTAACACATTCAGGTCACAGTGTTTGAGATTATTCTTAACATGATTCAGTAAAGGTTCATAAAATGAAGGGGGAGGTTTCAATGACTTTAAGATTGCACATCAACATCAATCAAAGCTGAATTCATCCGGCTTCGTTTCTATGTATATAAATAAAAATCAATTGCCGCATTCATGTTGCATCATCACTTGAAAACGGCTCGACCGATATGTCTAATTTTGTTGTTGTTGTGTTCGCAATTGTTAGCACAAGGTGTGTAAGGAAAGAAAAATTGGAATCGGCAAACCCATTTTGGTGCTGCCATACAAAATTGTAGGTTGTCACTATATATTTGGAGACTGCCTGAGAGCGCATCGACATGGAGAACTTAAATTTTGTACACGTTGTTGTTTTTAAAAAAAAAAAGTAAATTTAAATTCAAAAATGAAGCCAATCGGGCAACTCTTTCGTAGGGTTGCTATACAAATTTTTCGTTTTTAACTATATACTTGGGCACTGCCTGACAACGAGCCGACGCAGAGAGCTAAAATTTGATGCATGGTTATTTCATAGCAATAGTAAATGAGAGTACAAAAATAGATTAAATTTGGCGACCCTTTCGTGGTGTTGCCATATAAAAATTTGGTTTTCACTATATATTTGGACACTGCCTGAGAGCGCGTCGAGGTGGAGAGCTCAAATCTTATGCACTGCATTTGCATATAAATTGCCATTGCAAGTTCAAAAATGGACCAAATCGGGAGACCCATTTTATGTGTTGCCATAAAAAACTTTAATTTCTCACTACATAATTGGGCACTACCTCACGTGTCGATGTAGAGAGCTGAAATTTTGTACACGGGCCTTTAAAAAAAAAGCGAAATTTAAATTCAAAAATGGGACCAATCGGGCAACGTTTTCGTAGGGTTGCCCTACAAAAATTTCGTTTTGAACTATATATTTGGGCACTGCCTAAGAACGCATCGACGTAGGACACTAATATTTGGTACATGGGGGTAACCATGTACCAAATATTAGTGTTGTCGTACAAAACTTTGCGTTTTCTTTAAAATTAGTGCAAAAGTGGAACAAATCGCAAAACCTTTTTTTGGCGTTGCTATACAAAGTTTAAGTTTTTCACTATGTATTTCGAAATTGCCTCACGCGTCGAAGTAGAGAGCTGCAATTTTGTACACGGGCCTTTAAAAAAAAAAAAGAAGGGAAATTTAAGTTCGAAAATGGGATCAATCGGGTAAAAATTTCGTTTTTACTATATATTATTTGGGCACTGCCTGAGAACGCGTTAACGTACGGAGCTACACTCTCCCACACATATGAACATATGCACGCACCCACCAACACAGGCACGTGTGACCGCACACACATACACACATATTATGGCCGGGCAGCGCCACGCCGGCGGGCTACCCTATTTAATATAAATTATAATTATACATAGATGAGACATTTGTAATATTCTTAGATAAACTGCCTATTTATAACACGATATCTCTACAATGGATAACTGGGCACACGAGAATTACGGGGAATGAGAGATCAGACTTGCTAGCTAGATCTGGGTTTAGCTCCCCTCTTTCTTGAACCAGAACGAGAGCTTATGAAGATGTACGAAAATGTTGTTTGATGGGCCCAAACAGGAAGTCCATAGACTTTATTTTGAGGTTCGGAAGAAAACAATGCAAAAATGTAGTTGGGATCACCAGCGGCCACATCCCGCTTCACGCTCATTTAACAAAGATGGAAATTTTTGACAGAGCCGAGTGTCTGCCCTGTTTTAAAGGTGAGCTTTAGATGACTGAACACTTTTTATTCGCTTGTCTGGATTTTGACTAGTGCAGGATGGATATGTCTTCCTTTCTGTGGATTATTTGAAAAGTCTACCTCTGCTTCATGCTTACGCACTTTACTTAGAGAACAGGAAGGTTTCAGTGAGCCGTCCTGTTTTCTAGTAGCTTAGCACAATAGGACACCTTGGACTCCGCACATGAGATCTTTCGTACTCCTGACTTCAATTAAAAAACAAAACAAAACCTAGAATCAATTTAATTTTTCTTCCCGAACGCGTTACTCGCTAGCCCGTCGTGTATTTTCCAAAGTTTGGTATCGTTTTCCAAAAATCACTCGGAATTCCGAACTATGGTTTCTGAAAACCGTGAAAAACGATTTAAGAATAAATTAAATTATATTCGAGAAAAATGAGTGAGAAGTGAACTGCGGGTGGAAAGATTCTGTTCAAAGTACACCGGCTAACTTTGTGGTAAAGACAGAGACTGATGTAGATAGCTCTACATCTTCTCAAAACGTAAACCTAGAAGAACTAAGCTCATCATCCAAAGCTCGGCCCGCAACATTTTTTGGGAATCAAGTTCAAAATCTGAAAAGTAAAAAGTGCAAGAACTGTTTAAGTCACGAAGTGCAGGAGAAATCGCATTGACTGCTGAGTCTTCTGTCCACGCCTCAGGCAAGCGAGAGGCTGCTAATATATTAAAAGAGTAGGCAGCGTCATTACATTACTAATACGGGTGAGTAAAATGAAGCAAATTCGTCCCTCAAATAATGAGCAACGTGCTTTGACTAGTAAAGAAGCTTTAACGCACTACACTGTCACTAAATCAACATGATATGTATACAAAATAACGAGGAAAATGGCGATAAGTGTCGGCCATTTTATGTATCCCTCATTCTATAGTCTTAAAGGCTAAAACCTGAAGATGCAATTAACATTGATGAAATCTGTACAAGTAATTTTAGACTATATTAAAATGCATCTATTTAAAGTCCAGGAACCTGTCATAAAACAAGTAGTTCCAGGCAACTAGGTAATCCTTTTTACTTTAATAAGTAAATGGGGTTGTGACGATATAAGCGAGGAAGGTCCTGTACCGACTAAATCTAATTTATAATTTAAATCATACCGTTGAAATGACACACAAATGAGGATACTTTGCCAAAATCCTAGGATCTCATCTAGTCGTTATTGTCGTCCAATAAAATGCATATCTGCAGAAGAGTCTGAAAATCTTGTAAAATTCAAGTGTAAAATATTAAAAAAACAAAATCAGTTGTTAGTTCAACACAACTTATTACAGACAATGATAGACGGTAAAATTTGTAATATTTTAACGAACACAAAACTGTGATATGGTGGTGCAAAATTCACTGAAATTAATTCTCTTTTAAGATGTAAAACTAATCAGAGAGAAACTTAATATTATGGCTTACACTACATGCATGAATTAAAATATTCGAATATAGGATGATGACATATACGATAACGCTCAAGGTGTGGCAAGTCAGATCAGATAATTATAAATATGAATTCGAAATACGTAAAATGGAAATACTAGATAAATTTAATAAGGAAATGGGCTTGACTGTAGATAAGCCCAAACCATTTTATGACATTGTATTTAAGTCTCTACTCATGACTCAAGTAGCCTGAAAAAAGAATTGTCGCCTATACAAGGAGTTAGTTAGGTTCAGTAGGAGGGGTGTCGCTAGAAGTGCGATCAGTATAGGAGGGGTGTCGCTAGAAGTGTGATCAGTAGATCCATTTTGCCCCTTGTTCTCATGGGATAACCTTTAAAATCGCCTTCGATCCATCCTGCATCCCTTAGGAAACTCAGGATGCATCTGAATTCTTTGTTTCACAGTTCCCTCCCCAGACATAAAAAAAAGTAGCTACCTAATAGCCTATATCTTTTATTCATCAAAGCGGGGCACTCGCAGAGTCCGTCTTGGACGGATTCGATTTCCACCGATTCCTTAAAGCCCCTGCAGAATTCGTTCGCCGATATTCTCAGTCTTCTAGCATGGTCTCCTATGGCCCGATGACCCGTAATGACCCATACCAGATTTCTGGTATATGTTCTGTTGCCATTAAGCAATTCTCTTGTCTTCTTCCTGTCATATGCAGGTCACAATTGCTTCATTTAAAGTTCCGATCGGGATCCTCACATAACCTATTGCTGCGAAGCTATCCATTTCAGAGTCCTTTTTGATAAGCTCATCATCTATATCGTTGCTTGGTATATCCGCAGTGACCAGGTACTCAGCGTAGGGTCACTTTGTGCCGTGTACTCAATTCCTTAAGGCTGGTCTTGCATAACTGCACCAATTTTAATTAGACCAGCACAGCATCCAGATGCTTAATGGCTACCTGGTTATCATTGTACATGCAGATGGTGTCGTGTGGACTCTCTGCACATAGATGTCAATATTTCCGTCTGGTAAATCGCTACAAGCTCTGCCTAAAAGACACTACATTTATCCGATATTCCATAAGATTCGTGCGACTGGCAGTCCCTGAATTACACTCCAGCCGCCCCTGTGCCAGAACTCATCTTGGATCCATCCGTAAAAAAAAAAGAGTTACATACGCGCAAAGACTCTAGAGCATCTACTAATAGAGACTTACTTACAATGCATTTGATAACAACTGATCCAGTTATCAATATATTCCAGGAATTATCCAGAAAGAGCCGTGGTTCAATTTCCCCAGCAGTTTTAAAATTATTGACTAATCTACGTGCGCTATTCATCCTTTAAATACCAGAACTGTCTGATATTGCCATGGATGATTATGCAAGACTTGATTCAACGGAAGTTGATTCTGAAAGTGATTCTACTAGCGATTAGTTATAATTTATTTCATTTAGCATCTGATATGATCTCTTGATTTGGTTTTACATTGGAAATGAAAATAACAATAGCTGTGTTCTTTTGTGTACTTTGTTCTAGAACTCCCATATACTGGAGAGAACAAATTGTTCTGTCGATTGAAGCGAACTATTTGTTCTGTTCGCTTCATTTATAAATCTTCTATGAAAATGTATGAGACGTTCTTTTGTGAATCTTTTGTTCTGCCCTGTTCTGCGGACACAAAAGAACACAGCTAATATATTTATATTAAGTCTAAGAGCATCGTAAATATTTGTTTACCATTTTTAATTAATAAAATTAGTTTTACAATGAGAGCGAAATTTTTACAAATATTCAAGTAAATAATTCACACACACACACATATTCTGTCAGTAACAAAAGTTTTCACTAAAATATACTTTTTATTTATGACAAACAAGGCCTTTAGAACCAAATAATAACCAAATTAGATTTTATCCTTCTATGTAGCATATTCTAAGTTGAACATTATGCGGCGGAGAGATTTCTTCGAAACGGAAAGAAATAATTTTTCTTAATTGTTTGGAAAATAAGAGAAAGAATTGTTGGATTTTTTGTTAAAGTTTCGAAAATTTTTACAGCGTTCTCGATGGATTTCCCTATTGGCATTCACTTCGTCTAGGCATTCTGAAGGGTGAAAATCAATAAGCATTTTAAATGTTTGCAAAATAAGTGAGATGAGACTAATGAGTCTGAAGTTTTTTCCGATTTACCATCATTTCGCTGTTAAAAATCACGGAATTAATATATTATGTAGAGTCCTCTGTAGAATATACATATAGTGCTTGAATATCGAGAAACCAGCTTTAGTGTTTCCTCACTAGACTTAGTAGTTAAAAACGCAATTAAAAAGAAATAATGCCGAAATAAGAAACCCCATTCATATAAAATCTTATCTGTCATCTTGATGAGAGCTATAAATCTGATCCATATAAAATAAACTTAAAATATTTAAGGCATTCTGCCCCTATAACGAAGTGGTGTCTTTCCCAGAAATTGCCCAAAATCAGACAACAGACTTCGAAACTAAATCAAATTAACTGTCTATCAACATACCATAAATATTCAATCCTCCCATCTAAGCAAGCAAACTTTCAGTTCAGTTCAATGTCTCCATCGTGTTTGTTGTTATTTTTCAATATCCCGTGTTTAATCTTTTCCTTGCATTCCCGATATTTTTCTCAGCCTTAAGGTAGCATAATCATCGATTTTCCCTCTCTATTCACTTTGAGTACGTTCTTCCTGCCCCCAAAGGAAAACATTTACTCCTTCCTGAAACTTTACAGCTTTGATCCAAAAATATCATCAAACATGGATTCATCACTCAATCGATAGAAAATCTTGTGATGGAGCAGATTACTTAATAAAAGCTTTCGAAACCGTTGACCCTTCAATCGGACACCAGGTCTTTTGGTTTTGTTCTTACTTTTGTTCCACTTTTAACATATATTATTTGTACCCAACCGTATCTTGCGCGTTTTTTTTTCATTGGAAAAGTTCTGACCCAGTTCGTTTTGATTGTTTAATGAAGGTTGATGGGGCTCAGAATTTTTTTTTTCTTGTTTAGACCTTTTTTGAACATGATTCTATCATAGGAAATGTCCAGTGAATTTCATTTGTTTTGAAATTTGTTGATTTGGGGATGGTTTGGTCCAATAAATTATTTGTCTCGCTTTTATTGTTGGTGTGTAAATTTAATTAAAAACAGGAATGATAGCAAAGTAAACAAAGATTTTGTTATAAATAGGTTATAAAATTAGCAATTGTTTTCTTCATAATAGAGGCAACTGTTCCATACCTACATACATATGTATATAAAAAACTTGAATTTTATTGACTTGGTATCTATTACATATTTTATCAGTGTTGGTTTTTTGTTTCCTTTTAATGAGAGCTCCCTGTCCTTTGACTTTCATATACTCGTACATTGTCCAGCGGTAAACATATTAAGTGCTTCGGAAAAATGCAGATTCGAAGTGTTTATTTCAGGGTTATTGATTGCTTCAAAAAAAATTCTTCTCTGGAAGCAATCTAAAGCAATTTGGAAGTAATTCCTAAAATTTCAGTTAAATGCGAACAAGATCATGCAAGTTTTCTCGTGCTGATGCCGTACGAGTATCATTACGTTCGGAGGAGTGATTCAAAAGCACTTGTTTTTCTTTTTTAGATCAGTTAAATATTTGTTGATAGAAAAGTGAAAAAGATTTAAATCCACAATTAAAAAAATTATAAAATATGCTGGTGCAGAGCTCGACTGTTTCGTTCAAATTTAATTTTCTCTTCAACACTGATAAATATTTATGGTTGACACTGTAGCTTCAACAATCGTGCACAGTCTCCAATCTGCTTCCCACAAAATACTTTAAAAGTAATTATAAAGAAGCTAAAAGGAAGCGCTTACTTGGACATGCAATGTTAAAATTTATATCAAACTGAAGAACAATCGCTTGAAAAAACTTTTAAAGGGCTTTTTTCTGCTGGGTGGAAAGAGATAAACTATGATTCCTATTGTAGTGTTGAGGAGATAGGTTAACTTTTCCCAATGTAATCCACAGACAGATGTGTTGAAATAAGATCGAGATTCGAACCTTCATATTCTGATTTGTAAAACGCTGTGCCTAGCCCTTGGTGCACCTGGGGCAAGCTGAGACTACCCGCCTTTTTCAATATACTTATTTTAATACAGCCTTTTACGATTAAAGATTTTAATATTGAATTAAAAACAAAAAACAAAATTAACAAATAATTGATAGTGTACACGGTAGTTAGCCAGTTTCACCGTATTTATTGACTCCAAACCATTATAATTTTCATTCGCTTAAAATCTATTTTTCGTGCTCTAAAAGGTTCCTGATAGTCGATGCGATCACATAATTCGCTTTTAATAGATATGGGACTGGATTTTGCAAGTGTACATGATTTGAAGAACTCACGTGAGCGCAAGTGTACACTTTTGAATTTCAAGCGATTCCGTAAGAATCTGTGTACAACCATAGACGACACAAGAACTAGATGTCGCAGTGGGAAAATAATATTTTTGAAGAAGTTAAATTTAGTTATAAGAAATGAGTTACATGAATTCACTAGTATTAAGGCGACTATGGCTTAGAGTAAAGTAAAATAAATAACATAACAAATAATTTTGAAAATACTGCTTGACAAAAACTCACAGGTACTTCTTCAAAATTCACAACCGAAATGGCCATAAGAAAATATCAGTTAAAGTGTACAAAGTTTTGACAGAAAAACTCATTTCCACTTTTGCGGAATCGGAACAAGGTGGTGTACACAAAATTTTGTGTACACGCGAAAACTCATAGTTGCGGAATCCAGGCTATGGTGGCCAATCCTACTAAGCGTTCGTTATGGTCGTAGCGTGCTACATGCAGCAACATGCTACATGTACGATGCCGACAGAAGTAGCGGTGTTGATATTCGTCCACACGGCGGAGGTGGTGACACATTTGGCACGACTGGACTGGACGTTTCAACCTCGGCTGGACAGAGGACAAAAAAAAAAAAGAGGTGGCAAAAAAAGAAAAGAGGATTTTTTTTACACAAGGTGGTGACAGTTTCTTATGAGTACGAAATAAAAATCAAAAATTATCGCGAATTTACAACCGAGATCGAAGTTGAGAAATAAAGAAAAAAAGGGGAAATGATCATAAGCTAGGAAAGGACTTGAAGAAAAAGGCTGAGTGTAGCGCACGGGTTTAATGGCATAAATCCTACTTTCCCAACGCGTATCACTGACAGCTTCGAGAGTCAGACAATACGTTTACATGAATACTTGAGTACTTGACTTGAAATCCACTTGAAGCTCAGGTAGGGCGGTTGATTGAATTAATTCCAATTACTTAACTTGAATTTTTCTTGAATTTAATTTTCCAATTACTTAAGTTGAAATTTACTCGTTGAATGACCGTTTTCATGATATTTTGATTATTTCAAGCATACTTCAAGTATACTTCAAATATTCATGTAAACGTGCCGAGAGTCAGTGATTGCATCGCATTCGCAAGAAATATTGAGGCGAAATTCACTGGCACTTTTAGAAACGTCGGGTGCCATAAGTAGGAACCAGATCACTTGACTCATTTTAGAGATCCGGATCTTTGAGTCGACTCAGATCTGAGTTACTCAACTCAACTCAAATTGAGAGCGGCGGTATTACCAAAGAAGACTGTACATCGATACTCTGGACTTTGCGATAGTATTGATAGTTTCGGCATAAAACTATCGATACTATCAAACATATCGATAGTTTTGTACATATGCGTACATAAATACATATGTATGTATAATAAGTCTCATATAGCACGATCGTCGGATAGAAATTATAAATACGTTAGGATGGGTTTTTTTTTTGGATTGTGTCAAAATCCTCGAGAATACTTCCCAAGCCATGAAACAGAAATCTATATGTATGCGTTGCGAGTCCGTTTTTTAAAATGTTCTATATGGATGCTTATGGAAAAGTGCCAAAAATTGATTTTATATAGCTATAGAGCCTAAACTAGTATCCATACGGGAAAATAGTCTTCTAGTAATTTAAAGCTTGGTTCCTTACCTTCGCAAGGGCTATACTTCCTATATACCTTACTTAACAAAATAATAAAATAGTTTTGATTACAAAGTAACCTTACCATTTTACACTCAATACATCTCAGCTGAGTGATAATTGCATGTGTGTATGTGCAGGCGGAGTTCGAATCTGTAGGCAGCTACATTCGATATCATCAGCACTTACGGCATCCCCGGACGGCATAGCGACATTACAATGATTACTCAGCTGAGAATTTTTTGCTGCGTTCCTTTTCCGATTCTGAATAAGTCTGTATAAATCGACAGAACGATGTCATAATTTAATTCTGGGCTCATGGAAAAGTAACGAAACAGAACCATTTCAAGTGTTTGACATTTCTTCCATTTATTAAAAGCAAGTATAAATTCGTAAAAATTGTTGTTTATGAAAAATAAAGCCATTTTCTAACAAAAGCAACTTAAACTCTACTATTACCACCTCGTACTAATTGTAAACAACCCATTCACGAATACAAATTAAAATCGTTCTGCTTAAATCCGGGAAAAACTCAGGTGCATTCAGAACGATTCGGAGTCCGAAAAAAACGATGACAGATTGAAACTATATCGTTCGGCCCGAGAAAAAGAACGACATGTATTGAAAAAATTCATTCTGAACGAGAAAAGGAACGCAGCATTTGTTTGCGGAATCTTAGTCATTTGGTTAAGATAAATTTTTTTAAATAATTTTGTTAAGAAAGGGTATGAAAAATTTGTTACGGTTCAGAAGAAAAGAAAGCAAGCTTAAGATTATCAGAACACCAGTTTTCTGTATTAATAGTAGTTTAGGACGGAGGAGCTATTCAAATCAAACTTTTGTAAGTTTTACATAAGAGCACCGTTGGGCCTCGCATACGGTAGGGAGGGAGTCTGTTTCATGGCTTTGAAGTATTCTCGAGGGTTTTGATTGTGTCGAATAGATTTTTTGACGAATTGTCATTCGGTGAATTATTTTCGAGGAATTTTTTTTCTTGTCCCAGAAATTATTTTCATAAACAACCTTCATTTGTTTGGTTATGTATTGTTACATATTCATGAAGAAAAATATTAGATTATACTTAACCTGGCAAGCTTAACTTTTTACTGTAGACTTTTACATCTTTATAATGTTAGAATAAGAAAATCAAAAACAGGAGCGTTTATTTTGTACCCGAATATCTATAAAAATGTCAAAACGCGAAGATACCGCACAGAAAAACCTCGATTTCGATCATTACATGCAATTAAATATTCATACAAAATTTATATTGGAGTTTCAATGCCAGATTACATAAAAACTATTAGTGTTATCAATAATTTTTATTCCACCTTATCTGTAGAGAATCTCCTGCTCTTTTTTTTCATATATATATACTATAGCCGTAAGACCGACAGGAACGAAGATATTCGAAAAACACCGAAAAAAGAGGTAATGTTTTTCTCCGTTTTTGGGCTGTCACAAGTTATGTGGACAACAAAAATTCCTAGGACTTTTCACACCTTATTTGGAGAGCTGAAAGGTAACCAATTTTCAGATTGGTTCACACAGAAAAAAAATAGTTGGTAAAATTTAAACGAAAAAATTGTTAAAAAACCCGCCAGTACAAATCTTCGTGAATCTGGAAAATTTTTACTATTGTCGTTGATTAATTTTAACAAAGAAAAATTGTTATTTCTGAAATATCTGTGCGTAGGTTAATTACAAATTTCAACTAAGTTGTGTGAAACATTAATAATCAGAATTATTGGTTAACTGAGTATAATCATTGTTCAATACGTTAAACAAGGAATTTTGCAGAAAAAATTGTTGTTGTACTATGGATTTCGGTTATTTTGTGTATTGAACAACTCAACAGAGATAGTTGCTGGGTGATATTATTTTCGTTTAAATGATTTGGATTCTAATTCTCTATTGTTACATGCTGACTAAGCTAATGGTAGATGCGTCAAGTAGCCCAACACACACTAAATAAATAACCAACTTTGTAGTTATGAAACTATTGTGCTTGTTCAACTTTTTGTTGTCGAACCAATTCAATCTAAATTTTTCGGTTTAGTTTCGAATGTGTCGCATGTGAAATAAGACATCGATTAAGAGTACGTAAAGTAAGTAAAGGTGAAAATAAAAGCGATAGTGTTGTATTGTTTTACTTTATAAACATTTAATTAAACAAAGTGAAATTTTTATAGTATCTCTATGTTCTTTTATATTGGACTCATTTGTGGAAGTAGTAACAAATTTTTGTGAAAGTGGAAATGTAAAGGACGTTGTAGAAAATGTGGATAAAGGTATCGAAGTATAACTGTTCAATTTAGATGAAACTTTGAATGAGCAAGAAATAGAGCTATATATAATTTACTAAGAACTTGGGATTTGAGTTCTTATATGACGACTTCAAAGGTAAATTTAAAACATTTTAGTACCTACCTACGAAAAAAAAAAATCAAAGTGCAAAGCTTTTTAATGAAATTATGTCAATAATTTTCTGGAATTTTGTATGTCTGAACCGTAGTTTCGATTACATATGTATTTGGATTTGCGACTTTTACTTTGCAGAGAAGAGAGATAAAATATTCAAGCATGATCGTGTATGTCATAATGGAAAATATATGTAATTTTGCTGCATCGTCTTCCAATGCAACAACGTGTTTTTTATAATTACGAATAATGTTATCCGTATAATATGTTTAATTTTCTTATTGTTTCGAATTTCAGGATTTTTATTTTCCATCTTTTTTATTTTTATATATAATATATATATATATAAGAAAAGTGCGGTTCCAAACACCGTCTGGCCGGTTATATGATAAATATTATAATAACGGTGGAGAACAGAAGAACGCTAAACTGCTTCGAAAATCTGGAATATTACAAAGCAAAAATCACCCAAGATCTTCAAGCTCTTCATCAACCCCAGAAATAGACAATATCGAAAGCTCTGAAGGTATTGACACTTTAAGTCTCAGAGGATTCGATATATAGTATTCTTCTCTTTTTTTTTAGAAATTGATAAGGCATATGCTTGGCTTCATATAAATACAAAAATATTGGAACCTAACTTTTAAAAAAGAAGGACTGAGTTTTTATCAATTAAAAATGATGTTGGAATTAGCATAATCTTAAAGAATTTGCCACATTTCTGTCATTCTTTGGGGCATAAATTGGTAAGTTTCTTGGCATGTAATAAATACTATATTTTAATGTATTTAAATTTACAACAGATAGACAAAGATTTTCGCACTTTATATCCAGGTGGAGGCTTTTCGAGAAGTGGCAAAGTTTAAAAAAAAATGATAAAGAAAATATTGAATAAAAATATAAAAATATTTAAGACCCAAGTATTTCTGATTACTGAAATAAATTTGTTAATTTAAGACAATTTTGAAGTTGACTTTTTCTTAAATATTTAATAAAACATTTTTCTTTCCTTTGTTAATGATACCATTTAAATTTGTTTATAAAACTTATTTTTTGCATCGTAAACATAATCAGCGAAATATTAAAATAACTATCTATAAAAAAAAAAAAATTAATTATAATCGTCTGTTCAGTGCTTAAGTTACATAAGTGCACACTTTCGAAATATAGTTTATTTTGACATTAAAATTATATTTAATAATTTCATAGGCATGTAACTATGAAAATATTTATTTGGCAACAAAATAGTATACTGACAATTTTGTAAGTAATAAAAAAGTACTTTAACCATTTGAAAATATGCATCAACTGTTAAAATGGTTAGCCTACAAACGAAATTGTATTTATATGTAAAACTATTGGCAGTAAGTCAACTGAAAAATAGTTAGTTGACAATTATATTAGTAAGTAAGCCGAAAAAAAAACAATTAAAAAAGCTAGAATTGGTCTAAGACCAATTCTTATGATACCCTAGATGAATGCCCGTATGAAATTTCGTATTGTCACCCTTCTGTGAAAGTTTGATTTTTGAAGTGGTTTTTCGCATATATTTCTAGAACGGTTTGTCGGACAGAAAAAATGATTATAACCAATTTTATAGGATTTCGTATTCTCAAGAAGTTTTTAGTACAATAAAAATGTCTTGGACTGATCGTTTTCACATTATGCGTAAAAAACCTAAAATTTTATATGGGAACACCAAGAAGGACTTGACCGATTTATTCCATTTTTTAAACTTTATTTGCTAATATAATGAAAACACTATTTACCAAATTTCAGCTCTCTATATTGATGTGTTCTCAGGCAGTGTCCAAATATATAGCGGAAAATGAAAGTTTTGTATGGCAACCCCACGAAGGAGTTGCCCGATTTGTCTCATTTTCGAACTTAATTTTATTTTTAAAGTCCGTGTACAATTTCAGCTATCTAAGTATACGCGTTCTCGAGTTATCGTGCGCACAGACGGACGGACGGACGGACGGACGGACGGACGGACGGACATGCAAAAATCAAAATAACTTTTAATATTATGCGTGGGTGTCCAATTCATTTTGCTCTACCATCATTATTTCGAGGTGTTACAAACGGAATGACAAACTTAGTATACCCTATAGATTTCATCTAGGGTATAAAAATAATTCCTGAACCGTTTTTTGTTCAATTTTTTTTTTGTATGAAGACAAACTATTTTTGTTAGTTAAAGGATACCAACTTTCTTGGTTGGCGAATTTTTAACCAATGATTTTGTTCAATTTTACCTACTTTTTTCTAGAATTTTTCCGAAAATGAACCCTTTTTTTGCCTAAAGTTCCTGAACTATTTGTCTAATATGTTTTCTCTTTATAATAATCTTGTGTTGCTTGTGTGAAACGCAACGCAAGTTCATTAGTAAAAGTTCCAAGTTCCAGGCATTAATCGTAGCAGTAAAGTTTTTGCTTGCTAGCCAAAGTCGTCAATCTAAGGATTGTATCCTTCGATACTTAGCTCAACGATCTAAATTGATTTCCAGATGTCGCATTCTTGATGAAGTCAGAAATATAGTTGTAGCAGTATGATACCTTTTCATGGAGACTTATTCAAACAATATCCACCTATTCATCCACCCAAACAGCTTGTGTAGAAACTAACCTAATATTGTGGAGCAATTTACAAAAGCTGTCCAGAAATAGATGAATCCCTTAATCCAGCCTTACGAGTGATTTAAGAGAGGTGATTTACCGCAAAGAGAACAGCTTATGTAATCAATCCTTCCCTTGAAGACAAAGGAATATTAGATATTCTTATCTTGTTATTGAAACGATAAGCAAGAATTAATATCCGCTAATCAAGCAATAATTACATCCAGCTGTTTCCTTTTTGCCATTTGTTACCATTAACGTTTCCTCGTTTACCAGAAAAAAGTAGTAGGAAATCTTCTATAGCCCAGTGATTGAGTATTGTGGTAAATGAATATGTATATGTATCTTATAATTACTTTGTCTATTAAATACACTGCACCGTAACTTAAGTACATCAATCAAAACCATCCGTGAAATCCAATGTCGCAATATATGTCAGATGATATGTCCTATATACATATCTACATAATGTATGTAGGTATGTATGTATAAATGTATCCATGCAGAACGGAAGGAATAGGTGTGAAGATAGATAAATTAATTGCTTACCTGTACCAAGTGAAAATCGTATTCCACCAAGAAACTCATTACTAGCTAATCTATCATGATCCCAGATAGTTAACTCAAGAGCTCTTTCCGCCAGTTCCTGTAGCGAAACATCCTCATAGATGAATGTGTAGCCCCACACAGGATTGACGGATCGTTTGACGACGGGTGTTTTCTGCTTAGAACTTCGTGTCTTGTCAGGCAGGAGATAACTGTGTAAAATATAAAAAGTGATAAGTGTTCACCGGAATACAGCTATCCTCAGAGGAGAGATGAAAGGATTTTATAAGAAGTAGAAAAAAAAAAAAAAGATAACAGAAAAAGGAAAACATTTCTAGCCCACCTTTTACAGAAGGCGTCGCATGTGCCGTTAGCCTTTACTGGGCTGAGATTTTTCGCTTCCTTTACCAAAACATGAAGTTGTCCCTTTGAGGAAATATTCTTTGAGCTAGATTTGATGCTTCCAAATTTGCGGAGATTTGAATTACTTCCTCGCGACATACTTTGCTTTAGAATTGAACTTTCTGGTGGAATGAACTTGAGACCGACGATTATGTCACCGCGATAAACACCGACATCATCAAAGGGTTCGCTCTGTAAATTGATTGAAATTTTAATATCAAGTTATTTGTGTGTTTTTTATTTATTTATTTAATATAAAAAAAATATGTAAAAAATAAAAAAATAGATGCTAAAAAATATAAAATGTAAGCTTACCCTTTCTTGCAATAAATACCACTGTGATTGAGGATTATCGAACACTTTTCCAGCTAAATTGATTGTCACTTCACCAAGGAAGTCGTTTCGTCCAAACATATCCGAATGCCAGACGGTGAGCCATAGAGTTCTCGATTCTAGACTGCTAAGTGGCATATGAAATTTGAGCGTTTCATCGAATATCGGATTTAGCGTGTGCTTCTTTACTTTGGTCTTTCGTTTTCCACTCTTCGATTTATCCGGAAGTAAGTAAACCTGTATAAAAAGAGTTTGTTTTTTGAATAGTTTTTTTTTTCTTTCTCATATTGGATCGGATTTCATTGCAAAGAAATAAGAAATTTTCTTTTTAGTAAATATATATAAAAAATCTATCAATAAATTTGTATCCTACAATACTGAGACTTGAAAATCAAGTTCAACAGCTGGAACAGGCAAGTTAAATGCAGGATGTAGGTACCTGGAAATTAATGTCAATAACAGAAGGTTCTTTGCATTTAGTACCTACCACTTTGAGAATAACTATACAGAACAAGTGTGAATGGAAGATTTCTAATAAGTGATAAGGGTGAACTATTCAGTCGGAAAAAATATTTGATTGACAATTTTACAAGATATTTCATCAATCTACATATACCCAGAGAGAAGATCGGCTTCTAATATCCACTGAAAATGTTCTGTACGACAAAAATGGTGTTTGTGTTCGAAAAAGTAAAGTATATTCCAATTTCCATTGGAATCTTATATGAGTTACATACAGTGTATTCTCCACCCCCCGCATATTCTATTTAGGGTGAATACAAGTTATTTAACTTTTCTTCCGCATTTTTAGACATCGAATTTTCAGTAAGCATGAATTCATTCTCTCAGTGATTTCGTTTCACAGTCACAGTGCTGCTTTTCACTTTAGTGTTTTACAAAAGTATCCAACTTTATAAATAAATTAATACAAAAAAAAAAAAAAAAACGATAATGCAGTGGAAATTGTTTTGGTCGTCATTATTATACGCGATCTGGGCATGATTCTGTTCTTTTGCCGTATGTTAATGACAATATATACGTCACAATGGAATGAACTTTTCCAAATATAAATACGTTACACATACGGCATATAAGACAGAGGGTTTTGCACTGGATGTACTCCTCGATCGTTAGAGTTAGAGCCATCCTCACATAAGCGTCCTACGTATGGTGGCCGAGGACGCTTGTGGGGACTGCGATCCGGAAGCTGGGAATTACGGGCTCCATGCAATCTATGGCTACTGCTGCCCTTGAGGTGCTGCTTAATCTGACACCCCTGGATCTTGTCATTTAGGCAGATGCCAAAAGAGCTGTCTATGTACAGATTGCGCTCATGGTGAGGTTGGGAGGACGTTTGGACTGGTTGTTCCCATTGCTCTTTGGCGTATGGGCTGGATCTGGAAAACCCTCTGGCCAGCATGCCACTTGTTGCGATAGTACCAACGGTTCGTTTTGGGCTTCGCTTCTCTATAAGTTTTTTTCTGTAAGGGAATCGTGGACTGAGGAAAGTGCTTTATCGAGCCTTCCCCGGTCGGCTCTAACATTAGGATGTAGTATTTACTTGGAAGACACACTACTGTCCTTCAGGCTGAAGTTTTCGCCATCGCAATGGCAGTGAAGATAGCCCTTGATATGGAGATCAACGGAAAGGACATTGCTATCCTTTCAGATAGTTATGCAGCCTTGATGGCGCTAAGTGGCCCTCGAATAACATCTAAGCACAGACAAGAAATAGTATTTCTTGTCTGTGATCTACATAAGTTACTGAGGGACTGCAAATCGTCTGTTAATAAGTTGTATATCCACAGCAAGGTATCCCTTCAGTGGGTTTCTGGTTACATGGGGATCATGGGGGTTGACCTTTCAGCTAGGGTTGGCTCTGATTCTCCGTTCCTCGGACCGGACCCCGCCGTAGTTGTTGCCACCTCGAGTGTCGGATCTATCATCAAAGTGGATGTTCATAAGAACTATCAGCAGAGATGGGCGAACCTGAGTACTTGCATGTGCACAAAACTTTTTCTTGATGGGCCCAATAGGAATTTCTCTTGGGACTCGGAAGGAAACAATGTAGAACTGTGGTTGGCATCATCGCTGGCCGTAGCTCGCTTCACGCTCATCTAACAACGATGGGACAGTTGACAGTGTCTGTCCTGCCTGGAAGGAGAGCTTGAGATAACCGAACACTTTTTGTGTGCTTGTTCAGCCTTCGCCCGGAGTAGGTTGAATACTCTAGGTTCTACCCTCCTATCTGTAAAGGAGTTGAAAAATCTTCCTCATTAAGACCTGATGTAATTCATTAAGACAGTAAAGGAGGCCAGGAAGGTTTTGGTGATAGGGCTTCAAACAGGACAGCACAATGGGCCATTGTGGCCTTCGTGCTTGAGATCTCTTGTCCCCTGCCTTAAAAAAAAAAATGCAAATAAAAAGAAATTTATTAAAAGACCAAGGCCACATCCATGAACGGTGGAAACATAGATCGAGAACACATACGGAATTAATAGAAGATCGAGATTAGCAAACTATCAAACGAAGATTAATGAGCGTATTATTTATAATGTAGTTCAGAATATACTAAAACAATTTAAAAACAAACAAAGGGAAAGAAAGCAAAACTTGGTACTAACAAAAATAAATACTAAAAGAAATTTTTCTCAAAACAACAACAACTATTCTAAACCTCAACTATTAAATACAGCAACTAAAAACTACACAGAGTATGACTAAAATAGATAACATACATTAAAAAAGAATTGGATAAGTTCATCCCGATTAGCCATGAAGCATGTAGAAGGAAGCTTATGATCAATTATTAAAATGACTAATAACCTGCTCCTTGAGTGAAGATACTTCTCCCGCCGAATTGAGTCCGCGTTCTAAATAGAATGGTCGCAAGATTTATTCCTAGTGCTTCAATCAAATATTTCGCAAATACACTTAGGTAGTTTACTATGTCTAGCCTGAAAGATAAATCTGAGTATAGTCTATATTCAAGGTATTAGCGGAGCAAGACAGGAAGAAATTCATCAGTAAATGAGGAGACATGTGTGTGTATGTCTATTTAAACTAACACAGGAATTAAGCGCACACGATAGCTTAGATAAAGCATTAGATTGTAAATGATGTAAGGCAGCATCTGCATATGAAAAGTGTGGGAGAATCAATGCCCGAACTAGTTTAGTTCGAATGGATTCAGGGAGACACAGCAATACTGCGTAGAGTGATCGAAGGCCGAAATATAATTCTGAGCATATATGTACGATTAACATGAGGGCCCTATGTCAACCTCAGATACATTAGTAGCTCAAGATATTTAACAGAATCAGAGCACAAGAGATTGACTTGGCATTGAAGAAAAATGGGCATCAACCGAAGCACGTGTATTTGAATTTACAGTGTAAATTATTGATTGTATCTTCCTTGGATTTAAATCCAATTCATTAGTATAACAACAATCAGAAACCTTCGAGAGAATTTCATTTATGCCTATAAACAAGGCCGGAAGATTTTTCTGCATAGCACTAACGAAAATCTGAATATCGTCAGCGAAAAAATGAAAACGAGCACCATGCGACGTATTCGTGACATCATTTACGAAGAGAGAGAGAACAGAAGTGGGCCTAAAACATTTCCCTGTGGTACTTCTGCTTTGATTAACTAAGGACTAGATAATCTGCCATTTGAAATTACAATCTTAGAACTTTGCCTTAAGTTGCCAGAAAGCGTAGCTACTTTTATGTATTTAATCGGCGTGATATGACATAAAATGAACTGAAAACCATAGTTCAAGACTTTTATCAGAACCTCGGGGGAACAGTTGACGAATTTGTCGTACTGTTTCGAATGCATGACGACATTTATTCACTGCATTTTGTGGTAACTGAAAAGGAAAGATGGTGAGAGCTGAAGTACGACAAAATTGTGGTGAATGTAAAATGTGAAAATATATGACAAAAATATACGACAAAAAATACGATAAAAAATCCAAATCAGTACCGTGGACTACGAAAAGGTGGTTAACAAACGAAGATGATGACTTGTTTCTTCTCACAAATGGGTTTTTAAGAAAGAAAAAAAATGAAACAATTTCTTAAAAATCCATAGATCCTTTACTCTTGTAAATTTCGATATTCGAGCTCGAATATAAGTTTTTTTCGAAATCTAGTTTCGAAAACGTCTATTTGAAATTTTTTCATGGTACATTTTTTGAGTTATGGATTTTATATCAAAGGTAATTTTGTCCTGCTGGGCTTTTATTTCAATGGGGATAGAGATACAAATTAATCTTAAATAATTTTTCGTTTTTTGTTTTTATAACTTGAGTATAAATCGATATTTTTGGGGGTGAAATTTTTACATATATCACGGGAACCTTTTGATTATCGACGACTTCCAAAATTTTAAGAGATTTTATGAAAAAATTCTGAATTGAGTTTAGATTGATGAGAAGTAAGACATTAGAAAAAGTCAAAATTATGTAATGAGTTTTGTGCATCTCACAAGGAACGTGAGTGTACTGCGCACTGTTATGAACTGATCATTTTCAAAGCTATACTTGTTTTGCACTCAGTAGCTCTGCTTTGAATTTTAAAAACTCTGTCTAAATACGTATTAATAAAGATTTGAAAGATGCGTGTTACAATTTCGAAGATATTCCACACTGTTCGGGATATATGACAAAAGTCACTTCTTTATTTCAAACTCCGGGTGATTGATGTCTTCTAGTTAATCATTAACATTAGCTTTCTATTTTCTTAATTTTTCGGTTATTTCAGTATGCCGGGGTAATAAAGTTTATCTTTATCCGAATTTCTTTGTTTTGGCTGGATTAAGTTTTCAACAAGATGGAATAATTTCCGCCGCGGGATTTCCTAACATGTTTTTAATGTATGTATATTACCCCAGTGTCGGTGGAGCATCCACAAACAAAATAATCTAAATCGATGAGACGATCACTCAATCCTCATGGTATGCTACGAGGGTTATTGTGTTGAGTGCATTCGCCAAAAATATTGTTACTAGAAATATGTAGAGGCGGCAAAAGTATACTTTCTTAACGAACTGCTAAATTTAGTCGATAAACATCAATGTAATCATATCTTCCTTCTTGCATCTAATTCTAGGGGTCCCACAAGGATCAGTATTATAGCCACCCCTCTTCCAATTCATAGATTTGTATAACTTTGATCTTGACATTCAAAATCTTACCCTTATTATGTTTAACGATGAAGGTGTATTTGTTGTTGTTTTTATAAATGTAGTTTGAAGCTAATAGTCGTCAAAAATGGTGCGTTCATATAGAGGCCATAGTTGATCAAATTTATATTGGATTAAGAAGACTTTAGGTGTATATAGATAATTAGATAATGGCTCGTCACAATGTCGAATTATTTAATTTCGCGTTCGATTTTTTGCGAAACTTTGTCTGTTTGTAACATTATCAGTTGCAGTAAGGAATGCATGAAAGAAGAACTCCTCAACTTACTTGGTGGAAATAATCTTAAAGGTCTAACGAGAACGAGAATGCCAACCTTGACGGAAGTCATATATAATAACAAATTATGTAAAACGAAAATTGCTCTTATCTCTGCAGCAAAGTCAGTAGTCGAAGTTGCAACTATAGTTTTTTTAATCATCAATGTAGAACAAAGAATTATGCGGAACAACAGTTGTCCTTGACATCCCATGACAAAAAAGCTGTGGGAGTAGTAGATGATGACAATGAAAAACATCAATAAAACTATCTTAATTACAACAACAGAAAGTAGGATACGAAAAAGCAACTTCCCACCCTTCTTTTCACGACCTTCAGTTTTGTTTTTTTGTTTTTACAGAAGTCAACATAGAATTCATTTCTTAAAATTTTTCCTTTTGGCTTCAAAGTTCAATTTTAATTCGCAGAAACTTCGACGAGAAAACTTCTTTTAATTGACATTGTCTCATCGTCGTCGCTATTTCCTTCAGTTTTGTTATTTTGTTTTTCTTGTGTTAGTAAAGTTTTGTGGAAAAAGACATCCAGCATCCTATGCTAACTGAATCGCATCTTTATAATTAGAATGGCAAACGAATTGAAAAGTTTTTTTTTTTCAAGTAGAGTACGACATCATGAATTAAGGGTCGTCAAGTCACAATAAGAGAAGTTGTATAAAAGTTTTCTATTAAGTGGTGCGTACCTACCCAGCTCCAATCTTAAATGAAAGTTTTGGATCGTTGCTTTATCTTTTATGGTGTCTTTATTAACTCAAACAATTTGTGGATGAATTTACAAACCGATTTTCGGGATTGTATAACATTTCAAGAAACTTCTACGCAGAATTCAAGAAAATTCTATCAGTAAAATCTTTTTGTTGGAGTCCAACTGATTCTGGTTAAGCGTCGGTGGTCGGATTTCAGATTTCTCGGCTCTGAAATTGGAAAGTTTTGCAAAGATTTGCTATCCCTCTGTATTTTGTCGCTTAATTCATTTGGAAGAGTAAAATGAGTTGTGGTTTACTAGATGAGTATGTTCGAATTAAGTTAAGGTCTTTTTCCTTTATAAACCTAGAATTAACACGTAATAATGTTTTTGTGGTTTCTACACTTAGAGAATAGTTTCAATCAAATTAAAGACATTCTGAAGATTTGGTGATCATAAGATTTTAGGTAGATAGGTACTAAGTTTGTGCCTAGTTGCCTTTCATTCATGGGAACTTAGGCAGGTGTTGGCTTAGTATGATGACATTTTGGAAACATTCAATGTATATGAACTGTATATAGCTTTAAATCCAAATTCAAATTCAAATAAAGTTTATTTTTAACGCTACACACGTAAGACAAATCTTATAGTTATGTGTAGGTAGGATAGTGGAAAGAATTTAAGCATAAACATGACTGAACTAAACTAAACTAAACTTTACAAATTAAAATATCTGATATCTAAATTAATAATGATAATAATGATAAATACAGATTGCCTTACTACTAGGAAAATAGATCAAATATATCGGTCGGTAGCAAAACGTCGAATTTGTTACTGGGTAGATTCAGTGGAGTAAGGGGTCCAAATGACAACAGTTGTTTAGATGTTTAGACTCCCTAGGTCTAACTGAGCGGTATGACGGGATGGCTTTCCGTTGTACACGTCCTAACTAGTAGATTCTGTTGATCATGTAACATTATTAGTTTCCCGTTTTTCACGTACCGGCGATGGAAGGATGGCTTTCCATTGCAGCACTCGTACTGACTAGTGAATTCCGTTGTTCACTATCTACTACTAGTTCCTCCGTTTTTTACGTACCGCCGATAGGATACCTTTCCTTTGCAAACGAACCAACGTTTGGATACACGTACAACCAATAGCTTTCCATTTGTCACGTACAGGCGGATTTATAGACAGAGACAGATGTTCTAGGTTTGGGATAGGATGTTCAGTTTCGAAGTTGAAGGTTATCTGGTGAATCTGTAATGCCTCACGCATAATGTTGATAAAAAAAAAATATGGAGCGATGGAAAACCTCACTAATGGTTCTACAGATATGTTATATACAGGTTCATTATAAAATAATTCCAATGAATTTGTAAAATACATTGAAAATCGAACTTTTCGATCCAGCGATCAGAGAGATCTCATCAGTATGGTTATCTCTGATCGCGTACCACAGAAGTTCGATGATAGAGGTCATCTAATTGCCCATATAAATAGTTTTTATCAAAAGCAAGTATAGATTATATCGTAGCAAGATTTCTCATTGCAATTTTCATATTGGGTGATTATTTTCCTTGTCGCCAGACGGCTCTCATATAAATGAAGTAGAATTTGTAGATGGCGAATTTCTCGTCTAAGGATAAGTCCAATATGCAACTAAATGAGGTATTCTATTCGATTTTAAGGCAAAACATAGGTTTTTCTTTGTTAGAATACTCAAAACAACGCCGATAATACTGGGTTTGAAGGCGCCACCAGAAAGTAAAATCTTGTTACTGACATTTTTTCAGCTCTCTCTTCAATAAAACAATAAAAAAAGGACTACCGGGTGCTATTAGTTGCAGAGTAAAGTGAAATATGTCCAAAAATAAGGAGGTAGATATTCGACGTGATCACCACTTTCTCGAAGCAAAAGTCAAAGTTGAAGATCGTTAACGTCAGGAACATGAAAATCAATATGATTAACAGGAAATTAGTTAACTTAGACTACTCCCGAGATAATAGAAAAAATAATCCGCCCGAATCAACTTGGTGTTGCAGACGATGCAGACATTAATGAGTTATAGGGTGCAGTCAAAGTTGCCTTCATAGTTGCAGTAAATGAAAGGTTGTATTCGCAGGGAGTAGAAATTGAATGGATATATAATTAGGCAGATATGCACAAAAAAATATGGATATGATGCGAAGAAGAAAACAAGGCCAACAGTGTCAATAGCAGAACGTTTTACCAAATCACTAGACAGCCCTTGGGAATGCGATTCGCATAGAATAGAAGAATACAGCGATGAAGAGTATTTAAATAGGTGACAGAGGTATTTTTTTGAACCCCTTTACAGGATCTTTTTAAATCATTTGGAAGAAGATCACTACAAACTTCTTCAAATTTTTATACTTTCATGGATGATAGGCATTAACGTTGAGGTTCTAAAAAAGATAACAACTGGAGAAAAATAATCGTATTTAATATAATTTTGGTAAAAATTTAAGGCTCAGTCGATCGTTTGATAAGTAGTCAGCATACTGACTTTAGAAAAGGTTGTTCATTGAAGATTATCGTCGAGCATTATACAGAGTACCGGTTCCCTCTATACATAGACTGCATGCTTTATGAGAACTCTATCGACTACAGCTACAACGAGTATATACGGAGCTCTATGTAAAAGTAGACTGTCCGACAGGTTATGTGTGAATACTTAGAGAATGTAAATTACCTGTGCCTTCGTCATTAACTTCAACAACTATACCTTCGGCATACAATAGGGACTATAAAAACGTCTCACAGATCTAAGTTATCCTGATAATATCTGCTTGTTGGTCATCTACAACATCTACATCTTAATATCACGATTGAAAAACGTAGAGTAGTAGAAAGTAGTACAGTTCGCCAAAAAAGTCCAGAACAAACCAAAAGTAGCACTAAATCGAACAGCATCTCCCAAACTAGCCCTAAAAATCAAGTCGAAAAGCGACTGTAACTCAACAGAGAACTCAGTCAATATAAAACTTCGGCTGTTCAACTCCAATTTGAACGCACCTTCACTATGTGGTTATGAAACGTGATCGTAATACGCCAATTGCAAACTTTTGTAAATAGATATCTATGCTGCATGGTAAAAGTTAGCTTAACAGATCAAGTTTAAATGAAGAAGTTTAGAAATGCACGGGTTAAGACAAAATCGAATGACAAAAAAAAAATGGAATTGATTTGGGGTTACAATTTACGAATTGAAGGATACAATATTTCCAATAATCGCTACATTGGAATTCTCAAGAAAGCCAGCATATTGTGCAAACAAGAATAATTTGAGAAAAAAAAAACCGTACAAGTAAGGAGATGCTGCAATTACTGGAAGATCTCTCTACTGGAGAGCAGCAACAATTTTTCGTATATCTGTGGTGGGATGAAAGGAACTAATTGATAGTGATAAAGCAGAGAAGGCAGAGTATTTTCAGGGAAGAATAGTAGCAATTGATCTTTTTTAGGGTTCCATACCCAAAGGGTAACAACGGGAACAATATTACTAAGACTTCGCTGTCTGTCCGTCACAAGGTTGTATCTCATGAACCGTAATAGGTAGACAGTTGAAATTTTCACAGACTGTGTACTCTATTGCCGCTATAGCAACAAATAATAAAAATAAAGTTAAATTAAAAATTAAAGGGGGCCCCCATATAAGAAACGTGATTTTTTCGGCGTTTTTTCCACTTTTATTCTCAATCATTATTATTATCATAAGTAGGCATTTTTTTTTTTCAAATAACAGCATTATTTTTTTACATGACGCCTACTCTCTTTTGAAATAAATAAATAAAAAGTACATAGTGTTAAATTTTGTACGATTGTATGGAACCCTTCTTGCGCGAGTCCAACTCCCACTTGGCCGGTTTATTTACGTTATCTTCTGTTCCCTCATTTAATATAGAACAGATGGAGAATTTCATCTGTTTGAATTTAACATTTTTCTTATCATTTCACAGGATCCAGTGGCTTTGTTTTTAGCGAAATACCTCAACTATTACCTGGTCACCGGTGAAATTCGACTGAATATGTCAACCACGAACACTGATGTCCTTGAATTTATATTTTTTCTTAATAAAATTTTGTTTTTATTTCAACATTCATCGTTTGTTTTTTATGTCATTGGATTGACATCCTACACCTTTTTAATCAGTTTCTATTCTCTATATGTCATGGATATATCCAACGAATATATGACGCCTATATTCATACATAGTTCTTTGGTTCAGATGTTGCCCAAAAATCTGAACAATTTTAGGTGGTTGAATCATCCTACAAATATTCCACTCCTAAAACTATTGTTCCGATTCGTTCGACCAATATCAGACTAGGGAGGAGATTTTATTTTGTATGGATGTAGAGAAAAATAAATTGCAGATTCAGAACTAGAAGAGAATCCTTTAGAAATTACTTGAGTCGTGTTTTGTTTACTTGAAAAAACCTGTTCTGCTACACTGGAAAGCTGAAACGATTACCAGTTGAATTTATATTTACGTTACAAGGTACAGAAGACCATGATATACCTACATATATAGAGGTATTTATATAATCTTTGTAGAATTTCCATGAAAATTGCTTTCATTTCATATCTGTAAAAGGTACCTGAGCGACAACGCAACTGAATCATTTCAAAACGGACAGTGCATATGCAGCATTTTCGATTTGTTTTTTTAATGTTCTTTCATTTCATTTCCATAGCACAAACTTTTACTTTGACATGTTCCATAGATTGCCACTTCTGAATCTAGGGAGATTCATTTGCGAAGTTACATACATACTTGAGTACCGTCCCATTTTAATTACCAATACTCAGAAGCAGGAAAACCTTGGAATGGCTCTATACAGTAATTTATGGCAGCAGAAAAACTTCGACTGTGAACATTAAGTCTCACTCATAAAATGTGGTAAGTTTCCGGGCCGGTGCATCCACTCAACTGAAATGCAATTGTGAATATCTCGAATGCATATGACCAGAATTAAGAATTTTGCATTACCGGAGTCCGGATTGCAAAAATTACCAATGAATCGATGATAATCAGGATTAAAAAAAAAAAACGCTTTAAATTATACCCTCGGAATGAAGTACGTTCTAGTTCTGATTAATTGGAGTATTGTCCTTTCTGTTTTTTTAATTACTACCTAACATGATATCCTCTTGCAAAATTTCCACCCAATTTATGAAATTATATTCAACTTATTTTCATCAGAATTTTACTCGTCATACTTTTCTTTGTTGAAACTTCGTAGAGTCTTGGGAAAAGTTTGAATCAATATTAAGCAGCTAAAACAGTTGCTTGAAAATGTGAGTTTATTTCTTGTGTGTGCATGTGTGCTTGCATGAAACATAAAGTTACCAAAAATTGTGTAAAGATTTCTAAAATTCGATATTTTTGCCTGCAGCTAAAAGTTCACAACCCAAACAGATCAGAAATTTATCGAGGGTGAATAAACAAGTTTTTGTTTTTACAGGAAGGAAGTTTCTATATTTACTGAGAAAATATACGAATTTATGGATGCTTGCGTTGTTGTATGGTTAGAGGAATATAAGTATACTATTTGAATTGTAGAATGCTAAGATGATTGTTTTTTTAAGGCTCAACGTTTGTTTTAGCCAAGTGAAGCAAAACAAAAGCATCAATGAAATAATTTATAATTTTTTTTCTGTACGCATACCTATGTAATGAAATTGATATAAAAAATGCAGGATACACCTGGGTGGATGTTAGCTTTCTTTTGTCATCAGTTATTAAGGGAGAGTTTAATTTGCCACGCCGTAAAAACAATGGCAGAAAGCCTTCAAAAAATTCGTTACAGAAGCTTCCAAAGTTAAGGCACTTTCGACCAATTACCATCCGCCTCCACAAAGGAGACAATATTATAATTTATTTAATAACAACAAAATGCTTTATTTTGATGAGGTACACAAGATGCTATAATCCTTTAAAGTATAAAAGCTATTATGGAGCTTAATTCCGTGAATGAGAAATATAAATAAAAGAAAACACGAAGAAGTTAATACAACTTCTCATCAGACCTGTACATACTGTCACGCTCAAAACACAAACACATATCGTGGGTGATACTGCATAACCCCAAGACTATCAGTATCATAGCCGCGTAACTGCATAGAGTAGCAAAATCCAAGTTCGAAGTTAATGGTAACGTAGTAGCTTACAAAGTACAATTTGTTTTGTTAATTTTCTTCCTACCTGGATTTGTTGTCAAAAACCCAGAGGACCGCTTACCTTCGAATAAGTAAGTGTATGCGCACGACGCCCATGGCGGCAATGGAGGTCATGTTTGATTTATTGCGGCAAGATCTCTACTGCGAGAGTGTAGGTGAAATTAGTGATGTCAGGCTTAGAGCGGGAGGCAGGTGGATGGAGAAGGGTTTTGAGTATTCCAATATGCTCCAGGGTGCCGGCACAGGGACTGGAGTTTACTCCAGAGATTGCCAGTGGCATGAGCTTTATAGGTTTCCGGACAAATTTAGTGTTTTTTAGGCAGAGCTCGCTGCGATTTACAGGTGGAAATATTGGTATCCATGTGCAGAGAGTCCGCACAGCACATGTGCATATACATTGATAGCCAGGCAGCCATTAAGACGTTGGATGCTATGTTGGTAAAATCAAAATTTTTCAGTTATGCAAGACCAGCTCTGAAGAATTGATATATGGCTCAAAGTGACCCGATTCTGGGTACTTAAGCCCAGGGATATCTCAGCACAGAGATGGCCAAAAAGGGCTCTGAAATAGATAGTTCCGGAGTGATATCTTATGTGAGAATCCCGATCGGACCTTTAAAAGAGGGGGTCATAAGGTGCGCCTATCCAAAGGCAAGGCTCCTGTGGATCAGCAAGGAAATCTTAAAGGTAATTATTGCCTGAATATTATGACAGGAAGAGGACAAAAAAACTCTTCAATGGCAGTGGAACAACTACCAGGAGTCTAGTAGAGATTATTACAGGTTACTCTGCCACAGGATACCATGCTAGAAGACTGAGAATAGCGGCCAACCATATCTGCAGGTGTTGTAAGGACTCGGAGAATCTCGAATCTGTTCAACATGCACCTACTTTGGGAGTGCTCCGCTCTGATAAATAAAAGAGGTAGGCTATTAGCAAAAAACATGTAACAGAATGAATACGCATCTCTTATATTGAAAAGTTTTATATGGCGGGTCGTAATATTACGACCCGCTCTCGCAAATCGTACGAAAACTTTCTGCTTTGACGATGACGACCCGCCATTCATCAGTGGTGAGTGGCGGGTCGTCAAAGTACCAGCATCAGAGCTAGGAACATATGGTCATGCATTGCATTGCGTGTTCTCTCTGCTTCCTTTACCTCTTCCTTATAAAACCGATTTGCATACAGCATCAAAAATACTCATGTAGGATGGCTCGTTTGCGACAATATTTTGTTTGACAGAATTTTCATTTACATTGGATAGGCATTGATACCCGCACAAGCAATCTAGTTAGTTGCATTGCTTGTGTGCTTGGGGGATGAACATAAAACTATGTACATGGCTGGTGTCGCCATAAGTACAGCTGTGGGATGGCAGAGAGCAGAAAGAACAGAGAAATATTCTCTCAGTCTCGAATCTTTTCGGCTTCCCGTCTGTTATCTCCCGACCGTCCTGTGCACTTCGTGAGCCTTCTTGTTAACTTATATGTTCTTTGTTATTTGGTAACTATTTCTTTTCAGGTATGAGGAAGCTGTAGAGAGCTGTAAAGAGCATAGATGTACCTTGAGATCTCTAAGGGATGTAGGATGTATATAGTGCGGTCTTAAAGGTTATTCCGTGAGGTCAAAGGGTACAAAGAACCCACTGGAAGTCTAAGTGAAGCTGGCTTGGCACTACTAGCGACATTTCTCTTGCCTAATCTAATCTAACCTACGCGACATTAATGGTCTCGCGGTTATGCCGGATCACCGACGATATGACGAGTTAAAAATAAAAATTACAGGATTTCTCTTTTGCATGTAATTATATATAGAACGACATTTAACATCAGGGTTGTAAAAGTACGGATCCAAATATTGCAATCAACTCACTGCTCAACTCAGAAACTAAGAACCCTCAAGTTTTGATCAACTGAACTGATCAATTCAAGACTTTGGTCCGTTCAACTCACTATTGACTAGTAAATTTAATGTTCGAGTATATTCAAATCAAAAATTTTGTCCGCTTAGTATTTGAGTTTATTCCACACGATCAAGATTTGACCAGATTTTGATTTTTCACAGACCTGATCAAATGTATGAAATCTGTAAGGTTTTGTATATAAAAAATGTAATAATGGTTCATCAAGTACTTAAATAAATTTATACTTTCGTCCTATTAGTTTTATGATTTTTGGAGGATGGTAGACCCTCTTGAGTGTAATTTCACAATTCTCTGTGTGCTTTTCGTCACCAACTTGAAAAAGACTTTCGATTTCTGTTGAAACTATACGAGAAATTTATAAAATAATTTTTTTGAAAATCTCCGAATTCTCTTCAATTTTCGTTTTATGAATTTTTTACGTTGATTAATATTATTCAATTTATACCATGGTGGAAATTATCAGTTTTATTTTTGACTTCTATCTTTCACATAAATATGGATTTTTCGATATTTTGGTGAGTTTTTTCCTGTATTTTAAAGCAACCAAGTCAATCATCTAGTGCATTTCGGAGTGGAAGACTATGGAAGCCGTAAATTTTATTTTTGGGCATTAAATTAGCCTTAAATGAGCCTTTAATTTACTACTACCTCAAACTCCGTTCTACCATTTTGGTTCTGCCAGTTTTAAGTACGTTGAAAAATTAGTAGATTTCTATTTCTCTTAGCTGGCCATACCCGAGAGTAGCTTTCGGCAGATTTGAGTCGCCGAGGACCTGTTCAGTTCCGCGGTACAGTTCTTTCGTGTAAGCGTTTCTTTCGTCCATTAACAGTGCAGTTGTTATAGGAAGTGGTGTGCTATCTTTTCCGCTATATTAAATTAATTAGATTTCAAAAATGGAGTGGTCAAAACCAATTTTGACAGAATTCATTATTATGTATAAAGAAAAGGCTCACTCATGCGTAGGTAATTTTTGAAATCTTCTGCTTCACTTATCCGGATCTGTTTAATAAATGCCTGCAGCCATTAAAGCGACTTGTTTCCTGTTGGTAGGTGCTTTTATTCGGGTCTGTTATACTGGAAAGCGGTTAGATTCGCGGACTGGGTTCACTGATTAGATTCATCTTGTTAAGGGGTAACAGCGGATCTGATCCGCGAAACTCAATTGCTCGGACCAGATCCAGTGGATGGAGACTATTTACTTAATACAGTTTTTTGGCGAAGCGTTTCAATGCATTTTTAATAATAATATAATTACGTGAGACAACATATGGAAATAATCCATGAAATATTGTGTTGTAGCTCTCCACAATTGGTATCATGAGAGTGGGAGATGATTTTATCTGACCTATTGACATATATGTATGTAGTCACAAGTACAAGTACGATGCACAGGTACCTAGTCAATAAAAGTCTATTCTTTATTGACATTCTAGCAGCTACGGAAGTGTGTATTAAAAGAGCACCCACTCTAGATTCATACTTCTCGACAAGACAATCATCTGCAAAAACTGAAGTGACTCTGGTTATGTCTTTGCGGGCTTTACTCCTATGCAGCAGTTTTACTTTTGCTCTAAGAAGGTCAAGTTATTCCATTTGGAGTTCACTTCGAGTAAAAAGTATGAATATATGTCTTTCTTTGCAATATTCAGCGGTATTGAAACTAGCTCCGCTTGGAAATGGTGTATAACCGAACATATGCCCTGGAACCCAGTGAAGAGTAACGGTATGGTAAACTGAAGGTAATTGAATAAATAATTCAGCTTCAAACATTTTAGGAATTTAGCGAAATGGGCAAAATAAAAGAAAATTTCCGATTTTTGAATGGTCATGTTCACAGTCCACTGCAAATGTTTGTAATTTGCTCTTATAATTGATAATTGAGCTGGATATTACATGTATCAGAATGTCGAGCTGAATGGTTTTATTGTTGTTTCTTTTGAGAAATTATGAATAGTTTTAAGCTAGAGATATTTTCTTCTCTAAATTTTTGGTAAGATTTTACAAAAACTGGAAATATATTGGGTTTAAGCTCAGCTTATTCTTAAATGTGATGTTATTTAGGATTTTTGTTTTTTTGTATTAATTTAATTAATTTTTAAACTACCGGAATAGAAGTTTTTCCGAAAATTAGTTCATAATAATAACGAAAAAATAGGGCTCCCATATTTGAGAAATATTTTAAACTCATAGAACTGTGGAAATTGGAATTTGTCTTAAGTTGGATTCAACTAGCGAACTATAAAGCTCAGTTCATTAGTTGATCTTCGAAATCTTATGGAATTCTATTCCCTCACTCTCTCTCACGCTCTCTCTTCTCTCTATCTCTTGATAAATTTAATTGCAGATAGTGGCAAACGGTATTGATATATTCTTAATTTATAATTTACTCTTTATACATACATTATATTTATATACAGCCATTTTACACGAAACCGATCACCTTGGAACCCGATCATCTGCTACTTGGATGAAACTTTCACAGTTTGTAGGGAATATAAAAATAGCTCACCCATATTTTTTTGTTTCTCCATGCTCCATAAATTCGTTATTTTGCGATGAAACGTCTATTTAAAAAAATCATATCTCGCCAACGGGGCAAATAATTTAAGCAATTTTTCTGATTCAAATGCCATATGAAGCTACATATTTCATAAAAAATAATAACAACACTGAACGAAAAATTGTTTTTTTGTTAATAATAGTATTTTTTTTCACAAAAATAGTATTATTTACTATTGAGGACTTTTAGGAGTTTTTTTTATCTATCCATGTATATAAAACTACGATGGCGTTCGGGTTCGTTTTTGAGATATGAATTTTTAAAGTCATCGTATAACCAAAGTAACCTGTTTGGGAGCAAACCACCCCACCCAATACTTTGGCTAAATACTGATTTGCAAATTTTCTTTTGAAAATTTTTCTGTGATTTTTTTCTGATTTTTTGAACATATTTTCCCTTCGCTCGCAAATTTTCTATCTCAAAATTCATTTTGCAACTTACTTAAACGAATTGTCGATAAATGCAATTTTTCATTTCAAATCAAATCAAATCAAATCAAAGTATATTTATTTCAAAGCCCCTGCTTAAAGCAACGTATAACGCTGGGCTTAACGAGGATACATAGTCTGGTAATCAGTTTACATAAATAAATGATTGAGACAATCAATCAATCAATAGCAAAATAAACAATATTAAATTAACGAGAATTAGTTCATTTCTGTTATGGATGCAGCTTATAAGGAGATTATCTATACGAAATTTCAGGAGGATCAGATCTAATTAAGAAAAAAAAAGCTATTCAAATTTTGCATGCTAATTTTTCGCCATCTACCGGCGGTCTTTGACAACTCACGCACATGGAATTTATAGAATCAACAATATACATATCTCCTCTGTCGTTGGAATTTTATACGAATGAATTTGACGATTTTGTTCAATTTCTGCGCCAATTTAACCTCGACAACTTTCAAATTTCCAAATGGGAATGCCCATTTTAGGCCCGACATGAACAGACATTAGATATATCTTAAATGATCCATTATGATACTCTGAACATATTTTATTAACAATGATTATTTCAATTAAGCGAAAGAAATCTTATGCCCCGCCCCCCCATAAGCGCGAGTCCAAGATTTATCTAGTACATTTTAGAAAATTTAGTACGGAATCGAAGTCCTTGGGTCCTGAGAAGAAGTTTGAATACCCACACTCCTATCCTCGAAGGCTTAAACAGTTATTTATAGCCATTCCCATACTCATGTTTTTAGTATTTCCCTCTTTTTATTCGAACTCCGGTACTAGATTTTTCGCATTTTAGATCGACACTAGCTCGATAGGGTTATGTCCGATTGGAGCACGGACTGTGGTGTAGGAACCCACGCCGGGGAAGGGGTTCAATACCGCATGTTGCATATCAAATTAAAGATCTCGCCGATTACTATCGGGTGGTGTACTTTTTTTTTCGAATTCAGAAAACTTTCTTAGGACGTTTTTGCAGCCGGAAAACTCATTTTCTTGCACTTGGGTCACATACATCCCAGTTCTTTCTTCCATGACCATTAGTGCTCTGCTGTGAGCATTTTTCTCATAGGAAGCTATTTTCCACAACTCACGAATTCCGTGCAATGACTAGAAGTAGAAAAGTCCACTTTTTCACCCAAAAAGTTGCTGTTAATGTCGGGCTTAAATATGTAGGAAAAATTGTTTCCCTCCTTTGAGTATTTTCCGGCCTATAAAACGCGATTCTTACTTTCTTCGTACCCCAAAATGTGGGTAGTTTCTGGAAAGGTCTCAGCGAGTACACAACTAAAAATTATTTATTTTTTCACCCCACTTTTTGGTCGATTTTCGTTATTTTTGAATTACTGAATCCATAAATGATGCCACCTCTCGGGACTTTCTTGAACCATTTCCAACATGTTTTTATAGGCATATTAATCCTTCGTTTGTCTTGCTATTTCAAAATAAAAATACAAAAAAAAAGTGCTAGAAGTCCTCAATAGTTAATAATAATATTTTATTAATAAAAAAACAAATATTATTATTATTAACACAAAAAAATTGTTTGTTCGATGCTATATTTCTTTTATAAAAAAATATAATGCATTAAACGTTATTTGGCATTTGAATAGGGAAATTTGGTTGCTCCGTTCTCGCGAAATTATTTTTTTGGAAATGACATTTCATCGTAAGATCAAGAAGTTTCTATCCCCCTAGTGGGCGTGGTAAGGGAGACAAAAAATATGGTATTCCCTACGCACTGTAAAAGTTTCATTCAAATCGGAGATGGTCGGGTGCAAAATAAGACCTTTTTGATCGTTTTATGTGGCTGTATATATGTTGATCTATGGTTTTAGTTAAGGAAATATTGTGCTTGTTATAGAACTAAATTTAAAATTTAAAAGTTTCACTTTATTCACCATTAACCCAAAATCAAATTCTCTTCCGGTTCCGACTAATCAATTTTATTTTTTCCAGAAACTGAAAAATAGAATACAAGAAAAAAATTAAAGATATTTGTACAAACCTTAACATACGGATCACTTCTATTCCTTTTAGCATCAACAGCAGCTAAGTCCTTACATCGGACGACATGAATTTCAAGAGCACCCTGCTTGTAATTGTATTGCATACCAAATTCAACCTGTCCCTTTACCGCAACCGTTCCGTAACGTCCTTCTCCTGCACCAGAATAAACACTTGCCATAGAATCAGATCTCACCTGGAATTAGTTAACATGAAAATGAAAACATTTCACTCATATGTGACTACTGATTAGGGTAATCTTGCAATAGCCTACACGTTCATGACTAACTACATGAAAATCAGATGGATCCAAGAAGAGATTATGACTTACCCCTAGTGAACTGAGGCTGCTGCGATTTTGATGTAGTGCTACCAGCCGATCGATGTCCTCATCCGATTGAGATGGCCAAGGGTCACTTGATGCTGCAGAGCCATGCGAAGCAATTGGACTACCCGACCCACTTGGATTACGGTTTCCAATTAACGGTGAATTACAAACGTCTGCTACTGCATTCGCCTCTTCTGTAATAAAACGAAACTTCATTTAGTCCAGAATTGGATTATTAATGACGGCGCCTGATTAAAGCAACAACATAATATGATTTGTTGAAAAGCAGGCTAATGAAAACGTTATGCTTTCAGTAAAAGTTATAAAATACTTATTTTTGGTAAAACTTCCCGAAATGGTAACAAACCGCAATTTTATGGGGAAGGGAATTTTTCTTTTAGGGCAAACAAAAGAAATTCTCCGAAACCGTAGCAGTCAAACAAAATTCTTTTGACTTTCTCACTCAGAAAAAAGTTTCAGGGACACAAGCTGCTTGGTATACCACCGATACAAGTACCTAAGGGCTCCTCTTTAATTTTATCCCATTGGGGATGGATATTCTGTTGTAACTTCACTCTGCCTGTAACAAATGGGAGGATCAGTAATAAAACACTACACACAAGGACAGAAGGAGGCATTCTCGGAAGCAGAGGAAAAATAAAATGCTTATCCCGAGGCAGATCAGAGCTTGTTGTTCGTTCCGATAATTTTCCAGACTTTAAAATTTATAAAATAGACTAAAATGAAAATCCTGTGAATCTTGATATTAAAGTTTTCCCGATAATTTTCGTGTTTTGCATGGTAGTACTTGTGAGCTTTGGCTTGGCATTATAGAAGCAGGGCTTGAGGGGGAGGGAGAAATCTCTTGAAAACTTTTCCTTCACTCAGGAGCATCATCAAACTAACGACAATGATGAGGCGATGTTTTTCGATTGGAACGTCAAAACCAAGTTAGAACGATTAACTGAGTGATTAATGAAAGAGTTACCTTTGTGGGATTTCATAGAATTTCGGTAGCAAAGACAATTTCGTCTATGGGAAGAGAAAATGGGAGAAAACAGGTTTTCCGTGCTTAGAAAAGTGGATTACTTTGTTTCTGAAGGAAAATTTTAATAGAAGAGTTTGGTGAGATAGGTTTCTTTAAAGTGTTTGAATTAATCTCTGATATCAGCAGACAAATCCGATTAAAGGCTAAGGAACAGCCTACTAAAGATTTGTGAAATGAATTGGAATGAGAAAGGTTTTAAGGAGGGTTTAATTTTTTTTTTTTACAGCAGGTAGAGCAAAAACGAAAAAATTGGTATAAGTGTATCAATAATATTTTGATAAAAAAAAAGTAACAGAAAGTGTAACAATATGGTAAGTCTAATATGCCTGGAGAGACATGCGGATGAGTATATCAAGGGAGTAGTCCTTATGGCCTCTCCCTTGAACACCTCACAGCACGCTTACCGGAGGGGCAGATCTACTGAGACGACTCTCAATGCAATGGTTACTGTCATTGAGCGGGGACTGCATCGCGGACTGTTTACCTTGGGAGCCTTTTTAGACATCGAGGGAGCTTTTGACAGGGCACCCTAGAGTCGCTATATGAGGCAGCCGGTAGACATGGTGTTGACCGCACTATAGTGCGATGGATCCACCAAATGTTAAGATAACGATACTTAACTGCAGAGGTGGGTGGCCGAACCATCTCTCAGTGTGTTGGTAGACAGAGGCTGCGCGCAGGGTGGAGTACTTTCCCCGGATCTCTGGTGTGTATTGGTTGATTCACTCATCATGGTGCTGAAAAACGTAGAATTCTCATGTGAAGCGTATGCGAATGACATCCCTCTGCTCATCTCCAGGCACAGTATGGATGTTGCATGTGCCTTCATACAACGAGGCTTCAATATTGTTGACTGAGGGAAGTGCCTTATCGAGCCTTCCCCGGTCGGCTCAAAAATTTTTCTCCGAAGGCTATCTCACTAATGAGGTAGCCAGGGCGAGCGTTTACTTTCCTGAAACTAACATTGGGATGGGGTACTCACTTGAAAGACACACCACTATCTTTCAGGCTGAAGTCTTCGCTATCGCAATGGCAGCGAAGAAAGCCTTTTATATGCAAATCAAGAGTAAAGACATTGCTAAATGAATTCAAAAGTGCAATATAAAAACTGAAATGGAACAAATATGGTATTGCGAATTAATAGAATCTGCATTTAAATCAACTTTTTTGCGTTTACCACTTTTTGAAATTGAAAACATTAAATATCAAGATAATAACCCTCACGGAATGTGATACCTATTTAGGCCAAAAATGTCAATTTTTCGTAGGTAAACCTTAGTCCCGTTGAAATTCGTAAAGTCCTTTACGGCTATTGTGGTTCAGCCTTATAAGTTACATCATACCACGATAACTTGAGAATGCGTTCACTTAGATTACCTACTGAAATTATGTACACGGGCTTTATAAAAAAAAAAAAAAATTAAATTGAAGTTCGAAAATGGGACCGACCAATCGGGACCAATAGCAAATACAATTTAAAAAATGAAATAAATCGGGCAATGCGTACTGTGAAAACGATCAGTCCTAGACGTTTGTATTGTACTGAAAAGCTCTTCAGAATAGAATAAGAAATCCTATGAAATTTGTTATAATCATTTTTACTGTCCGACGAACTGTTCTAAAAATAGATGCGAAAAACCGCTTCAAAAATCAAACTTGTACAGATGGATGACCATACGAAATTACATACGGGCATTCATCTAGGAAATCAAAAGAATTGTTCTTAGATTAATTTTAGCTTTTTACTTGTTTATAGTTGAAATTTATTTACGTAAACATAACGCCTTAATACAAGACTTTGTTTTTCGTTTATATCAATTCGAAATAAGTTATCAGTGGCTGCAGGTGAAGCAAGTAAAAAGCTAAACTTATTGCTTACTCAGTACCGGCATTAAAGACAGGCACAAGGGGCCAGTAAAAGTGATTTTTTGCTATGTTAATAATTACCGACATATATGGTTGCAATACAACTACTAATTTCTCAGCTATTTCACAATTTTTTTTTTAAATCAACTGTTTTAAGACTTTAAATAAGTACATTCAAGAATGATAAGAATAACCAGATGCAAAAAATTTCAGAGCAATGGCCACTATTTCACCAGTTTGTATTTCGTCTTCTTATATTTGACCCGATTCTATTAACTAGAATTTCGCACTTTAACAGATTTTTGTGAAGTTTCGAAAACCGAAAAGATCGCCAATTTTTAAAACATTTAATAAATCACGACCACTATACTCTAATCTTCTGTCTAAAAATTTTCAGTTTCACCATCTCCTTTTTAGTAAATTTTCCTCAAACATTGAGGCAAGTACAAGGAAAGACTTCACTTGAAAAATACATGATTAAAACTAAACATTTGGTAAACTTTTTTCACACAAATATTTAACAAACATTTGTCAAACATTTATCAAACATTTGTCAATTGCATATAAACTGGTTGTCGAATGTTTGACAAATGTTTTTTACCAATGTTCTATTTTATTGGAGTAGATATACAAAGAGTTAAAAAATATCTGTTTTTCTTCTAGTGTATAAAATTCTTAAGAAAATGCAAAAAGAAAAACAACTTTAAAAAAATCAAACACCAGATTCCTACGATAGATGAGGTCGTCGACAAAAATGACCAAAGCTTTCTTTTTAAAATGATCCCTATAAGGTTCCTTTAGGCAAGATTTAATAAAAATCAGGATAACATTTTTCATACACTTAATAAGAGTCGGATTGAAGCTTTTCCAATTCATACGAACACACAAACCAGGTAGGCTTAATAATAAAAACAAAATTTTCTTAAAATAAATTCACAAAATCATCAGTGCAACAATTGTGTAAATCACCTTTCCTTTTTGATCCGCTCTTGATTTTCGGTATTTTCAAAACACGTTTTAAGCTCTTTTCTCCTCCATCACCGTTATCATCGTACTCTAATGTTTCCAGGAATTTATCTGAATTCGACCTTAAGCTGTCATCCCAATTCCATTTTTTCTTTTTCCTTCCGCTCTCTCTTGCACAACTTCCATCCGCCATCGTTGTCGTCGTCAGGGATTTCCCATCAATTTGTATCCTTATGGGAGGCGTTATACACGATATCGTCGACATCGAAATGGAACCACCATTTACGCTTGAATTTAACTCCTTCAGGCTCATTTCATATTTGATTTGTGCAAACTTCCCATCGATATCCTCATCTTCATCGTTATCATCATGGCCAATACAGCAACAATTGCACCTGGATCTCTTACAACAACAGCAACAACATGAATATAATTTTCGATAGAGCCGTAGGCAACAGGTGCACTTACACCACAAACACTTGAGAATTTTTTTCTTTCGTTCAGTTTTCTCTAGTTTTTGTACAAGCCGAAATCGATTGAAGTCTGTAAGTCGTTCATTGCTGTTGTTAGAGCCTTCATTACCGAAGGTGCTGTATCGATTCTCATCTTTTGCTTTATAGCTAACTAGACGTGCCATAGTTTTTGATTATCTTGTCGGCAATTTTACATCACTAATCAATCATGAGGCAAATGTACCTGATCACACGGTGGCATGATATTTTTGTTCACCTTCGATTCATCATTTGTCGATGATTTGATGAACCTATTTATAGTAGTTATGGTCGCCTTCATGTACCCTTTAAGGCAAACACGATACTATTAACAAGATGGCGTGATAATCAACAAAGCTTGAATCTATCATATCATTTTCATAAAACATATAACTTCACTTGGGTAATTGGTACGAGTATGCTACCCTGGGGCCTAATAGCTCATCCTAGTATTTCATAATATCGATTCAGTTAGGAACGAGTTTTGTTTTCTAAATTTTAGATGCCATGAACATGTTTCAATTTTCAAGGACCGATTTTCCTTGGTTTGGTTGGTGAGATTTTCTACCGATTTTGCCATTATTGACAAGTTTTTTCATGGCGAGATATACACCACGTGTAATCATAGGTAAAGAGATAAAATGTAACTTCATTGTCAAGATTTGTCTAATGATTTAAATGTGTCAAAAAAAAAAAAATAGAGGGACTTTGTTTCGATATTTTAAAGAGATATGCGAATGGGGGGAGAATTTTAAGAATTTGGAGAGTAAAATATCTGTTAGTGAAATTGTAGTAATAAATTCTATAATGTTACAAATGCATCAGAGTCGCTTATTGTGGTAGGCAAGAAAAGAAATTTCGAATGCATCGTTACTCTTATTTGCTAATATTTAGCGTAAGCGGAGATCTTTTAAATTTTACATATACTACAGCTGAACAAAGATAGAGCGTTCACAATACATAAATATGTATAATCAAATCTTGGAATCAATGTTCTCCCCATAGAGATATTGTGGTGTTCTTTATGCAAGAACAAAGCCTTCGAGTTCTTATAAAAAAACGAAAAAACTCTTATCAGGCACAGAGTTGCTATACTGTAACAAAACAAATTCTCGTACCAATTTTACAAAAATTCTCGTACATTAGATTAATCGCGAAGTTAATGAGAAAGGGCGGCTAAATTAAAACTGGAGATAGTTTAATAGTATTTTACTTTACTTTTTCATGTCTAACAAAAATCATGGATGTCTTTCAAAAAGTTGTATTTCTTGTCCTTCTTCTTCTCTTGGTTTTAGAACCGAAATTGTGGGCTCCACTAAATGGAAGCTGGAGTATTTTCTCTCCTGGTTCGACCTTATGAGGTATAACGCTAAAAACTATGTTAGATATAGTAGGTTGGGGGACCAATTAAGGTAATTTATGATATAGTAATTGTTTTGTAGTATAATTTGTATAAGTCGACAGAAAATATACATTTATGATAATGAAATAACCGTTAACCGACGCCATGCTCAATTCACTGTTAAAGTTGATGAAGTAAACAGAACAGTATACTTTGTATTTTACATGAATTAAAGATAAACGAAACCTCAACACTGAAATATATTCGAGAAATTGCAAGTCTAATGATACATGGAATATGTATATCACAAAGGTTCAAGGAGTCTTAGGGAAAAACAATAATTTGGTTCAATAGCTGCTGAAGTGAACGGATTTAATAAAAATGTCCGACTACGATGGAGGACAACTTGAAACTCAAAGTTATTATTGGATACAATTTTTAATACAATTTTTTGTATTAAAATTTTTATATAGTCTTGGCTAAGGGTCAATGTTCCTAAAATAAAAGATATTTAAATATTTCAATACAGAATTTAGAGCTATGATTATCTGGACTCAAGTGAAAGTTTTAGTCCAAGTTTTCATCATCAGGGTTATTTGGCTATAGCAAAGCCGAAGTGATGCAACTTGTCATTTGGATGTTTGGTTAGTTTGAAAGCCCAAGGTAGCAATCTTTAGACTGTGTTTTTACACATTAAGTTGAATAAAGTCACCTTCTAGCCAATCTCATTGATGCGATCAAGATGCATTCTGCTTATTTATCTTAAATTATCTTTTATATATATTATACATATATTTTTATATATTCAAGAACTTAGTATTGTAAATTGTGAAAATTCACTTCATAAGTGGTGACAGTTGCGCTGAGCACGGTTCCTAATTTTCATAATTTAAGAGGGAAGTTTTCACTTATCTAATATTAATAGAAGCAGGAGGAATAAAACCTTTCAAAGTTTTCAAACATTTTAAGACCTTTAGGGCCATAATACAACATACAGGGTGTTTCCCGAGGAGGTCAATAGAGCAGAAGGTGATAGTACTCACCTAGTCGAACAAAAACTTGTATGGCAGGGGGGTGGAGGGGCAATATCAACCGTTTAGGAGTTACAGGGCGATTAAGAAAAAAAGTTAGTTTTTCACAAAACACCCTGTATTTTAAAAACTATTGGGTGCACGGTCACAGTTAGGAGCTCATTGTATGTAGAACTTTATGACCTTTCCAACGATTGCTCAACCAATCCCATACCTCTCCTCTTAGGAGTTACAGGGGTCTAAACAATATATTTCGGATTTTTTTACTTTTTTTTTTACTTTGACCTCTATTTTTTTTGCAAAACGGTCGTTAACATAACTGTTTTTTATAAAAACTATAAACTGTAGACTCTATTCTTTAATTTAACCCAGTACACCCTATGTGCTATCTGCAGCTGTTAAAGAATTATCAAAACCTATTCATGGCATACCAAAATTAGCCGATATTTTTTTAAAATGACGTGTTTTCAGCCAGTAAGGGAATAAATTTAGGTTTGAGAATAGCTTTCAGAATAAGTTTTGAGCTAATAACTCTTTAATGGCTGCAGATAGCACATAGGGTATAATAGGTCAAAATTAAAGAAGAGAGTCTACAGTTTATAATTTTTATAAAAAAAAGTTATTTGAATGACCGTTTTGAAAAAAGAAAAATAGAGATCAAAGTAAAAAGAAAAGGTAACTCTTGAGAGGAGAAAGGTACGTGGCTGGTTGGGCAGTTTGGAAAGGCCATGAAGTTCTGCATGCAATGAGCTCTTAACTGCGACCGTACGTACACCCTGTACTTCTTAATATACAGGATGTTTTGTGAAAAACTAACTTTTTTTTTTTAATTCCTAAACGGTTGATATGCCCCCCCCCCACTGATCCTGATCTACAGACCTCCGAAGAGGAAACACCCTGTATATCGAAAAATATTTTTGTAGAATGGTGTAGAGTATAATGGGACATCAGATACTAGAGTAATAGTACCGTTGAAAAAAATGGGAGATCTATTACTGATCATATCTTCCGTAAATCAAAAAATCAAAAATTTATTGGAATGATGAGCCCCAAATAATCTGTCTGGCCCACATGGAAAAGTCGTTTGGATTTTGAGTGTTATTGATTGACGGGAGGTGAACGATTCCTGCAAGAAAAGGAAACCCTATACTGTTTAAGATCCTGTGATTTTACGCCTGATTATAGCTCGTGAAGTATGTAAAAAATTTTCGTAACATTTTTCGAGATTATAAGTTGCAAAATTTTGCAGACGCAAATATAAGTGTACTGAAGGATACGTTCTGGCCAGGAACAATAGACATTAGCTAGTTTTGTCTCAGTGTCTTTGTGTCAGTTTCAAGATTATGGAACATTGACGAACACAAATTAAGTATATATTTTCGGGAAGAATAAATAGAATAATTGCGACATCATGATGCAAGATTGATGAAGTTGCAAATACAGCTGAAACGATTTCACCCTATGATAATAAAACACCTGAATTGCATATCAATTAAAAAACACAAGACCGAGCTGGAGTTGGAATCCCGGATGATTTTTAGTGATGAGCAGTATTGCAGGCTATATTGGTCTACACATGAATCAAATATGGACTGTTAAAATATGAATTGATTATGAAGAAATTATGTTGGGCCCTATATTTCACTGTGGCATTTAGAGACTGATACAGTTTGGAACTCAATTATTGAATTTAAATTCAACTTGAATTTTTTCTTCCATAATATTTTGTCAAAACGATACTTTTAATTTCAATTTAACACACGAAAAACCTGATCTTTATTGATCGGTATTTTTTCATTTCGTTGAAAATTTAATTTTTATGAAAACCACAGATGTTTCTCACGACAACAAAATTAATTCGTTGTTATCATATCACACCACCAATGCTCAAGTATTTGCTATCTACCAAATGCTGAAAATTAAAAAAAAAAAACAAAAACCACACACACAAAGAATTGCAGTTAAAATTGTTTACTTGCAAAGAAACAAGGCAAAAGTTCCGAATTTAGTACCGAACAAAAGAATAAAACAATAATTCACAGCACGCACACACAATTAATTAACACAAGATTTCACAATTTCGGAAACATCTTGAAATTTGAACGGCCGCTAGTGTAACACTTTTCCCAGCTGTAAGTTCTATGATATAATCGCGACCAGAAAACAGACAATGCAAATCTCAGCTGAGATAATATGATTCTTTGGGGGAAATAAACAGAGCAAAAACAAGTCACTTATGCTTGCGCGGAGACTTCACTTGTCTTTAGCGCGTTTTTAATTATTTAACTTGTCTTTGTCGCGCTGGGTTGTATGTAATTTTATGCTCATTAAATCGTTCACGGACAAGAGACCTACAATAGAAGTCTAGTGTTGCACTATTTCATGCGTAATATGACACGGTATTTGACCAGATTGCGGACAAGCCTCAATCTCTGGTTTTATGATAAAAACAACTCTCGATCGTGCTGTTATCAAAACGTCTAGAACAAAACATACAAAAAATAAAACAAAAATTATGCACGATATTCACTTATTGTCCAGCAGAGCAGCTAGGTTTACATACTACTTTCAATTCTTCGGGTTCTGATTGATGAGTGACCATTGGACGAAGGGGTTAACCAGATGAATTACTTTATGTGACCCGTCGGGTGAGTCAACCAATTTACACAGGCCGTGAACGTCTCATTTCATAAAAATAATAGCACATCATTGAGTTAGGCATGGATAAACTGGGACATATTACGACATCTCGGAATGAAGAGACAAGCAATGATTGTTGGATCTTCAAGAAGATACTCTCGAAGTCATTGGTTTTTTGTTCTAGGAAAAAGGGAATTTAAGTTATTGCAAACGAATTATAAGGGACAATAATTATTGTAATTGTGACTTAAATGGTCATTATCACTTGAGTCTAAGAGGAATTGAAAATTCTTCGCGGCGGTCGTTAATTGACTAATTGCATGGCATTTGCGAGACCTTCATTATTAAGCTGATGCTGTTGATTGTCTGCTATAGGAGTTAATGAATTCCGGCTATGATGATAATCAGAAATATGCGGGTGAATTAATTATCAACAGTTGGGGAAAATATGATCAAGAAATTTTGACATGGAACGCAAAATTCTATATGCTAGGTGTTGATGCTATATTAAATAAATCTTAATGCCAATCTGCATAAAAGTAGGTATCGTTCAAGTTTTAAAGAGAAGATAGCTTTCGATAAAAGTTCCAGTTCTTGAAAGAGTGAGTATTATCTTATTAGCGACAGATCGGGAATTCTTGATACATATATTAACTTTCAGCTAAACAGCTAAGTTTAATCCATAAATGAACATGTCGTCATACCTAGCGATTATAAAAACCATATTCTGCTTTAAGTCCTGGCTAAAGGCATAAAATGATTTTTTGTTTTACTGAAATTCATTTCTTTTACCCGTCAATGGATGGATTCCAAATGGAATGTTTGTAAATGAGGATAAGCGACTTCATGCTCATTAGACTAAATTAGTACCATTGTACATCAAATCAAACCATTTCACTAATGTTTTGCTAGGGATAGTTTTGAAATTGTAGGCCTATTCGTCCGCTATCACATATATTGAGAATTTTTAACAATCAAAGTTTTTCTAGTCTGATGTCATTCCATTCCATTACCAGTTCAGCAACTTTCTTTTGAACTTGTTCAATCGAAGTTTGATCTTTGCTAAGATTCTTCTCTAGAAGATCCGCCAAATTAATCGTGTATGCTGCACTTCTACACACCTGTGAACATGATACCAGTAATGCTCAAGTAAGTCATTCTTTGAATACTTCTGTTACGTCATCTAAGTTCACACACACCTGGCAATACTGTTGCCGATGACCGACAATCCACTCTCTCAAGCTCAACAAAGAATTAGTTAGTCGACGATAAACGCAGAACGTATAAGATGAATTAGTAACCAGTTTTGGTCTTCAGATATGCGAATCACGTGATGTACATATATTTTGCTATTATAACAAAGCGAAAAGTGCAAAACAAGAAGGAAGTCTGCATGTAGACCCAATTCCATTCCAACAGTTATACATCCATCATTTAGATCCTTTTATACATAGCAAAAAGGGGAACATGTAAGATAGAAGCGATATCAGATGCTGATCTGATCTGATTGTCAAAGTAGTAAGGAATACAACAGCCAGTGCTGTAATAAATATTTTAAATGAGTTGACCGGTCATTTTGGGCTTCCTCAATGAATCATCAAGGAGCATGGAATCGCTTATACTGCGATTACTTTAGCCTGAATAAAATTCAGAATTTGAAGACTGCTGTGCGCACTGTACGGGCGAATTGCCAAGTGGAAAGAGCCAACTATACCATACTATCATATCTACGTACACTTACTGAAACAACACGAGCTTGGGACGAGAAATTAAGCGGTTTATAATGGAAAATCAACAGTCAGGAAAACCACCACCACCGGATAGCCGTAATGAACTGGTATTCGATTTTGCCTTAACGAATGTCGTCAGAATAAATTAGCTGCTGCTCTTCACCAGGTCAAAAATGAAGAGACCAACCCCCCGACAGGAGAAAGCCGAAAATTAGAGCCACGATTTTGTGAGCCTTACGTTTTCTCTGAGGTCCTGGGAAATGATCGATATCTGATCAAAGATATTGAAGGCATGCAGATTAAAAACCATAAAGCCTCCTTCGTATACGTAATCTTCAGATAAATTACGACACTGGTATACCACATCCCCTGAATTCGACGGTTTAATAATAAATGACGAAATGGGTATCGAAGAAGAGAATCATCATAACTGTAAAGGAAGTGAGGGCAGTTCTATTTATGTCAGGAAAGAATGACACTTCTTAACTTGACTTTAAAGACATTAAGGGTTGCTATATGTATGCCACCATGTAGTTGCCTCATATGCTTATTAACATGTGTCTTTTGATAGCCGTAGAAAGTCAATACATAGCTCCAGGTTTTAGGCTCCATGTCCCGATTCACTCTCTTCGGCAGGCTCGAAATAAATATTTCGTCTGATTTGAAGGCTAAAATTTCCCCCAAAGACATAGCTAGTTAGAACTACTGACGCATGCATGATGCATTCATTTGAATGGACCACAACATGTTTTAGAGCATGCCGCGCGTGCAAGGGCTCCAGTATTGCATGCGACATCTAGTTCTTGTACCATCTATGAAGATAGTTAATTCCCACAACACGATGACGCTGCGAAATGAAGGATTCTCATAAGATACAGATACGGATGGTATTTTTTGGTAATCATCAGGTCCAATAAAAATACGTTAGGTAGTGTGGTCTAGATATGGGTAAGGTACAAAAGGTTTCCAATCCAGATACCATGCATTGAACTCCTTGGTTTTACGTATTTTGATTTTTTGGAATATATACAGCATTTTGAAAATGCGGTTTATCCAAAAAACGATTTCAATCATATTCAAGAGATTTTGGAGAAGTTGAGATAAGCGTGGTTATAAGGTTTTTTACCAAGCTTATAAGAGTCTTGTTGAGCATATAAAACTTGCTCTTATCTCTAAAAGGTGACTGCTAAAGCAAACAAAAGTAACGAACCAGAATGGCTAACGTATAAAGATTTGCTTAGGCATTACGGGGTCTATAAGACCTAGCCATGCTAATTCAAACCCTGAATTTGTTTTGTTTGAATATAATTTCGGCTATTTGTTTTTATATAGGATGCGATCTAGATGATGTCGTGGTGAATGTGAAGGGATGGAGTTTTTATAAAAAAAAGGAAGCTTTCAGAGTGTGCATAAAGCAGAACAGTAAGCAGAACTGCTGGGAATCTTCCTGAGCATAAAAAAGATCTTTTTGCAACATCAACACTACAAAAAAAAGTGGAAATTGACACAGTTTTATCAACATATAAATATAACATAGTAAAAATACATAAAATGTTAAAAATATTGAATATTTCTTCATTTCGGTAGTAATTATAAATCCAATTAATCCACAGTAAAAACTCAGTTTCACTGTAATTATTAATTTTAATTAATGGCTGGGAGCCATAGGTTTTCCGTTTTTCTTGTTAAATTGGTTATCATCCTATCTTAAGGATCGCAAACTTAGGATACAGTTCCTTTCTGCTCTGTCTAAAGCAATAACGGTTTACACCGGTGTTCCACAGGGTAGCCACTTAGGACCACTTCATATTATTCATAAATGATGTTTCCTATGTAGGTATAATTGCCAAATCTGATTTACTAATTCACTCAGATGATTTGAAACTGTATAAATCTATCAATTTGCCTTGCGATTATCTCAAATCGCAAGACGATCTGGACAGACTTGTTGAATGGTGTACAAAGAGTTCTCTCCTTTCAAACATTGATAAATGTAGGGTAATCATTTTCTCTCGTAAGCAAGTCCTTTCGAATATTATTTATGTTAAGAATGGGTTGTTACTTTCAAAAGTTGAGAAAATATGTGACTTGGGGTTATTGTTTGACTCCAAAATCATATTTAACTTCAACATAGATCGCATTGTTCATAGGACGAACTTAATGTTAGATTAGCGATTTAGGCAAGAATCGAAAATTACTTGAAAGTATACAACACACCTTACAGCCATGAAAGTATAGAACGTGACACTTTTTCAATCGTCAAAAGAATAAAAACAATATAAAAAGTAAATTGACACAAGCCTTGTAAGTATTTCCTAATTCATGAAACATTTTCCCAATACAAAGCTAGAATCTTTCCCTCAATTATTTGGAGAAAGTAAATTGAACCATATAGATCTCGTATTTTGCGGAAGCATTTCATTAGCATTGACATCAGTTGGTCTAGTTATAAGTAAGAAAAGAAATGGAAACTGACTGGCAGGTAACATACGGGTAAAATCCAAAATCCCAACAACAACAAGAAAAAGAAAAGAAAAATAAGTAAAGTGAAATTTATAACCACAGCACGTGTGTCTCCAACATACTCGTCTAACAGAGTCCAGTTGAAAATCTAAAAAAATCCCTTTTTCCGGCACGCATAAAAATCATTTTGCGTGCTCAGAATAAGTAAAACACTTCGAGTTGAGACTCTAAGGACATCTTTAGTTTATTGACGTCTGGTAGGAGCCTTTTTAACAACTATACAAAAGTATACTGTGTCGAAAGGAATAATTTTGGCAGATATAGTTATTCAAAGCATCAAGAGAGTTTCGTATTTTATGACATGTGCTTTTCAACTACGCAAAGGAAAGTCTTTCGAGTTTCGTGAGAGTTATGCAAATTATTGAAGGAAACTTTCGGTAAAGATGAAACTTTTGTTCTTGCCACACAATCACAAAACCTCCCTCTTGGTTTAGTAATAAAATATGAAGAAGACGAACGACTACGACGACGACCGGGTGTTTTACATAAAATACGGCTCTACAAGCTTTTATTGTTTCGTGCTAAATTGGCTGGAAAGGTCCTTTATAAAGAATTCTTATCAACACAAAGCGTGGAAAATTTCTTATTGCGAACCGGACCGTTTATTGTTCAACTTTTCGGCAATAAAGTCTTGATAGGGGAACGATATGCGTCTTCCAGTTCGGCCCCATAGTAATGGACAAGTGACATGACTTGAAGTAATTTAAGTCTGAGATTATTGCGTTAAGGTCCACCTAAATGAACAGTGAAGTAGTAATAGCCCATCAAATGTTGTGGGTGACATGCAGAAGTAATTTTTGATATTAGCCACTTCTATCCAATTTTATTAAGCTCTGGTATAGAGGTGATCATACGAAACGGTAGCTTTTGATAAAATGGAAAATTTTGCTGAAAATCATTTTTTATTGTGCATGACATCATTAAGGGATGCTGTTATTGAGATTTATATCCCTGAACTAGTTGATTGTATAGGCGAGTCAGGCATATTATACAATGTCCAAGTCAGAGGACATGGATGAAAGCCGGAATTAAATGGGTATATAATGGTTGTTGCGTTACTTTTATTACTGTTTTATACTGATACTTCTGAACCATTCAGAAAAGCGAATTGCCTAGGAATTTTACTTATTCGTTGCTGAAATTCAGTTGAATTGCCAGGAATTATGTATGAACTGATTTATTGCAAATTGCTCTGGCTAAACTATAAAGTGAAGTTAATAAGCAATTAATAGAGAATTTTCTCACAATAAAAAAAAAACAGTAACTGATTTGAATTTCACAAGTAATAAAATCTTGGGGTCGGTATAGCCGATAGGTGAGTAGGTAAAGAGCGAGTTTAAAAAACAAAAAAAAAACAAAAAAACTTTAAACTATTTTCGTCCTAGGCTCGATTCAAGAGAAGGGTAGGTGTAGAAAAGCCGTTTTTTTTTAAATGATAGGAAACTGAAATAGCAACCAATTAGCCATTGTTGTTAATCGGTTTCACAGTGTGTTGAAAAGCGAACGATTCTGAAATTCCCCAGCTCTGGATGGTTCTTTAAAAAAGGTGGTACAATATTATAATATACCCACAATTTACTAATTTACCACAAAAAAAACATCTGCTTCTTGTACACACTGTAATTAAAATTAAAGGTACCATAATTACCAATTAATATACTCTGTAAGCCTATTTATGAAAATATTTCAGCTAGCTCCAGAATATGTATCTCGAATAGAATTATTAAATTTTGCCTATAATGAATTGAAAATGTAAATCTGTATTTTGACATCTTTGGGGTCGGAGCTATATCGACAAAAACTTATGGAAGGAATTGCACTTAGAAGGTTTATTTAATAATTTCTATCAAAAAAAAAAATAAAATCACCCATTTAGCTATTTTTCCAGCCAAAATGGCTGATAATACATTTTCTTGCAAGATTTGGAAACCCCAGAATGTTACCTTTCATTCGATCTTACTTATTTTACCTGCATGCAACCGTTTTTTAGATAAATCTGTTTTTCTGATGCATGATTTCGTCATTCGTTGAAAAGTTTTGACAATTTACTATCATCTGATTTTTGGATTCAATTTTAAGATATAAAATAGAATGGAGAATGGGTTTTATTCACATTAAATGATTCTTGGACATGTCATTCTAACTAAAAAGAAAAAAAGTTTTGAATTTAATTAAGGTATTATTTTATATTTGTTCAGAAAATGTTCAGTTCACAGCAAAAACAAAAGCGTACATGCAAATACGTTAGGTAAGGGCGGCCAAAAGATGTATGGATTTGTAAAAGTGTTCAGTGAGATTCAGTAATGTTTACAGCCGCTCAAATCGAAAATAGTCATTTTTTGGCTGTTGGTGTGATGTTTGGTGGCCTGTCACTAAAACCGTTTCAATATTTCTATCATAACCTTCTAAATTGACAATATTTTTTTTTGTTTTAACTGAGCCTAGTTATCAACTTATTGCAGTGAAAGCAAAAATTGAATATTTCTATTTTTATATATATATATAGCGCCTTATTAAAAAAACAAAAAAACATTTCGGCGCCTTTTGGACGATCTTTGTTTTTCATTTGGGCGGTTAGTCGATGGCATAATCTGGTATCACTGTCATCAGAGCTAAAAATCTCATCTACACAGGTTATGCAACAAGGAAGTTATGGGTTGTTTTGTGAAAAACTAGCATATTTTCTTAATCACCCTGTAACTTCTCTTGAAATACTCTGGAGTTATCCGGTAGACTTTACGACTCTTATATGTTGAACTATTGCAAGGAAATCCTAGTTCTACATTACATCTATACATATTTGTGAAAGTTAAAATTTTTGATTCCAGATTGATCATCCGGTTTTCTTCTGATTTATCTCAACTTGGAATTACAGTGTGGAGAAGCATTTGCAAAATTTTGGGGCAATGTATTTGGTACTCACCAACAGATAGTTCCCCGGACATCATTATCCTGCAAAACTTTACAAATGTATAATAGGAAAAAGTCCCCTAACAATCAATAATAAAGGCTTAATGTCGATTCACACGGCCGCCATAGCGATTGTGATAACGATAAACTAACGACACAATTCCTTTCACACCAACGCGATAGATCACAGCGAGAGTTACATGCATATGCCTGAACCAAATAAAGACATTTGGGAAAAATCTGAACATCTGTATTGGCTAGTATCGATGTTGGACATTCTACGATTATGTGTCAATTCAATGTGTACTAGATCGACTTACACTGCGTCGATTTATTTTTTCAATTTGAAAAAGTTTGTCTTACTAACCATCATTGATATCGAATAAAAAATTTTATAAATCGACGTTGAAATATATGGAAAAAGTAGTGACGCAGCAAATATTTGCTGGATTAATATCAAAGAACACCTCATACCTCGATTGTCGATTAAGGAGTTCCTTTAAAATTTTACTTGATGCGTATTAATGAAAATGCGCATTAATGAAAATTAGAAAGAGAAACGGAGAGAAAACAGAGCCCTGGGGTACACCAGCATTTATATGAACAGGTTCAGATATAACGCCATCTAATATAACCCGTATTAGGCGATCAGATAAAAAACTTTCAATCCATAACAGAAGAGGGAAAGAGAGAAGTACAAGTGCTTTAAGTTTGGCTAAAAGGGCAGGATGCCAGACTCTATCAAAGACCTTTGAAATATCTAGGGGAACGATTTTGGATTCATCAAAATTGTGAAGACTACTGTTTCGGCGTTCCGTAAGAAAAATCAGTAAGACTTTAAATGAGCGTCCAGTCCGGAAGCCATATTGGCGATCATTGATGAGTTGATTAGTTTTTATATACTTCAGTAATTTGAAGGTAATGACAGATTCAAAAACCTTTGAAAGAATCCAAGTAATTTTCAATTGGTCGATAATTGTGATGTAGTCACCTTAGATATGAGCTGCTGTTACGGTTAAACGCCAAGCTTATCCAAAATACATATTCTTCATCTTCATCTTCTCCAATTATCATTCCTGCCGATCTTATTTGCTAAAATTTCTTCTGAACTCTAATTTTCTCACGAAGAAAGTTAATGACAACCCCAACGTAACCCTTATAATATTAAATTAAAAAAAAAAAATCTAAGAGAAGATTTAGCTACCACTTAGTAAAAATATGTAAAAAAATAAAGAACACAAAATCGATTTGTACAAGATATTGCATCTATGTTTGTCTTTTATTTTATTAAAATCTGCGTATAAATTTAATGTTATGAAACAATTACAGCTGGTTGCATTTATCGGTTCCAAATGATTCACCACAGAGTCTTATCACTTGTAAATAACTTCTGGATTCATGGATTCAACAAAACTTCGTCCAGTTTTCAAGTTTAAATCAACAACAACAATGCGATTAAATAAGTGAAAATAAATGCAATTTTCTTAAGGTGTGTAAAATAACGGGTGCCTATATCAAAACAACATACACACAAACAATATCTGGGCAACCAGTGAGTTCTGTTTACTTAAACCACAATAATTACATTATATTGCAACAAATTGTTTACTTTTGATTAATGATCCATTACCGAATCAGCGTTTTCTTGGAACACCACTTTTCCACCTTTCCTTGAGTGTGAATAAAGTGGAACATAAATTTTTTTTTTTTAATAAAATAAAATAAATAAAAAAAGAAATTCAACTGGAACTGAAAATGCATAGGCGCAATAGAATTTAATTGATTACGTCCTAATCAGCCAAAACTTAAATTAGATGAAGGAATTTCAGCAACTTCTTCGCTATTATTCACGTTTTGTGGGCTATTATCGGTTCTAACCGCGTACTTTTTCAATTGATTCTTGTTTATCGGCGCGATTACCTATATCTCTTCAAGGAAAGCCGCTTCAATTACCTAATACTCAATTGGCACAGTTGTGCGTTTTTTCTTATCACTGATGTTTTCATTTTATATATACATACATACATACGTACATGTTCATAGATTTTATAGGTTTTGCTAAAACTGTTTCCAATCACCTATGAAGAATAAACTGAAAGAAAAAAAAAAGCTTGCAAGACTTGCAATTTCAGCGTTGAATACCGCAAGGCAAAGGTTACAATGTCAGTGCAGTCTGGCAATAATGTTGTGATGGTGTTGGCCTTGATCAATAATTGAAAATTCAATTGGCATCAAAGCATTCATGAAATTGAAATGCGTTCATTCCACCAATGGTCGTCGCTTATCAAATTATTTTCTCTTTTTACTTGGACTTGTGTATATCCCACATATATACCACATCTATACCTAATACATAAGTATTATGTTGGCTACATCACGGGTATTTCTAGTACCTGAAAAACTTAAACGACAACGACCACTGTAGAAAATTTTGTAATTTTCACGAAAAGTTTCAGCAACATAAAAAGTTTCTTTTGTTGTGGTTATTAGGATTTCCCTCTGGGTTTGAAGTTTCCAAGATAAAATCGGTTTTTATTTTGAGTGTGAATACATAGTTATTGCATTCTTTCTGCATTCCTTTCTCTGAAGTTTTGGGAAAATGGAAAACTAATCGAAATTGAAATTTGTTTTTAATTTTTTTTTTTTTATTTTCAGATGCGATTGGAGTAGAAGTAAACAATAGAAAATAGAAAATTTCCATATAAACAAGAAGACAATGCTATTCCAAAGTAGCATGTACTGATGGAAGAAGACAATTTGTGTAGATAGTAATATAAGCAGCAGAACATCTAAGAAAAGGAAATGAAGCTGTCATATACACATATATAGAATAGGTACATAAGCTAACTATTTGTAGATATCTTTTCTAGCACAAAGTGCAAAATGTTTACAAACATTATGCAAAATAAATTGAGGATAATCTTGGAACACGTTCCCACGTATAGGGATCAGTTATTTACCTCAAAACAGATGTTAGATAAATAAAAATTCTGAGAGGGAAATATTAATGTATACTAAATCTACTATCGATTTCAGAAGACTCATGGCACCCAGTAGTGATCAGATAATGATGCAAAAACAGTTTAACAATCTCTTTTCAATACAAAAAGGGACTGAAGCAAAGAGACCACGTCCGTCAAACGATAAAAGTTAATCACAAGATGACTCCAAATTTCGACTATTGGTACACACACTTATAAACAAATCATCACAGATCATTGTATAGTCAGATGACATTAATATGGTGGTGGATCGATCGAAAGGTGAAAAACTGCTTTGTAGAGTTAAAAGCAGGACCCAAGAATTTTGGTTAATAAGTCAAAAAAAAAAAATGTATTTGAGACCAAAATAATAAAATAAACGTAATCAAAACGAAGAAAAAATACTATTGATGTACATTATTGAGAAGTGGTAGATCAGACTGTCTACATAGTATCCATAAATAAAAACGACAAGATCGAAGAGATCAGATGACGTATTGAACCAACCTGAAGCCAAAAATGCATACTTCTTCATGAGAGAAATACAGAAATACAGTTGACACTATTATATTACGCCAGTGGCATTTGGACTATGACGCAAGAGAATAATTTACTTACATGATTAATTCCTTTGAGAGAATAATATTAAGCTGCCTTGCCTGCATTAGATCAATGATTTGTATGCAGCCTTGTATATTTCATTTAAACCATTGTGGAGTATTGATCTACGTATATAAGGGTTAACACCTTAGGTTGGGCAGGACAAGAATGATGGAATTGATTTTGGGGGTTAACAGCCCGATTAACGAAAAAAAAAAAAAAATATGAACAGACATTGAATTCCGAAAGACGGAAATAGCTTCCTTGAAATATTGTAAAGTGTCAAGAAAAACTTCAGTATTCTTTCATTGTCAGATTTGATACGATACATTTTAAGTTTTTCTTAGTCCTTAGAAGTAAAAAGGGAAGGATTCTAATGAGGTGAGTGGTAAGGTGCTAATATATGTCAATCTTCACAGATTGTAAGCCAGAGTATAGAAAAAAAAAAGATAGTTGACTGTTCTACATTCGCACAGTTTAGGATAAAAAAAACACCATATTTTGAAAGGTGAAAGGATGTGTGCGGTTTGCAGCGCGAATATTGCATTTAAGAATTATTAATCTACAAAGAACGAAATTAGCTATTTGATCAGAGCATAGATCACGCATTTACACTTTTGGAGGTCCTTAACACAAAATTATTATGAGGCCCAAAAAAAGGGGCCTGTTTCGGTTAACAAAATATATATAGGCATCTACATATGCATTTCTTTTTAGTTTATTGAAAACAAAAGTCGACATTTCCATAATAACGCATTTTAATAACATAATACTACATTAGTATTTAAAAAACATTTTTTCCTGGCTTTTGTTTTAGCAAATATGTCTAAATATCGTCATAATTAATCGAGTCCATTACATCTGATTCAATCACTGACATATATAATTTTTGGGCTATATATTAACATACACTTATTAATATAGTCGAGATTTTTTGATGGCATTTACATATCTAACAATCATTTATGATAAAAGATACAGGATAATATCTAACTATCAATCGTGAACAATAATAAACTTGAGCCATCATTCATGAAAAACGATAAAATCCAACCATCACTTATGATAAACTAAAAAATTCAGGAAGTCGAACGCCTCCTGAAGAGTGGATTATATTCCGTGTATGGAGGAAAGAAACTATGCTAATGACGACTGTCAATTAAAAATTTGAATTTCTAAAATGGATTGAAAGAAGGGTTTCGTATTGGCAGAAACCGTAATACTCTTCAGTAAGGATAAGTTTCTGCCTATTATTCTATAAATTTTCCGTGAGATTAGCAACACTTGGATGTTTCCTAAAGACTGTCAAGAACTCTGCTGTTCCATTGGAGTTCCACCACTAGGTTAGTTGACATTCTAACTTCTAAAGTACCACTGCCAATTCTCAGACCCACTATAATATCACCAGCTACTATTACTTCTGAGCAAAATTAGCAACACTTGAGGTTCCACTGCTAGGTTAGTTGACATTATAATTACTAAAGTCTTGATGCCGTTAATAATCCTGCTGTCACTTGTACCGTCACTAATACCATTGTTAGTCCTACTATCGCTTTTATCGTCACTAATACCGTTACCAATACAATTCACATTTCCCCATACAAACAAGTTGTTTTGTAAATAATTTTTTATTCGTTTCAACATTGAAAAGCATTCAGCACTTGAATTAGAAATAGCCATGGTCAAAAATACTTTTAAAATTGTGTCACGTTCGGAAAAGTAGCCCTTAACCCATCCTTTATAAATTTATACATATTTTTAATTAAAATATTTTCTTCAATAAATTTTTCTGAGGCAATTATCAGTACCAGAAAATTGTAAAAATTTTTTAATACTAGCCATGTAGGTCTTGATTTGTAATGCATATTTAATATGTCTGCTCTTTAATTTATTTTCAAAATTAACTTATCACAAATGGCATTAAAAGTATTAATAATTAAATTTTCCTTGCCATGTAATATAATCTCATCGCTAGATTTTGAGCTTCGTCAGAAATTTTTCTCGTTTTCTCAATCTTTTCTTTTCATCTTTAAAATTTGTTTCATGTGTCAATAAATTTGCTTCTTAATTTAAAACTATTTCTTATATTTGAAATAAATAAAATCAACTAAAGACTGTAACAAATTATTAGCTTGCAACAAATAAATAAATAAAATGCTAGCAGAATCCATGAAGGCGTAGTGCTACAGCCAATTAATTCTAATAGAAAGTGCAAATTTAATAACATTTCTACACGCTGCCAGTCACTTATCTATCGTCATAGTTTCCAGTGAATCTTTTTTTAGTTTTGTTTTTATAGTGCATCTTCTCATTTACACCTGTATTTTCCGTCGTTCGTTATGAACTACCCTTTCAAGATATTATTGCGGCTCACGGCTTCACTCATGTATAAGAATTTCGAATGATATTTTTGCATTTCCATATTTCTGTTTATTATAATTCTCGCATTTAAAAGTATTTTATTTTGCAACAATAACGACACCGTTTTTTTTTTATATTGTTGTTTGTGCGAAGTGGGGTTTTAAAATGTAGGCCCATAGAGAGTGAGGGCAAAGGTTGCGCCTAGTGCACCTTATGGTAAATGCGGCCCTGCGAAAAGCATCTGATATTGGGGCGGTGCTCGAGCAAGTCGTTATGGCAAGTTATTGTCACATCACCAATGAATTTGAAGGTACTATTTTGGACAATATTGAATGAAGTTGTGCGACCAGCCCCGGCCCAGATATGGGAATTGTTTTCCATTCGAAGTATAACATATGTAGGACTTTTAGAGAAGGGCTAGATTAGACCGGCTGAAATATTTCGTAAACCTTTTAGAAATCCAAGAAATTAGGAAAATGATAATCTTGTTTTAGAGAAATGGTTAGGACAGCTCTGGATCCAGGGCCGGAGTTTTTTATAAAAGGCAAACAACCCAAATTTTTAGGCTGATTTCCTACTGGACCGAGTACAAGGAGAGCAAGACAACGTTTTCGTTGAATATTGAATTCCATGCTAAAGAAGAATAAAACAGGGTTTCTCTATAGAAACAGTATCCGAGAGACCAACAATTTTACTTACACATCTGTAACAAGAGTAAGGAAAGCCCATTAAAAAAAAATTATTGTGGACGAAAAAAACAATATTAACAACATTTGCCTTTGACAAATATATATTATTTTTGAGTTTCAACTGATTTTTTGCTCTCGATTTGAATTTACCCGATTGACAAGGCTGAGATTGGCTCGTGATCCTGGCATGGAAGAAATTTTTGCCAGTATACTACAAAATTTGCTAAAGATATGGTTATACCAGCAAACGTTAAAGAAACAAGAAAAAAGAAACGACTCGAACTTTTTGAATCACAAAATGATGAGTGATCTCAATATTGCCACAAAACATGAGTTCGTACATCAATTTTTGATTCGATTGATGTTCTTTTATTTTAACTGACGAGGATGTACGAAATGTTGGAACAAGTTTCAGAAGATTTTTGATTTCTTTCTGGCGATCTTATTAGCAAAATGTATGCTGATAGTCTGAGAAAAACCGGTTTTGGATTTGCTTCAATAAAATCACGACTATAGCCTCCAAGAGTCCTATCTAAATGTCGAAATCGCATTCAGAGTTTTTGTGACAATACCAATGACGATAGCTTCATGTGATCGAAGTTTCAGAAAATTGAAGTTAATAATCTAAGATGAGTCGAGAAAGATTGTCAAATGTGGCTGTTTTGTAAAATGAAAAAGAAATGACAGGAATGCTTGTCATTTTGGGAATATTATAAGATAATTCGTGGCGAAAAAAGCTCGAAAAGTCCATTTATAAAATCTTGCAAAAATTTCTACCAAATTGATTCACTTCAATGTTTTTAAATGTACTTTATTACTCGCAAGAAATTAATACACTCGTATGTAAACTAATAATTTTATGTGCAATAAATATTATTTACTATTCTTCTCATGATCAATTTTGCTCAACTTCTCCTACTGTTTGCTTTTGAAATCTTTTTGTAACCGCTTAGAAATTCAATCGCTTCTTTACTTACTTATATGGCCCTAGCCCTATATAGTAACAAAAACAATGCCACTGCTTCACCAAATGTGGAAAAATTCAGACTGTTTCTAATATTTGGGTACTTTCTAACACTGGAAATTTGTCATAAGTAAAAGCTGACTGTAATATACCATGACCACGTAATCTACTTCAAAATTGATTTACATGAAATAAAATTACTTTTTTGTTAAGAAAATGAAAACAAAATTTAAAAACTGTTTTTATTTTGTTCTTCAAGTTCGAATTTGTTTTGAAAGCCTTGTTGAACTATCCTGAGAAAAAACACATTTTCTGTGCGTTTTTCGAATTAAAAATAATATGATACAAAAAATAATATAAAATGCTTTACAAAAGGTGAATGTTTTGAAGGCACGGAAATGCAAAATTTGCCATATATAATGCCGTCTTGGCTCCGCGTCCTGTCAGTACTTATAAGTTGTTGTGGGACATTTCTGAGTATATTTAACTCATAACTCTCCTCTGCCCAGATGGCCTCGTTGCCATAGGCCAATTAGCGTTATTGTATTAGGCTTTTAGGTTATGCAATAAAGTGCTTTTTCAATTTCAATTCAATTTCATAACTCTCCTCCCACCGCAGCCGCAACATTCGTCAGAGCTGGACAATACTTAAGTAAAAAAAGACTTAAGTACTACTTAAAGTACATTTTCGTTACTTAAGACTTATTACTCAATACTTTTGAAATGCCCCTACTTAGTACTTGAACATAAGTACTAGCGTCTATTTACTTGTACTTAAGACTTAGTTTTGTACTTAAATACCAAGATTTTTACTTAAGTATTTCTGAGTCTATTAAGTATCTACAAATATCTAACTCTTCGTAGAAAAGAAAACATAATCTCTAACGCAACTCCTTTTTTGTTGATTTTTAAAGCACGCAAAGAACTGCATATGCCGCACTCAAGCATCAAGGCAGAACCTTAGAGAAAATAATAACATACAAAGAAGACTGGCCAAGTAGAACAAAAACCAGTAACGTCTCGCTCGAATATAAAATCGACGATGCCTCCATTTGATGACATAACCAACGTCATGTATAATATGGACTGAGTAAATTTAGAGAAATACACTGCAGAAAGTGAGCTCACTTCTATATTGCTGACTCTTTCGGTCTAAGCACCAAGTACCAACTGAGAGAGGACTGGATACAAATAAAATAGTGGATTCGTCGAAATACATGATTTTAAATTAATCATTTAGGATTATTACTGATAAAAACTGTTTTACCAAAAACAATATATTCACTAGATACGCAGAAGAAATTCTAAATGTTTTATTAAAATCACCTTCCGAGCTGCGTGTACACTTTTTCAACTTCCCGCCAATGATTTTTTTGAATATTGGCACCGACGTACGTACTCTTTTTGACACAAGCAATTGTGCCCACGTCAATTAGAAAAGTAAGCAAACCATATTATATACGTCAGTGGACATAACCAATTGTAAGTAAGCAATGCCTCGCTCCAATATAAAATCAACAATGCCTCGACCTGATGTAGGGAAGGCCTCAAATTTTTCTTAGAAATTTACTGGAAAATTTTTTCTTAGAATTGTTATGAATTATTGGAGGCGATAACGGGTGTGCTTGGGCGGACCTCTTATGGTATTTATGAGTGTAGCAATGAGAGGTGAAGGTTTTACTCTACCTGCAGCGTCGAAAACTATAAAAAACTATAAATAGTAGCAACTGGTTACTATACATATTATAGTTTTCAAAAGGTATTGTTTTCTTAATGTCTATTTACTGAACTCAATAAACTTTATTATATTACTGCCAACATACCATGATTCTAAAAAAGTACTTTAAAAAGTACTTCAAAAAGTACTCAGTACTTTTTATAGACTTAGTACTTAGTTCCAAGTACTTTTCATACATGCGGTACTTGTACTTACGCTGAAGTACTCAGGCCTTCGGTAATTGTACTTGTACTTAAGTACATTTCTTTGGTACTTGCCCAGCTCTGACATTCGTCCAGAGTCGTGGTAAATACATGTGGTCGCATTAACGTGGAGACCACCGGCCCAACGATGATCGGCCCATCGGGCTGGCGCCCGATCACTCGTACTGCCAGTCCGGCTCTGTCTGGATCTTAGACGCATTGAATTCGACGGTATTCGCTCTACCCCACTTTGTGGCTAGATTTAGATACTTTTTAAAGCATTTGGCCACATTTTTTTACTTTTAGCTATTAGCCACTTTTTTAGCCACTTTTTCTTTCCAAAGCTGTTGTTTTCATTGCAGGCATTTTTAAGAACTTTTCCAACTTTCTACCCAGGACTTACGGTTTTTAGAAAAATTCAGACAATAAATACGGATAACATATTCAAATATTTGTATGCTATGGATGGACGGGATCAGAAGGTAGTATTGTTATTAAATATGTATATACATGGGAAAAGTAGCGAAACCGCAAGCGTCAAACTAGAACGAAGCTTTATTTGATTTCTGTACTGAGGAAAAAATTCCATGCTTACTGTGGTGTGTAGCAAAAAATGTGTGAAATCTGTATCGTAAGGCATATTTTGGGTATACCGCAATTTTTTCCACGAAGGTCAAATGCTGGGTTGAGTTATTAAGTTGAAATAAATCAAGGAGCATAAAAGTGGAAAAGAGACACTTAAGATCTTAAAAGTATGCGATACGCATTGGCTATCAATTGAACCTGTCATATCTCGCATACATACTAGAGCAATGGGATGAATTAACGTTACATTTTCAATTGAGTCATGAGAAAGATAATTGTTATATTTTACACTAAATGTACAAGGACCCAACAAATCAATTTTATTTAATTTACTTAAAAAGTGTTGTTTCTGAAGTAGTACAAGTAGCTGTGAAAGTTATTCGAAGGGGATAACATCAATCCCTCAAAACTTTTAACTTGCCTTACGTCTTTAAAAAAAAGTCCTGATTTCAACAATTTACATTGGATTGACTTATGTTCCTCAGCCGTTAAATATCATATAGATCCATCACCGTTCTTGGTTTATAGTTGTGAGTCTGCTTTTCAAAAAACTAGTATAACGGCTGAGGAAGAAAACATTGTACGCACCCGATGTAACGGCTTTACATTGAAATTAATAGAAGAGCTGCAATAAAAGCTACCTAGAAATATTGAAAAAATTGCAGTATTAAATGTAGTAGAGGTCTTAAATGATGTTAAAGGTAAAGAAATAATAGAATTTTAACTTAATGGAATAACATTAATTTTATGAAGTGGGAAAACGTCAATAATACAAGCCTCTTTTGGATCGAGGTATCTAAATATAAAGATGAAATTAATTTAGCGGAGTTTCTGCGTTAGCTATTTCACTGCTAAAGATAATATTCGAATACACAAGATAAACTGTTCAGATTGATAAACTTTGTGAAATATAAACTACGGAATAGAATGAATTTGAAGACACTTAATTCAATAATAAGAGTTAGGTACAAACGTTTCTTAGCCACTTTTTAGCCACAAATTCTTGAAATTTAGCCACTTTTTATATAGATTTTAGCCACTAAGCTTAGCCAATAGTTGGCAACTCTGATTCTAATTTAATAAGCGTTCGGAGTAAATTATAGAAAAGTTTCCTACATACGTATATAATACTTTACTCCTCTCATTTATAAAGTTGTATTTAAAAATACTTTAATTCCTTCTAGAAGAAGTATAGCGCATTCGGGACACATCTCTTCCCGAAGGATGATCTAATTATAAAATAATATCAACAACCGGTTTCAGTTTAGAATTAGAATAGTCTTGACAAAATTGCATAATCTTAAAATCTACACCCACGCGTTGCTTTTTATTGCTTTATCAACTATTAATGAAAAGATAAACTATTTGAAGAATTTGAAATATTAAAAAATAAAAAAAAACTATTTTATTAAATTAGTTAAAAGAAACGAGTGTCGAAACAAAGAAAGTAGGTAGTAAGATAAAATTTTCAAAATTTTGAAAGAATAATTAATTAAATTTTTGCACATTCTTAATTCAAAAATGCAATGAATGAGAGAATTTTAAGTCAAATTTTTTACAGGAATCGTTAAGAATAATTGTAAACAATCGTACCTTCAAATCTTTAGTGCATGAAATCTTTTTTAAAGTTATTAATATAAGTACACTAACAAGGTTAGGCTTAACACACTTACTGTAACAACGAAACCTCTTTAAAAAAAAATTTTTTGCCACCTCATATTTCAAAAATTTTTTTTATTCATTTATAGGCGTGGAAAAACAAATAAAAATCTTTGTTGAGAAGGAAAAGCCCTCATTTCAAAATTAAAGATTTATGCTGATCCCTCCCCAAGTGAACCTTTTCTGTCTTTTTGTACTAGTATAATATAACAGTGAAAAGAGGAATTATTACGGTTTATTTTCTAACATTTCTCTGGCTATCATCATCGAATTACCACAGATACCCTAGTCAATTACATTACTTTTGCTGGCGCCTGGAGAATTCTTCAATTTTTATTTACGGATACAACTGAATAGGGACGCTGTTTTGTGTTCATATTAGCGAATAGCGGAAAATTGTAAGTGACAACAAAGAAGCGTACTGGGAAAATTCTTTAAGAAAATAGACAAAAAAATAAATGCAATAAATCAAACGATTATATACATATACTACTACCTCCTACGGAGACTTGTGGAAACGATAGGCGTTTATGGGAAGAGCTTTCAAACCAAAGTACCAATAATTCCAGGTGGAAATATATTTTGCATATTTCCAGAGAGAAGGGAACACTTAACTGAACTCGATTTATAACTCTATAGGGATGTAAAAATATGAAAATATTTATAAATTCTCTATCTCTCTCTGTTGGGTTGTAGTGAGCTTGGTAATAATAACAATTTTATATTTGATCAAAGTAATTTTGCCTGACACTATGAATTCATGTGTGAATTATTACTGTTATATGTTTTACATTTTTAAGACAAATGTAATTTACAAAGCGCGGTAAGGACTATCGTGGGTGGTGATGGAAGAATATATTGTCTTAAGTAGAAAGTTGTTCAGCGTTCGAAAGTGAATTTAATTTTAAACGGGGCGTAGTCGAACGAAATCCGGAAATAAAATAGAAAGTTTGTGTGGAATGGAAGGTCTCAACAAGAACAATGAACTATAAACCAGCAAAAAACAGCTAGGAGACTTTATAAAAAAATTTGGTACGAGCTAATACGAAAATTGAGATCAAGATGGACTTATACAACAAACCATCGAAAATATAGCTTTCAAGCAAGTTGGATATACAATGTGCCATTGTGAAATATGTATGTCCTACGCTCGACTTGTTGCCAGACAGTGGAACATATAAAGGAACTCAACACAAAATTAAACAGTTCTATAGTATACACCTAAAATACACGATATGAGAGATTGAACTCTAGTACCCACAAACAAAACGAACCATTTGAAAAGGGGAAAATCTGCGAATATGGAACTTAGGGATGGGAATTTGGAACACTGCTGTTTGCTTGATTCGAATTCACTCCAAGTGTCAAAATTTTATCTATATTCCAAAAAATACATTATGAGTTTAGCAAAATTCAAATTATATTACAGGACAGGGAATCCTTCGACTCTCCTTGTCTTTCCAACGATTCTTTTTGATGTAATTGTGTTGTGCATTTTGATGATTTTGAATGCCGTCATCAACGTCAAGGAACTGATTCAGAATATGCAGTCTTAGAAGTTGTGGATATGTATATATTTAATTCAAATTCATAGATCAAGCATACAATTAGAGCTAAAATAACTATTGGGCTAAGGTTATACATTAGATTAGATTAGATAAAGAGAGCGGTTTTACGTTCATTCAATTCACTACGGCCACTATGGTGGACCTATTGCGATTCGCTCATTCTTAAAGCTAATCGAATGGAAAGATTTCGACGAACTCCAGTATTTTCTACAATAAGCTGGACTATTGTCTCTAGAGAATTTTATGGTATGCAGATGCATGTTAAGTCGATAGTGGGTGATGAGTAGGCCAGTGATGCATCTGGCTTGATGTCTATTCAATTGCAGAAGTTCGGCAGTTCTTCCTTTGGCTTCGGTTGTTAGCCACTCCGATAATCGTTTTTTCGCTGCCGTGGTTGGATACCCGTAGAAAGGTATTGGGTTAATGAAGCTCAATTTTGATCCGTTTTTGACCAGTTGGTCTGATTCGTCGTTGCTTGCAATGTTGCTATGCCATTGCACCTAAATTATGATAACTATATTTGAGTAAGCTAGTTTTATTAGATCTTGCAGAATATGCGTGGAGCCCAAATCTACATAATATCAGACAGCCAAGCAGCATTTAAAGCGTTAAACTGGTTTACATTTGAGTCTAAATTGGTTTGGGACTGTCTTACTGTCTTGAAGCAACTGGCCGAAACAAAGAGGGTGACGCTGATTTGTGTACCAGGACATGAAGATATTAAGTGCAACGAGATTGAGGACCGCCCTTCGAAGGAAGGAGCCAAATTTCTGTTTATTGGCCCTGAGCCTGTATTTGGACACCCAAAAAGTCACCTTCTAGTTCAGATCAGGCTTTGAAAAGACAGAATTAAAAAGGCGTACTAGGAAAATACTCCGGGACTAAAACAAGCGAAGACTTTTATAAAGTGTTCACAACAGAGGCCACAAGCATTCCTCATAGCAGTGTTTTATTTCCGTTAACGCAATACTAAGGATGGGGTATTTTTGGATCTCTACCACCAATTCACGGTGAACTGTTTTCCTTGACTCTTTAGAAGTCAGAAGTCTGTAGGTTGTAAGCATAGCTTCTTTCTGTATTTGCAGGTGTACAGGTGATAGGTTTGGTAATACGTCCAGAGCTGCAGTAGGAGTGGTTCGCAATGCTCCTAGTACTTCTACACAAGGCAAGTCTTTTAAGTTTATTGAGCTGTCCCCATATATCACTATAGGTCTAGCAATTGTCGCGTATATTCAGTGTGCTATTTAGACTTTAGTCCCAAAGCTTATGCAGATCTAGAGGGAGGTCTCGACGATTCATTGGGTATGAACATTCTGGTTTAGCTTATCGTATAGTGTTAACCTCAGGAAATTAATCTCTGTAGAATACTAAATTGTTTCTGCAAAGAAAGTAGGGCATTTCGGAGGTTGGTGGTGGGGCGGGGATTTTGTGCTTTTGGGTACTTTCCTCACAACACCCTGTAGCTTCCTTGTGATTTTCAGGATTTTTTTTCGCAAATTTTTTAAATTTTGACGATCTATAATTACCGAAATGAGGGGTCGTAGATATGGTTCAACATTCAATGGAGAGCCTATAGAAAGTTTACTATCATCTGAGCTGAAAATCATAGGTTGTGTAACAACAACTCCAAAATCCTATATCAAGAATTTCATAATCATCTATCCATCAAAAGATACATTTGCTTTGTTTTTGGTGGGATCAGAACGATTCTTCCACTTGCAGTAAAATATTTGGAACAGCTCGAAAATTTTTTTATGTTGTTTGTAAGAACAAAACATTCGATATGTATTAGCAAAAAGAAAAAGAGTTGTATTCTACTATAGTGTTCGACCAGATACGCCATGCTGACTGGGCAAAAATGTATGGAACTCAATACTCGACCATTCACTATAGTTACTCTTCCAACTTTTCACCCTTATTCGTTATTTCAACAATCTCGATTGAACTTCTTTAACGGAAAAAAAACTTAGAAATGATAAGAAGGATTTATCTGAGGCATTGGAGGAATATTTTGCATCAAAGACGGAAGAGTTTAATTCGAGAAGGACAGCTGTTAGAAATAATAGTGAGGATTAAGTAGAAGATTCGGAAATATGTATATTGATTTTGAAAAAAAAAAAAAAAAAAATTAAATCCAAGTCGATGAGACTGTTGTAACCTTGTTTTGTTTATGTTGTAATAAGTATGAATCCCTAAGAATAAAAAAACACAGTAGCTGTGTTCTTTTGTGTACCTTGTTCTAGAACTCCTATATACTGGAGAGAACAAATTGCTCTGTCGATTGAAGCGAACTATTTGTACTGTTCACTTTATTTTTTATAAGTCTTTTATGTATCTTTTGTTCTGCCCTGTTCTGCGGACACATAACAACACAGCTAGTAACTACTGTTAACACATAAAATGTCTGTCCAGTGGACACACAACCATAGATATGTTGCATTTTACGACACGGATTAAAGGTAAATAAATGTGTAGGTACTGGGAGAGTGCTTCGGAATTTGAAAAGTTTTGAAATTAATAATGAACACCTTTATGAAATCTAACGAGAGCATTTTTAAAACAGAGGAACGACTATATTGGCGGTCATTAATCCAGGCTATCGCCAAAAATTAGGCCAATTATAACATTTTTCTTAAGCAGTTTTACTTGTCGTTTGTTCATTGACTTGTGGCATTTAGTAAATTAAATGGGCCACTAAATTTTTTAGGCTTTCTGCATGATTACACTTGCAAAACTTCTCTACTTTACTTACCGTTCATACATTGCACATAAAAAAATAAATAAAACTGAAATACTTAATATTTATTCCACCCTTCTACTGTAAAAATTTGTATCGCACTTAGTGTCATATCTTGTTTTTGTTTTGTTTTTTAACTCATTTCGTGTTGTGTTCTGCTTGAAGGCGAATCATGATTATCCACATGCAGCTAACATCTTACCACGAAAGCGTAAAGTTATTCAAATTAATTTATACATTTGTTTGCCTCACAGAATCTGAACTAGTTAACGATAGTAGCGTAAAAATTAGTTTTTCTTCTGACTTACTAATTTAAATTTTATTAAACCACAAAGTAAGCCACCTTAGTAGACTTGACGAAAAAAAACAACATCTTAGCCTAGGGCAAAACAAAAAAAAGAGATAAAGAAAAAGAAAAGACAAATTAAGAAAAAGCAGTTCGAATTGAAGGCAACAACTTTTCTGTTATGAATAATAATAATAATTGAATGCAATGCAATCAGTCTTTAGTCTTCAGACTATGTAGTCCCATTTCAATTTCTCGCCCTCTTAAAGCCAGCGGGAGGGGTTGGTAATACCTTTTCAAATTTATTCTGATTTAAGTAAGATTTCAGGTTGAATATTAATTTTTTTTTTAGGATTATTTGTTTTTTTTTTTACTTGGTTTGTTTTCAATGCGTAGTGTTTTGTCGACTTTTAATTAGAAAAGTTTTCAACATTTATTGTTTAGCAGATTTGAATATTTTCGATATTTTGGAAATACAGATTTAAGAGAAATTTTCATTTTTAACGAATTCACCTTAGATGAACATCGCATAGCCATTTTTTATGATTTGATATTTTCAGTTAATTAGGCGACAGTATGGTGAAAAAGGAATTTCATTTAACTGATTTCAATTTTGATAGATTTTAATCGTAAGGAGGAAGGAAGGAGGGATATTGAATATCTTTTTAGATAATTAAGTTTTAAGGTTTTTGCAATTACAGCATGATTTTCAATAATGATTTTATTAAAAAAGCCACACAGCGAGTTTCTCTTGAATAATTTCACAGTTTCTGAAGACTTCTGTTGTACATTTTATATATATATAAAAAAAAAAAAAACGCAGAATTAAGTCACTTCGATGAATTTAAACATTTAATTATCTGATGAGTTTGATATTTACTAATGATCCCAATGAAAATTTCTGTCTTTTTGTAATTTATAATTAACAAAAGTCTAAAATTTGGAGAATATTTTTTTACATTTATCGTCATGAATGTCATGAAGCACGTAATTCAGTTTTTTTTTTTTAATTTTACAGAGCACCTAGCGTCTTAAAAATTTTCATACATTTTGACTAAGAGTTAATAAAATAATTATTTCTATTGACATTAGAATATGTATTTCCTTATTGGAAACGGAAAAGTCTCCATTTGAAATATCTTTTTGTAACAAGGCTAATGAAGTATGTAAAAACGATTTTCTAAATATGTTGGAGCAGTACAGTACACTTGACCCTCGATTTACACGGTGGATTCGTTCTCCAAAAGTACCGTGTAAACTAAAACCGTGTAAATTGAAATCATGTAAATTGAAATCATGTTATGTATATACTGAAAAAGTATGTACATCTAAAGTAAAGCAATATTACACATATATTAATATAACATACATATTAAATCGAGAATATAAAAAATTAATTACTATTAGATGAATTAATTCAATAAAGTTAGAGGTTATCTACTCTATTGAAAAAGGTTTCCTCCTTAAACAATCTACGCTGGCTGTTTTTATCGATGTAGAGGTGCCTTTAATAATGTCCTTCACATAAGTTCACTGAAACGCTAACAAAACATTGAATGAACCGGTCCCTAAAACACTGGATTGCACACATGTTGAACAATAGAACTCTCTTTGCCGAACTGGGAGGGGTAAGTAGAGTAAAAATAGTCCAGAATGGCACCCTCAGCGATATTTTATCACGTTTGTTGTGGGTGCTCATTATGGATGATCTCTAACACTTACCCGGATGGGTATAAAGCAATATGTTACGCCGACGAGCCTGTGCTCTTGGTCACCGGTACGAATCTGAACTCTGCGAACTGGTGCAGAATGCGATCCAAACGGACTGCGGTACGGATTTCTTGATTGATTTTTTGATCACCTCAAGGAATCGCGTGGAATCACCCTGTATATATACATATATTGAAAACCATGTCACTGTTTTCCAGGCGGAAATCAAGGTCATTCTGATAGAGGAAAAGTATTTTCTCAACTGACACAGAGCCATCTGCTTGGACAGCTAAGCTGCTATCTTGCAGCCTTGATAAATTTTCCCGCAACCTCCAGTCTGCTAGATGAGTGTAAGATCACCCTGAATTCTCTTGCGCGGTGTAATGAGATACTCTTTCTATGGATGCCAAAGTCATAGAAATATAAGCGAAAATGAAAAAGTGAACAAACTCGCTCATCTTGGTGCAGTCTCGGAGGCTCTCACTCTACAATCGGGATTACACCAATAAACTTTACCTTTAATAGCTTGGCTTAGGCTAAACAAGCTGTGTTCTTTTATTTACCTTGCTCAGAACTCCCATATACTGGAGAGAACAAATTGTTCTGTCGGTTGAAGCCAACTATTTGTACTGTTCGCTTCATTTATAAATCTTCTATGAAAATTTATGAGGCATTTTTATACCCTAGATGAAATCTATAGTTTGTCATTCCGTTTGTAACACCTCGAAATATCCGTCCGTCTGTTCGTCCGTCTGTCTGACCGTCCGTCCGTCTGTGCGCACGATAGCTCGAGAGCGCGTATACTTAGAAAGCTGAAATTTTGTGCACGGACTTAAAAAATAAAAATAAAAGTAAGTCCGAAAATGAGACAAATCGGGCAACTTCTTCGTGGGGTTGCCATACAAAAATTTCGTTTTTCACTATATATTTGGACACTGCCTGAGAACGCGTCAACTTGGAGAGCTGAAATTTGGTACATGGTGTTTTCATTGTACTAGCGAATAAAATTTCAAAAATGGACTAAATCGGGCAACTCCTTCTTGTTGTTGCCATATAAAAATTTAGGTTATTACGTATACTATGAAAACGATCAGTCCAAGACATTTTTATTGTACTAAAAACTTCTTCAGAATACAAAATCCTATAAAATTGGTTATAATCATTTTTTTCTGTCCGACAAACTGTTATAGAAATATATGCGAAAAACCACTTCAAAAATCAAACTTGCACAGAAGGGTGTCAACCGATATTTCATAAGGGCATTCATCTAGCTAGGGTGTCATAAGAATTGGTGTTTGACCAATTTTAGCTTTTTTACTTGTGTTGTGTATCTTTTGTTCTGCCCTGTTCTGCGGACAAAAAAGAACACAGCTACAGTTATCTTGATATCATTCGTTGGATCATTCCACGGGTAGAACAATAACACAACTTTGTGGGAAACCCAACCAAAGGTCAACTAAAAAGGTTTTAAGATTAAATAAGCCAACACTGAGAATCCTCGTTTTCATTCTCACTGGACACTCCTCTCTCTCAGGGAGGATACGAAGATTTTTTGACTGAAACCTCTTAAATGAACTGCATGAAGCAATTCCAAACTTATTTTTCAGAATCCGGCTGGGATTTATGAGAAATGACTTATAAATCTTGCGGATGAACAATGAGTCTTGTAGTGGTCTAGGTTTCAGGAACATCTAAAGGGATCTCAATATCATTTTAATTAAACTATTCATTCATCCCCTATAATCTTATTGTTATATTTGAAAATATTAAATTTTTTAACTAGATAGAAAATAAATCTGCCAGCCAAGTATGAAGTTTAGGTGAATAGAAAACGAGGAAGATAACAAATTTCAACGCTAACGTACAGAAATCTTGCGGATCCCTTAGTTCTTCAGAGCATCTAATATTTAAAGTCAACTAGGAATGGGTTTATGTTTCAGTTTGGGCCCGCCGAAATACCTGTACATAGCTTATTTGATGTATCGTTTATTGGTATATTGTATATATATTACTTTAACTTACTTCGATTTGAATGTAAATAAATATATAGAACAAGCTGCTGTCTATATTATGTCACCTATAAAAGTGTCAGTGAAGTATATGAAAAATTATTTTGAAATAATTTAAAAGCTTATTTCACTAAATTTCTATCTGCATGTAAACAAATTTTTAAGTTTGTCAGTAGGAGGAATAAAGTGCCTCAAAATCCTACCGAATTGTTTAACTAATTGAAAAATAAAATAATCAAAAGAAGTTTTTCAGTGTGCAAAAAGTCATGCAATCACATGCTTACAGTAACTTGAACGAGTCATGAAACTTGCAGAACACTTTACGGCAGCCACCTATTGCATGAAACAATACTAAATATTCATATATACATATCTACTCAAGTACCTCGGTAATCGGCCAACTGAAAGGGAAAGTCTTTCCAGAAGTTGCTCAAGTCTCTCGTCGTACTTCGCATTGACATAGTTAATTACAAACGGAAATGGTCTATGAGGTCAAGAGTCTAACTTTTTATGGAGAAAAATTTTCCTCTCAGTCATTTTAATTTATGTGATGAGATCCCTGATTCTTCCGAGGGTTAGAGGAGAGAGATTTAAGAGGTTAGGAAAATAATGAAATTTTTTTTTTAAGTTGCACAGAAACAGCTAATGAGTGAATGTCGCCTGTTAAAGTGTAATTAAGCTGGCAACTGGAAATTCTTGGTGAATCTTGGAAAATTAAAATAAGCACTATCAAGTCTATAAGTAAAATTAAAAACTAAACTAAGAACGAGAAATATGTAGACAATTAGAATGATAATTTCTAAAAATTAAAAAAGCAGGAAGATTTCATTAGCTACGCTCATAATAATTATGGACCCTTTTAGATCCTTCAGTGTATATGGCTGGGGTTAGATGTTGTAGATAAATTATTTCGTTTTTTTGACAAATTAAGTAATTGGATTTTGGGCCTATCCCAAGCTACGAATTGAAATATTGCTTATATGTAGTACATCTCTTTTTGATTAGCGTGTTACAGGGCAGTGTTGTAGGCCAATGTGTTTTTTTCTAAACTAATGAGGTTAACTGCTAGATTTTTATTTGTTTATGTTTTGTGTCGGTCGGTCGAACAGAGAATAAGTTTTTAAATACCAAGATATGATAGTCAGGTAAAAGTTTGCTCAGAGTTCCCTAAAATATTTCCAAGATTTTTACAATTATCTGGGGGAAATGATTAGAAATCTGGATTTTGGGTACATTTACGTTACTGTAAAGAATACAGAATTTCATATGCAGACTTGGTGGAATGCAGAAATTAAAACAGACAATTTTGTAATATACCTACATAATTTTGAAATCATCCTTATCCTTGATCAATCTCATAAAAAGTGTATTGACGTAAAATTATGGCTTGTAACCGGATAACAGTCTTTTTGTGCAAGGAAGAGACAATGTGAAATTTCTACAACCAAATTGGAAAACTTATTGGAATTGTTAGGAAAAAAGAAACTGATACATTACCCAACGCCTCAGCGCCCAACTCAATAAAAATTAATATGGTCTAGAAATTAGCTCTACAAATAAAGCTAACTATAAGTGATCTGAGCAGTTCTCTGTTAGAACTAAAGAAGAAGACATTAAGAACGAATAATATACCTCGTCAAGAATGCATGGTCAAATGACGTCGCATTGCAGTAGCGACGTGATTTTACAGAATCACACATAAATACATCAGATATTGCAGAGCGACATCTATTGGTTCGGACCATAAACAATTTTAGGATCGTAGAATTGATGTTTCTGGAATAGAATTTTCGGGACGGATCTGGGCATAGACAAACTAATAACATACAAAAACTGGACACGTAGAACAAAAATATGTAACATTTTTTCTCAAATATAAAAACAACGATACCTCGACAATGCCTCGACCGGTAAGCCAGCAATGCCTCGCTCCAATATAAAAACGACGTTGCACAACCCGATGAAGAGAAGGCCACAATTTTATCTTAGAAATTTACTGGAAATTTCTTCCTTCGTTTTTTTATGCATTGGTCGAGGTCGATAGCAATTCCTCGCTCCAATATAACATCAACGATGCCTTGACCTGATGTAGGGAAGGCCGTAATTTTTCGTAGAAATTTACTGGAAATTCATGGAATTGCTATGCTTTTTTTGGCGGCCGACAACGGGTGCTTGCGGCAATAAAATTTTTTATAAGCACGGACGCATAGATGAGCAATAAACATTCATTTATTTTTAGAAATTTACAGAATTTTTATTCAGTCCGACTCTGGGGTGGCCGACTAGAGTTATTTTCAGATACAATGTATGCCGATAACGCATATAAATTCTAAAGAAAAAGTTTCCAGGAAAAATTTCTAAGAAAACAATTTTCGGGTCGAGGCAATGTTTATTTTACATTGGAGTGAGGGATTGCTGGCATACCTTTTGATTACGTCATTAACTGCAAGTCGTGGCATCGTTGTTTTATATTCGAGAAAAGCCTTGCATATTTTTGTTCTATACGTATCCGGTCTTTGTATGTATTAGTTTGTTTATGCACTGGGCAAATTGTAAAGGATAAATACAGCGCTTGTCACCGCCGGGGGAAAGTCTTGTCTCAGAAAGTGAACGTAGTAAACTATTTGGATTGTGATAATTTTAAATACCGTACTAGCGATAATTAAAGTAGAATTGATTGGTAATTGTTTGTGATTTTGATTGAAAGTAAACAGTTTAGTGAAATAAAAGGAACTTGTGAGTTAGATCTGAAAAGTCACGCTTTTAACAAGCATTAATCTGCAAAAGTAACAATAAGAAGTAAGAGAAAATTCTACACCATCTTGTTGACATCCTTTTTCCATTATTTGCACTTAGCGAGCTCTACGAATGCCTAAATCGACTCCGACAACATCGGTTGAAGGGATAACAGGACATACCTAAGCACAAATATCAATATCTTTATTCAGTGCACTATTTGGCTTTATCGTTTCGTCGAGCTTTGCAAATACAAATACAAGACTTAACAGAAGCTATCACACTGGCAGATGCTGCAATGGACGAACTTGAGTATAGAAGAAAGAAAACGACAGAGAGTTTCAGCACGATTTTTCACAAAGTGAAAACTGTTTACGAAGAAAATTATATAGCTGTTTCGAAACCAAGGTTTCCATCACGTTAAATGAAATGAGGCAATGCAGTGGCTGATACAATTGAAGATTATTATCTTGTGTCGATCTTCATATTATACCTTGATCTGTTCATGACTCATCTACAGGATCATTTTCTAAAACATTGCAACATTTTATCAAATTTCTAATGTCTTTTTTCGGAGCAAATGAAAACTTTAGATCAGACAGCGTGTGTACAATGAATCAATGAAATCAAGATATGGCTGCGGCAAATTACAGATAAAACAGTAACAATTCTCTGAAAATTATGGTATTGTTACGTGACCACAACTCCGCATATTCATGAGCGTTCATTTTCCACTCGATGTCACCTCAAAACCTATTTAAGGTTTACAATCGGAGAAGATCGTTTGAATGGATTAACTTCTCTAAATATGTATAAATCGGGACATAAGCATAGAAGTCGATGAAATTCTTAATGCATTTTTTTTTTCCATTTCCGGAACCACCTATCACAGAGAGTTGAATGTGGTCTTAGATGAAATATTGAGTCCGAAAATGGTGATTGTTGGAATTTCAGGTCGTTGGGTGTAGAGCGGACGGAACTGCGGGAGGTGAAAATTGCAAATTTCGACCGGAAATCCCCCATACATCGGTGCATCAATTTATTGAAACAGAAAGAAAAGAATTTGTATATGTAGGGGGCCCGGGGCATAATAATGACGAACGATTTTACTCTATATTTTTCTTAAATCCCTGAATCGATTTCTTGAAGTTTTAAATATATCAATACCAAGTAGGATCAATCAGGGACAATATGTGATATAGATAATTATCGTCTAGCATCCTTATGACCTAAGTGGAGTAATGACCAGCTTTTTTTTTTTTATCAAAACATAATATGTTTTATAAATAATGACCCTTGCAGGAATATGGTTTTTACAGTAAAATTATACATTCTAAAATGAGGAGCACCTCAAGTTTCGAATTCGAAAAATGAAAACTGAAAAACATCTGATATTTTTACATTTTAAACAATTCTAGGATTTCGGAAGTTTTAGGATAAATATAGGTTGACATTCCAAAAATTTTTTTTTTTTTATATTTATAGAATTCGAAAAAAAAAATATTGTTTTTACAAAATGCCGATCCCTCGGTTTTTGAGCAATCAACTTTTGAAAACCCGAGAAATTCACACTTTGCGAAATTCTAAATACACAAATTGTTGGAGTCAGTTTCTTTGTAAAGAATTTTCTTCTAATATAAAATTATGTCTACTAAATCCGGTCTTCGTTGAGCCTACCCGAATGTAAAAATCGGAAAATGATTATCACCCGTAAAAAAGTCGTCATTATGACCCGCAAAAAAATTGTCATTATGCCCGTCCACACATTAGTCTTTTCTGTAATCTTATGCAACATTTATTGAAAGCTAATATGAAATCTATCATTATCCCGATAAACTGCACACTGTAAATATTACTCACCATTCAAATCAAAACGTCTAAAATATTTCGTCAAACACAATATTTGGCAAAGCTTAAACTTTTGCGCGTGTTCTAATTACAAAAAATTCGTCTGCGTTTTTCGTACAACACAGACATAGATCAATGTGAAAAAAAATTTGACCATATGCTGGCAATACTTAAACCTGCATTCCGGGTATCATAGAGTGAATTTAGAATAAAGCTGATTACATATAATATTCATTCGTCACTATGCCCCGAGCTCCCCTATTGAACATATTCTTCATACAAATTTGTTATTAAGCGGTACCATCATATTAATTAATTAAAAAATACAATACAAATACAAAAATTTCGGAGCTTCAATCAATATTCAATAGAATTTGTCTTTTTTCCAAAAATTCCTTATAGGCAATTTTGTGTTTGGCTTTTTCGTTATTTAATTGATTTCGAAATTTCAGTTTCACTGTAAAATGTTCAAGATTTTTCTTCTGAAAATATAAATTTCAAAATATTACGTCATACCTCAATTTTTTAATATCCTTGTTAGGATTCCGTACCCAAAAGGTAACAACGGGCACCCTATTACTAAGACTGAGCTGCCCGTCCGTCCGTCACCAGGTTGTATCTCATGAACCGTAATAGGTAGACAATTGAAATTTTCACAGAATGTGTATTTCTATTGGCGATATAGCAACAAATAATAAAAATAAAATTAAATTAAAAATTAAAGGGGCCACCCATACAAGAAACGTGATTTTTTCGGCGTTTTTTTCCTCGTTTTATTATTATTCATTATTATTATCATAAGTAGGCATTGTTTTTTTTTCAAATGATTTTCAAATGACAGCATTATTATTATTTTTTCACATGACGCCTACTCTCATTTGAAAAAATAAAAAAAAAAGTAGATAGTGTTAAATTTTGTACGATGGTACGGAACCCTTCGTGCGCGAGTCCGACTCGCACTTGGCCGGTTATTTAAGCTCCCGTTTTATAAATTCATTAAAATTGAACACATGTATATGTTAAAATACGGAATATTTTGAGATTTCAAAAATAAAGGATTTTTGAAAATGATACCTCGTAATTAATCAAAATGTTTGCATACACATAATATTTTTTTCCCCATACCTGTTAATTTTTGGTTTTTTTCGAGAATTTTTTTCGAGATTTACCACTATATCCGAGAATAAATGCGGTTGGAAAAATGGGGAGAGAAAAATTGAGTCTGGGATAATATTACGACAACAAAGTTCTCGATTTTTTTAAATATTATTTGTAACCAGATGTTGAAGTCTTAAAATGCAATATTTGTCAGTTGGTTTAATTATTCTTAGAATTTGGAATCCTTTTTTCTTTGTTATTTTTTTGAAAGAAGAAAAATTTAAGTTGGGATTTAATAGTTGAAACTTGTCATCAGGTGGGATTTAAACAAAATCTGTATTTCGTCTAGAGCGCTAATATAAATTTGGTCTAGCAAGTAAAATCTGTATCTACTTTAGTTTGGAGAATATTGACATGTATTTTCGTAGTACAGAATCTGACTATTAGAAGTTAAGAAAAAACAATTTGTGGAAATAAGTACTTATACTGAAGATACATACAAACACATATACGTTATTGGAATCATATTGGCCATATTGACGATATACTATATGTAATGAATAATTTCAAATTTGACAAAATGTCTGACATATGTATTTAGGTAATTTGAAAACAATTCATTAAGAGACTAATACCCTAGGCAGACGGACAAAATCAATGATCATTTATTACTAATTTATTTTTTCAAAAATCAAGTTACCCAAGGTTTTGTGAAATAAAACGAAAGTCCTGTCAACTTTAATATGTAATTGACAGAACATTTTTAATAAATAAAATTAAAATTCAAAGGTTAAGAGATTTTTGAAAAATTCGATTACGAACGAACGATCTTTGATTTTGCCCGTCTGCCTAGGGTATAATAGTAGTACAGACAAAAAATACCCAGGCACCGATGTCTGTACTAACAAAGTGATGCGTGGGTATTTTTTGTCTGTGCTAATTGCGAATTGAAGTGCAATAAAGCGAGGTCATTGTTATTATTGTGTAAATATAATGAAGGTGCAGGGTCATGTTATATTAATAAAAAACACAAAAGAATATAAAAATGATGTATTGGCCTTTTCACATAGTGTTAGTCGATGTACTCAATCAATCAATTTTCTTTTATCTTGATTTCAATTCGAATTAAAAGTGCTTAGTTTATAAATGATTTCCTGTAATTAATTTTGTTTAGTTTTCTAATTATTCTTGTATTTTAAGTTACTGACTTACACACATATGGCATCTAACTTTTGTTTGGATTTATGTACCCAACATAATTCAACTATTTTAACAGAAAAAGTTTTCATCTATAAATTAATGAAAGTGCATCAAGAATATTTGGACTAACTATGTATTTTACGTAGGCTACTGTATTGAATTAGTGAATTAAAATTATTTTAGATAAAAGCAAAATATTCCTAGGAAATGAAGAGAGAGATATTAAGAAATTGATTTTCTTAGTCCAAAGTTATAGTAAAAAAGCGAGACTCTACCTAATTGTAAGGCTAGGCCAAAGCTCTCTGGTGAATTCAGGAGTTCTATGGAGAATCAGCCGTCAAAGAAAACAAATGGAGAGTTAAATTCATTACTCTGTTATTAGAAAAATAAAAAAAAAATTAGAAAAAAATAGGTTTTAAAGAAAACAAGAGGAAATGGATTATTGAAACTTGTTTGCAGTTCTCCTCAGATGTACGACTTTCATAAAAAAAAAATATAGTTTCTTGCTTAACAATCCATCGGCAGAAATTTGAATTTAATTCCTATGCCCAAGAAATCTATTATTTTGTTATTCAACTCACTTTCACTCATTCGTCTCATGTCTTTATTACTGAGTTTTAAATTATGACTTAATGCAGAAAATAGTATACATGAAAGCATTTAGAAGTAGCTTGATGTGGTTTTCTAGATTTTAGAGAACACTAAAAAATAAAAAGTGCATCTTTGTAGTTATCCCAGAAATATAGCGGCATCCTAAGTTCAAACTATAATTTTGTCTTTTTCCGATAACACACCGAATGCAAAGTTTTACAATTAAATATTTTCGAGGAATTCTGCAAATTCGTTTTATTCATTTTGTCTTTAATCAAAAATTTTATAGATGGTAAGGATTAAAGCCGATCTGTGACAAAAATTAAAAAAAAAAATTGAGGTGGGTTAACATCATTTGGTTTTGAAGTGTGTAAAAATTACAGATCTTTCACTAGAATAATCAAAGAGCCCGTTACATAAGCAGACTAAGAACTGTTTGTTGTAGAACTGTCTTAACAAAAACTATATGAATTGGGATATTATAGAAAGTGTAATAAATGCCCTCAAACTTTGAGAGCTACAGATTTAGGACATCAAACGATAAATCAAGACAGAATGATGGTAAATAAGGAAAGAAAAAATGAGTATAATATTGATTGGAAATTTGTGTGCACAATATCACTTGCTATTTTATTTCATACCTTAAATTTCTATTCGTCATTTTGCAAAAATCTTCAGTATACTAATTGTAGCCTGCAAATATTATCTCAAAGAATTTATATTTCAGTGAGATACAATTTTGGAACACATTTTTTATATTATGAGTTTTAAATAAAAGTGATACCTATACCACGAGCAGCGGTTAACAAAAGGCTTAAGGTTGTTTTCAATTTACATTCAAGTGTTTGGATATGCATATGTATTGCGCAATATTGATTTGATATTACTATCAAAAAGGAACAGTTTGTCAGTTGAGAAATTATGACCAAATAGCAAAATTTATTCCAGATGGTAAAATTCCGTTCTGTTTCATTCGTATATCTCTTATAATTCCAATACGTCCGACTACTCTAATAGATATCAATATTGGTATGCAGCAGGGCTCATTTCTTTCACCCGATATATTTTTTGATTATTTTTATCGAACTCCAGTGGGAGCTGATTCAATAAATAAACAAAGGTCATTGAATGCAGTGCACATGAAATTATTGTTAATTTGAAAGCCTTTTCCGAGGCCCATATATAAAGAAGTATATAGCTTTCCATTTGATAATAAATCCAAAAGGTATTTCTTCCAATCAAGACTTTTATTTATAAATTAGCGAGGATCGTAATGGTTATAAGTTTTACTATATCTTAATACTCATTGTTCAATGAGTTTATATACGAATTTTACTTTAGTAAAGATCACAACGAAACGGTTAAACTTTACTTACATAGGGTTTCAGTCCTTGTGAAATGCTTATGAAAGATTTTAATTTTTTTAAGTCATCAATAATCGTTATGCGGAATAAAAGTCATTTCCCGATTTTTATTTTTCCTGATCAGAAATAAAAGTCAACTCGTGATTTTTATTTTACTTGATTAAGAATAAAAATCATGAAAAGAGTTTTATTTTTCTGATCGACAAATTAAAATCACCAGTTGATTTTCTTCCTTTTCCGTTGACATATATAGGTAATAGTTATTTTTGAATGATAAATTTAATAGTCAATACAAAATAAAAGTACTCTGCGATAATTACTACAAAATAGTCGGTGATGATGTTCAAATGGTAAACTTTTCGTTATTTATCGTTAGACCTCACATTTAGTCTGAACATCTGTACACTAGCACCCATTATTTTATCATAGCGCCGTAAATGATTAGAATAATAAAAATAACTTGGTGATTTTTATTTGTCGACCAGAAATATAAAAATCACTTCATGAGTATTATTCATGATCAAGAATAATAAAAATCACGATGCGATTTTTATATGTGATTAGGAAAAATAAAAATCACAAATGATTTTTATTCCTGATGAAAAAAATATTAATTATCTCATAACGATTATTGATTACTTAAAAAAATTAAAATATTTCATAGGCATTTCACAAGGACTGAAACCCTATGTAAGTAAAGTTTAACCCTTTCGATGGGACCTTTATATTAAAATTTAATATATGTAACTAGTTTACTATGATTTGTATATTATTGACGTCAACCAGTTCTTCAGAAAGTTCAACTTCAACATCATTAGTCTACCTTAAGTGTTGACAGAGTTACAGTAAAAATTTTCCTGCAATATACTGCTTATTTATTTGAGCATAATTAACATGTGTTGTAAGAAATCTTTTATTGCTGATACTTGACTACTTCTTTCCATAATTAATCCGAGGCGGTATTTACCAACCAATGTTGATCTGACATATTGTTGTTGTACGCTTATGCTCATCTTTAATTTGCATTTTATACAAGTAAGTGTAATAAATGGTATTCCATTATAAAGGAAATAGTAGGGGCTATTCCGTAATGCATTAAGGGGAAGGTGGAGGGGAGGAGGGCTGTGCAAATCCCTATTACTACCGAAACCGCCTGTCGTAGAGAGAAAGACTGGACCGGAAAATGGTAATGGTTGGAATTTCAGGTCGCTGAGCGGAGCTACGGGAGGAGGTCAAAGTTGCAAATTTAGACCGGAGATTTTTTAAATTAAAAAAAAAAATTAAGAGCATTTTTTTAGATCTTTCGATCCTTATACTCCCTTTTATATTACTTCCCTTTGCTATTCGTACTGAGGTACTAGATTTTACGCAAGTTTGATTCGAAATTACTCAGGGAAGTTAAGTGCGATCAGAAAATGCTAGCAATAATTCGTAGAGACAACATTTTTACCTGGGCTACTTTTCGAGTGCGGAGTACAAACCCCCCGACGGCGTGAACCTCCAATATGGCATTTTGTATATCAAATTAAAGATCTCGGCGAGTACAAACGAGTGGTATACTACATTTTTCCAATTCGAAAAATATGGTATCATTTTTTTCGCCCTCTTTATCCTCATGGGTCATATGCGCCATTTCTATATTTTACACGTACCAGCACTGTTGTTTCTTCTACATACATTTCCGGTCTGTTGTGAAAATTTTTTCTAGTACATTATCAATTTTCACGGGTTAAGGATTCTCCGCAATCCTCAGTTGAAAATATACCTACTTTGCGTATGACTTTTTACCAAGAGATCCAAATCAATTTTGTGGGAAAAATTATATTAACGATTTCTAACTGGGTAGGCTTAATTTCAACCTCTATTGATTTAGAAAAATGTAAATTTTAGAAATTTTGATTAAATTCTTATTACCGAATATCTGTGATGATTTCCGTAATATACTTACTAATTTTCACAGAAATTACACTACATTAAACGTCATCTTTCGATCGTATTAAGCAACATTGAAGCAAATATTTTTCACAGGAAATAATCTGTTATCTCTTAGCTTGGATAGAAAAACAAAAACCAAATCATTATCTCTCTTGGTTTGGAATTAATCAATGAAAAATCACTTCGAATTAATTTGCTGCACTTCGGCCGTGGCGCGTGTTCTACTGGTCGAAAAGTTACGATTTCCCTTGAAAATCTGGAGTACGTTTTCCTTCAAATCTGGATCATTTTTTTTACTGATTTCAATGATTTATTTGGTATAGGACAGACTGGACTGTAGACACTGGTGCTTACAGTTCGAACCCATTCCTACTCCTTTGCAGGCTTTGCAGAGGGTGAATGAAAAATCATATTTTCCCAAGTTTTTTTTTTTTATATACTCTTCTCAGCATTTCTTGGCTATTTCTTCTCCGATTTTCTTCAATTTTTTTTTAATTATAGCTACTACCTGTGATATTCATATACGTTACTACACCGCAGCATATACCCTCATAATGGTGATAATGATTTTCGATCAGATTGGGAATATTGCCATATCTTTGTTTCAGATGATTTGTCTATTTACAGTATGCTTAGTGGAACTAGCTATTTAAATAAGGTTTTTGGTGTAGATAAAACCAATTTTTTTTTTCTGAGCATTTACTTAACAATTTTTCTGCAATATTGGTGTGTGACAAATCTTTTTTTTTTCGTTTAGGTTAATTATAAATATTTATGATTTTTTGTTTTGTCTAATTTTTAAAGTTTTAGACATTTTTATATGTATATGAATGACTAAATTATTTGTGGGATAAAAGAAGTATGGAAAAAGTTTGCTGCTTATTGTACGCAAACTCATACAATTCGCCCTGAACTAGATGTTAGTAATACTGTAGCTGTTCATTTAATTAGACGCACCTTCAATATTTAGAAAATGTTTTATATATAAAACAATATTTCTATGAAAGACATTGTTTTTTGCGAAATTAAAATTTTTTCTTATTAATTTATTCTTTTTTACACATACATAGATATTGTTGTATGATTTGTCTAATAATTTGTTACACTTCCCTTTAAATACAGGAATTTCTAAGTGTTTTTCAAATCTTCACAATTATTCCAAAGGTTTCCTATATTTTTTTAAGAATATCTGCTGTGGGACTAAGGAACATTATAAACTTTCGATTTGAGGTGAGCCCTGCACTTTTCTGTTGGGTTTAAGTCAAGAGAATTACCGGGCCAAGGAAGAATATTAAGATTTTTGTTTGTGACGAAGTTTAGAATAGATTTTGCTGTACAGCAGAGACTTCCATCTTGCATAAAAGTGTAATAAGATTTAGTATAGTGTTTAGAGAATACATATATTGTTACGCGCAACAAAGTGACACAAGTGACATCTGTTGGAAATGGAAATAACTTTAGGTTAGTGACATCTTAGTAAATTTTGGGTTCGGAGAACGGAATATTCAGGAAGGTTCTAGGATAATTTGTAGAGTATAAATACGGCGCTACTCATACAGACAGTGAAATGAACGAAGTAAACTATTTGGATTGGGATAATTAGAAATACAGTACTAACGATAAATAAAGAGTTCATTTGATAATTGTTTGTGAATTGTGAGAGTAAACAGTAAAATTAAATAAAGAAGGAACATTTGAATTATATCTGAAATATTGTGCTTTAAATAACGAACTAAAGCCACGCTCGTGACAATATAGAAGTAGGACAACGGACAGGATCAATTTATATTGGTCCTGGCGTATCGTTGCTTCAACAAAATATATGGGATGGGACCATGAGAATCTCCGCTGATGCAGTCCCGAATCATTATCGTTTGACAATTTGTAGTATGCAGTCGTCTTTGTATCTTTCTCCGGGTTTTCTTCTCACAAATTGGGCAGATTCTGGCACTGCCTCCATGTGGTATTCGTAATTGAATATCACATATTGGTTTGAAAAATTTTGCTTAATTCTAAAAGTGTTACTTTTTTCCAGTCATCAACTGTAAGATATGGGTGAAGTTGAGCTCATAACAATCACTTTATATTCATTCCATTCATAAGCTTACACTTTTTTGTGGAATGCGTACATTTTAAATATTCCGAGTACAATCTTCGCCGAAATGTCATGACGGATATGCTCTTCGTTGTAGCACAGCATTATGGATAATTTTCCTATCGGTTCTGCTCGTCGTTTTCCTAATTCTACGGCAATTTATCCGCTTATTTACTAGCGGTGAGACCACTGACCGAAAATCTCTTACCACTGTCTCGACTGTGGAAATCGAAATATTTTCTCTCTTTACTATATCCGAGTTAGAAAACATCTTCGTTTTCAATAAGGCCATTTTTCACGGCTAACATCTTTTACACGGTTCATGTTAAAAAAAAAAGAAAATTGTTTTTAGATGTTGTCCGTTTTCAACTCTCAATAAACCACAAACGCTGTATAAAATTTAATAATTTTTTTTTTTAATAAATCACTTGAATAATGTATGTTCGATTTTTAAGACATTTAATGTTTTAAACTCACAAATACTTAACTCACGACTGGTTCAATACAAAATTAAAAGTACAAATAAGGATACAATCTTATACCTGTGCCTCTACCTCTTTTCAGGTAAGAATTGCTTATTTTCCCGATTAACAGATCTCTTAGGAAGGTGTTGAGATTACCTTTCGCACAATAAAATTAATACAAAGAAACCGTTTCATAGAAAAAAGGTAGCATTTCTTTAAAATGTCAGAATTGATTGATTGCGTCTAATTCATTGAACAGGTACTGTATATGTCCTGTGAGGTTCAATATGGTCAAGTGCCACTGTTCCTCTGATCCATTCATAGCTAAATTAATATATTATAATACACCTAATAATGACTTTTTCTTTTGAACGTTAAGATTCTGATGTACAAGTTACGGAAACGTGTCAGGGATTCCAACCATCTCGTATCAGAGATCTAAATTTCTCATCATGTCCAAGTAGTACGATCCGCTCAGGTATTTGCTTATTGGAGACGATTTAGCCAATAATAAATATGCATTTTTCTCAAGTAAGTGTTCCTTATTTATATATAAAAGTAAATTTTAATAAAAAAAATAAAAAAAATGGGACCAACATAATAAATTTGGATAATTATCACCCACGTTTGTGCGGCGATCTGCCGCCATGCCACGTTGATCTCAATTCCATGGACGTAAATTTTATTAAAATGTAAATTTCGAGCACATTGTTACTTTTCAGCGAACACCGATTATGTTACATTTATTACATATTAAGAGTCAATCTAGTATTTTGGGCAATACAACGCAACAAAGAGAGTAGGCAGGGTGTAGTTATATTGCTGTCCCGCCCAATACACAAACATCAAGGTTAACGTGCTTAACTGTCCAGTCAGTAATTTGCGCATGGCAAAACATTGAATCATTCTTGAAAGATATATTAAATTAATATTTGTGTACATAGGTAGGTACCTACCTATATACATACTTAAATCTGTATACCTTCTGCTTTTTTTTTCTTCTTTCTGACCTTTCCATTTGCTGAGATTTAGACTGACGCTTCCCAACGCAACCCAACGGGGAGATTTTAAAGATTTTCGTGTGAATGGCAAAAGCTCGTTACCCATAAAGACGTAAGTAAGCAACAAAAAAAAAATGCAACTTACTTTCACTCAACACACAAAAGAAATTTTCTGGGCTATTTGTTGAAATTTTTGTGATGTTTTCCTCGTTGTTTTTTGAGGATAGCATTAAATGTTAAAGGCCCATTTGTCCGAAGCCGGTCTAACTAAATAACTTAGTCGCCCATACCAAGGCCAAAGCTCTATGTTGGTCTGAAGGTTGAATATGAAATTAGATTCCTCAGCGGCTGGAGCTGATTACGGTGTGGTCAATGGCGTGAGTTGATGATGGACCTGTGTCCGGCATTGCAATATCACTGTGAATACAAATTAAGTGCTTTAGTGATACCAAACAAAGACGCTGTTATCTCACTGGAATTAATAGCATCTCTCCAGAAAGAAAAATTATAGATTCTGCATCTGTCTGACTCTGACGTTTTTTCACTTTTTTTTTTTACGTACCACAATCAATTAGAGGTTTTCTGGGGTGAAAGGTATCAGAGGAATTCATGACGCCGGATGAGAAATTCAAAAGATTTTCGTGAAAGTTGTTTTGTACTGGGTGCTGGCGTAGATAGTACTACACTTGAAGCGCATTGTGTTTTACGTGACCTGTTCAGATTTCAGAAGTGTAAAAATAATAAAGAGAGCTTAAATTTGATGCTATGAATTTACCGAAATGCGAGTAAAAATGCGGCATAACATTGGTAGGTGGTCTCTGGTACCCGGATGGTAATGTTTGTATGTATTGTATACTGGATTTGATATATATATATACTATATATATGTATGTAGTTTACGTCAGTAATGCCGACGAAGGCACGTAGCTTGCGTGAAATATATTTCCACCAAGAACAGAACGCAGCCTTGTCATGAAACATTGATTTTGCTATGGCTGCTGTTCTGACGTAACACTTTATGCCGTGAGTCACATTACAGCTCCAGCAATCTGGTTGTGACAGCTTTTTATGCATGAAAGCATAAAAATATTTTTGTGTTGCTTTTTATTATGATTTTTTTTTCTTTTTTCATTTCGTTCTTTCGCCTCTCATTCCCCAGAATGACAAAGCCTAGTAGGTAGGTAGGTAGGTAGGTATAACAGTATTGAATAATGTAATGTGCAGCTATGATAAGTTGCTGGCAAAAACTACATGGTACATAGCACAATGGCATTCGCAAAATTCTTGTAAAAAAATCTAGAGATGGCTTCACGAAACGTGATTTTATGATGACCGTTTAATATTTGGGTAATATAACTACACAAAAATATGCCGAGTCAATTCAAGTCTTGAAGCTGTGAAGATTTCTAGAAATTTTTCTTTGTACTCTACCTAAATTTTTTTTTTTAAAATATAGTTTTAAGCTATTGTTTTGGGGAAATTTTTTTTTAATCATACAAGAGAGACAAAGCAGTGAAACCCGCTGACATATTCTATGCTTAAACTAGGTAGTTTTCAATGAGAAAATAGATAAAAGGTTAACGCTTACTTTGATCTTTGAATTCGAATTTCCAAATATAAAAATTCATTCAATACTTCAGTAGATTTTTCTGTAAGTGAAAGTGCTGATTGCAGTGTAGTTGCGATTTCATTAGCCTTGGGATGTAAGACTTTGAAAATCACACGAAGAATAACTGATCCAGCAGCTACAATTTGGTCGGTCAACCTCACGAACCAATCCCTCAATCTCGTCAAAATCTTCACAGAAGATGGAATTGGCTGAGCCATGTTCTACATTTTTTTTTTTATGATAATGCCAATCTCTTAAGAGATACCAAATGTAGGGAATTGAGGATTATTGGGTTGTGTCAAAACCCTCGAGAATACTTCTCAAGCCATGAAACAGAAATCTATATGTGTGCGTTGGGAGTCCGTTCCACTGACTTATAATAATGGACTGAGCGATTTGTTATTTCTTGTGGCACAAAAAATATTGTGTTTCTGTATATCAGAGTTTGAGTACCATTTAAAATGTTAACTACATAAAAACATGTAAAACTCAACCAATCAGATGAAATTTAACACACGAAAATCGAATAAAATTAAAAAAAAATATCTTTCTTGTGTTCAAGTGATATTTTAATCGTTTATAAGCACTCTTATAAAAAATTAAGCTAATTCCGACTTTAATTTTCAAAAGGTTGTTTTTACCTGAGACTGAGAATGGTAAACATCAAGGTATATGGAAGACAAGGTATTCCCATTAAAATTTTTCAACATTGCAGCTGATAGTCTGTGACGTAATTCTGTGACTAATGTATATACATCTTTATAGGAAAGACAGAGAGAGGAGAGATAGTATTGTCTTGTCTGTACCATGCTTTCTTATACATTTTCACGATAATTCGTCACTAATGGCGGAACGTGGTTTGTAATGGTAATACCTTGTATGCTATGTATATACCTTGGGTAAAAATAATTTTTACCTTATTCTTTTATTCTTCCTGCGGTGATTGCATCTGAGCCAATATAAAAACATTAAATGGCATAATAAAACATTCAGTAAGAGATGTTTTGTGTTGGTAGCTCCAACTCTGAAATAGCGCGAAAGAGAAAACTATAAACTTGTGCCATTCTAGTCCGTTCTCTAAAATATTCTATATTGATACTTATGTAAAAGTGCCAATTTTATAAACAAAGAGCCGCGAAGTGTGTCTAGCGCAGAGACGTAGTTACAAATGGATAATTTACTTTTTATATGAAATGGTTAATGACTATTGGACTAAGTGACAGTAATATAAAAAGGAGTTATATGTGATCGAAGATTTAGATACAACAAGCTGTGTTGAGGAAAATGCTTTAAAAATACTTTTGTGGTAAATTCGGTAAACTCAACTGACATGCATGTATAAGTAAACTCGCAAATAATTTAGATATATCGTCAGTGAGAGCATACTTTCTGAAATCAAAACTGGTGTCACATGAAACAGGAGATCAGGCAGTCCATTTATATACGTCAGTGGGTGGTGCGGAAGATTGTGCCGAGTTTTTAAGAAATGTGTTTGAATTTTCGCGCCATTAATTTGTTGTGATATTTAAGGCATCGACAATTTTTAACGCCTCCTCTGGCACCTTACAAAAACAAGAAGAAGAATGAAAGTTGCTACGCTTTTTTCATCACATGTCGCCTCCTTTAGTTCTCTCCTCGAATCGGTGGTTACACCGAATCGTAAAAAAGAATTCACTATAAGGCTAATGTCACACGAACTTCGAAATGGCCGCGCGTCCAATTGTCCGCACGTTATGATGAAAATCTCGTTGTTGTAAAACGAGTGTAACTTTATTCGCATACCGGAAAATTATGTTGCTCCTTCCTATTAGCTATTTAGCTTGATTTTAAGTTTTGATCAAAATGAATGTCCCAAATAATATCTTATTTTATTATTCTCGTGGAAAACTTTTAATGAAACAAAACAGGAAAGAACTTTTTGGTGTAACCATTGCGGATGATATTTCACCGTGAATTTCTCTTTGAAACATCCTAAATTGAAGGAATTTCAACTATTATCGTATGACTTATTATGATCAACATCAATTTTCCTATTAATAATTTAAAAGTTTTTCACCATATCAAAAACATTACGCTTCTAATATCAAATAACGCGCGACCATTTGGCAGCTCGTGTGACCAATGTAGATGCCTGCCTAGCAGTAGTCGTCATGACGCTCTATAGCTCGCGCCTCACTAGGGGAAAACGCCAGACCAAATTGGTTCGCACGATTACAATGCGGCGCGCGGCCAAAAGGAAGGGTGCCATATAGCGCACGTGTGACATTAGCCTAAGGGTATAGACGCAGCGCGGACCTGCGCGAGCTCGTCCCCACTAAATGGCTTGGCTCGTGAAACCACTTACCATGGGTAGCAACCTTAAGAAAAAATTGAGGGCTTGGCTATTCGAAGCATCGTCGATTTTATATTCGAGCGAGGGGTTACAGATTTTTGTTCCATTTGCCCAGTTTTTCTAGTATACTATTAGTTTGTCTGTGCCAATACTTTTAACGTCTAGCAAGATTGAACTAATTGTATGATTATATTGCTGTTGATGTCGTAATCAGCAAACAACTGAATCATGTATTTAAGTCTTTTTGTTACTGACTTTTGTTGATTATGACGAAAGGACTTAGGTATAAGAATTTATTAAGACCACCAAAAATATCGAATTCTTTACAATGATATACTATTCGACAGCTGACAACTTCGATGTAAATTCCGGAGTTCGTCAAGAAAATATATTTTTGCTGCTCATAATCGTTTAGGATTCAATGCAACCAAAATAAAAACAAAATCGAGATAACTCAACCTACGTTCTTATCGACTTATACTATCCTTAAGACACTGACATAGGCTAAGGAATTAATATTAGTTTTTAAAGTCACTTCCTTTATTAATTCAAGATTTCATTTCCACCTTGATTTAGCAGCTATGAGTTCTTAAGTTAAACCTACGTAGAAACAGCGCATTATAGCAGTTAAGTTTTTGGTATTACAAATCAATAGGTAGACCAATGCAGTAGCAGCAACATCAGCATTTAAAGCCTAGGATAGTACGAATCAATAACTCGACATAAAGTATATGCCATAACTATGTAGGTGTGCATATACGAAATTCCTTAGATGCTCTTAAACCAATAAAGAATTATTTGTATACATTTAAGACGAAAGTAATGTGGGAATGCATTCATTTATTAACAACCATGGTACAAAGAATAACTATTGGGTGCCAGCTAGGACAGTCGGTTATTAATGGAAACGAGCATTCATGCCCCTTTTCGGACCCGAATCATTTTTTGGAATCTTCTATAACATTGTGAAAATTAATCAGATATGGACTTCAGCGATAGGATCGAGACAAGAAAAAAGATTCATCAAAGGATCTTCATAAAGCCTGGATGAGCCTATATTTTTGAGATTGTCAAGGAATCAGTTCAGAATTATTACAGGAGTTTTATCTGGCCATTGTAATATTAACAAACACCTGCATTGGATAAGCACCGCACACACTGATGTATGTAGAGTAGACTATGTCTCGAAGTCAGTTCAAGGAAATTCAATTCAAAAGGATACTGCTTTTCTCTTGGGGAGAAAGCCATATACAAGTCAATAAATGCCTGAAGAAGTGCAAGGGTCCGCTTAAATAATCTAAATCTGCAATGATGTTAAGAAATTTCAATAAGACGATGGAGAAGACTTAAATGGGAATGGACAATTTATTAATTACTTATCGAACTTCTTTAATGTAATTAACATCTTGCTACAAGAATGAAAATTAAGATCTGCACCATTACAAATTGCAGCAAGTTAGTTTAATTTTCACATAAATTTTTATACTAGCTGTGATGTCACCACTAAATGATAGGTATAAGAAAACAAAGTCAACGATAAGACATGGATTGGGATAAGCCATTTGTCCAATAAGAATTTCCTCCTAAGTTGGATGCATATACTTCAATGTACTACATAAAAACACACACGCAAAAACGTGCCAATAGGCTTCCGTAAGTCTAATTAAATTTCAAGAGCAAACATAACTTCAAAATTTAATCTAACATCAATGGCAATTTCATATGTGGGCTCTCAATAAGGCTTTAGAAGTCGTAAAATCCTCCTATATGGCAGTTGCGTTCAAATAAATTTTGCTATAAATCTAAATCTGAAGAGCTGCTATAGCAACAGAATTTCTCGCGAAAATCAAACCTTTAGAATAATTCTATATGTGTTAATGCTGCCGTGATATCATAAACATTGCCAGTACTGCCACATAAAATGTGCTTTTATAGTTTTAAAAGCCCGTTTGCATTACAGATAGGGTGGAAATAAAATAAATTTTATTTCGATGTGGTTGTATATTGGAAATGGACTTGTACGAGTTCCATTATGTGGCCACCATTGGCACTGCGTAGATTATGGAATACATACAATTAGCACTATGACTGAGACCTTTACAGGTCAAGTTTCCGTTGTATTTATAGAAAAAAAAATCCCTCCTAATCCAATTTAAATAAAAGTTGTAAAAGAGTAAAAATAAAATAAAAATTCTAATGCTCACCATTGCCGAGTAGATGTATCCTCCTTCGGGCATCTCGTTTTGTATAAATCAACTGTTGCAGTCCAGGTGTAGATGCAGCTTTTTTAGGAACAGAGTTGGGACGACCACTACTAAATCCTGGTGGTCGGTAACGAGCACTTTTTACACTATTTGGTAGGAAATGATAAACACTTTGTGACTTCTGCATTGGAGTGGATAATCCGGATGTCGGTAAGCGAGGTAAAGAGTTTGTACTAGCTGAAGAGGTTGCTTGTAGGCTCCGTGGTAGTGTTGAACGTGTAGGAAAATTATGACCATCATCACCTTCATGGTCATCGTCCGACGTACCAGATTCACAGATTGCATCTGGAACGCTGGATCTTCGTCGACTTGTACTTTGACTTGTTGCTGATCCCCAAAGTTTTGACGATTCTAAATCATTTTCGGGGGCATTACCGCCAATACTGCCACACGATCGTACACGATCTAATTGTTCTCGACTTAGACTCTTGTGATTGAATAATAGATCACCTGCAGATCGTCGCTTTGCAGCCAAAGCGGATGCAGATGATGAATTATCTCGATCAAGAAGGGAAAGTTTAGTTCTGGAATCACCATTAGCCAGTAATGCTGATTCAAAGCTGCCGCGCCATGAAAAACGCTCGTAATCGCTAGCCTCCTTTTCCTCGCCAGCTGTATCACTGACGCCACTGCTCGACTGATGATGTTGGGGGCGGACTTCACTGAGCAAAATGTCATGAGATTTACTGCGTGGTAAATTATTGTTGCTGTTGTTGCCGAAACATAAATCATGAGATTTATCTATATTACTATCCGAAGTACTGTCATCATCATCTTCTGTTGTTGTAGCTGAGATTTTTTGATGTAATTTTCTATGGTGGTGATGATGATGATGATGATGGTGATGATGCCGTTGTGATGAAACAGGACTATTACTAGCATGAGATTCACCGCTGCTGACTTCATGCATGAGAGCGACCAAACGTGTTCCTATGTGATGCATTACTTTTGCTAGAAGTTGTGGTGATTTATTTGGTGCATCACTATCAATTTCTGCTTTATTTATCTCAGCAGTGGTTGAGCCTCCTGTTGCTATTTTAGAGAATGAAGCAACTAATTTTTGATAGACTAGAGCAGTTTCAGGATTAAGACCATGACTTTCATCAATTAGACCGCCATCACCCCGATCACCTTCTTCATCATTTACCGCGATATCAAACTTGTTAATTATTTGCTGGCAGCTTGCTGATATTTGTTCTTTAAGTTCAGCCTTTTTAGATTTACTTACAGCTCCTTCAAGATCCGAGCTTGTATAATCAGACGAATCATATGAATCAGACCAAGTATCTTCACTGCTTAGATATTCAACAATTTCGCGTACCTGTTCGTCATTAATACCTGGAACAGTTTTCATTAAACGTGTCAATTCACTTTCAAAGTACGCCAACTGTGCTGGTTTACTCTTGTTTCTAGGCCTGGGAATTGGAGTTGTTTGCTTTGGAGTATTAGTTCCACTGACAATTGGAGTGGAATTTCTAGAATTGTTTGACAAATTTTGAGCATTTGCACTCGCCGCAACGAGTGTTTTAAAGAATTGACGCATTTTCGACATCATTAAATTCGTTTCTTCATCCGAACTCCAATTATTAAAACTATCTTTTCGCGTAAGACTTTGACAAGACTGAGTATTTTGAGCCGTAGATGATGTAGTCGAGGATAATGGTGTAGAAGATGATGTCGCAACTACTTGTTCAATTTCAATATTCGAATGGTCGGCGTCTTTAGCCTCTTGGGAATCTTCTTTTATTTCCTCAAGCTCAATTCGTAGATCTGGTGATTTGATAGTGTCATCGCTTTTAAGTAGATCATCATTACTGCCAATAAAACCACTGTCACGACTATGCTGTTTCTTAGACTGAGCTAAATTATTATAAGCCGGAAGAAGAAATTCAGGTTGAGGTGTTTTACATTCATTCTTGTCCGATCCATCATCATGAGACATATCTATTGATTTTTTTTCATCCGAATCGTGACGTTTACGGCTTTGTTTTTTCCGTTTAATTGTATCATTTGCATTTTCGCCTTTTTCCATTTGTATAACTGTTTCATCAAGATCAGTTTCTGATTCTGATGAGTCAAGAGTCTCGTTATTGTGATTTTCTCCAGGTAAAAGATCATTACCACTGCCATCCTCTTTAGCTAAAAGATTATCAAGGGATGAACTATGTGATCTGGGTGTTCCTCTGGCACGTACAAGACGCTTTCGACGCTGTCCAGGACTTGGATGTCCTTCACTATCACTGCCAACACTTCCACTTTCATCTGATTCATTACGTTCAGCAGAAAATCCCATAAAACCGGTCAGAAAATATTTTTCCAATCTTGATGATGCTAGCTCAGCTGCACTGCTTATGTCATTCATAGGCTCTTCAGAAACACCAAGCGAATCTAATCCCTCACTGCATACACTACTTACTTCTGATGTACTATCATCTTTTGTATCTATTGAGCTCATCGGTTTACCATCGCCAAGGCCATAGAAAAAGTATTTTTCTAGCTCGGAGGCTGACAATCGATTTTTTCTCTTGTCATTCTGTTCCACTTCGCTATCTTCACAACTTTCTTCAACAATAGTGTGCAGAGTGAAATCGATTGCTGTTCGATTATACCCTCGCAATTCTTCTTCACGATCAATTAGACTAGATAGTGACATATCTTCACCGGCTGAATCTAGGTCAGAATCAGTCGGTGTATTTGTAGCGAATTCTTCTTCATCATGGCTAATCTCTTCAACCCATGAATCGTCATCAGCTAAACCATCTTCAAGACAAACAACAGCTGATAAAGTATTCGCACCTGTTACAACTGTGACATCGTCATTTCTGCTGCTGCTACTTAGACTAGAACAGCGACTTTTACTCTCAGTGGAATTTTGTCGGATATCGTTAATATCACCGCTATCATAACTTTCACCGCCGATCTGATCGGAATGATCTTCAATAGTTTCGTATTTTTGTAGTTGTAGTATTGTACTGTTACCACCACTACTACTATTACTACTACTATTACTGCTATTAGACATATTATTCACTTTTTTGCTATCTAATGACGTTGCATAGTAACCACTTGCCGACGAGAAACTATTTAGGTCAATATCACTATTTTCGTCACCATTTGTGTGTTGTACTGTAATCGAAGAGTGATCTTCACTATCCGATGATGCTGATATGACATGTGTTGTTCGCGTTGTAATCACACTTACCTGCGCGTGTACAGGTGATTTTCTACCCGAATTAGAATCTTGATTTTGTCTTATCATGACTAAGCTACGATATTTGGCCGATAAACTCGTTCCGAACACCCCGCAATTATCTTCCGCGCCATACGACAGTTCATTCTCAACTGATTTTGTTTTATTTTGCTGCTGCTGTTGTTGTTGTTGTTTTTGGTGTTTTACAACAGTGGTAGGGTCACCATCAGTACAAGAGCTCTGATGGTAATGTAAACTACAACTACTGGTGCTGCTGCTATTTCTGCTGGAGTTGCTTTCAATGCTGTTCATATCCATAGCCATTGTAGGCGATTTATCATAGTTCTGTTTCTGTATTTCTGTGCATGTAGTTTTTTTTACACCTGGTCGCCTGGTTTCTAGCAGCGAAGAGTGGTGGTGGTGTTGATCGTCAGACCGTATCGTACATTGTCTTTTCACTATTTCACTGTATTCGTTGATTTTTTCCTGTTTATCTGTTTGTTCAACATCCACAGTACAGTTCGAACCGAAAATTTCGCATCTTTTATCTTCCAGCTTCGGGTTTTGTTGATGTATTTGTTGCTCTGGTACATCACTTACCATACTTAGAAAATCAAGTTCCTGTAGACGTGATAGTACGCCCTCACGATTGCTATTTTTGCAGTCTGTGTTTATGTTTCTCTTATTATTATCTTCATCTATGGGAAAACCAGTTTTATTATTATTATTACCGTGGCGATTATCAACAATTTCAAAATCAGTATTTTGTGAATCATTCGCTGTTTCCACTATTACTGGCGCTAGTTGCAGCTTTGTTGCTTCAATCGATTCTACTTCTGGTTCTTGTGTCTCCAACAGTAGAAGTGGCATGATTACTTTCGCTTCAGTCAAGTGATCTGTTAGAACACTTATTAATAAATCTTGTTTCTGATCTTCCTCTTCAGATTTTCCATCTAAATCCGGTTTCTTGGTGTAACCATTTCCGTATTTTATAATACTCTCATCATCATTGTATGCGACGATTGTTTTTTTCAAATGATCTTCATTGATCGATTGAACGTCTTTAATTAATTTTTCAACAAGATGATCTGTTTCTTCCTTTGGTATCTCTAAGATACTGTTAACATCTTTTGAAATTGTATCTAATTCAGCAACTTTTCTCAGAATCACATGGTTGCTATTATCATTACTACTATTACTACTACTACTATTATTACTACTACTATGGTAACAATTATTCTTGCCGGAATCTAAATTTTTCTCAATTTTAACATTTTCGTAATTTCGCTTCACTTGAGGAATCTTTATTTGATCTTCCGCTTCGCTAGCAGTAATATTAGGCATGGCCAACTCGTCTTTTTGGTTAATTATCAAGTGATCTTCATCATCATCATCATTCAAGAGAGCCTTAAGGTTGACTTGTTTCATGTCAGAATTGTGATGTTCATTATTTTTACAGTTATTCTGTATAAAACCTTCTTTACTAGAATTCGTTGTTATTTCGTTTTTGTTTTCGTTATTCATTACATTGTATATGCTGTCGTTGTATTTCTGACCAGCCATTTCGGATAAAATAAGGTCATTGAACGATGAAATATCATTGAAAAGCTCTACAGAATAATCAAGGTGTTTAGGTAATTTATTAGTGTTAGAGTTATCACAAAAAGTATCAATTTTATGGGCAATTTCCAATGCATTATCATTTTCAACTACATTGAGGTGATGTTGTTTTTCAGGGCTATCAATGTTATCAGGTTTTTTCAATATCTTATCCGCAGTTATTGTTTTAGTCGCTTTTACAGCGAAGTGATCGTGAATTTGCTGATCGTAATTATTAAGTTTTTCTTGATTAGAACCATATTTATGCTTTCTACGAGGAATTGGACTTATAGTCTTTGGTCTATTGGATTTTTTAATATTTCGATCTTCATTGATCTTTTCTGTATGCATTTCTGTTATACATTTGAGATTTTCTTCAATTCCACTACCAATATTTAGTATATGATTTGATTCCTGTAAACTAATTTTATCATTATTCCCAATCTTGATTGTATCAAGTTCATGATCTTCAAAAATGATCTCATTTTTTGTTAGTTCACTGCTCTCATTATTTGTAATTGAATTTTTCACGGTGTTGATTTTATGATTTCGCGGAGGTCGACGATAATTCATTGCAACAAAATCTCTATTTTTAAAATCTGTTATATTAATATCATCCATTTCATTTCCTATAGTATGTCTGAACATCATTTCCGACCAATGATAATTTCTTGGTGTTTTATATTCGAATTCCGATGAAATATCCGAATCACTTACAGAACTTTGATCGAAATGATCAACAGAATTGCAACGAATTTTACTTAATTTATTGTCGAAGTCATCACTTTTGGGACGATTGCTGAATTTTGTTGAAACAATTTTTTCTTTTTGTAATATGTCCGTTTCTATTTTACGATTAGTTGCCGTTTTGTCGACCAATATTATTTGATTGTCATTTTGTTCAGATTTAATGTTAGAAAAATTATTTTTGTCAATTTTTTGATAATTCGATTCTGGATTTTCATTGATAGATTTATTTTCTAAAAATAATAATTTTATTGATTCTTCTTTTTCTTCTTCTTCTTCTACTTCTTCTTCATAATGGCACATTATGGCATCTTTGTCAGTCTTTAAAAATTTCTCATCATTAATGGATGATAGATTTATTGATTCAGCAGCTTCTTCACTGACTTTTGTTCTTAATTTCTTGAGATCTTTTGGAATAATATCATTTTTTAAGCATTCATTTTCAGCATCTTCGCTTGTTTCATCTAATTCAAGGACAATTTCTAACAATTCATTTGTATTACGATCATTTTGGTCTTTTTTCGAAATTTTTTGCGTAATAATTTCTGTTTTAGCAGATATATTGAAGTTATCTTTTCCACTCGGATTACACGTAATTCTATCATCCTGATTATGTTGATCTTTATATTTCTCCATGTTTTTGAGAACATCAAAATCAATATCATTTTGAATTAAATTCACGTCATTAGAATGCTTGTTGGTATTCTTTTTATTCTTATGTCGTGCAATTTTTTGTGGACATACATTTTTTGGCACAGGATCAAGGTCAAGCATTTTATTATTTTGTATTTGACTTTTAACGTTAGATTTCGTCGGATCATCTGTTTCAATAGATTCCCTTCCTGATGCTTCATTCTCTAGTATATCTTTACTATTAACAACAACAATATCATTTTCATACTTACATTTCCCAGCATTATCAGTATCACCATCACCACTATCATCATTACCATCAATCTCTTCCGGAACTACTTCCATTCTTCCATAGAATTTATCAGCCATTGTTAATCCAGATAAGCGACTTAAATCGATTTTTTCATTATTTTTTTTATATTGATTTGGATTATTTTCATTTTTATTATCAATATTATCATAATCAATTGGTCGCATTGAATTCAATATAACACCATCATCTTCACAACTACCACCGCCACTTTGTTTATTTTGTTCACAATCATTTTCGAATTCGTCAACCAAATCAATTTCGTCAGTTGTTATCGACGTAACACTATCATCAGAATCATAAGAATCATTTTTTTCACAATTCTCTGACAAAGATTTAACATAATTCAGAACAATACCACAATCCGATTGGTCAATATCAGTGTCATTATCTGATGAATCTTCTAAATTGGCATCTGAACTTTGTGAGTCCGTGTCGGATGATGAATTATTTCGATTCACAACGAAAACTTTTGAGAATTGCTTGCATTTTGGTCGACGATCTGCAATTGTGCCGGTATCATCGCTGTCAACAGATTCAGATGACGATGTTGTATCTTCACTTGAACTATTATCATCACTATAATCGGCATCATCAACAACATCGTCAAGATCAACAATATCATCACTATGTTGTCGTATCGTAACCGCACACGATCGATCTAACTGATCAAACTGATTTACTGATTCACCATTCGATTCTCTAACTAAAAGAGCATTATGCTCTGAAGCGCTCGCCACATCATAACTTCGTTGACATGATTTTTTACTATTTACTTTCGGCACATTTATTTCATTTCTATCATTTTCATCATCACTGTCACCGTTATCACTGCTAACACTTGATTCATCAGATTCATCGTCGGAAGTAAAAACACTTTCGGACACTAAATACCCGCCACTTTGCCCTAAAGTGTTGGGCGATTTTATCTTGCCGACTGAAATCATTTCGCTGCTCGATTTTATTTTTAATTTTCTTGGTCGCGGCGTTACATCTACTTCGCCGCCACGAACATAATCGATATCGATCGTTTTTGTCGATGGTGGTGGTGATGGTGGCGGTGGTTTTTCAGTGCTGTTGTTGTTGCTGCAACTATTATTATTATTATTCACCACTGCAGATAATACCAGAGGAGGCGGTTCAGAAAGATTTGCGGTTTTATTTTTAATTGAATTAAAATCAACAACACTGAACAACTGTCTGTCGCGGTTGTCGACGACGGCATGAACGTTTTCGTTGTCGTAATCGTTGTTTCTTTCTTCTTTGCAAGACCTGCTGAGCTTAAGTGGCGATTTAACACACACACTACTGCAAATGTCAATGTCCTCCACAAGATTATTTTTTTCTTCAATTGTTGTATTATGTTGACGAGAATGATTCTTTGCTTTTGCGGATTCTCTTTCTACCACCGTTGTCGTTGTAGGTCTCACCCGTTCCTTACTACTAGCTGCTGCAGCAAATGAATTCGTTTTGGCTTTGCCAGTTGTCGTTCCTTTCTTCGTTGTTTGTTGCGTTGTCGTCGTATCTAAAATTTTATCACTAATTGATAATTTATTATCACTATCTAACACGTAATTAGTCGATTGTCTCACAAATGGCTCATTTAGTTCTAGCAATGATGAATTCACTGTGACGCCGGTGTTATGTTGATATTTAGCCGTTGTAGTTGCATTAATTGTACCTCGACTAACGACTATCGCGTTCACGGCAGCAGCGGCGGCGACGGCGTCTTGATCATTGATCTGCGGCAATACCACTAACTCACTCGCCGGATTATTTACAGCCGCTACCGATGATGATGGTGCTGTTGTTGGTACTGTCGTCGCTCTCAGTCCTAGTTGTATAGTGGTAGTGTTGTTAGCCGCTGATGAAGCCGCCGGTAGACCATTGCGAAATGTTGCTTCTATTGCATGACCAGACGTCGTCGACGTCGTATTACTACTAGAACTTGTTTGTGTTGTTGCTGCTTGCTGTTTTACCTGCGGGACAGGTAATGAGTTAAACAGCTGCTGCTCTTGTATTTGTTGATGTAGCAGAGTCGGTGCTGCACTGTTCCACAGCTGAAATATATCTGCGGCACGTTTTTGCTGTATGGCACATATAGCATCACTAGAATTGCTAATAATTTGGTCACCGTGACCATCTGTTGTTTTTGTTCCGGTATTTAATATCAAATTATTTGCATTCCAGTTATGAAAAGCTGAAATCGGTACAGGAATTGGTACTGGAACTGGTATTGGGACATATTGTGGCTGCAGAATGTTGCCATTTCCACCGCATGAACATCCGCCACTACTTGAACCAATACTATTACCAGTAAAATTTGCACCGCCACCTATACTCTTCAAATCTTTAGTAGACTTTGTCGTCTCATTGCCACTCTTACTACTATTATTTGCACAAGTTAATGATGACGATTTAATAACATCATTACCAAGGCTGGTGGTGGTGCCGCTGCTACCTCCGCTACTGCTACTGCTGCTATTATTTCGTAAGTTTTGCTGTTTATTTGAATGCCGCAAAAATTTCGTTTTCATTCTATTTCGTATACAGATGTCATGGCTGCTGCTGCTATTCAAAAAACCGTCCGAACTTGTAGGCGATGAACTTTCGGCTTGCATAAGCATTTCTTCATCTGTACCAGTATCGCTCTCACGCATTCGATGACGAAATAGCGATGAGCTAGATGAGTCAGATATTGCACGTCTATAGAATAAGGGAGATTCTAGTGGTGATATCAATTGATGGTTATTTGATCCTCGTCGGTGAACAATTGGAGATTCATATGGTGATCGCAAGATTTGTCTAGTTAATCCGGCACCCGGTTCAAAATAATCCCAATCACAATCATCTAATGTAATACTGCTTCGGTTGTAAACTGAAGATGTCGATGAACTGCTATCCTCTTCGAATTCCTCTTCCTTGCTAGACGAATCAGAGCTTATAAAAACCAATTTGTATTCGTCACTTTGGGGATCGTTCATTTTTAATCCTGATATTGTTTCGCAATCGGATATTATTTCGTCATGGATAGATGGTGGCCGTTGGCGACGATTGAAGTTTCCAGCTTCACCTAATTTTATAACGAGGTTAAGAGGAGTTTTTGTGTTTTAAAGTGATTGTTTTGGTAAACTTGATGATTATCACTATTCTCCCAATTTCCTACTAAAGCTATACCAAAAGCATTTCGAGGCAAATGTTAATTAAATGTAACTACAGATAGCAATAAGCTTTTTATATAATTTATATATGTATATAGAAGGGGGTTAGTATTAGAAGCTTTTTTTTTTTTATTATTACTAGTTATCTTAGAGTTAGGCGATAAGATGTTAAGTATTATAGAAGCAAATGATGTAGCCAGTTTTAAATGCAATTACATGACTTTTAATATTCTTAATTACTGCGATTTATCATAAAAAATAATAAGTAATAGCTACAAGTTTGCGTTTTGTAGCAATAAGTTATTCTATTCTGGTTTTACTAACCATATGTACATATTAAAATAAGGGAGACCAGAGTATAATTGAAAACGCTGAATATGTTAAGAAATTGAAAATATTTAGTAGTAGGTATTTGAAGTTTTAACATTTCATTCAGTGTTTTTCTTTTTACTTTTAGCTAAACCAAATTCCAATCTAAGTTGAAAATGTTGCCAAAAATTGGACATCGACCGCTAAGGTTTCAATTTAGCTCTCATATATAGAAAATCGCCCTTATTATGATTGTACCAATCTTTTCAAAATATATTGTAGAATTTTGATATCTCTAAAATATTTAGTCCGTATATTATAGTTAAGCCTGCACAGGATTAGATCAAGGAAAAGTTAACAAATTTAATGAAATGTCCGATGTTGAAATCCTGAAACAAAAGTGAAAGAAATAATTTCAGACTCTCGACAGAAACTCGCCGAGAAAGAAGAACTATAGATGTTTAGAATTCATATGGGGAACCAGAACCATTGCCCTCAATATAGTGGTGATAATGAATTTTCTGACAATTTGGAAATAAAAATACACCAAATTGCTATCTTTATGCCTTAGATGAAGGGTATAAGGTATGGATGGATGGATTGAAGAGAGATTAAGACCCCAGGCAGGATTTCTGGAACGCAGGCCATAACAAGGCCTATTGTTTACTCTCTAGACTTATGAGTAATTGCTCATAGGTCCTAACCGAACGCTCTTATGAAGTTCAATATTGGCCCCCAAGCCTGATTGCCGGCTGCATGCAGTTCGTTCAGGAGGTGTGAGTCAAGAAATCTTTATCTCTTTCCTGAGAGATCCGGATAGTAACATAGAACGTAAGTCACCGTTTCGGGTACCTCTCCGCACCCTCTATATGTAGGATGATCAGCAGCAAGCCCCATCCTGTGTAGTTGACTCCTGAAAAAAGGGTGCCCAGTGACATCAGAGCCCTCAAGGTTGGCTTGTTCAGTCCCAATAGTTTGTTCGTTCGGTTTGGGTATTTTGGTTCGATCTTGATCGTGGAAGTGGATGCCTTTGAGACTGCACTAAGACGAGAAAGCACGTCTACCTTTTCATTGCTGCCGATCTCGCTGTGACTTGGTACCCATAGAACCCCAAAGAGCAAACACCCTGCTATTCCAAGAGAGGGACAACTTTACAATCCAAAACGAGTTTGAAGGCTGTAAATCGCTTTGGGTGATAGGATACTGCCTAGAGGTTGTCCGTATGGACTCTGTGTTTTAGGGACTGGTTCACTCCATGCCTTGTTAGCGTTTCAGTTAACTTATGTAGAAGGACATTATTATTACACGCGTGTACTTAGAGAGTACGTGCCTTTAAAGAAAAAGTAAATTTAAGTTCGAAAAGGAGATAAATCGGGTAACTCCTTCGTGGGGTTGCCATACAAAAAATTCGTTTTTCACTACATATTTGGACAGTACCTGAGAATGCGTCAACGTTGAGAGCTGAAATTTCGTACACGACGTTGCCTTAAAAACAGTAAATATAATTTAAAAAATGGACTAAATTGCGCAACCTCTTCTTGGTGTTGCCATATAAAAATTTAGGTTTTTTACGTGTACTGTGAAAACGATCAGTACTAGACGTTTTTATTGTTCTTCACAATATGAAATCCTCTGAAATTGGTTATAATCATTTTCAGTGTGCGACCAACCGTTTTAGGAATATATGCGCAAAACCACTTCACCAATCAAACTTGCATAGATTGGTAACCGACAACACGAAATTACATAAGGGCATTCATCTAGGGTATTATAAGAATTGTTTCTAGACAAACTCCAGCCTTTTTACTGGTTTCATCTTAATTGCATTAACAAAAAGTACACAGAATAAATTATAATGAAAAATTTCAGAACAAACTTTCATGCTTATGGTTGTTTTTATCCTAATTGCTTTATTTTGAGCTACGGTCTCTTTTGTTAAATTGAGGGTCTCTTAACCTCTCTTACACATGCAAAACAGACGTCAGCAATAAAATATTTTAGTTTTTCGGGCAAAAGAACTCCGAAAAACTGTGAAACGTATATTTGCTGCATTTCGTCCTAAAATTGCACACCACATCACTGAAGTTATTTTTATGTATTATTTTAGAATATTCGGAAGGAAGGTGTTATTTCAAAGCGATATTCGATTTCTTTGATTTATGTTTTTCAAAAACGAAATTTTATGTGCCCCGCACTTTAAGTAACTGAAAAAGTGGAAAATAAAAATTTATGGCAAACTTTTCTAAATGAAGTTTTATGTTTCAGTCAGTCTAATGAAGAAGATAGGTATGAAAATTTCCTGTAGTTACTTGGACATTTTTAATGTACATGCAAACGTACATTTTGTGATATTAAAAATAAAATCTTTCCTGCATTTCAAAATTTAAACTTTTCTTCACAGAAAAGGTTTATATCAGGCGTGAAGGAAAGAAGAACAGCCAGCAGGACATCCTTATAGAGCTTAAAAGATTTCCAAGGTGAGATTAATCGTACACGGTATCATCTCAAGTATTCTAGAACAATCGTTGGCACTGGTAGTCATCATGTAAATACTATGTCAACATTTCTCATAGCTTCCATCTCCCTGATATAGAAGAATTTACATTATGATGCCATTTATTTTCAATTCAATTCAATTCAATTTATTTTCTGGCTGACTGAACCCAAGACTTTTTTCAATCTTTTGCTTGCACAATTAATTTTAATAACTGCTAAATATTAAATTTGATTGACTTTCTATCGAAATATAATTAAAGGTAAGTGACTGAGTTACTAATTAATAAATAAACAAAATATAAAAATTCAGTGGTAAATAACGAGAGCTGGAAATGGAAGCAACTTAAGAAATCGTGAAGAAAAACTAAAAGAGCAGCAGCATACATGGAAACTATTACCATTGGGATGTATTTAAAAACATTTTAAGATTATTTATCAATCGGCTAGCTGAGGTCGTCCTTTGCATGTCCACCGATAGAGAATTCCAGATTTTTGTTGCATGTACAAAGTAAGAACGCTGCCCAAGTACAGAGCAAAATCGCGGAATTAGAAGCGGTCGGTGTCTTTCAGATAGAAGGAAATTTAAATATCCATAAAAATACTCGTAACTAGGTTCTTTCGTATATATAATTTTTTACATGAATATTAAACATCTAAATATTTTGTGTTGATACGGACTGATATGGTCAAAACGTTGCAATTCATAGATATCACGTACAAAATCGTTATAGCCTACGTCGAGTTTACGATTGCAGACAGAGTCCAATGACGGAAAAATTAGACTACCATAACTAAGATGTGGAATAATAGCGGTTTTTATGAGCTTAAAAAATCATCGCTGCAGTTAACCATAACTGCCAAAGACAGCCATATACTTTGCTAATAAGAGCCTTGATAAGGTCGGAACAGGTATGCGATCATTTAACAGGATTCCAAAGTTCCTGACTGTTCTCATAAACGCAAAGAAGAACTGTTTAAAGTTATCGGAGGAACATCATTTACATCAATGTCATTTCTATATCGCAATAACATGCAGCAAGATTTACTGGCATTAAGAGCCAGATTATTTACGACTGACCTATGAATAAGTTCGCTTAAGATCGTTATGAATAACGTTACACCCCATTCTCAATCAAATCAATCGGTCTATTAAGATATATTTATTTGAACGTCGTCGGCATACAGATGTATTTTTGAATTTTTAACAACGCTAGGAAGATCATTTATGTATAAGTTAAATAGCAGTGGTCCCAATATGGAGCCTTGAGGGACTCCACAGACCAGTGGTAAAAGCCTAGAACAAACATTCTTTAGTTTGACTTGTTGGAACCTCTCAGAAAAAACACTTTTTATAGTTACAATAGCTGACGAAGAAAACTTATACAAAGAAAAGAGCTTTTGTAGTAAGTAATTTAGAATGATTCACACTGTCAAATGTTATTATTGAGTGAAGCAAACAATAAATGTCTCTCGTTTTTTTATAAGTTCCTATTTTTATGAATGTGTGCATATCTGGAAATATGAATATTTAAATAAATAATAAAATATTTTATTTGATTTCGCTAAATGCTAGCTACAATTAAATTAAACTGTGAGTCATCAAAATGAAAATCTATCAAGTCATAATTAAAATTAGAGCACATTCTGGATATTGACTGTGCCTATCCATAGTTAGTATGATAAGTAAGTAAATAAATTTACGATGATTTTAAGATTCGAGGCCGTCAGCTTATATTAATACACTCAAGAAGGTAAGTTAATTTTATCTTTAAAAATTTGAAAAATTCAAACAATACAAAAGATTTTCCTTCGCTTGTATGAAGGCTATGCGGATGAATCAAATTTAGCCTTTCAATATATGATGGAAGATGAAAAGCATCTCTTAGAGCAACGAGAAGGAACTTTGTCTGCACATCCCCCAAACGATCAGAATGACGATTATATGAGAGAGACCAAACAAGACTGGTATATTCCAAGATAAGCCGAACGAAGGTGGTCTACAAGGCCTTTGTTGTATAAGAATCATTCTGTATGGAGTTTGTCCGATTAACAATGAGGTCAATATGGGGATTAAAAGTAAGTTTGGTGTCAAACAAAATATCCAAGTCAAATATTTTATCAGCCATTCACATTGAAGGGGATTGCACCCAAGAGGAATGCTGAGACTACTTCAGTACCACTTTTATAATTTCTTTAAAAATTAGCGTACGATTAATTTACTCAAACTTCTAAATTGAACTTTGAAAAAGACAATAAAGCCAAACTCTTGCCAAAAATTACACGCACGATTTTGATATATCCGTCCGTCGGTTTGTCTATGATAAGTTGAGACCGTGAGCTGAAATTTCATACTTAATTTTATGAAAAAGGCAAGATCAAGTTTGGATAGATGGCTAAAATCAGGCAACTCTTCCGTAGTGTTACCATAGAAACATTTTGGGTTTTAATGCCCATTTTAAATCTGCTGAGAAAGCTTTGAAAGCGGGTTTAAGTTTTTCAACCGGAAATACATCCATAAGTTTCAGATATTGTAATGACCTTTAAGTCTATACACATAATATAGGTTAACTGCAAATATTCAAGTAAGCAAGAGTTATGGTGGACTAAACTAAAGATAATTTGTTCCCTTAGTACGGCATCCGTCTAAAGCTGTTTAGGCAAAACTTAATGGCCTTTCCACCGACTGCTCAACCAGCCCCATACTCTTCTCCTCTCAGGAATTCGAATATTCTTACCTTTTTTACTTTGACCCCTATTGTTTTTGCAAAAAGGTAGTATAGATATAAAGCATACTAAGTTTGTAACGCATAGAAATAATGATGGTGTAGAGCAATATGGATTACACACCTGTGCATAAAAAAAATAGAATTATTGATTTAAGGAACTGTGAAAACCTCAGGAGAAATTTCAAGTTAGTTATTTTGATTTTTGCACGTCCGTCTGTCCGACTCTCTGTCCGTATTCACTATAACTCGAGAATGCGTTCACTTAAAGAGTAGAGACCTAAAATTGTGCACGGACTTTAAAAAAAAAAAAATTAAATTTAAATTCGGAAATGAGACCAATAGGGTAACTCCTTCGTAGGCTTGCCAAATACATATAAATATTGTTTTTCACTTTAGATATGCGCACTGCCTGAGATCGCATCGAAATAGAGAGTTGAAAAATTTGATATGTGGTGTTTTCATAGCAATAGCAAATATAATTTTAAAATTGAATTAAATCGGGTAACCCCTTCTTGGTGTTGCCATACAAAGCTTTTGGTTTTCACTTTATTTAACTTTTATTTTCAACTAAGGTATAATATAATTAGCCTCAGACCAATTATAACTTTTTCTTTTGTTTATTTAAAATTTAAAAAGTTTTTTAAAAGAAAAAATTTCCAGGGTAACCAATCAATAAAAGAAGTACAATTTTGGGTGAATTTTTTCACTTGTTCAGTGAACTCAAATAACACCCAGAGAGATTTTATGTGTATTTTCGGATAACAAGTGCTACTTTCTAGTATATTTTGGAACGAGTCGGAATGCACCGCTTCTAACCGCACCAATATGAACACTTCCATTGTTTACCATAGCTGGCGATTTTACGCAATCGCACCGCTTCAAAACTCTCCAGTCTGAGCACACTCTAATGCCTGTTGCCCAATGTTGCTCTGGAGGGCTAAGTGCTATTGGAATAAAACTAATTTCGTATTCCCAAATCTACAATATTTTTATTGCTGTGAAGTAGTTAGCAATCTAGAGATTATCGCTTCAGTTTTTTCTACAGTTTCAAGAAATTTTTAAGATGTGGAATGGTCATTAATTCTGAAGCTTGAAGTTTGTCATATAATTCTTTATGTATGTAGTTTTAAATTGCATCAGTCAGATGACTTAGAAGTTCAGTAATTTGATATTATGCATAATCACAGAATAAATGAATTTAGTAGAATGCTTATAACAGTACTAGAAGATCGTATTTGCGCCACTTTATATTGTGTTCTGAGTTGATAGCTACACGTGTAAATTCAATTTTAGTTTATTTTTTTTCGTTAACTTTACACCTTCATATCTATCAAATTATGAATAAGTAATATTTAGTGACAAATATTCCGCAGGGATAAATAATATTGGTTACCTTGTTATTTACCATATTTTCAACGACTGGAGTGCAGTTTGAGTTCACTCTAGGCACAGACAAGAAGTACCAAGATATCGACGGTAGTACTAAGAAAGTGATGTATGAGCTCTTCAACCGCAATAACTCGCTGATCTCGGCTAAATCTATCATGGATACGAACCAAGAATGTTTTTCAATATAGGCAAAACTTCATTTCTTTCTTAGAATCTAAATCGACCATATTTCTTCAGAATTCGTGTGCACACATCGCCACATTTTGCATTTTTTGGTTTCCGTATTTAAGGAAATTGCAAATTTTAACAAAACATGAACTCGAAAAAAAGATGTTGTTTCGCATATTAGAAATGTTTTAAATAGTATGATAAAGTATTTATTGAGGTAAAAATTTCATTGAAATTGCATTAAAATTGCAAGTAGGGAAAATGTGAGGCATAGCGGTAGGAAGATTAGTAGAAAGTTAATGTAAATCGACGATAAAATGCGAGTGCATAGTGAAATTTCAACTTACTCCAATAAATTCAGTTCGTGGAATTCAGAACGAATAATTGCTAGAACTCTTTTCTTACATTGAAAATAATTTATAAAGGCCTGGGACTAAAAAGCCGCGCTGATGTACCTAGATCTATGCTCATAAAATTTTTTAGCTAACAAGCCCAAGCAACCAAATCAAGCTAACTTCCACGAACTGCCGAACTGCCCAGACATAATTCAAAACTCATTCGAATCGTCTTCAGCAGCCACCAATAATGCATACGAAGAAATATGGTCGATTTAGATTCTAAGAAAGAAATGAAGTTTTGCCTATATTGAAAAAAATTTTTGGTTCGTATCCGAGATCAGTGAGTTATTGCGATTTGCTACGAGCTCTTCCATAAATCACTTTCTTAGCACTAACGTCGATATCTGGGTATTTCTTGTCTTTATTCTAGGTGAATGGTGCTCAATTTTATCTGCAACTTATTTACATAGTTACAAGTTACAGCACAATTTGGTTTTCGTCGATTTATACTGCGCCAATAAGATACAAAACTGTGTTTAAATCTTACAAAACTGCAGAGTATTGGGTTTTTTTACACAGCTTTGATACATTTTTGATTTCTAATGTAATTCTAAGCAATGCTGTTGAAATTTATTCAAATCTTATTAACAAATGTTGATTCAGTTTTTGATTACTGTCTATCCTGAAGTCATATACCGAAATTGAAAATGCCTTTTGATTCTTGTCCCACAATTATATTTAGAAAAGCATTTCAAATAAAGTTATAAATAATTGCTAGAAATAACAGGAGAGACAGGAAAGTCAGGAAAGGCAATGAAATTGCTGACAGCCTAGCCAAAAGAGGAGCGGAAGCCCTCTTTGTCCGACTAGACCCATTTTATGGTACTTCAAAGTGTTACCTTAGAGCTACGCTAAATAGCTAGGAGAACAAACAAAATTTCTTTATTGGGAAAAGCTACAAGGATTTCGTGAGGCAAAAAAGTTTATCGAGACCTTTGGTAGAAAAACAAAAGACCTCCTACTCCTTAGGAGAACAGAGCTCAAAATGATTACAGAGCTCTTCTCAGGCCATTGCCCATTGAGGTATTACCTATACAAAATGGGCTAGGTTAAGACTTAATCCTGTCACTTCTATCGAGAAACCTCGGAGCGCCTTCTCTGCAACTGTGAAGCATTGGCCAGGAAGAGATTACCCCACCTGGGCTTTCCTCCACTAAACTACGTGTGGAACTTAAGTCTCAGAATGGTTCTTGACTTTATTCACAGTCTAAACCTAGAAAGGGAGTAAATTGAACGTGGACTCACAATATACAAATCTAATCTAATCTAACAGGAGATTTTACGTACTTTATTTAAATTTATACATTTTCATTCCTTCATTCAATTTCTGATTGTTTTGAAATTTTTAATATTTGATTGCTCTTTTGTTATTCTAATTAAGTTTAGTGTGGTGAAGCTGGCTATAGCAAAAGTATTTCATTATTGACTTTGAAGCTCACTGTACGTATTCCGATACGGTATGGAAAAACATGTTGGGAATTGCTTTTTCATACCTCGAGTACGTGTGTATTCTTATTCAGTTTTATTCGGAGTATAGCTACCTGCGCATGTTTATTTACAAACAAAACTTTTATTTTTTTCTTCTTGTTCAAATATTCTGTTATCATCGAGATACACGATTGAGCGAATAAGAAAAGTAATCGGAATTTTTTACTTGCTTTATCAAAATGTGGAAATTTCGCCCGCCATTTAAGTATGTATACATATCTATCGCAGGCACAGGCAAGCTATCTGAGTAATTTAAAGCGAAATCTTTTTAATATTTTATCAAGACATAATCGTGACAAATTTTCATTGTTTGTAGAAAGTAGGAACACTTGCTGTTGTTTTTTCTATATCTTTTATAAAAGTTATCAGTTTCCCCTTGTTTTAGTTGTGTGACTGTATAAATAGTGCAATGGGCCGATTACAGCCTCCTCACTCACAGAGCAGTTTTTGTATTATTTTTACTTTAAGTTAGTACAAATGGTAAAATGTTCTTTACATTGTACGTGGGACATGGGGTAGATGGTAGAATTCACGTTTCTTAATAAATGTTGTATAATTTTATCTTGAATTTAAGATAGGCTCCAAGTTAACAAGTGAAGTATCATGACTCGCAGTTTACTGTATTTTATAAAAATTTTACTGCATAATCTGTAATCTGCAGAGAGTCTGGACCAGATTAGTGGTCATTGGCGGGGTATGACTCACATCGATAGGATGCTGAGCCAATGTGTTGAATTAATAGAGATCAAATTCAAATTCTACTAGTGATAAAATACATATCAAATAATACAGAAAAGTTGAGTGATATGACGTCTGGCCACAGCATATATATATCATATACCTAAACCTACATAACTCCTGAGGGGAGAGGTGTACTGGTCGGGCAGTCGTTGGAAAGGCCATGAAGTTCTGCATACAATGAGCTCTGTAAGTGACCGTACACTCTGGACTTTTTAAAATACAGGATATTTTCCGAAAGACTGCCAAATTTTTTAATTACCTTTTAGCTCTGAAACAGTTGAAATGCCGATCAGGGGGGTGTCATCCATTTTTTTGTTTGACTAGGTGACTACTATTATCCTCTATCTTATGGACCTACATGGACGAAACACCCTGCATAAATGGTACTACATGTATACATTTTTTTGGAAGACATTTCTGCCGCTGTAATTCGTTACACTTCAGACTTACAAAAAAAATCTTTATACAAAAATTTAGTGAATTTAGTCTTCTTCAAATTTATATTTTTACATTTTTGTTGTAGGATCAACCGTTGAGGAATTATTTCGAAAAAAAAAAAAAAATGTTCTTTGGTACCTTTAATCGAAGATGGCGGACCGCGCGGACTAAATAACATATACAAAAATCACAACTGTAGGGCAAAAACTCCTACTGACTGGACTAAAAGTGATTTATTTTTGGTTTTGTTTGGAACAAAAACTTTGTGAAATAATTTTTTCGATTTTTTGTTGAAACAGAATCATTTGGAACAAAATGAAATCTTTTTTTGGAGCAGCTCTTCAACCCCTGTTTGGAATTTTACAAATATGAATCATAACAACTTGTCGGTATTTAACATCGTATTTACATATTTTTGTTCGTGATAATTAGCCACGTATCATTTCAACTACATGGAAAATTGTAAAGTTTTCTTATTTTTTATATTTGTGAAATATTTACTTACATAGAAATAAGTTATAAATGATTTTTATTATATGCATTGTGCGGGAGACCTATACCGACGTTACATAACAAACTGAAAGTTCTACCAAATTCACATCGAATTGAGTACAAATATTCGATTAGATGATATATGTAGGTGCTAAACGTAATTTATAAAATGTATGTAAAAAGTTTTAAGTTATAAAAGACAACTAAAAATATTTTAAAACACCAAACCCAATTTTGAAGATAAATATATTTCTGGGTGTTGATTCTGAACTTTTGTTGTACTTTTTATCGTATATTTTTGAATAATCTTCGGTGTCTATGGCAGACAGGAACTAAGCTGTACTAAAAGATATATGACTTTTGCTAATACGAAATGACATTTTTTTTAAGAGCTTTATTTTTTTAAGGAGATTTTGGCAGTATATTTTCGTCACATATTTTGATATTTCACCATAATTTTGTCATACTTTTATATTCACAATATTCATTTGGATTTATCCTTTCCATTTATCACAAAATGAACTAAAATGAATTGGCAACGAATAAAATTCAGAATATATGCTAAACAGTACAATAAGTTTGTCAACTGTTGTCTGTGATAAAATTTTGAACTAGTAGTTAAAATGGTAAGTAAATACTCAACACCTACTTACAGCAACTCCTGTGATCGAACTTAAAATAATATTTTTTATTTGTAATCCAAAATATTGATTTTCAGTTCATTCTACGTCATGTGAGACTCGCCATGCTGAATTTAATAAAAGGCGCAGAAGAAAACTTTATTTAATTTGGTCGTATATTTTGACATATAATTATGACAAGATATCAAAATCACCCACCTGGTCGTTGGGGGGGGGGGGGGGAATTTGTGACCTTTCGTCGTATTTTAATGTTAAAATACACGACAAAATGAAATAAACTTTTACGCTGTTGGGCTTTTTTTTTTTTTTTAGTTTTTATTCAGTTCAGCAAACCTTGAATTACGTCGAATGAACTGAACAAATGACAGTTTGTGGCGACCCTTCTATGACGGCGATGGCACTGGTTTGTCTACGACCACCACTTTTAGATTGGTTTCCTTCTGTGAATTGTACGCCGATATCTGAATTACCGCTGCTCACCATTCTAGTCGTGTGAGGTGTTACAAAGGAAAATACACTCCAGTGCTAACGCAGTTATACTGGATTGTATCCTGATGGTCATAGAGACTGTAAGGATACCACGCTACACAGCTTTCCGCATCATCTCCCACTAATCACCTCTGAGATCTGAACATAATAACTGTTATTTTTCAGTCGTATTTCAAGTCGTTAGTCTTTTTAGTCAATTCGGAAGACGACCCATAGTGAACTGGAAAACAACAAGATTTCCTACAGCACCAGGTCATATTGTCATAGGGATAATAAGTTCACACCACAGTATTCTGGATCCACTAAAGGTAACTCATCCGGACAGTTGCCCTCCGCTAGGACAACTTCTTTCGGCTGTCATAGATCCAATCCTTCGCATTCATTGACGACAGGAAACTAACATTCATCATCGTGGCTAACTGTTATAGGGACAGTCAGCCCAAACTAATTTAATTACTCGTACAGGACAATTATACTGCTTACCTCAAGTGAGGGTAATGTCAACTATTATAATATGGCTTATCTAATTAATAATAATTGGTATTGACAGCTAACCATCTCATACACAAGATTGAAGATTTATCAATCAACTTATCTGATTGGTGACAATTGGTAACGACAATCAACTATCCCGCAAACAAGGTTAGATAATCAGTAATCAACTGATTACCCAAAAGTTCACATTACAAATTCAAGAATATTATTTCGAATTTAAGCACTTGTAGTGCTTGTAGTGCTCTAAGTATAGGTGTAGAATATCCATTAATCATAGTTTAAAATTTTTGTCACAACTTCGGAAGCAGTTGACTAATTTGTCGTACTATTAGGCGTTTATTTTGACGTTTATGCACTGCAAATTCATTTTAGTTCATTTCGTGGTTAATGAAAAGGATAAATTAACACTAATATGGTGAATATAAAAGTACGACAAATTTGCGGTGAAATGTCAAAATATGTGAGAAAAATATACGCCTAAGCTACGACAAAAGATTTTTTTTTGTTTAAACCGGACTGACATTACTTTTTTTTTTAAACCGGACTGACATTACTTTCGGTACACATTTCGATTCATCCAAAAATTTTATGTCGTCAACAAATGTTTTGTACATTGAGTTGCAACTTATTCAGTCAGATGCGATTTCGGTATAAAAGTGAAAATAACTGAAGGCTGAAATCTAGTTAGGTATGGTAATACTAGAATCGTTTTAATTATTAGTCTAATTTTGTGGTGATTTTATGACAAAAAAGTCTTAAACATATCTAAACTCACACAAAAAGTGTTAAATTCAGGCATCTTGGGGTTATACACACACAAGTACTTGTACGACAAGCGATTTTCTGCAAGTATAGAAAAATAGTTTTACAAGCGGAAGTTTTAGATCTCTCTTATTTTTATTGTACTGTCTCATTTCAAATTTCTAGAGTTCATAACAAAGTTCTATGGGCACATATGAGATTGGTACAATTTTTTCTAGTCAATTCACTATCAGAACCGTTTAGGATAAATCAATTACGGAGCTTGAGAGTATTAAATCTAGGGGGGATTTTATACAGTAATCCCCATCCAAGAAACTTTGTTTCAGAAAGTATTGAAGGAGAGTTAAATGAGAAATATGGAAATTTTACTGTTCCCACATGTTCCCAAATATTCCACAGATAAGTTTCATCTCTTCGAAAATAAACATACTAAAACGAAATATGTGCCGCCTAATTGATGACATATTCGGAGGTTGGAGGGAAATAGTCAGTTATGAAATTTTTCAGATTTAAAAGCTAGTTATGGCAATTGATTGTATATTCTTGAAAATATTTCAGTTAATACTAATTATCGGAACGACCTTCCATAAGACTACCCCTAATAAAAAGAAATTCTTCTACGAGCTAAAGCTGCTATGATATTTAGTTAAGTCGACGGCAAAAACAAAACGTTTTTAAATCCCCCAGGAATTATAGTGTACTTTTGAATGTCGAAAAAAATCTGGTAAAATTTCAATAGTAAATAAAAGTGAATAGTAATAAAAAATAAAGACAGCGATAGAGTACACGTCGCTACCATGCATCACTGAGATGCAACTTTTTGTTGGTAAATCACCTCCCCCCCCCCCCCCCCCCAGAATTTCACTAAACAACGAAAACTTGCATCACAGTCATCACAGTGATGCATGCTAGAGGCATGTACGACGGGGTATAGGAATGTTTTTTAAAAAAACAATTAGTTTTTCAAGATAGCCGCAGGAGGTCGCTCTTTTCAGTAGAGTTCTCCACCAAAGATGCACATGCGTTGTGCATATGCACTTTTCATATGCTGTATAGTAAGCCGCTCACCAAAATAGCAATTGCACTTCTTACTCCCAAGTAAAGGGCTTAAATTATAAAGGAATTGTTTTTATCATGACGTCGTCCTATGAATATCTCATCCAAATATCGATGCTTTGCGCAAAAGCTGTACATGCAATGCTCAAACGAAAATGCTTGCAGCATGAGTACAGAAAGTGCCCCTTGCATTAAGCAATTGCTGCATTGATGAGCGGCGTGTAACTTAAAAGTACATGTGATGGTTTTTTTAAGAGTATGATTCAAGTGCGTCGTGCATCGTGCATCCATGACGCATGTGAATCTTTGGAGGGCGGCCTGTTTAAGTATCAATTTAAAATTTCTTCTTGTAAGATATTTTAAAAATTTATTGAACGTTAGGAGAAGTGTTTTTGTTTTCAGTTTCGTGAAATACCTAAGTCCCTGATATATTTCTGTCATAAAATCGAATTGATTGGGAAATTAAATTGCTGTTAATAGTAATTATCTAATTCAAAACAATTCTAAAGACATTTAGGCATGAGTTCAATTCACCAGATTAAAACAGTTGTCTGACATTATTGATTTGAACTGATGAAATGATGGCTCACTTGATAAATTTACATAGAAGAAATTTACCTTAAAAATAAAAACTGTATAAATTTAAAGTTTTTTTAATATGAAAAGTTCTATTATAAAAAGCATCGTTAAAATAATGATTGTAAAACTCAAAATTCTAATGAAATCTACAAAGCGTTTCAAGCAAAACAATCAAGAATCTATTGAGGTATTTAGTAATTATTAGTAGTTCAATAAAAAATTTCCAATTCAAACTTTTAATTGCAGATGAAAGCTGCATATCTGTTTGCAGATACTATGTGATTTGCTAGCACCATTATTCTGAAAATCAGTTCAATTATGCCAATTAAAACAAACAACAAACAGCGACTCGAAACTTTAAAAGTTAACAAGAAGAAGTTAGAAAACAAAATGCGCGTCGAAATTGAAGCAAAATCAATTACCCGTGGCTGGTCCCGTTCACATATAATTAAATAGTTTCCTCCAGTTGCACTATAGTTGCATTGCACACATTCTAAACTATGTGAAGGAGCTGCAACAATGTAAACGAATATTTTCTGTAAACTATCCAGAATGAAATTTTCACTGCAGCTTTTCTTCTGTTTATGTATGAGAAGAAAGCACACCTTCTTCTACCGAACCGATAGAGATCAAAATAACAACAAACAAAAACAACAAATCAACTACAAGAAAAACAACAAAAGTAACTAAACCGTGACAATTAAGCTGTTGAAATGAAAACTTTGTCTTGCACGAAAACTGTCTTACTTCGCGTGGGGCTAGCTTGCTAATCCAATAGGTACTTAGTTAGTTAGAGAATTTTATTTTATTTATTTTTTTTTATGCTGCACTACTGTTACTTTATTATCCAGACTGTAAGCGTGCTAGTCCGTTGGAATTAATTCCGCGTTTGATAAGGAAACAAACAACATTGCACACAGAGACAAACAAGCAGACAGACAGAACTCACCGATATCGCCTAAATTGGTCATTTTCATTTCACATTAATTCTAACACCAATCACTTGCTCAGTTTATTTTATACTGTTTAACTTGGTAGGGTTTTACACTACTCACTAACTAGTATAGAACTAGACAAAGAGTCCAATAAAACTTGAACCTCTAGAGCTAGATGTGTTGCTGCAAGGCAACAAAGGCTTAAATTTTCTCTATGGAATCGCTGATCGAAAAACGATCACCTACGCCTGTCTGCAATCGCTGCCCATTTTGAACCGTAAAGCTGGCTTAGATCTTGACGACAATACATCTAAATTTGTGCATATCTGCAATCCAACGAGTCGAGCTCGAGTCTGATGGCCGGAGTAGCATAGTGCAAGGCCTTTAATCTCACCATGGACGGGAGTGATGGAAACGGAAACTGCAGCGTATTATATCGTGTTCTGCGCTCGCAGCGTTAAAGTTATGAAAGTTCCTTCGGGTTGGGCGCTATTATTGTGTCTTCTTTACAAAGATGTTTGCGGGCCTCGGCCTTTATATTAAGAGATCTGATTTACCCTGAGCCTACTATTCCCCACGCTAGTTTTAGCTAATACATAGCTAAATCTGTTAAATTTTGCTAAGCTGTATTGACTATTTAAGGTGTTTAGGTAGGCTATAGAAACAACTAAATGAAAAAAGTGTTTTTTTTTTCTACATTCAAGTACATTAATATATCCGCGCTTTTTGCTGCAAGATATCAAAAGAGTACTCTAGCTGAAAGCAGGCAGCGCCACATTTTTTTTTTATTTCATTTAGTTTATGTGCATAAAGTAGAAAGATTAGAATCAGTTGAATGCATGGATTTTATCTACTCTCTTGACTTTTCCTAATAAAAAGTCATGCTTGCTATGAATTTCGTAGTGCAGATAAAATTTTTCTGCATTGATATTTTGTGGGTTGGCTTCAGAGTGAAAAACAATTCTGTTTCTTATAGAAATGATGAACTTGTTTGATGTGGAAAAAGTCATGTAAGCAGTTCACGATATTCAGGATAAAATAATGATTGAAGTTTTAGGTAGGTACTTCTGCTGTTGTCTTATATTAAATTGGCTAAGGTTTATATAGGTAATTTTGGGGAAAGCTGTAATTACTTTATAAGGCCATAGTATTGCCGATATTCTAAATATACAAACATGCAAACCCGGTACACTCAGAACCTTTAACCTGGTGTGCTGGGGTTTCCGCTGAGCGATTATATCTGCAAAAATAAATCTATAGTCTACGTCAGACGTGGCGCAACAAAATAGTTACCGCGCAGGGATTTTGGAGATTACTCCAAAAACACAATTTTGCTGCTGCCGCTGGCGGCAAGATTTCTTTTTCATTCGCGATAAGTCCGAAAAATTCGTCATTCATTGGCGTAACTAGGACTTTCGTCTTGGCGGTTCTTCCCCTCTCCGCACCCAAGCCTTCGTACATAGGCCTTAACAATCATTTTGTTTGAGAGGTATACTAGTTCATGGGTTATTGACCGAAGTTTTTATCCATTACTCTGAGCACTTACAAGATAGCGTGTCACTTTGCAAGTCGCAGACAGACATCATGTCACTATTTTTTAATACGTAGTCTTCCTATGTGGTACCTTAAGAAAGCAAAAGGACTAGATCAGCACTTGCAATCCACTGAAGTGTGCGCTCGAAATGATTTTAATAAGAAAAGCTTTTGAGATAGGGCATTATTTGTTGAGGTTCCGATGTTAGAGCTCATTGGAACAACGCATAGTTTTCAATTGTTTCCCATTCTTTATTATAGCTCTCGTTGAATACTATTGAGAACCCAGAGACTGAGAAGCATGGTACATCACTTATCAGTTAGTACAAGTCATCAGCATTCAATCAATTTAGTCAGTCAACATTCGGCGATCCTTGATTCCTTTTCTATTTGTTAATTTCAGTTTAATAGATTAGTATATAATGTAATTGCCGAATTGAGTGAAAGTACATTCTTTTCTTTAATCCCAATGAACACAAGGGACTCTAATATATTCTGTACACTGTAGTCCAAACAACCGACGCGATTTCAAGTTGTGTTTATTTGAAAAATAAAATAAAATTTGCACGATTTGAAAATTAAAATAAAAGAAAGTGATGTCGTTTTCCACTTCCCCTTTTTTCCTTCTCTCAAGTATTAAGGAAAATAAATCAACATCCTCAAGTTCCATACACGAAACTGATATGATAGTGACGCCCTGCCTAATGCCCAGTATTTATTCCAAGTACAAGTACCAGTACCAGGACCTGGACTTAAAAATTTTCAAGTACAAGTTTCGATACTGGTACTTAAAAATTTTCACGTACAAGTCCAGGTATTGGTACGCAAAAATTCTTAAGTACATATCCAGGTACTTTTAAGTCCCACATATCAGCTTTAAAGTACCTTATAAGTACCTAAGGATGCAAGTAATACCGCCATACATCCAAGACCTTCTCAACAAAGGATATTGATTTAGCATGTCAATTTATATGTCACTCATATATTGCACGAATTTTTTTTCTAGTTTACTGAAGCCGATAAGATTGCTTGAAGAATTTCTAGAAGGCGTTTTTAAATAATTTACAAGAGATGAAGTAATTCGCGTTAAGGCGGTATTTATAGTAAGTACGTACTTTGGTACTTATAGGGTACTTAAGCTTATACAGGGTGGGCCAAAAGTCACCATGGGGTTTAAAAATTTAATAACTTTTTCGTTTATATATTTTTTTTATTTTTTTTTTCCATTATTTATTCTCCAGATGTTATTTATATAATCTAAAAAAAAAAAATAAAAAAAATATATAAACGAAAAAGTTATTAAATTTTTAAACCCCATGATAACTTTTGGCCCCCATGGTGACTTTTGGCCCACCCTGTATATGGGACATATTAGTACCAGTATTTGGCCTTGTATTTGAAAATTTGTAAGTATCAATATCGGGACTTGTACTTAAAAAATTTTTCAGTCCTGATCCTGGTATTAGTATACTTAAGTGCTTTACAGGTCTGATTTATACCATCTGAATCCGTTTCAAAACATAAAGTTATATACAAATTTTAGAACAAATATTTACGTTTTTATTAAGTACTAATAAAGAGATAGTTAAAGTCTATATAAGCTTTAGTTTACGGTTTCTTTTCAGCAAATTTATTTAGCACCTGTTGCACTGTTAGTTTGCATATAATTATTTCGTTTTCAATGTTTAGGAGTGCCATATTCGAAACCCTCTTTTGAAGCATAGTTGCTCTTAATTCGACGCATAGGAAAAACTCCATTCACAGCCGGCCAAGTAGACGGGCTGAAATCTTTATAAAATTCTGTTTTCAGTTTTTTCAAATTCATTACAATGTTCTTGTTTTGAAACATGTTTTTTAGTATTGTTATTTTTGACTGTAAGGTAGAAATGTCTATATTGAAAACATTTTACAATTTTCTTAGAATAACTTACTTAACTTTATAAATGAGATTTTCAAACCAAGTTTTGAAGTTAGCGATAATGTTGTCTATCACTAGGTTGTAAATATGTATGTTCCAATATTCGGAAGGCCTTGGATCTGATGGAAAGTCCACTAAATTACTTTTACCTACAGTGGAAGTCTTTTGCCTTCTCCGGTTGCCTTCTCCTTTTCGAGACTCGAGTAGGTTCTAGACAAATTTCATGTTTTTATGCGAATTTCTCGATATCCTGAAGTATCTAAAGTTGCTAATATACTTTTATTTCATAATGCAGCGTAATAAGAATATTATTGAAATACATTTTTTAATTGGGCACTAAATATTTCTTCCTTATAAAGATAATCGGAAGCGAAAGAGTTTAAAAAAGTCTTTTTCCGGAAAATTAAACAAAGTTTTTTGAAATTTTCAAAATTTCATTGATATCAATTAAAATTTCCTCATAAACTGTCAAAATAGTTCCGCATGAATTCTCCTACAGAATCTTAAAACATATAACTAAACGAAGCGCAATAAGCCCGAAAGCTTCCGGCATTATTTCCTCCTATGTGGTAGAATTGTGTTTATGTATTCGTTATACGCATGAAAGAAGTAAATCTGAAATATTTTTGAAGGGGGACTAGGCGTAATTGTTTAAAATAAACCAAAATTGTGAACTGCCACTGACACATTGAACAACAAAAAAAAGTTGGGAATATAAAAACATAAACAAAGAAATATTTTGACCACTTATCTTGATATTTTTGTTTCCCTTTCCTTTTTTCGCTTCTTTTCCACGAAACATTCTAGTTTAATTTCACCTTGCCTAAAAATGTCTTTTCGGGATCATTTTGGCAATTATTTATAGGGAACGGCAGAGCACATTTCATTATTGAAGTATTCACAAGTTCATGAACTTAAGTCCAAAATTCCAAGCCACTAAATTGTCACTTCAAATGTTTTTATATAAAATAAACACAATTTACGGAACAATTTAAAGTTTTTTAATTTAAAAAAGCACAAAGAACAGAGGCCGACACAGAGCACACGAATCTGATGTTTAATTCGAAATGGCGCAATTGTCATTAGCAAGTTAACTTGGTTAAGGCTTGGTTAAACCCACTGACATATATACAATGGACTGCTGACGCTACAAAAATTGCTTATATTATTTGACATTATTATGGGATCACTTTTCTATAGTCGTCTCTTTTTGGTTTAACTACTTTTTTTCGCTGAACTATAAATCATAAGTTCTATATACAAAATTCACCATAGTCCAGTTTCAGTGCAGTGGTTTTCTAAATGAATATATAGAATAGAAATAGATGGCAATACAGTATTTGTAATCCTTTCTCTGTCCCCCATACCTACTTATAGGGACAGGCAGACAAAAATTGGAAAAAATTATTTCTTTAAAACTCAAGTTTTAAAAATATTTGATGTTGTAGAAGATAAGCTTCCAAGAATAGAAATAATTTCGAATGCATCTGTAATTTGCTGAACTTTTAATATGAATATTAAAACGAAAGTAAAACTTGAAATTAAAATAATTGTCACACCCTGCCAAAAAAAGTTGACCCATATGAAATAGAAAATCAGTCAGTCCATGTTATATATGTCAGTGGTTAAACCTGGTTAAGCTCTTCTTGCCTTTTACACGATATTTCGCTTCCTTTAGTTATAAATTTGTTCTAAGTACGGAATACACCTTCTCACGCCTTTGTCAAAATTCAGTAGAATCATGGCCATCTCAGAATAGTTTTTCAAAATTTTAAAAAGATTTCAATAGATTTTCTTAAAGAAAAGCCTTTTGGATTCCGATCCGAACGGATTCAATTTAATTAATCAATTTAATTTTTAGGAATTTTTATAATTTCCAAATAACAGAACTTCTTCATTGCAATTATAACACATTTGGAAAAAAATTCGCCGCATGGCACCGAGTTCGATGTGACCACGGCTTTAAAACCTTTTATTAAATTCTTGGTCTAGTGGCGGCGATCACTAGAAAAATAACTTTTCTTGTATGGACAAATTTCTAGCTTCTGTTGCGATTGATTGGAGAGGGAGAGGGGGGGGGGGGGGGGTGAGGCGATAAGAGGTTAAAATTTTTCCTCTAGGAGAGGAGTATAATTCCTAAATTAAAGACTGGAAAATAGCTGCTAAGACCCTAAGACCACACACGCATACATGTAAATCATGTAAATCGGTGAGTGGAGACACAATTTCCGCCGCGTTTCTCCAAAACAGAATAGATGAGTTATTGTTAATTTGTATCAAAACTTGTAGAGTAAGCTTTGTTTGGAGATACATCCTTAAAGTATGAAGAGATATACATATGTAGGTATATCTAAAGTAAGAGATAACTAAACCTGACAATCAGATTTAGTCATATTATCATTATAGTAGTCTAATTTTGTTCTACACAAAAGCAATGAATAAAATAGTGGAAGAGCAAATTAGGGGCGGAACGCTTAAAAGCTTGAGCCTAAACCAATTTTACTACCAAATTGATAAATCAATAGAGTTAGATTAGGTATCTAAGCCAATCGAATAGTATATAAAAAAAAAGTTATTGCAAGTAGGATAATTCTCCTGTGCTTCAATTGATGACACACTTGTAAGGTTAACACTGCTTATGTGATCTCAATCTAAAACTGGTGGATCCCAGATCTCCAAAATGAGGTTTCTATCTCTTCAACAGGATAATCAAAGCAAAACTGTTGAATTAGTCAGGGCCGGCCAGAAGATGTTCACAATGCGGATTATTATGTAGCCTTAATTTGGTATAACGATGGTCTAAACCTGTCGAAGAACTAGGACATGAATTATTAGGTACATTTCTGAGATAACATATATCAAAGTTTTGGAAAATAGGAAAATACGATTAATATTTGATACACTATATGTACCTACATATATATTATGTATACAGGTACACACACTGAAAACTATTTCATCACCACAGATCTATACCAAACTCATGTATAAGAAACATGGGGAACTTAGGTTTGCAGATTTCCTCACGATGTATTTTTCACTGTCAAAGCAAGTGATAATCAAATTCTGACCCACAATTGAGATTCGAAAAATCAGAGGTGAGGGCCAAGAACCCCCGGATTTAGTTATGTCTGATGATCAATACCCCTGATTACTTACGTATTACGTTCACGACCCGACCCAAAGTGGGTCTTGGTCTTTGACAATATAGGACGTCACTGCACTTGATCCTTGGCGATTTCTTACCAGTAGGACCTATATCTTGGATATGTCGGTAAGCCCCGATTATTTTTCGTTTTAAGTATCTACATGATCTAATGTAAAATAAAACCGTTTAATTTACAAGTTTTTTTTTTATTTCTAAGTTTTTGCTCGTCAAACCCCTTCATTGGATAGATACCCATGTCATGGTGATTTTGAAGATATAGGTAATCCTCCATCATGTGACGACCGCTTTATTGTGTTTAAAATGACTCGATATAGATTATCGCATTCTACTCTTCAAACCCTTTCATTTCATACCCATCTTAGGGAGATCAGACCATTAATGACAAAATATGTCCGCCATTTTAATTTTTTAGTACATAAAATCATTGGAACTGCACGTGTATGCAAAATTTCAACCCAATCGGTTAAGTAGAAGTAGTTGAAAAATACATGGTAAGATTTGAAACAAAAAAATATAGGAAAGTGAAGCTAAATTAAAGCATTTAAGAACAAAGAATTTAGCTTCTATTTGGCATATAAATTAGAAAAATGGGTTGCTCCGTAGATGTGATTTTTTTGAAAATGACGTTTCATCGCAAAATCACAAAATTTCTAATACCCCTCCCACTATAACTCCGCAAAGGGGAGGAATTCGGGACTGGCTGCACAGTCGTTGGCCCTTCCAACAGGTTCTTCATACAGTGAGGTCATAATGGTGTCCATAAACCCTATATATTTTAATATACAGGGGGTTTTGTGAAAAACTAGCATATTTTCTTAATCGCCCTGTAGTTCTGAGACGGTTGAGATGGCCCTCCTCAGTTGTACAATTCAATTCAATACATCTTCTGCCCTGGACCTCCATGGTGGAAACATATATTGTTTCAAGTTAGAATTCTATAAGACCTGTTATGCTATATATTTTCCATGAAGATATTGGGCGGAAAAACATCAACCGAATGGATTGCTATGGAGTTCAGAAAGAAGTTCGAGTAAATCGAAAAACGCATTAAAGGACGCTTACAAACAAAAACCGTCGTGCTTATGAAACTATCTAGGAATGATCTTAGAATCATTATAGAAGGGCAAATATTAAACACTGTAAACTAAAAAAAAAAAAAAAACACCTACATTGCGAGTTTTCTCATCGATGTATATGCAGATTATATCTCGAGGAAGATGAAATGTCGGCCATATCCTTTGGGAATATGAGGCAATTCTTTATTCTAGGTTACCGGCTCGAGAATGGATGGGAGAGTGGGAGCTGAGGTGTACTCAGCATTCGCTCAAATACAGGAATCGGACCGCCTACCAAACTGCTGTATTGTGTTCCAAGCGTACGTTCTGGCTATTTTCAAAGCAGCAGGCCCGCTGGTTACAATTTATGAGATACCTAGCGATCGAGTTATCAGTATTTGTATTGACAGCCAAGTTGCGATCAAAGCTCTGGAATCGATCGCGTCTAGTGCAATGGTGTCGCTGTGAACTCGGGAACTAACCACAGGATTATTCTCTACTGAGTGCCTGGTCACAGTCTCATACCTGGAAACGAGACGGTTGATGCTCTAGTCAGAAAGGATTCCGCTATGAATATATGTCTAGTAAAGGAATATATAGGTCGGCTCCTAGAATCAGTAAAGACGATTCTAGAAGTACAAGCCTGTAAGCTAGCAAATTGCAGATGGGCAGAACTGACTACCTGCGCGATTTCAAGAAAACTTTGGTCTGAGATATGTCCTGGGTATGGTATGGTCCCAATAAGATGATGTCACAATGGACCATAGATAGTTTAAGTGTGGCTGGTCGTACATGCTTTTACGATGGCCGCCACTCTAACCTAAGTTAACCTAACCTAACGTGTTATGTTTACACCTTCTAAGGACCATCGCCTTTGAAATATTTCATTCAAAAAGGTACTGCTATTTCTCGGGAGAGTGGAAGAACTATAAAAAATGCACTAGAAAATAAAATAAATTACTGCAATGCAAATGCTAGCACTACCCCCCGCCTCCACCCACCCCTCTCAAACAACTAACTTTAAATACCCTCTGAGTTTATGTAGGGTACATACAAATTTCGAACAGTTAACTGTGTTCTTTTGGATGGACTACCGACTCAATGTATTAAAAAGTTCTTACAAGTATAGGAAACAAGTATATCAAACTGTCAAGGGAAATGTCAAAATATGCAGAACTTAATAAATTGCAGGTGAAAGTTTGGCAGGTTTGAGTTTTGTAAGAACTAATGTCATTACACCTAGATCGATTTTCTGTACAAAAACTTTTTCGCAATTTTCCGTGCACTTCTTAAAGGAATTCAATTCGCAAGCTCCTGTGCAGTGCAGTGCTCTCCACACAGCTATATCAATAGAACAGTCTATAAAAGATGGTGACATGTTAATCAACAGCACCACTATATCCAAGTCCTGGGATATGATGTCGTCCTTATCAGCATTGATGAACACATCGATCTACTAGTTCTGTGGACCGGCTTACGTAGCGCACCATTTCATCAAAACGTTTACCTTCGGAAATCAGAGAGAGGTAAAACTACAGAAGAACAGTTTACTCTAGAAAATCATTCAAGTATGACAAAGTAAGACATTCAATGCTCTTTGGCGGACCTACAGCATGTATCCGCACATTCGCACGAATTTGCAAAAAGACTTAAAGAATAGGACGCAGATTTAAAGAATATTGCCGAGGTGAGAGAATGTGTTCTTGTCACTTAGTATGGAGATAATATAGAATACGAAATATTGGATGCAGTGTGGTAGCAGCTTTTAAAAAAGTCAATTACTAGACGCAAATTAAATTTGGGTATGTCGGACGGGGATGAGATTGAAAAACATTCAGTAAGGATGGATATGTAACAATAGTAGACTAATTCCAGTGAAAATTTCAAAGGATCCGACTCCTTAGGCCTTTTCAAAATTCTATCATATAAATGCAAAAAAATAAGTCCAAGGAAGTATCCGGAGTGGATGATGAACAACGCAGGGGTCAGTTGACGATTCTTAAATAGATTTACGGCAATGCGTTCTTTATAGGGCATACCTTGTGCTAAGTGGCAACATATCTTAATGTGTCCACTATTGACTAGATTACACCAATTTTCTTACATGTTCGATTTAACGTTATAAATTGATTTTTGAACAGTTTAAAATTGAAATTCCATCTATCTGCAGGGCAGGTATAGACTGTAGGACACAAACAAACTCAAAACTTTGATGAATTATAATAGTTCTGCTGTTTGTAGAATTTAATAAAGTTTATTAAGGGACGTCCGAAAAAAAAATTGTTTCGTCGATGACAGCATGGTTATACCTGTTTCAGTCAGGCAAGGGCAAAATATTAAAGAAAAAAATTAATTCTGCTATAATTCACCCACATGGAATTATGTTGTGAGCACAGTTTGTAGTATGTCCGCAGGCCCTTTGTCATTACCTTTGCAGTCATGCTGTGGCTGTCAGTACCGATTTAAATCAAATTAGTTTTCCCTTTATTGACTTTATTGCGAATAAAGTGGTACTTTTTACTCCTAGCATGTCAAGTGTTTGTGAATGGCACGGTTCTCGTCATAGCAAATAACTGTGGAAACAGGAGTATCAGGAATAAAGTTCCCTTTGTAAAACCTCTCAGTGACAGTGACACCACACCAAAGTCTGCATCATAACTATGTGTAACGTCAGTGAATGACATATCACAATATTCATATATCTATACATACATTATTATGTTCTTTATTGTTGAACACTAGTTTGACATTTGCTATTTCTTATGCTTACAAAAAACTACATTTTACAGCATTGTTTGCTGGTATATTGGAGGACTACGTAAAACTCAAATTTAGCTTTGTAATTGGAATCGAAAATAAAAGCTTTATGTTGCTTTACTTTAGGTAGAATTTAGTCAGTATATGAAAAATCTCCGGATAAAAAGTCGATTCGTTAAAGACTCTTGAGTTTCCTTCGAGCAAAACTTTTCCCGGAGATATTTATTTCTTCATGTGGTTTTCTGTGGTTATGAAATATGTCAAAAGTAACAAATCTACTGTGACAGCTCATGAAATTTAGTTGTTTTGCCAATAATGGGAGTTTTTTTTTTTTATTATTTGTGACGGATGAACTGCATTTATGTATTTTTTCAGTATTTGAGGGAGACACCGAACATTTATTAAATGAATAAATTTAATATAAAATCTCAATTAATTTCCACTATTGAAGAATCAAATTTCGTTAGATTGTCATTGACTTTTCTCACTCTATTATCTAATATCAAGCATTGACATATTTTAAGCATACCAAAATTTTGAGCTACAAGCAAGATTGATTTGTATGAATGCTATATGAAAAAAAAAAAACTAGGATTGATCTTACGATACCCTAGGTATATGCCCGTTTGTAATTTTGTATGGTCGTTGTGCAAGTTTGATTGTTTTCTAGAATGGTTCGTCTGACAGTAAAAATGATTATAACCAATTTTATGGGATTTTATAGTCTGGAAAACTGTTCAGTACAATAAAAATGTCTAGGACTGAAATTTTTCACAGTATACGTAAAAATCCTAAAGGGAAGGGAGGTTGGAAGAAATTGAAATTTTTAAATTTTTATCCCTTCCATAGATATCCGATATTGCTTACTCGAAACTTAACCAATAAACAATAATTGTAAGAAGAAGCTAACATGGGGATTACATGACGAAGCTCAGCTTGCACTGGCATGTGGTATAACGTGGGCTACTTCATTTTCTATATTCATGTGGGACAACTTTTGTTAGCAGGGATGCGACAATTATCTTAATTTAGAGTTTCATTTTAGCTTTAATATTCATATTTCAAGTTCACCAAATCCTAAATATATTCGTAATTATTACCTACACTGTAAAAACTAATAGGACTATTCCCTAAATTTAAGACACGTTTTTTTCTAAAAATAATTGTAATTTTCCGTGATATAAAGGTAAAATCAGTATAATTTCCCCAAATCAATGGAACATTTTATGAATTTAGGTATTTGGCACCAGAAAACCTATATAGTAGGTAAAATTCCTGAAATGTTAACCTTTCTCGGATATAAGGAAGAGAACATTCAATTAATTAGGTATTATTCTACATTTTTTATAGAGCTTTATTTTCGTTTACATAATTCACACATTGTTTTTGAAAATAAGTCATATATTGTTTTTCAATATTTTGTTTGAGCTTGTCCAGCCAAAATTATCGAGAATACTTCTATATGTGTGCGTTCGGAGTCTGTTTTCTAAAATGTTCTATATTGATACTTATGGAAAAGTGCTAAAGATTGGCTTTATATATGCCATAGAGCCTAAACTACACTCAATACAGGAAAATAGTCTTCTAATTATTTGCAGCTTCATTCCTTATCTTCGCAAAGGCCACACTTCCTTGTACCTACAAAACAAAGTAACCTTACCATTTTACACTCAATACATCTCAGCTGAGTGATAAATGCACGTGTGTATGTGCAGGCGGAGTCCCAATCTATAGGTAGCTACATTCGATATCATCAGCCGACGGCTTCCCATGACGATACAGCGACATTAAAATGATTACTCAGCTGAGAATTTTTGTTTGAGGTTAAGATAAATTTTTTTAATAATTTTGTTAGGAAAGGTATGAACATTTTATTACGGTTCGAAAGATAATAAAGCAAGCTTAAGATTATCAGAACACCATTTTTCTGTATGAATAGTAGTTTAGGGCGGAGGAGCCATTCAAATCAAACTTTTGTCAGTTTTACATAAGAGCACCGCAAATATTTTAGAATGTAAGGACTCCGTTCGGCCTCGCATGCGGTAGGGAGGGAGTCTGTTTAATGGCTTGTGAAGTATTCTCGAGGGTTTTGGTCCACCGCACCAACATAACTTCCGTACTACTTAGAGATGAGCAGCTATTCAGCTCATTCTTATGTTTTTTTAAAGGGGTTGTGTTCTATCACCTAAGGTGGAGTGTGGTGCTATCACAGAAGGAAATTAAAAAAAAATGAAAATTCCCTACATTTTAGGGAATATTCCCTAAATTTTAGGAGGGCAAAAGAAAAATTCCTTACATTTGATGGACAAAAACCTACTTACATTTTCGGTTAAAAAACCTAATCTACGTTTTCCAAGGTAGAGCTTTCCCTAATTTTATCAACAAATACCTAACCTTTGTGGCACAAATTGTTACCACTCACTTTAGGTAATTATTTTTTATTGTGTACCTTTATTGGAAGCTTACCTCCTGTAACATAAAATATTCCTTCAACTCAATTTTTAAGGAAATAAACAATTTTTGTTTGCCTAACCCTAAAAGTACGGTATGGGGGGACAGAGAAAGTATTGCGTGGTTATGTTTGTTCGTTGAATGTTGAACGCAATATATTGAGACAGGTTAGCTTCGTTTTAGTGTAATTCTTATAATAGCTGAGCTGAGTCGAAGATTTGGATTCGGACAGGCTCATAATATCAAATAAAAGTATCACCTGAACAGCCATGATTTTTCAGTATGCAAGTTCACTGAAATCTGAGCTACCTAGATGCTAGTTTGGATTACACAAGCGAATAGTGTATGGCAGTACATCTTACATACAAGCTCATTTTCCCGTGTAATCCTCGCAAGATAACGAGATTACCCCATTGAAAAGGAAGACATTTTAATTCCAACATTACATACATTCCATGTTCAAAGCATATTCATATAATTGATCACGGGTGCTTAGAACGATTTAGGCTATTAATCCATCAAAGATCGTTCGGTGGAACCAATCAGAATTTGTTAATTAAGTGGAACCAATCAGAATGATCTTAATGTAAGTAGACCACACTCTTGTCACGGACTAATTTGGTACTGCTAGAAAAAGAGTAATTTCGCTTAAAACTAAAAAGTCTAGTGAGAGCAATTATTACGCGTTTCACTTTTATTTATAAAGTTTAAGGGTCGAACGTGTCAGCTTTGTTTAACATAATTCGATCGTTCTAACTCTTTTGTCCTAATGTAAAAAGTACAGAAGTAGAGAAATGATTATATAGGTAGAAAAGACTTTCTATAACGTTCTCAATGTTTTATCCTTTCTTCCTGATAATGTTTTTCTTTTCATAAAATATTTTAACATTTCGCATTGTGTGAATCAGGTCAGAAATGATTCAAGTCGTATATCTGATTTGTATGAATAGGTATGACTGCTTTAAAAAAAATTGAGGGAAACGGGGAAATTGGTTTTTATACGCGTCTTTCCTAAAAATAATTGATTAAGGGCGAGACGGGCTTAATCTTAACTTTATCAACGAGCAGTCGATCACTATGAATTCAAAATAAATTTAAATCTAGTCCAAATTTGCCTACGATAACTAAATACAGACGCAAGAGTAATTTTATAAGAGTTGGTCTTATAACTAACATTTGTCCTAAAATTAGAACAAACACATTTTTTTCCAGCGACTATGAGACTGACGAAAAAAGATGCAGTTTTCCTGTTATCTCTATGACCAAATGCCTACTAACTTTTACGATATCAAAATTTTATCTTTAGAAATCTAGAAGATCAGAGGAACCGTATGTTTTCGCAGATGGGGGGAAATATCTTTATGATATGAGAAAAAAAAGTAAACAAAAAAAAACGCCCAAAAGGGTTACATTTTGGGTACAGAGTGTGATAGGTCATTTTAAAGCGAAGCTTTTGGGCTTCTTTAATTCAAATGAATAATTGAACAGTTGAATTAGGGATGCACCTAATTTTAGAAACATCGATACTGGTATCAAATGATACATTGGAAGGGAACCTCGATCCTCATCGATGGAGCGAAAGAAAATAATTTTCAATAATGAAAAAATACTTCACTTCTACAAATCTTAGAAGATATAACAAATAGAGGAATTATAATATTTTGAAGGGGTAGGCGATAACAAAGGACAAAAAAAAAACAAGAAAGAATTTGAAGTTTGGTCACTTGGTGATGAATGAATGTCAATAATTTGTACTCTTATTAGAATAACTCGACTGCTCCTTCATGAATTCTGGTAGTTGTTTACGCCTGCAATGTGCTCTAAGAAAATTTGAGCTCAACACAAATATTGGTCCAGTTTCGCATAATTTAGCTTATCAGCATTCCTCTTTGTTATATAGTCTAAAGGGCGAAATACAATTCCACCATTTCGATCCGATTCGTACAAATGTCAAATTTGCTTATATGAGACCTTGGAGGAGAGAACTAAAGAGATGACATCCCATAGTAAAGTATATGTATGGCACCGTAGCCAAAAATTTTCGCCATCTTGATTTTAGCAGGGTGTCACTTTCACTGTCACTTTCACTGTCACTTTTTTGTAAACAAAGAGCCGCGAAGTGCGTTTGGCGCAGAGACGTAGTTACAAAATGGATAATTTACTTTTTATAGGAAATGGTTAATGGCTATAGGACTAAGTGATAGTAATATAAAAAGGAGTTATATGTTAGATACAACAAGCTGTGTTGAGGAAAATGCTTTAAAAATACTTTTGTGGTAAATTCGGTAAATTCCAAATTCCACTGACATGCATATATAAGTAAATTCGCAAATAATTTAAATATATCGACAGTGAGAGCATACTTGCTCAAATCAAAACTGGTGCCACATGAAATAGGAGATCAGTCAGTACATTTATATACATGTCAGTGGGTGGTGCGGAAGATTGTGCGGAGTTTCTAAGAAATGTGTTTGAATTTTCGCGCCATTAATTTTTTGTGATATTGAAGGCAATAACAATTTTTAACGCCGCCTCTAGTACCTCGACAAAAGAAGAAGAAGAATGATAGTTGCTACGCTTTTTTATCACACGTCGCCTCCTATAGTTCTCTCCTCGAAGTATGAGACATACGTATAATTGGACACATTACACCGAGATTGATCGAATTGGATCGAATCGAAATGGAGAAGTTGAGCAAATTTCAACTTTTACGGATGACATAACCTAGAAAAATCATCTGTAAAGATTTCTTTATACTCAAAGATGCATGAAAAGGCTATTGTTGAGGAAATAAAAAGAGTCATGCATTATATGACAAAAAAAGAATGTTTGCATGGATGAAAGACAAAATCTGGCAAAATTTTAAAGTCAAGTGTTTGAAACCGAACGGAACAATTGTGCCTCATGCATCCGTTTGGATCGAAATGGGTTGGATCGAATCGGATCGAAACATCAGAATTGTGTTGGGCACTTAAGGTTCTCAGTGCTTTATCCATTTTTTTATTACGCATTAGTAGTTCTAGTCGCTGTACTACCCAACACTTGTCTGTGTGGCGCATATGCCGGGGTTTATAATAAATAAATTTTGAATTGAATTGAATTAATACCTGATAACAGTTTTCCTTTTAGGAAAAAAATTATTACAAGGCATTGCGTGGATGGTCATAATGAAAAAAAAATAATTTTCTCTAAATCTATATTCAGCTGGAGGAACTAGCTTATCTCATGGTCAAAGCGGAATTTTTATTGCATATTTAGTAAATATTTCCTACATTTTACGGAATATTTCCTACATTTTAGGGAAAAATACCTAATCTTCTTGGCAACAATTGTGTACATTTTTTACTGTGTAGGCTTTGCTGTCTGTTAAGAATCGTTGATCGTTGACGCTGCTGTTGATGTGAAAGAAAAAAGTATAGTGAAATATTTCCGAATATGAGCAACGCATGTTCCTGTTACCTTGTTGTGTGAAATATGAAATGTTCACATGCAGTGGAGTGCATTATTTCGATAGAAGTGACATCTGTTGCCGTGGTTTTGTAACTATGATTTCGCATATCGAAGCATGTAATTCGGAAATATTGTTTTTTTTTTGTAAGTTTTTGAGAAATAATGGGAAAAATTTTAGTTTTAGTTTAATGAACTGAGGCTCTATTAAAAACCTTTGTCGATTGAAAGTCAAGTGGCAAGCTATGCTTAGTTGTTTTGTCCACCATATTATAATAACATTAAACTCTTCGCACAAATCTAAAACAAAACTGTTACTTCTTCTGGTTGGCAGAATGTTTTTTTTTATTTCTTTTTTTATTTTTCAGAAATTGAATTGCACCGAGGTTTTAAAACATAAACACAAATTTAACATCGCTGGCGAAGTGCTAAAAGATTTCGATGTCAGAATTTAATCCGTTTCATGCTACTCGGTGTTCATATGAAACCAAATCCACTCCATTACCATATTCCATTCCAGTTGATGTTCACAAGGCGGATTAACTCATTCCCGAGCTCAGTAATCCTGTATATGTTTCGCAGGCATCGCATCGAAGATTTATCGATACATTGAAAATAAAATATCGATGTTGGGCGATATTTTTAAAGAAGACAATCGATGTAAAAACACCCGATTTTGCTTAAAAAACTTCGATATAATCAATGTATTATGTGCAGCCCTAGTTTTGATGACGTGTTTTTGATAAAAATAGTTAAAAAAGAAAAAAATAGAGAAATGAGTTAAAATTCCGAAATTTTATTTTTGTTGACTCATAACTTCAAAACGGAGAGGTAAAGGGGGAAAATTTAAATACCATTAGAAAGGTCCAATGATTATCTATTTAACAAATTTGAAATTATCATCATAGTTTGCAACGTTAAGAAGTTTCAGGGTGATCTACAAAAATACATCTTCTTTAAGTCCCGTTATCTCGGAAACCGTTAGAATTTCCCCTCCTATACTACTTTATACTTATTTAAGCATGATAGCCTTCGGGTGCAACACCTGTATAATTGATAAAGGAACGTCAAAGTACAGGCGTTGTCGAATATACGTAGTCTATGCCAAAAGTGTGATGCTCCATTACACCAAAATGAATGCTTCAAAGCATTTCACTAAAAACAAGAATGTTCTGTGTTCAATGAACTTAATACCATTTTGACTTTTCTTGTTTATTATGTAGTATTCACTTTTATCATAGTAAAAAAAAACGAAAAAATCCTAAGCCTGAATTAGGGGCACTAATGGGTTAATATTTGCGAATCGAACTCAATTTCAGTTCCCAAAAAACCTCGAACACATATACAATACAACTACATATAAATTCTCTTATAAATTAGTGATATAACCCGGATCTGTTTTCGTATCGAAACGATATAGAATTTCTTATTTTTCGATTATGCTTTGCAGTGATTACGAATGTAAGTATTTGAAAATGAGGTCATTTTCGAAATAGTGCTTCGTTCATGATTTCAGAGGTTTCTGAAATAATGAAAAAGAAAAAATGGCCTTGTTGGCAAGATACAAAAGTAAAAATAAAATATTTCTTTGCTTCGAGTCTCGATCCTTATTGATGAATGTTATTTTTTTTTCGATTCCTACATACTTAAATGTAGCTGTGTTAGAAGGCTAATATTCTGTACATTTTTAAAATTATTTAAGTGGCTAAATAAGGGTAACAAAAGTACCTTAAGGAGGATAATTATAATGAGAAAACTCTTGAAAATGAATGAATGAAATTATTTTGCTTTATGCATTTAGTCAAATTTAAGAAAAATCACTGATTTATTCAGGAAAGCACGTTCCAAAACGTTTCGCTACGAACGTGACCTGAATATTAAATATTCGGGTAAATGTTGCTTGACGGAATATCCTAAAAATGAATTCACAAAAGAAATGTATCGAAAACAGACTGGGATAATTCCATTCGAGGATGTACACAGTGCCAGTTTGAAGGCAGTAAATTACTACTTCCAGATAATACGTGTCAAAGACTGTAACATAAAGTTCAATAGAGTCCTTTTAATGCTCACCAAAACTCTCTATTCTATACCACATATTTTTATTTATTCTCAATAGACGTTAAACGTTTCACATTATATTTGTTGATCCTTTTTTTAATAAGAATATAAAAAGTATACATTGAGCTCAGTAATATAGAGATATGATAATAGCAAGGGGTAAAATTATTATAGGGGATTTTTGCGGCTGCTGAAGACCAGTGAAAGAAAAAAGTGAGATGAAGTCTAAATTTATGTTTCTGGTATTATGTATAAACGGACACCTAATGATTATTAAATCGTGATGGCGCAATCAGGACTAAACGTAAAAAACTCCAAGGATTGGATGCCTTGGCATAGATGAGCAATGTATTTTACTCCAAATGCAGTGATGGAAGCTATGTTAAATTTTATGCATTAAATAAATTAGTTATTCGAAAACTCGGTAATAGAAGTAAACTTACAGTAAATTAAGAAATTATTTAGATTGAAAATATTTTGATAGCTTCCTTTCTGAATACCGCGGATCCCACGGAAAAATTCTCCTTCCGGACCGAATTTTTTTTCATATTCTTATTTTTAATAATTTCATTGCTATAAAATAAGAGGCAGATTATGAGATTCAAGGAGCAAATTGATTCTTTCAAGCAGAAATTCGACGTAGGAGTATTTTTGTTGTTCAAGATGACTTCTTTTTATAATATATATACAGGGTGTTTCCGACTCAGAGGTTCATAGGGCGCCTCTTTCACTATGAAGCTCTGAGCCGATACTCACCTAGAAAAAATTAAACAATTTATGGCAGCTAAAAAAACATCTTCATAGGTTGTATAACAAGAAATTTACAAGGGGTTTTGTAAAAAAACTAGCATATTATTTTAATTGCCCTGTAACTCCGAAACGGTTGATGTGGCCCTCCTGCCATACAATTTTTTCTTTGTATAGGTTAGTACCGTCACTTCTTTCCCTATGGACCTCTGAGCCGGACACAACCTAATTGCTTAGAAATAATTGATTGAAGCTAATGCAAATGATGTGGTCATGTATGTACCTTACCCGGAAGCTTTTCATGATTAGGTACAATTATAACCAGATTCGTGAAGAGCAGATGGAAAAGAGGAGGAATGAGGATATTTTCAGATAGGAAGTTCTGGAGAATTTAAAACAAAACAAGTTTACATTGAAAATGGAGTATTGCAATTAGTCATCTGACCATAAGCTAGCAATAAGTTTCTGCTTAAGTTGAAGTTGATAAAGATCGCAGGATATCATCATGTGATAAAGTTAAGGTTAAGATTAAAGTAGGGGATGACTAGTCGGCAAAGTTCGCTATTGGATTTGCCTATCATTTTCAGAAAATACCGCAAAACAAACAGACATAGATTGTCTGCTAAGACCAATTAGTTTGTGCATCTATAAAGGGGAGGGAGTGTCAAATTCTTTCATACCGGTGGCGTTACGCCAAAGGAGATCCATTTTTAGTGAGTTCTCAAAATCTGTGTCCGTCGATTCCAACAAATATCTGAGCGCAGGGCTGGTTGAAGAAGGACAACTTGAGAAATAGCTAGAGAAGTTATAACTGGAGCTTGACTAGATTAAGGAATTGTTACCCCCATTCAGCAAGCTCCTCGTATAAAGTTGTCGTAAGGCTTTGTAATGAAGCGTGTTTTCTATAATCACTTATAGATTACAACTTAAAAGTCTGCTTGCGCGGCGATGGATTGTGTGATTCTTGATTGTAGTAAAATATCGATACCGTTCATGTGTAATGACTACCATCAAAGGAGATAGTAACTACTTGCTTAGAAATCTAAATATTTACCTAACACGCTACGTACAGATGGACGTATTGTATCAGCTATACACTTGATATCATGTAACGAAGGTTCTTGAGATTTTCCTAAAGCAACTCTGAACCTAGTATGCACGACTCTCAATGGAGATCCTTCAAGACCTACCCGACCCTATGACAACTTGGCCAGAGAGCGTGAAATAGATCTATAAAGTAAAACGGATCCGGTGTATCGACTGTAATTCTTGAGATCGACCAGCGTTAGGTTGAGCTGTATCCGACTGTTGATAATGTAATTGGACACCGTTAGTATTGAGTTTATAGATCACCTAAAAGACGGAGCCAGAAAAGATAAACGGGACAGATCTGTCAACGAGAACGATCGTCAACTTAATCATAAAAGTGAAGAAAGATGTTATCCCAATTTCATAAACAATGGTTGAATTCTTGCTTTGTTATCTTCAATGTAGTTTCGCTGTATATAATCTTTATGAATAAAAAGATTACTCTTTTGGACTTTTTACCGGGTTAAACTTAATTTTGTTCAAGAAAGAATTTTTTGGGATTCTCCGGCATATAGCAAAAGCTAAAAAATGTTCTAATTTGTATTTCACCACACAACCCATTAATTTTTGGTGACAAGCTTCAAGTCTTGGTTTGACTCATCAACAGGTCACAAATAGCGAAATTGTGTGATTTGAAAAACAAATGTAAAAATGAAAAAAGAAGAAAGAAATGAAAAGTTTGAGAAAATAGAAAAAAACAATTTTTTTATTTATTAAAAAAATTTAAAAAATTTAAAGAAACAGATTCATTCGAAGCGAATCGAACCTGTATACGCCACACAGTGGGCTGAAAAATAAAAAAAGAAAAGGAAGAAGAAGAAGCGTTTCGTGTCAGCAGAAAACCTAACACTCATCGGTGCAGCTTGGTTTTCTGCCTGCTGCAGACGCTTGAAAATAGATCAAACTGATCTCTTCTCATATAAACTCAGAAATAAATTCTGGGTGTGAATTATATGAGGAAAAAACACTCCTATACTAGCCCAGGAGGAAAAATAAATAAAAAGATTACTCTTTTGGACTTTTTACCGGGTTAAACTTAATTTTGTTCAAGAAACGCTTCTTCTTCTTCCTTTTCTTTTTTATTTTTCAGCCCACTGTGTGGCGTATACAGGTTCGATTCGCTTCGAATGAATCTGTTTCTTTAAATTTTTTAAATTTTTTTAATAAATAAAAAAATTGTTTTTTTTCTATTTTCTCAAACTTTTCATTTCTTTCTTCTTTTTTCATTTTTACATTTGTTTTTCAAATCACACAATTTCGCTATTTGTGACCTGTTGATGAGTCAAACCAAGACTTGAAGCTTGTCACCAAAAATTAATGGGTTGTGTGGTGAAATACAAATTAGAACATTTTTTAGCTTTTGCTATATGCCGGAGAATCCCAAAAAATTCTTTCTTGAACAAAATTAAGTTTAACCCGGTAAAAAGTCCAAAAGAGTAATCTTTTTATTTATTTTTCCTCCTGGGCTAGTATAGGAGTGTTTTTTCCTCATATAATTCACACCCAGAATTTATTTCTGAGTTTATATGAGAAGAGATCAGTTTGATCTATTTTCAAGCGTCTGCAGCAGGCAGAAAACCAAGCTGCACCGATGAGTGTTAGGTTTTCTGCTGACACGAAACGCTTCTTCTTCTTCCTTTTCTTTTTTATTTTTCAGCCCACTGTGTGGCGTATACAGGTTCGATTCGCTTCGAATGAATCTGTTTCTTTAAATTTTTTAAATTTTTTTAATAAATAAAAAAATTGTTTTTTTCTATTTTCTCAAACTTTTCATTTCTTTCTTCTTTTTTCATTTTTACATTTGTTTTTCAAATCACACAATTTCGCTATTTGTGACCTGTTGATGAGTCAAACCAAGACTTGAAGCTTGTCACCAAAAATTAATGGGTTGTGTGGTGAAATACAAATTAGAACATTTTTTAGCTTTTGCTATATGCCGGAGAATCCCAAAAAATTCTTTCTTGAACAAAAAAAAAATAATCTTTATGATACAAGTTTTTCTCCATTCGAAAAAAATTAGAAAGACTGAAAACACTTTTTTACAGCTGACATTACATCAATATTCGAATGTTTATAAAAATTTTCGTTGCAAATCAACGCCTACTCAGCTACGACTTTCTAAGCTCAGCTAGCTAAGAATTTTGAAAAATCAATTGCCCAATTTACATTGTGGCTGGTCACGCGTTCAGAGCAAAACACAGACATTTCGTCACACATTTGCCTATATCTTTCTGATTTAATGCCTTTTTAGTAGGCCAAATGTTGAGTAGGGACCACTCCTCCGTGACCAGGGATCCAAAATAGGATTACTTTATTATCATCTGATAAAGAGAGCTCTGAATAACAGGCTGATTTCCTGATCCTTATTAGTTATTGACCACTATGTTTGTGGAGTCTTTGGTGCAAGTTGAAATTATGTCCGTAATGGATGATAATGGAGGCGCAGTGGGGGTATGAGGGATAATGATTAGTGTAAATTTTGTGTAAGTCGGTCATTCAGGGGTATGTCTGTTCATATTTGGCCTTATCGGTTACTTTATTTGATTGAGTATTGTCGTATCATATGTGGACTAGTGGGCTTGTTTCCCTGGATCTTTGGTTTATCGTGAATGTGTAATGTTGTAAATAAGTATTGCAGCAGAGTGGTGGCAGATGAAAGTTGTACAATATTATGAAATTGATTCACCAGGCTTTATCTTTTTTTCATAAGTACCAAATTTGTATGTATCTAATCATAAATTTACACTAATTGCATCTGAAATTGATTTGCGTACACACATATATGTATGCACTACGAGCAAACTAACTATAATCAAATAACCGAAATATCCTTTGTATTTCTTTTCAAACAATGTTTTTCTCTTTCTTCTAGTTTTTCAGCAAATATCTACCGCAAAGGAAATTTGTTAGTTTATCTAAAAATCAAGAATTCTCTTTGAGAGTTAGTTTCTGCATTACCAAAGAACCTGTTAGAAACTAAGTGTCCCTTATCTGCTTTAGTCTACCCTAAACCTAAGACAAGGGATACATCTCCCCGGGGTGGCATTATTATCTTAACGTACAATGTCCAAACTCATTAGCGTGACAGGAAGTTAGTGGTCAATACTGGGGAGCGAATTACATTAAACACCCTTAACCTTAGTTACTGCTGGCATACAACAAAACTACTACATACAAATATACAGATAGATATATGGAGCTCAGCACTCACCTTCTTCGGCAGCTTTCTTTTCCTGCCTTCGCTGCAGGACGACTTTCTTGAAAATTACCGCCGCTGCTTCTACAGCACTTTGGATTTCTGCTTCACCCAGCGTTGTTTTATGCTGTCCCATGAAATAAGAGAAGGAATACTTTTTTAAACAAAGCCAAATAAGCCACCAAGTAGCTATATGCTCACCTCGTGTCGTTGTTGCTGGTTCTGCTCCTGATGTTCTTGTAGACTGTCCGCTTTGGAATCACTAGTATTTTCTTCGAATTTGTCTTTGTCATTATGTTCTTGGCTTTCCTCTCTACCATCCCCTTCGGATGTCGATTTTTCACCCAGAGATTCATTCAAATTTTCCTCGGATTTTTCCTTTGCTGCAAATGGTATCATACTGCTATCCTCGGACTCACGCCTCTGTAGGTAATGTGATTGTCCTCTTTGTACTCCTGAAAAATATGTCAGTGATTAATTAGGAACGAAAAGAGATTTTGTTTTGTCTTATGGTGGGGTAGGTACGCTGAAATGTTCCCATCAAAATCGATAGGAAACTGAGCAATCTAGACACTGATTAATCAAAGTCACCACGGAAATGCGGGTCGCCGCTATTCCGAAAACAACCCAAAGCAGCCAGCAGGGGAGTAGGTTTTGGATGAAGCTCTCCATATCTAAAGTGTCCATTTCTGATTTTCAGCTATATACATGTAAAGCTGTGGACCATGGACCTTTTTCAGGGATTCCCTTGTTTTTACAATAATTATAATGAAAAAAAAAGTAATCCTGCTCGAAAATTTTTTTTCTTCGGTTGTTCAGTGGTTACTGCTTGAACACCGAGAATACGTGGAGTGAGGGGATAAACATTTTGTTGAAAAATAAATGAAAAAAAAGGTCATAATTGAGGTGAGCTATCCTTTTCCTATGTACCTGGACATAATTTCAGAAAAATTCCGAATTACTTGCAGATAGAGTAATCAAATTTATCTGAAACATTTTAGTAAAAAATGTTCCTTGACTTTGTAATAAATTGGCTACTGCCTAAAGATATGCAAATATTATTATATCAAATTCTATCCAATGTACTTACCATCCGGTGAATGAATATCAGATTGATCAGGTGTGCCTTTACTATTTCGTCTTTTCGGTGTCGGTAGTTTGGTTGGTTTTTTCACTTTCTCCGAAATATCGGAGAGTGGTTTAGGACTTGGAATTTTGCTCTGATCTGATCGTTTGACGCCCTGTAAGAAGAAATATTAACATTATTTTTTTAAAAGCTTCAAAAGTAAATAAAAATTAAAAATATAATTCGAACGAATTAATTAATTAATGTAATTAAAAAAATTAAAGGAAACATACAACAACTTTTGTTATGCTTTTTTCTAATTCTGAATGAATCTTTTACCATTACGAATTTTAGTTTGATTTTTTTGGTTTATAGGCCTAATTATTGACTTGGTTCACCTTTGTAGGCCTTCAGTAGTGCTATCGATATTTGTTTTGGGCACATCTCGGCAAACCAAAACGCTGAAATGTATCAAAGCCATCCAAATTTGATAGATTAAACCTCGCTTATAATGTTCATACCCCTTACAGAAAATCATCATCTCTTTATCGAACTACTTCTTAATATAAAGTGTAGAAATTTCCGAAAATGCCTAAGATGAATGCTGTTCTTCGTTTGGATCTACTACTCGAAGCCATATGTCACAATAGGTTATTATAATTACTCGAACGTGGGAATAGAGATAGACTGTTCATGTCGAGAGAAGATGTGATTTCAGTAGCTCTTCAACTTCGGGATGTATCAGAAAATGGGATCTCAAACTAAAAATTATGTGGCGCCTATGGTATAGATCGTTCTAGAACAAATAATCGAGTTAAATTCGGTGTATACGGCCGCAAATGCCATATTTCATATGACCTGGATTGTACCTCAACTGTATTCTAAGCAGAAGTATTGGTTACAGTGCAAAAAAATGGTTCAAAGGACAACATTCTCTCGGATAGCCACACGGTTCTCAAGATCTTAGAATTTTCATCATTTACCCAAGAATATTCTGGAAATGTTTGAACACCTTTAAAAAAACCGTAGAGAAAAAATAAAATCATCTCCATATGGATATGAGGACAATACAGGCAATAAAATTACTTAAGGTCTATGTAAAAGAGTACCGAGAACTCTTGTTTTGTGGCACTTACATATGCCACCTTAGAGCACTAAATATCTGGGAGAAAAAACAAAAATTCCACTTATTGGCCAAAACCAAAAGATCATCTCGTTCTAAGGAAACTAGAACTGAAACTAATTACCGAGCTCTTCTCAGGAAATTGCTTTTTAAGACATCAGTTAAACAAGACAGGCATACCTGAGACTGCATTCTGTCGTTTCTGCCTAAAGCAAGCATTTGCTTTCCTGAACCATATTTAAAACTTCAATCCCAGAAAGGTCCCAGACATCATAAACAGTCTTAACCTAGAATTGGAATAAACTGGGAACTCTTTCTAATTAGATCTTTCGACTGTCTCTACGAATCTAATCTAATCTCTATCTCTTGTGTGACACGGATCCATATATATCCAGCGTTATATGGAATTAGGATTTGTTTCGAAATATTTGATGGAATCCAAGTTCGAATTACTGATCGCACACATGATCCTTTTGTATAGCCACAGTTTGTAGAGGACATTCCCGTAAGATGGGGCTACCTCTTTAATTAGCTTGATATGTCTCCCAGGTTTTGTTGTTGGTTCTAAACTTCTTTAGACTGGATTTGAGTTCATCGAATATGTGTTAACTGAATGCTTGCCTTGTTCATTCAAAATATTAGACAGATCGGCAACTTCGATGTAAATCCAGCAGTTTGTCAATCATTCTTCTTATTCTCCCTCTTAATTTCTAGCATTCATTAACGATGTTCTTACGAATGCTGTATGATTGTGAGTCGTAGAAGTAGAAGGTACCTAAATCTACAACATACCGATTTCAAATCTTTGTCATTAAAATTCCTGGTTTGATCGAGTCTCAAACGAAAAACTGTGGTGGTAAGACAGAATTGACGTAATAATTTTAACTTTGAAAAGCAGTCCTTGGACTGGATCACACAACGCACCCTCATGGGATTAAAGGAGTAGGAGTAATAATCTGAGTTTATATCGAAAAATAGCTCTCAACCGCTTTACTTGGACTCGGATCATGATTGCAGTTCTGTTCTTGTGCTGATAGAGTTTTCAAGAGCTATTGACAGTATTGATTGATTATGAAATTTCAAATGTGAAAATCCAAGGGTATTTTGATTTCTCTCAATCTACTAATCAAATCTGATAACTGTGGTCGTCAACGAAAAAATTTCTATCGTCAGAAGTTTTCTGAAAATACATCAGATTATAGCAGCGTACCTCAAGGCACCATTTTCTGACCATTATTATATTCCATGAGTATATCCACAAAAGGTTACCCGTTGATTTATCCAGCACACTCTTACTGTTAGATGTAACCTTATATCTCTAGACTTTTAGATTTTGTGGAAGATGCGGAATGTCGACTTGATGAAGGCTTTACTTCTACTCTTATATGTGCACCAAAAAATGACTCGAATTTAGATGCTATTGCTTGATACTAATATAACCTCATAAGAACTAACTGACGCATGATTATTGGTGGCATACACGCAGCACTGAGATTTGAAATATTGGTATCACTGGATAGGCCGTCAGGATCTAGGGATAAATGATTATTAAGGCCGAATTAAATATGCTTGATGGACTTTTCCAAAACAATGGCCTTCCGCAGATTCTTTTATAGAGTTCTGGTTGGTAACTCTGGATTGATTTTCGAATGAAGGAAACTTTTCGTGTCACTATGTGCCTTCATGGCAGGAAATTGCATTTACTTATGAAATATTTCAGAAATGACTATCAGAAAAATTAGATATAAAAAGTGATATAGCAAGTGAGAAAGAGGATGTTATGATATCAGGTGCTATGGGAATCGATCTAATTGATCAATCGTAGAATACGGGTTCTTGCCTTGATCCAAAAAGAAAATTTATCCCCTAGTAACTAGGTGTAGAAATTCATCCTGGAAAGCACGCCATGTTATGGTTCGTACATTATGAATAAAAGATGGATTGGATGGATGGATTGAAATGTAGTTGAGACCCTGAGGGGTTTCCTGGAACGTATACTTATTGTTCACCTTCCATTCTTATGAGCAATTGCTCATAGGTTCCGTCCTATTGCTCTAATAAAGTTCAAAATTTAATTCATTTGTTAAATTTGGGATAGGTTTGCCACACAGTTTCTTTGTAGTTTTACGGGAAGGGTTATCTAAATAAAAACGACTGTGTTGGAAGCTGGCCCAGGCCGAAATATTAGAGGCAAGGTGTTTTGGTGCGCACGATTTCCCTCGATTGTGGAGGAGAATACTTCCGAGGAGGCACCAAGCTGAGCAAGTTCGTTCACATTTTCGTTAATCAAAAGGCTTTTTTCAACGGAAAAATGCAAAGTGAATGTTGGGAGTGTTATAAATATATTTCATTTGTTATTCTAAAATTTTTCCTATCTCTTATTTAGCAAGCATAATTCAATTCAATTCAAAGTTCAATTCAAACTTGACAAGTGTTGGGTAAAGCATAACTTAAGCAAGTATTTTGCTTTCTTGACAACCTCGTTCACGGATGCTTTAAAATATCCTGGCCAATTATTCAATTATTTCAAATTAAGATAAATCATTAATTTCATTAGAATATAATTTGGAACTTTCGATTTCAACTTAATTTAACCTTTCCGTATTTTTCTTTTACCTTTTATTTACTTTTTGTTAACTATTCTACGCACACACAGAAATAAGTTTACAATTTGACGTTTAATAAAAAATTAAATTAAATTTAAAATTTGAATTAAACTCGAATATTCACCTGCAATTCCTTTTCAGGATGTGATAGTGACCTCCTAGTTACAGGTTTCACTGGTTTCGCTCCAGAATCCTCTGAGACGGATCTCATAGTTTCTGGTTTTCGTTTCGATTCGTCATCGTTTGTCGAAACTACTTTGACCTCGCATTCTGGAATTTCTCGGGACTTACGCCGTCTTTGTCGTTGATCCCGTCTAATTTGACGGTAATTATCTTCTGCTGGTGTATAGTCTGAAGGTGTATCACTCAGGAAAGTTTCTGCACTACGCACTGTATGTTTCGGAATATCGGTTTCACTTGGCATATTTTTGTAAATTATTTTCGGTTCACTACTGTAGCTAGCTGATGAACAGTTCTTTTCATATTGTACTTCGTCAGCTTCTAAGAAGCTATTATCATTGTAATATTCTGTGTATTCTTGCTGAGGTCGTTCCTCATATTCTTGTAAGTTTTGTTTAGCTTCAGCAAAAGTACGTCGTCCTATCCGTTGTTGCTCAGTAATGGAATTCGTACGGCTAAGAATCTCTTCTTTGACATGATCTTGTCTCACTAATCGACTGAACGACCTACAAATGAAAAGTTTTATTATGGGTGAATTGAGTTTAAAAAACCATTCTAAGTATAAAATTTGGGTTGAATCAAATAACTATACCGAATCCTATAAACTTACCGTGGTGATCGATTTAGCGGAATCTCTGGAAGAAGTCGACGACCCTCTGGAGGATAAGGTCTTGTCACCGTATACTCTTCATTACTATGGCTACGTACTTTAATCATTTTAGAGTGTTCCCTTGAATGTAGATTAACGCTTTGACTGCTAGAATAATGTTCACTATCGGACACAGTAGGTACATTTTGTTGAGAAAGAAATTGACGAGGATTTTGTGGATTATTTGGAAAAAGGAAATTTTGCTTTTGCCGTGGTGAAAGGGGTAGAAATTTTGCATTCTGCTGATGTATTTGAAGCGTATTAAATCCATCTGGATTAGGTAGAGTATTCTGTCGAATAAATTCAGGTGATCTTTTCATGTATTGCGGTGAAGTTTGTCGTTTTGGTGGTGAAGTAGGCAACAGTTTAACATGTTGTTCAGGATTTGGCAGAGTTGCTTGCCGAATTACTCGTGGTTTTGCTGTATAGTCATTAACATCATCAGAATGCTGAGTATAACTTAATCGGCTAGGAGATGTTGGTAATATTTTCGATCGATGAATTGGAAATGGCTGATCAGTCGAATTAGAAGGAAATGTTGATTGCCTAATAAATGGAGGATATCTTTGTTCATCCAATCTTTCCGGTGAACGACTATATGTTCGATTTGGTGAAGTAGACATGTAAATTTGTGCAGTATGCTGTTGATCAGTTGGACGACAGGGTAATGTTGATTGTCTTCGAATTTGAAAGCGTGGTTGTAGCGCTGGTGTTTGCTGTTGTTGCATATGTTGCAAATGTTGCGTCTGTATATCACATTCATTTTGTACCAAAGGTACATCATCGGCACTATAGGCATTATACTGTGGACTCAATTGGCATTTGGGTGATGTAGGTGCTGTTAAATTCTTATTATTTTGATAATAGACGACTGAATCTGGATTTGGTAAGGTGCTCGGTAAAGTTGATTGTCGTAGAACACGTCGCTGGGGTAGAGAGTACTCACTACTCTCACTGTAATCCATACTTTGTGCGCTATTATATGGTACAACTGATGGTGGATGTCGTATTAAGGAAGGATAACTTCCAGCTCCTCCTACTCCTAAATTGACGTGATTAACATTATGTTCTGCTCCACCACGATTATGGGGATTATGATCATCCTCGGGATCTGGAATAGATATAAATGGAGTGATTTTAAAAATGAAGCAATTATGAATTTAGTGAAATGGAAAAACCAGTTTTGTAAATTTATTTTTTAAGTGTAGCTTTTGGATTTGCATTACCCAAATATATTTGATCGTCATTTATGTATAAGTGTATTATACAGAGTGTTTCCACCTAGACAAGCAAAAGGTTGTTGGGCAAGGGGGGGGGGGGTCCATATCAACCATTTTGGAGTTACAGGGTAATTAAGAAAAAATATAGTTTTCCAGAACGGTCACCATCTAAAGTTGGTTGTGTGTAGAGCTTCACGGCCTTTCCAGCGACGACGAAATTATTAACTGGCAACTTATTTAGGTCATACGGATATTAGCCGATTTTTTGTTAATTGAGGTGTGTGCAGTCACTAAGTTAATAACTCTTTAACGGCTATAGATACCACATAGGATGTAACAGGTCAAATTAAAGAGGAGAGTCTACATTATTTATAAAAAGGGCTATGTTAATGACCTTTTTGCAAAAAAAAAAAAAAACAAAAACAAAAATAGAGGTCAAAGTTAAAAAAAGGTAAGAAAATTCGAAATTTTTAGTTTAGACCACTATAACTCCTGAGAGGAGAGGAGTACGGAGCTATTGAGCACTCGTTGGAAAAGGCATGAAGAAAGTTACCGTAAGCCTTGTACCTTTTAAGATAGAGGGTGTCTTGTGAAAAACTCGATTTTTTTCTTCATTATGCTGTAACTCGGAAACGGTTAGTATGGACCCCCTCTGCCTTTCAAGTTGTCTAGGTGAGTATGATTACCCCTTGATCTATGTATCTCCTAGGTGGAAACACCCTGTAGATTCTTCACTCCTTTAAAAAAAGATTTGAAATAGTAAATATTATAGGTGACAAAATTGAGCTTTATGGGTAACCGCAATAAAGGATACATTGCGGATAGTTACTTGAAACGATTTTATTGATTGCGACTAAAATATTGGTGGGACATAGGCATGTTTTGTAATATCTAATTCTACATATTTTGTGGTGATCGAAATATCTGCGCCTTGGATATTCCTGTTGGTGTCAAAGTTCTCTGAGTTTCGTGTGTTTAGCAAAAATTATATAATCATAAGTGAAATAATGGTATGAAAGGAGTTTTGATCAACTGAGAGCGAATGGCATGTGATAAAATATTTGCTGAGCACAAACGCTGTCGTTGTTCATTATTTAAAAACTTCCTTTTATTTTCATTTTGAAAAAGAAATTTGAATTATTTCATTTTATTGCTGGCATGTCTGCCTTCAATTTTCCATATTTTATAAGACCTTTACTAATCCTACCATCTAGACCACCTGTATCTTACTTGATTCTTCTTTAAGTTTACTTTTATGGGAAAATACCAGTTATGTGCCTTTTTTTTTTTTTTTTTTTTTTTTGTTATGGCTGTAGATTCTAATTATTTTTTACAAGAGGAGTGATAGGTTCAGATCAATAAAATGTTGGATTTATTTGAGGGATCTAACATCCATGTTATTCTCAAATGATCTCTCCCACCATAATTTTAGCATCCAATCCCAGAATGCTAGGGTTTTCTTTTATATAGAAACTACTTTAAACATGATCTTGGAGTATTGCATGAAGAATATGAGCTAATTGCCTGAATATCCGTACGCCGATGGATGACCAAATTGACTCCCTTACCAAATCCAATACGTTTTTATTGTACTAAAAAGCTCTTCAAAATATGAAAATATATGAAATTGGTTATAATCATATTTACTGTCCGACGAATTGCTCTAGAAATATATCGACGTTGTTTTTATGAAACCTCTTATGTGGCAAAAGTATAATTTTATAGGAGAGACAAAAAACTGATCTTCTTCTGTCAACTGAAGATCAAAAAATTAGGTCTCGGGAGACCATAAGAAAAAAGTCTCTAGAGACACGTCTCCGGAGTGTATACACGAAATTGATGTTTGGTCTCTGCATTACATCTCCATTGATCTGTGCTAATTGTTCTTTCAATGCTGATATCTTATTGCAGCGTTAAAAGTATATTAGGTACTTATCATAATAAAATAGTGTTCACGCTCCATAAAGCGGAAATGGCAGCAGCAGTTGCTGCTTATATATTGTTGAAAATGCGACAAAATAGAGGTGACAAAAGAGAAGACGTTGAATTTCGGTAAAAAAAAAAAAAATGAATAGGACAACAAGTTCTGCCGAAAACTTACTATAATAAATTAAATAAAAATTAACAAAAAAATTTCTTTGTAATAATTTGTCAAACTGCACTTTATTCCTTTTCTTTCCGAGTAGATCAACACTTAAATGATCAGAACATAACTAGTGTCCGGAGACCTGGAGATGAAAAATTAGCAAACTTCGAAGACCGGACCGAACCTGGAGACCTGTTTGTATTAAAATAAAAAACAGGAACCTAAAAAAGTCACTTTAGAAATTTTTTATGTCTCGAAAGTGTATAATTACATGGCTCTCTGGGTCTCCAGAAACCAAAAAAGTGATCTCTGGAGTCCTAAGTGTCTGCCATGTAACTTTCATTTTCGACTTTATATGCACCAACAAGAATATTTTTCCACAAAGCAGTTTTTTTTCCGTAGATAGAGATCAAAACGACATTTGAGTTAGTACCAAAACCTCAAAATAGCTTAGTGTGACACATAGAAGGTTTCATAAAAACAACGCAAAAATGCGAAAAACCACTTCAAATATCAAACTTTCACGGATTATAACGGGCATTCATCTAGACGATCATAATAATTGGTCGTTTAGACTAACTTGGATTTGATGAGACGTTTATAACAAAGATTCTTTAGTACATAGTCGTCAGATCCATCCCAGATTACGTCGAGAGCTTCATTGGAACACTCCTATTGACTTTAGGCCCGACACCTACAGACATGGGAGATGTCATAAATGATACATTATGATATTCTGAATATATTTTATTAACAATGTTTATTTCAATTAAGCTTTGGTGATCGGATGTAGCTTGAGCAACTTTCTTGGGTGAAAAAGTGGACTTTTCTACTTCTAGTCATTGGGCGAAATTGGTGAGTTGTGAAAAATAACTTCCTATGAGAAAAATGCTCACAATGCTCATGGAAGAAAGAACTGCAAAAATATATGCGAAACGTACTAGTTGGGATGTATGTGACCCAAGTGCATAAAAGCATAGATGGCACAATAACTAGATGTCGCATGGCATACTAGAACAGAGTATACAGATTGTGAAATGGGTAGTGCATTCTGGAATGGATCATAACATGTTTTAGAGCGTGCCGAAAGCAAGTGTTTTTATAATAGCAGTTTTTTATACATTTGATCGACTTCCTCAATACTTCAGATACGAAAAAATATGAATCGCTCGACGTATACATCATTTCAAATGTTGTGGTCCATTCCGGAATGGACCACCCAGCCATATAAATTTTGTATACTTTTTTGGTACTGCATGCGACATCTAGTTCTTGGGCCATCTATGATAAAAGTGAGTTTTCCGGCGGCAAAAACGTCCCAAGATAGTTCTCTGTATTAAAAAAAAAGTATACCACCCGATAGTAATCGGCGAGATCTTTAATTTGATATGCAACATGCAGTATTGGACTCCTCAGCCCGTGTTTTGATCGGACATAACCCTACCGAGCTAGTGTTGATCTAAGGTGCGAAAAATCTAGTACCTCAGTTCGAATAAAAAGAGGGAAATACTAAAAAGCATGAGTATGGGAATGGCTATAAATAGCTATTTAAGCCTCCGAGTATAGGTGTGTGGGTACTCAAACTTCTTCTCAGAACTCAAAGAACTCGATTCGGTACTAGATTTTCTAAAATTTAGTAGATCAAACTTGGACCCCTCCCCCAAGCCTGCTCCGCTTAATTGAAATAATCGTTGTTGGGCCTTAAATGGGCATTCCCCTTTGTGTTTGCATATAACTCTTAGTTTGCTACTAAAAAAAAAATTATGTTGTCAACTGATAAGCATGTAAACATTAATTAAAAAATTAAAGCCGAAAAGTAATTACGATATGTATTACAGTACTTCCGACATTATTTCCTCAGTAATTTTCGGTAAATTAAGATTTTTTAAATTACTACTTACTCGATATTGTCCAAGAACGTCGTATACTTTTCCTCAAAATATCTGATGTCGGTTGAAATTCTTTTGATGCTGAATTTCGTCGTGGCCGACGTGAAAATTCACTTATCCACTCACCACTGGCAGCTTGCAATTCCCTGAAAATAAGCGAAATATCTCGTTAATTTCAAATTGTATGTATTTCTCACCCAACACAAAACATTGCAGGAGACAGACACTTAAAACCTTGCAAATTTTGCAAGAAATTCCCATTTAAAGTAGACTCAATTCTCAGACATGATTCTGCCATGTCATTTTCCAAGTCATTTACGAAACCTGCCTCTGTGATTGCGAGTAGCATAGGCAAGGCAAAAATTATACGAGAAAAATATTGGCATTCAATTTGAAACGACAATCTCTAAGCATTTCCCGCTAAGGTCTGGAAATTGTTGCCTCCTACTTACTGTTGCCACTGTTATTGCTGTATGAAATGCGGTACAAGGAGGGTATATAATTAAGATCTGAGATTACTTCAGCATTGAAACTGTTGAATAATTTCTTGTTAATTGTTTTGTCACAATTCCGAGATAATTCAAGAAGTGTTGTGATGCCGCTGGCAAGCTTCCCAGCTTCCAAAATGACTCACTCATGATTGATAGATTCTCAGGTATGGTCGGATGGATGACACCTTATAGTTGGAGTGGAGTTTATTCTATTAGACATTTACACCAACGCTCATCTTGTATTTAAGGTAGAACTGAGGTTGAATTAAGCTCCAATCAAGGAGGCAAAAACATAATTCTTTTCAGCTTTCAACAATAATTAGTGCAAAAATAAAAATCAAGCTTCCGTGAATCTATAGAAATTGTTCGATCCGTAAATACCGTTAATTAGGGTTATAAAATACGGAAATTTTTATATAAGGCAAGGGTTCAATGGTGTTCATTCTTACGTAAAGTTCCATCCTCATTATAATTTCTAAGAACCCTTGTTAGTCTACTATGTCAGTTTTGAACCAAAAGGGTTTAGTTTTCTCTTCGTGACCTGATGGCAGCAAAAAAAAATTATGGACAATAACTAGAGCTTTGAAAAGGTTCATAAAAGAATGTATGTATGTGTGTCCTGCTTATGATGATGATTTTACAAAAAATTCCATTAAAAGAAAAGATTTTTTTTTTTAGAAAGTATAGGCATCATCTTTGGTTGGACCTAATTATACTATTTACGTAACTTTGTGCCATTGATTTCAGATGTATTTCAAATTAAAATTCTATTTATTGTTAGACTCATCATACATTTGCTACTTATACCATAAAGAGTGATTTTATCTAGAGAATTATGTAGAGCAGCTGGGCTCTTTACAACTGTACTGTATTTCTAGATTTGGATTTTTTAGATACTGAGATGAAGGAGATCGTCATCTGCTCCACAGCCATGCAGCTATCAAGACCTTGTTGTATTGGAGTATAAAAACACCGTGAATTCTCTCTCAGTGTTACGGGTCACTCATCCTGTAGTTATCATCAGGTCACAGCGATTATAGCGGAAACGAAAAGCAGACGAGCTTGCTGGTCTTGGTACAGTGCCTCCACAATCGGGTGTGATTGCACAAAAACACCTTGCATCTAGTATTTCGGCTCCCGACTCCTGACACAATCAATTTGGTTAGATGACTTTTCGGGTAGAGCCGGATCGAACTACAAAGGAATCTGTAGTCCAAATCGAATCCTAGTGTGAATTCTCACTGGGCACTCATTTCTCAGGGATCACCTATACAGGATGGGACATATTGATAATTTTGTGTGCAGAGAATGCGGCGACGTATTCGAAACTGTGTTTCACTTTCGTTGTCCTTGTTCGGCTCTTTCCGGAAAGCATTACAGAATGATTCCTTGGCTTCCTTGCAAAAACTGCATGAAATGTGTATGGAGGGTTGAGGACCAATATTAAATTTTGTAAAAGCGTCCGACTGGGACTTATGAGAAATTGCTCATAACTCTGGAGAGTGAACAATGCGCCTTTTTGTGGCCTACGTTTTGGAAATCTCCAGGGCCTCAACCTCATTTCAATCCATCCATCTAGATTAGGATTTGATTGAGTATTATGAGCATTGTGGTTTAAGATGAAAAACCCTATTTAGAGTCTTAATTTATTTATGCTAGTATGTCTAAAAATTACTTAAATCAATGCCACATTTAGTTCCTTTATTAGTGTCGGCTCCATATACGGTCATTGATTGGAAAATAGAAAATAATAAGTTTGTTTTTATTACCCAATGCAGAGAATTCGAGCCAGTATGTTGCTGTTATAGTTGAAGACTTGTGATTGGTAATCTTTAGAGTTTTGTAAGGTACTTTAGAGTATTGGTCCAAAGTATATCATGTGCGTTTATGACAAGGTATTGAGCAGGGAGGTTTGTGATTTTCCATTTAAAGAGAGAAAGAATAACGCTTGCGACTTACTAGGATTAGTTTTTATTTTCAATTTGTGACAGTACTGAATGATTGTGGTTAAAGGAACAGGAACACTTCACAGCAAGCCTCAGGCCTGGACTCTCTCAGGCTTCCTCGCAACTCGCGTCAAGGCTTGCCTCAGAGAATTGAAAACAAATGATACCACCGGGCTCAATGCTGTAATTGTAATTTTGATAGTATATCTGTTGACAAAAGTAGGCCTGAGAGAGAAAAATTTCCTACATTGAGCAAGGCGTGCCTTGCGGCTAGGCCTTAAGGCTAGCTGCTGGCTTGGTTTTATGTTACATCATTTATAAACCCGTGTTGGAAATTTTGACAACGCCGCGAGGATCACTTGAGGCCTGGATGTGGTTTTGCCATAAGGTACTTGTAAATCACTTATTATTGTTGTTGGAAGGGCAGATGAAGAATACTGTCCCGTACTGTCTCCAAGAACCTGTGCCTTGAGGTACTCCAGCGGATATTTGTTTTCTAGAAGATGACGAGTCTTGCACAACAAAAGTTAATGTTCCATCTTTCTGAAAACTGTTTATAAGTGCTATAAGTTTGGTATGGAAGCCGAGGAAAATAATGAAATTATAATTTAGACCGTTTTTAGGAGGGGTAGCTACATAGAAAAGTGTAATGCTTCAGTATTCACATTGCAAGTGTATTAAATATTTTCCTACTGCTTAATAAAGATAAACAGGGCTTATTTTGGCGCCCACGGAATTACCTTCCAGTCAGCTGCACTTAAGCCTTTGAATATATGGTTTAAAATGATATCACCATGTTGGAAATATATCTGGAGATAATTGTTAGAAGTTTGATAAACCACATGGTCCAATCACGAGATTTAAAGAAACTTGTTAGATTTTCTGAATGTCTATCTGTTATATCCCTTGGTTTGCAGACAAAATCTAGTGTGATTTTTTTTTCTCTACGCAAAATTGAGACATTCACACAACAAATATTGTATATCTACTTTGTCTTTTCTTTCGCTCATAAAGCCTATACAAAAAAAGCACTGCTCTGTGATAGAGATACCTTTCAAAGAAATATTTTAAGATGTAGCTGTAGGCAGTTATCTCCGCATATTTTAAAATAGCTAGTCTAAAACAGTATAGAACTGGAATCATTGTAGCTAATTTTAGAGGTCTATTTTTAGTTGAACTCTTCCTAGGAGATTTATTCACTGGTTTCATTAGCTGATTTATTATGGGTACCTGGTAGTAATTGGTACCTGCAGGATATATGGATTTGTAAACAATCTGTGGATCTTCCTCATTGTATTTATGGAGTGATTTTAAAATACAGACTTTTTTTTTCATATGAAAAGAGTCATTAGTAATTCTTGTATTTTTGTAAATGTTATCAGAGAAATGTTTTACATAAGCCTCGACGTATAGGAAACTCATTTAAGGTGTAATACGGGTCAATAAAGAATATTGGGATGATTTTGATGAAATGTGATGAGTATATCATTTTGGGGTGCGAGAAAGCATTTTAGCTAGGTCTCTACTTTGAGAAAACTGATTTAGTGGGTAAAAGGAGGTTAAAGGGATATAAAAATTTGTTGAAATTAACACTATTATACAAAAATTTCTTATATTATATTTGTAAATTTTATCTGGGTCCAAAAGAGCGATTTAAATTTTCATCTCGACTTTGGCAAAATTCATTAATACTAAAATAAATCCAAAGGAAACTTTTGCAACTGGAAAAAAAAAAAAGAAAACAAAAAAGCGATTTACGAAGCAGTAACACATGAATGACTCATCAATACACCTCCCCGCATCTGGACTTAGTCTTTTTCCAGATTTTATATTTATAATAGTGTTTCGATACTAATCAGCGGAAGAAAGTTACCTGTAAATCAATATGAGCAATGTTAGATACAAAATTAACAGTTTCATAGTGGAATATATGTAGAAGCTTACTAGGAGAGATCAATAATAAAGCATTCAAATGTTAAATGTGAAATTAGAAGCACCAGCAATACATCAGAGTGAACTCTACGTCAATTAAGGAGCGTTTACAATGACAGATGACAGAGTAAAGTGGAGTCACTAGATTGCATTTGCTCTCCTTTTCTCAAGTTTGCACCTTAACGTAAGTTCTCTGAGCTTCTCACCAGAGTGGATTACACAGAGTAGCGTCAGATTGGTATAATTCCTAATCTCACGTTGGTGATGTGATGAGAGCAAATGCAATCAGGTGACTCCACTCTACTCTGCCATTGTAAACGCTTCTTTAAGGTTGCTGTATATCTTACATATACAGGGTATTGCAAAAGTATGGTTACATACGCTAAACTTTGGTAGCTGGGACCGAGCTAAGAAAAAATTCTTATGGAGTTTGCCTCCCACACTGCGTTGCTTCCGAGTTATGCTGGCAATACTGTTTTGTATACTGGAAAGTGTAGACTTTTGAATTTTAATGCATAAAGAAAAATTTTCAAATCTTTCTAAGAAAACTGAATCTATCCAAAAGATTGAACCACCAGAATCAATCCACCAATTCGTTTGGACCGTTGTCGGTGAATAGTTATTCATTCAAATCCTTAAGAACAATTTTCAAGTATATTTCTAAGTAAAATTTAATGCTTCCCTACGAACGTAAAATTTTTGAACAACTCAGGCTTGAATCAGTGTCGCTATGAAATATCAACGGGTGGTTAGACGTTCTACTGGAAGAACCGTGAAATAAAATTTGTTAAGTCAAGGCTAAAATCCAATTACGACGGAAATCGCCAAACGACAAAAATATCCCGCTGCCAGACTTCTAAAAGCACAGCGTCTTATGAAAATGCACAAATTATGACGGGTGATGGTCAGCGGTCGACAAAGTTGCCGTCGGGATTTATCAACTTCTTATTTTGCCGTCATCGCTGCAGTACTACCAACAAAATCAAACGAATTAAATGGTTGTGGCATTTATGTTTGTCAAGGTTGTAGGACGACACGTCAATTTCAAAACTATGGATTTTGATGAAAAATTGATTGAGGAAGTGCGAAATCATAAAATAATTTATGATATACAAGACAACCATAATAGACGAGTTGACAAAAAAGACATGGTTTGGTTTGGATGGATATTTCGAGGCGCTTAAATACAAATGGTAAAGTTGTGATATTTGGGAATTTAGTTTGATTTTAATTTAGTTAATTTTTCCTTTCCGCACTTTGTTCCAATGAAATTCTTTCAAAATAATATAAAATACTCTCGATAAAAATTTGTTTCAAAACGATCAAAACTAATAACAAATGAAATTTCAGTATTTTCTCCTTTCACAATCGTCGCTCACTACCTATGGTTGCAATTGTATCGACTACCTGTTTTGACAGCGAATTCCCCGCTGCGGTCTACCGTCGGAAATTCAGATAAGCCTAGTACTAAGGTTCACATTAAACTAAATTTTAGCGGGTGTCCAATATCAGGCCGTTCTTTAGTAGCTAAAATATGGCAGTGGAGACTCAGAGAAAAGATATACAACGCGCGGTCATAATATTTCTAAAAACAGGTAGTTAAAATTATTTGGAATTAATCAAAATATGAAAATAATATGCATTATGTATTACAATAAAGAAAATTAATAATGATATTGAAAATACCGCCACGAGAAGAAATCCAATTCATCCGTACTTACAGCAAAGACGTACAAAACTACGTAACTACAAAAATCTAGTCAATAAATTCTCAAATCTCAGAACTGCGTCAATAAATATTTTTAGCGCGCTAAAGAACGGCCCGGGCGGATAAATTCAAGGTAAATTTTTTGGAGACTTACTCTTGGTGCCATCTCTAATCAAAATCCAAAAGTCAAATTTAGCGAGTTGAGCTTAGTACTGCTTGCCCTATAATTCAGGATAAATTTTCGCCAATATTTTTTAGCTTGCTAAATTTTCATAAAATAAAATAAAAATTTATGATCGCTGACCAATTTCTTTGAAACAATAACACTTTTTAAACTCGAAATTGTGTATTTTTTCATGTATATGAGTAATAGGCGCAACAAAAATATAAAAGAATCTTTATAACTGGGCTGCTAAGCATTGCGTGTCATTTTCTAAACAATCAAATACTAAAATAAATATGCATTCCAAAATTACTTACTATCCTGTGATAGGTATGGTACATGACTTTTCGACACTATATAAAAACGCAAGAAAATTCTAAAAAACTTATGCACGTTTAAAAGACGAAGATCTACGAGCGAATGACTATTATACCCAATCCGCTATTACTACTCATAAGAAGCCAAACAAACCATACAAATCAAACCGTACCATATTAAAATCATCCTGTTAAACTTTTACAGCTCGCTCATTCAATTAACAGCGAAGGTTAGGTGGGGCTTGTGGGGGGTCATGACCCCCCGTAACCGCCTTGTATACGCGCCTGCTTATAGATACAATTTTAGGTATTTGCGGAACATCTAGTGCCAGCCGGTGAAATTTCACTCCATAATTTCAGGTGTTGGTTCAAGTAGACTCCTGAATTTTTTTAAATTTCTATTTTATACATTCAGCAACAACATATATAAATTTGGACGAATTCCACCGAGGAGAAGTATATGCCGGCTGCAATATGTTAAACAATAACGATTCGCTTGAGCTCCGCCCCTAATATAGCTTTAGCAGTATTGCAAACATGAATGATTCTTTTCAACACTATTTAGAATTGTTGTTTGATATTACACATGTCATTTTCGATCCATAAAGTTGTTGAATATAACGATTGAAAAAATATTTGTCTAGCATTGTTCAAGTTAGTACAACTTTCAGAAACAAGGTAGAAACGAAGACTTGCTGAATCCATTCCCCAATGAAGACGAACCTCTTCAAATTTAATACGCTGAACCATATAAGTGTCATAAATAAATATATAGAAATGTAGCTGCCTTCATGATAGTTACATTTTAAAAATTCATTTGCATTCATATTTATTGCACAAAGGTTACAAATCTGAAGAATATTTTAGAAAACCTAACTCTTCGAAATCTCTTCATTTGCAATACCTTATTCTAGACTACGTTCGAAGTACAAATTGAGCAGCAAAAGGTGTACATATTTTGGATATTGGAGTTTGAAAAATACCAATGATGCGTCAGTTATTGTAAGTAGATAAATATCTAGACGGAAATCTAACATTAATGCTTTTAAGACAATAAATTAATTTGATTGCTGAAATTGGAAACGTTTTTCTAAAATCGATTGATAAATGAATCTTAGAGCTAGATCGTAATGAATGGAGAGACTGGCAAAATATTCTGGATGAGTACAAGAGCCTCAGATAACTATTGATGATAATAAATGCCCATATAATAATTAATTTGTTCAAAGCATTACATCTGTTTCACTTATCCTCTTATGGGAAGCGATTAATTTAAATGTAAAAAAATGTTCAATCCTTATACATATATATAACGTTAATGCCTTTAAAGTGTCATGTAAAGTCAATTCTCAAAATGGAAAAACTTGTAAAAAAAAAACTACTTCTATCGTCACGATGTAGAAGAACATGAAAATATTCAAAAAATTCGCGGAATTTTTGTTTCGACGCCTGTTGGACACGCTTATGCCTTAATCGGATTAAGAATTATCTTAGAAAGCTATAAAACTCCTAAATAATACATTTAACGCCTTTTTTTATGGCACTTAAATTGAGAAACACTCTTAATTAACTAAACATAAGTGTGGAAAATAGTGCGTATTTTTTCTAGTTCCGTAATCAGCATAACTATTCATTCGAAAACGAGTACATAATCATATCCATAATTTTAAATAGATGACCGAATTATAGTTAGTTACAAATAGAATTAAAGAGAATAAAATAAAAAAAAATAAATATGTTTGAAGAACAGTAAAAATATTCCTTTTAGAAAGGTAATTGTTTTTTTTCTACCTATCTACATAATTATGGATAAATTAAACATAAACTCACATCCGTTTGTGACATACAACACAGACCCAGTCTGTAGTTCGTGTAGTAAATTCCCGACATGCTTTGCAAACGCGAAGTCTACATGACCGGCATGGAGCCCCACGATTAATTATCCGGCCAAGTTCTGTACCACATCGAGCACAGTATCGATTCGATTCAATTTGTGGTCGATCCAGGGATCCACCAGCTTTTATAGCACCTTTCCGTCGTAGATTATGCAGTTCAGCACGTAGTATCCTATTTCATGTATTGAAAAATCAGCGGGAGTGGGCATATTTGATTATACGCAGAGATCAATCAATTATCGGACATGCGCAAGTGATTCAGTCAGTATACATACGTTCCATGTGGTGTTTGTTGTTGTTGTTGTTGTTGTTAGCACAAGAGAGCAAGAAAGATAAAAAGTGAAGAAAGAAAATGAGCGTGTTAAAATAGTAGTGTCACAAGTATAAATTTTATGTTCAAGGAAATATGAAAAAACAAAAATAAATTTAAATTAAAATGTGTAAAAAGACATACATTTGTTTTGTGGAGATTTTTTTTTTTTTTTGCTTTAATAATATAAGACTGACCCCTTTGATATCACATACATATAAATATTGTTGACTAAAATCAAAAGTTACATACTACTCTAAGAAAGTGTTAGAAAAGTCACCTCTTACAGGCGCATGAATTTAAAATGAATTTAAAATCTATATACATAAGTATGCTCCAAAAATATAAATATATAATAAAAAGTGGCAATCTTGTAACATTTCATAAAGGTGCGGTACTACATATATATATATAGTTAAGAAACTGAAAGGTAAACATTATTTAAAATTAATGCAATGTTTGTGTAGGTAATGAACGTTAATAGTGATATTTTAGGCTCTCTTATTATTTGACTTAAACATGACTTAAAATACATGGCAAGAAGCTCAAAAATCGTAAAATAAGACACAAATAAAAACAATTAAAACAACCAAAAGACACAAAAATGACACAAAAATCACAAAGGACGCTAAAAACGGACATAAATACTTTGAAAAGGATCTAAATGATAGACGAAAATTTAAGAGCAACCCCAATTTTGACAATTGGGTTAGTGGCAGTTCCAAAAAGTTCTACATTTTCAAAATGATCTAATAAAAATAATTTCCTAAACGAACGAATTTTCAACGTAAAAATTTATAATTTAGCAGCGATACCAAAACCGTATTAAAAATAAAAAATCAGATGAACGAAAAAAATTACGCAATATCCTTATAGAGTCCGGCCAGAGCAGGCTGTAGTATCATAGATTTCTACCATATGCCCTCATCATCCTTCCAGCTGAAAATCTCTAACGGAGTGCTTGTGTTCCGCACAACACTTGCAACGGCTCCAAAGCGGGGGGAAACCCCATGGACTACATAGTATTGCAAATGCTGTGGACTGCTATCACCAGTGAAACACAACAACAAACCGTCGATAGTGGTTACCATGTGCAGTTGAATACGTTTCTTGCTAGATAATTAAGACTTAAGCGGCTCTTCAATATAGCAACAAAATTCATTTTAAGTGATTGTGTCAGGTGGTGTGGGTCAATGTTCCCAGTATGATTCCCATCTTCGACTCTCATGTAGTACAAATGTATTGTAGATTTGGTCAGCGTCAACACGAAGCTAATTAAAAAAATTCATCTGACTGTAAACTCTTGGTCTTAATTAACTGACACATATCGCACATGAGTTCTATTAGATTTTACAAAACCGGGTAAGTGAAGAACCTGTGAAACAGGATACCTCTACCAGCACAACCTGTGCAGATCCTTTGAATTTGCCGGTAGCTATGTGACAACTGATTAAGATGAATAAGATTGTGATGCAACAATTTTAATTCTACATCAGCATCTTCGCAATTAGAAGGATAACTTTAGACTATTCTGAAAGTTATGCTTCATATCACGCCCATATTCACCCCGAGGTATGTTCGCCATCTGTTGTATTCTGTAAGCCTCGGAGATCTTATTGACATATGCATGTCATGGAACAAACGTGTTGTTAGTATCCTAAAAGGTGTGTGAGATGTTCTGTCAAAAACGAAAGGAAATTCCAACTCAGTGCCAGGGTTGTTGGTCTCAAGTTGCCGAAATCTCTCCTGTGCAGACGCAACCAAGAGCTGTGGAGTATTAGTTTGTATTCGACAGTTTCTGGAGATATCGTCATATCAGTGGAGGTGTGTGTCAGATTCGAGCATTACTGAACACTGGATTTGTTAATTCAGGATTCTGCCTGATCGGAATTAATGCGATTGGCTTGTGCCATAGGGCATTTCACTTAAGTTGGAATGCTACCCTGGTTCTGTCCCAGGTCTGAATCGTGGAGATTAGATCCTGTAGCCAATCATGAGGATAAAGATAAGTAGCGCTGCCCTATGCAGAACCTTCCTAGTCAATTCCTCCACAGCTGAGAAATCAAGGTGTCTCTTTGGCAAAACACTCTTTGGCATGCACACACTAGGAGACACCTTGACTTTAAAACTCAGTTAGTGAGACCTAACTCATCTATCTTGACTGGCAGACAGAGCGTGCTTTCAGCAATCCATCGTCTTCCGCGTATATAGCTTTTCCTTGAAGAAGTCCTACAAAGACTTTAGCATATGAACGATGAACGAAGTAATCAACTAATTTATCAAGACTGTCCTTCCCATTAAAGAAAATAGAAATGGTCGACTACGCCATGAGTTTACAACTCTAAAGAATTTCTCCAGAGGGATTCGGTTATTATTTGACTTACTCTCGCATCCGATTTATACACCTAAATAGATGTTCAGTGGCGTATCTGTACGATCTCTCCACCTTCCACACCGCAAACCTTGACTCTTACTAAGGTTAAATTTCGCGCCTGTTACATGTTCGTATTGTTCGAAAATAGTACGAGCGACCGGAAAAGCTTCATCTCTTGTCACGTTGATATACGGTAGACGAACTGAATATTCTCCGAACATTCAACGAAGATTCACCAGTAGCTGCTCCAATGAAAGATAATATAGCATACCTGACAATGGACAGTCCTGTCTGATACCTCATCGATGAAACGATGTCTAGATGCTTAATCAAAAACGGTCGATCTCTAATAAAGTTTCTCGAGCCATGTGGGAGGAAAACCAAATGTCTCGAGAGCAATCAAGAGATACTCGTGCAAGATGCTATCAAAAGTGTGTTCCTGGTAGGCAAATAAGTGTTTGGCTACAGCGATACGTAGTAAATACTACGACCAGGTACACAATACAACTGTTCTGCGTACATCACTAAGCGGAGTAATAATAATAATAATTTACAAGGAAAGTTCAAAAATTGTTTTTTCCTCTCCAATTTTAGAGTGTGGTACCGCATCAACTGGGCGACCGTCTTACAAGTTTAAGTAAAAATCCTAGATGAATTACATTTCGTTAAGGCATGATTTCTTTATCTAATCCGATTGAACTACATATTTCCTCACATTTCATTGGCAGTATTGAGTGAAAGTTTATCCGATTTGATCGGTGGTTGGTCTTATCCGAATTGCTAAAACAGCAGTTCTAAATGTTTTTATCATCATTCCAACATGGGATCAATCCTTAGCGAGGAAACAAGTCACAACAGCATAAACGTATTTCTTTAAAAAAAAAATTAAAAAATAAAATGAGGCTTGATTACCAGCTGGTTCAGGATGGCGTCAATATAATTTCATTTTGTAATCCCTGATAACTTGGCCGTTTTAAAAGAAAAAAAACACATGTTTCTCGTTATCTATCTCCTTATGTGTATCATATATTAACGCGCGGACAGTGGAACAGTTTTATGAATGAATTAGCGGTTTTTACAAAACAAAAAAAAAACCAATGTGCATTTCAGATAATTTATTAAACAAATAGATGATTTCGAAAATAAGCACTTAATGATTTGCACAAGTGTTGCATAATTAATAGTGGAAAGTTTTGGAATGTAAACTGGACGTTAAAACCAGAAATATAGTGTACTTTACATTTACAAATTAATTAGTTATATCACATTAACAGATTTGCACTAAAAACCAAGTACCATAGCCAGCTCACTTCTGTCTGAGACAACTTACATCTAGATGTGAAAAACTCACAAAAAAGCGGTCGAATTAAAACGAGCTAATGACCCTCTAATAAAAAGCTCTATACATTCTCTCTCTTTCTTGCTGTATTAATCCACATAAATTCTTCGCAATGATAGCTTTTTTTTGGTTGAATAAAAAGTTAAAGAGCTTTGAAAAAGTGATTTTCTTATCAAGTTGTAAGTTGTTTCAGTTTCTGTTAAGCAGAATTTTAGACTAAATTTCATACCCTTTTTCTTTCTCATTGAATAACGGACTAATCAAAAAGACTAATATTCAAAACTGTGTTTTTCTTTTCTTTCAATATAACAATTTTCTATAATTAGAAGATTTTTCTTATATATTTAACATTTTCCCATTTATGTACAAATACAAATGAAATAACAGTGTAAGAAAATCGATGAAATATGTAAAGTTAGTGCTTGCATTCACACTTTAATAGGCGCTTACTAAAATGGCTCAAACTGTAAAAACGACCATTTCTCTAGTTATCCAGTAGCTACTTTTTTCTCAATTCTAATTACTGGGTCTACAGTTTTCGTACCATGATTGGGTTTCTACTTTTTCTTCACAATGCCATTATCACAGCTATACAAGTGCCTAATGAGATACGCTGTGACGCGACGAATTAATTAAAAATTTATAAATTCACGCAGTATGAATCGAACGTGTGCGCATTTTATCAAGAAGTCAACACTTGATACTGCGCAGTACAGGAAGGCTTGGTACTTGTTTGGTATATACGCAACGGTAGAGGTCTTTGGCATTTCCCTTCGTTTTCTTCCTCACTAAAATGTTGGCTGTATTTTTTTATTTTTTGTAGTGACACTCTTAGTGGAAAACCAACGGTTCAGTATTACAAACTTCCTCTAATTCAATTGCAAATTATTATTGCATATATGTATTTGTATGCCCTAATCCGCAGTGCAAAAAAAAAAAAACGCTTGATCTTTTTATAATATATATGGGTAAGAGACAGTGTAAAAATGTGTGTTGTTTTTTTAGATTGATTTTATAACTATTTTTAAAATAAGCTGTACGCGCATAAGGCTTGTCTACTCTTGCAGAGACTTTGTATGATTACCGTCCACTTTGGTCTTGATTTCGAATATTTATTTCTAATATACAAAGGTCAACTGCAAAACCGCGATAATTGGAATAAATATTTCGTAAAATATTCTTCTTCTTGGAGTAACAGGAAGTCTGTGTTTTATTTAATATACTAAAATACATAATAAAATTAATTTGCATTAAAAAAAAATCTCTTCTTAGTGAGTTGATAAGGTATACATAAGAATATATAATAATAACGACTTTTTACCATTTCGTGCCTCGCATTGATTTTTATGCTTAGTTGAATCTTTTTTTTATTTTTCTCGAATTAATTGATCCTGATCCTACATTACCTACAAAAAATATAAATTTAGATGCGAAACATGGTGCCCAAGCAAAACATTTTAATGGCAACTCATATAAATGAAGCTGTTTTTGTTCAAATGATGTCTTTTACTGGTTCTGAGATGCTATTATTCCGTTATGGCGATGAAGTTGTTACTCTGACGTATTTTCCATCCATTATTAAATTTAAATTAATATAAAGAAATTGCTTAATTATTTATAATAATTATGGTAAAGTGTAAAATAATAATAATAATAATAAAAAGGGTACTCAAATAATATTGGAGGTTGAATTTAGTATCGTCGAGGTCCGATTGACCTATTTTGGGTAAAATTACATAAACTAGACTTAAGATTTTAACCTTAAAGGCTACTCTCCTTTGAGGTAAATTATCAAGGAAATATTAATTAATTATTCCTTGACTTAGGCCTTTAAAGCAATCTTAAATTTGTAATTAATTATTGTGGAAAAATAACAAACTAATTCATTTTAAATTATAGATTTTGTAAAAAATCTTTATATGATCTACCATCAATGTTTGGGCATCCAAGTTCACTGTAATGTAGACAGCAGGTAGTTCAGGGTTTAATTGCTGTCCTGATGAGATCGCCCTGTACTGCTGATCGAAACTTATACATACAGTATACTATCAGAATTTCTTAATGAAATTCTGATTTGCGGCTGTAAGCCAACAAACTGACAGTACACTTCGGTACTTGTCGTTTTAATTCTCTGCTTTATGCATTAGGTTGAAAAATTGCCTACAGACTCTATATGGGTCACGAAAGAGTAAAACTCAATCCCTCCTTCTATTCATTTCTAATTTACCTCACAGGAATGAGGAAAAATAGGGAAATAAATAAGGAAAATTTCCTAAATCTGAGGTAAATTTTTTACATTTTACCTAAATTTTACTTAACTTCGAAGTCAAATTTACGGATACGTATGGGCTTTGTAGTTGGATCTATTCGCAAATTCAAAGGCAAGATAACAGAAATACTGCACTTAAAGTCCGAATTGCCAAAAAAAAGTTAAGCAGTTTTAGCCAAATTCCTCATAGTTCAAATTACGTAATAATACAACCAAAAATTAAAGTTCATTTACTTTTCTTCGGCTTCATCAAATTGAATCGCTTCATAAAAATTACAAATGTTGCTACTTTTAACGACACATTTATATCGGAGCCAGTCAAGTTCGGGAATATTATTTGAATATTTTCCCAAAGATGCTACACTTGATTTGAACCAATATACTTGATTATTTGCTTCCCAACCATGCTGAATAAACGCATATTCAACTGTGTTTTCATTCACCCGCTTCTTAACAAATGCCCCTATCTTGTATCCAAATGATGATTCTAATGATATGATTCACTATTTTCAAGATGTAAATCAAATATAGGAATTAGTAACATCGAGATATCCTTACCATTCCTTTCTGTTTGACAGTCAATTCAATTCTTTCAATTGTCAAATCTATTGGCAATATTTAATAATTTAGGGCGAAATGCATTTTAAGTCTAAATTAGTTTATAGGAAAAAAATGGTCGCTGCTTTTGAACACAAAGTTACCTGAACAGGGATTTGGCCCTAAAAGTCAAAAATTTTGGTTATTTGGTCGTCATATAAGGAAAAGTTTGTAGATGTAATATGCTCCATATTTATTTAACAAAACAAGGCTGCCATTATATTAAAGCAATGAATAGAAAAATTGCATGATACCTTTATTATTGAACTTTTTATAAAGTTACTGCAAAAAACGCCCAAATATGTAAATGAATTTGTCTTAATTTCAAGAATAATTTAAAAAAATTTAAAATTATTATTTTTAAAGCTCGTTGGTGTTTCTCGAAAAATTATTTCCATATTTATCAATGAAATTTTTGTCATTTTATATTGAGCGCTTAGAATCTGAGGGAATTAGTTTTGAATAAGCCCATAATTTCTATATATTTTATTAAAGCAGCCTTTCATAATTATTGAAGTTAGGGTTATTTGCCTTGTTCATAATATTTGCAATACCTAGTTGAAAAAAAAAACTGCACACATAATTTTTAGAAAATGAAATTCCCTCTAATGTGAACGTTTATGAGTTAAACTAGGAAGAATATAGTTTGATATTAAAGAAAATTTGTGTAAATTCGATTTGAAATTTACGTTAAATTGGAAATGCGTCTCTCCCCTATAGGGAAATATTCCCGAATTTCCCTACGATTTAAGTCGATACGAAACCCTTTTTCTCCACTTATCTAAATGGGATGTAAATATTAGGTATTCTTAATTTAAGAGGTAACACCACTCTAGCGGCAGGAAATAAGGCCTAACCTTAACAATTTATTTTGGGAGTATGAAAAAAGGAATAGAATTACTTTTGAGAGGATTCATTTTCATTTAACACATATTAAAGTTAAAAAAAAAAAATTTATTATAATTTTCAAATAGAATGACGGCGACAGAGCCCATGTGTTTTTTACAAATAAATTTATGGGAGAACGGTATTCTCGTAAAGTATAAGACCTGGCACAAATTAAATTTTTTAATATATAAAAATCTCGTGTCACTATGTTCGAACACGATAATCTCCGAAACCACCCAACCGATTTCAATGAAGTTTTGTGAATGTATTTGGTTGGTTTCAGCTTGAAAGATAGGACAGTTTTGGGCACGCTGTTGTCGAAGTTTAGAAAACTTCCTCAGAACGCTTCGACCTGGAAAGCTAAAATTTTGTACAGATCGTTTTTATTAAAAGTGTAAATACAAGTTCAAAAATAGTTTAAATCGGGCAACTCCTTCGTAAGGTTGCTACACAAATATTTCGTTTTCTAGAGGCTGAAATTTGGTACATGGTGTTTTCATAGCCATAGTAAATAAAATTACAAAAGTGGTCTGAATCGGGCAAACTCTTCTTGATGTTGCCATACAAAACTTTGGTTTTTCACTACATATTTGGAAATTATTCGAGAATGCGTCGACGTGGAGAGCTCAAATTATGTACAGGGCGATTTCATGAAAATTGCAAATACAAGTTCAAAAATGGACCAAATCGGGCGATCACTTTTTGGTGTTGCCACACAAAACTTTAGGTTTTCACTATACATATGGACATTGTCTCACGCGTCGACGTAGAGTGCTGAAAGTTTATAAACGGAACATTTTTAAAAAAAATTTAAATTAAGTTCAAAAATGCGACCAATCGAGCAACTCCTTCGTAGGGTAGCCATATAAAAAATTTGTTACATGGTGTTTTCATAGCAATGGTATATAAAATTTCAAAAATGGACTAAAATGCGTTACCCTTTCTTAGTGATGCCATACAAAACTTTTGTTTTTCACTATATTCTTGGTAGATGTCTGAGAAGGCGTCGAGGTGGAGAGCGCATATTTTTGGGACACGACACGTTTTAATAAAAATTGCAAATACAGTTCGAAAATGGGACGAATCGGGCAACTCCTTTGTAGGGTTTTCACACGTACACACATACATGTACAGAGTGAAACCCTAGAATACGGAATATGGCGATCGAGTCAAATAATAGCTTAGATATTATTTATCTCTAACCACCCTACCCTACCCCCAACTATTTAGGTATTTATTTTATCGTCGGGCAGCGCCGACGAGCTCCTCCTAGTTATCTATATATTATTAGCTATGAGATTCCGTAGTGGGGTTCTTATACCCTAGATGTAGTATGTAGGGTATACTTAGTTTGTCATTGTAATACCTAGAAATAATTATACTAGAGCAAAATAGATTAGACACCCATGCATAAAATTAAAAGTTATTTTGATTTTTGCATGTCCGTCCGTCCGTCCTCATGATAACTCGTGAACGCGTGTACTTAGAGAGATCTGAAATTTTACACCTGGGCTTTTAAAAAAAAAAGTATAATTAAGTTCGAAAATGGGACAAATCAGGTAACCCTTTCATACATACACCCATCAAGAATGTACTTGCATTAAATGTACTATCAGAATTTCAAATCGATCTATGCAAAGATGTTCGAGTAATTTGTTTTCCCAGTTTGAAAAAAGTGATTTCGAGGAATACACGTTAAAAAATGTATGAGCACTTAAATCCTTGAAATTTATTTTTACCTTTAATCTGCCATGCTTGTACCATACTGCACCTGCCCTAACACTCTGGTATAATAGCTTTTGCGCACCCTGGTGAATGGTGGTGAGTTCAGTAAGCGCTCCGAGGCGCTGCGGCAAAATCGAGAATTAAATCCTTTAAACATTTATTTTCGTTGAAGAACCCATTGCATATAGTTTTTATGACTCCCAAGTTATTTTTTAAGTAAAAAATAAAAAAAAAAACGATTTTTCCAAAATCCTAGAGTGGTGTTACCTGTTAACCACAATTAGTCGCTGCCGAAATTTACGTCGAATAGACATAAATTCGATTTGAAAAATATGGGAAATGTTGCTTGCGTAATTAAAGCAAAGTTAAGAAATTTTAATTTAAGTTCAATACAAAACGATTGAATTGAATGTAATCACAATCTTACATTGTTGCTATTGTCAGATCTGAGCTTAAGTAAGGCATCACCTATGCCAGTGGTAAAGGACAACTCAACTTGTAAAATTCAAATGTAAAATTTTTATTCAAAATATCGCTTATACTAATATCACAATTCAATATAATTCAGAGGCAAGACCTAACCTATCACAGTCAATGCAATACCTTAAATAATTCAGGGAAACTTAAATCTACTAATACTATTGTACAAGAATTTCAATAATATCCAATAAAAACAAAACAAACAAAAAAACAAATTAAAATTCAATAAAAAGTTCGAATTCAATAAATGCATCAGCGCCTCCACTGTATTTCAACTCCCTTTATTTCTGTACAAAAGGAAAAGAATTCATAATTAGATTTATAAATTATATAATTCCAACAGAATAGGATTTTTTTAAGTATACTGCCACATGTAGGCCTTTGTGCACAACAATTAAATGCAATGTGTTCGCTACAGTGTGAGAGTAGAATTGGATTTATAATTATGTTTGCGTGGAAACAGAATTGATGTATACTGCGCCGTGTAGGCGTAACAAAATAGTAGTTTTGTCTGTGCTGCCCGAGTAAATACGGTAGTAGTACCAGAATTAGATTTCTGCTCAGATGTAGATGAAAATAAAGCAGAAGTAAATTTCTACAACATGAGTAAATTCCTGCTCAGGTGAACGATAAAAGCAAAGCAGAAGTAAATTTCTGCAGCAGGAGTAAGTTCCTACTTAGGTGAAGGATAGAGGTGAAGCAATAGTAAATTTCTGCAGCAGGAGGAAATTCCTCCTTACATATGTGAAGGATAAATGTGAAGCAGAAGTAAATTTCTTCAGCAGGAGTAAATTCTTGCTTAGATATAGAATGAAGGTTTCACAGAAATAAATTTCTATGATTATTGAATTAAATTTCCATAAATGGAAGCAAAAATTAGATTTTTTGTAAAGGATAGGAAACAGATTAAACTCTGATGGAGGATGTGTTCAGAGTAAATTTTGAAACAAGAATGTGGTGATGCTGCTGCGGCTCGTCGCCTTTTTATAGCCGCTGTGATCCGCAACGTCTCTACTTCATGATATCTTGCCATGGCAAAGCTTAGTTTTGTAATTTCATTCCTCTGAGGGTGATGTAATGACATTTTGACATGTCAAAATGTAAATACACGTATTTTGTGTAAGTTTTTTTTGGAAATAATGATGTTTCTTGTATATTTCAGGAAATAAATATGATTGGAGGGAAGTTAAAACATCGCTGAACCAATGGGATTCATTTCTCTAGCATCAGATAAGTGCTTTTTAATGATTTTTTTTTTTTAAGATTTTAATTCTTTGTACGTACTTTATTTATCTTTGTAGGAGGGATATTTCATCGAGCGATTCGAGCGCAGTATATGGACTGAAAAGCTATTCTAAAATCATTCAAATATTGTACTGGCTTCTACTTCTAAAGTGTCCTCTGCCTAAATAGCAGTTGGATTAAAGGTGCACATTCCTTCCTATTAGCCACACCGATGATTTGGATAGAAAAAAAGAATTACTCAACGGACTGCCATTTTTGTGTTGTTGGAGCTTATGGAAAAAAATTAATATGTTAACATTCAGTTCGTCACAAAGCCTCAATTAAGCGAAAACAGAAGTGAGATTCTGCAAGCACCAAAACAACACGAAATTCAACCTGTGACAGACAAGTTCAGAGAAGCAGTATATTTACCATCAACATTAAGACAGCTAAAAACTCACATAAGATTAAATAATCTTGTAATTCACAAAACATCTCATTCGACAATCTCATGAATACAAAACATGGGTATCACTAAAAAATATATCTGCGAGAATTTATTAGAAAATCACAAAGCCGGAATGGAACAACGAGACCAGGACAAATATGTGAATTAATGTTATTCTTGGCGACTACTATTGGTCTTTAATATGGAAAGCTGTTGCAGAAACTTACAAAAGGAAATAATTAATAAATCACTCAATTTTAATAAACTTTAGTAAAACTACCTTGAAATTCCGCATAAGTTTGTTGTTTATCTCCACAAGAAAAGGAAACTTATACTAGGTACATAAGTATGCAAACTAATCTTAGTAATTCATGCTTATTCTACTTTATGGAACAAGGAAAAATGCTAAAATTGGTCTACGACCAATTCTTATGATATCTTAGCTTTTTGCGAAGACCCTGGATTGATTGCAGTTTTATGCATGTTAATTCGGGTCAGGAATTTGCGCTTTATTGCACGAGTTTATACATAATTGGTATATTTTGTTTAATATTCCAGATGCTGATTCTTGTTTATTAGTTTTTTATAAGACAATTTTTAATTGTTTCTTGATGCTGTACTTATTCGAAAAGCTTGGAACTTAAATTGTACTCCTAATTGGTTCGATGACAACCAACGTAAGTTGGCTCGTTACAAAACTCGTAAATTTATTATTGCAAAATGATGTATTTCCTGACGCTTTTAAGTCGCTATTTGTTATCATTATTTTTAAAAATTGAAAGAGGAATTTCGTTATCAATTATAGACCAATTGCATAATTATAAGTTATACCTAAGCTCAGAGGTCCGGGCTGGGTCTTTAAACTGACCAGGGCAAATGACGACAAACCAGCCCATAAAGGTCTTGAAAAATAAAAAAAAAACTTTTTTATAAGATGCAAGCAACCGAAATTATTAGGCTGTATACAGAGCCGTAAATAGTACCTACTATTTGTGGCTGTGCTGAACTCATCCTGAATCGAGCACAAGGAGAGCAAGACAACGTTTTCTATTCGCAAGTCATTTTTACACTCGGTAGACGTGTGTAGCTTAAATGGAACTTTTCCCACTGATCCGAGTAAAACAAAATTAAAATGTTCATAAATCGAAGAAAAGTCTCGTATCAAACGAATAACGGTGTATTTCAAGCAAGGACTACTAGATTCCATGCTAAATATAGAGCCACTAATCATAAATAATAGATAAAATTGTTTGTTTTTTCTTTCTTCTAAAATTTGACACTTTGACACATACACTTGAACTTGACACATTTAGAATCATTTATTGCTAAGCCCTTGAGAAGCGGTTGCAGCAGGGTTGCCAGATAGACTATTGAATTTTTCCTCGTCCGAATAAAAATTTTCCCCAAATTACTAAGGCAGAATAAACAAATTCCCCAAGCTTAATTATGAAACTAATTCATTGTTTTCTTGAATTTAAAAATTTTTTTAGATACTTAATTTGCACTTGTATCCACACATTCCATATACATATGTACGTATATTCTTATAGGTATTTTATATTATAAATTCCTGTAAATAATCAAAAGTATGTATTGCGTTATTTCACTTCAGCATAGTATTTACCTAAATTTATGAAAATTCTTGGGGACCGTCATCATCTTCTTGAAAATTACTTTTTCAGAGCTCTTCAGAGTTGTATTTTTGTAACATTTGTTTGGTGGGTTTAAAATGTGTACAACCAAGACATATCATTGAAAATCGAACTCGCATTATTTTCTCTGCAGTGTCAATATCTAGTCTATTTCTCAACTTATTTTGTACACAATTGAGTTAAACAAAATTTACATTATGATGACATGCATTTTTTACAGAAATTGTGAGGGAGATAGCTTATTGAAATTTAAATGTTGCGGAAGCAATGATTGCAATACCTCACACGTACGCTCCCGTCTAGTTTTTATGGTAAAAATCGCAAACTGTCAAACTGTCTAATTGGAAATTGTCAAGTTTTTAATCGTTTTTGCGTAGATATTCAAAGACAGATCACGGAAAGAAATATAATTTTACAATTTATAAAATATTGCATGAAAGCAGGAAGAAGTTTGACGCAAAGGATGAGATTATATCGAAAAAAATTTATCGCAAAATATAGGTGGTACTGTAATTCAGTTCTACAAACATCATTTTTTTTATTATTTATTTCGTAGTAAAAAAAAAAAACAGTAACTAATCTGCTAATAAATAAACGTCAATCCACTTCATCCACTCAAGTGCTCACATGAAAATAATTCCACTGCACTGAATCTATGGACGCATTGCTCCCAGATTGTGGACCTTAGAAATAACTTCAATATTTTCTATAAAGAAATAGTTAATAACTATCAATTTCGCAATATTTAATTACAAACTAAAAACTCACTTTTGTTTATTTCGACAAATAATTTTACTTGACAGATATGTATATGCCATAAAATTATAGTAACAACAACAATATGGCAGGCAGCACGAGTAGTCGAAATTGACAAATTAGGGTTGCCAATAACAATGTTTTAGTTTCAGTAACTATAAAAACTCCCTATTCTTGAGGTCTTTTTATGGTTCCGGACACGCACACAGTGACAAAACAACGTCCGGAAAAAATTCAGGACGCGCTTGCCTCTCTCGTCACTCATAAATAAATTTCAGTATACGATGTACTATCTCCCTCACAATTTCTGTAAAAAATGCATGTCATCATAATGTAAATACTCCTTTATAGAGTAAGCAGAATTTTGTTTATTGATACATCAGTCCAAAATTCTTCAGCTGTATTGAGTTCCAATCATTAGTGAAGATGAATCAAGTTCCATTTATCAATTGTGGAATGAATACTTCCTACGGCAAAAACATTTTCAAGTTTTACCGTAATATCTAATATATCAGCTATAATTTGGCAAACAGCTGTAACCGGAGAAAACACACAAAGTTTTTCCAGTCATACCTACTCTATTTTCGGGAACTCTACATGTAATTTTTCATATAAAATTATTAAGAATACAGTACTTTTAGTTCCTGTTGATTACGTACGTTTTATTTACTGCGTAAAAATTAAAGTAAGATTTACGTTTTTGATACTTGAAATATCACCATTTTATCGCAATTTTAAAAGAAATTCCCCATGATTTTTCGCAATATTATCATTTCCCCAAAATTTTCCCCAGGAAGAAATTATTCCCCAAAATGGGGAAGAAAACCCCCAATCTGGCATCCCTGTTGCAGACTAACTGTGTCTATACTGACTTCTCCAAAGTTTTCTACAAGCTTTTCCACAGAGTGCTGTTGTTCAAGCTGTCAAAAATAGGATTTTCTCCACTGTTGGTTGTTTCGATCATCTTACTTACTTGTCCTCTTCAGAAACGCGCTTACAAGTGTTGTTTTTAAGCGGTCCGGAATTTCTCAGGGAATTAATCTTGGTCCCATATTGTTTATGTTATTTATTTAATGACCTCATATCTTCAATTAAATTCTCAAAAATTTTAATATGTGCTGTTAAAATCTTCAGTTAATGATTGTGTACTATTACAGAATGATGTTTGTGTATTCGTAAATGCAATGTCATTACTTTAGCCGTAAGTGTTCTGCCTTTGCGTACCAATATTCAATGGAAAATGTTCCTATAGCACGTGAGAATAGTGATCTGGGCATTATTCTTGACTCAAAACTTATGTTTTCTCGGCATTTAGATTATATTATTGGAAGAGCCTTTTAAATTCTTGGGTTTTTTAGTCGCTGGGCTAAAGAATTTATTGAACCGTACGCATTGCGCTCGATACATGATACATTCCTGTAGTTTATCCTGGAATACGAAATATGATTGAATATTTACAGGAAAAGCTTCTACGTTTTACTATTCGTCGTTTCCTATGTAATAATAGAGTTAAGCTTTCATTTTTTTCTGATCGCCTCGACTTATTGCTAGGTATGCCATCAACACTTGAAAAAAAAGAGTGCGACAGCTCCACGATTTTTTTACTTTCAATTGTGTTCATGGAATAATACATTTTTTCTCTCTCTAAATTAATTTAATATTTCCATTATAGTTTGTTCTTTGGTTTATTCGAAGCATCCCCATCACCGTTTAATTACAATGGAAATTAGGCGATTTCCACTAATCGCAGGGTCAAGTGGAAGAATTAGAAGTTCTATTCGATATAAAATTGTTTAACCTGAATAATTTATATTGAATACAAGCCACTGCATTCTACCTTTTCCTCTCCAATGAGATCCAAATTATTGTCGTCGAACACCGTCTTAACAGCTTAATTACACGTAAATAAGAGGGCTGCGATGCAAAATTTTGTTTTTGGTTTTTGTTAAATTCGAAAACTTTTAGCCCATATCCCTTATACATGTACAAGATAAGTGTTCCGCTACATAATATACTAAAACCTCAATTTTTAATATTAAAACAAAAAGTTTACTTTCAAAATCCATTTAAGAGATCTATACGCGTTTTGGACAGCTATTACATAACGTTAGTCAATTTAGAAGCTATTTTGGTAAATGTTTCCTCTTAATTAACCAGTTGCTCGCTTATCATAATAATTGAATATTTTCCTACGGTTTTCTCCATATCCATCCAATGATGCGGTTTAGATCGTTTCAGTATATATAGACATTAAACCCACGGTTTAATCTACAGGTGGCAATATTTACGATGTGCACACATATCTCAGAAGTCCTTCTTCTCTCTTCCAGCAAATTATCTATTAATTGATGACTCATCTTGTCTAGTGGTCCATTGTTGATAGCACTAATTAAATTTTTCTATAGACTTTCTTGTAGATATTTCTTCTTCCGGCTTCCTTTACCTCTAAGAATTAAAAGGAAAGTTGACTAACTCGACTCGTCGACACAGCAACTCCCAAAGATGCCCTGAATTGATCCTTGCATGTTCCAGGCAAATAAAAATTTTATTGAAGCGTTTCTCATTTAAGGAGAAGAACGAACATGTGCAGCAGAAATTCCAGCATTTTAATTAAAAATTGATTTATTCGAGTCAAGTGGTTTGAAAGGACGTGTGAAAATGCAAATTCACCACCGATTACAAAGAAAGTACTGACTCGTTACGGGAGCTTTTAAATGGCTTTTGAAAAAATCTTCAGGCGCTCAGAGATTGCATTGTAAAGAAGTTTTTTAATTGATTTTTTTTCTTTTTGAATTTAATTTAATTAGATTGCCGTTTTCAAGCAGAAAAATAAATTATAATTGCAAATTAGCGAAAAGATGCATTTATAATAGAGTTTGCAATTCAACATAAAACCGAATAGGGTAGAGTTGCATTAGTCCGACAATCTCCAGTGTTAGTACTTAGCATATTTCTTTTAACTAAGAGTGTAATTTTTGACCCTATGAATTTCGAACTGAGTAACTGCAAACAAAGTTTCACTACTATTATTGTAATATAAATGTCCAAGTCGCATCATTCTGCGGGAGATTTCTGATGAGTATATCACGTGTTCCAAGTAGTGAATTAAGTGTTAGAAAATAGTGTTATTTTTGACTAAATTTGTAGGTAATAATTCTATAACCATTGTTGTACTGATAAATGTACTCTAATTTATATTAGAGCTACTGAGTTTTTATTTATTTTTTAATACTTTTTATTGTTTGTTCGAAGAAGAAAGACCACATATGGAAGACATAGGAAACTAATTTTTTATTTTTATTTTGACATTAAAGTAATCAAATTTGAGGATGAAATGCATGAAGTGCCATTTTCGAAAACGAATTTATAAAATACGTACTATTTCCAGTAGTCGACCGCCGTTCTCAAGTGGCCGACAATTAGACTGGTGCCAATACTTTTCTGAAAAGAAAAAATTTATAACAGGCAAGGGCCATACGGAAAATTTAGTTAAGATTATAATTAAGAGAAAAACAAAAAATTAAACACGAGATAAAGTGAAATTCCGAAATGGGGAGGTGTTAAAAAGGGTGCAAAGAAGTTCTTTGCGATTTTCGGGGAAATGTTATTTCCTAGTGGAAAATGTTCTTCGCGAAGGTTATAGATAATAAAAATATCTAAAATTTTTATATACGGCGTTTTCCACATAACCTCCAAGTTTTTGAGAAAATGACGGAAAACCGATTTTTTAGTTTTTTATTTTTCTCTCTCGTAAAACTAAATCAAATTACATGAAATTTTGTGAAAGTATACATTTTTTGCATTGAATAAGCACAATTTTTTTGGAATCTGGGAAATATGTAGTTTCCGATATATTTACAATTTTCGAAAAAAACAACCAAAATCTTCCACGGAAAACTTTATTGGTATTATTTTCGATTTAAATATTCTATCTGGGCTCATTTTAACCGTTGAAATGTCTACTTTATAATGATGTATATATGTTGATGGTTTATTTTTGAAGAAACCGCTTAAAATTGAGGAAAACCAAAAAAATCACTTTTCGGATCACGAATTTTTAAATTTTTTTTTAATTATTTTATTTATTTTTTTATTATTTACATAAATAATGGATTAATTTTCAGTAACAGAATTTACTTTAATTGAATATTACTAAAGTTGAACCAATTTAATTGAAGACAGTGGTGGAAATCATACTGAAACTATTAAATGAATAAAAAATTAATAAAAAATCTTTTAAGTTATGCATATAAACGTGGTAGAAAAACTGCTTATTAACAAGAATCAGCTGTCGTCATAAAATTGCAAGGTAAAATAATTATTTTAATTTAGTATTCCTTTGTAGCATTTCAAATAGTAGACAACTTTTAGAAAGCGTGCGAAGGAGGTGAACAATCTATGAAATCAATTATTGCAAATAATTTTGGTAGCGTTAAATTTCAAAAGAAAAACAAAATATTATCTTTCAAAACACTTCAATCATCAATAAAAGTTAACAGTGAAAAAGTAGTAATAAACCCTATATTATTATTCCAAAGAATTTCATTCAATATTAACAGCAAAGATGTTTTGGAATATGAACTCCCTCCATTTCCTCTGTCACTATTTTCACCCTGTAATTAAATTTTACATGTCGTTGACAGTCATTTGGCAAAATAACGATACTATTGAAGAAATTTCAAATAAATATTTTAATTATGTTCGAAGCCATTATGCAGCTAATAGTTTTATCGTATTCGATGGGTATCCCGAAGTAAATAAAACTGTAACTATAACACTTACAGGATCTACTTCCACTTCGATGGGTACGAAACAAGCCGAACCATCACGTTGTAAGAAATCTGCAAGCATCCCCACATTTGAATATCAAGATATAAGTAAAATACCGTTCTCGCAAGAGAAATTTTTATCCAATCAAACTAATAAAAAAAAAATCAATACAAACATATCAGATAAACTACAATCAGAGGGATTTTTGTACAAGCAAGCTCCCGAAGACGCCGATGCATTAATTATAAATACTGCAATTGTACTAGCAAAACACAATGATAAGACTGTCGTCGTCGTGGGTCAAGATATTGATTTACGAGTACTTCTGAATCAACTAAATTCATATGGTCTCAGTATTTTTTTCGACAAAACAGTGTCAGGCTATGAAAAAGATTCATTTTATACATCTAATTGTTTCAAACATCAAATGTACACAAATATAATAGTATTTCGTCAGTCTTTTTCCGGTTGCGATACAACTTCCGGTTTTTCTGGAAAAGGATAAAAAAAAAACAATACTAAAATCATTATTGAGCAACAAAAACTTATCAAGCCTAGCAAGTTTTTTTTTTTTTTTAAAAAGATGCAGACCAAATAACCATTGCAAAAAATAATATCAACTTATAGCTAGTATTCGGGTATTTACAAAAGTAAAAAAATGGAATGTCATTAAATCAATTAAGATTTGAGCATTACCAACTGGCAACTAATAAATCCACTTTCAAATTGGAAAAACTTCCCCCAACTGACGGAGCAGCTGCACAGCACTCCTATCAGGGGCGGATTTCCCTATAGGCCGAGTAGGCCCGGGCTTAGGGCGGCAAATTAATGGGGGCGGCAAATCTTGGTGAGATTTTTTTTTAGTAGTCGCGCTCTCTGTGAATCCACACTCAACGTTTAAAAATTCAAAAATGAGCGCCCCAAAAAAGAAACTTACATGTATGATGTATGGAGATTAACAATTATGAAAATTTTGGATCATCGAACTGGATCTTTGCTTACTAGTTTACTCCAAGTTCAAGCGCATCATTTTAATTTTGCTCCACTACAGACTATAACATATATTAGTACTGGGTTATTTGGTATTTTCACTGCCACTTTTCGTGATTTGCAGGGAGTAGGTGGGCGGCAATCTTCCAGAGGCCTAAGGCGGCCAAGTTCTCAAATCCGCCCCTGTCTCCTATAGAATTTATTACCAATTGCAAACTTGACTTGGTTATTTGGACAACGCGCCCTATAACAAAAAAGCTATGCAATGGGGTTGGAACGCACATCTAGGTAGACTCGTGCGCAAATTTATCCCGGACAGTTCAGATTTAATTCCCGAAATATTATTAAAAAGTATTAGGTACAGCTGTGAAAGTGCTTGTAATAAACAAAGATGTTGCTGCCGAAAACACGGCTTAAAAAAAACTGCTCAAATAGAGATAAAGAAATATTTGAAGACGTAAGAGATTACTGATAAAGAGTTAGCAAAGAGTCTTGAAATTGAGGAACTCGAAGACGTCGATAATCTTGAAGATCCTTCCGAATTTTAAAATTTTATTGATGAAGAAGAAGAACAACCACAATGCAAAAAATGCTAAATTCATTAGAATTTTATAATTTCTCATAATTTTTTTATTTTTATAAAAAATATCAATAAATTAGTTGTTCTACTTAATAATTTCGTATTCAAATTATTTTATTCAAATATACATAAAATATAGTAAAATATACGTTTATAAAATTGCACATTGGGCCAGTAAGTCTTAACTCTAGCATTGCCATGAAAAACTTAAGTTTCAGTATGATTTCCGCCACTGTCTTCAATTAAATTGGTTCAACTTTAGTAAAATTCCATTAAAGTAAGTTCTGTCACTGAAAATTAATCCATTATTTACGTAAATAATAATAAAAATTGAAAATCATTAAAAAAAATTTTAAAATTCGTGATCCGAAAAGTAATTTTTTTGGTTTTCCTCAATTTTAAGCGGTTTATTCAAAAATAAACCATCAACATATGCACATCATTATAAAGTAGACATTTCAACGGTTAAAATGAGCCCAGATAGAATATTTAAATCGAAAAAAAAAACACCAATAAAGATTTTGGTTTTTTTTTTCGAAAATTGTAATTATATCGGAAACTACATATTTCCCCGATTCCAAAAAAATTGTGCTTATTCAATGTAAAAAAAAGTATGCTTTCACAAAATTTCATGTAATTTGAATTAGATTTTCGCCATTTTCTCGAAAAATTGGAGGTTATGTGAAAAATTCCTTATATAAAAGTTTTAGATATTTTTATTATCTATAACTTTCGCGAAGAATATTTTTCTCCGAAAATCGCAAAAAACCACTTTGCACCTTTTAACACCTCCCCATTTCGGAACTTCATTTTATCTCGTGTTTAATTTTTGTTTTTCTCTTAATTATAATCTTAACTAAATTTTCCGTATGGTCCTGGCGTGTTATTAATTTTTTCCGTTTTAGCCTTCACAATCCGTTTTGGCACCAGCCTAAATGGGAAATACTTATTCTTAATTAATTTTTATATCTAAAGTCTTAATTTCTAGTCATTTATATCCATTAGGTTTGGTCAGTAATTCAACTGATTCAGCCTAAAGTTTAATAGTCGAACACGGGAGAACTCCTGCACACACATAGGATGAGCCTGGTCGGCTACCGGCAAAAGAGGATTTGCTAAATTTTTTTCCCAAAATTATACTATTTTTATAGAAAAAACTGTATTATATCATAAACACCAAACAGTAGGCTTTCTAGTTTTGTTAGTTAATTTAAAATTACTTTAATAGTCACCGCGACCAGTAAGATCTTTTTATTACAGATAATTATTTCTTTAAAAGGGAATCCGGTAACAAATTAACTTCCCCGTATTGCCACGTAATTCCCTTTATTATAGCCACAGAACCACCCAAGAAACAATTTATTTTATATAGTAGTAACTGTTAGGTTTCTATTACCAAATTATATAACTTAGATTATATATTACTAGTACTCGAAAACTCTTCGTAACCACTATAAACCCCTTATAGAGCTTAAATGGAGGATTAAATAAAGGTTACTGTGACTTGATTTAGGTAACGTTATATAACTAACAGCTTTATAAAGTGAGTAATAAAAATATTCTGGTTACCTTAATATAACTTCTTATATAACCCTTATATAACCTGGGGTACTCTCGATTAATTTAGTTTGGTCACAGCAGTGGTTGTGGTAATGTTTCGGTTACCTTTATAAACTTTGTTTATAATGGTGTTGGTAACGTTTCCACAACGCTTGGAATTTTTTCAGACTGATTACTTTTAGTGATTGAAATGTTAGGGAAATTACTTTTCGTTACCTTTATAAAGCAATATAAGGCAAATATTTACCCAACCTATTTTGAAATAGAATTTCGATATTTTTTCTACTGCATTTTTATAATGTAAGAGTTTAATATTTTTACATCTTAGAATTACAATTAATCGGCATGTAAATGGTGAAACACAGTTGCAATTAAAATTTTACTGTGAATATCATTATATATACTTCTAAAAAATACAGACCTCTACAGAAATAAGCAATATTTAATTATTTTAATTAAATATGTAAAATTCAAAATTTTCACTTAGGTGATATCAATTGATAAAAGTAACATTACATAATTTAGAAAAATTATATATCTAAAATGATGTGTTTTCTTCATATAAAATTAAAACTGAAGCCATATATCAGCAATTTAAATAATTGGCTTAAGCGACATTTTCTTTTTTAACTGTAATGCACAGATGAAAAAATGGCGTCTTGTACTTAAATGAACAAATTACCATTATAAAACTTCAAATACTTTTATAAAAATTCTGGCTCTGTTATATAAACTAAATTACCCTTATAAAACTGCTAGAAATATTATATAAATTAAAGGAACTACCACATTTATACCCTTTAGTCCCTTTGGTAATGTTATGTATCTTATAAATAGTAACAAAAAACAGACGTTAGTGATCTTATATACCCTTTAGTCATAATATGTTACCTTTGGTAATCTTATATGTATATCTTAAAGTAATGACAAATTGTCTGTGTCATGTTCTTCTTATAATAATTTTTGTTGTACGCTCCTCGGCAGTGTAGTGAATAAATTTTAGTTACGAAAAAAAAAATGTCATATAAAATCGTGCAAATGAAAGGGGCAGTTTAAGAAGACCTATTTTGTGTATTGTCCCAACAGCTTGGAAAAATGCATATTGAAATGGCCAAATACGAAAAAATTTACGTTACTAAAAGTTTTAAATTTTTATAACAGTCACCTTCGTTACTAAAACGCCATAAATAAATGAAAATAGTTTTATAATGGCTCCATTCAATACTAAAAGTCATTTGTGTTTCTAACGGTCACCGTAGTTACTACAAGGCCACCAAAAAATATTACGAGATTTTATAGTGGGTATATGTATTACCGAAAGTTCCCAATTTTTATTAAAGTCACCTAAATTACTGAACCCTGTCGAGTTATAAATATAAGGGTAACCACGAACACAGCAATAAACACTTATTACCAATCAGTTATATAACGTGGTGATGAAAACAATTATAAAACTTTCTTACATAACTTCTAGTAATAGTTACTCTAAGTTATATAGACCGGTGATTGAAACATTTCCATCGCCAACTTATAAAACCTTTAGTAACTTACTTCCATGAGCACCATTAGTAATCTTAAAAAACTCTAATATAACTACGTCACCAATTGGTAATATTATAAAACTCTTATATAACCACTCAAATTCTTATATAACCGAGTAACCATTATATACCCCTTATAAAACTATCCATCACCTTCAGTCACCAAAAATTGGAAAAACTGTTACTTGGGCATTCTGCCATTTTTCTACTTTTATTTGTCTCTTCTGGAACATATTTTTCACTATAGAAGCTTGACAGGACATAGAAGCTTTCATGAGTCAGATCACCTTATATAATTTTATAGGAAACGTGCTATGGTAATCTTGAGTTATCTCCTCCAGAAATAGTCCATCTCGTATAAATTGTTTGTAGATAGTTTGAATGTAAAATAATTGATACATGTCATAAAAGACGAGCTGAACGGAACGGAATAGAGATTGAGATATTTACACCAAAATTCGGTTTTTTTTTCGGTTTACGAAATGAATTTGTAGTACTAACGAGTCACTTAATCGGTTTGAATTTTTGAAAGCTAATCATATTCGTTTCGGCTTTTTTTTCCAGACCCTACCTAATCTGAACACACATTTAAACTCTTTTCATCAAGTCTCAAAAGTAATTGAACTAACCGAATTCCATATAGAAAACTTTGGAAATTAATAAAATAAAATCAATGCACTATTGGAAAAAAATTTACTGAACCGCATATATTAAAGTGCTCCCAGCAAATTAAGTGCAACTTTCAAAATAAAACTAAAATCGATAAGAAACGAGAAAGTCTCCTTGTTTACATTTTTCCGACGACTGACGTGAATGGCTTGGCTGCTGCTGTGGAAGGAAAGTGTGCACTTTACCAACGTAAATAATTCTTGACAAGTGAAAGAGGCCATCAACTCTTAGCACTTTAGATTGTCGTTTTGCGGCACGATAGATTGCAATCGGCAATTTAATCTGATGGCGACGATTTGCAAAATAACATGGAATTATCGATTGAATTGGCCTCGCGATAGAGCGATTTAACCCTTTGATGTGGTAATAGCAAGATCAGTGGTTGGTATGATCAACGGTGTCAGTACTGCTTCAGGTAGCGCTGCGTAACGTGATTTATAGAAAACGTGACTGACCAATTCATACTTGTCCACAACTCTAGCGAAAATAATATCCAGCAACTGGGAACTAGTTGATATCTAAGATTACAAGAGTAATAACCACCTTCACCTGAGTATAAAAAGTTGTTGCTCTGCTCTAATAGCAATTGCTGTGATCTAGTCGTTCAGTATACATACCAAAGCTAGACTTAAAGCACAAGTCACTACAGTACTTATTCACAATGGAGGAAATCACATAGTCTCAAAGGATGTTTTTTTATAACAGAGACATTTTCTTTGTTTAATTAAAGTCTAACAAGCGAAAATAGCTCAAAGCAAACTTAATGGCAAGGTCGTTTCGCGAAAGAAAAAGAAAATCTCAACCTCCTCAAGATGATAGACATCAAAATCAAGAGGACGGCGGGTGTTCCTTCTTATTCTAATTTCGAGGATTTTCCTACGGTTTGTAGTAAGAGGCGAAACGAAGTGAATTCATTTTAATTAGCATAAAAATTATTTCTCCATTTTTAGATGTTGCTTTAGCCCGAAGTCATTGGTGAGATTAACACAAAAGATGGGGCACCACTCAGCAATCGCTTAAGAAAATAAGTGCAAAGGCTCTTCCTGTCAAGTATTTTATTTTCATAGTACCCCTTATTGCTACTGCCTGTAGCTTATTTTGCAGGACAAAATTTACTCTTAAATGAAAAATGATTAAACCATGGACCATATTTCTTTTTAAGTATTAAAATAGGGTAGGCATTTTAACGATGGTTTTAAGTACGGAGGAATTAATTCGGGTTTTTGCAGGATAAGAGAAGAAACAATATTGAAGTTCAAAGTTTTGATTATCGGAAATAAATTGGAATTTCCGGCAGTTTTAGTACAATTTACCTTGTGGTGTGAAATTTTGTTAAAATTAAAATATCCTCAATGTTGAATAACAACAACAGCGTACAATGAAGTAAGGATGGATAGGGAAGTTCTACTAAGTGCAGCGCATGGGTGATGTTTAATGGAGTTGAAAAACATGGATTACAATAAAAAAAAAATTAAGATTAAACAGGAGAAAAAGTTATAATTGGTTTAAGACCAATAAAGCAAAATAAAAGTGAAATAAAATGAAAAATCAAACTTTTGTATGGAAACACTAACTATGAAGGAGTTTCCCGACTTAGTTCTATTTTGAAATTGTATGTAATATTTGTATGAAAACACCGTGTAAACACTGTCCAAATATCTATATAAATTGAAATTTTTGTATGGCAACCCTCAGAAGAAATTACCATTTACGAACTTAAATCTAAAATGGTTTTTAAAGGCCATGTGCAAAATTTCAGCTCGCCAAACTCGTTCTCGAGTTATCGTGAGGACGGGCGGACAGATAGATAAGTAGACGGACAGACGAACGTGCAAAAATCAAAATAAATTTTAATATTATCCATGATCTACCACCATTGATGTTGTGCGTTACAAACCGGGGGTATAAAAAAAGAACAAAATTTTAGTAATAAACAATGGGGATAATAATATTGGAATAGTATTCCGTAGTGTACCCTGCTTGTGGTCAGAAGCGAATACATTTATCACACTCCCTTGCTTCTATGCTGATGTAATCAGGAAAATGACCACTAGAGCTACACATAATTGTGTATTGTGCAGAATTGAATATGCAGATAGTCTAACTTGAGTATGGCCAACGGTACAATCTGTCTGAAAAGAATTTTTAGTAAAATGGAATACTACAGATCCAGCGCTATCAGTATTTATGCAGAAAATGTCTGGAAAAAGCTGGAGCTGGAGTTACATTCAAAAAAATCTGTGTAATATTACACATTAAAGCAAAATTAAAATAAACTAAAAAGAAAGAAGAAATAACAATTTCACAATAAATTGTAATATTTGTTCAAGATTTTTTTTGGATTCTCCGGTACAACAGTAAAAACGAAATATTTTTTTTGTATTCGTATTTCATCACACAATTTATTGATTTTGGGCAGCAAGTTTCAAGTTTTGGTTTGACAGATCTCAAATAGAGTTTAAAGTATCCGGATAATCTACTATCCAGATTATCCGGAATAATTTGGATCCGATTCCTAAAATCCGGATCCTAGTAACCAGATTCAAACTATCCGAATCCATATCCAAACTATCCGGATCCAGACTAAGCAAAAAAAGTTCTAAATTTCCTCAAAATTGAATTGTTTCATTGGGGGATTACAAATTTCACGACATTTCCATTTTCCAAATGAAACAATTTCATCTGGAAGACATTTTGAAGCTTTTTTGCTAGTCTGGATACGAAAAAATTCATTTACTTCCAATGAATTAAGACTGTGTAACCCCGCAGTGGGTTGAAAGAGAAAGAAACAAAAGTAAGCGTTTCGTATAGCAGAAACCTAATTCTCATCAGTACGGCTTGGTTTTCGCCTGCCGTAGATGCTTCAAGAGACATCAAACTGATCTCATCTCATATAAACTAAGAATAAATTCTGAGTATGAATTATATGAGGCAACAAACTCTCTATATTAGACCAAGACTTGAAACTTGTTGCCCTAAATCAATTAATTGTACCGGAAAATCCCAAAAATTAGCCAGTTTGAACAAATATATAGTTTAGCAAGAAGTGCCAGGAACCAGTAATTTATAGGGCGATAGTAGCTCTAGTTTCGCCCCACCTATTTAGATAAACCCATTATTTGTTGCTTGCGAAAATTTATCCCCTCCCAAGATAAAGATCATATTGTGCTTAAATACGACAACACATAGATCAATACTAGCAGTGCAAAGCGATACAGTGCAATTCCAGGGAAAAAATTAAAATATATATTTAGCCATTTAGAGAGATAAACCTTTTATAAAGCTAATTTGAATTACCGGGGTAATTAAGGATCTTTCTGTGAACCTACCTGTAAAAATTTTATTGCTTCTAATCTCAAGGATCCTTTTTTATTGCCGTGTTTATTGTAAGTAGTGGTTCTTGTTAGTACATTTTATACGGGCTTTATCTGAAAGACTATTATTTTTTTAAACGAGGACTTAGCGGACTTCTGTGTTTCTTCATCCTCTTCGAAGATACAAATAAGAATTCAAATTCAATCTCTTGGAGAAATAAGAAAATCAAAACATATCAAGGGCACTAGGTATGGACACGAAAATCGTGCGATTATGAGAAATAAGGAAGACGATGCAAAAGAAAACAAGTGAGGCATTGGAACGAGGACAGTGACCAAAATGAGAAATCAATCCGAAATCTGTCAAATACGGCGAAAGACAACGTTTCGATAAACGGTTCAACAGTACGGTAAGTCGACGAATTGAGGAAGACAGGACTTAGTGAGACTAGTAAAGTCGTTTCTTACTGCAAAGAATGTCACAGATAGACTTAAAATCTGTAGAAGATTGTAAAGCGAAGGATTCTGTAATGATAGTACTCCTGGAAGGTCTAAGTGAGCTAAAGTACTTTTTACGAATGAATCCCTAATTGTTTTGCACCCAACGCCGAATAGGCAAAATATGCGGCCAGAGTAAGAACAAAATGATTCAAGTACTATTGAGCTGAAATAAAAGCCGAAATTTGACTTCAAGATAATGGTTACAAGAGGAATCAGCTGACGTCGAGACTTCATGTTGTTGAGAAAAACAAAATCGTCGATGGATTCTATTAGTGGAACGGCATATTATCTGCTTACGCAGAATAACAGAATGACGATGACGAAAGACAGTTTCCAGATAAAAATTTGATAATTTTTATGCAGGATGGAGCATGAGAGTATACAACAAAGGCAATATTGACATTGGCAAGATCGATGTTTTCGAACTGTTTGGGAAAATTAATCTGGAATCTCTCCTGACCTTAACCCAAATGAACATGTTTGGGCTAGATTTTAAGAGAATGTATTTTTACATCCAATGCCGAAGAATAGATGACAATTAATTGTAAGAGTACAGCAAGAATAGAACAGCTACACTCAGGGAACTAAAAAATGTATGTGATACTTTTGGATAAGGTATTTAGATTGTACAGATAGTAACGATGAACATACGCCTTATTAGTAATAAAAATAAGATTCTGTATTTTGTTAGCATTTAAATTTTTGCAATTATTTTACCGTATTTTATATTACAAATCAATATCAATACATTGGCTTGATTGTATATTGGTTAATCGTATTGGAAATGTCTTATATTATTAAACATTGTTGACCAATGCAGAGACGTCCCTCAGAGTTCAGTATTCGCACCCTCACTATTTTCCATATATGCATGAATGCAAATGATTTAATAAAATTTAGCAATCACATTAAAATACCGCTCTAGACTGATAATGTACAAATCTACATCCGAGGGCTTCTATGTAGGATTTATAGAAGATGGTGCATAGCGGTTATATGCACTTTCTTCGTGTATATATCTAATATACTAAAAAAAAAAAACAAAAACTAAAAACTATAAATGTTTGATTACAAGAACGTTTTACACACATCACATATGCTATATATAATTACCGGAGCGGAACGTCTTAATATGAAAACGCGAAGCCTCCAAGTGAAATGACCATATATAAAGACTTCAGACTCATTGAAAAAGTTGTTTTTTCATAAGACATATTCTGCTTCATTTCTTGTACTGGAAAAAGATCCTACTATTCGAATTTAGTGAACATTGATTTTATATTGTATTTATTGTTAATATAGATATTAATAAAATTTATATATTTTTGTATATCTCCCAAGCTATACAAGCCTCATTTTTAATTTTCGGCCGCTCATCCATATTTTGTTTTCTTTTCAGTCCCGTCAACCAAAATATGGAGAATGTAATAGAGAATCTGCCTTACGATAATTACATCTACAATACTATTTGCGGTTGTTTTAACAGCTAGTTGACGCCAAAGCCAACAACATTTTTGGTTTCGTCAAGCTTATTTAATGACATCCATCCGTAGTAAAATTGAATTGCAACGTACTCTTTTTGCCCTTCAAAAGTGTTGATAATGATGTCGGGCCGAATTCCATAAAAAGAAAAGCATGTTGAATACGAGACCAATTTATGAAGGGAGAAAGAAACCCAATGAGGGTGAGACTTGGAAAAAGAGTTGTATAGTTAATTATAAGACTTACTGAGGTCTGTAAAAATGGAGGCAATTTTTTTTTCCAGGTTAAGTGAAAGTATGTACATCATAGAAGGCTTCAAAAACTGTCAAGATACAGCACAGATTTACGATAGATATATAATTCTATGTATCCCACTTATTGCGTTTTTATGCAAAGGAATAATTGCAGACAGTTTTCAGGATTCCGGAGAGACACCATAACGAATAGATAAATTAAATATGTAAATAGAAAGTTTTTAGATTCAAGATATGTCGAAGGAAGCCTTGTCCATTGGATGATATGATTAAAATTAATATCACACTTATTATTCAAAAACGGAATTTTAAAAAAACAATTACGAAAGCGATTGATAATTCTCAGAAGTTCACTACCTACTAAATTATAATTTAATAAGAAACCTGAAGCAATCTAATCGTGTAACAGAAAGACTAAGTCAAATAATGACATAATTCTTTGAGAAGTAAAACCTCCTCCGCTCATTGTTCCTTAAATTCTTTAAATTTCTTAAAGAGCTATCAAGAATGCGAGCTATTTGATTTTGACATTGGAATATAATGAGCTTAGCATTAAGAGAAATTATCATAGAACGACTTTACAGTCTCGAACAATGTCTCGTTTGTGAAGGACGACACTTCAATCAAACGCTATGATCCAATCATTAAGTCTTTAAAAGCCAGCTTTTTTTACATTTTAGATGATGAAAATCTTTTCAATATAAAATTTAGAGCATAGTCTTATCAGGAAGTTTCAAAATTAAAAGTGGGGAGATTAAGGTCATTAAAAAAAAAAAAAAAAAGTCTCCAGATGGTACAGAATTACTTGTCTGTTGATATGTAACGCCAGCTGTTTATAAATATAATTTTGTAAACACGGAAGAATGACAACTGTTCAAATGAAAATGTTTTTGTACGGAAGTATCAGAGTGATACAGAAAAGCTTCGAATCGGTAACATTCATTGGTACATCACGTCGAACAATAAAAAGAACTCCACCTACCAACAGAGGCATTCTAAGTAGAAACATGGCGATATCAATGAAAACCCAAAAATTTCAGATTAAAAAGCTCAGAATCAGTGATTTTGATGGGAGATGGCCCAAAAGAAGAGGAAGGATTATAAATATAAGATATTTTCCAAAAGGACTCCTCGGTTACCGAGAGAAACGCAAACCGGCGATAGTATAATTAACTAAAAATTCAAAGATCGTCTTAGCCATTTTGTCGGGAACACGAGGATCCTTCAGAAATTTTTTTCAGATATATTTTAGTTCAGCGAAAGAATTCTGTTTCGCACCGCTTCCGGGATGCTGCTTCTCTACTACTCCCACCCAGTCTCCTACTGAATTGTACCAAGTTAAGTCACACGCTAGTAGAGCTAGTAACGAGGTAAGTTGTTTTCGTGTAAAGGTATGTTTTATTGACATAGTAAAACGATGCTGTCTTGACCAGTTTTTTGGTCCAGTCGTAGAACTGAAGCGAATACTGGACCAAATCTTGAGTGAAACTATTGTCTGGAATATACATTATGTACATATATATGAAGTCTAGCCATAAGTTCTGTCTCTTGTACAAATGCCCATAACTTTTAAATGAAACAATGTGAATTCATAACATTAATATATTTTATTTCTTACTGTGTATACAGAGTGGTCCATAGAGCAGGAGATGATAGTACTCACTTAGGCAAACTAAAAAGTGGAAAGGCAACTGGGGGGGGGGGGGGGCGCATATTAATCTTTTCGGAATTACAGGGTGATTCTACAAACACGATCACTGTCAAGAGCTCATTGTATTACTTTCCAACTACACTAAGCCCCGTACCCCTCTTTTCTAAGGAGTTAAGATGGTCTAAACTAAAAATTTCGGATTTTCTTACCTTTTTTTACTTTAAAATCTTTTTTTTGTTATGAAAAGGTGGTTAATACAAGTTTTTTTTTATAAAAATTGTAAAGTGTGGACTCTTCTCTATAATTGCAATGAGCTCTTAACACTGACCGTACATCCTGTACTTTTTTAGATACAATAGAATTTTTTCTTAATCACCCTGTAACTGCAAATCTGAAACAGTTGATATGGCCCTCCCCCTGCCTTAAAATTTGTTATTTAGCCTGCAGTTTTTTAGGCCACCTAGGTGGAAATATGTACCCTGCATAATTAAAAAAAAAAAACGTCCACCCCTTGTTTTAATGCACCTCCTCCAACAGAAGTCGGGTTACTAAGCTATTGCCGCACACATCACTTCCAGAGGTATCCAGGCTGTCACTTGAATCAAATAGATGTTGCAGTTTTTCTGAGAGCAAGCCTTCTCTTTTAACACATTTCACAGGCGGTCACACGTTTGAACTCCCCGAGCACCAATTTCTGCAGAAACTATTTCTGGTAAATTCGCCTGTAACTTACGTTACATCGTCTTTGACTTAATAGTTTGCGCTGAATCCTACTGGAATTTCAAGTGCTTTCCGGTAAACAAAGTATCACTTAAAGGCTTCATAACTTTCTCCAAAAGTTCATTTTGATAATTAGCTTACGCGTTTTTACTCCTTGCTAGCAAAAATTTAGCTCCATGATATCTTCGTAGGAAACTTCAAACTCCACCAAACCACTCTCCAAGTTGGTTGATGACCCTTTTTTAGTTTAGGCATTTTTTCAGCCATTCCTAATAGGAATGAGCATAAATTCTGTCATTTTGGCGGTTAAATTTTTCTTCTGCGGTTTATACGTAAAGAGCATATTGTTGTAGACACAGCTTGTCACCCTATCAGCTCGTTGGGGTTGTCCATAAAACACTTCACGATATTTTTGTGTGATTTTGATTCCTCCTCCCCCTGGTCACACCCATATCAAATATAACGTCAAGATAACAAACCCCCATGAAATAAAAATTCGTGAATAAACATATAAACTTTTAAGATTTTTATATACCATAGATTTATCAGTTATAAAGATTCTTACTTTTCTTAAAAATATAACATTTATTACAGCATTAAGGCAGGGGCTCAAAAGGAAAGGAGTAGGGGGACTGGGGTCTAGTCGTAACAGTTTTGGTAAAAGAGTTATATTACCAAAATTACACAATACTTTAAAATTCAGTTATTTTTAGCTGATGGTGTACCTTCAAGCATCATTTTCAAAAGAAAAATAATTGAAAATATTGCAATATTTTTCACGACTATAATTTTTTTAAAAAGTGTCATTGTTGCATATTTGGGGCAAGTTGTAACAGACATGGGGCAAGTAGTAACAAGAGATCATTACATCGAAATTGTAAGATAATTTAGGATGTCTTTTAAGAAAATGCTAGGTTTAGATGTAACTGTTTTTTATATTCGTTTATTCGAGTATAAATTAGTCATAATTCTATATTATAATTTCATTAACAATCTCTAATGACATTATAGTAACAAAAAAAAGCTTTTCCAGTTCAATTAAGATGATTTTATAGGTTTTGTTTTAAATTAATTTACCATTTGGTATCTTTAAACTAGAATAAAAATGAACATAGCACTCTACTTACAACTAAATAATAAATTCCTATATAATCTCATTACATTAACATATTACAACTTACCCCGAAATTTTGTTAATACTTGTCCCATTAGATAATTTTTGGAATTAATTAATATTTATAAAAAACAAAAAGAGCTGAACAAAAATTAATAACAAGGGTTCATAACTAAGTGAGTTCGCAATTTTACTGTATAAACAGAAAAAGGAAATTCGCAAAGTAATATGTCGTAAATCAAAGTTTACTTTAATCTTATTTTTCCATTAACTGGCCAAATGGGAGCGTACGTATACAACATCTTCCTTTGATGTCCGGCGGGATACTGTTTATGTTTACATAATGCAGCTCGTTATACATAAGAGATATAGTCGAAAATATAATTTGAAAATTATTCAATTCCTTCTGAAATTTCGGTGTTACTACTTACCTCTTTTACAACTAGCCCCTAGCTCCTCTACAAGTAACATTTTGTTAAAAATTGAGATAAGCGCATAAATGTAAATTAGATATACCTACTTAAAATATTAGTGGCAAAGAGATATAACCAAATTCCTATCTCGTGATATTTTATAGCAGCCGTTATTTTAACGACTTACAAGTAGGCGTTTTTGTTAATAGCCACTTCTTACAGAGAAGTGGGTATAAGTAATTGCAAAGGATTAAATTATTACCCTCCTGCTAAACCCAAAATCACGGAATATTATTTTAACCCCATCAAAAAATTATTAAGAAAATGCGAATTATTTTTATTATAATCGCAAAAAATTAAGATTTTAAAGAGAATTTGGGATATCCCAAAGATTTAAAGTGTTAAAATAATTATTGCCGTAATCCGAAAGTTACAACAAAACAGTGTTATTTGTCTCTTCTGTAAAGCATGTCAAAACTGACATGAAACGTATTGCGATGTGCTGGCATCAACAACTTTGTATGAGAAACGTCTTCAGATAGAAATCTATGGATGTATAAGCTGCAAATCTCAGGTGCTCTTTGATAATAGTACGACATGCTTCTAGGCAAAATTTTCGCTTCCACAGGTGTGTTCTATGTACTGCTTTCGCAGAGAATTTCGTCGAATTCTTTCGGCTACGGTTTTAACGCATGTTTTAGTTCTTACAGGAAAAAATATACAACGGAGGTAGTGAGATGCTATGTAAGCTCTGTTGTCAAACTGGAGCTCCATTGACAAATGTTGTTTGGATTTATGAAGAAACTTAAGAATCTGTCGTCGTCGACACTTTATGTAACTCAGCATTTCACGAAAAGTCTAGGCATTTCATGAAATGCAGCCAGATAGTGAAACAGTTTGTGCTTAGTGATTTTTACATAATGTGTCTGAAATTTTTAGTCTCTTCATGAAATGTTCCAAGCCTTTGCGCTGATAGTGTAATACTAACCGACATATCCGAATGCTAGGAGAGGTAGATGATTGGTGAAGGTGGGGAGGTCGTGCCCATACCTGCGAGCCAGCCATATACACACACACACACGAGTGACTCGACCATACAGGATAATACACGCACCGGATTGGGTGCGACCTCCCCCTTCACCGCCTATCTAATACTCCTAACATTCTTTTATATCAGTTGGTATTACACAATCGGCGCAAAGGCTTGTAGCATTTCATGAAGTGACTAAAAAGTTCAGACACATCATGTAAAAAGTCATTAAATGCAATCTATTGCAATATTTGCCTACATTTCATGAAATCCCTAGGCTTTTCGTGAAGTGCTTAGTTACATCAACATATACATATCTGTGAAGCAGAACATTCAATTCGTGATAAATGGGTAGTATTCTCGCATATTTGTTCGGGATTGGATATAAGATATTTTTTTGATATTTTTTCAACAGTGAAACCTTTTTGCAGGGTTTCATATAACAAAAGGAAAAAACGAATGCCTTGCTCATGGGTCTATCTGCCTGCCTGTGCACAGACGTTTTTCTCCAAAACTGCGAGACGTAGAAATCTAAAATTTGGCAGAATGTTAGAATTTTATGACGCGCACAGATTTCGACAGTCAAACGCTTATGAAATACATTTTTTCTAAATTTTCAATAAGGGTGGGTTGGGCTCTCTAAAAAATTGTTTTTTTTTTTTATCCTGTATGGTATTTTTTATAAGATCTACTTTCAAGGATTCAAACAAAAAATTCCAAAATTTTTGATGAATTGTTTATAAAGATATATCCCAAAATTTGGAAAAAAAAAAATACCATACCTCCTGATCTTCTAGATTTCTAAAGCTAAAATTTTGATATTATCAAGGTTAGTATGTACGCATTGACTCATAGATAACAGTAAAATGCAAATTTTTTCACCAGTTTAGCTGGAGAAATATTTTATGTGTTAACTTATAAGACCAACTCTTATAAAATTAATTTTGCGTCCGTGTTTTTGAATATTATTCAGTTATCATAAGAACATTTGGTTTGTTTATTGATAAAGTTCTGGTACGCAACCCTCATTACCCTCATTACATGAGGCCGACTCTCTCTTGACAAAATTATAAATGAAATACACATAAATAAAAGTTTTCTTGTTGAATTAAATAAATTTAGAGCACCAAACTCAAAACTTGTTTAAATTGTTTTTCCCTTCTTCGAATTAATCATTTATGTAAGCCTGTAATATGCTCTGCACAAAAACATGGACTATCAACACAATCAGAATTTATAACGCGAAATCTGGAGCCTATCACCATTCCTGTGTGCTATATATATATTCCAAGAAACAAATGCTCAAGTTTTACTGTAAATTTGTTATAGGTAGCTGTGTATGATAAACATACACTGAACATACATATGACAAGACTATGCATCCTTAGGAACAGCCGTAAAGCAGTATAATTTGACAGCGAAACGAGTCACATATTTATAGATCTGTAATCGATATTTCCATTAAAGTAAGAATAAAATAAATTTTTATACATACAGAATATCATGTGCAACAACCTGAACTAAAAATAGGCAGTAGGGTGAAATCTAAATTCTTATCCATCTAGATCAGGGGTGGCCAACCTTTCAGTTTCCCTGGGCCATATTGGAAATGGACGAGTTATATTGGTCCACACATAAGATATACGAACCCTGAAGATAGCTAATGAACAAAAACGAAGAATATACATACTTAACAATTTTAAGAAATTTAACCTTCATTAATTCATAAAATTTTAATTATAAAATTAAACATATAGCAACATGAAATTGATGTGATATTTGACATTGTTTTTGATACAATAATACTTCGATATTTTGCGATCGAAGTTGTTGCAACTCTCAGTGAGTTCTCAAGGTTTTTATAAGTTATTTTGCTCATATTTTTATTCTTTGTGTGCTTCATCTTAGAAAATAGCTGCTCACAAATGTAGGCGTTTCCAAATAGCGATGGCATAAATTGTTAAGCAAGAGGTATTTTTCTCTGGGAAGATAATTCTTATAAAATTCCAGTAAAGAGAAATTAAATTAAATTTTTCTTAAAGTTGAACATCAGATTGCAGCTCTTGCCAATTCATTTAAAAATTTGCTGGTAAGTTTATGTCGACTAAAAATAGAGTCGCAAATATGTCAAAAAATTGATGATTTTTTTGGAAATCTTTTCTCAGATTCCTGTATCAAATCAAGTTTGCATATTTTTCGTTACTCTTAAAGTTTCAAAATACATAAAATTATTTGCTTGAATTTGTGAGTACCATAGTTTCAGTTTCATTTCGAAAGTCGTTATAGTTTGAGACATAGTATTATGAGTTGTTTTTCACTTTGAAGACGCAAATTTCGCTAATTAAAATGAGCTGTAAAGTCTACTAAAAAAGGAAAACCTGTGAGCGTGTTTTCATCACCAAATTCTGGCACAGATTTTATTCTTGCTTCCATAAATGACTTGATTTCATTTCGCAAATCATAAAATCTTTTCAACATTTTACCCCGACTTAACCATCTTACTTCCGAAAAATAAATAATGTTCCCAATGTCTTCATTGTCAATTTGACTAAGTACAATTGCACATTGAAAACTTTCTTTGGCCACATTGCGCAATCGTACATTTATTATGTCGAAAAGTAACCACACCCAACCCATGGAAATGTTATATAGATAAAGAAAATGTTTTATAAAATTAATTGAGAAAGTATTTAAGTATATGAGTTTTGTTGGGCCGCATTCAAAGCCGTCCTGGGGCACATTCAGCCCGCGGGCTGCGGGTTGGACACGCCTGATCTAGATAATCCATAACATCTATACCGTAACAACAGAAAAATAACCCTAAGCGATATACAACAACTATTTATTCAGCTGACGTGATATGGTGCGTTTACATTAAACCAAGCAATATGAGAGTTTTCAAAAAAAAGGAATAAATCTGGGTTGTTTTTTTGAAAAAATTGCAAAAACGCAAAAACGTTGTATTGAAAAAATTGCAAAAAACGCGTATTGAAAAAATTGCAAAAACGTATTGAAAAATTATTGTATTGAAAAAATTGCAAAAACGTATTGAAAAAATTGCAAAAACGTATTGAAAAAATTGCGTATTGAAAAAATTGCAAAAACGTGCAAGTGCAAGAACAGTGTCATTCTGTATCTAAGCAATTTTAACTAGATCAGAATGACGAAGCGTTGTACGACATAGTGGTGCACCATTATCCACAGTCGTGAATAAAGTTTAGCCACCATGGTTCTTCAATGATAGTACTAAGGACAACACCTCAAAAAGAGGTGTGGATGATGTGTCTGAGTTTTGTTTGGGTATTATCTTGTTGTGGTATGTCCAGTTTGGTTTTTCGTTTCGTTCAAGTTACCTAGTGGAAGTGGGACTCTAGGGCTGGAGTAATGTCTTATCCGAAGAGCATTACTCAAATTTTATATGTTTATTTACCCTCTTGTTGCTATTATGTGCTTCGGCAAACATTTGTCCCAAATTTTCTTATATATGGAATGAAATTCTGCCTATATTGCAAGTTAGGAATCCAATTATTTATTGACAATGACTCCCATCATTCCTCCATTTGGTTATTCTCAAATTTTTTATGGCATGATACTTTATTATTTATGAAGGTTGTATTTTCTATATATGTATAGAGATCCATTCTTTAGATTTGTTACAAGTTTTCACTCCAAAAAATGAGAGTTAAAAAACATATGTGCTATTTGTAAATTAGAATAAGTTATGGTTATTAAATATTATACATTGTACGCAATGTATGGTGGAACAGTATATGTACGTTGACCATCTTTATGACGTAATATGATTATTCACACACACATTTTGTTATCGCCCCGTGTGGCAGGACAGTACGTGCGTGTAATTAAGATTCTTGCATCAATCTTGTGCTACTTTATGGATTAAATTCAAAAATTTTCCCTTTTAGGGTGAAGTTAAACATATGCATTTCATAAATTTTATGGATTTTTCAAGGACGTATGCCGTGTAGGCTCCTAATGCCGATTACTTAACATGTTTCGCTCTTTGCCAATACAGCTCATCAGAAGTTTCCTCATCTTGGGCAAATATTAATTTGCCTAGCTATGTACTAGTTTTGTAAACAGATTTACCCTATATTTTTCAGGTCGATTCGCGGATTACATGATCATTCATCAGTATATTTGGATGACAGTCTTGTCATCACAAATTGGCTTCTGGACACGCACATGTATTTATTACATCTTAAGAGGAATAAACAAATAAGAATCACTTAAACGAATCGCATTGTAACTACCATAATTCCATTCAAAATAGATCCTTACCACACCTATCAATTAAGTAATTAGCATCTTTCAGATTTCTCTTATTCAATACAAATTACGTCTAACATCCAATTAGAACAACAATTGTAGCATAGATATCTGCAATTTATACAATGACTTCGTGGTACGACTCCAAACATTTCGCTATTTACATACTTTCAATTAAAAGCTTGAAGAGTTGGAAATATGTTTGTATGCGCATCTATGACTATAATCTCAGATAAAAATTCATCAGGAAATGTGCACTTTGTGTGTCGTAGAAATACACGAGATATGTACATAGTGGTGAAGAACTGCATGGAAATGATTTGGATTCCTCATCACTTAGTTCGAAAGTCCATGCATGCAAATCCAGCAAGCAGCCACTTCGTTGCATTGTAATGACCTGCAATTATTTTTCAATCGATGCACAATGCGAATACACTATATGTATAAGTATATGCATACCTTTCTTCTTTGCACAGGGAAAAGGATTCTAATGGAGCCATTGTGACAATGTTCTTGTTCATGAAATGGCAACGATTTTAGAGCTATCAGAGAATATTTTCATTCTCATTGTCGCGTCTGTTTACCGATTTTCAATGGTTGCGTTTACGTGCCTTTGCATATTTACTCTATACACATATATATTGCATTTAAAGTTTAGTCAATGCATGGAAATTTGTTTTCTCAATCTTTCAAAATGTAATCCATATGCATACATAGATAAGATCGAAGAAGAAGTGTCAAAATAACGAAAGTTTTGTAAACAGATAATGAAATTTTATAGAGCATTTGGAAAATGAGTTGAAGTCGGGTTAGGCTCTAGTTCTCCCTTTCTCGCAGTGAAAAGGTCTCTAATCAATGCGAATGTTCGTACGAACTATCAACAGTAATGAGAAAACCTAACCATTTGAAGATGTATAAAAGATTTACCTTCGGACACGAAAGAAAACAATGCAGAACTCTTATCGGAATCATCACCCGTCACATCCCCTTCATTCTGATCTAATAAAGATAGGAGCTGCTGGCGCCCCTGTGTGTCTGCCCTTCATAGAAGGGGAGCTTGAGACAAGGACGGATCCAGACATTTGCTCTAGGGGGGCGATCGCCCCCATCGGCCCCTATAACCGCACTTGCCATCAGTTATGGACCGCTCTGCTTTCTCTTTTCGTTTCATTATGAAAATTTCATTAGCATTGAGATATTGCCGGAGTTTTTTTATTGATATAATATAAGTTTTTGATCCCGTAAGCAAAGTAAAATTTAGTCTCACATAAAATAGACATTATACACTTCTTACTTGTCTTACTGATGGAGTTTTTCATATAAAGGTCGATTGGAATTCGTTCAAACACCATAATTTACTGGGCTGGACTGCAATTTCTTGCAACTTAAATGGTTAAAGAAATTTTCGAGGAAAGCTAATTAGACAAGGTTAATATATGTATAAAATTAAATTAAATATTTGCAGGAAAAATAAATCTGAGATTAATTACCCCGGCTATGATAATTTTCCCAACATACTACTTTTCATCAAAATACCCGGCTTTTGTCAGATTTCGATCATAAAAAACTGTAACAACTTTGTTTGTACTGAAAATTCCTTAGTGATATAATTTCAAAATTTTTGAGAATAATTTATAACTAAAAAAGAAAAAAATAATAAATAAAACAATTACCTATCTAGAGTTTTCCATTTAATTAAATATTAAAATTATATTACATTTGTATATAAATTTAAAATCTTTCATGGTACACAAAGAAATCAAATTCAAATCAAAGTAATTTAATTAAGTATTTTGGTAAAAATTAGGAGTTCCCAATTTCAATTTCGGTAAAATTGTTATTCACTGCCAGATCTTTCTCTCTTTGTATACCTTGAAAATTTTAAAATTTATACACAAATGTAACATAATTTTAAAATTTAATTAAATGCAAAATGAAGGGCACTCTAGAGAACTGTTGTGATGCATTCATTAAGTGAAGGGAGAAATAATTTTCTATTTTTTTAATGCGCGTTTAGAAACAGTCTTGTTAAAAAAAAAAAAAAAATTTGGATTTTCTATTTCATTTAATTACATAAATTTTAATTTATTAGAGCTCTAGGGGGGGCGATCGCCCCGATCGCCGCCCACTGTATCCCCCTTGGCATGAGACAAACCAAAAACTTTCTGTTTGCTTCTCCGATGTTTGCCCGACGCAGGTTGGATACTTTTGAGTCTTCCCTCTTATCTGCGAAAGAGCTGAAAAGATAACTTCATCTGGAGCTGATGCCCTTCATTGAGAGGGCCCAAATGTTTCTCTTTTTTTCTAGAAAGTTAGCATTATGGGCCGCCTTGGTTTCCATGCTTGTGAACTTTTATCCCCCTGTATCGGAAAAAAATGGTAGCACTTTATTTTGAAGAATAAATCAAATTGGCATTTAATATCTTCTGTCCCTCACTTCGGTAGAGGTAATATTCAAGAAATTCGGCAGCACTTCCGATGCCGATAGAAGCAGTATTTAACTAGATGATAATCAATTAGACACATTCACTAGTCACTTTCTAGTCGTTTATTTACTAACACTCACTCAAGAGCCTTCTCTAGAGGTCATCAGTTTATCATACGATATTGATGTTGGCTATGGCTATGGCAAGGTAGCATAGTAAATATTTAAAAAATTTCAGCATCATAGGAAGTGGTAACAGACATCATCAAATCTTAAGAAAGGCGATTTAGTTATCATTCTGGAAGAGAATCTTCGACAGACTAAAGGTCTAAACGGGCGAATAATCAGAGTTCATCTTGATTTCTACGGGTATGGTACGAATGGTTATTTTAAAGACTGATATGAGATTGTTGAAACGGGCAGTAAATGTTTATTTTCTGACTATCCTCGTCTTTAGCTGTATACTTTAAAGGCGTTTATATGCTTAAAAAAGTTCAAAGATTTCAATAAATATTCAAAATAGGAATAAAGTTTAAAATTTTTTTTTTCATTAGTCATGAATATGTTTCCAGAGCTTTAGTATTATACAATATTAGCGTCTCTTTGTCTAACACCCAGTTAGCATGTTAACCATTTTGTATTTAACTAAATTAAAGTGAAGTTAGTTTGTTTTAATCAAGTTTCTGTAAACATAATTATATCAAAGTTAAACTCAATTTTGTGTAACATAAACAATAATTTTTTCAAAATGTTTCATAAGACTTTTGACGTTTATATGAAATATTTTAAAATTCACTAAAATTTACTACTATTTCTAGTTTATTGCATAAGATATCATTTTCAGTACTGAAAATTAGTACAGACAATTAGGAAAGGAAAAACATCTGCCTTCTTATCTCAATGATAAGATCAGTCGCCCAAAGAATCGGAAGATCCCTGTACAAAAATCGGAGGAGAGAGTTGCATTTTTCCCTATGAATTAAATAATCTAATTAAAATCTTCAATATAAATCTGAGAATTTACTTTCCATTGAAATATTCTAGATAAAGGAAAAACGAAATATTCAAAAACATTTTTAAATATTCTTTATAGGAATAAACGTCGAAATATAATAATGAATTCCGTTATCACTAACAAAATAATTTTGATGGGCTTGTTTTTAAAATCGTCAAATATTCACTTTTGATCATTTGTGCACAAATAAGATTTTTTTAACTTTCTTTGCGATTCATTTGACGCCACGAAGTTATTGTTTTAAAAGTCTTGTGATATGCAAAAGAGAACGTCACATTTGCTCAACCAATATTTTTCTAGTCAGGACTTACTTTTAAAGTCGTCAGGCTTGATGAATTTAACGTTCTCTTGACTCATGTAACCCTACTTTTTTATACTCGGGTGCTTTGTCTGAATTGACATTTAAAAACGAATTTCCATGTAATTTTCTTGACAAAACAAGCCAGGTTCATATTTATAGTTTCTGCATTTTATTAAACTCTACCCAATTCGCTGTGAAATGAGAGTACAGCTTTCGATTAAGACGATCGTTCTTTTTTAAGCTTGAAGTCTTTTTCGCCTGCAAATCATGACTATGATTTTCTAATGAATGACAAATTTAACTGCAAATAATTATACTTATGAATTTAATATAATAATTAAATTCCTTTAAATTACATTTCATTTGTTTGTTAGACTTTATAAAAACATTAATTTTAAGTTTTTTTCCTTCAATTTGACATTCTGTAATTTTGAAAAATAAAACAGAGTAGAAACTCCTCGATTTGCAGCGAAAGCTTTTCTTTCTTATTCTTTTCGCTTCTAAACAACTTTCCATAATTAGAAAATGACAAATTGGAGGTCAAAAAAGTGAAAATGATTGCTATATGAAGTCGAACAAACAAATGTTATGCAATTGAAAGAAATTTAATTATTATATTAAACTCATATGTTTGATTATTATGTATTAGAATTTTTCATTCATTAGAAAATCATAGTCATGATTTGCAGGCGAAAAGGACTTCAAGCTTAAAAAAGAACGATCGTCTTGATCGAAAGCTGTACTCTCATTTCACAGGGAATTGGGTAGAGTTTAATAAAATGCAGAAACTCATCGTAATTTTGTTGAAAGACTCACAATTACTTTTTTTCCCAAAATTTAACATTTTGACCTATAAATAAGTATTAGAATTATTGTCAGCAGAAGCGTTGTTTATTTTATATAAATTTTTAAACATGAAAAATGTTTGTTTTTCCATAATGCACACTGCTAAAAGCTTTGAAACGACACGTTTGTCATACATATGCATTTTACAACACCATGGTATGTAGTAAAAATGGCAATGTCTAAGTCCATTAACAAAAACGGCACATTAAATTAATTTCTTCCGTTGTACCACCAGTGATACATGCCTTCCGATAGGACAAACCTCCGTGTACCACCAGTGGTACATGGCACCCCAGAGGACAGTCTACCATGTACCACCAGTGGTACATGCCCGTGGGAACGTGTTAAACTCATGCTAATTAGTTCTAGTGTGCTTTTATTATTTACAGAATTTAAGAAGGGCTACTTCCTACATAGTTGCTAAAACTTAAGTTGTTACGATTTTAAGGAATGCGATTTTGTCTTAGATTGAATATGAAAACATACCCAAAAAGACTAACAGAAAAGCAGATTATCTTCATTTAAAATTAAAATCAATTTTATAATTTTTCCACAAATTGTCTTTGATTTGTCTATTGAATTTGAAAAACTTTTGCATAACAATATTCATAAATTAAAATTGATTGCAATTGCTTGGGGATTTAAAAGATACCGACCTGATTGACGACTGATATGTGTCTGTTGTTGTGATGGAAAATATAATCCAGAGCATGATGCAAAATTGTCTGGGTTCAATCAATCCTGTCACATTCATCATATCAAGTTGTCCGCCTACTTGTCTTGTGTGTTGCATTATCTATGGTTGGAAACTGGTTCATGAGAAAACCTTTTCAATTTTAATAAAAACGTCACGTCATACACACAAACATAGTCAAGCTTAATACTTAGTTCAGGTTTAGTATTTTCATCTGATCTAATCAGATACGAAAAAGTGGATTTTATTTACTAATTTGTTTTTTTTTTTAATTGGTAGGTGATAAAACTGCGATCACGTAAGATGAAAAAGTATTAACAAATCTTGAGAAAACTATGAATTTAAGTTCTTTTAAATTTTTCGCTCATATTGTTTATGGTTATATTTTATACTTCAATCTAAATCTCTGAATAATATTTCAATCATTAATAATAATTTATACTACAAGTAATTTGCATTTATTTCAATCAGTTTCATCTAGTCTTATAACCACTTTCTATCGTCTTCAAGTCACATAAAATTTCATGCAATATTTCTTGCTATATTTTCTCCACAAACTGCAATCTCGCCTGGATTGAAATATGGATTATAACGTAGATGTAGTATGCTCTTTTGATACTATTACATTATACAAATTTTCCCTGCACTATTGTTAAAACTTTTTGGTTTTATAAGAAGATTCCCAAACCTCTTCTGTATACAATTTTTTTTCGCAGCTGATAGCATATGGTTTGTATTATTACATTTTGGTACCCTTATCAATAAAAATTAATGACAATTTTCCCGTAGTCTAGTCGCCTAAGTCGTCATGGAAACGCTCATTTAGTTCTTTTCAAAAACCAGCTGAATTATAGGCGTGCATATCTGTACATTATATTTTCATCGTTTTATTTCATTTCTCAAAAATCTATAGGATAATGAGATTGTTTGTGTTCGTAATTAAAGGATTACGTCAACTTACCACTGAAAGCTACATTCTCTTCTATCAATATTGTTGACTAAATGAAAATACTAAATGGATACCTCCAATATGGCTGTACTGGTGAAAACTCATAAAACTTTTTCTTTATTATTTTCAAATAAAAAGTTTGACAAGGTGATTAAAATGGACACGGGTTAAATTCAATCAAATTTAATCAACGAAAATTTTTTAATATAGTAGGGTCATTGTTGAAATAAAATTAATCAAATCAAGAGAGATTTAAATGTTTTCCAGTGACAACTAAATTTATTAGGCTGCAGCTTATACTTCTTCTACAATACATGGTAAAATAACATTATAAAAAAGAAATCATTTTGCTGAATAACAGCTGCTTATTGTCATTACGATAATATTAAGGTAACCCAAACCAATATTAACCAAAACGAAATATTTTATTCTGAACAGAAAATGGGTACGAAGAATAATTTGTTCGTCTGATACAGTTCTACAGAGAGCTTTGTTTTACGTGATTAAAGTTCGACAAAGAACTTTATTATAAATCCCAGAGTGAAGTTGTTTTCGGAAGAACAGAAAATTTAGTTTTTTTTTAAACTTAATTAAAATTTAGTGATATATGTATAAATTTCCTTCCTTTTCCTATTCTCTCAATAAAGCACAGCAGATCGAGGTGAGAAAGAAAAGTTAGCTTTCAGCTCATTCGTAAATAGGAGGGAAGACCCAAAATTATCCAGCCTGAGCCGGGAAAAGTTCAGATAAGCACACAGAAAGTGTTCGGTTTTCTAAAGCTCCCCTTCCTGGAAGAATAGAAACTCCCATCTTTATTAGATTAGCGTGAACAGGATTGTGGTAAGTGTTTTCTTCCAACCCCAGCAATGGCTGCATAATTAATGAGAGATTATTAGAGCGATCCAGGGAAGGCTCGATATGGCACTTCCCTCAGTCCACGATTCTCTTTCACGAAAACCCACATAGAACCATCGCATCCTGTGGCATGACGGCCAGAGGGTTTTCCCGTTCCAGCCCAGACGCCAATGAGTTATGAAAAGAGGCACTCCAGCCATCCACCCAACATCCTCCCCATGAGCGCAATCTACACACAGTCCTTTTGGCATCTACCTGAGTCAAAACATCCAGGGGTGGCATATTAAGTAACACCTCTAGAGCAGTAGTAGCCATGGATTGCATGAAGCCTGTAACTCCTAAGCAAACAAGCCTTTGTAGGCCCGCCAACTTCCCGCTCACAGTCTCCACTGGCGTCCACGGCTAATATACAGATGTGCTTTCAGTCACAACACTCATATCAGCATTAACTTCTTTCACTACATGCATACCCCACGTCAGCTTTAAGTCAAGCTAGAGGTGCTTGACGTGGGGAGACGATTACTATAACCTCAAAATCAACATCATTGTTCCTATTGTACCTAACACTGAACTAAGGTTTCCATTACCAAATTGTATAACTTAGGTTATATATACTAGTACTCGAAACCTCTTCGTAACCACTATAAACCCCTTATAGAGCTTAAATGGAGGATTATATAAAGGTTACTGTGACTTGATTTAGGTAACGTTATATAACTAAAAGCTTTATAAAATGAATAATAAAAATATTCTGGTTACCTTAATATAACTTCTTATATAACCCTTATATAACCTGCGGTATTCTCGATAAATTTACTTTGGTCACAGCAGTGGTTGTGGTAATGTTTCGGTTACCTTTATAAACTTTGTTTATAATGGTGTTGGTAACGTTTCCACAACGCTTGGAATTTTTTCAGACTGATTACTTTTAGTGATTGAAATGTTAGGGAAATTACTTTTCGGTACCTTTATAAAACAATATAAGGCAAATATTTACCCAACCTATCTTGAAATAGAATTTCGATATTTTTTCTACTGCATTTTTATAATGTAAGGGTTTAATATTTTTACATCTTAGAATTACAATTTATCGGCACGTACATGGTGAAATTCAGTTGCAATTAAAATTTTACTGCGAATATCATTATAGATACTTCTAAAAAATACAGAAATAAGCAATATTTAATTATTTTAATTAAATATGAAAAAATTTAAAATTTTCACTTAGGTGATATCAATTGATAAAAGTAACATTACATAATTTAGAAAAATTATCTATCGAAAATGATGTGTTTTCTTCAAATAAAATTAAAACGGAAGCCATATATCAGCAATTTAAATAATTGGCATAACCGACATTTTCTTTTTTAACTGTAATGTACAGATGAAAAAATGGCGGCTTGTACTTAAATGAACAAATTACCATTATAAAACTTCAACTACTTTTATATAAACTCTGACTCTGTTATATAAACTCAATTATCCCAATAAAACTTCTAGAAATATTATACAAACTAAAGGAACTACCATATATATACCCTTTAGTCCCTTTGGTAATGTTATGTATCTTATAAATAGTAACAAAAAACAGACGTTAGTGATCTTATATACCCTTTGGTTATATTGTGTTACCCTTTGTAATCTTATATATCTTAAAGTAGTGACAAAATGTCTGTGTCATGTTCTTCTTATAATAATTTTTGTTGTACGCTCCTCGGTAGTGTAGTGAATAATTTGAGTTACGAAAAAAAAAAAATGTCATATAAAATCGTGGAAATTAAGGGGGCAGGTCAAGAAGACCTATTTTGTGTATTGTCCCAACAGCTCGGAAAAATGCATATTGAAATGGCCAAAAACGAAAAAATTGACGTTACTAAAATTTTCCAATTTTTATAACAGTCACCTTCGTTACTAAAACGGCATAAATAAATGAAAATAGTTTTATAATGGCTCCATTCAATACTAAAAGTTATTTGTGTTTCTAACGGTCACCGTAGTTACTACAAGGCCACCAAAAAATATTACGAGATATTATAGTGGGTATATGTATTACCGAAAGTTCCCAATTTTTATTAAAGTCACCTAAATTACTGAAAGCTGTCGAGTTATATAAGGGTAACCACGGATACAGCAATAAACACTTATTACCAATCAGTTATATAACGTGGTGATGAAATCAATTATAAAACTTTCTTATATGACTTTTAGTAGTGGTTACTCTAAGCTATATAGACCGGTGATTGAAACATTTCCATCACCAACTTATAAAACCTTTAGTAACTTACTTCCACGAGAACCATTAGTAATCTTAAAAGACTCTAATATAACCACTCAAATTCTTATATAACCGAGTAACCATTATATACCCCTTATAAAACTACCCATCACATTCAGTCACCAAAAATTGAAAAAATTGTTACTTTGGCTACTACCATATTCGTCTATGAATGACTGCATTCTAGTATTATTTCCATGGACCACTCGAGTTAGTATTTTCTTCATAATTGATAGAAATCCTATTCCTCTCCAGCTATTATAAGTTATACCGCAGGCAGACGGGCAAAATCAATGATCATTCGTTCGTAATTCAATTTTTCAAAAATCGAAGTACCATTGAATTTTAATTCTAATTATTAAAAATGTACTGTCAGTTACATATAAAAATTGACAGGACTTTCGTTTTAATCAACAAAACCTTGGGTAACTGGATTTTTGAAAAAATCAATTACGAATGAATGATCATTGATTTTGTCCGTCTGCCCAGGGTATTATAGATTGCGCTTCTTATGAATTTTTACCATGATACCATCTGTCTAAAAGTCTAAAAGTTCAATATGCTCTCTAAAGGATTATGTGGTGGACAATTGCTGATATGTTTGCACAGTTATCATTTCCACCTATATCTCTATAGGAGCTAAAAGCAGTATCAGTTCAGTTCAATTATACTTAAGTATATCGAGTCTAGGTACTTTATGTACTTTTTTATGAAAGTGTAAGAACCTAAATATATTTTTTAAATCATTTTTTTTTTGTTTTTTTTTTTTAATTCCTCAGTGAGAATTGACCTCACATACATGTTTCTCAATGAGTCAATGATCTGCGGCCGGATATGTTCAGTTGAAATTACAAAATAAACTTTCCTTTCTAATTTGCCAAGAAAAAGCAACCAAACAGCGTTATCAATCATCATGAAACTGTCGCTTCTCTCATAGAAGTGTCTTGAAACCACAAAATTTTGTAGTCTTCTGGTTTGGTTATATTATGAGTGTGGTGCAGGGATAACCATGTACTGCGTACTATCTTTGCTTGCATAGATCCATAAATGTCAAAACATAAGATGGGATTACAAGCTGCATATGTATACATATACGCTGTACATTGAACGAAACTTTGAGAATTAGATAGAGATCTCCCTATAGTTTTGGATTATTGGAAAGACACATTACAAGTATGCAATTAATCAATCATGGTTACGTGAGTCCGTTTTGTAAACGGACGCGTAAGTCACAATTGAATTGAAATTGGCGGATTATTGCTTTTCATTAAATTTGTAACTTTTTTCATGATTTTTCTCCTCTTCGAGTTCAACGTTACAAATTAGTAATGTCCATTGGAATAATTTTATTCATCAATTTCCTATTGGAAATCTTTTTGAGAAAGCAGAAAAATCACGTACTTATATGCTAGTATTCGACTGAATCTGCTATTTATCATATTTATCAATATGACATAATTGGGAAAGGAATTGAGTCTCGCATATTGCGTATGCTTGTTAATGCTAGTGTAATCAAATTAAAAAGAGCAACAGGTCTGTGGCTGTGGGACTCAGGATATAATACTGGTAAAATTAAATGAAATTTAAATCAAGTGAAGTATTCAACAAATGAGGCGGCACCCAATTAACATATCAAGAAGTTCATACTTTGTTAAATTTTATATCATGTTTGGACCTACAGTGGCGTAAATTATTCTTATTCGTATTTGTGGTAATATATTAAAATAAAAGCCATATATGCATCGTCTGTTATTTCCAGTGAAGCGTAATTTTTTATCTTTTTTCGTTTTATAGTAACCTTCGATTTTGCTCACAACATTCCAATAAAAACGTTATTATTTTACGTGGAAGTAAAAATAAACTCGGCTAGAAAAATTATATTTTCTGCGTGTACCTAACATTAATTTTTTGAACTCGTAAACAGTTTAAGACTTATAAAACAGGCCATCAGGTATAAATATTTAATTTCAAAACAACATTGGTTTATATTTACTCTTCCTCCCCTTTGAATTTTAAGAAGCCTAAGGAGAAAATGTTGAATAAGGAAAAAATGATTTGAATAGACTCATTTAAGGAGACTGTTATGTCTAATAGGGAAATTTCTCGACGGATTAGTCGTTCTGAGGTTGAAGTGGGGAATTATTTAAAAGTAGGTAAAAACTTTTGCCAAAAAAGTAAAAGAGGATTGATGCTGACAGTGCAGGATAAAAGGATAATTTTGTTGGAGGCAAAGAAGGATATTTTCCTCACAGATTAAGGCTAATCTAAAGCTAACAGTCACTTCAAGGTGGATAAGACAAATCTGTAATGCCAATCCCAATATAAAATTTACAAAACGTCGGAAGAAATCTCATTTGACTAGACGCTATAAGCAGGAGCGCTTAAAATTTGCTGAAAAATATATTAACTGGACAAGACAGTGGAATAGCGTATTATTTACGGATGGAAAAAAGTTCAATCTCGACGGTCCTGGCAGTTGGCAATATTATTGGCACGATAGGAACCAGAAATTCGAATACCTAAGCTGAAACTTTGGAGGCGACTCAGTAATGATATTGGAGAGGCTTTGGAGCTATAGGAAAAACAGATTTGGCTTGAATTCTACCTAAAATGAATTCAAACATCTAAATAGAATATTTGTAAAAGGTTGAAGAAATTTCCGGTCCGTAGTCAATTTTCCAACAACTTAATTCGGCCGTTCATACTGCAAGAGTCGTAAAATCATTTTTCAAACACAGAAATGTTTAGCTTTTAGACTGGCTGGCAAGAAAGTTTGGACTTAAATCCCATTGAGAATCTTTGGGGAATACTTTGCAGTAAAATATATGAAAATGGACGCAAATATCAATCAGAAACAGAGCTGAAAAATGAAATAAGAAAGGCCTGGAATGAAATTTCGAAAAGCTGTCTAAAAAAGTTAATTGATTCAATTCCAAAGCGGCTCTTTGAATTAATTTTGAATAAATGCGGCTAAGGATAAGATATGTCCTTCAATTTCGTTTAACATGAAATGCGTTTACTCTTATTTCCATGCGAATTAAAGGAAATTTTTGTTTTTTATTTTGTAATAAGTATTTTGTTGAAGCTACTTATGAAAAGTTTATGTTCTTGTCTTTTTATGAATTATTATTATATTGAAAGTTTTGCTATGAAAATTCATAGCGAAATAAGTCAATCTCAAATTGACTTAGTTTGCTGCTATGTCTGCAGCTCGAGAATTGAGTTGAAAAATCGGTTTATGCAAACGAAAAATCGTAAAAAAAAAATTTCATTGCAAAAAGTGGGCGTTTCATATAAGTAGGAATCGTATAATCATCAGTACGTTATATGTAAGAATATTAATGAAATATATTTTCGTTATGAGAAAAATTAAAATTAATTGAGTGCGTTTATTATTATTATTTCCGCCACTGTATATTAAAAACTACTTGTCAATGGATACCTACAACATTTGTCGAATAAATAGTTTTGTAAAATATTCTTCTGCTTAGAGAGAAGTTGGAGGAATAATGAAAGATCACCAGTCTTCACATATGGAACCAAAATGAATCAAAATACAAAAAATGAGGTTTTCCTGCAGGAAACTTATGGCCTACCGACGTATTAAAGTTGCTAATATATATTATCAACTCAGATGCCTAGCAGCTATTGACACAAGGCATAATATTAATAGTCCCACAATCAAATTGGAGTTATCTTAGGTATGTGTGGTAATTTCAGGTTGACATAGCGGAGTACCTGGTAACAAGGCGAACAATGCCTTTGTCAAAGAAGGCTCAACTAAGGATGCCTCTCAATTAGATAGGTTACTAAAAACGCATTTGAAGTTTTCCAACTGAATAGTGCAATAATAGATGAATGAACTATTTGGGGACAGGTATCTCACATAGGGTTAAAAAATAAGGGGGGCGTCAGATAAATAAGTTTGGATAGGATAGGTCTTACGCTTATCATGGATAGAGATGTAAAGTGTTATGTTCATGGACTCTTAGCCTTACTAGAAAGCACTCTAGCCTCTAGTCGTTAGTATTTTTATATAATATTTGAGTGGTAAAACTGAAGAAGAAAAGGAAAACTAACGATAAATAAACGACAAATTCCAAAATTTAAAATTTGCAATTCTATAAGGTTTGGCCAAGTTTTAGTGAGCTGCGGTCGTGACTTGACGTTAACTTATCACTACATCCAGTTTTCTTTAGAAAAAGGGGGACGACTCATTTATGGTTTTCGAAAAAAAAATTAACGACAAATAAACGACAAATTCCAAGATGAAAATTTTTCCAAAAGTTTGGCAGAGCTTCAGTGAGTTGTTTTGCTAATATGACGTGAACTTAGCATCAGATCCAGTTTCCTTTAGACAAAAACCGACACGACATGGCATGTATGAATAAATTCCTTATTCTTACAGCAGGTCTCAACAACAGCAAAATCGCTGTTGGTTTAACGATAAGTTCAACCAAGTAATAAAACCGAAAGAGTCTACTTCTCGTGCCTATCAACTGCATCCATGTTCAGAACTAAAACATGTCTACAAGACCGCACGGAGCACCTGTAAGTCCATTATCAAGAGAGAAGGATTTCTTTTTGACCAGAGTGTGAGACAAAGAAACTTCGCAAGCCTCAATGGCACCAACGATTTTTGGTCTCTGATCAAAACCATCAGAAACAACTTCAGCAGTTCCTCTATACCTTCACTATTTATTAATAGTGAAGTGGTTTTTGACTCCCTGGATCAAGCTAATATTTTGACTTTTAGATTCGCTTCAAATTCTCTATATATGAGCCAATACACATCCGTAAAGCCGTAGTCCTGATGGTTTCTCACACTCCTGTTAATTAAAAGCTCTGCCTCATCGTTGATCGTCATTATCGCTCATCTGGAGACTTGCAGACTTTTCTTACGGATCATTCGAACCATAGTCTTCACAATTTTGATGAATACAAAATTGTTCCTCTAAATATTTAAAAGGTCTTTAATAGAGTTAGGTTTCCAGTCCTTTTAGTTAAACTCAAAGCACTTGGTCTCTCCCCTCCTCATCTATTATAGATTGAAAGTTTTTTACCTAATCACATAATACAGCTTATACTAGATGGGGTCTCACCAGAACCTCACCTTATAAATGCTGGTTTGTCCCAGGGGTCTGTTATCTTTTCATTTATCTTCTTAATTGTCATTAAAGATCTACTCTCCCTTGACACTCTTGGGGAGTGCAGAGAGAATTCCGCATCTGTCAAATGAGATTTCATGATTAGATCAGTGAATAACGACCTTTATCATATCCTCGCTTGGAGCAAAGTGATTTTCATCGAGTTCAAGCCATCTAAGTCCCAAATCTGTCTCATCTCTATGAAGCAAGATCATAACTTTTCACTCCCATTTCTTTTGATGGAGCACTGATTTACGATACACCATTATTATGCATTCGTGGCATTGAAATTTCCAGTAGGTTAAGCTGGAGAGATCACATCTTCTCTATTGCCACAGAAGCATCGAAATGTCTTGGATTTCTAAAAAGTTGTAGGAAATATTTCAGCCCATCGAATTTAGCGTTCCTCTATAAGTCCTATTTATCAAAGTTAGAATTTAATACAATTCCATATCTGGGCCGGAGCTGGTCGCACAGTCTTCCCTTCATCGATTGGATATTGTCCAAACAAGAGCCTTCAAGCTCACTGGCGATCTGGCAATGACCTGTAATATCGACTCACTCGAACACAGAGCCGCAATGATGGGTGCCTTTCACTCTTTTATCGCTACATGTATCAATGTTCCGATTAAATATCTACTCTGATCCCTTGTGGAATTATTCCTACACGCAGTACTCGCGCTGTAAGCCGTGCACATCATTTTACTCTTCAAACCATTTTGGACCATATAGCGAAATTCCGTGATACTTTTTTATCCCGAATTGTGCGAATATTGAACACTCTACCATCCGGCATACAATTTACGAAAGTTTAACGGTGACATACATCAGCACCTCACCACTCTCCCCACATTTCCTAATTCCTTTCTCTATCACCTTCCTGTCATGCTGTGCTTTGCATAATAATTTATCACCTGAACTTGTCTTAATAATATAAAAAAAAAATGGGACTTTCTTGACTTTAGTAGAGGTAAAGTACGTAGCGCTTTAATTCTTGTATTTTGCAAAGTTACAATTTATGATGAATTGAACGTTGAGCAACTTTCTTCATTCCGAGTGGTAGCCAGTCACTTATCTGTTCGACAGATATCTTTTAAATGATAAATTTTGTGCATTTGACATTTGCGAGTGGTAGCGAGTGTTTTCGAACGTTTGATCTGTTCCCAGCTTATACAGTTTTTAAACCACAGTTGCCCCCCCCCCCTCTCACAAGAATCCCGGAACCGTCTCTGCCCGCTCCACACAAGTTTTGGGAGGACAGAATTAAATTGACATACTGGGAAAATATCCAGGAGCTGAGACAGGCGTATTCGCAACAGAGTACAAAAGTATTCCTCACACTCAGCAGGAAGGAATGGGCCACTGCAAATCGATGAATAATTTTTGATCTATTCCAGAGTGATCATGGAAGAAGATTGTTGGAAGGTCCAAAATATGTTTTCAAGCTCGTGTTCTTGTTTCGTTTGTGAAATCAAGTGCACGTAGTTGTTTTTTTTTCCATCGGACGGACTAAATTTAATTGTGAATTATTGTAACATTTACTAAAGTGCAAAAATTATATAAGAAATAAAATGAAAGAAGAACTTTTTAAATAATTCATATATGAAAAAATGAAACATCTTTTAAATATGCGTCTAATCCATTTTGGTTACATTTTCTTTCCAAGGAAGTTAGGAGAAATCACACGAAAACTTGAATTGCTTCCTCCCAAGGACATGCCTATATAAATGTGTGTTAATAAAGAGGCATGTATCCTCGTTCCCTCCAAGAAAGTTAAGGGAAGCACACGAATTGAGCTTCTTCCCTAGGACATGCTTATACGAATGTCCTATCAAAGTGTTCAATATAGAGGCATCTTTCTAAGAAGGCATCCGGTTCGAACGATGGTATGATTCCATTTCATTTCTCGCTGGGACAGACCAATATTTATCTCTTTTTAATTCAAGCAATAGGTATACTTAGAGAAGAATGTTCTTGCTGTCAATCCTTATTATTTGTTATACATTTTCACGATCGAGAAAAAATTCAGGAAGAGAAATGATAGCTTTCTGCACAAACTTCATTATGGATAATTGAAAACCTATCCACCCCTAAATGGATAGAAAGAAAATGAAATATCAAATAACCCACGGATTGATTTGACCTGAAATACAGAACTGAAAGTCACGTGGGTGAAACTTGCATTTGTTAAATATTAAATACACCTGTAGCACTGCATCATGTACCGAATCGGATACGTCGAAAACTATAGCATCAAAGCATTGTACATAGAATATATATATAGTTAGATTTCTTATGGAAAGCTTGTCAAAGACCTGGCAGCAACAGCTAAAATTACTTAGTTGCAATGAGTGTAATGCGTGTAACCAAATAACTTTTAGATATCAGAGATCGGAATTAGTTAGGAATGGTGATTCTATTTACCTTTCATATGTAGTCAATCACAGACATAGATTTCATTGGAAGTCGGTAGTTTTTGTATTCTGGTGATATACATATATCGAGTTACCTGAAAATTGAAGTAGATATATTCATTTCATCCAGTCGCAATGATGAATCTATATTTTTTTTTCTAATCAAACCTGTTATTGTTGTCTTTTTGCTTTTTTTTTTTATATATATATATAATTTTGCATACATATTTGAAAGTTTGTTGACTCACGAAGATTTAAGAAAATGCTTTTTTTTATTCATAAAGTGACCGTTTTACTTTTATCCGAAGATTAATTGCTTCGAAAGGTTTTTCTATTGGGATTTATTTTTTAGAGTGGTAACAATTTATTATACTCATTCAGTTTACGAATTTTGACCGCTATAAAATGCGTTTTCAATTCAAAATTTGCAATAATTTTTCAACAAGTATGAGTGAATTAATTTCAATTCAAAGCGCTGAGCGATTAACATATTTTTAAATTTTTTTGTTTTTTTTTTTTTTTTAAGTACTATTTGGCTTTTGTTTTGCTTTGATGCAGGGAGAATAGATTGAAAATATTTTGGGAGGTAATCATACGTATCGAGATATTTGAACAATTCTTTTACCGTTCACAGCAGTCACCGAAATATCGCGGTTTTAAGTTTTTTGCTGCGTTTTTGTGGTAAGATAATTAACAAAATATCAATCGTTATTTATTTATGGCGAATCGAATTTTTTACATAAGTTTACGTAAAAAACTAACAATAAATCTGTGTACTACCAAAATTTGAAAGACTAGGGTAGTGGTCGATTAAAAACAAAATTACATTTAAGAAAATTAGATAAATCAAATAAAGCTAAGTAAATCATATAGTAGCGTCCATGTTTTCGAAATTTATATGACTTCTTATAGTAGCACAATATAAGAAAAATGCTTGCTCTAGACTCTGTCTGCTGTATATCAGCAGGACGAAAGTTCTATTTTCGTTTGCCTCAACAAAGTTAGAATGATTGTCATATTTAGAGGATACTATTAGGTAGCGAGCGCTCCCAGAACGGAAGAGGACCAGTTTCTCGTATAAACAATATGGCTAATTTTCACATACTGTGAGAGCTAGTCTCGGACGTGGGAGGGAGTTCCGGTTTGTAAAGGACAACTCAGTCGTTCGAAAATCCAAATATAAAATTTATTTCAATAAAAATAATTCACTGGCTTAAACTAATATCACAAACAAATTCAATTAAAATTTAAAATTCAAAAACTAAAAAACTAATCTACAAACTACTATAAAATTTCAAGCAAAAATAAAAGTAATAAAAAATAATAAAAAGAAACAAATTAAAATTCAAAACTAAAATTCAATGAGCTCCTGCTCAGGTGCTGCCAATTTTCTCCTCGTTCTGAAAAAGGGAGAGAAGTCCAGAATTATTATGTCATCAAAACAAAAAAAGGGGCAAATATTGATGCTGCTAGTGCGTGAGGGCACAAGGGCAGCAAAATGCTTCTACAGAAATACTAATTCAGATTAGTCTTCTGGTGTAGATTTATTGTATCAAAGGTCGTAACAATATGTTTCAATAAAGTAGAAGCAATTTTATGGCGCGTGAGGGCACAAAGGTAGCAAAATACCTCTGCTCGTACGTGAGGGCACAAGGAAGTAAAGTGCTATAGTCAGTAAAACTAGCCAGATTAGTCTCTGACAGTATGCTGAGCATGCGCAGAAATGTAGCAATATGCTAATATAATGAAGAATGCAGATTAGTCTCTGCAGCAGAATTATTCTTGTGCTTAGACGTGGGCAGGAATATTGCAGATTAATCTCTGCGCAGAATAATTCTTCTGCTTAGATGTGGACAGGAGATGTTTGCAGATTAATCTCTGCGCAGAATTAATCTTCTGCTTAGGTGTAGGAAGGAGTGTCGCAGATTAATCTCTGCGCAGAATTAAAATTCTGCTTAGGTGTGGGATGGAATATTGCAAATTAATCTCTGCGCAGAAATAAACTTCTGCTTAGGTGTAGGATGGAATATTTGAAATGATAGGATTTTCAGATTATTCTCTGAAATATAGAATTAATCTTCTATAATGAGGTTGGGAATATTCTTGTGCTTAGATAAGTCTCTAAACCAGATAAGCTCTGGACCAAGAATGATTTTCTGCTGCGGCTCGTCGGCTTTATATAGCCACCGCATGCAGTTATGAGCTCTCGCCTCTCGGTGTTACCCTAGCAACGATTGATGCGATGTCTGAACGTACCTCAGACAGCTGATTGAAGTAATGTCACTTCATGACATTATAAAAAAGTAAATATTGTGGAGGTAAGTATGCTTTGCTGCATTTTGATATAATTTGTTTTATTTAATTGATTAATTTTGATTTATGTTCTAGATAATCAAGTTGTGATAAATTGGAAGCAGTTGCAGTTTGCAAACATGGAATGTTCGGGTGGATTACTTTGAATTTTTCACCAAAAATTCCCGAGAGTTTGAGATGTCAAAAATGAAGATTAGATAAGTATTTTATCATCTATATTTAACTTGATACTTTGTGGTCTATTTTACTTTATATTTCAGAAAATAATTCGTGGTGGGAAGGTACTACATCGGTGGACTGAACACATGCATATTATATTATGCAGGTGAAAAAATGCACTTCGTACTAGCAACGACTTAATTGAAGCAGCCAGGAGGTATGACAACGCAAAAAGACTTTTAGATTACTGATGCAGTTGTTTGTAGTAAAATCCACGGTAGCTTCGATCTATCACCCCAACCAGGTTGTTCGACTTAGATAGTTATCAGTTATCGGATATGTATGCTACGAAAAATCCAACAAACCTATGTGTCTAGTCAAATAGATCTAATGAGCGTCATCGTCATAGATCACTTTAAGGATATTGATAATATTCCATGTCACTATATGTAGCAAGCGCTTAAAGTAGCTTTTCGAAACTCAAATTTATCTTCAATCAGTAATAGTTCAGGAATTGGGTACTTATAGAATTGACAATGCTATCATTTAAAGATGAGGTAGACGTAAATATTAATTTAGAAGATTGCGTTATTAACTTCGCAAAACAAAAGGCAAGAAAAAGCAAGGTGATATGAATTTAAGCATAAATATATCTACTGAATTCCTGATTTTCGTATGAAGGAGTTTATTTGTAATTATAACCCTAAAAATAACCTCTATATTTAGTCACAAATAAGCTGGGCTTGGCTGAGACTTCGTCCTGCCGTTTCTGTCAAGATGCTCATGAATGCTCCGAGCACTTGTTCTGTAATTGCGAAGCATTGGCCAGGCGGAGACTACTCCACCTCGACCATGCTTTTCCTCCACCAACCTATGTGTGGAACCTGAATCCCAGAATGGTTCTAGAATTTATTAACAGTCTGAACCTAGAAAGGGAGTAAATGCAACAGGAACTCACAATTGATCTTTTAGGTCGCAGTGATTGCGAGGCTAACGCGCCTATACACCCCTTCACAAATTTAATCTAATCTAATTTAGTCATTATTTAAACAGTGTATGCCTCAGAAGCACATCCCTCCAAAGCCATGAAATAGAAATCTATATATCTATATATCTATATCTTATGGATAAGTGACTAGACATTGATTTTATATATGCCATAAAGCCTAAACTACTATCCAAAGAGGACAATAGTCTTCCAGTGATTTTAAGCTTGGCTCTTTACCTTCACAAAGGCTACACTTACTATATATGATATTACTTAACAAAATAGTTTGGATTAAAAAGGAACCTTACCATTTACCTTAGCAGATTCATTCGAATTCATTGGGCCTTACTATATTTCCATACATTATGCAATTATTAATCACCTGAGAGTTTTTGTTTGGGGAAACTCAGTCATTCAATTTAGATTAAAATCTTTAAATAATTTTGTTAATAAAGAAAGGTTTGCAAATTTGATTACGGCTAGGAAGATAAGCGAAAAGCTTAAGATTATCAGAAGATTTCCCTTTCGATCGGTTAATTTAGAGGAGCTTAAGCCACTGGTCAATCAGAAAAAGGACTTTGGATGGGTGGACGGCAGCGCCAGCATATTAAAGGAGGGATAAATGTCATCGGACCTATTTTATCTGACATAGTCAATCCTTCGTTGTCAATTGCTTAATTTTCGGAGGTTTTGTAGAAGTCCTTTATCGTACGTATGCAAAAGGTGAAAAACTCGAATTTATACGAGAACCTTAGACCGTTAAATATGCCTTCCTTACATGAAAATATTTGGAAAAGGTAGCTTAAGAATAACTGATTAAATATGTGGAACAGCATAGAATTATTTTTGAGTATAAGTTAGGCTCATAATGGAATGGAAGTAAGCTTTAAAGCAAAATTATTATAGCTATTTGCCTAGACATGAAAAGAGTCTTTAAGACGGTGAATATAAATATTCTCATAAACAAATTAGATAAGTACGGAGTGATAGGAATAAAAGCGGTGGCTTAATATCAAGAGTTGAATGAGGTGAGGTGAAGATAGATGGCGCGCTGCCACAGCGATGTTATGAGCACTCTCATAGTATGGCATGCAATAATTTTATTTCTTAACACATTATATAGTCTCGCCTCGCCGCGCCTCATTGTGCACGTACCCTTAGGTGTACCACAAGATTCTATCATGAGAGCATTGCTGTTTCTTATTTATATTAATTATGTGGTAATATTCCGGACCACTGTAAATTAGGACTCTTGCAAATATGCATTATTGCATATTACAGGTGACAGTGTGAATTTTAATTAGTATACTGACTAGCATCAGTAAAATTAATCCTTGATACACTATACTGGTGTAAAATAAAGAATTGTGTTTAACGTAATAATTAAAATTTTTAAATTAAAACATAACTAGTTTCCCAGATATTTGTGCAGAAAGATAATTCTGGTTAGTGATATGCAACCATATCGACTGCGAAATAATATGGATTTCAGACTTTATATCCAACTTCCAGAACTCAAAATATGATTATGAATGAATAGACGCATTAGACAGAAATTGGGGGTTAATTTGATTTGGCTACTTTTTATTGAAATAAAATTTATTTTTATGCAGTTATGCGTTTTTTAATATGTTCGCTCATCCGAATATTCAACCTAGATACACCGCTGGAGAAAAGTTCAACTATGGGGGTACAACAAAAATGTTTGAATAGAGTGCGAAGAAAAAAAAATATTTGAGCCACTGCTGTCTTATTTCCATGCTTTTTATTTTTCTATTTACTCCAACTACTATATATGGCTCTCTTATTTATTTAGCTATGTAAGTATAGAAAGTATACACTAAGTATACTGGTTGTCCACATAATGTACTTGACCTACATATATAACCTATGATAGATGATAATCCTCCAACTAAAGTACAGTAAATAAATATTTATACCTACCTATAAAATGAATGGAACGCGTTTTTTTTTTATTTATTCAATCTGACACCTAAAATGTCACTTTCCAGCAAACTTCAACAAATCTAGCTAGACAACAACAAGAACAACCACATCAAAGAACGTGTACGTGATTCCATATGAATTGTAAACGTAGCCTACCATTACCAAAAGGTGTGGCAACAACTTCAACGCAAATGGCTGAATTGTCTTCTTTAAATTAAAATCTTCCTAAGTTCTGAGATATTTCAAAATTCATATAAAGTCGTATACCTACCGAAAACATTATTCGGAAACTTACATCCGTCGACAGAGTAATCCTCGCATTTGTGGAAAACTGTCGAATTTATATGCAACGCAGGTAGAAGCTATTTAGCATGAAACGTGCGTAATTTCCTGTTTGTGGGTTCGTTCAACTAAATCTGTCCCACCACAATCCTTTAACTTGTGCTCGTGGAAATTGATAGTAATCGTTTAGCCTGGCCCAGAATCGCAGTTCACAAGGGAATTATTAAGGGCATTTTAGCTAAACTGGTGAAATTGATGTATTAAGGATGGATGGAATAACAAACGGGCAAGGTAGAAGTGGCTATTTGTTAAGGCGAAGCAAAACTTTGCTTTAAAACTTACTGATATCTGTTAGCGTATGGTGATTCATAATTCATAGCACTTTTGTTGACTCCAAAGTTACACACATTCCCCAACATACATATGTATGTTTATGTATATCTGCTTTTGTATATCACCTCCCTCATTGATTATTTTTGTTTATCCAACAATACAGGCCGGGTCTACCTTAATTGAAGCGCTTAATTGGAGTTAACATAATCGACTCTAAAAAAAGGGGAGAAAAATGTCGATAATACTTTACCTCAACTCGTATCGTATGTAAATAACTCACGGAAATTGTGGTGGAGGTGGCATACTGTGCAGGCTTCAATATTCGGGTAACATTAAAAATTACTTGATTGCCGCATACACCTGGTGCGGGAGAACTATTTTACTCCTACCTATGAAGAGATGGATTCAAGAAATCAATCAAGACTTGTAGAATTATTATGAAAGAAGTCGTGAGTCAAATCTTGAGATATTTTTAAATAGCTTTCGTTGTACGGCGGGGTATGGTTAGGAATATTGGTCACGTCTACTTTTGATATTCAGCGTGACGCGATGTATTTTTAAGTGATGTGCAATTAGTTATAAATTACGTCGGAGAAAAACGGTAGTAATTTATTTATATACATAATCAAATGTTAGTTTTTATACTTATTTTTGTATTTTAGTATGTATGTACTCGACTCAAAATGGGTATGCTTACAAACTTCGTCATTCTTACTAGACAGAGTTAGACAACATTATACGTGGTTTTTTTTTTATATCCCACATCCATGAAATTATATATATGTATATATAAAAAAAAAAACTTCTTCCTAACATGCAAATGTAGAGGAAGTAGGTCCAGTATATCCTCTAAGATTGCAGTTGGGAAGGGCACACATGGCACCAGTTACATCTAGCCATGCAATCCGTTGTGGCTAGTTTTTATAGTTTTTATAAACTAGCTTGAATTGCCTTTTGCTTAGCTTTTTAACGAAACGAATGAAGCGTATTTTGGGTTTTATAATAGATGTGTATGACCATAAGGTCATTTTTGGTCTCAAACTCCAAGCTCTGCCACAAAGTGGTATAGTTTGGCCGAAATTCATTTTACAAAAAGACACTTCACCTAAAGGCACTTAAGGGGGAAAACGCACCGAGAAATTTCGAAATTTTCGTTTTTTTTTGTTTGACTTTTCCTCAAGCTTAACCTATTAAGAATGTCTGGTAAAAGCTGCATGCAAAAATTCGAAAAAATAACGGAGTTATGACCGATCTAGTCAGTGCCGAGCGGCCAAACGAAATTCAGGTAGATATACGCCGTCGTCCTCTATTGTAACATCGTCAGCGTAACCGGGCGTTATATCGAAAGTTTTCGTTCGGAGTTAATATATTCGGTGAAAAATGGATAAAAAAAAGGTTCTCGAAAATCTCAGAACCATTTTAAGTATCGGTCGAAGTGGAATGGATGATTCTATGTAAGTTGAAGAATTTTGCGATTTATTCATTGCTCAACTTTCAAACGCATATTTCTCGAAATCATGTTTTTGAAGTCGGTACGCAAGATATCTCGAAAACTAATGAACTGATTGTAATAATCTTTTTTTGTGCTTATTCTACACATAATTATCTAGTCTTTGTCATATTGATTTTTTTTTAGTGGCTTAGTTTTTTTTTTAATCGGCGAAATAAGATCGTATTTTTCTCTAAAAATCGCTATGTAAATTCAAATGTCCGCCATTTTGTCGAAAATCGATATTTTCAAAATCGCATATGACAAAGACTAGATTATACTGTCCAGCTTAAATCTTTTTGTTTTTTATTTTTTTATTTGGATGATTACAGATGAAGCAGCAGTGCGTACCGCGGAGGGCCTGTTTTTTGCGGTACTTTACGGACCAGAGGATTACTCGGCGAATATTTGATATTTTTCAATAAAAAAATTTTGATGTATTTTTAAAAATATGTTTTATCATTTAAAAAAGAATTGGTTTGATTACTGCTATAGATTGCCTTCAAAAAAATTCAGAAAAATGATTTTTTTTCGCGCTTCTCGGTGCGTTTTCTCCTTTAACAATACAGACTTTTTGCAAAAACTTAAGTAACAAAAACAAAAACAGCGTTTTACTAAACATGTTTCGAAAAATGGACATTTGGCAAGAAGATATTTAAAAAAATTTTCATGTATTCTTAAAAATATGTTTTATCATTTAAAAAAGAATTGGTTTGATTACTGCTATAGATTTCCTTCAAAAAAATTCAGAAAAATGATTTTTTTTCGGCCTTCTCGGCGCGTTTTCCCCTTTAACAAAACAGACTTTTTGCAAAAACTTAAGTAACAAAAACAGCATTTTACAAAACATGTTTCGCAAAATGGACATTTGGCAAACAGACATTTAACAAAGATACATTTAGCAAAAAAATAATTAGCATTCATATTAACTTTCCGAACTGCGCACGCAATTCTTAAAATTAAATCTAAATGCTAATTATTTTTTTGCTAATAATAAGAAATTCCTTTCTCTTGGAGAAGCCAAATCGGATATGTTGAATAATAGAAATTAATAGGAAAGTAATTCGAATTAATACATGAATTCCATGCAATATTGTTGATACAAAAAAGTTGATCCATAAACTGCTTCAGGAAATCGTTCGATTCTAAATATTCATAAGCTTGTAAAATAGTGAAGTAAGTTCTTAAAATAATTAGTAAAAATTGTCCTTGCTAATTTTGCTAATGTAATGTGATGGGCTCATGTAACAGGTACTCATGACGATAGTAAGATAACGGTATTAAGTAAAAGTACTTGTAAAGGATTGAGTGGATTGATGCCTATTGGAGGTTATATGCTTATATCCTAATTAAATATTAAGAGATATTCTCAAGTGAAAAATTAATACCTTTCATCGTAATCCTATAATTACAGGCTATCTATGAAGTCCTTGATAAGTTCTCTCATGGTACTTTCTTGTTTTTTTTTTTTTTTTTTTTTTTATATTATTACGCCAAGCTCAGGGGATACCTTATGATGCAAAGCACAGCATGGCAGGAAGGAGATAGGGAAAGGATTAGGGGATATGAGAAGAGTGGTGGAGGTGCCGATGTATGTCGCCCTTAAACTTCCGCAAGATTGTATGCCGGGGGAAAAGCAGAAGATGGTAAGCTGTTCCACATTCGCACTGTGCGGGATAGAAAAGCATCACGGAATTTTACTGTACGGCCGACAGTAATTTGAAGGGTTAAAGGATGTGCGCGGTTTGCAGCGCGAGTATTGCGTGCAGGAATCATTCTACAAGGGATTAGACTAGATATTTCATCAGAACATTGACCATGCATATAGCGATGAAGGAGCGAAAGGCACAACTCACTGAACTAAAATGAAAGAAAAGGCTAATTTTTCAAAATTGGGTTTTGTCCAAAATTTGCCAACAATTTATTTGCAAAGTGAAATTTTCAATATACGATTCTTGTGGCATTTTGTTATATGGATGTTCTGTTATGTGACTTTCTGAAGAGTTTCGTATTTTGAGTATTGATTTACAGCGAAAAAGGTGTTTGTTAAATAGATTTTGTTAACTGGCCTGCTTCTGCCAAAAAGTATGTGGCATGTCCATGTTAGTAGTTTGAGTGTAATGCTTAGATACTTAACCTCCTTCAAGAATTCCACTACTGTTCCCTTAAGAGATGGTGCTTGTAAATAAAACTTCCTTTTTCTCTTTTTCTGGTAAATAGAACGATTTCTGTTTTTTCAAGATTGGCACAGAGTCTCATTGTCTGGCACCAGTTGCGAACTATGATTCTTCGGCTTGTTTTCTTCATTTCAACAAGGGGTGCTCAATTTCCCTTTTCGTAGCTGCATTCTCAATGGATTCAAAAGAGGTATTATCAAATGTTCCTTCGATATCCAGGAATGCATATGGATTGGATTGTATTGAAACGAAATTGGTACTCGAAATGGGTCATTGGAATGTGGGCCACAACAAGGCCCATTTTTCACCACCCAGACGTGTGAGCAGTTACTCATAACTCCCAACCGAACGCTCTAACGAAATTCAAAATTGGCCCCAACCATCTTGACCGGCTTCATGCAGTTCTTGCAGGAGGTGTGAGCCAAGGAATCTGAAACGTTTTCCTGAGAGAGCCGGACAGTGACAAAGAAAATGAGTCACCTTTTTGGATTCTTCTCCGCACCCTCTGTATACTGGATCTTCAACAAGCCCAATCCTATGCAGGTGACTTCTAAGAAGAGAGTGCTCAATGAGATAGAGTTCTCATATAGGGCTGTCTATTTTTCCATCACCGGTTTTTCTAGGCATTATACAAGACTATGTATGACAGTTGTGGTAGCCTTCCCTCCTTGGTAAGCTGTAAGCATGTTCTTGTGGGCTCAGCGGTGACTGTTTGAGTGCACTACCCCTATCAATAAGTTTAAACCTTAAAAACTTTTCGCTAAGTTTTTCAAAGTTTATAAGAAACTGTTGGAGTTTAAAAATTCATCATTTAAGAGTATTATTGTTTTTTAAAAAAAAAAAAAAATGTACCAAACTTCCTTTAATTCTAATAAGAATCACTGACGTTAATCATGGCAGTATCCATTCCGTTAAAGAAGATCTTATTTGAATAGGCAGGGTAAAGAGGGGTAGATATGAGAATTGGCCAGTTTCAATAAATTTGCTAGAAATTATATATGAAAACACCACACATATCATCTGAGTAGTTCTTGTATTAGAGTTTCGTTTTTGTTTTTATTGCTGGATTAGCAGAGTCCTGATCATAAATTATTTTAATATTTGAAACAGATAATTGTGATTACAATGAGTGGAAAACAAGTTTCAGAACAAGTTATAAAAACATGCGTTGGCGGAACATATTTGACACATTAATCTGTGGAATGGTAATGAGACTAGATTTGAATAATTTTTACATTTATATAGAGATCGATATCATCATACAAAATTACATAATAAAAAACCTGAACGTGATAGTTCGAATGAAAACAAAAAAAAAAACGCGTTAAAGAAGCCATAAATGACATAAGAAGAAAAACATAAACAGCGTTATCTAGATCCATAAAATATGGAGCTATACGAACCATGTACATTGCTTATGAGGATAAAGAAACTAACGAAAAGAAATAATTGGAGAGAGTCCATTGATTCTGGGAATAGCACTAAGAAAGACTTCGTAAGGGAATATCAAAGGAAAAATACTATTCCAAGTTTAAATTAAAACCAAGAAATTGAGCTGTGTGAGCCTGAAAAGTATTTAAAACTGCAATACAGCTTGACATGTGTAATATTTCTCGCGAAAATTTATTTTTGAGCTCTTATTTATGAGTAAGCGCTAAGCTATATCCTATCCACCTGCAAATATTGATTGTTCTGTAGACAATTCTTACATTTAGCGAAATAAAATGAAAATGGAAGTCGTTGAGAGATTGTAACAAATAAGGCGTTTCGTATCAGCAAGAACCAATACTCATCAGTAAGGCTAGTTCCTGTCTGCCGCAGAAACTTGAAAGTTACAGTTCTGAGTATGAATCATATGAGAAGAAATATTTCCTTGGGCGCTTAGGCCACCTTAAGTGGGACCTGTCAAGTTCAAGAGAAAAATAAAATTAAAAAAGAAGATTACCAATTTTCTGGAAAGCCTTTGTTGCTATTTTCGCCAGCTGCAGGCTTTGCAGCAAACTGGTTATCAATTTTTTTTTTACTTCAAATTGATGAAATTTTTTGAAAAGTCTTCATGACTTTTCTCTTGTTGTTGAGAGATTGTTTCAACATAAATGTAGCTAAGATAAATCGCACCTGTCTCTGGAAACCACATGCAAATTTTACGACAATATTTTATTCCCAAAGGTTTCCCAAGATATTAGAGAGATTGAAACTGTAAAGTTTTCCATATTTATATTAGATAAGACTGGGATATTGAGGCAAAGCATGGTAGTGTTAGAGGATACGTAGTCTCCGTGAGGGCAACAAATTGTTATACTTTTGTAGTTTACGTGACAGCTGCAATTAAAAAAAACCTTATCCAATATAAATTTAATGAAAAATCTCCCTCTGTTTACTAAACCATGATAAGTACGTAGCACAGTTCACAATGGTTAAGAATTATTTGAATGGTGATTCCTCTAGCTTTAATTTGAATATTACAAATCTAAATTAAAACGATGGTAAGATTGCACTGTCCATGCTTTAATTACTTACATACTTGATATGATATAAAATGAGCTATGTAGATCAATCAGGGCACAGGGGGTTAAGTTAACCGAGGCAAAGTGGGTAGCCCAATTTGCCCAAAATTAAGATAAAGCTCTAATATTTTGCAAGTTCCAAGCTTCCTGGACCCCGAGTTTTCTTCACTGACCAACTTAATTAAACATCGAGTCCATATTTTCTCCTTCTTCGGAGTGTAAAAGCCTTAAGTAGCATGTTTTTGGAAGCCAATTGTCCGACATTTGTAAGAGTCTAATAAGGCAATAGGGTGTTCTTTCGAACATATTAAGTGAAACCCTAGAGCGATAACATTCCGCATTCACACTGGGGTATTTGAAGCTAATGACAATATTGATTTAAACAAAAAAATCGATTTTGTATTTTTTCAAACTTTTCATGATATCGTAGGGTCCATATTTCTGCGAAGTATAGAAGTGTTGGGAAGACAACGGTTTTGAACAGTTTACACCTAATAACTCAGCTTTTAGCACCAGCTTTACATAATATATTCTTTATGGACTCTCAAGCCGTATGATCTAATAAGACCAGATCATTAGCTGCATTTAGGAATAGGCCAGAGAAGGTCAAAGTAATGTCAAGTAATGTTCACTTGCTCACTATTTCACTTTTCTCTTTTTTATAGAAAAATTCACGGCACCTCCATCGGTTTTTCATATGGAAAGTCAGTATTTTTGTTGTACCCTAGATGACGAAATCATCAGGGTAATACTAAGTTTGTCATTCCGTTTGTAACGCATAGAAATAATGTTAGTAGAGCAAAATATATTTGACACCCATGTTTAAAATTAAAAGTTAGTCTGATTTTTGTATGTCCCTCTGCCCGTCCGTCTGTCCGTCTGTCCTCATGATAACTCGAGAACGCGTTTACTTAGAGAGCTGAAATTTTGCACACAGGCAAATGGAGCAAATAGGATAACTCCTTCGTAGGGCTGCCATTCAAAAATTTCGTTTTTCACTATATACTGGGCTAAATCGGGCAACCCCTTAGTGTTGCCATATAAAAATTTAGGTTTTTTACGTATATACTGTGAAAACGATTAGTCCTAGATGTTTTTATTGTACTGAAAAGATTTTCAGAATAAGAAATCCTATGAAATTGGTTATAATAATTTTTACTATCAGGAGCCCAGCAAACATTTGGATGAAAAATCTTCAGGGCGATATGTGGATGATATTGCCAAAATATCTTCCACATGAATGATTTTAAATGAGGAAGTAAGAAGACAATAATTTCGCTTATTTGTCATCTCTATGATACACAAATTGATCATTTGGAAGAACGTGTCATTAGACTCCATGACAGTAAGTAATTTGTGAGTTCTCTAGTGATTTTAATTCCACCAATCCATATTAAAAAAAATTTAATCAAACAAATATATACCTACTTTAAACAAATATCTTCTTTATTCCCCTACTTCAAATTCCAAAGGATTTATTTCGACGATTCTTGAACGATTTGCTTAGACGATAAGAAAGCGAAACATCTTGAAGAAACGAATACGTTTCTTATACACGATATGAAAATAACTCGCCAGGAAGAGATGTTAACAAATTACTTTAATGTATCGCGTGGAAGATACGCATTCGTTTCTTCAAGATGTTTTGCCTTCGGGGTAACAGTTTCTTCCGTTGAAGTTAAGAATGCAATACGAATATGATTATCATCCACGAGATATTTTATCGTCCAGGTAATAAGAGAGTGAATCTTCTGCGTTTCGCCATGTTTCCTGGGAGTGCATTCCAAAACACAACTACAGCTATAGTTGTAGCTATGTCAGAGTTATGTCAGAGCTATGTCGAGTTGTCTGCAGTTAACTAAAGCTGTTTGAGGTTTTGGAACGATCTGAGTAAGCTAAAAGTATTAGAACTGTCATTTATGCTGATTGTATAATTTATTGATACTTAAAACTAATATTTTATTACTGTGTGTTAATCCGAAATGAGCCAGAGAAAATTAAATAAATAAATAAATTTCGCAAAACGTTTGTAAAAGCTCGCCAAACAAAATATTTCAATTGACAGCTCGCGTCACGGTTTATATATTAGATAACTAACAGTCTAGAGCACAGTAAGGGATAGTTGACGATTTTAGTCAACTTCAGATGTTTCGGAACGCTCAAAAGTCAACTCAGCTGACATAATTTAGTTGACTACTGGGTTTTGGAACGATTGAAGTCAAATGTAGCTATGTTTTGGAATGCACTCCAGATGAGCCGTTCTAGAAATTCTTTTTTACTTCTTGAACATTTATCTTTAAGTCGTTGTGGTAATAATAGTGTTAGGCTGAATCAAATGGACATAAAGTTACGTTAAAGCGAATACGCCTTCTAAATTATTATTTAAATAATAAATTAAGCAGACGTTCCCAAAATAACTTTAAGGCGTCAGTAAGGATCTTCCGTATAATTTTAATGCCAAATTTTTCGTAAGTAAAGTGCGGTAAGAGTCGCTCATTACTTACGGACGTGCGTGTTATCCAATGATATTAGGGAAATTTGAATGAAATCGGTAACATTCTTATTTTATTTTAGGAGAAGAATGTGGAGATAGAAACCATCCAATCTAAGGAAAAGTTTGGGAAGGAGTTAAAGAGCGAGCTATTGGAAGTGTTACTGAGTTTTCTTCAGATTCTTCTCATATTTTTTATATAATGTCTATAACAGGCACAAATCTTCAATTAAATCAACTTCCATTTGTTAATTTTTTTGCTTTTACCTCTTTTTTAAATTGAAAACGTTAAATGAGCCGTTTAATTTGTAAGTTATGCAAGTCCATTTGGGTATAGTATTTCTATTTTCTTCAGAATTCTTTAGTAAACATAATTGGTTAATAAATTTACACAATCTTTAACTTTAAAACACACAAAAGTTCACTATTAGACCCTATAAATATTTTTAAAATATTTTTTAAATGAATTTCAACTAAAATACATATTTCAATATTTAGTCGTAAAAAACATGGACTTGCACCACTTTCAAAATAAACGGCTCAAAAGTTAAGATAAAAACCCTTGCGGAATGTGACGTTTGTTTAGGGCAAAGATGTCAAAAACTCATATTACTCAGTCTGAGTTTTTTGGAGGCACACTAGTAACTATCACTACATCATCAGCATATAAAAGATATAATATGTCACCCTGGAAACCCTTTATCATCAAAATGATTTCTAAATCATTCAAGAAAAAATAAAATATTATTTACAAAAAATAAAATTTGAGGTAAGGAGTCCCCCAGGAGAACCCCAGAGCTAACTTTATTACTTTTTCACCTAATCCCACTGTCAAGGAAACCAAAGCGTTGGTATATATAATTCCTGCATCAACCGTAAAAACTTCGCACTTATTCCCTGCGTTGGAAGCCTAAATAAAGGTGTGAAGTGGTCTTTACTTCATACATGGATCAATGCCGACTATTGCTGATAAGACAAATAATGTTATCATCGCACCCCCTTTCTGGGCGGAACCCGATTAATTCCCATTTTGGTTTTCTTATGTAGGATTTCTTACAAGTCTTGAGGGTTATTTATTTCTTTTTCGAGGGCATATAATGAAGTCTATTAAGATTATAGAACTCAGCACAAGAACAACATTAATTCCATGAAGTTTTCCATCTCAATTACCTATTTCTTCTATTCCAAATCATAAATAATATTAAATACTAAATAAAACTTCCGATCTTGCGATTATAAATTTTGACAACCTTTTGACACTTCTTATGGTTATGGACCCGTGAATTTAACTAACTTAATTTCAGAAATCGGCCACAAGTTTCAAGTGGCTTGTAGATTTAATTTTGATCTCTTCAAGAAATTACAGTTTCATTAATTACTCATCTGATTTGTGAACTGTGACTGAAATCATACCTAATCATAAAGTCCCTTGATTAGCCTGCATATAAGTTCTTGAAAATCTGAAACGAAAGTGCACTACCTATATGTAAAAACGCAAATGAATAGATAATTTTCAATGTATTTTCCTGTAAGATGAAAATCCTAGAATGATTGCACTTCATCACGAGGGTAGGAAGAATGGTGCACATTGAGCCAAGTAGAGCAATGTGCGTTCATTCTTTGGACTATAACCCCTCGGTGTGAGAGGAGGAAGCTTCAACAATCGAATTGTAAAGCAAGTGCACTTAGGAAATTTAATTATGCATATCTGTAATCCACTCCCTGAAATTATGCATATTACAGGATTGCATGAGCTCATTATCTGCTACTACAACTGTTATTAATTATAATTTTTCACACGTTTATTATTTAAGGATATACACGAGTAATTATTTTGCTTATTACAGAAGGGCACTGCAGAGTTTTCATGTAAAATTTTCATTTTTAATAATTTTTTTGTTGTTTTTCAAATCAATCAAATCCATTCCATTGCTATCATATTACTTTACCGCTATTGTAGTGGGGAAAACTAAATTTTCCTTCATTCTAAACATAAGGTGTCTGCAATTTCTAAACTACTTACGTGAATATTGTGAGAATTAATGCAGTCGCACTGGAAAAAAGAAACTCATAGAAAAGCAAAGAGAAAAATCTTATGATTTTCATCTTTTATTATTCAACAGCGAATGTCTTGTGTTTGCCAAAGTCGCCTAGCAATGAAAATTGAAAATTCCCCTGTGCTTTTCACAGGCATGCCTGTCTGGCATCGGTTGATTAGACGAATTCATTTAGCGAAAACAGACGGTGCACGCTAAGGCGAATTTACAATAATTAATCCATCTCAATGGTGCGACTCCAGTATGCTGGAAAAGCAACAGCTTTCTAACGTCGAGTCGTTGCGTCGGCAGTTTAGATGTTTCACTGAAGTAGTTACTGCTAATTGTATTATAGGAGATAGCATTGTCTTTCATTTATTTCCTTCGCTATGCTAGTTCTTGCTAGATAAAAGCCTGCACTTGGTATCCTAATGATAATGATGCCATCCACAGGTCATAGGAGAACATTTACAGCATGCAGGCGCAGCAAGTCAACGATAGCATCAGCCTAAGGTAAATGGGAGGAATACATACAAAAATATTTTAGTAACCGTGTTGGCACTAGATTTTCAAGTTGCATATAGTCTCCATAAATTTACACATTCTCCAGAAAATTCATTTTGCAGCTGCACATTGTTGTGCAGGAGCAGCAGCAGCCGCATGAAGACGGTTAATCACTAGTCCCTAGCAATTGCGATCATGATGAGATGATTCAAATTTCAATGCGCACGACACGTTCATTCTGGTATTTTCCCTTTGCAATATTCTTCGTGCTCCTGGTAATGAAATGACTTTTCCATGTGGGAAAGTCTATGGTGGCTGGGGATTGGATATGAAGTGCTTTTCTATTGTCATTGAAAGTCTGGCTGACGTTATGGAAAATTGCACAAGAAAAAGACATTCGAAAGTGGTGTTCGTGCGTAAAATAAATAAGCAGGGAAGAGCAATAGCAAGCAAACCTTAACCCGATATCTGAATGAATAATAATTGACCTTAAGATTGATTTTGCATGAGATCGAAAATGTCACACCTGAAATATTAATAGACTTGTTCTGTGGGTTCTTATTGCATCATAAATATTGAAAATTTATTGAGTGACGTTGGGAATGGATGCATACAGTAAAATCTTTATGAATAAGAAATTCACATAAGGAAAAAAATCATAGGTAATAGATATGCTATGACGTCCTAAGTGTTTTGAATTGGACAGTTTCAAGTGAAATGTAAAAAGTTTGCAAAGCTTCAACATTTAATTCAATATCGAAAGATAATAATCGTTTGTTTCAATTAATTAGAACTTTAATTAGAAAATAAAATAGGCATAGTTCGACAAAACAAGGCTTAAACGGGTAACTTTGAACCTAAGAAATTTTAAATGAAAGAAATCATCTATAGGTGATATCCTTCTCCAATATTATGGGGCTCCCTTTAATAGCTAAACTGAGGGTGTAATCTCAGCATTGGTCTCTACTGTACTCATCGTTTGAATAAAACTCTTAATTGATAATTTGGCTGCTACCATTTGTATCTTCCCGATATCGAAATCAAGTCTCTCAATCTGACGATTGAAAGCTTCATCTTCGATGCATATCCTGTAGCCAGAGCTGTAAAATTCAAGTACCATTACCATTATCATTTCCAATACCAAGTAGTATTTAAGAATTGATAATTTCCAGTAGGTATACTAATACTCCTGTATTGGAATAAAAATTGTACAGTCCCATTCCCGGATTTGCAAATAATACTTTAAAATACCGGAAAGTAATTGAATTTGCGGTTCAATTACAAAAATACTTAGAAATATCTTAAAGTATTTGGGCATTACTATATAATTCACATCAATTTTTTTCAAATACTTTCAATTGCTTTTAATTACTTCGAAATCTTCAGTAATAAACATGATATTTTACTATTTGGTATGCCATTTCTACTAAAATAAGGTGCATTTAACTTAGTTTAACTATTGTTTTTTATGAAATTGCAAATTTAAATATGAAAACATAGCAAATAATAAATATTTTCCAAGAGTGTGACTATATTTTTAACCTCTTGAGCTAAGATTTTTTTGAAAGCAAATGTACTCGTCTAGACTACTTAATTGTATGGGTCATTCCACAGCAAATCAACCAAAAATCACGAAAAGTGTGACATGACCATCACCAATTTTGTTGAAATTTTACATTCTTGGAAGGTTTGTGAAAACAAAAATACGAATTAAAAATTTTCCTTCTACAGTCCGTATTTCGCGAGTTATGGCATTCTGAAAATTTCGCACAAATGCTGTCTTGGTCTTGTTTAAAAATTCATATATATTTTTCTATTTATGCTAGGTTAGTGAAATATGGCTTATTTGAAAGACAGGATTTAAGAAAAATAAGATCTTAAAAATACACGCGACAAAAGACATCAAGGATGAGGATTTTATCCTTTATCCTTGAATATCCTGGAAGAAGTTCCTTTGATTTTATTCATTTTCTTATATTTTATACCTTATAAAGCGGTTATATTTTTCGATTGAGCTCTGGCCATCAGTATAGACCAAACATCATTGGAATACATGAATAGCTTTTTCTCCTAGCATTCGATAAAAAGGTGTCTTCTGTGTATAAAGTCATTTTCATCTGGTAATGTCTATTTAGAAAACAAGAATGAAAGTAACAAACTTTCCTAAACCAAAGGTAGAAAAGCTACCCAAAGCGTGTCTTAACCATGAATCAAATAAAGAAAATAGACACTTCGGCTAATTTAAAATGAAGATAATGCAAAAGCAACCCTCAATAAAAATACCTCGGAAATATCAATTAAGAATGTCGCAAAATTTTAAACAGCCCGCAATAAATTAACACAATAATTATCTATTTCGACGCCCAAAATCTACTACAAAAAAAGGTCTAAATTTATTGGAAATAAAAAAAAAATAAGGAATGTCAATGTTTCAAAATATTTCAGTTAGGGGAAAATCTTGACCAAAATATCAACAATTCCTCATAGAGTGATAATTAACAATCAACCAATCGTCGAAATTGAAAACGACAGAGCTGTTTTAACAGAAGGCGTCTGCGTGGATTGATTGGAAATATGGAAAGATCTATGAAATTCATTGATGTGTTTATAAACAGCATTTCTGTTATAGACTAATGAAATTATTTAAATCAACTTGATAAATTGTGTGACATGCTAGACTTGCAGCAGCCACGGCCACTTCCTCCCACCTAATATTAGAATAACTACTTAACTTCCATAACAGTAAAGTGACACAAGTTATCGTCAACTCTTGCAAAATCTAAATTCCTTAAAAGGTTTCTGTATGCAACACAGCAAAAAAAAAAAATTAAATGAAACTGAATGAACTTGGTTTTGTGGGATTATTTAGAGCATTTGTCTGCGCGTAATTTGGAACTTTGTCATCTAGGAATGTATCTGAAATAAAACAAGAAGGTCATCTTAGTATTTTCCATAAGGAAACGATTAACTTTTGCAATTTATGAATCTTATTGGTCTTCATCCTCGTTCGCCTACCAACCATTCACTATTTCCACAATTAGGGCGCAATTGCCTTCAAACAAAAACTTTTCATTACGATTTGGATCGTGGGCAGGTCTAAAAAACATTTTCTCGAGAAAGCCATGCATAAAATTTCAGCTTTTTCAGATGATAGCGCAAATTTTTATGGAAAAGAAATTTTTGGATGGCAACCGTACGACTTTTCCGTTTTCGAAATTTAGATCCTTAAGCAAGTCGTCGCCTGAGAATGAAACAACGCGCACAGCGGTGCGAATATATGTACTAAAATAAAGGGATAAACAATGAAGACACTTTGTCCTCAAACGTGTTTTTATTTATGTATATAGGTAGGTACTATAAATTTCACTGAAGCAGATATACACGATTCATTTTTAAATTTATCCAACAATAACAAGAACAGTTTCTATTCCAAGTTTGCTAAAACAAAAGAAAAGGTTATAATTGCTCTAAAAACAACAATATAATACCCTAGATGAAAATAAAAGTTAATTAAAGTGAAAACTCAAAGTTTTGTATGGCAATACCAAGAAAGGGGTGCCCGATTTAGTTCGTGTTTAAAATATTACATTTTATTTTTATGAAAGCGATGCGTACCAAATTAGAGCCATCTACGTCGTTGCGCTTTGTATGGTAACACCAAAAGAAGTTGCCAGAGTAGTGGAATTTTCGAACTTAAATTTACTTTTGTTTTTTAAGGGTTTCACCCCGTGTGACCGCCTGTTTTTTACCTTTTTTTTAGATATTGTTTTGACGAACAATAAAAATGCAGAAGTTTGTACTTTTTACTATATATTAATTGACATTTCAGCAGTAAGCCAGAATATTTTCAGACCAAAATATTTATCACAATGTGTGTTGCACCACTACAAAGGCACCCATGTCGAAATCAAAAAACCAAACGGCGTTTCATTCTATGATACTGTGGCTATCGAATAAACTAGAATCATTCGAAAATATTGAAAATTGAATAATTGAGATATTTTTGAAAATTAATTTTCAAATTTCGTGATTTTTTTCGATCATTTTGTTACGAAAAAAAAAAAACGGTTCGGAATTTTTGCATTATTTTAGTTCACTCGATGACTATATATGTGCCGAATATACCGTTAAAATTCAAGACAATCGATCCAATAGTTTTTGAGATATCGTGGAGACCAGTTAAAAAAACATGGTCTTGAGAAAACGCGTTTAAAAGTTCAAGTACGATTATCACAAATAAAATTCGAACACTTTGGCTGCTTAATTAAGACTAAACTAACCGTCGTATTGGAAATAGAAAATGAAGTTTAGAGATATAACGGCTTCTCTATTGTACATTTAAATCTGTTTGTATTAAAAGGGCTCAGGTAAGAAACCAAAGCGCAAGAGAAGGGGTCCAATGCTCGAGCGCACGCTCCAAATACCTGCCCTGATTAAAGCTGTAACTTTCGAACGGCTCAGAATATCGGAAAGTTATTTTACCCACATATTCTGCACTATATTTGGATGCAACTTTACAAAAAAAAAATGTTTTTTTTTAATCAGGCACACGGAGTGACCCTCTTAAAGCGAGCCCATGTGCCCGTCTTCACAAGTTGTCATGAGGACGAACAGATGGACAGACAGACAGACAGACGGACGGACGGATAGACAGACAAACGGAAGGACGGACGGACAGACGAACATGAAAACACCAAAATAACATTTAATATTGGGGTGGGTGTCCAATCTATTTTGCTCTACTATGACTTCCTCTAGGGTATAATAGTAGTAATAATAATAGTAGTAATAATACAACGGCAAAAAATGAAAAACTCCCAGAAAAAAAAATTACATTCTTATATAACTTGAAAATTGATTCAACACTTTTTCAATTGATGAAAAGAGAATTTATTATTATTTTAATAATTTACATAATCAAAATGCTGAGAAAAAAGGAAAAACCTTAAATGAGTATCCGCTCTTAATTAATCGAGGCGGTATAAATGCATATTCGGAGCATCCCTCTGATCGACTACATCATTACAGGGTAAACAAAGAAAATTAAAATTTGGACCCGAGTCTTTCTGTTGAAAAAATACATGATCTTTACAAAGAATATTAGTCGGATCCAGTTTTTCGAAAAATAAGCTCAATTATAGTTTTTAGAAAATAAAAAAAAAGTCAATGCGATTGATATTTGCTATACAAAGCGAAAAAAAAAGAATCCTAGTCAGAAAGAAAATCTTCTTTATATAAAACACAAAATGGAAACGAAATGCCTGAAAGCAGACAGAGATCTGCACCATCATAATAGTGATACGAAAGTAGTCATGATTTGCTTTGATTTGCAAAGTGTGTGTCCTCTTCCAAAAGGTTGTTTCGCATCATCGTTTTACTTCAAATGAAAAAATTAATGCTTTTAATTTATTATGTGTTGGACGATAAGACAAGCAATGGTCGTTCGGGGAATGATATAGGCAGCGCTGTTATAAAATTACCTTGACATACCACATATAGAGGTCCTTATATTTTCGAGTTAGGCCCAAGCTAGATCGAGAGCTACGCGCTATAAAATTGCAAACTAATAACACGAGGCTGTATTTAAGCTTCATGAAGCGCAATCTACTACAGCTTCAAACTATATGCTGCAAGATTCATATTCGTATTGACGACAACTTAACTTGAATCAAATGACATTTTCTTTGACGGTTTTTCAAAATGCCAAGTGAAGACGAAATTTTTGAGGTGCTTATTTTGGTTTTTAGTACCATATAAACGTATATTCCACCAAAAAATTAGTTATTTTTTCCACTATACGTGCTTTTTTTTCATATTGCCTACTTATATTCGTAGTCACAGGATGTTCAGCTACAAAATTAAAAATTTCCTAATATCATATACAGCTTCATTTGAATAGCTACACCATGTAACTTGAAGCTCTATATGTAGCAGTATCTATGGTATGCCATATATATGCAAACTAAGATTTGTAGCTTGAAGCTTACAGCATGTAGCGCGTAGCTCTCGATCTAGCTTCGGCCGAAGTCCTGTATTCCTCAAAACTTTTGAATCTGCGTACATAGTTCGATTGATAGGCATTTGAAGGAATACAGAGACACTTAGCTCCTTTCCTTAATAAGATGCTACAAAAATAACACTTTCGAAAAAATATAATTAAGACTGATTCAAATGGGACCTAATGAACTTCTGTATATCAAAATAGACAGACTGAATATTCCAAATGTGCTTATGAGTAAAATTAAATTTTTGCAATATAATTCAAATGATATTTTTACTGTCAAATATAAAATATCCCCACTAAAAATTCAGTATCCATAATTGAAAGACTATCAAAAAAAAAAAAATTAATAGCAACTCCAAAGAATTTATTTTCCAAAGCTGTAAACCCGATTCATAAACGTTTTAATGTGAAACCAGATAAAATTAATTAGATAAAAAGTGTTTAATATCTTTTTTTGCAAGACGTTGAGCAGCAATATTATAAGACTGTGCTTAAATAAAGTAAATACTTATTGTTTTTGTGTTACGTTTTTATTGAAACAGTTTAAAAAAAACAGTTTTTATTTAGAATATCTAGAAAGGCATTTAAGCAATTAGATACTTGTAATGTAATGACGTTCAGGTATACCGGAGAATTCGACTCGATCAGATCGAAGTACAAAACTGTATTTCCAGCCATTCCACACGAAAATGACACCTTGGATTTGGATGAATCTTTCAGAGATTGTGTGGAATACCAAAATAGCTAAACCATATTTTTTTTAATTACCCCTACCACGCTTTACTCCCCGCTAGGGGGATAAAAAATTTTGCGATTTTTCTGATTTAAATTTCAAATGTAGCTTAAGCGGCCCACACACGATACAACTGTTGGGCAAATGGCTGTTATACAACCGTTGGACCAACAGTTGTATGGTAGTCCACAAAAGATACAACTATTGAACCGATTTCTTCCGCTTTTAGTTTTATGTAACTTTTCATACTGAGTACATCTCAGTGCGTTACGGATAATAAAACTGAATTAACGTTTGAACAACAAGCACATACACCATACAACGGTCGCATATACAACAGCGGTTTACCTACATGCACATCCAACCATCCAACCGAGCTTGCGATCGTTGCATGCTTCGTACAATTGGCCCACACATCAAACAACGGTTGTATGCCAACACATATTGGTACAACAGTTGGACTAACAACAGTTGTATCGTGTGTGAGCCGTTTTAATAAAGGCCTTCACACACAGTCCAACGCGAAACAGCGGGAGCGGAACGGGAGAGAAATTTTTGCGGGACTCGAAACTATGGCAGGATATGGAATCAGTCGCACTGACGTCGTCATTTCTAGGTAGCGAACGCAGGATGGCATGGTTTCATTTTCGATTCGTAGCATGCACCGCTTTTCCCGTCATTCGCATAGTTTCCGCAGGAAGAATATTGAAAACCGTATTGTATTAGTATAAGTGAACCAAATTTTGTGTGATTTTTCCTACCCTGGGTATAAATAAAAATTTTCGCCAGAAAGATTAAGTTTGGGATGAAATTGGCGTGGATTTTTTTGTAAGAACGACGGGACGAATTTGTTGCCTCCTCGCTGATGAACGCTGATGGACGTCGCATTGTGTTTCCAGCTTAAATTCTCACTTCCGCTGAGTGCCGCCGAAATTCGCTCCCGCGGTTTTGCGTTGGTCTGTGAAGGCCTTAATGCTTTTTTTGTTAATAAAGGGTTTTCCAATAAGAGGTGTTATTTTAATTAGCCCGCTATTTCGGTAGATGTAACTTTTGGAGCTGTCATTTTTTGACATTTGACAAGTAGAAACTACGCCCGATACACGATTCAACAACGCATTGAAATTATTAAAATTCACTATAAAAATGGTGAAAATGTGGCAGAAATTGGTAGAAAAATTCGAGCTGTCGGGACAAGTTAGTGATGTGAAGAATAAAACCCGTGCACGTCGCTCAAGAATATTGCTGCTGTAGCCGAAAGTGTTGAAGAAAACCCAGGTTTGTCCACTCCTCGTCATTCTTTGGAATGAGGCATTCCACAAACGTCATTACACCGTATTTTGCATAAAGATTTGGGTCTTAAGGCTTATAAAGTTTAGTTAACACAAGAACTCAAGCCGGCCGATCATCAACAACGTCGAGTCTTTGCTGTTTGAAATGAATGAAAATGATCCGGAATTCCATCGAAAACTAATCTTGAGTGATGAGGCCCAAGCAAACTTGTCACATCCGGGGCTCGGAAGACCCAAGAGTTATTGTTGAAAGGCCTCTCTATCCTCAACGTGTGACTGTTTGGTGCGGTTTATGGTCCCGCGGGGTCATTGGAACTTACTTTTTCGAAAATGAGGCTGGAGCAACAGTTACGGTGAATGGATTGAGCTATCGACAGATGATTAATGATTTTTTATGGCCGGAATTGGATGGTATTGATCTGGACAACGTTTACTTTCAACAAGACGGCGCTACGTGCCATACAAGCAACGAAACTATTGATCTTTTACGGGAAAAGTTTCCGGACCGTGTTATCTCTCGAAGAGGTGATCACAATTGGCCACCGAGATCTTGTGACTTAACACCTTGCGACTTCTTCCTTTGGGGTAATTGTTTTGTGTTTTTTTTTTTAAATAGCATTAATAGATACTATTAAAGACTTCCAGCACGTTTTTTTTTGCATATTTTATTTTAAAGCCTATCTATCTATGTACACAAAATTGTGATGGTGTTCGGCTTCGTTTTTGAAGGCCATCCTCTCAAATTTCATTGAATTTTGTTCCATCTTTCTTCAGTCTATATAGCTTTGTACACAAAATTTCCGTATGACCAAATTCCCCGGTAGACCTGAGTAGGTGTATAGATCTGATTCGTTAGATTAAAATGTTGGCATATACGGCAAAAGGCATATATTCTTAAACACTTATAAATAACAAAAATGTCATTGCTTGAATACTAAAATTATAAATTTGGAAGATTATTATTTTATCTTATAAGTTTTAAGTATTTCCCTAGTACCAACCATTTTTATTTTTTTACAAATAAGAACATAAACTTTAAGCTTGTTTTATCGCAATTGGTATGACTAGCATATACGGAAAATCAATTCTCAGATAACGAAATGAAAACCTATCTCCTTTTATTACATCAATATTAGGGAACGCTGGTAAGAGTCCATCTATAACAAGGAATTCACTTGAAAGCCATTAAGTGAAAAGTTGTTAGGCAGTGAAAATGAATATCAGGCAAGAAGTGCGTTGAAAGTTAATTCATTCCACACATATGAAAAATCCAAATATGTCTTAAATAAGCTTAGCTAAAAAGTTGAAAATCCTGAAGACAATTTAAAATGTTCCAGTAAATTTCGGGAATCTGGTACTGTTCAGAAAAAGTAAAAAAAGTTCGGTAGACCAAAAATTGGACCAAGAAGTGGTAGGCTACTTTAAACGACTAACATGTTGTTGAGAGATATGGGATAAGGCTGGATTATCATCTGCTACGGTCCATCAAATTAAAAGAAAAGAAGGCTTTACGAACTTTCCATGTTCAGAAAATACCGGATAGAAGATTAGATAAGAACCAAGTTGCAAAATCCAGCAGACGGATTTTGTATGAAAATTTCCTAACGAAATTCGACTTTTGATGAAACTTAAATGAAAGTGGACTTCAACCAACTTTCATGGAAGGAATTTTATGTGTGCCAAAAAGAGCGGTGAGACAGATTCAAAGTTTAATGGTGCACCATATATCCCGGTATATACTTAAATTGGCAAGCAATTTGTTCGTCTAGTCAGAAATTATTACCTTTAGTGACAACTGGTAAAATTCACATAGATGTGTACGTTAAGGTGTATCTTCAGAAGCGCCTTCTTCCATTCTTTAGAAAGCATAATGCATCAGCTTTCTTTTGCTACTAGAGAGATTTCTATAATGCCCAATGCATACCCGTAGTACCCAAGACAGCGAATTTTCCAAATTGTCCTTAACTAAAGCCAATCAAAAACTATTGCGCTAATATTAAAAGAAAATTAAAAAAATAAAAAACAACAAAAAACACTGCTCTAACATAAAAGAGTATCCGATATGTTCGATGCTGTCTTTGTACAAAGTTTAATGAAGGACAAAAAGTTTACCAAATTTATAGCACGTACAGTAATTATATATCTTGTCGGTTATGTATAATGCAAATTATTTGTAATAGTTTAATTAAAATTGCAGTCCTTAATTACTCGATTGCGTTGTTTTTTGAATTTATTACAATTACAATTTTTATTCATAAGTAATTTGTGCATCAACAATCAACACGCTTTTGAGTTATTGTGCGGGTTAGGTAGACAGACAGACGGATTGTTATGCAAAAATCAAAATATTTTGTCGTAACATTATTAGGATAAACGTAATATACATACTTCATCTAGGGTAAGAAAATGAAAACTCGATCTAGACCGATACAATAATTTTTTTGGTTCTGGTATAATTCAAGCCTATTACAAAATAAATGAAATTCGTAAAACGCCATCTCCATGATCTCTTAAAGAATTCAAAAGTTTTAAAGGTTCACAGAATCACGTTAGATCGTTTATTCAAAATGTTCTTGTAGAAAAAAAAAAGAATCCTTAATAAAGTTTAAGATAGATACTGATAATGCCTAAAGATAAATAGCCACTTAAACCAATCAGCTTTTATCTATAGTGTGGTACAGAAATTACATTGGAGTACCTACCACAAATGCCCCGGCTAAGTTACGTATGTTAAAATTTCAGCTTAAAATCAATTTATTAAAAATAAAAACAGCTCAGGTAATAAACAATGGCTCTCATTATCAGTTATACAACTAAACCGAAGAATAGCAATCACAAAGCTCTCACTATAATATTCGAGACGTAAATCAGATCGTGTTAGATAAAATGTAATAAAATTTCCAATGAATTGACACAACTAGCGCATAAGACATTAATGCAAGTTAGAAAAAATATCTTGCAAAATACATACCTACTTACATTCATAGAAGACAGGTGCGGTCAACTAACGGAATCAAGAATTCTTGGCTTGTACCTATGCACTCATTGGGTTTTCTCATCAATTTCAAGCAGCAAACAAAGCAAGTTTACCTGGAAACACAAACTACGCAAGGTTTCTTGAAATCTGATTCGAAAGAATAACAATAGAAGCATGCATCACATAATCACACACAGTACACAGAGAGTATTGTATTAAGTCCATCCAAGTAGTACTCACTCAGTAGTTAAGATTTGGATGGATATGCTCCTCTTCGATGTACAAACAAACCTGAAACTGATGTCGCTGTCACAGGTAAAATGAAAAAAAAAAAAAATAATAAAATAAAAAATGAAGGTACATATCTCTACCCACGCTGCCATGAAGGCTAAGCAGCCTATGACATGATTGTGATCTTGAACTTACCGCAATAAGAAAAGATTGTGCATTTGCCTGGGCGTGTGCTTAATTTTTTTGAACCTTGATGCTTACACGCATAGATGACATCGTCTTACGCAATTTCTTGATTTTCTATTTCTTTTTGTGTAAAAGATAAATAATTAGGTATTTGTGAAGATATAAATCAATTAGGAACCTTTTGAGAAAATTGTTTTCTCTTCAAATCAAAGATAAGGTTATGAAGGGAGTTAGAATAGAATTTAGGTGAATGTTTCTTTGGATAACTCTCTCCCAAGTGGAAGATATTCTTTTCGTTTATTTTTCATATTCAAATGTAAATAAATAAAGTCCTCCTATATTCATACAATTCTGCAGTCTCTACATAAAAATTTTGTGGAGTTGAGTTGTTAAATAGTAGCCGACAATTAACATTGAGTTTTTAAAGTTTTCAAAGTAGGGTAAATGCACTAATTCGCGTACAGCAGGGGCCAGATTCACTAACTCGGAGAGTTATGGAGTTGTGGAGATGAGAGTTCTTTTGACACTTAATTCTCCATTCGGAATTCTGTAACTCTAGGAATTTGTATTGAAATTTACCAAACTCTCTTTCCACTCGACAAAACTCTCGAATGTGTTAGTTGTGAAGAAGTAAGAAGAATATTTCTCAACTGACAGTACTGTCTGCTTTTGTTATGTTTTTCGAAGGTACCTAGGTAACTAGGATTTTCAAATTAAATTATGGATTCACTGCATATCCTGGCTATGTTTACGAAAACAAATTATGGAAATCCTTGCAATACTTACAGAGAAATAAGAATTTTGGTGTCTCAAGGTATACGCTAAAAATTTTAAATCACGCGAAAATGATCAATTTGGTCGTCTTCCAGTACAGAAGAGATGCTATAAAAATGCACGTTAAAGCTTGTATGTAGGATTAAATCGTATCTACATTTTGTTCCCTAATTAGATATGTAATTAGTTTTTGAGTCTGATAAATGGTTTTGGAGAAAACGGCAAAAGAAGTGAATCAGTCTTTCATAAGATGAAAAATTGGCCGTTTTTTGGTATAAAAATGAACATACTTTCAACTCATCAGAGGAGAAAATTGTTCGCAACAGACTACTAATGAATGTGAAACAAAGAACAGAAGAAATGTATGCAAAATATAGGAACTGGGGTATATAAAACCCAAGTGTAAAAAAATCCTTTTTTGGCGGTAAAAAGTCAGTTATGAAGTTAAAATGATCAAAAAATAAGTACACCACTGGATTATCGTTTCACCCTCTTTAATTTGATACCAAACATGATGTATTTTGGATAACCCCCAAAAGCCACTCCCTCAGAAATTGTTCACCTATATTTTAGTACTCTAGAAAAAATCGCAACACTCTACGACCCTCCCACACAGAGTTAGCCGTCTTTGTTAAACTCCGTAAGTATGTTAGAGAATCGCGAATAGGGAGTGAGGGAGTTTTAATCTGGGAAAACGAAAATTCTCATCTCCCAAACTCTCCGAGTTACAGAATCCGGCGCCAGTACCCAATTCGAGTTTACTTCAGTTTATAACATGCCTTTAAAACGACGCATTTTCTTTAAAATGCAGATATTTCTATATCCTCATGTTCGTGTATATGTCTGCTACCCCTAAAGTCAGCAATGTGATGGTTGAGTATACCTGAGTGAGCTTAGTTCATTAGGAGTTGGCATGTAAATAATGCGAAAATGCAAGGAAATACTTTTTTTTTACGTAGTACTATGACTTTAAAATGTAAGAGACTGCGTTTTTTTATGCCATTTTTATTTTATAAGAAAGTTCTTAACTAGTTATATTTCCAGGGACCGAAAATAACTGGTATTTTCAAAATTTTAAACAAAAAAAAACTGGGATAAATCAGGATCGTGGAATTTAGTGGAATATACCAAGAGATGTTTAGTGAAACCCGTTTCGATTCCTGTAAAGCTTTTGAAAACTTAACTTTTTATAAAAAAAAAAGCTAAAAAAAACTAAGCTGGAAAGGCTTTTTATTTTTTCTGGCAAAAATCAAAAGCCAGCTTGACTTTTTATTTTTTCGAGCTGGAAGTAACAGGTTTTGAAGCCAGAAGTATAAATAGCCAAGCTGGATTCTTATTTGTAGGGACCAAATCAATTATGAATTTTTACGAAAAAAAGTTTAATTTACCTGTTACTGACCAAGAGGTAATAGTTTTGAAGCTAGGTAAAAATATAAAAAGCAAGCTCGGCTTTTTATTTTTTCTAGCCTAGCCAGATAAAATAAAAAGCCTTTCCAGCTTAGTTTTTTTAACTTCAAATTATTATCGGTCAGGAATAACAAGTAAAGTTGGCTTTTTTCGTAAAAAGTCATAACTGATTCGGTCCCTGTATATTTCAAATAAATATAATATTGTTTGAAATTTAAGTTAGTTTTCGGAATAACCACATTAATTTTAGTGGCCGCGAAATGGATCAATGATTACCATCATGAGCCAGATCGAGTGAACTGGTGGCTGAAAATTAGAACTGCATTTTTTTACCTTTCTCCAAATTGCGGTCTACAAGCAGCTCTTAATTAATTAGTCTGATTTAATACATTGCGTATAAGGAATTGTGGAAGGATATACTTCTACAACAACACTAAATGAAGTATTGTCAGACATTCGATAAGGGAAATTTTCTATAGAACAGCATCTGGCATCAAATAAAATATTCCAAAAAAAAAAACATTAGAAGATAAATTGTCTGAAAGATATCCTGAAGGCGTCGAAAAGTTTGGACCGAAAAAAAAACTAGTTCAGTAATGTGAGTCGTTAGCAAAATGTGGATTTTCATTAAGTCCTGATAGTTTTGAAGCACAGTTTAAAAAAATCGGTCCAAGTGTATCATCGTACAAGATTTAACACTATGTGCATTTTATTTTATCATTATTTTTTTTATTTCCATTATCTGTTGTTACAGCATCTATAGTATTACTCACTCTTTGAAAATTTCATGTGTTGACCTATTACGGTGTTTGTTAAGGTCGAGCAAAAAAACGCCGCTAAATTCACATTTCTTGTATGGGGGCCTACTTTATTTTTTAATTTTATTTTATTTTTATTATTTGTTATTATAGTGGCAATAGTAATACACACTTTGCAAAAATTTCACTATCTATTACGTTTCATGAGATACAACCCGCTGATAGACAGACGGACAGCGGAGGCTTAGTACGGGTACGGAACCCAAAAAATGAGCAACGCGATGGCACGAACACATCCTTTAAAAATGGGTGACCAGGGCAAAACTGGTATGACATTTTTATGAAATGCAATGCAGAGCTAGCGCATCGAATTCTCGAAGGCCTAATTAAAGCCAGAGATACGTTTCCTGAAGAGGTTATGCGAAAATGGTTAGATGAGTTGCAAAATTATATAAAGGAGATGAATGCAGGAGATATATTTGAAGAAAAAGTGTTTTTTCCTACGTACGAGCGTCCAGGGATGTAATCGATAGTCATGCCCCAAGCCGGGTTTTTAGTTCGTTAATGGGGTAAATGGTTACATAGTTAATTACTGAAAAAATTCAAAAACACGTGACCTTTTTTGTTGACGGCCACAAGTACCACTTAACAATGGAGCTATGTAAGTTTTTCATGCAAACGGAATAATTTTATACCCACAGATTGAAATTACCAGATCATTGATAATTAAAAGGAAAAACGGAGAGATAATAGAGCCCTGGGGCACACCGGCATTTATAGGGTGAGCTTCAGATGTAACAACATCTAGGCGACCAGAACAAAAAATTTTAGTCCATAATAAAAGTGGAGAAGGGAGACAAAATGCTTGACTAAAAAGTATGTTGAACTAAATAAAGCTTTAAGGCAAAAACTTTCTTTATTATTCTCATATAAAATATTGAGTTCCATTTTGTTATATAATTCCTTCTTGATTTGTTCGTTTTAATTTAATGAAATTTAAAGGACACTGTTGTGTAAAACAACACAGTTTGAATTGAATTACATAGTTTTAATCTGAAGAATGTTATGTTACTGTGAATTATATCACAACTTATTACATTTTAATTGCTTTTCAAATCAGGAATAACGAAAACGTAATAAAGTCGCATCTTTCAAAACGACATTTATTTAACACCCCCCATATAAAAGCAGTTTTTATAACTTTTTTTTTTAACCTGGACGCGAATTGGCATCTTGGTGAATGCAAACTGGCTTAGACTGGACGCAAACTGGTGATTTCCGCATACACTGATATTTTCAATTATTATGCAGACTAGATAAATGTTTTGAGTTTTTAATTTAAGTTAAAAGATAAATATTCAGCTTACTATTGTACTACAAAAGTTTAAACATTGATATTCAGTAAATTCTACTAAAAACCCTTTTTGTAAAGATGGCATTGATTGCTAATTAAGAGAGTAACTAAATCCTTCCATCCACAATTACGCGTTCTTTATGTTTCGCTTTTAATGATAAGTATTTGAATCGTGCAAAATTCGATTTGATCTTATAGATATTATTTTGTTTTGTTAATTTATTGGTTTTTAAAAGAATTTTATAAATTTCAAATATTAAGAAAATTATTGAATTTCTTAATTTGGTTTTCGTTATAATTACGCAAAATAAATAGATACAAAAATTAACATTTAACTCGATTTTGGAATTTGTCGAACCTGACCAAAGATAAATGAAATCCAAGTTTACATAAAAATTTTCCATTAGATATTTTGGATAATCATGTGTGATAATAAGACTACGAAAAATTTCAAGTTCGGTAGAGTGATTATATTGTATGGCACTGAAATGTTATAGGGTGATTAAAAAAAAGAAAACATATGATGAGCAAATCTTTAAACCTGTACGCCACCCAAACTATTATGATGTTACTCTCACCTACCTTCCATTGAATTTCTCAGCTAATCTTTTACGTATCACCGAACATGCTGTCGGTCACTTTGTCCCGAGCACGCTATTTAAGAGATATGCAAAGAGGAATGCTCACTTTTGATACAACTTTAGCCTCAACATCAACAGCAGACATAAAAAATGTCTTAAACGATGCATTATGATACTCTGAACATATTTTATGAACAACGTTTATTTCAATTAAGTGGGAGACAGCTTTGGCGATCCAATGTAGATTGAGCGATCTTGGGTGAAAAAATGGATTTTTTTACGGTTGAAAATGGCTTCCTATGAGAAAAATTGTCACATCACTAATGGCCGTGAGAGAAAGAACTGCTAAAATATATGCGGAATTTAGTAACTGAAATGTATGTGACCAAAGTGCATTAAAATGGGTTTTCCGTTGGCAAAAACGTCCCGGGAAAGTTTTCTGTTCTGAATCGAGGAAGAAGTATACCAACCGATAGTACTCGGCAAGACCTTTCATTTGATATGCAACATGTCGTATTGGAACCACCCCCCCCCCCACCCTCCTGCGTCGAGGTTTTCTACCTTCCCGTACTAAAATTATACAGAGAAAAACTTTCTTCTATGAATTATAACTGGTAATGATCTGAGGCGAACAGTGAAACCCGTTTTCTGATCGGTCTTAACGCTACCGAGTTAGAGCCGACCTAAGGTTGCGAAAAATTTAGTATTTCAAATCGAATAAAAAAGATGGAAATACTAAAAAAGTGATTATCGGGATGGCTATTTACGCCTCCGAGTATAGGAGTGTGGATATTCAAACTTCTTCTCAGGACCTAAAAAATTCGATTCTGTATTAGATTTTTTAAAACGTACTAATTAAACTTTGACGCCTTTCCTCCAGGCCTTACTCCGCTTAATTGAAATAAACATTGCTAATAAAATATGTTTAAAGTATCATAATGCATCGTTTAAGACTTTTTCATGTCTGTTAATGTCAGGACTAAAATGTACTGCTCTTACCTCTGCCTAAGTCCTAGATGATTGTGAAGCTAACGACGGTTGTATAAGACCAATAGACTATTTTTTAGGTCTTCCATAATGGCTTTATGTCTTGAACTGAATTGACTTTATAAGGATAATTGCTAGCAACTTAATTTGTTTGGCGAATTAGTTTAGTTCTTCTTTTTTTTTTTCTTTGTTAATGGAAATTTCATTTGGTCTTATATTTTCTTCATGATGTTTGTTTTTGATTCTGTTAAGTACATTATCTTCATTTTCTAGAATATACTAAAATATTAATGCATTTTTTAGGCAACACGTTCTTGTTGTGATAGCAACTTGCGTTCTTCGAACATAACCCTTATATACAAATATCAAAATTTCATAAATTCTCTCAAGTGAGGCCCTTTTCATGCTCTTCATTCTTTAACATCTATTCATGCTAAAGGAATCTATCATACTAATCTTTATCATAGCTAGACCTGACTTGCATGATTAAGGCAGGTAATACTTTCCTTAATAGATATCATATCCTTGTTAAGCTAAATGTTTATAGCCGATCTTATCTATTGAGAATTCAGGATTTCTCTTATCTTCCATCTTATGATGGTTAAATCAAAAATTCCTATTTCGTTTTCATCTCGACATGATCAGAGAAATGTATTGACTTCAGATGAATGTAAATCATAAACTGTTGAAAACACAAGAACTGTAATAATTGAAATTCTGAATGTAAAGAATCCTTCCAGTTCATAACACATTAACATTTCTGCATGACTAAAGATGTAAATGTACGCTATGTGTTTCCAAATTTTTATAATCTAACATATCAAAGTATATTGAAAACAGTATGAAGATTTTTGTTCTTGTATGTATATTCAAAAGAGCTGGAGCTATCAGTACCTACACACTGGGGCGGCATCATCTACTCTCCCTTTGATGTGTTCCAAAAATATACAGCAATAAGAAGGGGTGCCTTATTTATATTCAAAGGAAATTTCATCGTCTAATTATTTCAATGAGTAACTTACCTCACGTCCTTTGATATCCATTGCTCTTTATCATAAATAATTAATAACAACATATATAAGTCTTATACTCACAACATATGTATAGATCTATAATAGTATATATATATACATACATATACTCTGTGTGGAGATGGAGCTCGATTAATTAATAACGAAATTAATTAAATATTTTGCGCTACCCTATATTTCCCTAGGTAAACTATATAAAAAAGAAGAAGAAAAACTTTCGCGCCCTCCGCCGTCTAGAAGATTTACACTAAATTCCAAATGGTAATCATTTTGTAGAACATTTAAAAGCGGACGAAGAACGAACAATATAGTTTTTGTGAAAACTGTTCGAAATTTTCTTTTTTTATCTTTTGTTGGATTTTAATGGCATCACCTTTTCGTCCGAAAACAATAATTAGTCGGGTTATTGCCGCACCTATATATGTATGAATTCTGAAAATTCTATTGCCATTTGTCTAGCCCGATTAACTATAATTTAACTCATCATAGCAGACGTTAGACGAGGGACTAAAAATAATAATCTGAGCAAGGTACCTTCTCATACATATAATCAGACGAGTGAAGACTTACAGAAGCCGCCATGCCGCAACCAGTTTAATGCCGAGAAAATTACCAACATTCCTATGCTATAAATAGTAAAGGTAAAAGAGGACTTGGTCGACCAACATTGCCTCAACTAACTATTTATGGTTGTGTTGTGGGTGTTTCCTAACATACATATGAAGGTACATAGGTATGTAAGAACACCTTAAGGCACGAGACTATCTAATTAAGTTTTTCCTCTACAAAGTTAATTACTTGATCATTTGTGGTATAATTGCTGGAAAGTGTATAACTCTTTGAAACTCTGATTCATCTTTGGGGGTTCTAATTAAGTTTGAAATTTACATACAGAGCTAATTGACTACTGTGTCACAGCATCTTTATGTAAACAAACAAGTGAATTTTGAGAGGATTTAATAATAGTTAATATACAGGTAGAATATATACATATATGAATTATAGAATCAAGTCGAGAAATATATTTTCATACAAAATAACAAAATTAATTGCTTCCAGATTTACGGCATGACAATAATTCAGAGCATACCTTAGTCAAGGGTGACAGCATTTTCGTAATATAGACGAAATTTCCTGACTATAAACATTTTCAAATTTAATTTAATCTACCTACGAGGTTCTTTCATTTCTACTGGTATAGAATATATGTAGCTATTCGTAGCAGGTAAATGGAATGTAATTTGTCTTTGAAGGTAGCACAGAGTTACAAAATTGAAATATACCTGGTACAATATTAAAACTTATTCATATGCATACCCCAAGCAGAATACCTTATCGAAAATTATTAAATATTTCTGGATTTAATATTGCACTTTTGATTATAGTTACTTGCAGCTTTATGAAACATCGCATGTATGCATGGATAGATTATAGATATGTATGCTTCAGGCTAAATTAAATTCATTTGTTATAAAGTAGAAAAGGATTCCAATATCATATGAATACTGGGTAAAACATAGGTAGTAAAAATAAATGGTGGATAAAGTACTGTGGTAACAGATGATAGGTAAGTGAATAACTTGGAATGGGTATTCACATTGAACATGGGAAAATAGATATGTAGCATTTTGGGCTGAACCTCCTCAAATGGAATTTTTATTTTTTTATTAAATGGGAAGAAATCAGGTAACTTCTTTATAGGGTTGCCATAGAAAAAGTTCAGTTTGCAACTTGGAACATAATAATCTACTTTCAGAATTTTCACGTATGTAATATGTATGTTGAGCAAACGGTCAGTTGCAGACTGGGGATGGATTTTGTTTTTTAATACTTATAATGAGCAGAACGTCATTATATTCATCACTTTTTTCCGGATAATGTTCTATTCGTTAGTAATCGTGGATTAAGAGTTAATCGATTTTCGGCGTACTGCCACTTTAAATCCAAAAACCAGGCAATCCTTGAAATAAGTGAAACCAATGTCATTTCTGATGCCGATATTAGTCAGAGTCACGTCCCTGGTTACAGCTTCTTTTTTCTCCACATATATATATTTCGCATGCTGTGGCTTTTACCGTTCTTAAAGATTTTTCTTCTGCCCATCCAGAGTTTAATTATATCTGAGTTCATTAGGTTCAAACTTCACAGGCACATCATGTACTTTTATCGCTCGTAGCCCAAATATATCTGATGAAGACAAGGTATCCGTATTTGACAATATTTCCAACAATATTGATCATTTACATTTATCCTCCGAAATCGTCGTGGCGGACGATTTACACATCCATAACATATCCTGGCTCAGACATTCGTCTACCATAAGTCCTCCGAACCGATTCGTTGACCTCATCTGTGAATCTTTCAATTTACATTAGCTAGTAGATGCATCCACGGGAAATCCTGATGCAGCTGGAGATAGAGTTAATCTATTAGATTTGTTAGTAACATCTCATCCCGATATATCTTCTATATCAGTTGGTTTTGCTATGGGTAATGAGACCACTGTTTAATCACTGCTCAAATTAAACATTTTAAATCTGTGTCGCCCTAATTCTCCACCTACAAGTAGGCTTCTATGGCACTATAAAACTGCTGTTGGGTAAGTCTCAATCAGTATTCTGGAGAAATTGATTGGTCGATCTGTTTTGTTTCAAAAGAATGTTGATGAATGCACATTGAAACTTAGTAACATTCTAAAGTCTTGTTATGAGTGAATACATTCCATATTCCAACAGCAGATCTCAAGAACTGCAAAACTCTCGTGGTTTAACGAAAAGCGCAACCAAGCTACAAGATCAAAAGAGTCTGCTTTTCGCTCTTATCAATTGAATCCATTTCAACAACTGAAACAAGTCTACAAGACTACACGGAACACCTGCCTGCAAGTCCATTATCTAGGGAGACCAGAATTTTAGACAAAATATCTTGGCAAGCTATAAGGGCAGCAAAGGTTTCTCATCTCTTGTCAAAACCATTAGGAACAACTTCAGCAGGTCCTCCATACCTTCACTACTAAACAATGGTGAAGTGGTTGTTGACTTCCTAGATAAAGCTAATATTTTGACTGCAAGATTCGTTCTAAGTTCTCGTCTTCTACTCACTTCACAGGGACCTGCTTTGCACCTCCCAATGTCCTTAAGAAGATCAACGTCTCTAAAGCAGCATGTCCTGATGATTTCTCGCCCCTGTTAATTAAAAGCTTCGCCTTGTCCTTGGCTAAAACTCTGCGCAAACTATTTTACTTGTCTTTCCAACTGCTTAGAAATTAGCCCATGTTCAGCCTATTCCTAAGAAAGGAGAGGGTAGCGATCCCTCAAATTATCGGCCAATTGCAATCAATTCGATTCTTTTAAAGGTTTTTAATTCTATCATTAACTTCAAATTAAGTATATAGAAATCAGTCATCTCATCAAAGATCGGCAATGTGGCCTCCGAGTGGGATGTTCTGCTGATTATTTCGTGAATTACCTTACGGAACGTTTCATCCGTAGTTTTCGCAGTCTTGGTGAGTTCAAAATCATTGCCCTATATATTTCGAAGGCCTTTGATAAAACCTCGCATTCAGCTCTTTCAACCAAACTAAAAGCACTGTTATCTCCCCCCTTCGCTAATGTCAGTAGCCTTAATTTTGCTTAATCCTTTGATACTCATACGGACTATAGAGAGAATGTTGCGTGTGTCAAACGAGATTCCATGGTTAGATCATTAAACAAAGGGCTTGATAATATCCTTGCTTAGGGTAAAGCGAATCGCGTCGAATTCAATGCATCTAAGTCCCAAGATCATAATTTTTGCACTCTAATATCTTTTGATGGAGCACTGATTTACAATATACCGTCCTTATGCATTCTTGGCATTAATATTTTCAGTAAGTAAAGCTGGACAGATCACATCTTCTCTGTTGCCAAGAAAGGATCGGAATGTTTTAGATTTCTGAAAAGGTGTAAAAAATATTTCAGTCAACCGAATCTAGCGCTCCTCTACAAGTACTACATCAGACCCATAATTTGAGCACCTAAAATTACTTTTAGTATGGATGGCACACCCAGCATAATATTAAAAGTTATTTTGATTTTTACATGCTCTTCTGTCTGTCTGCCCGTCCTCACAATAGGTCGAGAACGCGTTCACTTAAAAAGTTGAAATTTTGCATACGTAATTTTAAAAAACAATTAACATTTAAGTTCGCAAAAGGAAAAAAATTAGGTAACTCCTTCGTAGGGTTGCCACACGAAAATTTCGTTTTTCACATTTTTTTACACTGTTATCACACGTCGACGTAGAGAGCTGAAACTTTCTACACAGTTTTTCCATAAAAATAGTAAATACAATTTTAAAAGTGAACTAAATCGGGCAGCGTGCTCTTGGTGTTGTCATACTAAAAGAGATTTTTTACATATACTTTGAAAGCGATCAGTCCTCGATTTTCTTGAAAAAAAAGGGGTTCATGATTCTAGCAATTCTATATCGTTATCAAAAAAAATGTTAAAATGTGATTTTATAGTGTCATTTCCGCTTAGTAAAAGGAGACAATAGATATGGCTAGATCGCGTTAGAATCTGATTGATATAGATTTCAATTGTCATGCTGATGCGTTGTCAAATAAGTTGAGGTTAGAAGCGAAACTACTCTGCCCGAAGATGTTTAGTAGTAGTTATACCTACTATTTACAAAGTATTTTCATCTCCACCAAGCACGGAGAAGGAGATTAGACGAACTTAAAAATATACAAAGGTGTAATAATTCTTTTGTGCGTTCGGGTATTCCCGCCTTGCATACGTATACATTTTTTATGATATGATTTTTTCTTGAACAGCATCTTATTCGTGTTTATGATATACTGCCTATGGCAGATTCAGCATCAATTGGGTACTAGACCAGCATATTTTACAGAAATTGTATCTGTGTCTTGCACGTGTACCATCAAACTTTGGCTACACCAAGTAAAAAAGCTAGAATTGGTCTAAGACCAATTCTTATGAGACCCTAGAGATGAATGCCCGTATAAAATTATGTATGGTCACCCGTTTGAGCAATTTTGATTTTTGCAGTGATTTTTCGCATACATATATTTCTAGAACGGTTAGTCGGACAGAAATCATTGATTATAACCAATTTTATAAGATTTTGTATTCTGAAGAAGTTTTTAATATAATAAAAATATTTAGGTCTGATCGTTTTCACGGTATTCGAAAAAACCTAAATTTTTATATGGCGACACCAAGAAGAGGTTGCCCGATTTATTCCATTTTTGAAATTTTATTTCTTATTACTATAAAAACACCATGTACCAAATTTTAGCAGTGTTTAAATATATGGTGGAAAACGAACTTTTTGTATGGCAACCACACGAAGGAGTTGCCCGACTTGTCTCATTTTCGAACTTTATTGTACTTTTTTTTTAAAGTCCGTGTACAAAATTTCAGCTCTCTATAGACGGACGGACAGACGGACATGCAAAAATCAAAATAACTTTTAATATTATGCGTGGGTGTCCAATCTATTTTGCTCTACCATCATTATTTCTGTGAGTTACAAATGGAATGATAGACTTAGTATACCCTAGAGACTTTATCTAGGATATAATAAAGAACTATTCTGCATAAGTTGCTGCGGTCTAAACGTAGTGAATGATGAATATAAAGTGCAGTTTTTTTTGTAGTCCATCAGGAAATACTACACAAATATTTAATCAGAGCTCTAAAATCAGAAATCGAAGGAATGTCGTCACATGAATCCGAAAATCGTAAAGTTTTCTCATTCATTAAAAATTTATTTACATGTTCCTACCTTTTACTGATTACTATTCGACCGGGCTCTGCGATTCTTCCACTCTATATACATACATATACATATATTAGATACAAGTGTAATCACCTTTACTGTGACGAAACCTCTCGGCCTAAATATTACGGTTAAGCATGTTGTTTACACACGAACTTTATCTGAGTAGGTATTGTAAATTAGCACATTTGCCGGTGAGAAAAAAAAAATAATTCTGCTGACTTACGAATTATTTAAATGGCGGAAAATTGTCTTATCTCAGCACATTTTTTCTGACTCAACCGTACTATATTTTGGAAATACTGTTTCCATGTGTTTTGTAAGAATTACATGAGTTCATACATATACATTATCTATGTAGCCGCTATCTTTTCGTTGTTTGCATTTTGATTAACTAATTTACAAAATGCTTCTTGCGGTATATGCGGTATACAATATTTTATTATCTGCTCGAAGTAAATATATGGAGTGAGTACATAATTAAGAAAATCAGATTACCTATCCTAACCTAAGTGCTATGCAGAAGTTTGTTAATGTTATTAATTACATACAAAAACCTACGCTATATTTAGGATGTTTTTGCTACTTCGTCATTAGAGGAATCCATTGGACTTCACACTTCTAAGAATTGAATAATATAAAATACAGCCGGATTGCAAAAATTATCTCTGTTCCATATTGTGTCTTTCGCTGACATAAGCTTTTTTATAATCGGTGAATAATTTTTTTTTATAAGTACCTAGGTACCAAATCTCTTTAATTTCCAAAATCATCAATCATACTTTTTACAGTAATTTTTAGATAGAGCGCCTTCTACAAATTCAAGATCATTGAATTTTATCAACAGCCACAAAATTAGATACATAATTAACTTAATTATCGAAAACTGTGTATATTTCTCTAGTTGCTGACACACTTTATAAACTCCTTCCACCTTGAGCGTAGTATACTGATTGATTGGAGATCATCAGATATCTTTAATGCAGCCAGGTACCTATTTAGGAATTCGTAGAAATATAAAATTTTTCTAGATAGCAAAAAATTTGAATTAAGTTAAATATAAATTGCTGATTATGTGATTATTTTGTTTTGTTTTCACTATTATACAATTAAGATACAAACCAACATTTTTTTATAGAACAACTAAATACTAAGAGCGCTATTCATAGACAAACACTTAAATCTACTTTAGTAAAAGTAAACTTTATATTTACAAACGACATTAAGATAATGCTTAGATGAATTTGGCACACATATGGTAACAAATTTTGGGAATAAAAATTTCCCAAATAAGAGACCATAGTTTCTCTTTCCAAATTTTGTTTTTAATGCTCAAAAACTCCATATTCTGGAATCGTGTTCAGAGCCTCGGTAGCGACTAACAATATCTATTATCTTATAGAGTTCATATGGGCACCCCTCAGGATGGTATCCTATCACTCTTATTATGGGTACTCATTATAGACGATCTCTCGTTAACACATGGGGTACAAGAAGTGTTTGTTACTCAAACGACCTGCTGATTTTAGTCACCGGCACTTATGAATCCGAACTCTGCGGACTGGTGCAAATCGCGATCCAACTAGTCATACACTGGACTACAGATGTCGGACTGCGTATTAATCCACTAAAAATCTATGCAGTTTTATTTAAAAAAAAAAATAAAAAAGGACCTCCCCAGATTGAACCTGCCCTCTATTGGCTCCACTTCTTTGGAGCTATGGAGCTAAAGAACAGAGCAAAATAATTAGGCATCATATTAGATAAAACTTTTACTGTAAATCACACCTTGCGGATAGAGCGAACAATGATCTTAAAGACTTCGTAATGTGCCGAGAAACTATAGGGAAAATATGGGGACTCAAACTACGGATGATTCTATGGATATACGCTAGCGTCATCTGACCCATGCTAACTTTCGTTTCAGCCGTGTTGTGGTAGAAAGCAATGGATCTCGCCAATGATCATAAGATACAGGAAAAGATTCAAAGATTGTGTCTACTGAGTGTAAGTGGCGCTCTCAAGTCAATCAGTAGTCGGGTTCTTGAAGTCATCCTCAATATACATCCCATACAAATACACATAAAGAAAACGGTGGCAATAGCAGCGCCAAGACTGCATCTCAATTAGAGCTGGACCCACACTGAAACAAGGGTTCCACACGAATCCATCTTTGAGTTTGTGCAGTCTATCGTACCTGATATCCGAAGAGCAAGCGTTTTCTGTGAGGAGTCTCATATGGAAATTGCCATGCACCTTGAAAACCATGTCCATGTTACGGTCTTCCACGGCATTCTAGAAGCGGGAATTCAACTCCTGAGAATAAGGAGATCATCATCTGCTCGGACAGCCAAGCCGTTGTTGTCATGGACTTGTTAAAACTTTTTACAACCTTCAAACTGGTTTTGGAGTGTAAAACCATCCTGAATTGCCTCTCTCGAAATATTGGGTCACAGCGACATCGACGGAAACGAAAAGTCAGACGAGCTTGCTCGTCTTGGTGTAGCCTCGGACGCATCTTCCTCCATGATCGGATTCGCACCAAAATACCTTCCTGCTAATATTTCGGTTTGGGCTGACCGCCAACACAGTCTTCTTTGGGTCGAATTACAAAGAAACTAAGGGGCAGACCTAACCCAAACCTAATGAACAAGTTATTGGGAGCAAACAAGCCAACTTTGAGTAGTCTGCAGTTAATTCTCACTGGGCACTGTCTCTGAAGCTAAAGTATATATAAAAACGGAAAAAGTGTTAAATTTCACCGCTAGAGGCAACTTTATGAATAGAATCAACTTTAACATAAGTTCGACTTAAGAGGAGTCAGTACTCAGCAAAAGTTTCAATTTAGATACCAGCGAACCTGTAGGTAATAAAATTTACGATACGTAGGTTTGTGTCCTGAAAGTGAGAAAATTCATATAAAATTAGCCTAGACCTAGACCACAGAGCACATTAGAGACATCTACCGTAAAAGAGAGAAACCCAAAATCCGACAAAACCATACAATTTAAGACCAAAAATGTAAATTTAAATTGAAAACTTTTAACGAGAATTAACTCTCCTAAATTTTGTCTGCCCATAATTGTTAAATATGCTATTTTGCTTTGTATTTAAGCAACATTCAAATAAATATTGCAATTTCTTGTCGGTGAAATGTCGGGAGAAAATACAAGTGCTATTAGAGTCAAATAAGTATAAAAAGCGCCACAAAAAATGAAAAAAAAACTCAACTTATTTGCTAGATCTAGGCCTTATCTTTCTAAAACAGTCACAATTTAAAGAAATGAGAATACCTACCCACAGGAATTTGATTTAAAAGACTTCAATTTTTATCATTTTTTACAAGTTTCCGAGGTAATATCTCCATTCCAATGCATTTTGTTTTATTTTTCTGGACGTTATTTACTAGACCTCTTCATTACCTTTAATTTAAGATATAAGTCATTATTCTGCTACAAATAGTTTGCCAGAAATTCGCATTGAAAAATGTATGAAACTTGCAAATCTTGGTACTGACTCCTCTTAAAGTTGATTTTGAATTGTCTATGAATAGCACCTTAAGATTAATAAAATTGAAAACACTACTTTTAATTGTGTTTATATTCTTGGCCTAGATCATATTTTTTATCGAGTGTGGCAAATTATTTCACGTTTTAATAGCATGATAAAAACTAAGCGTTGGAGTTTATAAGGTAAAAAATGTGTGTTCTAGAAAACACCTAGAGAGTTCTCACCCCCAATATACAGGTTGATCCGGATCAAAGTATCTTAAAGTGTATCACGTTATTTCTTTTTATGAGCTGTTGATAAAAAAACTATATGAGCTGGTAGTGAATATACTTTTTAACAAAAAAAAAAGGACTTTTTCTGAATTTGAACATATGTATAGGCAAACCCATTTTTTTCAAAACCATAACAAAACAAATAGCAACAAGTTGTAATATATGTAGTTCGAAAGCTATTTTAATAAGTTATTGTTTAAAGATAATAGAGCTAAAATCGATGAAATCTCTAGGATGTGTGAGAGATTTTGACTACCCAGAGTCGCCGGCACCTAGAAAACATCTCGTGTAATTTTTTTATGAGCTCATAATGAGGAATAACTTGATATACTACTTAGCAGTAGACTAAGATCCATAGCACTGTGTACATGAATCTATGAAATCGAAAGTGGTGCTCTAATTATACAACAGTTATACCTCATGAATTTATTGGCCTAAGGCAGAAAATCGATTCTCAATAAGATTAACATTGCTTGACTATCAAGGAACCCTTGAGTTATATATTTAGGTATGTAGCTATACAGTTGCACACCAAGTTTGTTTACCTTTCACATTGAGATCAAGTACTCTTTGAGAGATAAAGATGCGTTAATGTGGTTGTTGATTATAAGCTAGAATGAATCTTGCCATGGATATTAGGCTAAAAAGAGAAAGTTTCCCCTGATCTGCTGGTCATGCAATGTAGATTCTCGTTGAGCATTCCAGAAAGGAAAGTGAAGAAAATTGCAGAATTTTTTTTGCTTTAAAGTCAGTATTTTGCCATGCTTATCAGATCTAAATTAATTGTGCATCATTAAATGGATAGGATTTGACCAGGAATTTGAGATCTGTGCTATTTTGTGCTGTTAACGAGAAGAGAAAATTTGTAGAATTAAAGAAATTACAACATTCCATTAGTGTGTTGCTTAAAGAAAGTATATAGATTCAAATCTAAGTATGTCTTCCAATAACAGAATATACAAGACTGTCTCTTGTCAAATAGTTTTATGTCAGACATATTGGTTATCCTAGCAAAAGTATATCGAGAATTGTTATACTAATCTGAAACACGATAACTATAATTTATTACCGGGTAAACTTTTACATATTATGTTCAAGATGGCTTCTTTTTAGGATTCTCCGGTACAAAAGAAAAATTAAAAAATTTATTCGTTATTCCATTACACAACTTTTGTGTTAGGGCAGGAAAATTTCAAGCCTTGGTTTGACTTATTAACAAATCCTAAATAAAAAAATTGAGTGACGCGAAAATAAACAAATGAGAATAGAAAAATGGGAAAAGATGGAAGAATTGAAAATTTTAGGAAGAAGAAAAAAAAACATTGAAAAAATTAGATTAATTCGAATGACTTAATTCGGCGTAAGCCAGTGGACAACATGAAACTCTTGCCTTCTTTTCTTTCCACTGCGGGGTTACACAGAATTGATTCATTCGAATTAATATGATTTTTAAAAAATTTTTCATCTTCCAAAAGTGTTCCTAACTTTCTCCTATTTTTCTCAATTTTTTCCATCTTATCCCATTTTTTTTTTAATTTTCATTTTTTTTTTGCACTTAATTTCGATATTTGGAATCTGTTGATAAGTCAAACGAAGACTTGAAAGTTTCCTGCTCTAAATCAAAGGTTGTGTGATAGAATAACGAATAATTTTTTTAATTTTTCTGTTTTATACTGGAAAATTCCAAAAGGTAGCCATCTAGAACAAATACTCATTTGAAGGAAACTGTTAATTTTCAACATAGTTAGATGACCCATGAAAGAATTAGTCAGCATTCGAGCAAACAATTAGATAGGTAACTGCTATTCTTTAAAAAATCAAAACTCCAGCAGCATAAAATACCGTTTCCTAACACTACTTGAATTTTATGACCTATAAATATGATTTCATCTGAATAAAACAGCAGGTGTAAATTCCGAAGTTCATCATGGATATATACGTGTGCCTTATATTTTACAGTTCATGATCAACGCTATCCTTGCGAATGCACTAAACAGATTTGAATAATGCTATTAAAATATATTTGCTATTGCAATAAATATCTCACAAATTGTAGTCCTCGAGTCAGGACATCTACATATACATATTTATAATGTAATTGCAAAAAATGTTTTAAACTGCGTATTTCAATCAACACTCAGGATAATTTTATTACGGAAGTATTGCTAACTACCTGCTGCTGACATGTATGTACATATATTTCTGCAGTTAATGCAATTTCTGATATCGTTGGCACTATATACATACATACATATACATAACTAACAGAACTCGTGCATACATGACGATATAATCTTGATAAATTTACTTTTTGTAGGTTAGAAAAATTACTTTTATTAAGATTATTTATTTATCAGTCTATCCAATTCCAGTATTATAACATGTAAGAACCCGACCAATATAACACTTAAAAGTTTCTCAAATCAACAGATTATGTTGTGGAACTGCATACGTTCCATAACAACTGAATAAATTGTACAATTTTATTTAAGGGGGTCCTCTAGTCTCTCGGATCGAAAAAATCGATTTTGTGTTTTTTTCATAAATCACATCTACAACATGTGTAGAAAATGTGTGCCAAAGGATTTTTCGATATTCGAAGTGGTTCACAAGTTACGGCCCTGGAACGGAGCAGGTATACGGAGCGCGAATTAGGCCCGAGTAAAGGGGAGCCGAGCCCGTTGACAGACGCTTTCGAATATTGATTAAGACGCCGTGAAGTGTCGATTAGTTCAGTTTTGCTGTGGCAGTTGCAGCTCTGCGTGACTTCCAAGAAGAAGAGGAAGACCTATTGTATGGTCCAGGCAGAGCAGATTGACGGTGAGATGAAATTTTTAGTATAAATCACATGCGCGAACTTTAAAACGCGTTTTTCTCGAAACACCATTTTTCGAAACGGTGACCACGATATTTCAGAAACTACTGCACCGATCTTGTTCAAATTTATACAGCATCTTTAATATATTATAAGCCAGCGATTGAACTAGGATTATCATGATTGCTTCGATAGTTTTTTTTCTACGAGCGAAAAACTTAAGACAAAATGAGTAAAAAATATAATGTAATTTTCGAAAGTGTATAAAAAAGTTAATTTTTGTAATTTAGAATTCACTCTAGTTCAATCGCTAGTCTTAAATATGAAGATTAAAATGCCGTTCGGTTTTTTGATTTCACATAAGCAGAACAGCCGCAATCTTGGTCACCGTCAAGCACCTCTTTTACTTGATGTCTTCCTGTCGGCCACTATAACTTTTATTCTATTATATATTTTGACTTCAAAAAATTTGTAAAGCTTATTTAAATGTTAATAAAGATTATATAAATACAATGAGATTGATTATTTCGATGGTTGGCCCGTAAAAAATTATTGAAAAAGCCATAAAAAAACAGCCGAGAAACTAGAGGACCCCCTTAAATGAGTGGAAAACGTTTATTTATAATAGATATGATGGCGCTAACTGTTATATGAAAATACGATGTAATACCCGAAATAATATAAGCCAAGAAGTAATTCTCACTAACACATTAATATATACAAGTAGTCTGATTTGCCATTCTGCTGACCGAAATTACATTGGCTTTCATTACGAGGAGCTGTGCAATTTGAAACATAATGATGAGTATAGCCTAAAGCTAAACTATTGCTGTTATAGACAAATTAAGATCTAACAAATTGTAGTTTAATATGTTTTCTATTTAGTGATGTATCCATACTGACTTCGCCATAGCATTCGACAAGATTAATCACAAACGCTGTCTTTCAAAGATGGCGCTAATGGACTTACAAACAGACACCATATTTTGCTTTCGGTCCTATTTAACCAACAGGGATAATGGCTATCAATTCTCTTCATTTAAACAAATTTTTGGAGTGCCCCAACGTACAATACTTGAACTATTGAATTTTCTCATATACATCAATGACATTCTTGTTTTATATTTGATTGCTTATTATACGTTGATGATGCCAAGATTATTAAGAAAATTAATAGCGTGACGGATTGTGTTCATCTTGAAAAGAATATACTATGGCTAGAAAAATATTGCCATGAAAACTGTATTGAAATTAACGTAAACAAATGTAAATGTATATTATTTCATTGTAAAAGCGACGCCATACTCTTTGATTACATCATTCACGACACTACTCTCTCTCGTGTCAATGAGATGAAAGATTTGGGTGTAATTATTGACCGGAAGCTTCTCTTTATTCCTCACATTAACTTTATTACTTCCAGATCATTTCGTTTATTAGGCTTTATCTTTCGCACTTGCAAATTATTTAGGTCAGCATCTCCTCATATCAGTCTGTTTTATTTTTTAATAAGAATAATTGTCAAATATGTTAGTCAGGTTTGGAATCCTTTTTATTCCTGTTTTAGTGCACAAATTGGGGCTGTCCAGCGAAAATTCACCAGAGTTCTATTACTCAGGTTGGCGAATACCACTCTAGACTATTATGAAAGACTAGCAAAATACAACTTAATAACACTGAAAAGTCGTAGAATCTACTTGGATAGTACATTTATTTATAACATAGTCAAGTATATTGCTCGAGATTCCAGACCCTCTTCAGACTACCTAATTGCAGAATTAATATCAAAGAAAAGTCACCTATCTGCAGAATTACTAAATTACAATATAAGATTTAACAATATATAGCATTTTTGGATTAAATGAAACAATTTTCGAATTAAACGAAACTATTTTTGAATTTAATGAAACCATTTCCGAATTAAATGAAACTGTTTTCGAATTAAGTGAAACCATTTACAGATTAAAAGAAACCATTTTCACATTGATTGAAACTATTTTGAACTTAAATGAAACTATTTTCAAATGAAATGAAACCTTGGAGAATAAAATATGAATTTAATGTTTTTGTACGTTTTTATATCCATTAAAAAGGTACATTAAATTTTATAGTACAGTGTGTCTAATATTATGTATCTTGTAGTCAAGTAATTCTCACTTAATTGCCCATTAAATTGTTGATGAGTGTCGCTCTAATCTTTATATTCGGAGATCACAAGCTCGGTCTACGGTAGATACAAGAGCACATATTGTGGTACCCACTGTAATAGGACGAAACGTAATATTGGTCGCCGCTATGAAGAATGAAGGTATCGTCCACACAAAATTTCCAAAGCTACCGTGAATCCTGATCGCTTCAAATAATTTTTACGCGAGCTTTTTGAAAAAATTTATATACCGCAATTAAAGAATTGTTTTTTAATACTGGATAATGCTCGAAACCATAAAACACGAGAAATTCAGGATATGGGTCGAGATAGCGGATGTTATTTAAAAGCTTTACCACCTTGCTCGCCAATGCTGAACCATATAGAAAAAGCATCTTCGAAAATAAAGTTGATCGCTCGATCAATATTAGGCGACGTTAGCACCGAAAATAATATTGTCGATGTAATTGTCCAAGGTGTTCAGCAACTGAATCAAAATGATTGTTCAAATTATTTAGTGGATATGGTTTTGCAAATCTGACAAGCTGCAGATCGCCAACCGCTTCACTAATGACAGCAAGGTAAATAAAAATCAGCACCGTTATATAATTTACTAATTTCATCTATTATATATTGACAACAGGGCACATAACGCTTTAATGGGCAATTAAGTGTGGTTTACTTGGCTACAAGATACATAATATTAGACACACTGTACTATAAAATTTAATGTACCTTTTTAATGAATATAAAAACGTACAAAAACATTAAATTCATATTTTATTCTCCGAGGTTTCATTTTATTTGAAAATAGTTTCATTTAAGTTCAAAATAGTTTCAATCAATGTGAAAATGGTTTCTTTTAATCTGTAAATGGTTTCATTTAATTCGAAAACAGTTTCATTTTATTCGGAAATGGTCTCATTCAATTCAAAAATAGTTTCATTTAATCCGAAAATGCTATAGACATTTTCAGCACTAGTCCTCTGACATTTAAAAAGTAACCCTCCGCGAGATCGTTTTTCTGCATTTCTTTCTATCTATTGCTTCTCTTTGCCCTTTTCCTGACTCAGTAACAGCATTGTTAGCTTCCGCTTTTTCGATGACTTTTAGCCTTAATTTCTTTTTGCTTCTCTTGTCTTCTAGTTTTAAGTTCACACATGTAATTTTCATGCATGCTCGATAGATTTAGTTTAAGCATTTTTTGTACTTTTCTTTTTTATATTTTCTTTCTATTATATAGTTCCTTTTCACATTTTGCTCTAAATAATTTTACTTCTTTAGTTATAACCTATTTTTTGTAGTTATATCTTAACATTATTTTAATCTTTCACTATTTAATATTCTTTAACTTCTTCCTTTATTTATGCAAGGTAGTTTCTTTTTGGAAAACTTTCTGTTTACTATCTTTATTATTTTCGAAGTAAATAAATAAATAAATAAAAACATTTAGAATAGAGCAAATTTATGGAAATTAAAGCAACTTTTATATCAAAACACAAGCAGTAAATGCAGTTTTGCTGAAAATTTAATAATTTTTGTAAATTCTTTGATTCGCTACACTTTTTGTGATATCATACCGATCAATTTTTTGTAGAAGCTATAGCTTAGTCTCCATGACATTTAAGGCTGAATAAATTTTCAAGCACTTTGTTCCCCCATTTTATTTTCCACAATTTTTATGATATTGATTTGAAGCCTTCGGTAAAATATTAGAAACTCTTCAGTTTAAATGCAGCCGGGCTGAGGTTTTTGAAAAAGATGTTGCTTTTTCTTTTTTACCAAAAACCTCAAAAAACCATGTTACTTTCCTCCCATTCGTAAAAACTTTTTCAAGTACATAACAATTTTTATAATTTTTCGTACATAGGTTTTTTGTAAATGCTACCGGAGTCGTTTTTCCAAATTTATTAATATTTTTCATGTTATAATTAATTTTATAACAAAAAAATTGAGACCCTGTAATTTGAATAAAATTTATTGCTACACGTTTGTTTTAACACGAGAATGAAGACTGAGGTAATTTTATTCAGTTGCCCAAAAACCGGAGAAGTCCCGTAAGTAGGTTATTTTATAAAAATCAATTTGTAAACGCTTATCTTGATAAAAATTGAATGATTTCTTCATTTTGATTCTCATAAGCTTTTCGTGGAAAACGATACGATCCAGTAGTCCAGTAGTACTCGGATTTGTATACATATGTACATAGTTTTGAATGATGCTTTTTAAGTATTATTGGTAGGCACCCTAGTAGAAATTGTCACAGTTTTACCTTGTCTCTTGCCCCGCAAGGGGCAGTTATTACGTAAACCAACACTAATTTAAGTAAAAAGCATCCATGTGTTTGCAATTAATTAAGAAAAATATGGAAAATTAAGTCCCGATGAGCCTTCTGATGAGCATTGAAACTGCTCCCTATATACTAAAGCAGCAATAAATAAACATGACATTTCTACTAAGAAAATTTGAATTAATTTTTGGGATTTATTTATATAAATTTTTAAATTATTTATTTTAAATTAATTTTTGTGATTTATTTTCCGCGGAAAAACTGTCGTCCATATGCTGAACAAGACGTTATGCAGAAATCTTTACACCTAAGCGTCTCAGATTTTGATTTGCAACCAGAGTTTGAATTCGGAAAAATATATGAAATCAATCGTAAAATCAGATTCTCATTTATGAACTCATCATGACACTCATTGACATGCTCATCGTGACACTCATTGCTATGCTCATTAATAAGCTTATTAATAAGCTCATCATGATACTCATTGCTATGCCCATTAATAAGCTCATCGAGAAAATCATTGACATACTCATTATTAAGTCAATCGTGACACTCGCTATGTACTCATTGAAATGCTCATCTAATATTGTAAAATGCTCAAAAGAGAAGCAAAGCATACATTTCTAAATAAGTAAAAGCGACACTATCTGTGAATAAGTAAATAAATGATTTTTTCCCGGTTTTGATTCAAACGCGAATAAGTTTCATCAGGACGTTCATCTGATTACTCATGCGGAGCTCATTGATGAGCTCATCATGATTTGTCTACCAGGGAACTATAGTTTGATGAAAACGAAAACCCACGCTACTAATACATATTTAATCAAATTTTTGGAAACTTGGAGCTGAGAGCTTAATTTTCTGCCATTTAGGCTGAAAATACTACATGACCAAGTCGCAATTTAGTCGATTAGAAACAAAACCAGGTCCTTTCCATATTTTTTTTTTTTTTACGTAAATCGAAAAAACTTTTTGTGTTGCATAAAAGGGGGGGTGGGGGCGATGAGTAAAGGAGTTTGAAGTTCTTCGGTTGTTTTGTTACTGGACACCCTGAGCCTGTAACTTTAACCTGGATACCTGTAGGAGACAGAGCAGAGTTGTGTATGGTCTGTTTTTAGGAAACCCGCTGCATTTTCAACTAGTCCCTACAATCTTCCTCCTATGCGTTTGGCCTATTTTATTTTGCGTTACAAATAAATAGTTTGGTTTTTCTACCTACAAGAAACAAAGAGATTCAAGGCAAGACTTCTTTTAAATTGTGGTAGTCATCTGGCTCATCAGTGAGTTCCCGGAGTAGTTCCCTACGTCCATAAGTCGAACACTTTTCCAATCAGTTTTGGACTCACAATTTCCTCTGCGTCTTTTTTTCTTCTTCTTGATTCCCACAACCAACGCAATACCATTGGGATATTTTTCGGGAAGCTTAAGAGTAAGGCGACACTTTTGATTAGGTATTTGGCTTTGTCAGCATTTTGGCCTGACGACAAACAAAGGAAACCTTCATTAAGGTTTTTACCTACGAAATTTTCAGCATATGGCTTGTCATACTACAAAGAGAACAGACATGTGAGTAATATTAAACAATGCATAATGATACTCTGAACATATTTTATGAACAATGTTTATTTCAATTAAGCGGGGAATCTTTGGCAATCGGATGTATATTGAGCGGCTTTTTTTGGGTGAAAAAGTGGACTTTTAAACAGCAAGTGCTTGTGCGGAATTGATACGTCGTCTTTAAAAATGATTTCCTGTTAGAAAAATTTCTACAACAGAGCACTAATGGCCGTGAAAAAAGAGCTGCATAAATATATGTGAAATGAAGTAACTGAGGTGTATGTGATCCAAGTGCATGAAAATTAGTTTTCCTCCAGAAAAAATGTACACCATCTGATAGTATTCGGCAGGGCTTTTCATTTAATATGTGACCTAAGATATTAGAGCTAGGACCCCCCCCCCCTTGTGACGGGTTCCTACCCCAACAGTGAAACCGGTTTTCGACCGATCATAATCCTAAAGAATTAGAGCCGATCTAAGATCCGAAAAATCTAGGAATCTAAGAAATTCTGTTGTAGATTTACAAAAATGTACTAGATCCAACTTTACCACCACGTTTTTTTTCAGTTCTTTCTACATTCTTTCAGCTGGATACATGTGCTGTCGTTTTTTAATAATCCATAGAACTCCTACATCTTGCCTTTAAAAATTGCTTAAAAGCATTTTTTATTAGTTTTTTTTTTCACAGGACTATAGTGAATACCCTTTAACGATGTCATAACCTCGTCGGTTTCTGGTCCAATTACATTAATGAAAACGCAAAAATTTTAACTTCTTCTGACTTCTAAGCACTTTATTCTACTGTTCAGAAAATTGTCTGTAATTTTGTAAAAGATTATTAGCGAAATTAGTGATTTTAAATTTAACTTTTCCATGTCACTAATAATTCATTAGTATACTATCTAAGTTAAATATTGAACGTTTTACAAGGTCTTTCATGACGTTTTTGTTTTTATGATATGCCTACTAATTATTTTCTATTTTCAACCTATTCACATTTGCACGCACATTAATTTTTTAATTTCAGCAGAATTTTAGCTCTTAATAACTTCCAATCAATTCTCCAGCTACCGATTGTGCCATGTATTTATTATTCTCGGGATCATGTCAAAAGATCATTTTTAATTCACTTATAATTAGTCATTTATTCATTGATCGCTATTGCTGTTTAATTACTGTATCCTAGACCTTGCTAACCTAAATGTACCCTGCCTCTAGCCGCTCTAGCCATTATTTAATTGTCAGACTGTGTAAACAAAGACTGATAACATTCTGTGATAATTGAGTAATTATGCATTGAATGCTTATTAATGCCATGTCAATATGTGCGTGACTGTGTAAGCTGTGGAATAACTAACATTTATGACTCTATAGAGTAGGGTTTTATCTGATAATATTTATGTAGATTATTATGCTATCTACCTACATACTTTAGGGCTATTGTGAAATATCCCATATTACCCCGTCAAATTTAGAAACAAAGAATAAAAGGTTGCTCCTTTTGCATAAAGAAATATTTTCGATGACTAATTAAATGTTCATATTCAGAGAAATCTATTTTTTTAAACGACGATGGGACGCTGAAGAAGAAAACTTATACATCTTTTTCGATTTTTCGATAATATTTCATATTTTACAATCACTTTTAACAGTTTTAGAAAACTCTTATTTATATAAGTCTCATAATGGATCCCTCATAGATCTTTCATTGTTGTAGATTTTTATATTTGCTATTTTGGTAAAAAGAAGGACATTAGAATAATATTATGTATAGGATTTATTAATATTAAAACAAAAATTAAAATTTTTTTAGTTGTGATGTCACTAGTAGAGCTGAAAGTATACGAATAGTTTGCTATCTCGATTATCCGTAATAATTGGAATCCGATTCCTAAAGTCCGGATACGGATCCGAACCATTCAAATTGCAACAATGCAAAAAGAAGTTGAAAATTACGTCTAGATTACATTGCTTCATTCGGAAAATAGAAATGTTATAAAATTGAATTTTCTTGACCCCAAACCCAAACAATTTGTGTGAATGTGGAACAGTTTACCATCGTCTGTCTTTCCTCCGGCTTACAATCTGCGAAAATCGAATAGTAACATACATCATCCCCTCCACCACTTTCCTTATTTCCCCTAATCCTTACCTCCATCTATGCTGAGCTTTGCATCACAGGGTATTCCGTGAGCTTGACTTACTAATACAAAAAGAAAATTATCCTTTTCATACTTAAGTACTTAGAGGAAGTTATAGATATGTTGCAATTAATAAACGATTTTTATATCTATGTAAAAATACATGTCCTAACTAATTTATCATAGCCGAGCCTAAACTACTGAACTTTGGAATACAACTTTTGTTGCGAATGATGTACTCTCTAAGAATAGAATTTTCGAAATCAATCTACTAAGGCGAGTTAAAACAAATGCAGCTTTATTAGCTTATCGTATTGCACGTAACAAGACAACTTCAGCAATTAGAAGAGCTAAGTATGTTTATCACAGCTCAAAGCTTAATCCTAATCTCCCTACTAAAACCCTATGGAGAAATTTGCGGAAGGTCGGTGTTTATGGGGAAGATAAAGCTCAATGTGACTATAACCCCCAAAGCCTCAATTCCTTTTTCACTGCGCTCAATAATCCCTCCATTGAAGCACTACATGGTCAGTCCAGCAGAAACAGTAATAGCGTGGCTTTACCTCCAGTCGTGGTTTCTGCTATTTTTTCCATAAAATCTGAAGCAATTGGCCCGGATAATCTACATCCCCGCTTTATTAAGCTGCTGCTTCCACATATAACAAAATACATCTTGCATATAGTGAACACGAGTCTAATGTCTTCTTCTTTTCCCCGAAGCTGGAGGATTGCCTCGGTCTTGCCACTACCGAAGAAGTCGTCTCCAGAAATTCCAAGCGATTATCGCCCTATCAGTGTCTTATGCTTTCTAGCTAAAGTGTTGGAAAAGCTAATGTACCTGCAAATTGTTGATTATGTCGAGAATAATCGGCTACTATCGCCATGCCAATCAGGTTTCCGTTCAAATCATAGCTGTGAGACAACGGTACTGAAAGTATCCACTGATATTAGAGCTGCCCTTGATGAAGGCAATTTCACAACTCTAGTATTACTTGACTTTTCGAAGGCTTTTGAATGTGTTGACCACAAGTTTCAGTACATCTGCAATATCATTGGTCAATAACTTTCTCCATGACCGCTATCAGTATGTCAAAGCTGGGCAAACGGTTTCGAGTTTACTGCCCACTCTACGGGGTGTGCCCCAAGGCTCAGTTCTCGGCCCATTATTGTTCAGTCTCTACATCAACGAACTTCCCAAAGTAGTACATGATGTTACTGTACACTTATACGCTGATGATGTGCAAGTGTACCTAAGCAGACCTATGGGACTCTCAGAGGATTGTATTGAGCGTATCAATCGCGATATCATCAGAATATCCGAATGGTCATCACGTAATGGGCTGTTGCTCAACGCTGAAAAATCAAAATCTATTGCGTTCTATAGTAGTATCTATGATATAGATGATATACCTCCAGTATTTTTAAACGATGTTGCTTTTCCTTATTTAAGAAAAGCGGTAAATCTGGGTATTGTTCTGAATCAGGACATGAGCTGCTGCGATTATGTAAGCTCGATTATTCGTAAAATATATGCTGGGTTGAGAAGATAGTGGCTTTGTGCAAAAATTTTATCTACAAATATCAGAATGAAACTAGTTAAAGCGTTAATTTTACCCCACTTTACTTTTGGAAGTATGATATATCCTAAATTGGATAGCAGCTGTCTCCGAAGAGTCGAAGTTGCATTTAATGATTGCATCCGTTTTATTTTTGGTTTCAGAAGGTATGATCATATCTCAGCATATAAAAATCTGCTTCTTGGGTGCTCTCTATCCGCATATCTAAAGCATAGAGCTCTGTTTTTCCTATACAACTTACTTCACAATGGCAAACCAGAATACCTTCGAGAGCTTTTCCGAACGTCGATATCTCCACGCAATCTAAATATTACAATTCCAAGATTTAGGAGACTTACATATAATGGAGGGTTCTTTTCCGGTCCAGGTCGCGCGATTGTGGAATTCGCTTCCATCTAGCACTCAGTGTGTTGGCACCATCAGTGCTTTTAAAAAACTCATTAGGGTTCACATATTATGAATACAAACTACATATATGTTTTATTACACTTTCTCTACACAGCAGAAATAAGACTGTTCTTTCTTTTCTCTTTTTTTTTTCTTTCTTTACTTTTACTTAGCTAATCAGAGATTAATTATTGTATTTTACACATTTTTCTTTTTAATTTGAATTTTCTCAGTTTTAGATGTTATGTTGATGTAGATATGCTAAGAAAATTGGTTGAATTGGTTTAATATAGTTTTCTTATTATTTATTTTTTATAGTATATTTGCTTTTATAGCTTACTTTCTATTTTTGTAGTTTAATTCTTTTTATATATATATTTTTTTATTCTTTCTCTTTTGTTGTTGAACTGAATATAATACACTAGCACCTTTTTAGTTAAGTACAGCCAAAAGATTTGTAATCTTGTGTACTTTTTTTTCCAAAATAAAATTATTATTATTATTATTACTAAGGACATGAAAATGGGTGTGTAAGTTTGTACAAAAAAAAAAAAAAACAAAAAAAAAACAATATATAAATAACGTACATCATCATTGCATAAATAATCTACCAAACAAATGATTTAAACACGAATTTTACCATTTTTTGAAATTCAACCCCTAACGGGGTTGAAAAGAAGTGAAAGTATGGAAAAGCAATTGAAGGGTACAGAGAAAGAACAATGTAAGTCACGTTTTTGTTTAAATTGATAATGATACCGTTGAAAAAGTGGCGTAAAGTACTTTAAGTACATGCAGCAAGAAACTTAAAACAACGCATATGACATAAAGGGATATTTAAAAATATCATAAAATCTAAGAACAAGCCAAGTCTAACTTTTGTATGAAAAAACAATGTAAGTCCATGAGATTTTTGCATTATTTGGTTCATGTATTAAATCGTTTCGGTTCTATTAGAAATTTCTTTTCTTGTTCGTGGCCATGTAATGCGACAAAAATATGGAGCAAATAAAACAAAATGTTCGCATTGAGCTTCCAAAGGAATAGAACGATCATGTTAGAACTTCACGTCATAGGCCATATAAAAAAAACCAATTTTAGAGCCTGGACAAATCACTTTAGTAATATTTATAAAAGAAAAGCCGACCTCGTATCTCGGCCAATCTCTGAATTATTAATTTCTAAGGATAGTCCTACTACTATACAGCTAAGAAAAATTGTATAATGGGCCATGCGAGACTTCTACCGTAAGAAATAAAAAATCTTTAACAAAAATTGTCATAGTACACCGTCAAACATGGCAATATCTTCAGGAAAATACAATGATTCGGAGGATTTAAAAAAAATGTGGCGGTGTGGCACAGAGACTTTTCGAAGGACCACCTCATTCTGACAACACTCGAGATGATGAATAAAAAGGCCTAATTTAACTATCCCCACGAAAAGTACTTAAATTTAAACTGCTTAGGACTTGAACTGTTTTTCTTTTTCTTGTTTTTTGACTTACATTGATTTTTCCTTTTATGAAATGTACTTTTGTTGATACACTTAAAATTTCGTTTATTGTGAACAAACTATTTTCTTATTTTAATAAACATATTTGTTTAAATTTTTCTTTTCTTCCACAAATTTTTAAAAATTCACTTGAAACTTTTATCATTAAATATCTCATTTTCAAGTAAATGTGACTTACCTTGTTCTTTCTCTGTACCCTTCAATTAAATTAAGCAAAATAAATCTATAATCCGATTGTCGAGGTTGAATGTTAAAAAAAAACAATGGAAAAAGCTATAATTTCTTTAAGACCAATAATAATATTATAACCTAGATGAAAATAATTTTAAATATAGTGAAACCTAAAGATTGGTATGACAACACCATGAAGGGGTTGCCCGATTTAGTTTATTTTCAAAATTTTATTTAATTCTATTTATGAAAACGCCGTGTACAAAATTTCAGCTCTCTATATCTCTCTATAGATGCTCATAGTCCAAAAAGATTTCGGAAAGCCCTATTTAAAGTAGCGTTCTGAGCCCATCTGAACAGTTAAGAGTTGCTTCTTTTGAAGATCTCGAATTTAAAGTTTTGTCTACTAAAATCTCGGTATGGGCCATAAAGCCACTGTTTTCTTTATCTTCAATAAACTAACTATAATTTCATAAACAATAAACGCTATTTATTTACAACCCACGCAAATTTGTGCCGCGTTTGCGAAATCTTAAAAAGGCACCAAAAGCCATCCAAATTTATAATTGGTGCCGGTTATAAATTTACAAAATAACCTTCCTACCGTACATTGCAAATTTTAATGCAGTTTCAATGAGATTTTTACTTCAATAAATACTTTATTATATTTAAAATATTTCTTATGTGGGAAACAATATTTTTTGAGTTCAGTGATAGCTTGTTAGGCGTTATTTTCTTAGATGTGTGATTTTTACACATGCCACTAAATTTCGCAAAATTTTGTAATTTTAATTTTGTAGCAGTAGAACTTTTATATCTTATGACTGTTCTGTGTAACAAAAATTGGAACGTTTGAAACGAAAAAATTACATTATTTGGAACGTTATATTGGAACCTTGATTTAAATATAAAAATTTGAAATGTACCTACTAACACAAAGCCAATGGGTACATACGCTGCTGGTAAAGGCGGCAACTGCCCACTTTTCGATGATTTCCTTCCGTATCATACTCAAGAGTTATGGGAGAAATTATGGCTTTTTTTTGTTAATTTTTAAAACTAACTGTTCAGTAATTTCCATGCCTACTGCCATGCTGCCGAATCATATCTTAAAAATAGTCGTGAAATTTAGTTACGAAATATTTAGCCAAATCGCTGAAGAAAGTGGTATTGTGTTTTAGTTTTGACAAGTAGATGGCAGTAATTTCCACAAACATATATTTAGCATCAGATTTATCCACTCAATACCTTTTTTCTACGCTAAAATTTTGACGTTTGAAGTTGAAAGAAACTGAAATACAAAAGAGTCAGTGTATTTTTATTATTTTTTTCTGATAAAAAAAATTCCGTCTTCATTTAGACAATTCTTTTGAAAAGAAATTGAAATAGTAAGTATAAATATAATTTTCCTTACTATTACGAGATTGGGTAATTGCAATAGCAAACTAAAAGAACACGAAATAATATCACAAATTCACGACAGCTAATTGTCAAAAGCAGGCACCTATAGTTTAAAACAATGAACAATTTTAGCCGTAAACAAGGTCCCTGTTCGATTGCTGCTAAATATTTATCCGCTAAATCAGTTTGAATCAATTTTTCATATATAGGTAGAGATAGTAGGTAGTTTTCATATATAGGTAGAGCCAATGTAAACCGCGCCACTTTGGGGCGCCGCAAAGTTTGATCAAACTTTAAACTTTACGGCGAATTGCTTTTTTCTTCGTTTGTTCCTTGTTTCATTTTAAGAGAACGAATGAAATTACTGACAAGCAAAGATTTATATAAATTAAATACATGAATTATTTCAAAATAAAGTAGAAAAAGTCTCATCATCAATTGCATTTAAAATACTTGCAGCATTTTCCCACAGCAATGGCAAATCCTTGACTGTAATGGCAGTATCTAACTTACCAATTAGGAGAATTTGGATTCTCCCTAAAAACTCTACCTGCCTGCTTTTTTGTCCCAAGGACTTTCTCCTCCATTTATTTGTTTTATAAAAATTTAAATAATAAATAAAAATCCCGTCAAAAGTAATTTAACATCCACTCACAAAACAATGAACACATATTCCCAGTAGAAATATCTCACTCACTTTCCTACAGAAATCTCACTCACTTACGTTCCAGAATAAAGAAACAAGTGTCATCGCGTAAGTGAGCAACTGAGTTGGGTGAGTGAAATTACAAAATTGAGGCCCGGGGTAGCCCTAGATTTTTTCAAAAAACAAGATAGTGTAGCGCTATTGTGCCCTAGGTTTACACGGTGTTTCATCGAACAGACCTAATGTTAGAGCATTTAAAAAAAAAAAAAAATTTTAAGTGAGGAGGGGGGGGGGGACTTCTATTTCGGAGAATGTCAAATTTGTAAAATTAATAGAAATTGTTTTTTTTTTTAATTATTTTTTTTTTTTTTTTGTTTTAATCATTTTATCATTTTAATTTAAATATCGTATACAAAAGAATCGAGTAACCCGATTCCAAGTAGTTATACGCAATTAGCAAATTAAAGAACACGTCCACAGTGAAAACATTAAAATTTGAATCACCCTGTATCCAAGACCTAATGTCGGCAGGCTAAAAAAAAAATACGGGTCCAATATTTTCTAATACTTATCTAATTCTGAAAGTCTCGTCGAAATCGGAGGGGGTTTGGTCTGAAAATTGAAGATTTTGATCGTTTTTATATGGAATTACTGCATATACACACACAATTCTGCTTGCAATTGAAATTTTATGCAAACGTATACATACATCAATTCACATACACTACGCTACTCTGATATACCCTCATGCTTATTATTTATTTTTACAGCTCAAGATTTTATATCAGTTTTAGCTATTTCTCGGCAAATAATTTATGCCATTTTTATTCAGATGTTGAAGTAAAACATGGTAACAGCATCCTCTACTAAAACGACCCCGAACCACAAGGGATAATGTTGTAAAAGAGCACGTCTTCTTGTAAGTCTTTGCATCCGAGAGAAAGAAATTATAAAAAAATCTGCAAGAACAACAAAGCACCAGTTTGCAAATATTCAGTCCATCCAGACCATAAAATAATTTCACAATTTCCAATCACATTCCCCACCACAAAACTGCTATTGCAGCAACGCCAATACTCAAACAGACCCATCATATCATTCTATACCGATAACAGCAGCAGAAACAGCAGCAAGAACAACTCAGGCAATCCAACAACAGGTAACAAACTGTAAACCTCGCGCTTTGCTTCATACATATATGTATGTGCATTGGTGTATGCCTTACCTTTGCCTACATCTCGAGCAGAACGGCTCAGGCAAACAAGTAAATTGTCAATAAAAAGTCCCGAGATAGAAAAACGATAAAAAAAACGCACTGCGAAGAAGACCGGTTTCAAAATTCAATTCGTACACAGGCCAGCGCCAACAGGTAATAAATACCCAGGTAACTTTGCGTATCTAGGGTAGGTATATTGAGTTCACCGGACCAGACCAGCTACATACTACAAAATGCCGCGTAATCTTATCGTAAGGTTCTTAGCCATTTTTCTGCAGGCACAGAACTCGATATTATCATCATTATCGGCATGTTGCAGCACTCTTGTCGCCAATAAGTTTTCGAAGGTTCTTGCGCTAATCCGGTCCGGAGCGGATTAAGGAAATCGTCTTAATACAAGCAAAACTCACCAAGTCAGCTCAGAAGAACTCGACCGTTTTATTTGTTTTGTGTGATTGAACTTGAATTGGTTTTTATTAGTAATCGCATGGCGAAAGGTTATCGTAATCTTGATAAATTTCAATAAAAGCAGTTAGACAACTTTTCGAGAACTTTGACTGGTTGCATTTTTCCGTTTTCAAGTTTTCGCGTTGGCTGATGATGCTATCGAGAAATGATTTTACCAATGAACTCGACATTTTTTTACAAACAAAAAAGGTTTTAAGATGTGAACCGGCGAAAGATTCCGAAAGAGACGTCACTTCCTTTGAAGCTGTATATGGAGAGCATTGATAAAAAAAATGTTTTCTTTAATTTAATTTACACTTAAAATTTATAATGAATCCGTAAAATGTGCGATGCTGGCAATCTGTATGATTTTTAATTGGCGCCCTGAATCGCATCTTCTTGTGCTGTTTTGCAAATGTTGTTCCTCTAATAATTAAGTAACTATTTCTTTTGCCAGGATGTTTTAATACCTGGGATGTGACTTCGCGAGAGAATTTTAGTAGCATAAACTTCATGAAAGCATAGTATTTTGTGAAAAAGTTTAGTAAAGTTATCGTCAAAGCTTTAGATGAGGTAGAACTACGAAAATTTCTTAATTTCATAGTATTGAGAGTTTTAAGTAGCCTTTAAGTTGATTTCTTCGAAAAATCTAAACAGAGTATTCGAAATTTACTTCATTTATTTATTTTTCAAATACAAAATTAATAACATATAAAAAACAGAAAATAACACAGTTTTCCTTCAGAGCTATAATTATTATGTTGCACATATTTATAATAAATTCTTTTTTTTCGCTTGATAAACATAATAATGTTTTTAGTAGGTATATATTCATAGTCTTTTATAACAGCCATTAGTAAAATTAAATTTTGCAAAATATTTATATATGCAGATATCTTTATTAGTTCTTTTGATAAGATCTTTTGCTAGCATTATATTATATACTGTTTTGATATTTAATTTATTTCGTGCTTTGTTTTTTTAAGTAATCAAAAAGAGAAAAGGCACGTTTTGCTGATGCAGTGCTGTGAGGCAGCCATGCAAGAGTGAGCATTGTATTCAGAAATATTACTATACATATGTAGGTTGCAGATTGAACAATATCCTCAGAAGATTTTAAATTTTGATTACCAATTATCAGTCTCTCTAAATTTATACTATCATTTATGGGGAATATGTTAATTAATGGTAAAATTTTTACCATTGTTCCGGACTGTATTTTTCGTGGATCAAAATATTTTAAAAATTTAAACTTTTCATCTTCATAATCGAAACGATTCAATATTTGTCTGCATTGTTCTATGTAAAATGACACCAAGTTGTGTTTAATTTTTGAAAGATCATTACTTGAAAGATCGATAGATTGTGAGAATTTTACTCCAAATAACATATTTGATTCTTCTAAATGTGTAATTGGATCCTAGAAATTAACGGTAGTTGAAACCAGATCCAAACGAAGAATTTTTTTTTTTACATGTTAAGGAAATGTTCTTACAATAGCGGCCTCAACACGTGTATTATAGTGTTTTCGGATTGAAATAATTTATTCATATTGTTTATTAAATTCAAAATATATTGAAGGAAATATAAATACAATTTCGATTCGATATTATTCAAAAACTTTTTCGCGACAGTGTCGGTGTTCATATTTCCTTCTTCATACACATAAAGGGTAAAATAATGTTGAAGAGCTGACTATTGCTCTAATTTTCGAGTTATCACGTTCTCCAATTAAAGCCACCTTGTCCCATTTCGTTTAAGAGTTTTATGTACATCAGAACTAACACTTCTTTAAATTTTATAAAATCTCCCAGTAGTTTTGGAAATACTATTAAGGGGGGCTACCACTAAAATCATAACAAAATAGGAAAAGTTAGTACAACTTGGCATCAAATCTATGCGTATGATCGTGCTCAAAACTACACACAGTTAGAGAAAAAGCATAAACTTAGGTAATGACGTGTCAAAAAAAGAAAGATATCGGGGTTTTAAGTATGTGTAAGTAGTTTTAGAAAGATCTAGAATTTATGAAATTTCTAGAGTTTGGTACATAAGAATGTAATAATGGTACATCAAATAAGTAAATTTGTACTTGAATATGGAAGGTCTTGAGATGGAAGAGGAAGTTGTGGATACAAAACCGCTAAAATGGTTTTCGTTACTAATATAACCTCGTTTAAAAAGTCCTATTTTCATGGAGAAATAACTACCAAAATTACGATATTAGTGCAAAGAAAGTTCAATTTGTAACAAAAATCACACCCTTTTCTGTTTATTTTGAAAAACTGAAATTGTTTAGTAAAATGATAAAGGAAATAAAATGAATAATGTTAACCATGTAAACGGTAATTTGTTTTTTTTATATATATTTTGCATACAATTTGGGGTTTTTAATTCATTTCATCACCGTCAGATGGGGAGATGTACTTTTGGAAGCTCTGCGGGTTGCGGCCAGCATAATCAGAAAGTGTTTTGCCGTCTGAAAGCATTTATATAACTTTATATGATAAAAGGTGTTTACAATATACACGGATATCACGGGATCCTTAAAGTGGTTCAATCTTGATGGACCAGATGGATTTAATTACTACTGGCACGATTTACGGAAGGAAAGAAGAATCAAGGCAAGAAGATCACAGGGAGGTGAAACTGTGATGATTTCGGGAGCTTTAACAAAATGCTAAGAGAGAATAGCCTTCGTCAATGGTAGAATTAATGCTGTCGGTTATCAGAAGTTTCTGGAGGAACATCTACTGCCTTTTGTGACACTAGCGGAAGATGAAAACATTATTTTCCAGCAGGATAATGCATCCATCCAAACCACCAAAAAATAGTTTCAGGATTATAGAATCCAATTATTACCCGACCTGAACCCCATAGAAAAAAAATTTTTGTGGAATCTTAGCGAGGAAAGTCTATGACCAGGAGAAGCTATCTATTGAAAATGTTTCAGAACTGAAAGAAAGAATAGTAGTAGCCTGGGACGAGATATCAGATATAGGTATTAACTAGACTTGTTAATAGCGAAAAAATAATGGAAAATGGACTAAGTATTAAATGAAAAAACCTAACAAACATGAATTTATAATTTTTCACAGATTTTACAGCTAGTTTTTATGATTTCCTTTTTTTTATTTTATTTTAGAAAGGAATATGATTACCCTTTCATTCCTACCAAATTTTCTTAAAAGTATATTATCCAAGAAAATACATAGTTTTTCTGAAATAATTTCCTATTTTTATGAGAGACGTAAAAATATAGTTGAGTCTATAATTATTCACAGCACTGTATATCTACATATATGTCTTAAGGTCATTTTCACACAACATAAATATTTGAACCTAAATTTATACTGAGTACTAATTCCTTTGAATTTTCAGCAAAGTGAATTATGTTAGAAATAGTTAAACTGTAAATTTGAAGTAAAAAATTACGTTGTTTTTTAATTATTGGAATTTTCACAGGTAAATAGCGTTTTTTTTAATTCTTTTCTGCCTATTCTCTACAAGAACAATAGCTCAAAACCAAAAAGAAAATGAAGGTGGAATAGAAAAACTTAAAATTAAAAGGAAAAAGATACTAAATCTCAGTACTGAAGCTTATCACAACGCGTAAATTATATCATCCTTTGAATCTGAAGCCAGATCTCTTGAACTACTTTCAAATGATGATCAAGATATGTAAAATGTTGTTGTTTCAATAATAGAAATAGAACCCAGGACTAGAATTAGAAAATGATAGCTGGAAAACAGAAACTAATACAATTAATGAAGAGAGATAGAACTAAAATTAATTTTAATCTGTTTTCAAAACCAATAAAACCATATATGTCGAAGAATATTGACTTCATCATCTAGTTCAACTTAAAACGAAGTTTTTTGATAGTTCAAAAATTCATTTTAGAGCTGATGGTACGACAAATAAATGGATTTCTAACTCTCGTGACAAAAAATCGTTATTCTGTTCATTTTGCTTGTGTTTTGCTTCATTGTATGGAAATAGTACCTTTGAAAGTACAGGAAATAATGATTGGAAACATATTAGAGAATTTCTGAACATGAAAATCATAACAATTCTGATGTTTCATATTTTACACTTTGTGGCTCTAAAAATTTGAATATTTTGAATGTGTTACTGTTTGAAAAACAGGAAAGTATAAGAAAACAGAAAACGAAATTACCAATATTGTAATTATGTTAAAATGATTGGAAAAAGAGGTTTAATAATTTTCGAGGAAAACACGAAAACATCTTATCACTTGAAAATAAAAATTTGGATCACAGTAACTTTTTATAAATTTTGTTATTAGGGGAACCCAGAGTGGAACGGGGTACCGGGGCGGAATGGGAAAAGGTTGGGGTGCTCACTATGGACGACAGAGACACCCCATCTTAGTTCACAGCTTTTAGTTCGCTGCGTTGCGCTATACAGAGTGGTCGCTGTTAGTAAGAGAATGTGCTTAGTTTGGACTTTATCGAAAGCTATAGATATAGCTTGCAAAATCTAATTTTCGCTCTGTGACACCAGGATAATTACACCATACACTAATTTTTATTCGGAAATTTACATCACGTGTTTGTTTCAACATATCTTTGACTAATAAAAAGTCTAGTGGTAACTCAAAGCTAGTAAATATAATGGCCATAATATTCGTGTTTCAAAGAACGTTACGTCGGGGCCCAATGGGGTATACCCCATTCCGCCCCTGATAATATTTGCACATCCCAGATTAATAGGCACTTTTTTTTATCGTGAACTCTCCATCTGTGAACTGTGCCAATAATTGGTACCCCATTGTGCCCCGGTTACATTTCTCTTGTACCCCGGGGGTTGGGCAGAATGGGAAATTTCTTCTTTATTTTCAGACATTGATTTTGTATAATATTTATTAATTTACATAAGTTTAGCTTTAGTTTCTTTGTAGAGAAAGTTGTAAATAAATGTAAAAATTGACAAATAATGGTGTTATTTCTTTCAAAAACTCCCAAACTGTAATTATAGCCTAGATACACCGTTCCGCCCCGGGTTTCCCTACTTAAACAACATAATACCACATTAGAATTGTATATTGATAATAATTTAATAAAAAAAAAAACAAAAAAACTTTAAAGATCCAAAATGTAAAGGTCATGGATTTAAATTAACTTGCTTTTTTTTTTTTTTACAAAAACAACAATAAACGAAATTGGTGAAACAATAAATATCCTGCTTAAACAAAAACTTGCTGAACAAATAAACAGAGCTAGGATTTTTCTATCCAAATTGATACCATAGGATGTATCTATTAAAAAACAGTGCTCGGTTCTTGTGAGATATGTTTATGAAGGTAACATACATGAACGAGTATTCGCTATGAAAACCTGTAATTATACAACTGGAAAAAGTCTTTGCAATGGCATTGAAAATATATTCAAAAAATATGAAATTGATATTAGTAAATGTGTTAGTTGTTCTACTGACGGGACTTCAAATATGTGTGCAGTATATAATGGCTTTCGGACCTGGCTGGAAAGAATCATGAATATTCAAATTTATGTTTGGTGCTATTCACATAAATTAAATCTGAAAGCATAAAATCAATTTCTTCATTTGCACTCATAACAGAAATTATAAGAGAACGATAAAAACTGTGTTTCTGTGCTTCGGGGAATATACAACAATCATTACTTCTGAAATCGGTAATACGAGCGTATGGTCGTCTACTGATACCGGCTTACGAAAAATATTTGGAAATTACTGTGAACCAGATATGTCAATTTTTTATCAAAAATATCTCTGACATTAAATCACATTAGAAATGATTCTTACTTTCCTGCGCATGCTCGTTTTAAAACTTCAAATATGTTAGTTAATTTATTTAAATATGAAGCCGTATATATTTAAAGTTTTTTGTCTGTACAACTGCTTTATTAAAATATTTGCGAGCAGGTAATCTAATTTTATAAAAAGCAGTAGCTATGATTCATGCTACCTACGGTGGATACTAAGTATATCAACTGATTTAAATAATTTTAAAATCATAAGGTCAGATTGTGATAAGCTTATCAATTTCATTAATAATTTGAAAACTATTCAGTTGATGATGAAATTTAAATAAAATTTCAATTAAAATTACCTGTAATCAGAAAAATAAAGTAACAAAAGTAAAACCGTAAAAGAAATTTATATAGAAATATGGAAATGATTGAAACAGAAACTTTTCACAAAGTAAGTATATGCAATGAGTATACTGGTCGGATTTTAAGGAATGATTTTTAAATAACGAATAATTTCTTGTGAGAAATGTTCGTTCAGAAAATTTGAAAACTCTAGGAATAGTAATGTCGTAATGTTTAATTTTTTTGGTGGAATGTTAAGACTTTGAGGTGAAATGGGAATATTTGAAGAAAAATATGTTGTTGCAAATTATGATTTAGATATGAATGGGGTCGGAATCGGAAATAATGAGTGAATGTAATCGATGCAAGAATTGTTTGGTATATTCAGTAGCGTACCTAGAGCTTTTACCGCCTGGGGCTATCTCCAAATTGGCGCCCTTTCTTCTAAGTCAATCAATATATAAATAAAAAAAAATATTTCTTTTGCTTACACAGATTGTATACACATATTGATAAAATGTAAGTGTGTTTTTATATTTATTTTGCTTACTTTTTTATTAAAAAAGTCTTGAATAACATTCTCAAAATTTATATCATCTGTTGTTTTTCTATGAAGAGTATCGTTAGATTTCGCAATCTTAAATAACTCAATGAAGATAATTTTTAACTAATTGTAATATGGAAAAGCTCTGTTAACTATACCAGTTACACCAAGGGCGGATCCAGACGTTTGCTCTAGGGGGGGGGGGCACCCATCGCCCCCTATAACTTGCCATCAGCTGTGGACTGCTCTGTATAGCTTTCTCATTTCGTTTTGGCATGAAAATTTCATTAGTATTCAGATATCGCCAAAGTTCTTTTATCTATATAATATAAGTTTTTGATCCCGTAAGCATAGTAAAATTTAATCCCACATAATTGACATTATACACTTCTTGCTTGCGCTACTGGTGTTTTTCATACATAGGTCGCTTGCATTTCGCTCAAACACCATAATTTCTTGGGCTGGACTGCAATTTCTTGCAACTTAAATGGTGGAAGAAATTTTCGAGGAATACTAATTAGGTAGGGTCAATATATATATTATCCTATTTGCCTTAAATTAAATATTTGCAGGACAACTGAATCTGAGATTAATTACCTCGGCTATGATAATTTTCCCAACATACTACTTTAAATTTTCATGTTACCCAAAGAAAGCATATTCAAAGGAAAGTAATTTAATTAAGTATTTTAATAAACATTAGGAGTTCCAAATTTAAATTTCGGGAAATTGTTATTTACTGTAGTATAATTTGAGCTGTCCAGATTGTATACCTTGAGAATTTTAAAATTTATATACAAATGTAATATAATTTAAAAATTTAATTAAATGCAAAATGAAGGGAAACTCTGGAGAAATGAAGGGAGAAATTATTTTCTATTTTTTTAACGCCGAATTAGAAACGGTCTTTTTTAAAAATTTTTTTGTATTTTCTATTTCATTGTATTAGAATATAAATTTTGATTTATTATTATTAGAGCTCTAAGGGGGGCGATCGCCCCGATCGCCCCCCGGTGTATCCGCCACTGAGTTACACTGATGGCTATTGTTAACAAAATTCTTAACAATATTACTATGTTGGGAACAGAGTCCTTCTACCAATATTTTTATACCCTAGATGAATCTATAGATCTATAGGGTATAATAAGTTTGTCATTCCATTTGTAATACTTAGAAATAATGCTGGTAGGAAAATTAAAAGGTATTTTGATTTTTGCATGTCCGTCCGTGTCCATCCGTCCTCACGATATCTCAAGAACGGATGTAATTAGAGAGCTGAAATATTGCAGGTGGGCTTTACAAAAAAAAAAAAAAAAAAAAAATCAAGTTGGAAAATGGGACAAACTGGTAACTCTTTCGTAGGGTTGTCATACAAAAATTTCCTTTTTCAAAAATATTAAATATAATGTAATTTATCATTTATTTTGGAGAATAAATCATTTGCCACTTTTTTTTTTGTGGAATGTAATCTGTCGTTTCAAATTTTTTGTCTTCATTCGTGAAATTATCAAAGGGAGTTTGATTTTTGTGTGTTTTTTTTTTTCATATTTACTTGATAACATTTAAATGGAAAAAGGTCGGAAATCTCTTTTTGTTTCCTAACGTATTCTTAAGTTAACTTGGCTTCAACCGCTATGAGGTAACAAGTGGGTTCCTCTTGTCTATTGACGATGACCATCAGGATTGGGCGCAATAACAGTAATTCATAAACGCGAGGATTACTCGTGCGTAATCGCGTACGTTTCTAGACTATAATGGAAAGCCCGTATGTGTATGGGCAACGATACGTGCCACGCTTAACTCTGTATAACACCGTTTGGAAAACCGTACGGCTTTCCTGTATGATTTTGTGCATCGTGATGATAACAAAGCTTAAATGCTGAGTTAGAAAATATTCAAAAAACATATAAAATAAATGATTTTTAAGTATATATGTAACAGTGATTTTTTAAATCTACAAATATTTAAAAACATAAATTCACTAACTATTGCACGAGTTCTCGTCTTTGAAGCCCCTTTCTCCGCCTGACAATATTTATGAAATTATATATCTCGACTCTGGAGATGCAAATTTTGCATAATTCAGATGCCATCCTTCTGAAATGAAAACATCAGCGGACAATGCTTCGCGTAATAATTTAGCCGATTGCGTGCAAGTAGTCCCTTGAGTGTATGGCTTACTAATGGCACTAAAAAAAGTATTAACAGGTGATGTTTGTTTATACACGTTTTTAGACCGACATTTGTGCTTAGTGTAAAAACGGGTTTTGTGTAGTAAATGTGACAAAAGTTATTAAGAATTAAGGAGATCTACCTACTTTTAAATGGCAACCAAAAATATAGCAGTTTGTATTACATATTAGGCACATCTACTTTCAATATTGCAATAATTCTCTTGACCCTTTAAGGTAGGAATAGATTGGTATTTTCGACGAATAGTCGCGTTTGACGAGTTGGATAAAATATTCTGTTAGATTGAACACGTTAACACTTGCGATTCGTCAAATTTGTTTTCAACTTTTTGTTATAAATTAATTAGTTTGCATTTTTCCACTTTCTGAATCAACTTTTCACGAAATTACTTTTTTGATTCGCGAACGTTGCGTGCAGTTGTAATCTAACACTCTCTAAACAACAAGCATAATTGGCTATTAAATGTCAACGCGCGCTACCCGGGTATGCGTTTGAAATTTTTAATTTGACTCCCGTTTTAAAAATATTTCCTTAGCAGTTCTAATAGTGAATTCTTTTCTACGGTTCGGTGTTAACACTGCCACCGAATCACGAATCAGTCATCTCGTGCTCTTTTCTTCCCTACTGGGTATAGGTAAGAAGAAAAGAGTCGGGAAATGACAGATTCGCTGTCGGGGGCTACACCCAGTCGCAGAAAAGAATTCACTATAATTTCTACCACCAAGTGGCGTATCTTTATGTGGTTTGTTATTGCCAATTCCAAATTTATGATGCAACTATCATAATTTATTTTTGTTTTTATATAATTAAGACAAAAATATAACAAATGCCGCCCCAAGATATATGCCGCCCCCACCGCTACACCCTAGATACGCTACTGAGTATACTGTTTTAAGATATTGCATGAATATTATTTGTATGGCACCGCGAGGCTTACAAAAACGTTTTTAAAATGATAAAAATTGTGTGCTGATGTTGTCAGTGAAACAAGTTCAATGCAAACGTATGTACATTTTATATTCTAAAATATATTAAGAATCACTTAAGAAATAGATTATGTGACGATCATAATATAATGAACAGAAACAAAAATTTTTTAATGGTTATTGATAACGTGAATTAATTAAAGAAATATGTATGAATTTTCTAAAAATTTAATAACCTAAAAATTAACTTTTTGCATAAGAATTCAAATTTTGTTTTTTAGAAAACATCTCGATGCAATTTGCATAGCCAGTCGTCCAACACTAGCCACCCCTACAATTATTCAGATTTTCTGAACTGATGAATATTTGTTGCCTGTTGTAAGCAGCCTTTATAGAGTTTGAGCAAAATGTAATTTAACGTAGTCTCTAAATATCATCTAAATATCTGCAAATTGTCATAGAAATAGGAAATGTTAAAATTTTTCCAGCCATTTAATGATTTGTGCATTAAAATTCCATCAATTTAATAATGACAGAATGGTCAGTTTTTTTCTAGTAAATTCCGTACTGCACTAGTAAAATCATAGTAAAAGGTTTATTTCCAATTTTATCAGTGATAAAATTTGTAATGAAATGTCATATTTCGCTCGAACTCGAGCAAATCCATATGAGTTTTGTAAATACATTTTTTCATGAATTTTTCTAGATTTAGTGTAGGGCTGTATAGGGCTGTGTAAGGGCTCTGCTGATGCAATAGATTAGCATGAAATTTCGGCCCCATATTTTAAGTATTATTGCCATATTTTTTTATTGAGCCTTATATTAATTATATTTATCAAATATGTACATTATCTTTCAAAAATTACCTTTCTTCCAAAAATTCATAATTACTTTTCGAAGAATTTTCTTACTTGCCTATATTAAAAAATAATAAAAATCTAAAAACATGTAAATTGTTAACGAAAATTAATTTAATTGGTATAAAATAAATAAAAATCATTAAATAAAATATCAACACCACATAATGTGGATTATATACCAAGTATGAAAATCAGAGCCGGTTCTACATTATTTAATATTATTAATGAGACTGAAACCGCGAGATGAAAAGAGGAGGGGAAGAGGACGCGAATAGATGTCTCTTGGAATTTGAGTGGCCAACGAACAAGAACTAGTACAAGAACTAAGTGAAAAAGCTAATAATTTAATAAATCAAAAAGTACAAGAAAATTGGCCTCCATCGAAATATTGCACCCAAATAAAGTAAAACCTGCCGTATATATCCTAAATGAATTAAAAACTTGACGAAACATCAGGTGGCCAACTAATTTTGCTCTAAGTCCCTATATACTTAAATAATAAAAATAATTTTTTTAAAAGTTAACTGTTATTATTAAATAACTTGAAATTTGAATTGATAGTTTCTAACAATTAGTTACCTTAAATGGTTGCGATCAGCCGCAATAGAAAATTATTTCTCTGCATATATTATTTATTAATATTAAAAGCTACATGAAAACTTGGAATTCACAAAAAAAAAGAAATAATTAGTGTGCTCTCAACCCTTCCATAACACAGATTGGCTTAGCACTGGAGCGACGAAAAGATACGTCAGGCACGTAGCTGGTATATTTACTATCTATTGTTCAAATAATTAATAAACTTACCAGTGCTATCGGCTTTCTATTATGAATTATAGCGCTTTTTGAGTGTTGGAACTTTTTTTGAGCTTAACTAATTACCTAATTAAAATGGGCCGCGATAAAAAAATTACCGACAGGAAGACACAAACTATATTAAAAAGTGAAAGCATAAATATTCCTATACAATGGCAAAAATACTAAACAGAAATATATGAGTATTATCGTGGCATTACTTTAAGAAACCGAAAATTATGGAAAAAAAAAGCTCTGGAAGGCCTCTAGCACTTACTTATCGGGATTGACGTGCAATTTTAAAAAAATTTTATAATTTTACAGGAATTGTATGACAAGTGGAAAACAAAAGATCACTCTGCAGACAAATATACGCAATATACTGCGCGTAGTACCTCCCAACACAGCATCTCAAGTAACAAAAAAAACATACAAAAAATAAATCACTGTTTACCAAAAAAACATATAGCGAATAGTTTTGCAAAATAACATTTTAGATGGAAAGAAGTAATTTTTTCTGATGAACATATATTTACATTGAATAAAGTTATTTTTTTACAAAGGATACATCAGATTATTGGAAAACAAAATACTGAACAATGCTGAAAGGATTTCTGCAAGAAATTACATTTTCCAACTGGATATTGCAGTAGTAAAGGATTTTTACGTTGATAAAAATATAAGCATCCTCGTATGGCCAGAAAAATCACTTTAGACCTCACCATTACTGCAAATATCGGGATAATTAGCACGAGCACACATTATATAAGAAACTTTTATAAATCTTTACCTAACCGAAGAAATAATAGAAAACAAGGGAAAAACACTTATTATCAATTAAATAAATATTTGATATTGTTACGCGCAACAAAGTGACAAAAGCGACATCTGTTGGAAATAAGTAACTGTAGGTTACTGACATGTTAGTAAACTTTGAGTTCGGAGAACGGAATATTCAGGAAGGTTCAAGTATAATTTGTAGAGTAGAAATACGGCGCTTCTGACATTCAGGAGGGAGTCTTATTTCAGACAGTGAAGTGAACGAAGTAAACTATTTGGATTGTGATAATTAGAAGTGCAGTACTAGCCACAACTAAAGAATTGATTTGATAATTGTTTGTGAATTGTGAGAGTAAACAGTAAAGTTAAATAAAGAAAGAACTTATGAATTATATCTGAAATATTGTGTTTTAAATAACAAACTAAAGCCACGCTCGAAACAATATATATATTTTTTTAAATCAATAAATGTAGAAAAATTTATTAAAAAATGGATCTATTGGTAAACCGGAATACTCATTTGGACTTGTCAGTAAAGTTAGGTCTTTATTTTACCACAAGATTTATCAGTTCAGAACATTAGAAAAATTGTATAGATGTTGATAATCTCAATTAATTTATACACAATCCAATGTGCTGCTTTGTTACAATACCTAGTAATCTGTAGTGACAAGCTTTTACATTATTTTGTGTTTTTGGTAAGTATATATTAAATTCTACCGCTCACAGACAAACCTACTGGAGAATTCTGTGTTTTTGCGTTTATAATAATTTTTTTCTGTCACTGGTGAAAATATAATTTATTTCAAATTATATACGAATTCTTAAACAATTATCATCCAATTGCGAATTAAACTGCCAGTAATAATCTGAAATTTCTCTTATATTCAATAATGCCAAACATTTAAGCATTTTCATTTTAATACTGAATGTCTTCATATTTCCATTCGCGCAAGTTAAATCAGCTACCAGAATCTTTTGATATTTTCAAAAAAATAAAAAAAAAACAAAATTTTCGACAGTTGGGTGTATTTATCACAAAGAAGGATGCACCAGTTAGATTGCATTTTTTCTTAAGTTTTGACAACTTGCTAAGTCAAAAGCTAAACCGATCAGTAGGATATTCAAGAATAGCAATTCATCAAGATTTAGTCTGCCAAGTAAAGGAGATTAAAGGAAAGAGTCTTTCGATCTTATCCTAATTACCAGAAAATCCCTCTTTATCTGGAAAATGCATCGAAAAAGACTATAAAAAGACAAATTAGTACCAGCTGATAAAATGTACCACATTAATTTCGAAGAATTCCTTGAATTATTTTTATTGAAAAATTAAAACAAAATATTGCCTATTTGGTAAAATATCACTTTTTTGTTTGAAAAATATTTTCCATTATCGCCTTTTTTAAATAAAAGTGGTCTGGTAGTTTGAAAATATGAGTTATTTGCCCAAATTTCATATATATACAAATGAAATCAAGTAAATAGAGAAATGGACAAAAATCACAATTACTAACACCAAAAATTTTGTTTTTTTCAAAAATCGATTTCTTCCCATAAAACGTATATGCGTACTTTTATGTGGCACGAGGTGTAATAGCTTTTTCGAATCAGAAATAAATCATTAAAAAATCTGAATAGTAATCGGCTTTTATTGCTTAAATGAAAAAAAAAATATCAACAAAAAAGGCTTCACCGGTTATTTATGTATGTGTGTGTCACATTGGCTTCATTTATGATACTCCAGAATTGAAATATATATCATCCGATGGGTTCCTTCAGAGATTACTTAATTTTTTCCAGGACTCATTTATTTTTTATTGTGTTTTTGAGCAAAATTTCTTACCAAATACATATGCACGAAATTCTCTCCGACATTGATTAGTTGTTTCGGTAATAATCTGGCCGAGAAATATTTTCTATTTCCATGTTTTTCGCTATTTCTGTCAAGTCAAATTAGCATTCACTGAAAAGTTTTTCTACATTCACAAGACAAACGAAAAACATTATTTTTTTTTGCATTCCATCCGCTACCAATTTATTTCTACCGTTATTATGCATTTTTTTATACCCAACTTTGTTAAATATAATTCGAACAATCCGAAACCAGAATTAGATCCAGAATCGAGTAATTGGCATGACTTTACTTGGAATGTGTTCCTGAATGTAGCTTTAAACAACATTAGGAATGTCAAGTTAAAAAACCAATCGATCAACTAGTAAGTACCATAAAAAAATATTCAAATTATCTAATACAGTCACAGTAAATACAGAATGTGTTAGGATAAATTTAAAACTGAACGGCAAATGATCTGGAATTATTTATAGGTTAGACACATTTAGACCATCTATGGGTTCATTGTGATGTCACCTTATTGCGACCCTACCTAGAAAAGATTCCTCGGATGCGCTAAAAGCAGGTACAAGAGGTCATTAACTCCAACTCCGACTCCTTGTCTGTCAATTCCCTCCATTCGCAGAAAAAGTAGCTACCAAGTAGAATTATTCCTGCAATTCCTGTGAATAATTGAAGTCTTCAAATGCACACAATGCAATTATATGACAATGTTTAAGTCTGTAGGAAGTACGGGTACACGGGGAACTAGAGAAGGAAGTTCCAATATAATTTATTTCCCATGGGCTTAAAGCTCACCTCAGACGGAATTCAAAATTAAGTCTATTAAAAATTTCCTTCGGAAACTGAATTCCAATTTAAAAAGTGAAACCTGTAGAAATAAAAATAATTGTGCTCATGAAAAAAACGATTTTATACAGTAAAGTAGCAAATTCTTTTATTCAAAATGTAATTGAAGAAGGATTCTTTTTTTTTTATAATGCAACGCTTCAATGAGGCTGTTTTTTGTTTTTTTTTTTTTTTGGTGAATAGTACAAATTTCAGAATTAAAGTTAATGATATTAGGAAGAAGATGAATTATTTTTATGTATTTTAGAAATTGAAGGAGTACCTATATATATACAGTCAAAGCATTTAAGCAGACAATTTTAAGCCATTCATTATGATTCATTTAGTAAAAAGCGTGAGTCCGTTTAAAGACTAAAATGATGCAAATCTGATTTTAATAAAATAAAAATTTAAACAGGCACTTTACAGTATGTTTAGAAAAGATATATAGTACTTAATCAATAAATTCCATAGAATGTCCTAATTAAAACCTTTGCTTTAGAGTCCCGCCCTCTCTCTTTTTTAAGAATATTGTAGGATCAAATTTTAGCACCTGTTTCTAAAGAGTACATTTTAATGATATCTAACACGTTACGATTTACTGTCAAATGCTTCAGTTATTGAGCCTTAAATTTAAAGTTTTGAAAATAAAAATGCATACAAATTTGTTGTGCTATCCTTAATCCCGTAAAGTTTGTAGGTAAGTACATGAACTTCAACTGCCTTCAAACTTTGATCTTTTGTTTTTAGAACTTTTCACAAAAAGTATTTTACCTTACTCCCGGAGTTGGCGGAAAATTAAAATTTTTCACTTTTCTTTCAAACACTTAAGTTTGATCCTGTAATATCCTTGAAAGGACTTATGCGCATTTATATAAGTGATTACATTCCCTTTGAAAGACGAAATATTTTCAACGTAAATTTGAGAGGGGAATGAGTGATTTTAAGGGAAGGAGTCTACATCCAAAATGTGATCAGGACCTTCAAGAAATAAATTGGCATACCCCATCCTATTTACTTAACGAACACCATGTATGTACATACATATATATATATATATATACTATACTTTTAACTTTGTTCAACAAAATTCAATTCTTTTCGTAGAATCGAAACGCGATTGATATTTAAAGATTTCAAGGTAGATTCAAGGCTTTACGCTAATAGGAAAGTCTTTTATTAATATATTTTTTCTTTATACATGTAAATCGACTTGGAATTCGAAATATAGAAAACAAAAGACATTAACAATTATGCGGAACGATCAATGGTGATATTTACTTTAGAAAAAAATATACTTAAAATAGGAAAAAAAAATTTTGGATATAGCTATTCCAAGGACTGGACACAAAAGCTCTGCACGGAAATTGATCACACTAACTAATGTTCAATTAATTTTATATTTTTTATAACAAATGCTATAATTTTATTCAAAGCAATTATATTGTCGAGATAATTAGTTTACCTACAGAGAATTGGTATATTTTTTTGTAAGAAAAGACATTAAAGTTTTACTAGCTGACTTAGGCCGTCCCGAACATTTTTTGTATAGTGAACCCTACTAAATGGGACCAAAAGATAATACAGTCATATTGGTTTTTTTATCAAATATAGTAACTTATTTTTAAGATACTCCTTGATAAAGATGACTGTGTTGATAGTAGTTTCTGTGATGAAAATATCAAGGGCAAGATTAACAAGGCTGAGGCACAAAGTGCTATTGCTTCTATGAATCAGCTGCAAATCTTTGTTAATTAGTCTATCTGCCAAATCTTATGAATTTATTCAAGTGACTATATATATTCTCAATGAGAATTTTGGCGACACGTACTTAGTAACCACTAATTTACATACAAAATCGTGATCACAAAGAGAAAGGTTAACAGCTACATCGCGCGCCAAGCATTCTATTGTAGTCCATAAGGTTACCATAGAGTTGGGCGCAACGTCAATTAGTGAAAGGTTGATGGCCGCAGTATTACAGTAAGTAAATCGGCAACGTTCCAAAACATGTAGATTAATTCGGATGCTTTTACCGCTAAAAATTCTTATGAGGCTAGATAAAATTTTTTTTAGGTTTTTACTCAAGTTTTTTCCGCATTGTGACAAACGTGAGTTGGAATCTTTTCTGCACTACTCTTCTTATCACATTAAATATTAAATCAGTCAAAAAACTTAAATTGATATACAGAGGCACAAGAAATGGTAGCCTATTTAAGTTTATCTAAAACTACACTCTACCAAAAATAAATTTTTGAGTATTTTGCACCTTTTTAGGGCTCTGTACAACAAAATGCGTCCATCCATCTATCGGTAACAGACGATTTTCTCGAAAACGACGTGAGGTAGGAATTTCATGAAATTTGACAGAATTTTAGGTCTTCATGACGCGCACATATTATATCGATAGTCTAATCCTTGACTAAAAATATTTTTTTTTTAATTTTTAATAGCGGTGGGTTGCACCCCTCAAAAGAAATTATTATATTTTTGTATTTTGTGGGGTACCGTTTGAAAAGCCTAATTTCAAGGATTCCAAAAAGCAAAAGTTTACAAATTTTTAGTGAATTGGTTATAAAGATATAACCCAAAATTTTGATATTATCAATTAGTTGGTACCTCTATAGTCAGTCATAGATAACAGAAAAACTGCATTAACGGGTTTCTCGATTTAGTCTAATTATGAAATTGTGTTTATTATTTTCATGAAAATGCCGTTTACAAAATTTCAGCTCTCTACATCAGCGCATTCCTAGACAGTTCCCAAATATATAATTTTTGTATGGCAACCCTACGAAAAAGTTATATCTGATTTATCCCATTTTTGAACTTAAATCTATAATTTTCGTAAAAAGTGCGTGAGCAAAAGGGAAATGCCCAAATTTCATACAACTTGAGGCCCGACACCTTCAGACATAATAATGTCTTCAACGATCTATTATGATACGCTGAACATATTTTATTAAAAATGTTTATTTCAGTTCAGCGCGGGAAATCTTTGACAATCGGATGTAGCTTGAGCGACTTTCTTGGGTGAAAAGGGGGAGTTTTTCATTTCTCGTGCTTGCGAGGAATTATTGAATCCCCCCACCGGGGGCTCTTAAACCCGACCCTAAAAGTATGCAGGGAAAGATTATCTTCTACGAATTGTAGCTGGTAATGAGCCCGAGACGAACAGTAAAACGCGTTTTTTGATCGGATATAACCCTGCTGAGTTAGAGCCGATCTAAGGCGAGAAAAATCTAGTACCTCAGTTCGAATAAAAAAGAGGGAAATACTAAAAAAGTTAGTATGGGAATGGCTTTTTAAGCCTCCGAGTATAAGAGAGTGGGTATTCAAACTTCTTCTCAGGACCTAAGGAATTCGATTCTGTACTAGATTTTCAAAACGTACTAGATCAAACTTTTCCGCCTTCCTCCGCTTAATTGAAATAAATATTTTTATTAAAATATGTTCAGAATATCGTAATGTATCGTTTAAGACATCTCTCATGTCTGAAGGTATGCGGCCTAAAATGGGCATTCCCCTTTCAGTTCTTTAGTTATGGTGTGAACGGATAGTTGGACAGATAAAATGTGGTGTTAGTGTCGTATAAACCAAGTTCAAATTATGACTTTGTTGAGCCATAATTGCAAAACGGAGAAGAAAGAGTTATAGAACATTGCAAAGCCAAATTTATGAATATTATAATCGTCTTGTTGTTTTTTACATGGTCTCTACATAAAGTAAACATTTTAATAGAGAATTATTAAAACACAGTTTTGCAAAATATTAATAAATTCACAGGTCATGGAAAAGAACTCGAAACGCAGAAATGCAGAGTAGATACATCAGGTTAACTGTAAAAAGAAAAGTTGTTATATATTTTTCTACCTGGCGCTACGAATACTTAATAAAAATGGATATATTTTTCTTTCTCTTATATATACGTATATATTTATTTTTTTTTTTCAAAAATTGTAAATTTTATTTAAGGAAATTTTCTAAATTAAAAATATCACGAAAATAACACCCAATATTTTGGAGGACGAGAGATAGAAAATTCTCTGCTCATCTTGCCACTGCAACCGCTGAGATTATTTGTGACAAGTAACAAAACACGTCAAAATAACACCTAGGTATTATACCTTTATGAAAACAAAATTCAAAACAATTTTGATGCAATTAGATAAACTATGACGGATATATTAGGGAAACACGTGCAAGGTTCAAAAAAGGAAATTAGTGTTATCGAGAGCTTTTAAATTTTCAAAAATATCACACACACAACGCTTGTATAATTTATAAGAAAATAGAAATATATAATCTTCGAAAATTCAGTTTTTCAATGAATTTTTTTTTTTTAATTTCAAAATATTCAACTTTACCCATATACCTATAATGCATAGATAAATCCGTATTTAAATTTGTGGAAAAAATTGCGTCACTGAAGTAATACTCGTGATAAGCAACAAATTTATTCAAGGACATTTCGGCACAATATCTCATTATTGTGGGCACTCTAAGTTAATTGAATAATTTTTATGGAAGAAAAATATGGGAAATTTTAAAACGTGGTAAAAAACAAAATCATCATTTAGGAAAAACTTAATTAACTGAAGGAAAGAAAAAATCTGAAACACAAGAAAATTGATTAAGTTAAATTTAAGGTAAAATGGGATCTGCATAATATGAATATTATTACAATTCATTTATAAATTTGCAAAATCTGCAAAAAAAAAAAGAAAGGTTCTCTTGAAGGTATCATAGCCACACAGCAGTGTAAGAATACCAAAACGTAAATAACTCCACATATATGCACCATAGTTCATGAAAAATCAAGCTTTGAAATACGATCGATGGCTTTGTGTTAAAAGTAAATGCAGTACGATTTGAGAATAAAATAATTACATAGTCTTCTAAGTAATTTGTGTTTTTAATTGTAATTTGTATTTTATATACTTATACAGCGAGCAATTGATGCCGATCACATTACTATTTTAGTTTTGTTGGACTTTTCTAAGGCGTTTGATGTAATCAATGATAATAATCTTCTTTGCAAAAAGCCAATTACAAAATTTAATTTTTCGTCGTCCTCAACACATATGATTTTCAATTATCTCACTGATAGATTTCAGAGTGTTTTCTGCAATGGTTCTTTTCCGTCGATTTTGCGAGTTAGGTCCAGTGTCCCCCAAGGATCGATTCTTGGTCCATTACTTTTCTCATTGTTCATTTGAGTGTGTTACATATAGTAGGATACACCTTTATGCTGATGATGCTCACTTATATACCAATCAAGACCGCTTCGTCTCATTGAATATGGAACTAGATGCATTAACGACGATTAACAGCGAATTCTTCACTTGACTGTAGTCAATGCCCTGAAGATTAATACTAGTAAATCTAATTGTTTGTTAATAAGCAGAACCAATATTGATACTACTGGGTTCTTTCCTAATACTATTGTAGGAGAAATCATTCCTTTTGTAAAGACTACTCATAATCTTGGAGTTATATTTAACAATACTTTAGCCTGGGACAATTACATCTCAGCTGTAATTCGCAAAATTCTTTACGGGCTCTGTGGGCCTCTAGTAACTTCACACCTACTTCAACAAGATTATTCTTATGTCGATCACTTTTTGTTCCTATTGTAAACAACCAGATGCATAAATAAGGTAAGGTAATAAAAGAAGGGTACTTAAGGGGTCATAAAAGCGTTGCGAGGAAATCCTGCTTGCATTAACGCAGCTATGACTGTTCTACCTGTTTCACATAAGCAGCCCACTGGTATGGTATGATCTTGGTCAGGGTGTGTAGTCTTGATTGTGAATTTACGGAGGCATGCACATCAGTGGGTTGTTTTAGGAAAGCAGTTTTTAGCAATAATTGAGTTAACACTATGCTCACTTTTGGTTGTGAAGTATTTGGTCATCTTGATCATATTAATTTACATTAACTTTAAATGGCTTTTAATGCTATGATCAAATACATTTAATTAATTTAATTTACGCAGATTTAATCAAGTGTCGACTTTTATTAACTTCATATTTGGTTGTAATCGTTTTTTTTTATTAAAGTCAAATTAATGAAAATTCGCTGTCCAGCATACTTGTTTCGATTTCTCAATTTTGGTAATTTTAACAGAAATTGTAATTTAATATTGCCCAGATTTTCTTACTTAACTTCTCGGCGTCTGTTTTTCGTGCATACAATCAAGCTTTGGAACTCCTTACCTGTTTCTATTAAACAATCCGTTTGGGCAGGCTCACTCTTTTCTGCACTCAACACTGAGCATTTAAAGTTCTCAGAATTACGTTAATTAATTAATTTTATGCATGTGTCCGGTTATGTCGCTCGGGAGTTTAAAAAGAGATCTAGTTGTATAGTATCTATAATTTGTTCGTGTAGATTCAGAAAAAAATGTAAAAGTCTAATTGATGAAGACCTGCTGAATTTATCTTTCAGATCTAATTTTTGCTTGCCTTCTACATATACCCATCAAGTTGCTTATATTTTCAACAACGTATTAGACATGATAAACAAAATATTAATAAATCACACCTAGTGAGTTTTCAGTTGGGTTTTTTTTTTCTTAATTGATAGGTAACAGTTTTTTTTAATTTTCTATGTAAAAACAGAAAGTGCCCTTATTAGATGATTATTTCCAGGTAGTTATACAATTTTTGCTCTAAAACCAATTTTTCACATAATACCTATATTGCAATGCGCATTTTGGCAAATTTAATGATTCCAAATCCCTGTAAGGCCGTTTGCACATCGAAAAACGAAAACGAAAACACTAAACCGAATAACACAAATTTTGTCCTAAACTAACAGAAATTTTACGCAATACATGTAATAAAATATTGGATATTTATTCTAATTGCAGTTTCAATAAAAAAATATCCATATTTAAAGCTTTAATTCAATTAAAACACATTCTCATGTTCATTCGTACGAGAAACAAATTTTCGTTCCGAACTGTCAAGTATATTTTCGTTCCATACTATCTTCCACACACGAACGAATATTCTTTTCGTTCTTACATAACCTCATTTCCGTTTATTTACATTTGATAGAAACCCAACCCAACTTTTATTCGTTCGTTTTTGATGTGTAAGCATAAACGAATTTTCGGTGTGGAACTGTTTATTCGTTCGTTTTCGTTTTTCGGTGTGTAAGCGACCTAAGGTAATTACTAATGAAATGGTCTTACAGGTAAAAATTACATTTATATTATTTTCTGTTTGTTAAAATTATATACCTATGTAGCTTTTCACTGTTTATATGGGTCATGCGGTGTTATATTGATGCTACAATCACAATGTGGTTTATTAACCGGTGCAAGGAAATAACGTTCGACGAAATAGCGTCCAAAAATCGTAATCCACATATAATTTCAGGTTTGACTTCATATGAAATTTGACCCGAAATATTGGCTCTTATTTCAAAATTTTGAATGTTATTTCATCTGAGACGTTCGGCCATTATTCCGTAATGAAATTTTGTGTGATACAGAGAAATAAGGCCTGACGAAATAATACCCGAAATTATCATGCAATTTTAGGCTTGTTTCTGTAATATTTTATTCAAAAACATTAAAACGTAGAAAACTAAATATATATGTACGTGCCTATATATGTATATAACAAAACATGTGCAAGAATCATCAATTCTTCAGTTCCTGTTTAATTGAAATTAAGATAAGATTTCTAGCTGGCAATAAATAATGTCGATTACTAGACGGAATGTTTTCTTTTAAACAAATTAATTATGTTCTCAAAAGATGTGCAATAAGAATGAACCACTAGTTCAGTTTTAGGCATCGGATCTTTCTCAATAATATTATATTTTCGGGTGGTATTTCGCTTCCTATATTTGGATATTATTTTTCGGATATTGTTTCATCTACTTGGGCTACTTGGGCTACTTTACTACATTTTCTTTTTCAGACATTATTTCGAAATGAAGAGAAGTCCAAAATTTGCATGCAATATTTTAATTGTTCCTTTCCGATGTTGTTACGTCGGATTTTATTGCTCTGTGCCTTGATAACCACCGGTTCAAGTTTATCCAGCTTTCTTATGTGTTCATAAAAAAGAATAGAAGAACGTTAATTCAATAGATATATATGTTTATATATGCAGGGAAATGTCAACAGGGTTGGCCATACTTTTGACTTTTGCTCATAACTTCCATTTAAGGAAGAGTTTGGACAATCCAAGCACATTTTTGGAAAGGTCTGGGAAAAAGGAACACTTTTTCTGAACATCGAAAATTAATTCGGTGAAAAATGAAAAAAATATAGGCATTTAAAAAGGCCGACCAGTGTTGTCTAGGCTTGCCAAGCGATTAAATATGTGCTGAAATGATTGAAAATTACCTGGAAAAATTTATTGAATGAAATAAAAAGCCGAATTTGTTGCATTTGTCCGTTTTCCTAGCTAAATTTGATTGGCATATTATTCGGAATGGCATTTCCGACAAATACGTAAACTAGCTCGTCGTTATATTGACACACTTCAAATGCACTTCTCTCTTGCATCATCCGCATAGGACTTTTTCTGGGCATTTTTGATCCGACATCTTCCTTTAGCTGCTGTTTTATTAGCGAACTTCTTTGCGATTGGTGCTGGATATTTTTTATTTTTTTATTTTGACGTCTTCAAAGCATACAATAACAGTGGGCCAACCCTGACTAGACAAATTGGCAATAATAAGGACCATAAGGGCCATTACCACATTGCGTCACACCTCAACTAACTATATTCCTTTCGGTTTATTTCCAAACATGAACCAAACAACACCTTGACAATTGCATATTTTCGCCTTACTTTCTGGCAGTATTAAATGATGTTAAAAAATTGAAATTTCAAGCCACTGAGTGCACAACACATACTCTGTGTTCACGCTCCAAATCTGTAATGTCACGAAAAGTTCGCTTTCACTGAGAGAAGTTTTGCTACGCTCACATATTGATGGCGCTAGTACTAAAAAAAAAATCACAGTTAGCCGACATAGAAAACAAGCCTAGCCTATCAACATATACTATATACAAATATACAGGGTGTCTCGTATGTTTTCTGGCATCCGAAAGCTATGGATAGGTCATATTTAGACAAGCAAAAAATTATATGGATGGGGGAGGGGGGGGGGGGAGGAAAAATCCTAACACGGTTTCCGATATAACAGGATTTATTTTTATAGATCACACTGTAACTTCTACACATTACACAATATGATAATGTAACAAGTATGTAAGCTAGAATTGGTCTAAGACCTTGATACCCTTGATGAATGCCCGTATGTAATTTTGTCTGGTCACTTCTCTGTGCAAGTATGATTTTTGACGTAGTTTTTTTACGCATATATGTATTTCTAAAAGGGTTCGTCAAACAGTAAAAATGGTTATAACAAATTTCGGCTCTCTACGATGACGCGTACACAGGCAGTGTCCAAATATATAGTGAAAAACGAAATTTTTGTATGGCAACCCTACGGAGAAGTTACTCGATTCAGCCCATTTTCGAACTTAAATTTACTTTTTTTTTTAAAGTCCGTGTGCAAAATTTCAGCCCTCTAAGTGAACGCCTTCTCGAGTTATTCTACGGACATGCAAAAATCAAAATAACTTTTAATATTATGCGTGGATGACCAATTCATTATTTCTAAGTGTTACAAATAGAGTGACAAACTTAGCATATTTCATCTACGGTATAAAAATAGTTAGATAGATAATCGCTGGAACTTTTTGATAGTCTACTATATGGTTCCCGGCTGCTCTCCGTTCTGAAATTATGGATCAACAAAGTTTAAATTTCGGAATTTTAACTCGTTTTTTTTTTATCAAAAAACGCGTCATCAACACCAATTTTTCATATTGGATTTAAGAAACCGAAAATTTTAGCTTTAAAATTACCTATCATACTGTCTACCCAAAATATAACCCTTTCGGCATATTTTGCACTTTTTCTTTAACATATCCAGCGAAAATGCCCTAATCATTATAGAGTGTAACGTCCAGAGTGATCTATAAAAATATACCCAAATATCTGTAAGTCTTGTTATCTCGGAAACCGCTAAGATTTCCTCTCCCCCACCTATACAGTTTTTTGCTTGTTTAAGCATGACCTATCCATAGCCTTCGGGTCTCACACCACATATAGGACACCCTGTATATAAATATATATGAGAATATATGATATGATTGGGCCAAAAATCTTGCGAGACCACATTCGTATCACATATAAAAGTAAAAAATATCTTTGTATAATTTTCAATTCTTAAAGTACCTACAACTGACCTTGTTATAACGTTGAAAAAAAAATAAAAAATAAAAAGCAATTTGGCATTATACAATGCATGTAAGTAGAATAACAACAAAATTACTTTGATTTTGTTTTGTATTTTTGATAAAAGCCGCCAGATAAAGTTATTCGTTCAAAAAGAGCCTCTTATACGCCCATACATTTTACCTTAAGAATATGCAAAAGTAAAAAATACTCGTAACTTGTTAACCTTGTTATTTTCACCAATTTATTCCTAACTTGAAGGTTCATTGTGTGTAGTTATGGTGATACCGATAATTGTATGAAACCTTTGCAATATTGTATGTAGGTATCCACAACATAAATAAAATATTACAGAATGCTTTCAAAATAATTTTAGGCCGACATTATTATTTTATTAGATACATATGTACGAACATATAAGATCCTTGATTTTGTGTATATCTATCCAGGAATAAATGCTTTTCCCTATATTGTATTGTATTGTTAAAAAAAAAAGACAATAATAATCACATATGTATATAAAAATGAGAAAAACAGTGATTGTGTTTTATAGGGATAACATGGAAGACTGTAAAATAATGGAAAGTTTTTATTCTATCAACATAAGTATAGGTTGGTATATATACGAAAGTTAGTGTAGTGAGATAAATAAAATCAAACCTTTCAAATTTCCGCTCCTTTTTTTCTATGAAGTTATATTATTTGTGATCAGGCAATTAGGTAGAGAGCTGGTCCATTCATAACCATAATATCTGCTTTCTTATTTTTTTCTTGACAATAACTTTTTTTTTTATCTTTTTCAACTATCAAATCTTGATAAAATTGAAATAAAACAACACCCAAATAGCATGCAAAGATAAACACTACACAAAAATAAAGAGACCCGTCGTTAATTTTATCACTTTTTCCACTTTAAACAAGATTCAGAATATTTCCTTGTGGTGGCGCTGGCCACAGAAAACACACTTTCAAGGAATTTCCTTTTGGCACATAAAAATTAATGCTAACACTAAGATGGACAGGAACAGGAATATGTTGTATTGTAATCACCACATTAACGGAAAGCTAATATGTAGATAACCTCCTTTCTGGCCCAAATGGATATTAGAATAGAACTATACAATATTGAGATGTATTCATGTATATAGTTACTTCTACCATGCTGGAGCACAAATTACCAATGAAGCTCTAACTAAACGCGTTAATTAGTACCGGGGCCCGGAAATAACCAAGCGCAACAAGCGAGGTTCAAACTAAAACTGGTGACGGCGAAAACAAGATTCCACTCAACAGGCACCAACCAAACCAACCAGTCACCATACACAACATAATACAACCGAACGAACCATCCAGTCAAGTAAGTCCGCCATAGTTCGACCAGACTAGACCAGCAGAGTGGATATGGATACTGGAAAGGTAAAAGGTAAGTTTGTGGACTCTATACTGTGTGGCTGGTAATAGTGGTACATATCTTCCACTTTCCATATCTATTTCCAGGTGTGCTCTAACTATATATATATATACTATATGAAGGTAGTAGAGCACATACACACCGAGAGCAGTTAAAATGTAAACCAAAGGGGCACCGGTCGTTACTACTATACTATTTGTACTATTTGTTGTACCTGGAGCTGGTTCTCATACTCACTACTCACACCACACCACCTTAGTCACTGTTCTTGATTTTGTGGCGCTGTGCTGGGGGATAGACGAGATGGGCTAGACTGGTTGAATCTCCTCAACCACCATGCATCGCACACTATAGCCCAGCCTATTGTACATTATGATGCTGCAGAAAGCACAACCGTAGGAACTAGGAAGTTAGACATAGCAGGCTTTAGCTTCAGGCCCATGGGGCACATAGATTTAAAATGGGGGACGACGACATAACCCTGAGTCAACAAGTTGCGTTGTATGTACATATGTACGAGTGGCACACGAACTGAGCACAATGAGAAATCTCATTAATAAATTATTACCTGAATACCTGGAAAGACACTTACTTATCGATGCGATTTAGCTTATTGCCAGCAGGTGGATGAATTTCACTGTAGGTATATGTGGGTGCCGTGGGGGCTTATATTAACATCTGATTAGAACAATTGTCTGCGTATGCAGATGAAATCAAAACATTCATAACCAGACAACACATGCATGCATGCACAGATCGTAGGTACACCGTGCAGTTTTTTTTTACACCGGCAAGTAGGTACCTACAGAGAAATCTTTAAGTAATGTGAACTCACCTGGCACCTAGATAATTCTATTCAAACGTAATATCACCTCTGTTCTAATTGCTTTCACTCGGTTGACTAAAAAAGGTATATGTGGTGGTGTTGCGTCGATTTTGTTGGTGGCTGAAACAATATTTGTTGCTTGCTTACTTCTAATTCCTCTTGTTTTTTAAAGATAAAAGAAATTAGAGTAAACGTTAATTCAAGCTCATTATTTCATAGGGGGTCTATGTCTGCCCAGTACATTCATTCATATTTATGTATTACCTATATGTATGTATGCAGGAAAGGGGTCTCAAAGAATAATGCTGTCATATATGTATGTATAGTGTTAGTATCATCTTCCCACTACAGATAGCACATGAAATCAAGGATTCTCTGTCGCTTCTGCTGCCTGAAGTGAAAGTAGGAATACAGGAAGTAGGTCAACATTAAATTAATGTGGAAGAAATTCTTTTAATTAAAAACGCTCTGTGGAATTATGACTTTGAAAAAAAAAAATTGTGTGTGCTATTTTTAGAGCTAGATATAGGTTTTCTTCATTAAAATGCTGTTAGTGCTGATGTTATTTGAAATAAAGTACTTCAGTCCAGACGACTGGCAGGGGTGGGTAGGTATATACCTAAATATACATACGTAGTAAATATAGACTAATGGTTTTTTATTGAATTCTAATTGAGTACTAAGCCTAGCAGAACGAAAGACCGCCAGCTATCTAATCAAGTGTATTAATCCTTATGATGCTTACTGGGAGACATATAAGCATAGATATAGATGTCGAGATATATATAGAAGGAGTGTGATATAGATATAGATACCCAGTAAGACAAATGGGATCTACTCTCATTCACTGTATCTTATACCTAATCTGCAAATCAAAACGATATCGTTTGCTGAAGAATGCATATAAATACAGGGTAGATGATCTTAAAGTCGGCGGCTCCAAAAGTCGGCCGCCCTTGACAAGACTGTCTGTAAAATGATTTTGAAAGCAAATACGCTCAAAACGAAAATTGAAGAGAATAATATTATTTATTTTTAAATCGTATTACAAAAAATCATTTCTCTTATATATATGACGGTTTTACTATAAGCGATTTATTCTGTGCATATATGTCAGAGTTGGTATATGTGTGCTCCGTGAATTTTTTGGATATGAGATTGGGGTAATTGCGAAATCGTGTAGTTCACCTAAATAGTATTGTATTTTCTATTTTAGTATTTCATTTATTGAAGTGCATTTGTACTTAGATTTTGAAGTGAAGAAAATAGCAAACATTTAGTTTTTCTAAAATATTTTTTGGGGCCGGCATTAGGGAACGTAATTTTCGAACTTTTCCCAATGTCGACCACAAATGGTGGACGTTAGGCTGATTCCAAACCTTAAGTAGGCATATATCCGTTCAAATATATCTTAAAGATTTATAATACTTTAAAGCCGGTCACAAATATAATCCTAAAAACAAAAACAAAAGTTATAATTGGTCTAAGACCAATAATATTATACTCTAGATTAAAATAAAAGTTAAATATAGTGAAAACCCAAAATTTTGTATGGCAACACCAAGAAGGGGCTGCCCGATATGGTCCATTTTGGAACTTGTACTTGCAATTTTTATGAAACCACCGTGTACAAAACTTGAGCTCTCAATGTCGACGCGTTCTTAGGCAATGAACTTTTGACCTCATACGTAGTTTAATATATCGAAAAGACCCTTTGTTACTCATTTATATTTGTTGTTTGTTTTTGCTAAACGCAATAAGTTGCCATGAATACTAATATTTTTGTATTAAAATAAAAGTCTGAACTTCGACTAAAACTGTTTTCTTTTTCTGTGGCCGACATTAGGTAACATTATGGCCGGAGTTAGGTCTTTGTTGGCCGACTATAGGGTAAATATGTACTTTTTGAAACTTATATTTTTTATTAAAAATTTGGGTATTTTATGCTAAACATATGCTTAAAATTCTTGCTATGCATTTTTGGCCGACTATTGGTGCTTTCCGCCTATAAGTATGTAAATGTAATATGTAAGTAGTAATAAGGTGCCAAATTAAACAGGTGTTGACCACTGACATGTATAATATCATAGATAACACAAGAATTTATTTGTTTTGAAAGCCCTGTAGTCTGCATGCTCGGAAAGTATATGCCTCCATTCTTTGCATTAGGTAAATGTGTGTAGATTTGGCGAAATATTTTATGTTTTATCATTGGTAATTTCATATTTTTGCTTGGGAGACGAGACATTTTTTTGGCAGCTCTATTTATATTGTGAATAGCTATTATTTAATCATGGGAATGGGACGTGTTAGTAAAATTCGGTCCTATAGTATTATGGAATAAAGAAGATAAAGTTAAATATTGCTAGGTATGCAAATTTGTGTATATGAAAAGGAAATAATTCTATAAGGCCGTTACACAGAAAATCGATCAATTTTGTATAAATTTGTGGATGGAATATCTTTCATTTTAATGAAATTTTACAGGAAGTTTGGCAATATTGAAAATAGTAATTTTTTATTCCGATCTATTTATTACAAAGATACGGTATTTTGATATTTGAAAAATGTGGCAAATTTTGCTTAGTACATGTTACTTTAAAAATTTATATCTCAGAATGTACTCATCGAATTTCCATGAAATAAAAGTTATTTGTTTTGGCAAGCTTTGAGGTTTGCAAGAAAAATTAATTAAGGTATTTTTTCTGAAAATTTGGATATTTCGGTTATCCCTAAATATCTCAAAATGTGCAATTCCAATATTTTTTATTTTTTGTATATTCTTTATATCTTTTAAGTACTACTACTGTCTTACTTGTATTGTTCAATTTTTTATTAATTGCAAAATTACATAATCAGCAGTTTTTTCATTGTTTCTATTGTTACTAGCACTACTTTAGATGTGAACATACGAGAAATCGGTACACACCCTTATCTTTGCTTTATTGCTTAACTTGCACAAACATAATGTGTCATCCTCAGAACTTTCCAGTTACATTAACTTCGACTATGCTAATCTTTTTGAATTATGTTTATTAAAAATGAAAAATTTTATATACGAATAAAATTGAGGAATTAGATGCAGATAAAATAGCTCATAGCTCAACCTGGAATTTCTGTTGGTCAATTCAAATCTATCTCTCGAATATGGTTCTTTGGTTATCTAGTTAGTAAAGTGGTAAAACTGACAAAGTCAGAACATTGCCAAAATTATATAGTACATTACAACTCAGAATTCTCGGAATAGTTTTATTTCATAACCGGCTTCAGTAAAATAAAATTTGACAAAGCAATAAATGGTGCCAAACAAATTACAAGGAAAAGTTTCTGACCATCAGCACAGAGTTCACACATTTCGTTCGCCCCTTGCCTGCTCCTCACGCAAAACGTTTTATAAGTTTCAAAAAAAATCTATGGGTACAATGCAGACGAATAGTGCAGCATCACATAGCTTTGCATGTATTTTATTTCAATTTTCAAATTGGATACTTTTTGAGAATAGAAATCGTGAGCTATTTTGGTGGTAATCACCCTTAAGGAATATTTTTTGTGATCGAAAGCTTACAAAGGTCGGGTATATTGATGAAAAGTAGTAGTAATTGGGAAAATCATCATATCCGGGGTAATTAGTATCAAATTCAGTTTTCTTGCAAATATTAAATTTAAAGCAAATTGGGTTATACATGTATTAACTCTGTCGGTTTGAAAATAAATTACTGAAAAAAAATTAAAAACGTTACCTTTAATAATTGCATTCCAAGAAATTATGCTGTTTGAACTAATTGCAAGTTAGTTTTATGTGTAAAACAACAGCACTACGACAAGGCAAGATGTGTATAGAGGATAGAGGGAGTTGAATTATGAAAGAGCAAAATGAGTCTTTTAAGAGGGAGAGGGTGTTTATTGTCGAATTATTTTCAACGAGCTTTCCACCAGTGCAGTGCAGCTCTACGTGTTTTTGTTGTTGCATTACAAAAACAAAAACACATAAAGCTGCACTGCACCGGTGTAGAACTCGTTGAAAAGAATTCGACATATGATTTTAGTATATTTCCCCTTAACATCCTGTAGCACACTTACTGTACACCCATAAAGCAATGAACGAAATGATGAATAACTGTCCAAGCTTTCCAAGAAATACTTCACTCCTATTTTTTAAACTTTACCCTGTTTTCCGTCAAACCGTTTTAATATTTAGCAATACTGCTGACCGTCGCATTGTGTTTCCCGCTTAATGTTCCAACTAGAGATACAGCACCACAAAATTGTGAAAAGTAGTTATTTATCTTGCCGCTCGTTATTTAATGTAAATAGATCTCCTAGCAATATCCATACATTATGTATTCGTTTATTATTATATCTGCTAATGAGACTTTCATTTGTAATGATTGAGATAGCTTGCTTCACCATCTTCCCATCCACCAAAAACCGAGGGTTTGCCAGTGTTAACAACAAAATCTGAAAAAGCCATTAAAAATTTCCCCGGAATCAATTGTACATATATTTCTAAACAACTTTCTTCACCCTTGAAAATTATTTTTGATACTTATATCTGTCGAAAAATCAATTTGCTCCTTTTAATAGTTGAATTGAATAGGGTAAAATAAAATTTTATCTCGAAATTTAGTGACATGATTATAGATTACATGAATAGCAGCAGATTTCATTATTTTTTTATAGTTTTTCTGACTACCCAATATTTTAATAGAAAATTAACTTGAAATAATTATTGTTTCCTTCATTATAAATGTTTTAAATATATTAGTGGGAAAAAAATTCTATAAAAATTTGCGTAAATAGCGAAAATTTAGATTCGATGGCCTCATTCAAAATTTATGTTCTTAAGCCTAAGCTATTTGTGCAGGCTGGAATTTATTTGTTTGCAGGCAAAATAAGTTAATATCTGTACGAAATAATCTTGAATAAGCAAATTAGTTTCTGCAATATTTTAAAAAAATACGTAAGCAAAAAATTTAATTGTGAAGAAAAGCTACTGTGGGAACTTATTTGAAGTAATAAGTTCCAATGCAAAGCAATGCTTGCAGTCTAATTTTCCAACTTTTACATAAATTTTCCTATACCTAATTTTTAGCTCCAGTGAACAACCATTGCTTAAATTAGCTAAATTATGCTCACGAGTACTGTCAACAAATAAATCTAACTTTGCAAAAAATAGCTTATGTGGGAAACCTTGAAAGACAGAAAGCTTAAATAAGCTCAGAGAATATTTAACTTGACTCATAATATAAGCAATTGATTTCTTAATTATTTGTAATTTTAATTTTTTTTATTTTATCGCCACCGAGGGTACAGCTACAGATACATAATTTGATGCATCTTCTTTACAGTATAAAGCTTATAACACCACAGACAGAGGCGTCACAGGTAAAACCTTAGTCATTGAAAAAGTATATTTCGTGTGATTTATAATCTTTATTTTAGGCAATTTCAGCTCTTAGCAGTTTTTGTAGAAAACAGTACATACAATTCCAAAAAAAAAAAAAAAAAAAAAAAAAAAAAAAAAACCTTAAACTTAAAATATACAGTTCTGTGAAAAATATCAAATAGAATTAAATTAGAAGAAAAAAACTTTCAGTTTCTTCAAGTTATCCAGCTCAATTTATTTAACAAACCCCATCCATCAAATTCGGTTAAAGTACGGATTAACTGAGAACTCATAAGGCCAAAGTAATTGACTTTATTATGAATGCAACACTGGGCTGACATGTGAAGCATGAAAATCCCTCCTATGATCGGGGAACACACAAACAACATACTCAGTGGCAGGGGATTTAACCTTTGACCGAGTATCATACAAACAATGTCAGAACAATGTGAAACGGAGTTGAAACATTGAATTAGTAGTGTTAGCGCCATTCTCCGGGCACTTGCATAAATGTTTGTGTTTGTTGTATACCATGTCGGACGAAATTATTACCCTAATCCTGAGAAACCCTGGAAAGTCATATTTACATTATGACATGATTTCACCATACTACATCGCCCATCTACTTAAATATGGACAACCAAACTCTATATCCTCATTGTAATGTAGTCTCCTTCTCTTTGACATCACGTGGGAGGCTGTCGAAAGATGGAAGTTAGATGGAACTAGATAATAATTGTAAATTGATTTCAAGTGAAAGTGACAACTTACGAGAGATATTACGAAATTGACATCGATAATTTTACCTATTCTGGCAGAATGATGTGGTCGGTTATTTAATTGGAGATACTTTAAGGTAAGAGAGGATTTGGTAATTGTTTTGTCTTTAAGTTAAATTGAGTCTAATTACTACTTACTCACTTTAACTTAAAGACAAAATTAAAATTATTTTAGAATTTTCAATGAATTCGATCTATTTTAAAGTATGATGGAAATTCTCTTTGAGATATTAATTAATTCGTAAATATACACTGTCCGTATGTGTAAGCGTATTAAAAGCTTGCTGTAATTAACGCAAGGGTTATTATAATTGTTTGATGTCTCATAGATTTGAATAGTCTTGGGATTCATTCACAATTCATTAAGTCTCCTTTTATTGAGAAACTATTGGTGTAATTTAACCGAAAATATAAGACCTTGAATTCAGTGAATCAAAGTTTCCATTACATCCTAAAACTAAATGTAAACATATTTAGAGAAAAATGTTAAAACTATATTTAGAAATACTAAATTTTCTGCCCAACATTTATACTGACGTTTATATGGCAATAGAAATAAATAAAGATTTCATCTGAAAATGTATTAGTAGAAAATCTCGATATGAAGTGACGAAGAAAACAAAATTTGCTTTTGAGATTCCAATTTTTTAAAATTAAAAATAAAGCGGAATTAAAATATATTTATATATAAACTACAACATAGCGCAGGTACTGCATTTCGCAATCATCTCAGAGTGTTCATACAGGATAATTACAAACACAACACTGTTTTCTTTCTCCTGATCCAGCTGCTTCCGTTTGTGCTATAATTAGGTGAGCTAGCATTGATTCAATTTCCAATATTGTAGCAAAATGTTATCTTACGTCTGCAGTGGGTACCTTTTTCTTTAGTTTAACCTCTATTATTTTTGCAAAAAGGTCTTTAACACAACTTTTTTTTATAAAACCTGTAAACTGTAGACTATCCTCTTTAACGTGACCTGTTACACCCAATGTGCTAGCCGAAGCCTTTTAAGAGTTATTATATCTAAACCTATTCTCAAACCTATTTTCAAACCTATTCTCAACGATAATTTGTTCCCTTAGCACGTCATTTTAAAAAATATCATCTAATTTCGGTGTGGCCTGAATAGGTTATGAGTTAATAACAGTTTAACGGCTACAGTTAACACATAGGGTGTAATAGGTCGATTTAAAGAGGAGAGTCTATAGTTTACAGTTTTTATAAAACAAAGTTGCGTTAAGGACCTTTTTGCAAAAATAATAGAGGTTAAATAAAAATATAAAACAAGTAAAAAAGCTAGAATTGGTCTAAAACCAATTCTTATGATACCCTTAGATGAATGCCCGTATGAAATTTCGTATAGTCACCCGTATGTGCAAGTTTGATTTTTGAAGCAGTTTTTCGCATAATATTTCTAGAACGGTTTGTCGGACAAAAAAAATTATTATAACTAATTTTATAGGATTTCGTATTCTGAAAAAGTTTTTAGTACAATAAAAATGTCTTGGACTGACCGTTTTCACAGTATACGTAAAAAACATAAATTTTTATATGGCAACACAAAGAAGGAGGTTCCCCATTTATTCCATTTTTGAAATTTCCAAATATATAGTGAAAAACGAAAGTTTTGTATGGCAACCCCACGAAGGAGTTGCCCGATTCGTCTCATTTTCGAACATAATTTTACTTTTTTTTTAAAGTCCGTGTACAAAATTTCAGCTCTCTAAGTATACGCGTTCTCGAGTTATCGTGCGCTCAGACAGACAGACGGACGGACGGACGGACGGACATGCAAAACTCAAAATAACTATTAATATTATGCGTGGGTGTCCAATTCATTTCGCTCTACCATCACTATTTCGAGGTGTTACAAACGGAATGATAAACTTAGTATACCCCTATAGATTTCATCTAGGGTATAAAAAGGTAAGAAAATCCGAGATTTTTAGTTTAGATAACCATAATTCTTGAGGGAGAAAAGTATGAGGCTAGATGAACAGTCGTTGGAAAGGCCATGAAATTCTGCATAGAATGAGCTCTTAACTGTGACCGTAGGCCCTGTCGTTTTTAAGATACAGGGTACTTTGTGAAAAACTGTCTTTCTTCTTAATCACCCTGTAACAGCTCCTAAACGGTTGATATGCCCCTCCCCCTGCCATACAATTTTTGGTTCGTCTAGGTGAGTACTATCGCCTCTTACTCTATTGAGGAGAACTATTTTCCCAATGTGTCCGACGAAATGAATAAAAGGAATAACTATATGAAAAATTAGGGAACTAAAAAAATATTTTATTCAAAATAAATATAAAAAAAATTCAAACTGTTGATAAAATTGTAATTTAAAGAAAAATGACATTTTACGGGAATCTAAAAGCACAACCTAGGTGCAATACAAAATTATTCCTTAAAGAAATCTGAAATCTTAGTTTGTTTTTTAATAGAATTTTTATTTTTTATTTTTTATTTTCACACTCACTTAGTTTTTGTAATACTGTAGGTATGTTCCTTTTTGTTGCGTACTTTGTAAGGCTACAAATGCTTGAAAGAGCGTCCTTAATAGCCATGCACGAAATATCATTCGAAACTTCATTTTCTGAATCGACAACATTTTCGAAGCTGCTGCTAGAGTTACTTATAATATCTTCAGTGCCTTGTCTATTTTCAATCTGTTGATAGTTTTAAAGTCTCATGAGTGGCCAAAAATACATAACATCTGCTAATTCCCTTACATTTTCCTCTACAATACTATCTTCAGTAATTATTTCTTTAGTACAATTTCGTTTGTAAAACCACACCATCAAAAACATTAATGGATTGTTGATTTAGTTACATTGTTCCATGCAGATTTAATCCAACCGAGAGCATCAAATGAAGAAATTTTCTTTGCAAGTTCTAAAGAATTTTCAACCTCATCCAAATAACAAATTAAATGGTTCGTCATGTAGTTACGGGGTAGTTTACTTTTAAATTCTGTATGAAACCTTGCCCCAATGGTTGTAAATTTGAAGTACAATTTGGTGGTAGATATTGAAGTTTTATATTAGTAAGCTCATAGACCACATGACACGCAGCATTGTCGAGTTAGATAAGAATTTTTATTTTCTGTCTTTGTTTTTTTCGCATCTAAGTAGTCTGTGCATCCACTCACTGAAAATAGTACAGTTCATCCACGCCTTTGAATTGGTTCTCCATGTAATGGATAAATGCTGATTGCGGCCTTTTAGCCTTGCCAATTACTAATAGATCTTCTATATCACCAGCTAAATTGCAGAGAAGAGCCACCGTTAAGTCACAGACAAGAAATACCCAGATATCGACGGTAGTACTAAGAAAGTGATGTACGGAAGAGCTCATAGCAAACCTCAATAACTCACTGATCTCGGTTAAAGATATCATGCGTACGAACCAAAAATGTATTTCTTGTCTGTGGTTAAGCGTTCCTTGGATAACTTCCCACCTGAGCAGTTTTCATTCTTCAAAAGAAGTGACCTGGTTGGTGTTGCTCGGAAGAAGAGTCCTGTTAGCTGTTTCATCCAGGTTAAAAATATTTGAAGGTTCGTATCCCTCGCAAAGGCTTCGAATAGTACTGCGATATACCTGAACTGTACTCAGATCCACATCTGCTCCATCTCATGGTAGCACACTGAAAGTAATATTGTAACGCTCGCTTGTGGAATGACTGTAACCATCCGTTCAATGTCTTAAATTCAGTCAAACTTAACATTTCTGCAATTTTCAAAGCTTTCTTTTGAAGAAGTGGTCCAAATACTGGTAAATTTTTTCCACGAGCTTTCACAAACCATTAAAATAAAGTACTATCCAGTTTTGCATACGGGACTATTAATTTGAAGCTTTTTCTTCCAGTTGGTTCAAATCTCTCAAGCGACTTTTTTATTTCATTTTTATTTTTTCTAAATTCGCTGCACTTGGCTGTTGCTAATTTCAAATATTGCAGCAATCTTCCTCTGACTAAACTTATCTTTTTCAAACGCTTTTATGACTTCTAATTTTTTCCTAACGTCGGATTCCTTGTATTTGTTTTTTTTTTTTTTTCATTTTTAAAAGATGTGGGTATTTTTTTTTTTTCTTAAAATTTACACAACATTAAATATTTGTTTTTAGTTCCTATTTGAAAAAACCTACTTAATTGAAAATAAATTCTCAGGTTTTCTTTTCTATTTAATTAACGGGTCCTTGTATGTAGCTTGTTTATTTTTGGTCAAAAACATTTGATTTCAAAAATTATTAATGCCACTGCAGTGATGAAAAATTGTATGCTTAATGCTGAGTTAGATCACTCAAAATGAGTTCCTTACTTACAGTCACGCAACTCATGAAAAGTGTTATGCGTATATATTTATTAAATGACTCACATTCATAGGAATTAATTACAAAAATGTGCGAGAACGATTCGTGGTCCTGCAAATTTGTATGCAGTAGAATTACGCATGCATATTTATGGAATAGCGCAAACTTGCGACGTATTATTTATGTATTGCAGCAAATGTAGAGCGTGTGCTTGTGGATCTTAGAATGTGAAGCAAAATGGCATAACAATAGCTGAATTCACCTATTTGAATGTAAAGAGCTTCGATGTAGGTAAAACTTTGCTTGTCATACAGTCTTCCTTCCTCTAATGTACGCATCTTGTTCTAAAAATGTACAGGGATTTTACACAAAACAGCCATTCTATTTTGTTTCATATTGTAAGTATTATACTCTAGGCAGACGGGCAAAATCAATTATCATTCGTTCGTAATTGAATTTTTCAAAAATCCCTTTACCTTTGAATTTTAATTTTAATTATTAAAAATATGCTGTTAATTACATATAAAAATTGACAGGACTTTCGTTTTAATTCACAAAATCTTGTGTAACTTGATTTTTGAAAATATCAATTAGGAATCAATGATCATTGATTTTGTCCGTCTGCTTAAGGTATTAGATACAGAAATTTTTCATAATGTCCATCTCATGCACATTTATTTTATTTTGCAATTTCTCTTTACGTCTGGTCCGATTGGTAAAGTTCAAAAAGATCTAAATTATGGATAACTATGTGGCCCACGGTCCGATGACACAGGTGCTCCAATTAGTAGTGTGCTCAAATTGTGCATGTGGTCCGATTTGACAGTGTCATAATTGGTAGATTTTACTGTATATGGATTCCCAAAGGCTGTGGAAATTTTTCGGGGTTTTCCAGATAAAATAAATGTTTTCAGATTCATGCATTTAGTATACTTATCTAAATTGATTTCATTTCAAAATGTACTGTGATTTAACCATCAGGTGTTGTCATATTACCACCATAGTAAAACCGTATCATTCCCCAGAAATCCTAACTGCAGTTAGGTTACTAAACTTTCGTATATATGTACAAGTACTAGATCTTCTTATATATTCGCACACACATGTATATGCCAACATAAACACACAATATAGTCAAACAAAGCCACATATATTGAAACTGAACAGTTTCTAGATTCCCTGATTGCTGATTCCTAATAATAATGATTAACTAATGACTCATTAGTCGCTAATGATTTATTAGGCTCTTCCGGTAATGGTGCAACAATTAAGTGGCTTAACTTTTGACGCTGGTAAGGTGCCTGATGGGTATAGTAAATTATTATTTATCTGTCATTCTATAAATATTAATAAATTTTCGTACAAAATATATGAAGGTTCCTCTAGGTACCCAGATACTGTAATGTTAATGGTGAAAAAATCTGTGTGAATACGATGTTATTCTAGAAATGAAATATGTTAAATGGATTTCTGTTGATATGGGCTATATACTCTAAGATTTTCATATTGTTGATTTTTATTTATTTATTCGCTAATTAATGGTAGCTATAAAAATTTTTAAAAAAGCATTATATACCAAAATAGAATTTAAAAATAAAAATACCTCCTTTATTAAGAATGTTTCTCAATTGTCATTTGTTAAAATGAAAATCACTTGAATCAAAATTGAAATTGATATAGGAAATAGGCTCAAAGTATTCATATAGACGGAAAAAAAACATTGGAATAAGGCCTATAGGCCTAGAGAACTTTTTGCAGACCATTCAACTAGTTTATTCAGGTCGTTCTGTAATTTTACACAATTTCAATGCGAATCAAAATATCTGTACACCTTTGAATCATTCGTCGGCTTAGATTAACAAATTATAGTTAGCAAGTACACAGGAAACATCATTTATGAATAAGATGAAGAGAAGGATTCCTAAGGAACACCGCTATAAGCTGTTATGTTTTTTTTTTTAGATAGAACTGAGAGAAACTGTATATCAATACAAGACAATTTAGTAATAGGACGATAGTTTAAATTAAGAAATCTGGTATTTGTGGCTTAAAAATAAAATTCCTAACTTTTAAATAATTATAAAATCCCTCATAACAAAATCTCAAAGAAATATCCACAATGGCGATATTTTATCTGAAAGTCAAAATCCATAATGTAATTTTTAAAGAGTTGTGTTTATTATGAATTCATGTTGAAATCACGTATTTGATTTCAATCCCTTTCATTTTATGGATTTTTAGACATTTTTTTAGGGCGAATTTTGCAAGTATTGATTTTTAATTTTAGGTCTTCCATTTCGGAATTTTCGGGCAAGAAATTATATTTTAGGGATTATGTACTGTTGCCAGATTTAAAAATTTGGTTAACAAACAATTTATTCCATAACTTTGTGAGATTTACCGTTGTTCCGTAGTAATAAATTAAACAGAAATGTCAAGACAAGCAGAGTTATCCTATCGGGGCCCTGTACTGACTAGAATCGTCATTAAATACTAAGAATAACGATAAATTTTTTTTTTAATTTTTCTTCTAGTATTAAGACAACTTTAAAATTGATTAGGATCATGTCTGATTGAATTTTTCATCTTATACATGTATTTAGGTACGCAAAATATTATTACGAAATTTGCTTCTCAAAAGTAGGTAAGTATTGTACCAATTCATTAAAACATGAAGAGATATTGATTATACAAGATAATGGATTTGAATGTAGAAAAACTGAATTTTTCGACCCAGCGATCAGAGAGGTCTCATCAGTATGGTTATATCTGATCGTCTACAATAGAAGTCCAATATGGAGGTCACTGAAATTGCCCAAATACTGTGTGACCTTCACATTGAACTTCTATGGTAGGTGATCAGAGATAACCATACTGATGAGACCTCTCCGACTGTTAGGTCGAAAAGTTCAATTTTTCTGCATTTTAAATGCAATTTGCAAATTTATTGAAAAGGAAAAAAAAATCAATAGATTTCAATCTTTTACACAACAATTTTTCACTGATATATTCTTTGCAGCAACTAAACAAAACGTTTCCGTTATTAATGGCCAGTATCACACCCAACGTTATATGGTATGCGGTTATAGGAACCAAAAATGTAATCCTCGGATGATCTATACATTTAAAAGTATCCAAGGTAAAGACTAAGTCCAAGATTTTTTTCGATAGTTATTAATATCGTTTACCTCAGAAAGACAGCATGTAGTCATCGCATCCAAGAAGAAGTTCGCAATTCCCAAGGAAGAAGTCGGAATTAAGGCGTTATCATCATCCGAAAATTGTCATTGAACGATTCTTACCAGCTTGGAGATATATTTAACAACAGGAATTGCATCATATGAATTTGAAGGACCACTAGAATGCACTTATATTTTCTTCCCGACTGTCAAATTAATATATAAATTCAGGCTGGGAAGAATTAGGAATGTCAATCTTGGAACAGTTTTAAGAATTCTTTACTGCGATGAATATTATTAATTTATATAATGTAATAATAATAATAATTAATATAAGTATATATAATAATATATATTCAGATAAAAGAACAAATTCATCTGATCTTTTGTTGGGAAAAATAAAGTTCTTATCAAATTCTTATATGCTTTTCCTTGCTGTTTCCTTATTTTTTTGTTATTTTCCTAATTTATAAGTAAGTTCTCTTTGCACTTTTCTTTAAAAGTTTCTCTTCTCGTTCTTTTTCTGCTGTTACTGAATTTTTAAATGTACACGAAGAAATTGATACAAAAGGTAACTTTTTAGCCTTGCGAGTGCTTTTATTCATCAGAGCTATGGGCCCGATTAAGGTGAGATCTTAATTGTGCTATGACAGATGATTTCGTCAAAAATTTCATATGAATAAGCAAACCTTTTCCAACCTGTAAAAATGGCAAGTAAGATGAAAAGCCTAAAGCAAAGCCAAAGTTCCTAAACTATAACTATAACTTTTTACGAAATCTTAGAACTATTTGGAAGGATATTTTATTGAACTTTTCTGGATCTTCTTAGATGGATGTTATAAAAAAGTAACAGAGTTCAACAGAGTTCAATAAAGCTGATCTAATTTTTTCTATAAGAATGATGATTTTGGATGAAATTAGCAAATCCCTAAACTGAACTAAAAATCCCTTTTATTGCAAAATATAAAGTATTTCTTTTTGTTGCAAATTAAATTGCTAATTAATGCAAAACTGTAAAATCTGTGTTTTGCCAATTAAAAATTATTATTTATCATCAACCGAATGCAATAAATATGTCAAGAAAATATTTTAGACATGATAAGGTAATGATCATCTTTATATTATTTTATAAAAGGTATTTTTGAGACATTTATATAGGTACAAATATTATGGAGACAGGACACTATAAACCGGATTGCTTGTCACCTTTTCAAAGATATATTTTTAGACATTTCCAGTATCAACGTACTCTTTAGATTTATTTTATTATAAGTAATTTATATGTTCGTAGAAATCAACCTGATTATTTAATATTTTTTTCACAGAGGCTTACCTAAATCGCTTTCTCGCTCGCAAAATCTACCAGATTTCATCAGAATTACTCTCTATGCGCAATATTTACCTTCTATTGCCTTAGTGAGTTTTTCAAAAGTCAGAACTCACCTAAATCACTTTATTACACTTGAAAATGGTAGGCTCACCTCATAGTAAAATTACTTTGGGTAAATTTTCAAGATAAACATTTTGTTGAAAAACTTTTTTTATTGAAGTACTACATTCCGAAAAAAATGACACATAAATACATTATGCAAATTTATTATAAGGGTACGTGCACAATGTGGCGAGGCAAGACGAGGCGTGGCTAGGCAGTTGAGGGAGGCGAGGTGAAGATACATCCCGAGATGTAGGTTCACAATAAGGCGTTCAATAAAATTATGTCATCAGATTCTGGAGAAGAAATTTTATGTTTGTCAAGTAGTGCAACAATATGGCAATTATCACATACATAAGTAATAAGCGATTAGAATTTAGAGAATTCCATCATCCACATATATGAAGATTTACATATTCATCCTCATAGATTCTTCCAGTATATGAGAATAAGTAAAGAGCCCTTCAATTATATCAAAGGAAAAACCTATAAGAATATGCCAGCTATTAAAATTAGCGCGCTGCACCTCGCGAAAAAAAAAGAAAAATGTTATTCTCGATCGATAGACCTTGCTTCGGCTCGCCTGGCTTCGCCTCGTTGTGCTTTAATTAATAAAATAAACAAATATATCTAATAAATAAAATAAATAAAATAAAATAATTTAATGTAACCTAAAAATAAAATTAAAAAACAAAAGACCACAGGTTTTATCTGAAAAGTCATCGGCTTTCCACAATAAGCTTCTTTTTCATAAATGAATGGTAAAAAGCCATCACCGCTTTAATGGAAGAATCAAAGGTTCATCCCTAGAATCAATATTTGATCCTTCCATTTTTGGTACTGATAAATTTAGTGTTTACAGATTGCTTCATTGTTTGCTCCAGTTCCCTTCTAATTTTAATATAGTCATACTGCAAAAGTGACCCACTTTGTGTATCATCAGCTCTGATATGCTTTTTCCACATTTCCTTATCCCTATTTTCTCTTTTAGCAGAGCCTTGTAATGTATCCAAAAGTACCTCTTGGTGCTTTGGCTCTATATACATAATAAGGAAAAATAAATAAAGAGCCAAAACATGTTTTAAATCACGTGAAAATTTCAAGCCTACGGACATGTCTAAAAAGTTTCGAGTTTATGTGCTAATCCAAATCCTTCGGCCAAACCTTATTTGGTAAAGCTCTTAAGGAGTCCTGAGCTCCACTCCACTTTCATATTCTTCTGGAAGATTTTCGCCAAGCATACGAATTAAATCTACTTAAGGTAATTCTTTATCTTTTGTCATTCTGTTCATCAGTCTTAGGATCAACTTCAAAAAAACTTTTCAGCGTTCGCCTACTGTAGAATGTGTCAATTCTTTAAGAGCATTTTCAATAAATGAAACTCAATCAAGAATTATGTAGCTCTTGAATGCGTACCATAGTTGCCATAGTTTCAGCATTAAAATCTAATTTATTAAGTAGGGAATTAAAACTTATATAAATATTAACTTAAAGTTTAACAACGATTATATATCATATTTTAAAAATCTTAATTTATTTTGCTAATGCAAACTTCAATTACTGAAACGAACAAATTTTAAAAATCAATCTCTAAATAGGGCGATAGCCATTCATGCTTAAAGGTTTGCCCGCCAGTAAACGGGCAATGTTTTCTTGTTCATTGCTTGAAACACCCGAGGATTGGAAGCGCGATAAAATACCATGAACTATGTAAATAAATCCGCTGATGAATTAGAGTAAAAAAGGGCGAGGTCATTTGCATTGAAATGTTTTTTTCTTGTTTTGATATATAAGTCAGACTGATATTTTTTTGACAAAAGCGAATGTCTTTGTGAACGAATTTGGAGCAAATCGATTATCCTTAAAATTTGTCAGCTAACAGGAATTCAACATTGTAGACATTATAAAAAAGGTAAACCAACCTTTACTTTTTGAACATTCAATTGACTTTGTATTCGCTGAAGCTAAAGACTGATTGATATGGTTGTAAGTTCGTAAAGATTTTTATTGTATAGTATTGCCATTTACAGGCATTTTTTTTTTACTTTTTCCTTCAATCTGTACCTTTGAGAAATTTTCCATTTTTCCACATCAGGATCTTGTACTTGAAAAGTTTTTTAATATGTACAGAGGCTTCAAGTTTAACCACTATATTTATACATTTTTTCATAACTTTACGAATTCCGAAATCTTGCAACATTAATAAATTTAAATTGATTCTAATTTACATACAAAAATTGGGGAAAATACATATTTGAAATGAAACCAGGTCAAATGGATTCAGTAGTTTATATTTCCTGGCAAATTAAAAACAAGCAGTGAAAGTAGAAAATAGGCAACGATAGAAGGAGTTCAGAAATCTAATCAGCTGTGCTTGGACGATTAAGTATAATGAACACTATTAGAATTTCTTTTACAAATAACAATGCTTGGCTGAGTTCATCATAATTAGCAAATAAATCTGGTGTGAATCAAAATTTTGTACAGCTTACCATTGTGCTACACCCCCATTTCAAATATTTAAAAACAAAGTCAAAAAGCTAGAATTGGTCTAAGACCAATTCTTATGATACCCTAGATGAATTCCCGTATTAAATTTCGTATGGTCGCCGATCTATTCAAGTTTGATTTTGAAGTTGTTTTTCGCATATATTTCTAGAACAGTTTGTCGCACAGAAAAAATGGTTATAACCAATTTTATAGGATTTCGTATTCTGCAGAAGTTTTTAGTACAATAAAAATGTCTTGGACTGATCGTTTTCAAAGTATACGTAAAAACCGAAATTTTTATATGGCAACACCAAGAAGGAGTTGCCCGATTTAGTTCATTTTTGAAATTTTATTTGCTAATGTAGTAAAAACATTATGTACGAAATTTTAGCTCTCTACGTCGACGCGTTCTCAAGCAGTGTCCAAATATATAGCGGAAAACGACATTTTTATATGGCAACCCCACGAAGAAGTTGCCCGATTTGTCTCATTTTCGAACTTAATTTTACTTTACTTTTTTTTTAAAGTCCATGTACAAAATTTGAGCTCTCTAAATATACGCGTTCTCGAGTTATCGTGCGCACGGACGGACGGTGGACGGACGGACGGATATGCAAAAATCAAAATAACTTTTAATATTAGGTTTGTTCGATGAAAACACCGTGTAAAAACACCGTGTAAGCTTTCCCCTACAATTTTCCCCAAATTTACCCGGGGTTTTGTGCATTCATCGAACAAGTTTTTAAAACACCGGGTAAATCTAATGTAATGACATTTCTCTGACAGTTCTCCTGAGCATAATTTAAATAATAATTTCTAGTGATTTGTCAAAATTTATTTATAAAATAGGTGAAATAATTAAAAATTTAACAATAAATAAATATTAAAATGCACAAAAAAAATTTCTCAGTTTTTCTTAATTACATATTCTTTTATTAGCTTTTTTACATCGACATTATCGCCTTTTCTGTAACTTTACTTTGAAAAAATGACAATTGGTTCATCTGTGACCAGATATAGCTCCATCATTTCTGCACTATTTTCACTTTGATCATCAGATGTTTTGTCACTAGATATAAAATTAATAGTTTGGATGATCAAAATCTACAGAAATGATTTTCTCTATCCCGTTGGCTTCTTCTCGAGCACTATTAATCCCCTTTCCTGACATCTCATTTAAGAATTTAGAGAATTTCTTATATGTTGTTTGCTTCAAATCTATTTGCTTGGTAGCTGCAGGGATAACGTGAAGTCTATAAAAATTACTTGTTAATAATTGGCAAAGAAACATTTTACGATCAAATTTCTTACTAGAAAGGCAGACCTTAAAATTTCATCCATGTCCTTCGACTTTAATCACCTCCTCAAATAATTCCTTATAATTTTCATTCGAATTTCCTATGTGCATATTATCGATGGGTATTTTGTCATCTAATTTCCTATCCAACTTCCTTATATAATCTGAATTTGGTATGAGCTCCACGATTTTTTCACTTTTATATACAGCACTCGACCGCAATCACCGAACAAATTACATGTGACAGTTCACAAATGACAAATGTCAAACGTTTACCCCTACAAATTTTTAGTGCAGGTTCGGGGCACGAAATCAGAAACACCGGGCTTTCATCGAACAAGTTTCAGAAACCCCGTGTAAGCCCAGGGTTTTCAAAAAACAAGAAAGTACAGCCCGGTGTAGCCCGGGGCTTGCCCGGTGTTTTCATCGAACAAACCTATTATGAATGGGTGTCCAATCCATTTTGTTCTACCATCATTATTTCGAGGTGTTACAAACGGAATGACAAACTTAGTATACCGTATAGATTTCATCTAGGGTATAAAAAGTACTAAATTTTCGAGCACAGCATTCTTCATATCCAGTTTTCCTGGATCACGATGGGTGTAGCTAGATGGACCCTAAATATACTTGTTTGTTTATTTTTATAGTATTGTAGGTGTAATCAATTCTTATAGATTTAAATGTTATGAAAACTTCGAGATGAGATTTGAACACAAGACTCTGGCATTGTATTCATATCGTGCTTATACCATACTTATAGCTACAAAACATAATTAGCTGATACACTTTGACTAAGATGTTCTGCTATAGTGTGAAAGGAAGGTCATCCCATATTTTTGGGTTTCCTCTTATACTCCATTACAGGGTATCGATATAACTGAAAGTAACCTCTATCCTATGTATTATCTGTGAACTGGGTAGTAATTAATCAAAACCATAGAAACTACTTTATTGCTTGGTAATTGCGTACATACTAACTGCTAGATATCTAATCTACACACTGGACACGTATAGTAGTTACTAACTCATATCATAGATGGCACAAGAACTAGATGTCGCATGCAGTACCAAAAAAGTATACAAAATTTATATGGCTGAGTGGTCCATTCCGGAATAGACCACAGCTTTTAAAATGATGTATACGTCGAATGATTCATATTTTTTCGTATGTTGAAGAAGTCGATCAAATGTATAGAAAACTGCTATTGTAAAAACATTTGCTTTCGGAACGTTCTAAAGCATGTTATGGTGCACTACCCATTTCACAATCTGTATACTCTGCTCTAGTATGCCATGCGACATTTAATTCTTGTGCCATCTATGCTCATATATACTACATCTCCCGATACAGATTTAAAGTATTAAATAAAGTTATTTTCGAGGACGTAAAAAATAAGAGTTTCTTCATAATTCGGTTTCATATTCTTTTGTAATCCAATATGATCGAGGTGTGGAATGTTTTGCCTTGATCATTCCATTTTCCCAGTTATTGTTGGTATAGTTTTTAACCCATACCTTTTGTTTTCCGCAAACGGCTTTCTTTGTTTTACTTTATTATTATAATAGTTTTCATTACGGTAATTATTGCCGTGGATATAGTTCTTAATATGTTTTGAATTTTCTGATTCAAGTAATTTGTTCTTTATTAGCAATAGAGTTCTTTATTTCCTACCCATTAAAACTTCTGCAGGCGATTTGTTGATATTCTTAATTGGAGTATTCCTATATTCTAATAGCGTTAACCACAATTCTTCCGCACTTTCTTTGCACTTCTTGAATAACGTTTTTGCTATTTGCACTGATCTTTCCGCCAGACCATTTGCCTGAGGATAATGTGGACTTGTCGTTATTATGCTAATATCATGCTCTAACCCGAATTTCCTAAAATTTGTTAGATCCAAATGGCATGTTGTCTGCTATAATGCTTTATGGTATTCCATGAGTGGCGAATAAGCTTTTCAATTTCAGTATGACTTCGTTACTAGTTTTATTTCTAAGTGGTAAAATTTAAAAGTAATCGGTTACTACTAAATAACTTTTTCCTGCGTAGTGAAAAATATCCATACAAATTTTATTAAATGGTTTGGCTTCAATGTCGTGTGCTATGTAATGTTTACTTTGTATTCAAGATTCTATATGCTTTTGATATAATTCGCAACTACTAATCCTTTTTTCAAATTGATCTACCTACTGTCCTAGCATGGGCTTTGGTTTTTCTTTTCCCTAATGGGGCTTGTGCAAGAGATCTAATATTTCTTCGCGTAAACTTTGTGGCACTAAAATTTTCTCATTCAAAAATATTAAATCATCACTTAAAGTTAATTCATTTTTCAAAATGCTTTAATATTTTCCTTAACTTTTGCTTTCTCATTAGGTCAGCTTTCTTGTAATATTAACTTTAAATCCTTTAATACTAGATCTTTTCCTGTTTCCTCTATGAATTATTTTTATCTGTCGAGTCCTACATTAATTATATGAACTACTTAATCTAAATCTGTAATTTCGGGATTAGTTTCACAATTTCTCGAGAGTAAGTCTGCAATATGCATGTCCTTACCTGGTAAATGCTTCAAATCTTTTTCGTATTTAGCTAATCTTAGTCTCATTCTCCGAAGTCTATATCATGAACTATTGTTCCCAATATATCGGGAATAAAGCGAAAAATTCAACCCACCTCCAGAATACATTTGATTTATTTATTTATTTAATCATCAGCAGGGGTTGTACCAACTGCCTTACAAAGAAAAAAATTACACAAAAACGAAAAAAACCAAATGAAATAAAACAATATTTAATCAATTAGCTGATCACCCAGCAGCCCTTCTCAAATTAAGATTAATTTCAATTGAAATCTACGTAATCAAAGTAGTCATTAAATACTCTGTACAATGCCAGTGATATTTTCAAAATGGTCATAATTGATACGATGATGATTAAGATAAAAAAGATGCACTTAAAACAGGCTTGGCAAATTTATACCATGAATTAATTGTACCCTGTAACACTTGAAACACAAACAGAACCTGAAGAATTTTCCAATACCTCTCGAGAGTTTGTCGGGAAATAAGGTGGAAGATAAATAAGATCAACCCAGGGTAGGAAGCGAAGTGCAAAACGCATAAACCTACACTGAACCGAGCAATATTAGTTTGATATCGGTTACAGACAAAGCTGGCATACTCCAAAATGAACCAACATAGGTTTTTCAACACCGAAATATCCCTGAATTTTCAAGAATATCGCATAACGAAACCCAGTAAATAATAAGATTTTAATGTCGTCAGGATAAATTATCATTTCTGAGTTGAATTAATAGAGCTAAGGTTATTTATGTGTAAAATGAACAGCACAGTACCAAGTGGACTACCCTGGGGATCTCCCTAAATATTCTCCGCAATTGTACCTCTAAGGGGAACACTTTGAACTCTGTGAAATAAATAAGACTGCAGCCAATGAAGAAATCCAGAAGGGAAACCTATCAATTGTAGTTTGAACAACAAAGGCTTATGAGAGGTCTTATCAAAGGCTTTACTAAAATCAGTACATATAAAGTCTAATTTTTTTTCTGCTCCAAAGTTCCAACTCAAACAAATTAATTACCATAGATTTACCCTCTACGAACCCATGCTAACACACTATGTCACATATCAAAGCCTCAAATAACATAGGAATGAATAAAGAAAAGTCTACTAATATTATAATAATTCGATATGTCCACGCGACTCCCTTCTTTATGAAGAGCTATAATAAAATAACTTTTCCAGGTGTTAGGAAATAAAATGCTGAAATCGATAGGGATAAAGTAAATAAAAAAACTAAGAACAGAAGCACCTTCAGGATCATGACTAGAAATCTGTTCGTACCATAACCATCTCTTTTTCTTTTTGAGTTGACAAAACATCAAAATGATTTAGGATCAACTCGCAAGAACTCTGGTTAATGTTTCAAATAAACCGTATTACACTGCGTGGATTAAATAGCCACCGTTAGATTAATAAGTTAAATAGTCATTAGAAGACTTTGTCAAAGGATACTTTGTCTAGGCTTAATGTGCCGAATCAGTTTTCGAGCCTTTGCGTACACTGTATGGAATAATATTAATTCAGAGCTAAAGAAACATTATTACAATTTAATATTGAACTTCAATTAAAAATTCCAAAGTTAGAATTATGAAATTGAAAATCATTATTAAAACCATACTTGTTAGAATGCATAAAATCATAAATGTATAGTAGTTTTATAACGCTGGATGATGAACATCTTTTTTGTCTATATCAAGGTATAAGGCTTCTAATCTGGCTGCAGTTATACTCATCCGAAGCAAAAACTAAATTAAACAGGCGGCTATTGCGATTTAGGACTCAATTAATGTAGATGTAAACTCAATGATGCTATATGATACTGAAATCAAATCATATAGAATTAGATAAACATTGAGTCTCAGAGAGCTTTTGGAAGGATTCAAATTTGCAAGAATAAAAAATTCGTCAGATAAAAGAATATCAGCAGCCAGCGAAGAGACAGAGAGACTCACTAAATAATCCGAGTCAGGAACAACCACAGAATTGCAATATATGCAACTCCTAATACCAATTAACACTCCACCACCAACATGTCCTGACAAATCATTCCGATTTCGATCCATACGAAAAACCTGATATTCAGAATCAAAAAGTTCATTGTTGAAAATACTTTTGTTTAACCAAGTTTCGGTAAGACAGATGACATCAAATTCAGAATTCATTATAGAAATATAAAGTCTCTGTGTTTTGATTCGTAGACCTCTGACGTTTTGATAGAAGATTATAAGTACGCGGCAAATATTCTTGAACGATGATACCCTCATGCCAGAATGCAGTCGAAAAGATCTAATCGAAGATGTCAGGATTCATAATGATTTTGAAAGAGGCCACCAAAGAATTTTGAATTTTCTAAGCTTGATTTAATCTATTTAACTTCTCTGTATATGGCAGCGCATAATGTAATAGCCAAAAATTAGAGAGAATATTTTTTTTATTCTATATTATACTCAAAAACCCAGCTGTATTTTCAACAAATTTTGAATTGAAAAAATTTTAAATAATTTCAGGATATTTTTTAAACTCTATCCAAAATGTATATGTAAGTTCATTTTTTTATCAGATTCGATTAAATGCAATATGAAGTATCCTTATAATACTTCCATTTCCTTTAACTCAAGTATACATTTCAAATGCATTATCAACACAAAACAAATGTAGGTCATTTAAAAAAAAAAACAAAAAAACAAAAATAGTTTTTTTTTTCGAAAAAGATTTTTATAAAAAATTCCATATGAAATTTATAAAACTTACATTATTCGTGCTGCATCCCGTTGTCGGACACCTTCATCACGATTAAGGACATCCAAAATCATTTGACGTTCCTTATTTGATAGACTATCTAAAACTTGTGATGTTGCCACAGCTAATTCTGGACCAAGAGCCTCTATTGTATCACCAGATATGCCAGTTGAGTATCCTGTATTAGGTGTCACCTCTGAATGTCGAATATTTGATGTTGGAGTCGGTGGTAGTCTAGCACTTCGCCCACTGGCCATTTCTCCAATATATACTTACTAATTTAAATTTCGCACGAATATCTGTAAATACAAAAGCACAAGGTAAATTTAATTACTATTGTTAATTAGTTATCAATATATTGCAAATAAGGGAGATTAATTATTTTAACTATGGGTAATTTGGTGCTCACTGAAACCCACAAAATCGTGTTTTCAACGATAATTGCAAAGGGAGATGGTAAATAGCGTTCATGTTTGCTATTGTAAATGCATACGCGAGAATTTGTAATATGGAATATCTCAATTTTGAGCACATTAAATTTTTATTGGGATTAATGCTGGATCTCTGATGTTGCCGCAATTTAGGGAAAAATTTGTAAATTAATGCCAACAATTTGGCATGGTACAGAGAGTGAAACGCTCAATAAATTCCTTTTAATACCTTTATACTCCCTGTAGCTCGAGTTATTCGAGCTATTATTTCCATATAATCTAAGGATGCGAAATAGCTAATTCTAGTTTCGCCTATGTATATATAGTATACGTATGTGTAAGGTGAGTTGAACAGGATACAGAGCTCAACATAGGTATTTACTACTATATATACATCCACTGAATATTGATCCCATACCTTTCCAAGTTACATATATATTATATTTTTGTGTTGCATGAATGAAATATGCATCAAACTCAGTAGGTACTTTACTTTACTTAACGTTTTGAGGGAGGACTGCATGAGGATTCAAAAAACATTGAAAATATAACATAGAAGGTTCTGTTTGGGAATGCTATGAATATGAGGAAAGCGTAAACTAGTATGTCTAGTATGCCAGAGCTCAGGAATATTTAATGATTTGTTTCGTATCTATTAAAACAAAAAAAAATATTGTTGAAAAAGAAGAAAATTTTAAACAATTTAAAGAACGTGAAAATGCGTAGACTAGCAATGCTGTAGAAGGACTCGTTTCGTTCTTTTTTTTGTTTTTTTTTTTCAAGGTTGCTGAGCTTATTTGTACATGTGCATATTTTGTTGAGTAGCGGCATAAAATATTCATCTTCTAAGCTCACGTATTTTATGCTGTAAGCGATTCAAGAATAGCATATTTATTACACAAGCCTATAGAGGGGAGAAGAATGAATAAAGAAGTTTAGGAAAATTAATAAGAATTTCATTTTGTTAACTCAAGGCAGTAATTTAAATATTTCCTTCGATTCGAATTTTTATATACGTAAGTATCCGGGAGCGTTCAGTGGAAAATATCGGGAATTGTAAAATGAATTTCGTAGTGAATTTTTGATATGTTTTTTTGTTATACCATTAAGGAGCGTTAACAATCACAGAGTAGAGTGAAGTCATCAGATGGCATTTTCTCTCCTTTTCTCAAATTTGGACTCTAATATATAAAGGCGGAAACACAGTGCGAGCGTACACGACTTCGACTCAGCCGGCGTTTGATAACTTCGGCGTAGTGAACTTTCGTTTTAATACAGTGTAGTGCTTTATTCTTTTATTTTCTGACTTTATGTGTTGTCAATTTAAATTAGTTCATATATTTCTTTTTTTTTACATTTCTACGAGGCATTTTCAGAAAGTAAGTGTACTGTTACCATAACGGGAAGTGGTTTCTTGTTTTTTTAGAGTTGGCAATACTGAGCGGTAGAGGGGATCCCCTGACTAGAGCGAGCATCGCAGAAATACGGTAGTACGTAAACTCACGTTGTAGTGTCCAGTTGCGTGAAAGATGTCAGTAAGAAATCCCGCCGGGTCAATAGCGCCCGCGAGTTTCTTGAGCGACTTGAATTAGAAGGTGAGGATTTTCTCAGTTCTATTGTGACTGGAGATGAAACGTGGGTGGCTCATTATACGCCTGAGACAAAAAGACATCTCAGGGGCGTCACACCGATTCCCCATCTGCCAAAAAATTCACAACCACATTTTCAGGCAAAAAAATCATGGCTTCAGTGTTTTGGGACCGAAAAAGCATAATTTTGGTCGACTTTCTGCCTCAAGGGGAGACTATCAATGCACAACGATATTGTGAGACTCTAAAAAACTCATAAGGAGCATTAAAACAAAATGAGGGGAATGCTGACGAGAGGAGTATGCTTGTTGCAAGATAACGCCCGTCCTCACGCAGCCTTATCCCCCAAGGCGCTCTTGGACTCATTTGGTTGGGATGTTTTGAGCCACCCCCCGTATTCTCATGACTTGGCGCCTTCAGTTTATCATCTTTTCACTTCCATGAAAGCACACATGTGTCGAATTTAATTTTCAACCGATGAGCAAGTGCAGAAGGAGGTTCTGAAGTGGGGGAAGCAGCTGGCAGGAGAGTTCTTCAATGAGGGCATAAAGAAGCTTGAGCCACGGCTCACCACATGCATTGAACGGAATAGCGATTATGTAGAAAAATAGTCAATAAGTGTATCAACAATTTCCTGTAATATTTTTCCAAATACACTTTTTCTAAAAAAATATAAAAATCTAGTACACTTACTTTCTGAACATCTCTCGTATAATCCCGGCATTTTAAGTTATAAATTAACTCAGCATCTTGCACCAAACTAATCAACTTTTCTTCTGAAATTTTTATTTTATTTATTTATTAAATCAGTTCAACGTGTTGAAATTTCCCCAGTTTTTGAATTTCACTACATTCAAATCAGCTGCTACTTCACCATTGGAACATGTCCAACTTCTTCTCGTGTATTCTACAGGAAAGCTCAAACGTCGATTGCGCTCGCGCTCGCACTGTTTTTCAGCCTTAAGTTCTTCGCGCTTCTCACCAGAGTGCATTTCACAGAATGGCGTCAGATTGGAGCAATTCCTAATCTCATGTTGATAGTTTCGAAAGATTTTAACATTTGTTTCGAAATACTAGTTTCTAGCAGATGTCGAAGTGATAATTACAAACTTTAACTTTAAAAATAAATATTTTTACAAATTAAAAATATATTTATTATTTCTATGATTTGATTTTAATAAAATAAAGTCAATTTAGAATTAAAATTTTCCTATATTCGAATTGGCTTATCAATGAAATATAGATGGCAGTCGTTCATTTCGAAAGTGTCCGTAATAAATTTTAATTTGTATTTTGTGATAATTCAAATTGTTCATAGCTTATTCTGGTGGAATTATAGAATTATTTTCTGTCATTTAACACCATTCCGTTAACTAAATTATACGACAAACTGTGTTCGACAAACTGTGTTCTGTTTTGAAATATATTTCAAATGTAAACTCATGATAATCTGTCACATAATTATCATATGATTTCGAAAATCCGAATAAAGCTCACTCTCTATTGTGCATACACGCTACTCTGGTTAAAGCTCACTTCACTCTACTCTGCTATTGTAAACACTCCTTTATACCATAGACGGTACCAGAACTCGATACCCCATGGTATACCAGGAAAGGGGATATAAATTGTGAAATAGCTGGTGTTACAATACATAGAATGAATCAAAACATGTTTTACAGCGCACCCAGAGCAAATAATGTGAGAAAATATGAATATCTTTCGACGAATATATCCATTTATTATGCTATTGTACATTCCGTAATGTAGCCACAGCCATATATAATTTGTATTCTCTATTTTGGTATTGCTAGCGATATCTAATCCTTATGCCATATAAAATTCGAAGTCATAAAGTGACAATTAATCGTTATATTCACTCAAAAGAGGAAATTTATTTAAAGTAAATAATACCATAGATGGCACAAGAACTAGATGTCGCATGCCATACTAGAGTAGAGTATATAGATTGTGAAATGGGTAGTGCAGCCTGGAATGGACCAAAACATATTTTAGAGCGTGCTGAAAGCAAATGTTTTTACAATAGCAGTTTTGTATACATTTGATCGACTTCCTCAACATTTCAGATACAAAAAAATATGAATCACTCGACGTACAAATCATTTCAAATATTGTGGTCCATTTCGGAATGGACCACCCAGCCATATACATTTTGTATACTTTTTTTGGTACATACTTTTGTCAGCTATGATAAAACTGATGATAAGCACGTACTCAGTGTTACCAACTCTTGGTTAAGCTTTGTGGCTGAAATCTACATAAAAAGTGGCTAGAAGTAGCTAAATTTCAAGAATTTGTGGCTAAAAAGTGGCTAGAAAACGTTTGTACTTATAACCTTAACGACATCTTCTTTCCCCAACAATTCTAAAGAACTCTTAAATCTTATTATTGAATTAAGTGTCTTCAAATTCATTCCTTATTTTTGGACATTTAACTACTTTCTATCGAAAGCCCTAAAAACCCTTACAATATAAAGGCAAATCGAAATTTGGATCAAATTCTCGATATTGCACATTTACCATATTCTTCTCTAGAGACAACTCTAAAAGGCATTTTAATATTTATTTATTTATATGGATTTAAAAATACAAATACTTCATCAGACGCATTCAACGCAATCTGTAATATTTTCAATAATCTGTCAAATTAAATGTCACTTAATAGTTCCAATTTCATCATTCCGGAACCACGGGGTGATAGGAGAAGTGTAGATATGCCACTTTATTGCTGCTATATCCATCAATTTTCATGTCAGTCACTATATGGGGATAATTCATAGTAAAAATCACAATCTTCTCATTATAGGTGGAAAGTAATTTTTGATTAAGTGATTAGTCCGTTATTATCACTAAAATAAAGCATAGTGAAATTTCTTAAAAATCGACCATATTTTTCTTGAAATCATTGCCACCATATTGGAAATTGTTTCTTTCATTTTATAATGTTTCGAGTTTGTAACATTGGAAATAGTCAAGAAAAGTTTTGTAGGTATACTTTTAACTTAATTAAATTTAAGAATTTCCCAAAAATTTACTTAAAACTTATAATTTTTGAGGCGCCTTGTTATTTTTCGACTTAAAACATTTGATTTCATCCGTAAAATACCGAAGTGTTTATAATTCATTTGGATAAATATTGCACAATATTGAATATAATGCATATAATATAACCTAGTCCTCTTTTTATACGATTTTGAAATAACACGGTCGATAAAAATAAACGTATCCTATTTTTACACGATTTAATATTTAGTGAAAGAACAATATATAGAAGAAATATTTTTTTATTTAGAAAACTTTTTTTTTTAATTTTGTGGTGCTGTTTATTTATTGATACTGAACAACTTGTGCTTTGTTTGACTATAATAATGTAAGTAAAATAAAGCATAATTTATTTAATAAATTTAAATTTTTTTAATTCAGCCTTGAAAAAGCAAAAACGAACAACTATTTCTTTGGAAAGAAAGATACAAATTCTGGACCGATTCCGTTGGAAAATCTTTGAATTTAAACGAAAAAAAAAATGAAAAAGCAATTAGACAAACCGTAACTTCTTTTACCAAATTGAGTACTAGATCCTCTTCGTATACGAAAAATATAGTTATAGAGAAAATGGAAAAGGTTCTGTTGGATCCATGTCAACACTACACCCAAAAACGTGTACCACTTGATACCAATACCATCAAGAAGAAGGCTTTAAGAACTTATGACCAAATAAAAAAAACTTGAGCCATCAACGTCTTCGAAACCTCAACGACAATAAAAATAAATTTGTTGCTAGTAATCGATGGTTGCAAGAATTTCTAGAAAGGCATGAAGTTCATAATGTCCAGATCAAAGGTGAAATAGCTTCTGGAAATATTGCAGCTGCCAAAGAATTTCCTTCGCAACTTGCCAAATTAATTGAAGAAGGTGGATACAATAGTGACCAAGTTTTTAATGCTGATGAGACCGGCATTTTCTGGAAAAGAATGCCAAGCCGAACGTACTTAGCAAAATACGAAAAAAGTGATAGTGGCTTTAAGGTAGCAAAAGATAGACCGCATAATAAAACTAAATCTAAAATATGAATTTTCTTATTTTTAAATTTTCTTTTTATTTCTTACAAATTATAAAATGGACAGGGTATGCTGAAGAACAAAATTTGAGTTTGAGGTTGTTGAACCAATCTAATATTTTCTCGTCTTTTTTTACACGATTTTCTTTTTACACGATATTCTCTAGAAAGTATGTACCGTGTAAAAATAGGATTAGGTGTATTACAGAAGATTAAAACCAAAATTATGTTAATTTAGACTAAGTAGTATGTTATAGTGAATTAGTGTTACACATTACCGTAGAAATATCAGTTGCGTATTAATATCTTTTTACATTACACGTATTCTCTTCTCATCACATTTTTGTATAGTATGTATAGAGCTTTTTTTAAATGAAAATCACTATCTTTAAATGTGACAATCACGTCCTTGTAACGTGATATCAACTAAAATTAATCACTTCATGGTGATAATAATAGTGAAAATAGCGTTACCTTCATCAAAATGCAACGCTTCGTTCACTCATGGTCATTCCCCAAAATGGTGTATAGACCAAGATCGAAACGTGTTAGATAACAAAAGTGGTATTACGTTCCAATTACCAATTGTCACTATAAACTGCTAGTTGGACTATGATTATACACAACATTAAAAACAAAACTTTGCTTACAAAAGTTAAATTAAAAAAAAAAAAACAAAATAATTATTTGTGTAAATGCAAAAAAAAACAAATTTCATTTCACTTGTGTATTTCTTAATTGAAAGATATTGTTTCAACCCAACCAATAATGTTGCGTTAGACTCAAGCAACATATTCCTTAAAAATTAAATCGTTTGACATTTTTCCTTCTTTACTTTTAAGGCCACGTAAACTTTAACTGCGATCAATATGGAATCCACTGGCCATTACATTCGAAATCTCTATATATCTTCCCAGTTCTTTAATGAATATAAACATCAACAGAACTGGTTCAATTATCTTGAAAATAGCAAGATTTTGAATATTTGCACTGGTATCCGAGGACAGACTAAATGGGCTTCGATATCAGTGGATTTTTTTTTAGTTTGGAATGTTCCTCTAAAATCCTTATTGAATCGCAGCTTCGGTATTACAACATGGTAGGTATGGCATTCAGTTCAAATAATTGTCCTTTTCCAGTCTAAATTCCAACCATCTGCAGCCTAGTCAACTCCAGCTCGCAAATAACGTTTCTATGAGCGAATCCTATATGCACTTTATTGTCAAAAATATCTAGCATTTTAGTTATCATATTACTTATGCCAGATTAAATAAAATAAACGGCATTGCAACGGATTGTCCTAGACTTTGGTGGTGTAAATGTAGATGCACATTTACCGGCGCAGCACGAACCGGCAAAGACAGGCTCGACCGGCACCGGCATTTTTCGTGCACATAAAATTATATAAAACGGAAAGGAAACTTTTAATTAAAGCAGGTAGCGAGAGAAAACTATAGAAAATTGATCCCATGTTAACTTTGCAACTAGACCAGCAACCGACAAATACCGATCTGGTTTCTAGCCACCGATAACGACCGGCAATGAAGTTTCCGTTTAGTGCCGGTATGGGTATCTGCGGGTGCCGGTTGATGTGAATTAGCTAACTTGTTTTCATAGAAAAATATTTTGCCTGTCTATGCCGGCTTGTGCTGTACCGGTAAGTGTGCATCGACCTTAAAACAACACGTTATATGCGAAACACTACCGTTCTACTCAGAAAGTCACCGTTAAAATGAACTATTAATAGGCAAATTAGCAGTGAAATTTAACTAAAAATACAAATCGCATTAGCGGGTTGGTATCAAACAAAAGTGAATACACCAAGTACAATATTATTCCATTCCCTCTAATTTATTCCTCTGTCGATTTAACGATCTGATAATTTGATGATTTGCAAAATTTCCCTTCTAATTACCCTTTTTTATTAGAAATTTTAAATACACAAAAATCTCATTATCGCAACGACTACAAAATGGGGAAAAATTGTTTCATTCCCTCAAAATGCCGCGGTGCCTTTCCTTCTCCATAAACTTTTAATTTCACGATGGAAGAAGAGATAGATATTCGCTCTACACAGAGATACGTATATATGTATGTACCTACAAATGTATATAGCTACTTGGATTTGAGCGCAGACTGCCAGTACTTCAAATGGAAGCTGTAAAGGGTACTGCACTTAACATAATTCCATACAATCTCCATTTACACTAATCTTCTGCTATTAGTCTCGTATTCTAATTAAAGAGTACGCAATGAGGAAATTGTGTGTTTCATTGCTTCAACGTTAGACTGAATTAAGGCATAAAATTGGATAGGGAACGGATAGGGATGATGACGTTGACTCCTTCAAGTCAAGTATCTCTTAAATTTATAAGAAGGCAAATATTTTACCCTTGGATGATAAGGTGAATGAGCTTACTCAGCCTATGGCAGACATTTAGAAAAGAATGGTAATATTAAGCGCAATAGTTATACAGAATTAAATCCATAAAATAAATAGAATTTTTATATATACAAGAATTACTAAAACTAGCCAAAGGAGTTAATATTTTTCCCACCAGCAGCAGCAAATACATTTGGAAGCACCAAAGCATCAAATCAAGAAAGTTACTTTCCTGCTTCGTGTACTTACTTAAACAACTCTTGATCTTAATGAAGCAAATTACTCTCTAGTAAGGGGAGAAAGAGCGAAGAAACAAGTAGAATCTCCATTTATAGGACCCGAATTCTGGAGTCTTGCAAAAAAACATCTAGCATGGTAAATAATATCCAAAATAGAATGGCATAACCATTCTGGATTAAGGCACGCGAAGAAGTTCATCAACCTGCATGCATATATATATATATACTTTAAAAAGTCATCAACTGTAGTAAGAACCAGATCAAGCTATTTATTGGCATAATGACCAGCCATTGCCTACTTGGGTAAATGCTTAAAAAAATGGGTAAGACCACAGACGGCAATTACCCATTCTGCAAGGAAGAGTTAGATTCTGCAGAGCACGTACTCTGCGAATGTGTAGGACTTAGGACTACAATGTCTGGGCAAAGGTTTTGTAATCCCATCACACATCCAGATAACTGGCCCTAATGAAGTAATAATCTTCCTAAAAAGGTCAAAGGTGAACTGGGTCTAATACGGCACAGGCATAGCACAAAAGATTATTAAGGTCGCAGTACTTAGAACCCGACTCTCCGGCCACACCTCCCTATTTGTAATAATAATAATAGGAGAGGACGAGCTGTTCCAGGATCACCCATTCTGAATATACACTTTTAGGATAGTACACGCTACCGCAACACATACCGAATTATAATAATGACATCCTTTAAAATAATATGAGCGTAAGAAGGACCGTTGTGATCAATAATAATGCCCACCACAGTTCTAAATTTTGTTTTACACAGCTCAAAACTCAGTTTATGAGCTACTTCTCAAGCCCGTCGAAGAAAAGTTTAATCTACCTAGAAGTAATATGTAGAGGTGGCCACAGATTGAGATGATTCCTGCGAATATTTTCCTTAATGAATAATCCAATTGATAAGCTGACCCGGTATACGGAAGATTAAGAAGAGCTAGATCCTGATGTGGTATACATATCAGTTTTCTCATTACGCAAAATTTCTTCATGTTGACAAAATCATCGTAGAGATATTGTGTTATAATTACAGAGTGGATAGAATGCATCCCTACAATCCCCTAGCATCTTAGAGGTTTGCGTGCAGACTTATCAGCCGTCCATTTACTATCTTTCTTTTTTATTAAGTGTGCCGTCAGTCACTAATCAATACTCCTGTGATAAGCTCCAAGTTAAGCATCTTAATCGACGATGCCAATGTTGACCTAATTTTTTTTTTTTTGGATTCTCGTTACTTGGACCATTCAAATTCTATACGACACAGATTTGGTGGCACCTATAGTCCATGAAACTTGCATATAACCGCTACTGGATTTGCCATCTACAGAGTAAAACCCATTGTATCACCTGTTGACCAGCTAAATGAATTTCTTAGACAGTTTAAAAGGTAAAGTAAAAATTCCTTCGACGGCTTATTTTAGTGGAGGGTCTATTTAACTTTCTCTAGCATAATGGTCACATTAGTATCCGTAATTGATAAGTTATGTGAGGGATATAATCAATAACTTAGCCATATTGGTACCAAATCAAATTAAATAATATATTTGGGTAAAAAACTTATTCGATTCTATCCAAATTTGAAATTAGAAATAATCTGGATCGCTGTGATAATTGAAAATGATTCCATCGTTCAAATTAATCTCACATAACTCATTTGTAATGCTCAATTTCGACTGTTGTATGCTTACAAAAATTTTCGAAATTTTTCAAAAGCATCATAGGAATCTAAAAAGTACCCCAATTCCCAGACTTTTAAATCCTAAAAAACGAAATTTCGAAATTATGAAATTCCGGTGCACAAGATCCCCGACTATATCAAATCCGTGAGGAGAAGGAAATCTTGTAAATTAAGACTTTCCGGAATTGGATCGGAATAACTTTTTTAAAGTAAAATACTAATTTCTCGCTATTGTCAAAACAAAAAAAAACTTTTGTATATGTCTGCATATAATTTGTTGACTAATCTTCTCTATCGCTTTATTACCCGAACAGTTGAGAAGGTTATCAGACCTTAAGTTATACGATATCCGATGAAGTAACAGTTTTGATCGTGACACTTAAGATTTATAAGACTTCTTCTTCAATTCCATATAATTCCTCCATCAATTTGCATGCTTCTTGGTTTCGATTGTTGTCTTTATATAATTATTTGCTCTAATCAAGGTACTAAATCAACACTTCCGTTGAACCATGTAAAACAATTTGCGAGACACTATTAAAATGGGTGTCTTACGTCTGATGTGGGTGTGATGTCCTTTTGATACAGATAGTTTCTACAAATTTTTAATTAAATTCTGTTCAAATGTCAGATATCATAGAACTTATCTCGCACATATCTATAATTTAATCCTTAACAACCTTAACAAAGCTATCCAATAAAGGAGCAAAAGTCAGAGATAAGAAAACTTGTCACCCCTTTTTTCGCCTTGTAAACTTAAAACCATTATGAATCGCATAAAAGAAGAAATCACTTCTGCAGAAAGACGCTTTTCAATTTGCTCAACTTTGTTTTAACGTCTTCGATCAATGCCAAGAGAACAAAACTTTGTGCAATCAACAAGCAGAAATTAGTTTCCTCGTCCTTTGCAGAATATTCATCACGAGCAACTCTGTTATCAATTACTGATATACGCACGGCTGCTAGGTTCCATTCCATTCACCATAAAGTCCCTCCATCTCACCTTAGCGGCTAAGATCTTCCATCCACTTCACATTCAATCGAGTTGTGGCATTGGGGGAGTCCACCCGATTTCCATAAAAGGAGTCGCATCAAAATTTTCATTTGCATAGAATTCGCTTTTGAAGAAACATTTTTTCTCGAGAAGCAATTTTTTCCTATTTTATTTTCCTGGAATTTTGTTCCTGCTTTTTTCTTGGTGCTCTATTTTACTATTTAAGTTGCAACTTGCAAGCTTTGTGGGAAGGAAGCAACAAGTCAAGTCACTAGGGTCATTAGTTTGGGGCAATTTGTGGTGATGCCGGTGCTCCAATTATGGAGCTGGTCTGGAAACCACATCTATAAAATATTCGTTGCAGGGCACTTATTCGAGGAATAGGGGCAATTTGAGCGTAAATAAATTTTTGGGTAGGTAGGTATACACATGTACATATATATATATGGAAATGTGAGGATATTGTTAGGTGAAAAATCAACTAAAATTTGGTACCTGTTAAGCTAATACAAAAGTCCATTGCAACTTTTTGGCAATTCCGGTGAGAGTTTAGTAGGTCAAATGGCTACAAAGGAATTACACTGCAAATATATATATACACCGATCTTCGGATGTAGACTGGGTTATGGAGCCATGCCTGCATTGAACTGATGCAACTACAGTCCAAAATACAAAAGGTTACGTGTACAGGAAATTATTTTATAGAAGGATTAGGCTAAGAGTAAAAGTGGTTTTAACTAATTCTATACGATTTTCTATTCCTAAAAGCTCTTCGGTAAATTAAAAACTGGCTAACCATTTTCCCGTATTTATTAATATGCAATTTTTTTATCCGAACTCTACGCAGGTGTTGCCTGATTTTACCCTAATCTACAAAACTGATATTACTTTTTTATTTTTGTTTTTTTCCTTTATACAAAATGTCAGCTAAGCTATCGCGATCTTGAAGAATTATGGTGCGAATAAACGGACAGACGGCTAGAAAATAAAATAAAAAAATAAAATAAAAACAACCAAGGATTAGGGTCAGGCAGCGAAGGTGAGACGGCAGACCACTATAAACTCGGATCATATTATGTAAAAATTTATTCAGAAGAAAGCCCGGATTAAGGTGGTAAAAGGGTGCATATCCCGAAATAATACAGATGAATGCATCATGTGGCGCCATTACCGAGGGCAAAGTTTTTGTCGAAAATCCTTCGTACTTATAAGGAAATTAAGTGAAGGACTCTCGTCATATTCAGTAAGTGTCAGTAAAAAAGCTGCATTTCGATTCGATTCGATCGGGTCCATTTCGGTCAAGCGAGTGCATGAACATAGTTGCTTCGTTCGGTTTCGAAGACTTGAGGTTAGAATGTTGTCAGATTTGGTATTGCCGCTTTACATACATTTTTTTTTTTTCATTTTTAGTTCATCATATACATATATCCTCAATAAAAGCCTCTTTTTCCTTCTTTAAGTATAAATAAATCTTTGAACAGATGATTTTTCTAGGTTATGTTAATCAGATTATTTTAAATTAGCTCAACTTCTGCCTTTCGACTCATTCCATTAGAATTCATTTCGGTGTAATGTGCCCAATCCCAATTACATATACAGTCATGCATCATGTTTCCGGCTCAGAGATTCATACGGAAGTAGGTGATAGTACTCATTCTAAACAAAATAAAATATATGGCGGATGGGGAGCATCTCAGACATTTCGGAGAGAAAATATACCAGTTTTTCATAAAACACCCCGTAACTTTCTTGTTATACAACCTTAGAAGATGATTTTTAACTTGAATTATAATAAACTGTCTAAGAACTCAAAGTAAAAAAATGGAAAACAATTCAATTTTTTTAAATTATAACAATTTTCTCGCCAAAATGTCTGATAACCGTTACATTTTCTTACAAGATTTTGAAATCCTATGTATGCCCCTTTACAAGCTTGGTCGAATTAAATTAAATTAAATTTTTTCTTTATACTAAAACTATTTTTCTGAAATTAATTTTTTCCATGAATATTATTTCCTCTTTGATGAACAATTTCATTTAATTTTCGCCTCGGTCAATAATTTTAAAAGATTTTTTGCAAAACTGCATATCTTATTAGAGGCTTTGATGCCTACCGTTATACAACCGTGTTGTATAAACGTGCCAAAACGGTTTATCAATTTTTTGTGAGGAAACATGGAAGTTTCAATTTAGTTTCAATAACGTCATTTATACGATATCTACCCGTTGTGTTTAGTGTATTTGTTAGGATACTTTGTAACTGGTGTCTTTAGAAAATGCTGTTCCGAAGACGGTATATTTTTATGTTTTAGAAACATTTCAAATTGAAGGCAATGTAACTTTTGTTGTTAAACACTTAAAATGTTACCGTGAAATCACAATATCTGTATACTTCTGGGATACACCCTTGCTTAATTGAATAATTACGAAACAGGCTAGCGTGTTCTAAAAATTGTTTTTATTTAAATCCTTTCCTCTTAATTTTTATATAGTCACTCAGTTTTTGAATAATGCATTCGAATATTATATTCATGTATGTATGTTCTATGTAAGTGGTTCTAGTTAAATTTCTGTCTGTTTATTAAAACAACTAGTTCTTACTTAAGACAATTTGTGAAATTCATAAAACCAATTAATAGCCAAAAAAATAATCAAAAATATAAAAAAAAGCATATGGCAAAAATTTAAGAAAAAATTTCACAAAATAAAATAACCAATTCAGGATACAACCCATTACTAACTGCCTTCATTTACATTTTTACTTTTACTAATCTCTATGGTGGTCGCTGTTCAGGCATCTACTTGACAAAGAGACTTCTATATCTCTATGTCAGTGGCACACATTCCTTCCTAGCTTTTATTGGAGTCCTGTCGTCCCGTATGTTTATAAGGCTCTGAGGTTTGAGGTTTTTATGATTTTCCCTGCTTACACCAATATTATTCAAGTTCTTAATAATTCTTACTATTTCATCAAAAATTCAGACAGTTTTTTTACTATATTTTTGAAAATTTTAACTAAAAAAACGCCTAGGCTTAACTGAAGCTTGTCTAACGAGCTACCTTCTGACTAAATTGCAAGTTGATTCAAATGTAAACAGTTTTGTGTTTTTGGGAAATCGTGTTTAAATTTCTTGTCTTTTGTTGATAAACCCTTTCATTGGTGAGTTAAATTTTTTAGCGTACACGTCCCAGAAGTGAGTTATTTTCGAATTTTTAGATAGATTTCGCAAATTGAAAATAACTTTTAAACCCATTTATCGATTTTAATTAAAATTGAAATATAGATTTCTAACAATATTTCACAACTACCAAATAACCAAAATATTTTTTTATGTAGGCATTGTCAATTTTATATGCACAAGTATCTAAAACGTTGAAAATTCAACATTTAGAAATAAATAAAATTCACAAAAAATATTGGCGGGGGGGGGGGATGGTAAGGGAAAACAAAAAATATGGGTGAGCTATTTTAATATTCAAATCAGAGATGGTCGGGTCCAAAACAATCACTTTTTGATCGTTTTCGTGTGGAATGACTGCATATATTCGTATATATATATATATTTTTTTTTTCACCAATATTCATTCATTTTTTATTTTATCTTTATTCATCGGTTCCAAATCACTTGGACAATAATTAAAAAAGAATCATAGTAATAACCTCATGTATGCATGTTCCAAATAACTCGTAGACACAATTCTGTATATTGCAATCTAACAAACAGGTGAAAAGTGCGTCAATCTATGGAAAGCTTTGTAGTAGAGTTTATTGAAATAAGTTTCAATTAGTCTTGTACGGGTTTTCATTAAGAATAATTAATTGTTTTTTTTTCTACAATTAAAATTATTATCTTTAGCTCTCGCCTACCTATTTTTTTTTAGTTATAATTATAAACAACTCCTTGAGAGGATTAAGAAAAAATCATAAATTTACAGATGCACGCACAGGTTAACGTAAGCCCCCATAACTTTTGGAATTCTTTAAAAGTCAACTTAATATTTCATAATCGTAATCTAGACAAGTTTTAATACGAAAAAATGCAAAAACCGTCACTGTCAATCCTCCTTAACCAATATATTTTAACGTGTTGCAAAAAACGTTCAGGCTACATAACCTTTTAACTAATGGAAAAAAACTTAAAACACATTAAATTTCACATGCAATTTAGTACATAAGAATTTATTAAATTGGAAAAATTAAAGACTAAAGTTAAAGAAATTATTTAATTGAAAAAGTCGAAACTTATCTTTTATATGGTACAAGGCTCTTATCCACTATCACAATCAAAATCAATCATTGAAATCTTCACTTTTACGTTACCTTCTAGTACCTCTTTTAATAGTCATCTCTTCCTTAAAATATTTGTATTTTTCCTTTTTCTTGTTTTTTTTTTAATTAGCCTACGCAAACCACTCGTTCTTTCTGAGAGAAAATTGGCAGAGATAAAAAAGGTATTGCTTCTGATATGTCGACCTATTTAGAATTAATAATGGGTTTTGATTATAAAATTTAAAAAACAAAAATAGATTTACTTCAAAAGTATTTGAAACGGGTATTGGTATGAGGATATGACATAATATTCTTCATAACCTGTGTAGGATAAAACTTACAGAAAATTTAAGTTCCCGAACACAGATCGTTCCTACCACATAAATAAAGCTAATTCCACCCCGAATAATAATTTGTGAAATGGAAATAATTTTTTAATGTTTATTTTTGATTTTTAAAAGAAAAATCAGTTTTCAATTTTTATTTTTAAATCAAAAATCCAAAAAGAAGTCATTTTTATGAATGAATAAAAATCATAAGTTTAAAAAGTATAGAAAATTTGTGAAGATTCGTAAGAATAGTGATGCTACATTTCAATCAACATTTTCTAAATGATCTTTTGGTTTGAAAAAATAAAAAGAATAGCTCTTTCCATTCCTGTATTTAATCCTGGATGATGGACTATTTATATGACTGCCATTGTTCTATACACGACAGTTTCTTATCTTAATGCTAATTCGACATTTGTTTTGGTAATTTGAGTTTGATATTCGTTGAAAGAAGGGCTGCATACTGGATATTCAACAACTATTTGTTGAATTCCGAGCAGTTCATCAATGAGTTCATTGAATTCTGGCACGATTGGCAAGAGAGGAAATCTGACTTTCCTTTTCTTAGTCAATGGTGGGATGTTGTAAAGCTCCAAATTCGATCTTTTATCGAAACTAATTTCAATCGAAGTGGGTATCAAGCTTCTAGCTTGGCAATACAAACTTACAAGCAGATCTTGGAGTTTGTGCTGCGCAGCCAATCACGCTGGCTGAGGGAAGGCGATTCTCCAACCGAGTACTTCTGCCAGGCAACTAGACGACGTACTGCTTCTTGTGAAGTCGAATCGATAATTGATGAATCTGGACGAGTTCTCAACGGACAATAGCTATCAGAATATATTCGAGACTACTACAGTAGTCTCTACTCTGAATCGACGTCGACAACATCCTCGACCACTCATGAATTTCTTGAGAATATTCCTCTGAAGACAGTGATTACTTCAGTAATACACCAGGAAGAGTCCTATTGTGTACCTGGTCGTAGCATCTACGACAAAATCCCGTTAGCCAAGCAACAAAAGGCTTTTGATAGCGTCTCGCACGAGTATCTCTTGATTGCTCTCGAGGCATTTGGGCTTCCGCCCAGGTGGTTCGATATCATCGGGAAACTGTATAGAGATTCAGCGATTTTGATTAAGCATCAAGGACAAGTTCTGGCTCCTATCTCGTTTCATCGAGGCATCAGACAGGGATGTCCACGGTCAGGTATGCTTTATGATCTTTCGTTGGAGCCGCTACTGGTGAATTCTCGTCGAATTCTCGGACAATATTCAGTTCATCTACCATATACTAATGTGATCCCTCTTATGTTGGCATATGCGGATGACCTTTCTATTTTCGTGACAAGAGATGAAGCTTTTCCGGTCGCTCGTGCTGTTTCGAACAGCACGAGCGTATAGCGGGCGCTAAAATCAACCTTAGTAAGAGTCAAGGCTTGTGGTGTGGAAGGTGTAGAGATCGTACAGATACTCCACTGAACATCCAATGAACTAATACTTGCCTGAATTATTTAGGTGTGTATATTGGACGCGATAGATAATAAAATAATAGCCGCATCGCTCTGGATAAACTCTCTAGAGCTGTAAACTCATGGCGTAATCGGCTATTTCCATTAGCCTTAATGGGAAGGGCAGTCGTGATAAACTATTTGATTACCTCGTCCATCGTTCATCTGCTAAAGTCTTAGACGTTTGATGAAGGCTTCGTAGGTCTTTTTCAAGCAAAAGCGATAGATGCCTTTTGGTGCGGAAGACGATGGGTTGCTGAAAGCACGCTCTGTCTGCCAGTCAGGATAGGTGAATTAGGTCTCACTAACTTGGTTGTGAAATCAAGGTGTCTCCAAGTGCGTGCATTCCAAAGAGTGTTTTGCCAGAGAGACACCTTAATTTCTCAACTGGGAGGGATCGGCATAGGGAGTATTACTACCTGCTCTCTGTTCGACCACCCTATCCTCGTGACTGGCCACAAGATCTAGTCTAAATGATTCAGACCTGGGACGAAATCAGGCCAGCATTTCCACTTAAGTGGAATGCTCTACGGTACACGCAATTCGCGTCGACTCCAATCAGGTTAAATCCTGAATTAATAGATTCAGTGTTCAGTAATGCTCGGGGTTTTGAAGCTGACACGCATGCACTGACAGTTCTCGGAGATATTATTGATATATATATATATATATTATTGAAAACTGTCGAATAAACACTAACACTGCACAACTACACGAACTGGCTACTTCTGCGCGGGAGAGATTTCGCCAACTTGGGACTAGTGACCCTGGCACTAAATTGGAAGATGCTTTCGTTCTGAATAGACTACCTCACATACCTTTCAGTACACTTACAACACGTGTGCTCCGTGACGTGCTTATGTCCATAAGACCTCCGGAATACACAGCATACAACAGATGGCGAACGCACCTCGGGGTGAATATGGGCGTGATGGGAGGGATAACTTGCAGAGTAGTCTACAGTTATCCTTCTAGTTACAAACATGCTGATGTAGCATTCAAATTGCTGTATCACAGTCTTATGCATCCTAATCAGTTGTCACATATCGACCGGCGGGCTCAGAGGATATGCACAGTTTGTTCTGGTGAAGGCACCTTGTTTCCCAGGTTCTTCACTTGTCCAGCTTTGCAGAGTCTAATGGAACTGGTGCGCGATATGTGTCAGTTGATCCAACCGAATTTCGGCATTACTAGGAAATCATTTCTATGGGGACCAAAGGTTTGTAGTCAGGTGAATTGTTTGATCAGCTTTATGTTGACACTAGGCAAATCTACAATTCACTTGTACGACATGAAAGTCGAAGATGGGAACCAGAATACTGACCCACAACCCCACGCACAAGCACTTAAGCGCCACTTCGTTGATAGATTGAAGAGACGTTTACGTCTTGAATATCTAGCAACGAACGCAAACACATTCAACTGCACATGTCAGCCACAATCGTCGGTGCAGGACGGAGCTCTTGTCTTTCGCTGGTAATAGCAGGCCACAGCATTAGCAACACTAGTCCATGGGGATTCTCCCTGCTTAGGAATCGTTGTACGTGCTGTGGGAAGGACAAACACTCTGTTAGAGATGATAACCTAGAGGGATGATGAGGGCAGTTTGTAGACGTCTACGATACTACAGGCTGCCCTCGCGCGACTCTATAAAGGTATCGCGCAAATATTTTCGTTCGTTCGGTTATTAATATTTATTTTATTATTTTATTAGATTGTTCTGGAAATTTTTAACATCTTAGAACTGCCACTTACCCAATTGTCAAAATTGGGACAAGTAATAAATTTTTTGTTTTTTCATCTTTTAGGCATTTTTCAAAAGTTTTTTGTATTCGTTATATACAGTCACTTTTGAGAATTTAATCTTTCATTTTTTTCTTTTCGTTTAATTGTTACTGTCTAGTTTGTTTTCGTTGTCCCTTTCGACCCATTTTGTGTTAGAAAAGAAAGCCAGAAGATATTTGAAACTTGTCACCAAAAATATAATGAGTTGTGTGATGAAATAACAAATTAAAAACATTTTTTAGCGTTTGCTATATACCGGAGAATCCAAATAAATTCCTTGTTGAACAAATACAAGTTTACGCCGGTAATAAATCCTAAAGAGCAATCTCTATTTCTATTACACCTTTTTATATTAAATTAAATTAAAAATACATAACAAAATCGATGAAATATCGAAAAATTCCTTCATCCACCAAGATTTGTTTTCGTTTGTGACAGCTGAGAAACTCCCTGGGTATCCTGGCATAGTGACATCGAATAACAATATCTTCATTGGGAGTGCACGCAATATTTTCAACCATATAATTTGTTGCCCCGCTCTCTATATTGATTCTACTACACGGCTGTACTGAGCTTTCACTATAGCGGCAACAGATACTAACACAACCAGAATTTGACTAGGCTTATCACACTTCCTGTATTCTCTATATTCTAAGACCCCAACTTTCAATATCTTGTTCGATGAGTGGACAAAACTTTAGGGGTAAATATTATAGGGAAAAATTTACACGGTGTTTTCATCGAACAAACCTATCACAAACACTAACAGTGCTCTAAACCAAGGTGAGTGTTGCGAGGATATCATTATATATGGTAAGTCTGGCATTCTCGCAGCTTCAAAAGTATTAATTTTTTGTTTAAACGCTTGGCATCGTATCATTTTTATTTCGAAAACCCATGAACAAATTTGTATTTTTATCAAAAAGCATCAACACGGGCTTCAAATCGTTGTTAAACCTATGTGTACTTTCTAGCCTTATAGTCACTTCTTATTATGCTATTTTTTTTATGGAAATATACACTATTCAATATTTTGCGTTACCGTGATTTTGTTTTTTTAAGTCTTTTAAACAAATTCAAAATTGAAAAACCTATTTGTTTTTTAAATTTTATTTTTATTTTCAAATTTTTAAATATTAATTGATGGCAATTTTATTTCATGTAAATCTATTTTAAAGTAAGCAAGCTATTACAATCACTAGAGTAAAAGTTGCAATACAAACATAGTCTGGGCCTCATTAGAGAAAGTCTGAATTTTTCTACATTTGGTGGCATTGTGGCATTGTTTTTGCTACTATATTGGACCATAAGTAAATCAGAGAGTGATTGAATTTCTAAGCGGTTGCAAAAAATTTGCATAAAAAAACAGTAAAGGAAAAGGGGGCTAAGAGTTCACTTCATTGCTCAGTTCCTTCGCGAGTAAAATTATTGGTATCTCGGATACTGTTTTTATAGAGAAACCGTGTTTTAGCATTAACTTTAAGGAGGAAAGGGTCAACCGCTCTTATATATATTTTATGTATACATGTTTCCTGCATATAAATTTCTTTTTTTTTTCCTTTTGTTATTAAATCTTGCAAATACAATCTCGAATTGCTTGTTTGAAATATAGCATTATTCATTATTTTGCTCATATCAATGAGAAAGGATCCAATCGAACCATACATATACAGAATGGAAAAATGACTTGCAATTAGTAGTAGTAGGAAATCAGCCTAATAATTTGGGTTGTTTGCCTAGAAAAAAGTCATTTTTGAAGACCCAAATCAGATGATTTTATGTCATTTTCCGGGGCCAATTCAAAGACCCAGTAAGGTCCTGGATCCCTAGAGATTTCAACCTCTCTTCAATCAATCCAAATCCAAGGGCAGCTAAAAAGGATTTTCGTAATTTATCACTCTGTGTTCAGTCCACCGACGTTGTATATTCCCCGATGCTTTTCCTTGTTGTTATAAACATACATTCCTAAAAAGAAAGGAAGAAAAAAACCCACAAAGAATTTAAACTTTAATAGAATATATAAAAAAATAGTTATGTGATAATTAGGAACTTCCCCCCTTTTATCCAACGACATCCAAAAGCTCCTCCAATTAGAATTATTACCTAAAATTTACTAATTTGAACAAATTATATAAAATATAATCAGCTTACCTCAAAAGTCACGAATCCCACGTATTTTACAATTCATAATGACATATAATGACATTACGTCAGTCAGCTATTTTCACCGCAGTCAGAAGTCAAGCAAATGCATCAAACGTTGCTAGGGCAACACCAAAAGGCGAGAACTCATAACTGGATACAGCGGATATATAAAGCCGGCGAGCTGTAGTAGAAAGTGTGAGAATGTGGAAAATCTCACGTATCTTCCCAATACCTAAGAAAACTTCGTCGAAAGACATCAAGGAGGTCAGACCCATCTCCTTAATCTCAAACCTGGAAAAACTGTTTACTATTTAAAATAGTCATCAAACAACAGGTTATAAATACGTGCAAAGACAAATATATACATCAGGAGTCACAATTCGGCTTCAAGCCACAGCACGCTACATTTCACCCACTGCTAAAATTCCGCACAGATGCAACCAGAGCCCTTAACAGGAATGAGTGTACTATAGGCTGCTGTCTTGATATCGAAAAAGCAGCAGGACTCATCTTCAAAATAATCCAGTTCGGTTTCCCTTCACACCTCAATAGGCTTATCCACTGTTTCCTAACTACTAGGAAATTTTATGTGGAACTAGAAAGCCACAAATCACTACTTAAGGCAATTGAAGCTGGCGTCCCCAGGACTCTATCCTAGGTCCAATACTTTTCAACCTGTACACTTCAAACCAACCTCCAAACGAAAGTGGGACAACACTTCTCTATGCAGACGACTCCCTCACTTACGCCCATTCTCGTTGCCACATTTGGCTGTAAACAAAGACAACTTTCACCTAAACAAGCTAGACTCCTATCACAAAAAATGGAGGATAAAAATAAATGTGCAAAAATCTGAGCTAACCTGCATTAGGAAACCTTCAATCGAAACCGTCAAGTGTCTAAATCTAAATTCAGAAAAGGCCAAATACCTAGGTGTGAACTTCCAGGAACTCTTTAAGTTCAATTACCACGCAAAGGCGACCATTAACACAGACAATCTCGCTTATAACCTGCTCAGCCCAATAATACACGTCAGGGACTTCTGCTATACAAGCAACTTATAAGACCTGTAATTACTTACTGCTTTCTTATATGGCGCTCGATTTCTCCCACTTATATGAAACGCCTTAGAAAACTCGAAAGGAAGATAATTAGAGCTTACACAGAACTCCATAGAAGAGCCAACGGAAAATACTTTCGTAACGATGTAGTTTACGAGGCGGCCAATATCACCCTCATCAAGGAATATCTATTCAAACTTGCCGAGAAGCAACTAGCCAGAAGCCGAACTCACCCTAACCTAATCATAAACAGCTTGCCGGATCTTCTCATACCGGAAGACTTTATATACCATTCGCCTCGTCTCTTAATAAATCCCGACGTTAGAAACAATCTACCTTCTACATGATGGTAGAATAAGTTTTTACGGCCATAAAGGTGATTACTATCGCTGGTAGTCACATTTCAGCCACCTTTACTCAGAGAATGTTTCTGAAGTACACCAATTCTTTAGGAACCGTCGATTCCTAAGCTCCTATCCTTCTTTTCTCCTTCACCCGCCCTCCCACTAACAACTAAGTCCAAAGAGAGAATTACATACAGTACGGCTGATTTAGCGCATCGGCCGTAAAGGCAAAAAAAAAACGAAAACGAAACGAAAAAGTTTCAAAGAATTACAACCACAACTGTCAACAAGAGGACGACAATAGATGGCATGTAACCGAACTGAGGGCTAAAGATGAGCCGCAAGGATCAAATGAAGAAAAATAAAGAAAACATCGAGGGAAAAGGCGACAACTAAAAGAGGAAAATGGCGCATAACAAACTTGACTTGACTTGCAAAAAATCATTCTTGGTCCAGAGCTTATCTGGTTTAGATATTAATCTAAATTCAAGAATAATATTCCCAACCTCTAACATAGAAGATTAATTCTATATTTCAGTGACTAATCTGAGAAGTCCTATCATTTCCAACACCTAAACAGAAGAATAATTCTGATGCAGAGATGAATATGTGCGCTACTTCTTTATAGAAGCATATTGCAACCCTTTTGCGCACACGCAACATAATTCTATGTTCAGAGACTAATCTGACTTGTGCCAGCGTACACGCTGCAGCACTTCTCCTACTCATTTCACAGAAATTCATTCTGTTCATAGACGAGTAATTTTATTCTTCTCCTTCCTTTTCAGAAATAAATGAAATTTAGTTAGTTGTTAAGTTTCCATTTTTTATTTGGATTGTTGTATTTGTAGTCTTAAGATATTTTTGTTTGAGTTATCTATTGTGATATTAGTATATTATTAAAAAGGCTGAGTTATCATTTTAAAAACCGGCACCCTCCTCCCATGTTCGAGACTAGATCTCATATTCTGGGTTTGGTCCAGTACGGTTATTGTTTGTTATTAGAAACAGGTAAAATGTGACCCTGCGAGTGACATATATCGGCTCATCGATTCACCGACTGGAAGGACATAACTTAATTTGTCCTCTGTGAAATATTACTCCTAGATATACCGAAAATATAACTGAATTAAATAATTCTAAACAATAAAGAGAAATATTTCAATTTAAAACGAAATGACGTACGTATCGTTTTTTCCCAAAGCATACAAGTTCCAATCAATATCTCATTTTCGGTTCGTTGTGAAAATCTATTCTATTTTTAATGTTGATCTTCATCCATCCCAAATACATCAAGGTGAATTAAGTAATGAAAAATGCAGAGAGCTAAATGGATTTCTCACATTTTACCCAGCCAAACTTAAACGGATAAAAAATCAGAAAATATTAAAGCTTTAAAGCACTGCTTATTGGAAGAGCTGGAAATTTTTAGCAACAAGTCACATAGCACTTGTGCACTCAACAAGTCTCCATCTGTTGCTTTCCTAACCGCATTGTTCATTTCAACCGTGCTATGGTGGTGATAAGGCAAAAGGAAGAAATGTATAAAGCTTGTCTTTTCTTTGTTGAACAGTGGGTGGTAGTAATTCAGCATTGTTTCCATAACCCACCCTCCTCCTGTTCCCCCGTAATAAAAATGTGGTGTTTGCAACAGAAATTCCAAACTGTATTATCGTGAAACCATAACTGTGCCAGAAGGACGAAGGAAATGCACAGAGATATTGAGGCGCAAGTTTATGTTTCCGTTTCAAGTTTTCCAAGAAATAGGTCATCTGTTGTCACTGAATAGAAGTTGGAGTTTATCTTGGGTGAGTTCAGTTATGATATTGAAGTACATTTTTCAGCATCTTTTATGCTTAAACGATAGCTTAGAGAAATCCTATACTTTTGATATTGCTGGCATTCCTTTTTAACGTTCCGGTCTCGTTCATTATTAAGAAAAAAAAAAAATAGAAAATAAAAAACAAAAAATTTCATAAAGATGCAATAAACGATATTCCCGGAATGATATCCCGAGCCTGATGAGTTTTGAAAGAAGTTAGATTGCTTGGAATTAATTGGCTCTTCACGAAAATCCTCCCTTGCTGACTTCTGTTTCTGTATAAAATTAGCAATTATTTGCTGTTATGGTAAGTATCTTCAGTTACTATGGTATAGCTATTAATATCTAGCAAGCTAAAGAGTGAGTCGCAAGTGTTTTATATTATGACAACCGAAAGACAAGGAGTGGAAATGCTCTGGTAGTTTCAACATCAATTTGCAACGATGGAAAGGACTTGATGGCAAGATTTACTTAAGAGCTACTCGAGTGCTACAAGTGTTTTTTGCATTTATAAAAGTCGAAGGAGACGACAAACACCATCTTGCAGACCCCTTTTATAATCCCAGTAAATATTTATAAGTTTGCTTAGCAAGATTTTTCGTTCAAGCTGTTATGAAATATTGTGCACACCGAAGTAGAATGAAGAAAGATATTAAACTTTGCATAAGCGGTACCATCAATCAATGTCACGTTTCGTATGTGTGTACCTGAGTGTACTCTTTGTATAAAACGATTTTGATAGAAAGCCTACGATTGGACTTAATCTCATGCCCTTTTACCGCTACGATTTAATGTTATAGCTAAGATGTAAATAAAGAAGACGAAAAAAACAGGATTTTGCTTTTTGGCGAAATTTCAAGATGGCTTACATAATACGAAAGATTAAAAAAATTTAATTTATCATCATCATCATCATCATCGTCATACCTAAGATGTACGCTATATTTCTACCATCCTATCGCTCTACGAAATTAATGGTAATGGGTACGGCCCCAGTTTTCAAGTTTATACAGGATGCCCCGTACTAATATTGCTATGATTAGCAAAATGGGATCATTGGGACCAGAAAAAAATTCTGCAAATTGAGGTTAAAAGTATGGGCGACTAGGCCATTAGGACCCTGCGGACACCCCGACCAGAGTTTATCTATTATGTACTACCTTAAAAATGGTTAGGCTAAATCTTGCTTTTCTGAGCTCGATTATTGTCTTGCGGGTTAGCTTGGAAACCTTATTCGAAGTGATAAATGCCCCTCCAGTAATTTGCAACCTAAAAGAGAAGGGGCCATGTCCAGTGTGTGCAATAATAAAAAGCTTATGCGATTTTCTACTAAGACCAATTAGTTTGCGTGACTGGTATCCTTATTTCCTGAGGGGGTGAAGTAGGGGGAAGAGGGAAATTTGCAGAGTTTATGACCTTGTAAAGTTACAGTGTGATTGTGAGAATTTTATAATTTCATACAAAAGTATCTTAATCATGACAGCATGCGCGGCTATATTTGGCATGTTTTTCCTATTTAGTGGTTTATAATGTTCGAAGACCCAATAATTTCATAAGGTGCGCTGTTCATCCTTCACCGATAATCACTATCTTTACTCGAACTTCAACAGGGTGTTTCCACCTAGGTGATATTACTTACCTAGCCAAACAGAAAATTGTATGGCAGGGTGGTTCATATAAATAGTTTTGGAGTTAAGAATGATTAAGAAAAAAATCTATTTTTTCACAAAACACTCGTGTATCTTGAATATTAGAGGATGTACGGTCACCGTTTAAAGTTAATTGGCCAGCAGAACTTCATGATCTTTCCAACGACTCCTCAGGCAGCCTCGTACTCCTATCTTCGCAGGAGTTAGTGTGGTCTAAACTATTTTCGGATTTTCTTATCTTTTTTTTTACTTTAACCTCTTTTCTTTTTTTTTGCGAAAAGACTATTAACATAACTTTTTTTTTATAAAAACTATAAACTGTAGATTATACCGAAATTAGACGATATTTTTTTAAATGGCGTGTTTTCTTTCATTCACTAAGGGAACAAATTATCTTTGAGAATAGCTCTTTAGCGGCTACAGATAGCACATAGGTCAAATTAAAGAGGAAAGTCTACACGTTACATGTTATGTTAACGAACTTTTTGCAAAAAAAACCAATAGAGGTCAAAGTACAAAAACCGGCCAAGTACGAGTTGGAACCGCACACGATGGGTTCCGTTATAGGCATGTGCAATCTCGTTACTTTGTTACCCGGTAATCATTCGTTACTATATGAAAAATATTCGTTACTTTCAATTCGGTACCTTACGTAAAATAATCTTTCAGCAACATACTCGTACTTATTAATCAAACAATCTATTTGTGAAAAGGAGTATTTAATTAAATATGAAAATAAAAGTATAATATTAGAATTCAAGAAATGAAAAAAAAACCAAACATTTCAGCAGAAAGAAAAATAACATTTTTCAGAGGTAAATTAATAGTTTAGATATTGAAAATATTCTTTCAGAACGAAGAGAAGTGGCAACTGATCCAAAATATTTTCTTGTAATTTTGCTTTGCTCTAAATAAATTAAGTGCATGTAACTCAGCTGAATTCTCTAATAGTTTTGGGAAAAATGAGAATTTTATTTTAAAGAAATTATACTCCTTTCAAAATGTTGGCAAAAGCGAAATTTAACTTTTTCTAAAAAATTGTGGTAGGGTTACCCAATGAACGAAAAATCTTTTATTATAAATAATTGAAATGATTTTGAAGTTGTTCAAGAAGGTTTTATGATTCGTTTAATGCTTTGTACTCTCAATTTTAGTTTTAATGCATTTTTCATTCATGCAAAAATCGCCTGTATGTTTGTTCCAAACGATGAATTTTTCCAGTTTTGTGTGCAGTTTCCGAGGGTCTAGTATCGAGTTCACGTAAAATGTGACATTTCCATAAAAATTTTAGCGCCGGTAAAATCACAAGCAAAAGTTTTACTGAGGATTTTACTAGTGCAGCGCTGAGTTATCAGGTAAAAACTAACTAATAATAGATGACACTATAAATTCTTCACACATTTTAATATGCATTTTAATGCACAAAACCTAGTATCGAGTTCGGATAAAATTAAATTTAATGTGTTCTCCAAATATTTTACACTAATAACGTCAGTAAAATTCTTACGTAGGACTTAGACTCTTTGGTACAGAAATCTTGAACTTTTCTAGATTTTCCTGGTGCTGCCTTTCAGTTAATTTGGAGAAAACAAAGTAATTCATTTTTAAATTTTGATAAAACAATTTTAACTCTTAAAAATAGAAAATATCACTATTTTACCAGTCATTTAAGGCTTCACGCATTAAAATGCCTAGTAAAATGAGTGGAGTATTTATAGTGCCATCGACTTTACAAAAAGTAAACCTTCAGTTTATACATGTGAACTCCATATTGCACTAGTAAAATCCTCAATAAAATTTGTGCTTGCGATTTTACCAGTTGTAGCATTTGTATGGAAATGTCACATTTTACTCGAATTCAAAGCATTAAATGACAGGTAAAATTTTGACATTTCCTATTTCTATGGCAATTTGCATTTTTAATTTTTTTTTTTTATTGATTGATGAGTTAAAATTGTTTTATCAAAATCTAAAATTGAATTACTTGTTTTCTACAAATTAACACCCATCAAAATTTTATGAGCATGAAATATTTGGAGACCGCATTAAATTTTACTTTGCCCAAGTTCGATACTAGGGTTAACTTCTTATTAGGTTAACTTTGGCACCACCACCGCAGCTTATTGCTCACTTCTCACCGCCACAGTCATACTAGTGATAAAAAAAAGGATCCGGTACCTACTTACGTGAACAACTGGGAAAAAAGTGTGATTAATCTTGTTGGTAATCGTATAGGTACAATACTCTTAAACATTTTACCGAAAACTTTAAACGGGTACCTGCGTAGAACGAATTGTAGTTATTTGATTTCCGTCATTATGAGTGAATATAAGTAATGGTAATGAATAATTATATGGGTATATATTCGATACCCAGTTTGTAGAGAAGTAACGAATACTTTTGTATCGAATGATTACAACCCGCACATCTCTAGTTCCGTACCAATGTACAAGATTTAACACTATATACGCCAAAAAAACACGTTTCTTGTATCGGTCACCATACTTAATTAATTTTTAACCTTATTTTATTTACATTATTTGTTGTTATACAGGCAATAGAAATACATACTCTGTGAAAATTTCAACTATCTACCTATTACTGCTTATGAGATACAGCTCGCCGACAAACAAACGGACGGACGGACGGACGGATGGACAGCGGAGGCTTAGTAATAAGATCTCGTTGGCACCCTAAAAAAGGTAAACAAATCCGAAATTTTTAGTTTAGACCACAATAACTCCTGACTGTCTGTTTGTCTAGTTGAGTACTATCACATCCTGCTAAATGGTCCACCTACACTGTAAAAAATATTAGGATTATTCCCTAAATTTAAGACACGTTTTTCCTTAAAAATAAATGTAATTTTCTCTGATAGAAAGGGAAAATCATTTTAATTTCCCCAAATCAATGGAACATTCAATGAATTTAAGTATCTGGTGCCAGAAAACCTCTAAAGTACGTAGAATTCCCGAAATGTTAAGCTCTCTTGGATATAAGGAAGAGCACATTCAACGAATTAGGTATTATGCTACATTTTTATGGAAATATTTTTCGTTTATATAATTCACACATTGTTTTTGAAAACAAGTCATATATTGCTCTTTTCAATATTTTGTTTAAGCGTGCCCAGTACACCAATATAACTTCCGTACTACTTAATAGTATGGGCCATAAGAAATAGGCTATTCAGCTCATTCTTATGTTTTTTTAAAAGGGGTGGTCTTCTATCACCTTCACTTATGGTGGAGAGTTGTGTGGTGCTATCTCCTATTCCCTACATTTTAGGGAATATTCTCTAAATTTTAGGGAAAAAACAAAACAACAATTTTATAATTCCCTATATTTTAGGGAATGTTCCCTACATTTTAGGGAATATTCCCTAAAAAGTAGGGAAATACATAAAAAAATATGATAATTCCCTACATTTTAGGGAATATTCCCAAAATTTTAGGGGGGGAAACCAAAATTCCCTACATTTGATTGAAAAAAACCTAAAGCCTGAAATACAATACGATGCAGTGCAGTATTATAGCAGTGCAACAATAAATGCAGTTCAGTGCTTTGACAATCATTTTTTGAAGATTTCATATCTACATTTTTTTTATTCTGGATTCATTATTTTGAGAAAAACTCTACCCATTTTCTTCTAATGTCATTTTAAAATAAATTTTAAATTGAACAATTCCTCTATTCTTTAGTATTTAACAAACGTCAACTGATGCAGTGTGCAGTGTTTTAGAAATTAGCCTAAACGATGCAGTGCAGTGTATTGTACTGCACTGCACTGCAGTGTTTTGTGAATTGCCACATGTTAAAACATGAGTTCTAAATTTCAATACAGTGCAGTGCACTGCACTGCATCGTATTGTGTTTCAGCCTTAATCTTAGTTTTCTTTCCCCGTTCTTTCCCTAATCTTTTCGACAAATGCCTATCATGTGTGGCTTAAATTGTTGCCACTCACTTTAGGGAATTATTTTTTACTACGTAGGTGGAAACCTTTTCAGCAAAAACGCCAAGCTATAATTCTGTACATTATTTAGACGCAGTGCTTCAAGCCATATTTCACAACGGGTTTTATAATCCTTGATACGATATATATACGATGTTATAAGAAAGAGGATTCCATCGTAACGTAGGCGATTTGATCCTCTAATAGAGGTCGGAATTTTTATTGAAAATTATATTTTTGATGAGATTAAAGTGTATGCCGATATTTTTGAAAGAATCACAACTCTGAACGCTTCAATATCTTACCGTAGAATATTATTTATCGTCACTTGAATCTTCATCATTTCTTTATTGCTGCTTTTTCTACAATAAGATCTTAATCGGCAGCATATCCAAGCATATCCAGCTTTTATTTTATTGTAGTATCTCATGATATTATCCTGCATATTGGCGATATGAAGTTTACTTCCAGATGAAACAAAATAACGAATTGCACATTCCCATGGAGTTTTAGTGATTAGGAGTTTTGGAAATGGTACCTTGTATGAGAAGCACGATCCATGAATAAACAAAGATTTATGATCTTGCATACTGCAGTTCATATTTAAAGAGTGTCGATACTTTCGTATACCTACTAGAAAGCCATGTATTCATTGTGGTGTTTGAAGCCTACATTACTGCATTATTTTGCGTAAAGTGAAAATAAGATCGGTATTTTGTACGCAGTAAAATAAATATTTCTGTTTTGTCTTTTATAGATAGAAAGTATGATAGACTTCATATAATTTGGAATTATTCCGTCAATTAATATGACTAGTATAATATCCTAAAGAACATTCCAGTAAGTTAGATGCTCTTTCTCAATTAAACACTGAGCATTCAGTTATCTCCACGATCATTGTAAACTCTCATTTTCTTTAAGCAAATAATGAATTCAACAAATATATGGGTAAATAGTTTTGTTCAGAATATCGAACAGGATTGAGGTAAAGTTAAGCATTGATTGAATGCACATATATGCAGATATGTATATCTTAGTCAGAACTGTTACTGGCTTCATTGACATGTCCCTTCGGCTTGGTATTTTACAACTAGAACAAGAATTAAATATTGGAATGTAGAGCTTTAATACTGAATTGTTGTGTGTATACATTGCTAACTAGAATACACCGATACTAAACTACGGTTATGGTAATTAACGCAACTAGATGGCATGATCCAAGAATTGAATTTTTGCACACGTAGGCTGAAAATCATAAGGATGATCTTGGTCAATAAATCATCCAAATCCAGACTTAATAGTTGGCTATCAGTTTTGGAGAGAATTATTACTAATACTAGATTGGACAAATCAACAATAGATGAATGATATGCTTCCTTCATCTGAAAAAGTAGAAGATGAAACTAAGGACAAACTCTATAATAGTCGACTAAACCAGATATTCGATCTCATTCATTGGTTCTGTTAATTCGAATTATATAAAAAAGTGGTTAAACTCTAATTCAAAATGATAACCGAATCGTTAATAACAATTCTATGCTTTTTGTGCACAATCATCTCCGAATATTTTTATGAGTCTCGTATCAAAATGTGTCCTTAGATATTACAAAGAAAAACATTGTAAATACATAAGAAGTTTTTAACCTAGGGCACATATTCCTGGAAGAAAGTTTTCTGAAATCAAGAAAAGACTTCGATTGGACATTTCAAAACTAGTAAGTAAGAGATTTAAAAGAATGCCCATCGTGGTATGATAATCGAAAAAAATATAAACATTGGTCCAGTGGGTGATTCTTTGTTACCAACTTGTTCAATAGGTTGAAAAGTCGTGAAAGTTGCATTCCTTCCAACTTTTGTGGCAGTTTTTATTTTTAATGGATTAAAATAATTAAATTTGAGAGCCATAAGGCTCACTCCGCTCTTTATGACATAAAATATGACATAAACGCACTTTAAATGCTATCACTTGCATTCGTAATTGCATGTATACCATAGCGTACATTTGTAGTTCAATTACTGGTTATAGTTATTGACCAGGGCGGTATTTATTCAGCGCATATCATTCGGAATTGAAAAGTTTCGTAAAAATCTCACTTCTGATTCCTGGTGCAAGGCAGTTCGTCGACAAGGAGTTGAGGATTCAATTGATCTTCTTCATAGTCAATATAGTTTTATGTAGTCAACTGTTTAAAAAATTACAGCTAAGTTGAAAATTTGATTTAAAGAGCCTGCCTTAGAAACGCGTAGGGGAAAGCGGGGTAATACCGTACACTGTGTTTTTGAATCCGCTAGAAGTAATAATGAGCGCCGGGAAGTGCTGCTGCGTAGCAGGAAGTATCCAAAACAGATTCAGACAGTCGGGGAGCTTGCAGCTTTACGCATGCGTCTGTGACGGATATTTATGGCATTTCATAAACTTATCTTATAATATCAAAAAGTAAGTAGATTTTAATACCTTATTTCCTGGGCTATATTTTAATATCAAATACTAGCACTTAGGCTTCTTTGTTTTTAGGTTAGGATGGAAAATGTGGCGTCATGTCGTCACGGGGTAATATCGAACAAGGTGGTTTAGACGTGTATTTTGCAGTGGCTGAGTGCATTCAGAGTGTAATGCGCGTAACACAGATGAAAATTTTATTTGTGATTTTTATCAATCACAATAGACTCGATCAGATAAAAGCCACTCAAAACTTAAATGTAATAAATGTTGTTGTTTATTTTATTACCATCAAGAAAAGGACTTCTGATTTTCTTGTAGTTTTATAAAAGCTAATTCACTACTACATACTTATTTCAATGCTAAAATAAAATGTATAAGTAAATTTTGGATATGGATTTTTTACTTTTACGCAATCTTTGCCATTAACAATGTTGCACGGTATTGCTCCTAATAGTGCAAGGTATTACTACAGCCCTTGGGGCTTTACCGTATAATGTAACAATTTCATAAAATGAGTTTTACAATTTAAGACCGCTCGATATTTCAAATTTGGAGCCCAACTTTTGTGGAGAATTAAATTTGTCACAAAATGAGATGATTTCCTGATTTATTTGAGTTTCCAAATTAAAGATAAAAATTAATAAAGCTTAAGTGCACGGGATTACTCCGCTCTCCCCTATAGCCTCCAAATAAAATACAAACAAATAAAAAGGCTAGAATTGGTCTACACGACGAATGCCAGTATGTAATTTCGTATGGTAACCCATCTGTTTGCAGTGGTTTTTCGCATATGATTTTAGAACGGCTCGTCGGGCAGCAAAAATGATTATAACAAATTTCATACGATTTCATATTCTGAAGAACTCTTCAGTATAATAAAAACAGAAAACCAAAATTTTTCTATGACAACACCAAAAAGGTGTTGCCCAATTTAGTTGAATTTTTAAAATTTCATTTACTATTGCTATGAAAACATCATGTACCAAATTTCAGCTCTCTACGTCGACTCGTTCTATGGCAGTGTCCAAATATATAGTAAAAAGCGAAATTTTGTATGGCAATCCTACGAAGATGCCGCCTGATTGGTACCATTTTCAAACAAAGTTTTTTTTTTTTTAAAAAAGCCCTGGAGCAAAACTTCAGCTGTCTAAGACAACGCTTTCTTGAGTTAACGTGAGGATAGACGGTCGGACAGGTGGACAGACGAACAGAAGGACGGAAGGACGGACGGACGGACAGACGGACGGACAAACAGACGGATGAACGGATGGACAGATGAACAGACGGACGGACATGCAAACGGAATGACAAATTTAATACAGGTCCCCAGCGGAAAAATTAACGCTACATTCCCCTAAGTGCAGTATGCCAAAACTGCGTTACTTTGGGTATACAATGAATCTAAAAATTCATATATCAAAAACAAAGCCGAACACCATCACAATTTTTTGTACATTGATTGATAAGGTTCATATCTTCAAAATAAAAATTTAAAAAAAAGTACTAGTAGTCCTCAGTACTTAATAATACTATTAAAAAGAAATAGTATTATTAACAAAAGGTTTTTTTTTGTGCTGATATATTTTTTCATGAAAATTATAAAAGCTTTAAGCCTCATTTGGCTTTTGAATCAGATAAATCGGTTGCTCCGTTCTCGAGATATGAGTCTTTGAAAATTACGTTTTTTTTTATTTAATCCTATAAAAGTATTTCCGGGCCCTGGCGAAGTTTCATTTGGTAGACGTGCGGTCCTTGAAGTGTTAAGTACCGACTATTCAGGCTATTCAGGAAGAATGCTGCACATGCGCTGCTTTCTTTCTAAGTTTTTCTTAATGCAAACAATTTAATTGTTGCTTGAAGAGACTCATAGTTTGAGCAAAAAGTGTGGTCGATAAAGAATGGAAAGATCAATTCGAATGGTTTCAATGCAATATTACAAGTAATTTCGTTGATTTCCGAAAGTGGACGTCCGGTAAAAAGAACAATTTCCATAATTTATTAAATTCGCAAAACTCTTACCACAAATCACCTTCAACCCACATAAATAAGTAAATAACATAAATTCTGAGTAGGATGATTTCCATTCATTAAACCTCTGATTCGGTCGTATTGATTTTCGAAATTACCCGGTTCAGTATTCAGAGCACTCACTAATCTTGCATGAGACTTCAAAGTTCACAATATTTACGCTTTATGAAATTTTATAGACGAGACAACAGACATTTCCCTGTAGTTGCATAAAAGTTTACTTATTTACAAATTAATTACCTTAATAAGACACTTGCTGGCTTGTGACATCTGTGTTCTTGTACTCCGACTTAATTATTCTGTCGTTGGTAATTTAAGGTAGGTACTCACAATGTTTACAAGCTTTTAATAATAATCACGCTTTAAAAGTAAAATTAGCACCAAAAATAAGATGAAACGAATTCATACTTATCGAGTTATCGCAAATGGATGGAATTATAAAAACAGTAGGTAGCGAATGTTTTTAATTATTTATAAATATTTATTTCCAATTCAATATAAATTCGAATTTAGTGGATGCAAACATACTCCAGTTAGATTAGCCGAATGTGATTTAGCTAAGGTTTTTATATGTTTCCTAAGGCTATCTAGAAATATCAGTTCTTAAGTGATTAAGTACTTTCAGTGATTTTAAATTAAAAAATGATGTGTCATTTTGGCCCGTATATGCCATACAACTCACGGTTATACCAAATTAAAAATGTTTGGAATAAACTTCAAGGCAACCTGCCTCTTAAATATAAATAAAAATATATCTGCCTTATAAGCTCTACTTAGTTCCAAGTACCGGGAATCGGACTTGTACTTCAGGGTACTGGACATGAAAAACCAAGTACCAGTACATTTTAAGTACCAAGTACCACGTAATTAAGCACCAAAGCATCTTACCAGTATATCATAGTACTTGACCAGTCTGTAATTAATTATGCTATTTAAAAAATGTTTTATTAATTTGTTTTGATTGACGATTTTTAAAAATGCCGAGTTAGTTTTTAATAATGCTAATTTCTAGAAGTTTCAGTTTGTAAGAATATCACGCCATGGAGAATTGATCAAAACAGTCTCTTTACAAGTCCAGATGAAGAATTTAGTGGCGTATTTAACTTTAAGGCTGAACAAATTTGCCAGCAATTCCTTCACCCTTTTTATTTTCTATTTTTTTTTTTAATATTGACTTGAAACCTTCGGCAAAATATTAGAAACTCTTCAGTTCAAATGCTACCGGGCTTAGATTTTTGAAAAAGGTGTTGCGTTTTTTGTTTTTTTTTTTTTTTATCAAAAACCTCAAAAAACCGTGTTACTTTTCTCCCACCCCTAAACACTTTTTCATGTACTCACTAATTTTTATAATTTTGCGTACATAGGCTTACCGATTGAAGATTGAGGTAATTTTATTCAGTAGCCACGGGTAAATCCTGTAATGAGTTTATTTGATAAAAAACCTCTATTTTGATAAAAAGTGAATGATTTGTTCATTTTAATTCTCAAAAGCTTTACGTGATGACGTTAAGATCCAGTAGTCCAAGCAAATAATGGGGTATAGATATATGTATGTGCATAATTTTGAATAGTGCTTCATCAATGACCTCCTCATGAGTAATCAGATGAATCAAAACCGATGAGTTCATAAATGAGAATGTGATGTTACGGTTGATTTCATATATTTTTCCGAATTCAAACTCTGGTTGCAAATAAAAATCTGAGACGCTGAGGCATAAGGATTTGGGCATAACGTCTTGTTCAGCATATGGGCGACAGTATTATCACGGAAAAATAAATAAAAAAATTAATTTAAAAATTTATATAAATAAATCACAAAAACCAATTCGAATTTTCCTAGTAGAAAATGTCATCTGACACGGTGATGAGAAGAATAAATATTTATTTATTGCTGGTTTAGTATATAGAGGGAGCACTTTCATGATATTCAATGAGCTTTTCGATGAGATTTAATGAATGCTCATTAGGAGGCTCATCGGGACTTAATTTTCAATATTTTTCTTCATGAATTACAAACACCCCTGGTAGACATATCATGATCAGTTCATCAATGAGCTTCTCATTAGCAAACAGATGAACGTACTGTGATGAAATTTATTCGCGTTTAAATCAAATCCGGGAAAAAGATCATTTATTTACTTATTCACAGATAGTGTGCATGAGATATTGCATCTATTTCACTTATTTCGAAATGTATACTTTGCTTCTCTTTTGAGCATTTTGCAATATTATATGAGCACTTCGATGATGAGCGTCACGATGAGCTTATTAATGAGTATGTCTATGAGGGTCACGATAAGCTTATTAATGAGCTTGTCAATGAGTGTCATGATGAATTCATAAATGATAATCTGCATTTACGATTGATTTCATATATTTTTCCGAATTCAAACTCCGGTTGCAAATCAAACTCTAAGACGCTGAGGCGTAAGAATTTGAGCATAACGTTTTGTTCAGCATATGGGCGACAGTCTTTCCGCAGAAAACATATCAAAAAATTAAAAAAAAAATTATTTTTAAAATCTTAAATAAATAAATCACAAAAATCAATTGAAATTTTCCTCGTAGAAATGTCATCTGACAAGGTGATGACAAGAATAAATATTTAGTATATACGGAGCAGTTTCATGTTATCCAATGAGCTCTTCGATGAGATTTAATGAATGCCCATCAGACAACTCATCGGGAATTAATTTTCTATATGTTTCTTCCCAGCAAACAAAATGTATCGCAAATAACTCGAAAGTAACTTGCCATGGGCAAGCATAACCCTCGAAAACGATATTGCCAAATGCTCGTTTATAATTTAGGCGGCGGACTAAACGGACATAAGAAAGTAAGCTAAAAAAGGTAATTTATAAGTAATTTGCCTATTCCTTACCAAAAGCAAGTATATATATTTTATATACTTGCGAATTGCGAGGGTTGAGTAAATTACTTTTAATTTACCAATTTTAACTTACTTTTAATGTGTCTGGATTGACATTTTGTAATTCGTAAACGTAAAGGCAATCTTTTTTAAATATTTCCACAATAGGTTATTATAATTTTTCTTCTTTTAATTACGATTGTGTTTATGGACTGCACTTTCATAGCTGTAAAATAAACAAACAGAAGCAAAAACTTATGTTTTTTTCGTTCTTTCCATTTCTTGAATTGACTTTCAATGAGGCTTGCTAAAAGCGAGAAATAGGCAATAGTTGAAAGAGAGGGAATCATATGCACACTTTATTGCCATAATGCTGTCCCTGTTTCGCAACTATTGCTCATTCCTTACATTTGGCAAAACCTCGCCAAATTGTTTGCTGGGTTCATGAATTGCAAACACCTTGATACTTTCCAGTCAAATTAGTATTGGTTTACATAATAACTTACCCTTGCGGGGAAAAAGACAAGGTAAATCTGTGAGCAGTTTCTACTAGGGGTAGTTTATAGGCATTAATGCTAGGCATTGCTAATATTATTAAAACGAAAGTTAACGCTACTACTACATAGTTAAAATGTTGGAAGCTCGGAATCGAAAGCTTTATTTTCTGCTATTCAGCCTTAACAAGATATTTTTTTCAAAGGAGGATATTTGTATAACATGTGCGTTCTATTTCAAACCTTCGGATCTAGTACTCATATTCAACCTTCCTGGACAGCAGGAAGCTTCTATTCTGAAGTATTTACTCAAAAAAAAAAACTGAAATAATTCGCACGAATTAATAAAATTATGTAAAACAAAAATATCATAAAGGCTGCTATTCAACTAAAACCATCTGATATGTACAACAAAGTAAAAAACGTAATTTTATACCGTCCTATTAATTTTCTAAATTTAATATACAATCACAGGGAAAACCATTATCCACGATAGTTCAAATGGATGACAAATGATAATGCTCGCTTTCTGCATACAGTAATACACAAAAATATTGTGTTTGGTTCGTACTTAGTCTGGCTTATACAAATAGACTCTTGTTCTGAATTCTAGATTCCTAAATCTAACATTTTTAGGGATTGTCATTGATAAATGAATTTTTCATAAGACTTAAATGTAGGTACTTTAAAATATTGGTCAAGTAGTTTAAAGTCCCGGTCAAGTATCTTAAGTACAGGATACTTGGCACTTTTTCTCAAGTTCTTGAAAAATTATTTTTTCAAGTATGCGGTTACTTATTAGGATTCTCTGATACAACAGAAAAACAAGAATTATTAGTCATTCTATCACACAACCTTCGATTTAGGGTAGCAAGTTTGAAGTCTTGGTTTGACTTATCCCAAACAACAGAATTGAGTGACTTGAAAAACCAGGGACCAAAAATAGCTGTTATTATTATTATTTTTTTTTTTTTTTTTTGTAAACGAAAAACTCTTTTCATAAACTTTAATAGGAAGCAGCGTAGTATAAAAAATGGCTTAGCACTTAGACTAGCTGTACACGTTGAAATCAAGAAAATTTCGATTCTAATATGTATATAAATCCAATCAAAACTGTTATTTTAAAACATATTTTTTTTATATTTCAATTTTAACAGTAAAAAATAAATACTAATATTATTTTGCAGGGATATAAAAGACTTTACCAGAGTTTTATATATTTCGTCTACTTTAAGAATCAAAAACAAGCAAAAAGCTAGAATTGGTCTAACAAGGAGAGGGTCCCTACTCGTCATCACCGATTTCGTTCAAATTCACAGTATATTTTGGGCTTGACGAGAAAGGAAAGTGACGCAAGTGGGAACTCCAGATGGCCAAGCAAAACCGAGATAATACATAATGTAATTGAACCCGGGGTTAAAATTAACACTTTTCGGAAATCTTTGATAATTTCCATCTTGTGGGTATATTCGCAACATTTAATCCGCTTTCTTTACGTTACAATTATCCATAATCTATTATTTTTCATATACAGAAAACCAGAACACATTACCCCAATTAGCTTAGGAGCATATTCCAAAATAAGATTGCAAGGTTTGCTAAATTACTTTCAACTTACAGTAATTACTGCAAAGCTGCCACCTTTATCTCTTGGCCAAATTCCAACCGAATTTCAAAATTCTTTTTGCTAAGTTCATTGTGAGTTTTTTATGATTTTTCTAAACTATTACGACATTCGTACGGCAGTGGGTTTCTGAGTGGTAACCCATGGTGGGTTACCTATATATTATTATAATAAAAAATAAATTATTTTTCCAGGCGTCGGGGTATTTATTTTATATTCTTCATCTGTGTAGAATATTCGTACACAATCTCATCAAAATCGGATGAAAAATTCAATGTCAAAGCGTCATTCATATACACTAATGGAAAAAGTTTCTCATTTCTCGGGGTAAATATTATCCGATTTGCAAATCCTTTTGCTTGTTTTATTATGATTTTATTTCTGATTTTTTGAACATAACTTCCCTCCCCTTCTGATTAATTTACGAAATTTAATTTTAGACGTTTTAAGAGATTATCTGTACGAAATTTCAGGAAGATCGGATATCATTTACCTATTTAAAAAAACATAAATCAATAAAAAATTGCATACCCACTTTTCGCCATCTACCGGCGATCTTTGAAAATGCACGGAAATAGCACTTACAGAATCAAAAATCTACATACCTCCTCTGTGGTTGGCATTTTACCTGAATGAATTTGGCGCTTTTGTTAACATTCGGTTGGAATTTAACCGCGACACCTCCCGCGAAAATTTGCAAATTTGAGCATTTTCCAACCCCGGGCTCCCCTGTATTATGCATTATTTCCGTTCTGTTTGGTCATCTAGAGCTCCTATCTGTGTCACTTTCATTTTAAGTCAAGCCCTACTTATAAAATTGGAAGAAATCGGTGATGACGAGTATAGACCCTCACCGTAAGACCAATTCTTATGATACACCTTAGATGAGTGCCCGTATGTATGTAATTTCGTCACCTGTGTAAATTTGTTTGCTGACGTAGTTTTTCGAATATATCTCTAAAACGGTTCCTCGAACAGAAAAAACGATTATAACCAATTTTATAGGATTTCATATTCTGAAGAAGTTTTCAGTACAATAAAAACATCTAGAACTGATCGTTTTCACAGTATACGTAATAATTCTAAATATTTATATGGCAATATCAACAAGAGTGTTGCCATACTTATCCCACATTTGAAATTTTATATACTATTTTTATGAAAACACTGTGTACAAAATTTTAGCTCTCTCCGGAAAAGGTACCCGATTCGTCCCATTTTCGAACTTAATTTAACTATTTTTTTAAAAAAGCCCGTATGCAAAACTTCAGCTCTCTTAGTGCATGCGTTCTCGAGTTATCGGTAGGACATGCATAAATCAAAATAACTTTTAATATTATATGTGGGTGTGCAATGCATTTTGCTCTACCATCATTATTTCTGTGCGTTACAACGGAATGACAAACTTAGTATTACCTTTAGAATCCATCTAGGGTATAATGAGATATAATATAATGTTATATCTAAAAAAAAAACTCATAATTGGAGTATTTTATTTTCCTCGCCTTATAATAGTTAAAAATGATTTTTATTTTTTTCTCAGGAAATAAAGCCTATCAATGGACGTTTTCCATTTTTGTTGTCATAGATTTGTTACAAGATAAAATTTGTAAATTTTTTTACGAAAAATAGGTTTTATGCGATATGCGGAACTTGCGTCGAACTTAAAAATCTGTAATTTTGAAGAAAAAGTTGTATGCATAATTTTCAATGCTAGAGCGAGCATCTGCTATTGTCGTTTTCTGATATATCTTGAATTATAATGTAAAAATCAGATATTTTTGAATGATGTAATATATTTTCAATTGTCGTACATATGATCAAATAACTAATCTATGTCGGAGTCACTAATAATAATATCTGAGTAGATATCGTCTTCGTCACTATTTTGATCTAAGAATGAAATTATTTTCAGCTAATTACGTCTATTTTTTTGCAAACATTCTTGCTTTCGCTTTCGTCTTCAGGTTTATTTCCCGAGGAAAAAAAATCATTTTTGACTGTTATAAGGCGAGAAAGATAAAAACATCCATTTCTAAATTTTATTTCCAAAAAAATTAATTTTTTCCTGTTAAAAGCTGAAATAAATGAAAAACTCAATGGAGGAATTATATTTTTTGTGAGTAAACATAAAACTCATTCTTAAATGTTAAATCGAGAGGGAAATATGAAACTTAAGATAAGACTTTTATTAATTTAGAAGAAAATAACATTCCCCTTTTACTATCCATAATATTAATAAGAAAGTATTAAAACCAGACTTTTAAAATATTTCTTATAACTCTTTCGGTCCCTATGAAAAACAAATGAAACTAGAAAAATGGAAAGAATTTGGAAAAATAGAAAAAAAAACTCAGATTGATTTTCTATTTTTATTATTTTATCTATATTTTTTACACTCCTCTAGTTTTATTTGTTTTTCAAGTCACTCAATTTTATTGTTTGGAACCTGTTGATAAGTCAAACCAACACTTGAAGATTATGTGGATAGAATAAAAAATAATTTTTGCTTTTCTATTGTACCGGAGAGTCCCAAGAAGCAGCGATTATAAATTATATTCATTGTGAAAATGTATTGGTAGTTAGTTTTTCAAGTACAAGTACCAGGAGAGGAGAGAACACTATAAAATATGATTGTAGTTTAAATAACCCATATACCCAGTACCAAACAAAGAATTTTCAAAGGCACATAGCAACAATAAATGGGCATAGAAACAAAAACTCTGCACTTCATTACTTGTTGTTTTACATAAAATTGTTTGTAAATTATTTGTAGCTAATTAAAAATTTCTTGACTACTCAATTTTATCCAAATTTAAGAATAAATGATAAATTTTAAATAATTTAAGCACATTAATAACATTTCACTACGGCATTGCTCTAATTTAGGTATCTGGTATATTTTTTCCTTAGGTCAATACTTGTGTTGATATCCAAATTTTTATTCTTTTTGTTAATAGTTATCATGATTCCAACGAATCCTGAACACTATGTTTGGTTAAGGATAGTGTTATCATGTATCCATTAGGTACCTACTTATCAATTGAAGATATTAAAATCGTACGTTTACATCATAGAAGTTTGTCGGGTACATTTAGGTGGTATTTAGGTCTTGAATGATGATACGAACAACTCAATTCTCCTTCACTACAATATTTGAAATATATTCTCGTTGGCGAGTAAAAATTTTCAATACTCGTAAAATTGGTTACAGATGAAACCTAATACATAGTACAATTTTTATTGTTTTGTATATACATATGTACTCAAGATTCATTATTATGTTTGTATTTTCGAAGAGAAAAATAAACCAAATAAATCCCTCTTTTTTTTACATTAAATCTTTTACTTACCAAGAATCATTTTTATACATATTCCATTAATTTTTCTTTATGGCAACAGTATAGGTTATAAAAAAGTTGACACTCACATAACAATTGCATTGGGGGGATCTGTACAGGTTCCATATAAAAGTGCTCTTTATTTTTTAATAAGGCTAGTGTATAATTTTCCAAGAATTTTAAAAATTCTCATAACTTTTGAAATTAATATTAAAAAATAATAATGTTCTTTGGTCTATATGAATACATAAACACTTAAATTTATAAGGCACAATTCGAATTTCGGGAATATTTTCAATATTTAAACGCCTATACAGAAAACTTTTCATTTTGGAGTTATTTCTAGTTAACCAATTTTTTTCGCCCATTTGAATTTCGTATCCGGTACACTTACTCCATCTACTCCTATGAAAAGTTCGACCCTAATGAAAAATATGCACAAATGCTGTCATATCTTCTAACTCATTTCTAGCCATTTACCAAAGCTAATTTCCACAATTCACTATAAACTGATGAGAGATGAGTGAAGCCAAATTCAGGTTAATATGAACTGTAGTGTAGAGTGCAGTGATTTAGAAAACCAATTTGTAGTGCAATGAGTTTTCGTTGCCTAATACAATATTTATATATATTTCTCAATTGCATTGCCCTGCCATTGAATGCCTGTTCAATTTGTTTCTGGCTTATCATCAGACTGACAGAAAGCGGGAAGCTCAATATTAGTTATGTAAATTACTGACAATTTGTGGTTAACAATCAATGATATAATAGATTTTTCCGAACAAAAAATACATTTGTTTGAATAATGTAGAAACCTTGCTTTTCTTTACATCACCCAACTCGATGTTTTATTTTATTTACCGCGTGGACTGTTTAACATTAAAAACTGATTTATACTCCCTGTCGATATCCTGTATATTGTTTTTGGTATATAACTGTTGTTAGCTCTGATTACCCGTACCATATTTCTCTCTATTCTAACAAAACTACAAATGAACCTCGAACTGGAATATTATATGTAAATCCTAATTATTCTCTTAATGCATTTCCTCCAGAATTATGGATTAATCTACATAGACTGTCCGTTTATTGTTTAAGCCGTCGTCGGTCGCGAAAAAAATGTCGTATTTTGAGTTTCTTTATTACTTTACAGTTTATATAGAAAGGTACATGGAAAGAACAAGGTAAGTCACATTTACTTGAAAAAGAAATATTCAATGTTAAAAGTTCAAAGACTTATTATTCAGCTGTAAAAGATAATTCAAGCGAATTTTTAAAAGTTTTCGAAATAAAAGAAAAATTTTAAGTAAGTATTGTAGTGCAACATGAATCAGCCTTAAGCAGTTTTTATCGAGAAGATGCCACACTTCTTACTAAAAATGACAGTTACAGGGACATTTCTTACCCAGATGATAGCGACACAAGAACACAGAGGCAGACGGACTGAAACAAGATTAATATCATCACTTTTTACTTAATTAGTCACTTCGTTTAGCAAATTAATTCGAGAATATTTAGTTTTGTAGTAGAGAGCTAAATTGAGTTTTTTTAATATTTGGAAAAAAAAAATAAAATAAACGTTTAATTTAAAGTAAAAAACTAACTTGTTGTTTCTCTTAAAATTTCAATAGAAGTCCATTTCATACCAAGAAAAATCAAATTAATCTAAGCCCACGAAAACAAAAGCAAACAGTTCAGGTTCCAGGTATAATGTAGAAATCATTTTAAAAACTCAATTACTTTTCAGGTGATACTTCAATTAGGCTTTTTTATTAATTATCTCGAATATTTTCAGATAATTGCTATGCTACACCACCATGGTAATTTTTAAAACCTGCAATTTTTTTCGTTTTTTTTTTAGTACATAAAATGTATAAAAAGTGCACTAAAACACATTTTTAAGTAGACGAAAAATTCAAAATAATAAACTATAAAACGATCAAAATTAAAAACAGGACAAATTAAATAAAAGCAAAAATAAAATTTTTTTGGACAAGGATATAATGACGCGAAATCGGTCAGTGGAGAGTTTCATGGAGCTCAAGCACATATCAGAGTGATTTATCCAATCGCGCTCTACTCGCATTACGCTGCTTACAGCTTCAATTTGACAGTCAACTCTACGTGCAACATAACTGCAATCAAGAATTGCATGGGAACTCTTCCAAGTACTCACAGTTTTTTTATATATCCGAAACACAATCTTGCTTTCCAGGATGCTATTAATGAGGACGAGTAGCTGAAAAAAGATAGGGTGAAAGAATTGCACAAATTTTGTTCAACCAGATGGGTAGAGCAACACGAGTCTGTCGGAACTTATCTGCATTTGCAACCAGCAGTAATCCGTGACCTTGAATTGATTTCGGCAACATGGATGGATTCAAGGACTTAACCTGGAGCTTTTCAACTGCTTTCGGCTATAAAGACTTCAAATTTTGGATTAGCTAAGTACAACTTTGGCGGCGACGTATTGCCTGGAAGGATATCAACAATGCACTACAGTGCAGACGCTTTTCCAAATGTCCATCAAATCCTATACCTTATGGCGATTTTGCCTGTCACTACAGCGACAAATGAACGCTCCTTCTCGACATTGCGTCGTCTTAAAACCTATCTCAGATCGACCATGACTGAAGATCGACTGAACGATTTAACCTCGCATAGTATAGACCGCGATATTGAAATTGACGTTCAAAAAGTTTCAAACGACTTTTTTCGGTACCTCGAAGAGTTAACTGTTGACTGATAGCCACTAAATTTATGTGTGTTTTACATTATTAAATATCTTTGATTTTTGAAAAAAAAACCGTTTCTTGAAATTTTTATAAACTCCATACTTAACATGATATAATCTGTGTTCATTTGTGTACCTTGTTCTAGAGCTCCCATATACTGGAGGAAAGAAATTGTTGTGTCGATTGAAGCGAACTATTTGTAATATTCGCTTCATTTAAATCTTTCTATGAAAATATATGAAGCGTTCTTTTGTGTATCTTTTGTTCTGCTCTATTCTGCGAGTACAAAAGAACATAGCTAATGAGTTCAACACCCCCCCCCCCCCCCACCCCTGGGTTATTCCTGCGCACGAGCCTAACTTATGTATTGTATTCTTCGACTATAGTATTGCAACTTACTTCAATGTGTGATTTTAGTGTCCTATTTCATCTAATAACTTCCTAAAAACTTTAACAACAAACTTTGAAACATTTGTTGTTTTCCACACTACACTGGAAATGTCCGTTTCATCAAAGGCTGCTACAAATTCTACAGACTTTCCTCTTTTTCCTTTTTGAGTTCACATTCACATTTTTCACCAAACTTTTCCAAGACAATGGATATTTATCCTGCTTGACCATAGCTCAGTAGAGACACAGATGTGTATAATAATTGCCGAAATAAATTCAGAGAAAACACTGTGAAGAAAAATATTTCTGCAGGCACTCAAATCATAAGGTGTTTGTTCATATTGCTGTCAAGGTATACATTTCGAATTTATACACAAAGCTCATAACACATAACATGAAGAATTTGTATCCCCATTTGTGAAGTTATCGAGGGAGGTACTGCTCGATAATGACGTTATTTATTGACTTACCAAAAGTTACTTTTCTCGAAATACAAAAAGAATTTTTTTGATAAAGAGTCAACAAAGTAAGCCCCCTTTGTTCAAATTTTGATCGGTAATTTGGGTAGAGTTATCATCAAAATGCAAAGTTGGCTTCATCTTTTTACAGAGGGTTTTTAGGCATAGAATTTTTTACTAAGCTCACATCAATATAATGATCTCTGGTAAATTTGAGTATTTCACTGTAGTTGTAGATCAGATGATGCCAGTCAGTCAAGTAAATTTACTATTATTAATATTGACGTACCCTTAAAACTGGCTGGATAATATGCGTTAAATGACATGATGATTTGTTGATCAAATCAACGCTCTTAAGCGGATATTACAAATTTGTGAGACAGTATCCACGGTTCAAGGCTATGTCAGTAATAATTCCTTATTTGCAATGTACTTAGATGGAGGTATATCAAACAATCGCACAAGCTGCGAAATTGGCAATTTATTTAGTTTTTCTACTTCCTATAGCACTTTTTTTTCAATTTTGTCATTCCATTTTCCTCGGGCATTAAACCGAACAATTCTATTACGTTACAGGTACCTCACAATTCGCTTTAGAATTTTGGATATTCTGAAATGTTATTATTTCATGAAACAGTGGAAGAATTGTTACGTACCCAAAACACTGAGGCTATATATAAAATCAAAGCAAATTAATAAACTTCCACTTTACAGTTAAATGTAAGTATTGTGTTGCCTAAATTTGAGATAATCAGTTTGATCACGCCCTATCATTACCTTTCAGGTGTCTACAATCCTTTAACTTCATGGAAGTAACACAATAGAACTAAATTCAACATATAAAATACTCGGGACTTTCCGTCAAATCTTTCGGTGAAGGAAGAACAGTCCCGCTCCCGTGGATCGTAAAACAAAAACTTTTTGGACGGAACCTAATAATGGTCCTTTTATAGGATCTAAACATATTAAAAATATTTAAAAATTCTAACGATTTTGTTTAAAAAGAAATTCAGGCAATTTTGTATTCCAGTAAGAAAATGTATTTAAATTTTTATCAAGAGCACTGACGTCCTGCTCCTTCCCTCCTTCATTTGACAGAGATTGGAATTAACCTCAAATACTGGGTGAACTCCAACGACTCGAGATGTTTAAATATTATAAATCAATTTCAGAGTCCTTACGTATGATTTTCTGTACTTCAAACGTATAAAAAACTGATTAAACGCAATCATGGGTATCTGTCAAATTCCCCCAGTAATGCAAAAAATTATTCCTTTCCACGGAACAAACATTTTTCCGGCCAAAGCAAAATGAAAATTAAATATAATTGTACCGCAATAAGTAAAATAAAAAAAAATTAAATAATTTATATAAATTTAATGGGTGGCAAAAAAGGAATCTCCTGACTAAGAATTATGGAAAGAAACTTGCAAAACTTGTGCAAAGTAACCTTGAAAGGAACATAAATTGGAAAAATGGAAACAACAGGACGTCCAGGAGGTAGAAAAGTTAAGTAGCCAATTAATTATTTCTCGCATTTGTTTTCGTTGTATTTTGTTTTTCTTTGAATTAAAATTGAAATTAAAATTATGTTATCACAATTAAAAATTAGAAATTGTATTGTTGATCATCTTATTATATACCGTTTAATTGAAAACATAAGCTTACCTGTATATGATAGATCTTTTTTTTATTTATTTCATGGACTCTAAAACCACGTGGCGCCCGATATAATTAAAAAAGAAAGAAAAAAAGAAACCGACCTTTTCTGCTTTACAAAACCCTTCAAAGGTTGCAACAGACTTTAAACTTTATAAAACTCCAATAAATTGCAAATAAAGGTATAAGATTCAAACACTTTTCAAACGTTTTGAAAGACTTTGCACTTTTCACTGTATACAAAAACACAACATTTTGCAAAGTTTCAAGGTGCAGAGTACCAAGTAGTTGGTGTAATGTAAGTCATGAGTATATGGCTTTCATTTCTCATGTCCGCAAAACTTAATACCATGCAAAATTTTCAAAATTCAAGAAGGATGTAGTGGAAAACTACTTCGATATCTCTTACGTTGATTTTTTTTTTATATATATTGTTAAGCCAAGCTAAAGGTACCGTATTATGTAAAGCAAAGCATAGCAGGAAGGAAATAGGGACAGTATTAGGGGACACGAAGAAAGTGGTCGTGGTGTTCATGTATGTCACTTTTAAACTTTCGTATATTGTATACCCGAGAAAAAACAAAAGATGGTAGACTGTTCCATAGTCGCATAGCTCGAGATAAGAAAACATCACGGAATTTTACTGTACGGCCAAAAGTATTTTGAAGCGTGACAGGATGATCGCGACTTGCAGCGCGAGTATTGCGTGCAAGAATTAATCTAGATTTTTCATCAGAACATTGGCCATGCGTGTACCGATAAAGAAGCGAAAGAAATCCAACATTGAGGCGGCTCTCTAGTGTGAGTCGATATGACAAGTTATTGCCAAATCGCTAATGAGCTTGAAGGCTCACTTCTGGACAATATCTAATGAAGCTAACTAAGGCTGTACGGCCAGCTCCAGCCCAGATGTGGGAATCATATTAAATTCTAGATCTGATATAGGTCTTGTAGAGGAGCACTAGAATTTGATGAGCAGAAATATTTCTACACCTTTTCAGAAATCAAAGACATTTGAATGCTTCTTAGGCTCCCTATGTGGTCTGTTAAGCTTAATTTACTGGACATGTTAATGCCAAGAATGCTTAGTGACGGTGAATCTGAAATTAAAGCTCCATGAAATGAAATGGGAGTGGTCAAATGGTGATCTTGTTTTAAAGAGATTAAACAGTTTTGGGGCTTAGATGCATTGAATTCGACGCGAATCGCTTTGCCCCAAGCAAGGATAATATCAAGATCGTTATACAATGATCTAATCATGCAATCTTGACAGATGTGGCATTCCCTCTGCAGGCATTTATAGAGTGAGTTATATATATAACGCCATATACTATAATACGAATTAGCCCACCAAATAGAATATTTTCAACCAACTGCTTTAAGTTTGGCTAAAAGGGCACGATGCCAGACCCTATCAAAGGACTTTGAAATATCTAGGGCAATGATTTTGGACTCACCAAAATTGTGAAGATTACAGTTTCAACGTTCCATAATTAAATTCAAAAAGTCTCCAGATGAGCGACCAGTCCGGATGCCATATTGGCGATCGTTGATGAGTTTCTAGATATTTCATTATTTTGGAAGTAACGATAGATTCGACAGAATCGAAGTGATTGCAATTGGTCGATAATTTGAGGGATAGTTACCCTCTCCTTTTTGGGAATTGACTGAACATGGGATAGTTTCCAGGCGGTTGGAAAAATTCCTTTCGAACAAGACAACCAGAATAGTTTGCGCAGAGGCTTAGCCAAGGATGAGACGCAGCTTTTAATTAACCATCAGGATCTGCGGCTTTGGAGACGTTGATCTCCTGAAGGACCTTGAATACATCCCTCGTACGGATGTACGAGAATTTGAAGCGAATCGAATGAACAGCTAAAATATTAGCCTTATCCAGGGAGTCAAGAACCACTTCACCATTATTAAGTAGTGAAGGTATAGAGGAACTGGTTAAGTTGTTCGTGATGGTTTGGACCAACAGAGACCTTTGCTGCTTTTGATGCTTGCCACGATTCTTTGCCTAACACTCTGGCCAAAAGGATCTCTGGATAATGAACTTGTAGGTGTTTCATGCAGTCTTTTAAATTTGTTTCAGCTCTGGACATAGATGCAATTGATATGCGTCAAAAACAGACTGTTTCGCTTTTATTGCTTGGTTGCACTTTTCGATGAAACAAAAGCTATTTTGCTGTCGTTGAAATCTGCTGTAGGAATACGGAATGTATTCACACATGCCAAGACTTAAAATATTACCAAATTCTAATGTGCATTCGTCAACATCCCTTGAAGGAAAACAGACCGAATAATTAATGTCCCTAAAATACTGATTGAGACTTTCCCAATAAGCCTTTTTATAGTCCCAGAGAAGCCTACTTGTAGGCGGAGAAGTAGGACGGCACAGGTTTGAGGTGGTAAATTGGGTCGTGATTAAACAGTGGTCTGAATTACTAAAGGGAGAACTAACTGAGATGGAATATTTGTTTATTTGAGATGTTAGAAACAAATCCAGTAAATTAGCTCTATCTCCAGCTGCATTAAGAATTTGCGTTGCTGCATCCACTAGCTGTGGCAAATTAAAAGATTCACTGAATTGTTCAACGAAACAGCCCGCAGGACTTGTGGTAGAATAATGTCTGAGTCGCGATATGTTATGGACATTAAAATCGCCTGTCATACCTATGATGACTTTCGACGCTATATAAAAACGCAAGAAAATTCTAAAAATTTGAACACGTTTAAAAAACGAAGACCTACGAGCGAATGTCTATTATACCCAATCCGCTATTACTACTCATAAGAAGACAAACAAACCATACAAACCAAACCATACCATACTAAAATAATCCTGTTAAACTTTTACAGCTCGCTTATTCAATTAACCACGAAGGTTAGTTGGCGCTTTGAGAGGGGTCATGACTCCTGTGCCCCCCCCCTTCCTGTATACGCGCCTATATCATTTGTGGGTGATTTTTCGGACCACTGATAGAATCGTCGTAAGGCATGGTTGAGAGTTCGTCTACATTTCTATTCTTCTCAAGGACACATACTAATTTTGTCGTCCTTCCCTAGTAATCACAATTCCGATGTCCTCACATTTTCCAAACTACACTACAAAAATATTGGACGGAATTCGAATATTTATCCAAAAAATTCCAACACAGAACGATGTCTTTACGTGTACCGATGTTGTACCATGCTCTATTTTGCCATTCCTAGGAAAATGTAGCGAATTTCCGTAGAAATTTTATATGAGATAAGAACTGAAAAAACAGTGGACAATTGTGGACAATATTTAAAACTGTTCTTTGATTTGTCCATTATTTTTCTGAAAAATTCCGTATATGAAAATAAATGGAGAAAGTGTGGACATATGGCAGAAAGGGTAGAAATTGAAAAGAAATCTCCATTCTTTTTTCTTCATTGGAAAAACAGCGAATAACTACTGGACAACATTTTTCATAAATTTAATTTATTTTATAAACTTTATCAACTTTTTTCTTTTTATTTGATGGAAAAGTGTGGATTAACAGTGGAATTGGAAATTCTGGACATGCTATGGAAATGCTATGGATATTCTTCAGAATGATTCTGCACTATATCCACGCTTTATCCAATAAAATTCCAATGATTTATTGTTTCTAGAAATAATTATTTAGGGTTTTGGTATGGAACTCAATGGTGTCGTGAGACCTGAAATCATTTGAATTTAATGTTGTGTAGACTAAAAGACTCCCATAAGGAAAGAAATAAACAGGAAAAGAATAAAGTAAGATATAAATTTAGTTATTTTATTACTTTTAAGGCTAATAACTTTTTCGTTCACAGAGAAACTGGAAGAAAAACACTCAGCATTGCATAAATTTAAGATTTTTTTTTGTTCTTTTTACAACTGAATTGTTTTGTTTTGTTTTAATAAATTTCTAAAAAATAAATATTATTTTGTTAACACTAATGTCTTTAAAATGATTTTTATTTATTGTAGCAGGAAGAAATTCTAAACAATTCCTGAAGAATTATTCTGCAGAATATCCGGAAAAACCTTTTATAGGGCATCCGTGGAATATATCTGCTAAATTTCCAAAGAAATTATTCTTATGATTTCTGTAGAATTTCTGTAGAATAATTTTGCAAAATATCCAAACAAACTCTCCATAGAGTTTCCAAAGACATTGTCCTTATTATTTCTGAAGAAATTCCTTGGAATAATGACGGCATACTTTCCTCGGACAGCGTAACTTTTTCCCCGTGACAATCCCATAAAATTCTTTTGACATTCTTGGGAATATTCAACGGAACTGATTCTTCGGACAGGAAAATTTCCTAAGAAAATCTGTTGAACATCCTAGGACTTGGTTACTAGGGTTGCTAAAACCAAACACTGAACTGCATTCATTTCTACATTTGGTTACCTTCATTGGAGCTGGAATATAGAGCTTATTTTTCTTCAAGGTTCCTACTATAGATAACCTCCATCCCATTAGCATACAGCCCAACGGCAATGCTGTGAAAAAATCCGTCATTAGCTCGTTCGGGAATCTTTGAACTAGAAATATAAATCGGTGACTACTCATTGACCTTGATTGGTTTCTCGTCCAGTTACCGATTTTCTAGTATATATCTGACCTGAGTGGATAAGATGTATAGGGTATAGGCATCACAAGCTCATCAAATCTTTACTCCATATTTAGCAGGCTATGATGGAATATACTGCGTAAATCTTGTTCCGCCTCGGAAAAAGCTACTCATCAAAAGGATCGCAATCTCCGAGTACATATTTAGTAGCTAAATTGGCGTTTAGTATCAGCCACATATCAGCTGTTGCCTGGTATTGTTGTTATCGAAACGAATAAATGTGCTTATACCATAAAATCTGTTTACTGACATTGTAACTTAAAAAAATGGGTATGCATCCGTTTTCCATAATTCTCGGATACCTGCCATAAATAGTATCTCCAAATAGCCATAAAATTCTACTGCAGTCAAAGTTTTTCATTTTCCCGGTTGTTTTTCTGGGTTTTTACTGTTCCATTTAGTGCACACACTATTGGACTTTTTGTTTGTTTCATGATTCTACAAATGCTGTCCGATAAAATACATTTAAACGTATCTTTTGCAGATGAAAATAGAGGGCCAAATTTTTTAGGTAATATTTAGTCGCTACAAGATAATAAAAATATATAGCCCCGTCCTAATTCTTCAATAAACTTATTTTATTCGAATTTCCATAAAAATTACTTATACAAAATAAATTAAGGTAGCCAGGTACCTATTCGTATAAAATAAGCCAGAAAGAACATATCCGTGTAGACATGATATATGTATGTATATAATTTTCCAGTTTCCCTTTTTTATTAGGTCCTTCAATTATACAATCTTAATCAATCTAATCGTAAAGGGGTAAGTAAGTTTTATTCTGGAAACATTTGTGATCTTATTTATTTGTTATATATAAAGTTTTAATTTCTTTTATGTTAACTTGTTGACCTTGCCGACCTTGGTTTTTTTCTCCATTTACACAATCTGGAATTAAGGCAGAGAAATCCTTCCTCACTATTGTTGGTAGCATCCCTGTTTGGGATAATTCCATCAACTTTTCTGAACTTTTTTTTTTTACTTAGCCACTTCGATTCTTTTTCTCAATTTCTTTCCGTTTCTCAAGAAGCGAAACTCTAAAAACAACGATGTTGCCCGAACTTTGTTTCTGTATTTCAAGGTATTGCAAATTTCCCCCTATTATTAAGATGTATTCTATTTGGAATTTTATATATTGGTCGTTTGATATGAAGGTCCCAGCAATAGGAGAAGTGTAGCCATCTACACAATTATATTTATTTTATATTTAAATTATTTCACTTTTGGTATAGAAGCTATAATTAATTTCATTTTTTTTGTTTTGTTTTATTTTTTTAGCGTTAGTCTTCCTTTAGATATTAATAGAACAAAACTAGCATTGCCTAAGGCATTCTACATATATAAAGTTATAGTTTCCTTTAGTTTCCTTTAGATATTAATAGAACAAAACTAGCATTGCCTAAGGCATTCTACATATATGAAGTTATAGTTTCGGGGTCGGTTTACCTAGATATTTTTCTCTTCATACCAATACCAAGCCGGATAATAAATAGTTCTGTCACAATAACAAGGTCCCGACTGATCTCAGCGTTATTAATCGTTTAAATATAGGTACCTCTTTAAAAATTATTCCCATCGAATGAAAAATTGACACTGAAAAAGTTTGACTCCATCAAACACACTTTCGGTATTATATTAGCAGCATAATTGCATTTCCCTTGTTGTTTAAACATAAAGAAAAATTTCGATGGAATTAATGATTTTATCACCTTACAGAAAATAAATAGATAAATTAGAGAAAATATGTTTTCATTACGAATCCAATACTTCAATGTTCATGTCTGAACAGAATAACACACCCTATAATGGCTCTGAGTCACTTATCGAATAAAGTAACCCGCATAACATTCATTGCTTCAGCAAATCAAATATCCTCAATACAATTTTAAGCTCTTATCGAAAGCATTATCCTTTTACGTAGCTACCGTAACAAAACCTCTATGTAGATACCTAGTGAAGACAAAAACAACCGCAAGAAACAGGGGGAAGCAAAATCAAAAGATTTAAATGTAATACATAAGCTACTTAAAAATTGTTACAAAAATTTTACAAAATTCATCTTAACTGGTAATGCAAAAGGAAAGAAGAAAATATTGTATACTGTTTTAACTTTTAATTCTACATTCTACATAAATTATTATGAAGTTCAGCCCCAACATGTGGGAGTACGCTTAACTGATTCGGTTGTATCCAATTATGTATTCATAAAAGGAGACCTATTTCTGCATGTCTTATTTAATTTGACTCTTGTCTTTCGAAAGAATTTTTCACCCCGAAGAATAATAGAAGGTTAGGTGAAAGTCTTTAAAAAGATCATTTCCATTTCGTAAAGATTCCTAAAATCTCAGAGGCGTAATGAAATGTATAGGTATAAATACCATGAAGGTTTTCATTGTTTCAGATGGAGAACCTTCCATTTGAGATCCATTCTCCCCCTATACGTACGTATTACTTCGATTAAATACCCTAAACAAGTAAAGCTACCCAAGAAAAAAATTAGGAAAACCATCTAAGAATTACGTTGTTTCCTTAAATAGCTCCTTTTCGCCTCAAGAATCTTGTCTGAAATTTGTAATCCCATAAAGTAAACGGTTTTATATTCTATGAATTTTGTGACGATAAAGTGCGTTGGCCCTGTACAAACCATAAGAATGTTACTGATAATATGGAATAAGTAAAGTCCAGAATTTACATTGAAATCCCTTCGGATACTCATCCGGTATATTTTCTACTAAGGGACAAGTAACCGAAATCATTCGCCTTCCATTCGAAGTTTATAAAGGGAGTCAATCAAATTTGCTTAAGCTAAATAGCTTTGGTTGGGTAAATCCATCGGGAGGTCAACTTGTTGATGACCTTTTGAGGATTTTCTGGTCGAATGAATGCAAATCGAATAAAATTTAGTTAACTCGAGTGTGATTAAAGGTCGGAACAATTTTATGTGTGGCTTAAGGTTAGACAAGGATTAGAAATGGTTTTTGGCAATTTTTCCTTACGCTGCAGAAAATGCATTCATTTATAAATCAGTTACAAGTGTGCCCTCCTATCATACAGTTTTTTTTTTTTTGTTTAACAAACCGAATTATTTATGTACCAAATATATACCGTTTATATGTAAACTATATTGGTTTTAAGCTGAGCATCATAACCTCATTAATATACATAATCCTCTTTATGAGTGGTGATTAGTACATTATTCATAGCTCATATCATCATGGAGAGATTTTCGATGTTGTCATAATTGGCATTTATGTTCTTCATCTTCACCCTTTTAGAGATATAAGAGAAAACGGACTTTGCACTGCATGGAAGCTTTCATTTTACTATAAGATCTTCTAGCAGTAGATACTTCTGATTGTACAACTCTTCTCCATATGGGTTTGTTTTGCAGGCATCTGTGGCAACGATGTTGTATCCTTGACGATGAAAAATGTAACCGACCCAATTCCGTTTGTTTTGTTCCTTTTATATCCTTTATTGATATTTTCCTGAACCAAATTTCTTCACAGTTATTCATTTGACGCTCAATTGTCCAGAAAATATATATTTACAAAAGTTTGCAATTGACATGATTGATAATTGAATTGAGTGATAATTGAAACATCTTAAGCCTTTCACTTTGTTGCTCGCGATGACTCTGATCGGCAGTGCCGGATCTAGTAAAGTTTTGAAGGGGGGCAAAGATGTTAGTTATCGCCTCCTTTAACAACGAAAAGTGGATAGAGCGCAGGGTACTCTCGATCGCCTGTGGCCAAATAATAAAACTCTAACTGCTTCCATTTACCCACAATATGGGATCAAAGTAATCTTCTTTGTTGCGCAATGTTTTTTTTTTTGTTTTTTGTTTTTAATTTAACTTTAAGGGAAAAGTCACTGGGCACCTTACTATGGACGTTTGGCCCATCGCGGACATGAACGAAATTCCTAGGCTGGATTGCTATATGACTCTAGTTATTAGTGATATGGGTCGCATCATTGTGAGACACGGGAATCTCGAAAAATCATTAAAATATATAAATGTATAAATAATACTGAGAAATGCATAAAAATCCATATAATTTCAAAATCTATGAAACCGTTACTATTTTATGTTTATAATTATGATATTGCTGCGACTATTCTAATCCCAATACAAATATTTATCAAATTATTCATTTTCATCTAAATAAGTGGTGAAAAAATAAGCCAATTACTTTTATAATTCTTAATTCAGGTTGATCAAGATCAATTATTACATGATCCAGGAAAGAAGCCGGCGCGGAAAATATACTATACTGGCTATATGCGCGCAGCTGCCGACAGTGCGGCGGCCATGTATACAGGAACAGTAGTAATCCTCGATAGCTTGTCATCCATGTAGCGTTGAATTTACTTCAAATTAAGTATAATATTGTCGCATTCTGATATGGCCCATCGCATCATCTGGTAAAAACCCCCTAAACTAACCCACCAAACCAGCAATAACTACAGAGCCAGCTATAATCTATTAAATTTATTCATAACGGCAATATATCTTATTCATTATTGCATGTCATTAACACTTAACTATTTAAAAACCACTACAAGGCTTTAAAGATACAAACTAAAGGTAAATAAGAAAACGCTTATCTCACGTGGTATTATCTCTCGTAATAATAATTCTACATAGTTCCGGTATCTCTCCAGAAACACTGGAGTCAGGCTATGTCTTCGGCTACGTAACACAGATCTTGGACATGACACACAACGATTTAGTCCATCCATATCAACAAGAACCAGGGACCGAATCGGTTATGACTTTTTACGAAAAAAGACTACTTTACTTGTTATTCCTGATCAATAATAGTTTGAAGCTAAAAAAAAAAACTAAGCTGGAAAAGGTAATTATTTTTTCTGGCAAAAATAAATAGCCACGCTGGCTTTTTATTTTTTTTCCAGAAAAAATAATAAGCCTTTCCAGCTTAGTTTTTTTTTCAGCTTTTTTTTTTAAGTTAAGTTTTCAAAAGCTTTACAGGAATCGGAACGGGTTTCACGAGACATCTTTTGGTATATTCCACTAAATTCCACGATCATAATTTATCCCAGCTTTTTTTGTTTAAAATTTTAAGAATACCAGTTATTTTCGGTCCCTGACAAAAACCCAATCCGAAAGCAAATAACCAGTCCAGGAAACACGAAGGAGTCGAATAATAGATAAAGAAACTTTGAAAACACGATAATTCACAGATCACAACGAAAGATGACCTGCCCAGGGGGCGAGTGGAGGAGCTGGCGCATCGCGTTAGAACCAAATCCAGAACCTTACTAATGTGCGAAAGAGAGAGCTAGTATTAATGTGTGTACTTATCGTCCGTAAAAAAGAATATGGTATATAAATAGTCTTATAACAGAAAAAATATTACTTTCAATTAAATATTTTTTAAATGAGCAATAATTTTTTTCCCACCAATTTTCAATTAAATTACTAATTACCATTAAAAGTTAATCAAATCAATTTAATTTAAAACTATTTTGAGTGATGTCCGCAATGTCCGCGCCCAATAACCTTTTTCTAGAAAAAACTGATAATTAAAAGAAAAATTAAATTAATAATGCCCAAAAACTTCTCCTAGCTCATTCAAATATCAATTCACTGTAAACGATCTATCTACTTCAATTGCGGCTTACAGGTGCAACATTTTTGGAATTATACTAGAAGACTTAGCAATTCTTTTAGAAGACTTACTCCTAGTCATACATCAAACAATGCCGCTACAGCTTTATTATGCTATGTTCCAGTAATATATTTAATGGTTCAAAAAACTTTTATAAGAGCAAGCAAATACAAACTTACTGTGAGTGTTGGTAAAATATTGAAAATTTTAAAATTATTAAATGAATTTGTTAGCTATTCTCTTTATAATTTTTTTCATACAGTTTTATCGCTTAAATAATCATCAGAATCAGTTTTCCGAAAATTTGTTATGCAATTTAACAGATATTGCTATCTAGAAATAAATTCAAATTTTTAGAAAACACCAGTTCCTGTATATCTTCAGTACTTAACAATGGTGAAATGGTTGTTGACTCCTTGAATAAGGCTAATATTTTGGTTGATAGACTCACTTTAAACTCTCATCTTCCACCCACCTTACAGATACCACTTTTGCATCACCCGTATGAAGAGCCAATGCACATCCGTACAAGAGATGTGTTCAAGGTCCATAAACGGATCAACGTCTCCAAAGCCGCAGATCCTGATGGTTTCTGTCCCTCTTAATTAAAAGCTATGTCTAATTTTTTGCTAATCCCCCGCGCAAACTAATTTGCTTGTTTTATTCGACAGGAAAGTTTCCAACTACTTGGAAACTGGCCCATGTTGAGTATATTCCCAAGAAAGGAGAGGATAGCAATCCCTCGAATTGTAAACCAATTGCAATCGTTTCGATTAATAAAGGATCTAGAAATCAATCAGCTAAGCAACAATCGCCAATATGGTTTCAAGTCTGGACACTCATTTGAAGATTTGCTGACTTTTCCCACCAAACTTTAGATCCGTAGTCTTCACAATTTTGATGAGTCCAATATCATAGATATATCAAAGACATCCATACCTTTTCTCTTTTCATGTGTAGATGCAAATGGGGCTAATAAGTGCTATCCACACGATTCGATCAAATGTAATAGGGGCCAGATAAAATGTTTCCGCGTTTCATGAAAACTGTTGTCTTTAATTATTATAGTATTGACGTCGAAAGATATGAATGATATACGTCTGATTAGTATTTTGTGTCTTTTCTCTAAGATACTAGAAGGGTTGATTGAAAGTACGATTCAGGAGTACCTGGCGGAGATTAACTTCTAGAATTGTAGTCTGGTTTCCGTCTTCAACATAGTTATGAATCAGATGTACTAAAAGTGTCCAAAGATCTACAATGGATACTTGATAAGATCATGTGCTCTTGAATTTTTCAAAGGCATTCGACCGAATTAATTATTATGAAATTTTGCATAAGTTATCTTCCAATATTGGATTTTCTTTCTCTGCAGTTCAACTAATCCTTTAACATATAGATGGCAGCAGGTTATTGTGAAAAATACTCCATATGATCTGCTACGGATTTATTGCTGGATTCCTCAAGGAACACCACATAATACAGCCCTCTTTTATTTACTAGTTTTATTAATAATCTACCGAAAGTTATTGAAAATTTGAAAATCCATTTCTCGTATAAATACGGAATAAAAATTATACATAAATGGTCAGTGAATAACAAACTAGAGCTGAATCCGTCTAAAACGCAATATATGATTCTTTACAATAAGCGTCTTCGTACGGACGGACTCCCAGCTGCTGAGCTAAACGGATTTGATATTCAAAGAAAAATGCCATTTTTTGAGATAAATGATCGGATCTTTATTTCATTATAAAGGGGAAGGTATGCCGGTAATAATGGAATATAATATCAGCCAAATGACCACCACGACCACGCCTACAGGACCATATCCTTTTCATGAAATTTTCCATAACCAAATCGCAAAGTGGCTGCCCTATGTCCTCGATAGCCTCACGAATTCCATCTTTGAGGTCTTGAATCAACGCTGGGCTATTGGCGTAGACCTTCTCTTTCACGTGACCCCAAAGGAAAAAGTCGCAAGGTGTTAAGTCACAAGATCTCGGTGGCCAATTGTGATCACCTCTTCGAGAGATAACACGGTCCGGAAACTTTTCCCGTAAAAGATCAATGGTTTCGTTGCTTGTATGGCACGTAGCGCCGCCTCGTTGAAAGTAAACGTTATCCAGATCAATACCATCCAATTCCGGCCATAAAAAATCATTAATCATCTGTCGATAGCGCAATACATTCACCGTAACTGTTGCTCCAGCCTCATTTTCGAAAAAGTAAGGTCCAATGATCCCGCGGGACCATAAACCGCACCAAACAGTCACACGTTGAGGATAGAGAGGCTTTTCAACAATAACTCTTGGGTTTTCCGAGCCCCGGATGTGACAATTTTGCTTGTTGACGAAGCCATCGAGGTGGAAATGGGCCTCATCACTCAAGATGAGTTTTCGATAGAATTCCGGATCATTTTCATGCATTTCAAGGACCCAATCAGCAAAGACTCGACGTTGTTGATGATCGGCCGGCTTGAGCTCTTGTGTTAACTGAACTTTATAAGCCTTAAGACCCAAATCTTTATGCAAAATACGGTGTAATGACGTTTGTGGAATGGCTAATTCCAAAGAACGACGAGGAATGGACAAACCTGGGTTTTATTCAGCACTTTCGGCTACAGCAGCAATATTCTCGGCTGTTCTTGAGCGACGTGCACGGGTTTTATTCTTCACATCACTAATTTGTCCTGACAGCTCGAATTTTTCTACCAATTTCTGTATTGCGGTCCGACAAGGTGCTTCACGACGACCCAAAAATGTTCGAGTTCTACGAACCGTCTCTGCCACATTTTCACCATTTTTATAGTGAATTTTAATAATTTCAATGCGTTGTTGAATCATGTATCGTTCCATTTTTATTAATGGCGTAGTTTCTACTTATCAAATGTTAAAAAATGACAGCTCCCAAAGTGACATCTACCGAAATAGAGGGCTAATTAAAATAACACCTCTTATTGGAAAACCCTGTATATATATCCTACTATGCGCACTAAGAAGTTTTACTCATTGAATAAATAACTAATAAGGAAACGGCATATCGGGTGAAAACCTAAGCCACTCGGCGAAATCTATTAGTGTGCTGTGTTTGTATTCGTTTCGTTATGGCAGTAATGAAATCCTGACATTCTAAAGGGGAACATTTTTTATAATCCAAATTGCTATGTAAAATAAACAAATTTTTAGCTCCCCCTTATTTTCAGAAAATATTTTTTGGCGTTGCCTTTGTATGACTGGCATAATTTAGGCACAAATGACAATTCAATTGTAAACAAACAAACCGGCATTGGTAAAATGTTAAATTTTTTGCCAGGGCTGTTTAGTTTTATAAATATTTCACTTTTATTTTGTTTGAAGAATGCTTTCCCACGACAATAACTCTGTTCGTTCACAAACGAATATTTCACACTACTATTACGTAAAAATCACGTTTAATTATTTATTTTTCACAATATCGCGAATTCAAATCCGAGAACAAAATAGTCATAGGGCCTCTTGCCACCCCCCCCCCCCCCCCCCGACGTGACCATAGGTTACACGGTAAACACGTATACTGCATTCGCATGATACCCCGCATCCTTATTAGTTATTTATTCAATGTTTTTACTTTATATAAAATTTCTATTTTTGGTAAGTGTCTGTACATGTGATTTAAATTTATATTTGTATTGTTTACAGTTTGTTACTTCTTAATTTCATATTAAAACCATTTCCAAACTTCCCATTACATTTTAAATAATTTATTTATGATATTTTATCTCTCTATATATATATATATGTATGTGTTTATGTAGGAAGCTACAGTAGACACCTAAAGAAACGAATTCTGTTCTATTTTATTCCTCTTGAAATATTGTCCTCAAATTACTTAATGTAGTCACAATCCTTTTTTTTATATATATATTATTAAGCCAAGCTTAGGGGATACCCTATGATGCAAAACATCTCATGGCAGGAAGGAAACAGGGAAAGGATTAGGGGAAATGAGGAGAATAGAGTAGGTGCTGATATATGTCACTCTTGAACCTTCGCAGACTGTAAGCCCGAGGAAAAACAGAAAATGCTAGACTGTTCCACATTCGCACAGTTCGGGATAAGGAAGCATCACTGAATTTTACTGTACGACCGAAAGTACTTTGAAGGATTAAGGGATGTGCACGGATTGCAGCACGGGTATTGGATAAGGGATTAAACTAGATATTACATCGGAAAATTGACCATGCATGTAGATTAAAGGAGCGAAATGCATCCAATATTGCAGCAGTACTCGAATGAATCGATATGACAAGTTATTACCAAATCACCAATGAGCTTGGAGTCATATTCTCGACAAAGAACATCTGTTAAAAGATTTTTTTATGTAGATGGTGTTCATTCATTATATGTTTATGTTCTTTTACAACTACGATACAACATATTGTGTATACCTCTACATATAAAATAAATGTTTGTTTTACGTTGTAAACAAATACACAACCATAATGTACTTAGTCCAGCTTATATGCAATAAATATATCCAATTTATCTTCATTTGCAGCACAATTCTCTCATCATTCGGTTTTTCGGCAACATAAATATCTCTGGGGACGAAATTACAAGCCATAAATGGTCCTGAAATGTCTGACATGCAAACAAAAACACACATTCAGAATTTGGTGGAACGAACAGCAGAAAATCTTGACAAAAATTTCATGCAAACTGTGCACAACCGGGCTGTTCGATGAGAGTGAGTTTATTATTGACGGTATTTGGAGGAGGAATGTCCTTTTGTTGTTATGCCTTGAGCATGATATGAGTATACATGAAAACCAAACAGAAAGACCAAACCACCAATATCGAGCAACATTCGATTTTTTTAAGCAATATACCTAGATTCTATCGATTCCCCTCAGCCAAAGGCAAAGAATGTCAAGTGTCGGTCTTTTAACGATTCCCATGTAAGTATCATTTTCATCCTTCGAGCTACAGCCACTCCAGTTCGTGAAGGGGATTTTATTCCTGCTGCTAACTTAGATGTTGAAAGGATACTCTCTTGGAAGAAATGTTCTTTTGTATAAATATTAAAAATCGATTAACGACAAAAATGCGTTTTTCAGGAAAATTTATGGAATACAATTTTGAACGTTGAAAAGTTAAAGGTAATTTAATTTTAAATTACTAAATTTGAGCACAATTCAGAATCTTTTGCAGTGCTGGCAAATTAATACCTAATATTACATAAAACGATAAATTTCTTTATCAATGTTCTGCTTTATTTTTTTTTTTTTTTCATAGCAGTTTTTTCAGACAGTGTTATTGAAGCGAATATGCATTTTTATTTTATTTATTTCTCAGAATACTGATTATTTTTTATAAAATAAAGTGAAAGACAAGACAATGCATACAATATGTATGTCATACTGGCATTGGCGTTACTAGGTTAGGGCCAGGGTGCCCCCTCCCCAGAATGCGGACTGGCCCCCCCCCCCCCCCAGGAAATTCTAAAAATTCCGCCACGGCGATTTTGGAGATTACTCTTAAAAACACAATTTTGACGCTGCCGCTGGCGACAAAAATGGTTTTTCATTTGAAATAAGTCCGCACAATTCATTAAATGAGGCGTTTGGCATTCTAAAGTATTCGTAATCGAACTTTATCATTTTTCCTTGTTTTACTTCAACCAGATCTACTAATAACAAAATTTCTTTATGGGAACTAGAGTACATTTGAATAAAATCCGCCCCTCCCGGTGTGAACACTCTATTTTACCGCATGCCACCGCGCCGCTACCGGTATGACTAGGGTTTATAACGAGTTCTTTTCTTCAAGACAACCTATTAAAATCTTTTTTAACATTTTTAAAAACTATTCTGATATTGCTCTGATTCCATTGAATTTTGACAGAACTATTTTGACAGCTTGTACGGAAATTTTAATTGATAACTTTTGATATCAATAAAATTTGAAAATTTCGAAAAGTTTTTTTTTAATTTTCCGGAAAAAAGGCTTTTTAAGCTTTTAATCCCAAAGGATTCAGGCGCAATTAAGAAATTCAATTATATTCTTATTACGTTATATTATGGAATAAAACTATAATAGCACTTAAGAAATAAATACTTCGGGAAGCCAAGAAATTCACAGAAAAACATTAAATTTGTCTAGAACCTAGTCGGGTCTCGGAAAGGAGAAGGCAACCGAAGAGAGCAACAGACTTTCTGATAAAGTCCACTCTAGGTAAAAGTAATTTAGTAGACTTTCCATCAGATACAAGGCCAAGATCATCCGAATATTAGAAGATGCATATTTACAACCAAGTGATGGGCAACATTATCACTAACTTCAAAAATAAGTTTGAAAATCTACAATTGGCACATTCAGTTGACTCTTTTATGAAGTTGTACCTGAAACATGGAGAGGCATTTTAGACATTTCCACCTTACAGGCTGAAACAAAAATAATAAATAATATGTTCCAAAACAAGAGTATTGTAGAAAATTTGGAAGGACTGAAAACGAGATAATTAAAAAGAAACTAGCAGCGCAACATGCGCTAAATAATTTTGCAGAAAAAAGCCGCAAACTAAAGTACATACAGACTTCAACTATCTTTTTATTAGGGCTTAATAAAAACGTAAAGAATTGATCTCAAATTCGTATCTAACTTCAGACGATCTGTAAAGTACTTAAGTACATTGGTGCTTAAGTATGATTACCAGTACCAGGGCATGGACTTAAATTTTCTTTAACTCTGGTACTCAAAAAATTTGCAATTACAAGTCCCGATACTGGTACTTAACGCACTTATTACATATACCGTCATAACGCGAAGTACTTCAGCTCTTGTAAATTATTTAAATACGCCTTCTAATAATACAGGCTATCTGCATCTCGACAGTGCCTCAAAAAATCTTACCGCCTTCAGTAAAATAGGAGCAAAATTAGCGTAATATATGAGTAACAGTAGGACAGAAATTGGCATGCCGAATCGATACCCTTTGTTGAGAAAGTTGACAATTAAGTGCAACACCCCGTTAACTTCCACCGCACATATGGAGCGTTGATTTTCATTTGCAGGTCTTGTAAAAGCTACACAAAGGAAATCATAATCTTATGTGACATTTGTTTTGCTAAAGGCAAACTCAAAGACTCTATGGGCAACTTCCAAAATTACAATTTAAAACAGCAAAAGCTTGTACGATTCTGTTTCATTTCCTATGTTTTTGAAATATATTTTATGATATTTCGTAAATAGAAACCTCATCCAATTATTTAGCTGGCTATAGAATTTTCAAATTTTTGAAAGCTCTTGAGCCTTATTAGCACCAGTAGCAGTAACCTGAACTTGTACTTAAAAATTTTTAAGTACCAGTACCGGCAGTTCTATGTACTTGTACTTAAAAGATTTGAAGTATGAGTCCTTGAGTACTGGTACTTGAAATAAATACTGGACATTAGGCAGGGCATCACTATCATATCAGTTTCGTGTATAGAACTTGAGGAAGTTGATTTACTTTCCTTAATACTTGAGAGAAGGAAAACAAAAGTCTCTGTTAAATAAATGACACCACTTTCTTTTATTTTTCTTTTATTTTTCAAATAAACACAACTTCCTATGATTTAAGAAAAATTTAAATCGCGTTAGATGTTTGTAGTGGACTGTACGGAATTGATGAGAGTCGCTTGGGTTCATTGGAATTAAGGAAAAAAATGCAGTTTTACTCAATTCGCCAATTACATTATGTACTAATCTATTTTCACAATAATTTAAATGTCCGACTAAAACTATTTCGTGAATACTCGACGCCGTTGGTCTCGATAAGCAATAAATATCGACCGATCGCCGAATGTTGACCGACAGTTATTCAAAAATCGATTGAATGCTGATGACTTATACTAACTAATAAGCGATATGCCATACTTTTCTCACTCCGAGTGCTCAATAACATTCAACGAGAATTATAAAAAAGAATGGGAAACAATTGAAAATTGTTCGTTTTTCCTCTGACCTCTAACATCGGAACCTCGACAAAGACGGCCCTATCTCAAAAGCTTTTCTTATTAAAATCGCCTCGAACGGATACACGTACCTGCATTTGCAGTAGATTCAAATTGTGGCTTATCTAGTATTTTTCCTTTCTTGAGAGCGGAGTTAAGATTCCACTAGGAAGACTACATATTAAAAATGTCGACGCGATGTCTGCGACTTGTAAAATGATAATTATAATTTTGTGGGTTCTATAACTTATAAACTCTCTATACTCTCGTAACTTTAGAAATTTTAATCTATGCTATTTCATTGGGTCTAGGCATTATGTCAGCATGCTGTCTTGTAAGTGCTCAAAGCAATATATAAAAAATGTCGGTCAATAACTGGGAATACTCATGTGCTAGTATACTCCGCAAACAAAATTTTTTGTTAAAATCTATGTACGAAAGTTGAGGGATGTGGGCCACCCCACAAATAAGTCCTAGTTACGTCAATGCACACTAGACTATTGATATGCTGATGTGGTGATATTGTAGTTTTAAAATACTATAGACTTTAATAATATATTTGCCTCGATCAGAGGGGGAAAACATCCCAAATTAAGTTACGTTTAGTTAAATTTCCTGTCATGGTTACAGGATATTACATATAGAGCTACCATGATTAGCTAAAATGAAGGGAAATTTACGCAGTTCTTAATTAAGTTCTTGTTAAATATTCCGAAAATATTTTACCTTCTTCCCGTCTCAAATTTATAACTGCGTTTCATATGTAATTTACCTAATTTACTACAATACTGTAATAAATTTTATATTTTATGAGAAATGTGAGAATCAGAAGAATTGATAAATCTGCGATGTAAAAAATTCTTAAAAGTCTTTAGATGCTTCTTCTCTGTGTAGTTTTCTTGAATCAATGTAAGAACTCCAAAAATTTATTTGGTGGGCATTCAGTTTTAAGGTTAATAATACCACTTTTTTAACTTTCTGAATTAGCGAAAAATAAAATAAGTAAAAAACGAGTTCTCAAACAAAACTGAGGCCAAGTCGCATGAAAAAGTAGAAAATAAACTTTTCTTCACACACAGACGTGGACTCAGATTTTATTCGCTGACAATCACCGATATATTTCAGTAAGATCAATCAGAGGTAATAAGTGATTTGATTCATGAAGAGAAAGAATATTCAAGAGAAAGGTCCCAATCAAAAAATCTGAGTCCACCTCTGACATTTCTCTTGAATATTCTTTCTGTTCATGAATCAAAACACTTATTACCTCTGTGTGTGAAGAAAAGTTTATTTTCTACTTTTTCATGCGACTTGGCTTCAGTTTTGTTTGAAAACTCGTTTTTTACTTATTTTATTTTCTGCCTTTTTCACGTTAACTAAATTGGAAAATTCTGCATTTTTCCTGAAACAGATTTATCACTAATCATATAGATGAAAATTTTTCCGATGATTTTCCCGCTTTTCCGGGTTTTACATGAATTTTCCTCGATTTTTTCTGCAAGTTTTCACCATTGTCGGAGAGAAAGTAATGATGCCAGTTGATAGCAAACTTGATCCTGCATAATTTAGAAAACTTTTTTACCGGAAAATTTTCCGGAAAAGTCGAAAAATTCCAGAAAATTTTTCGGAAAAATCGGAAAACTCTGCATTTTTCCTGAAACGGATTTATCACTAATCAAATTTGCACCAAATTTTCAAATGATTTTTCCCGATTTTCCGGGTTTTCCATGGAAATTTCCTGTTCAAATTTTGACAGATTCAATTGTCACGCGACATGAACCTGTGTACCAAATTTCAGCTCGCTGTGATGACGAAAAGTGGGTCTACGAGAGTGTCGAAAATAGTAAAGAAATAGACAAATTCGTGTACGAGTTAAAGGGAATGGCTGGCCTCAAAAACATTCTTCTGAGTGACGATATTATAAATATTTGATCTGATCTATTAGGTAGTAAGCAGAGGTACTGTAAGATTCATAATTTTTCTTAAGGACCGCCAATTTTTGCATCATAAGAAACGAATGAAAGATTGAGTACTGAAATAGGTCTCTAAAATTGTCGAAGACGAATGCATTATAATTTCCTAAGTAAAGGAGCAATATAGTTAATACCCTGATGTCAGAATACATAAACCATTGTTTTGCTTTATTATAAATTTAGTCACTATATATCCAGAATAAAGCCACCACTTTCACATTCCAGGTTAGAAGGCGAATTATCTATCATCTCGATCAAATATCTATGTACTAATCCAAATACCTGTCTACATAATATGAATCATTCTTACAAACCTTATAAGAAAATATTTCAATGGAAATTTGTTTCAATATGTGCACATTATAATTGTAGGCATAGAGGTTTTTCTGGTAGACAATAACGAATATTTGTATTTTATGGAATATTATGGAAAAATTCTGTACATGTACATATTCTCCTAATTGATATCAATACGAAGTGTTCCTGAAAGTTGCCACTTTAGTTTGTGATATCAACGTCATTTTAGAAGGCAACGTTTAAAGAAAGTAGCACTTAATTTTTTTTCGAATTTCTGTATACAATGATTTTAAAGTTACAAAAAAACATTAAATAAATGGTTAACGCGCCAATTCCGATACCCCCAAGGGGTTCTGTGGAAACTTTTATATTTTTTTTTCCATGGATGTAATGCATTTAATCTTCTATAAGATTTTTTTTTTAAATTAATAAAAACCATTTTCGCATTAAAAATAAATGTTAAAGCACACAATTTTTATTACTACCTTGAAATATTACTAAAAATTATCAAGCGAATAACATAATAATGCAATAATTAATTTTCTTTTATATGTGACAATAATTCCCTTTTGAAAATATGTTTCTTACTTTCTGGCAGCACTAATCGCTTGCAACATAAAAAGCATATGCTTTATGCTAGCTTCACTTTTAGCGGGTTGTCATCACTCTATATTATTAAAGACGGTGTAAAATACTCAGCAGCTGATATACATATATTACGAGAACATCACATCAGTAGGTAATGCTACATTTTATTTTTTTTATTTTTATTTTTTTTATGGCAGGGGGACAGGCGACCCTATCCCAAAGTACGGAGGCCAAAGCGGCCCATTGTTCTGTCCTGCTAGAAGGCCATTCACCAAAACCTTCCGGTCCTCTTAATGAAGCGCATCAGGTCTTGGTGAGGCAGATTTTTCAGCTCATCCACAGATAGTGGGGCAGACCCTAGAGTATCCAGCCTGCACCGGGCAAAGGCCGGACACGCACATAAAAAGTGTTCAGTTGTCTCGGGCTCTCCCTCCAGGCAGGACAGACACTCAGGGCTGTCAACAACTCCCATCCTTGTTAGATGAGCGTTAAGTGAGGTGTGGCCGGTAATGATGCCAATCACTGTTCTGCATTGTTTCCTTTCGAGCCCTTTGAGAAAATCGGAGATATTCCCATTGAGCCCAAAACAGTTTTATACACCTGCAAGTATTCAGGTTCGTCCATCTCAGCTGATGATTCCTACGAACATCCGCATTAATGAGAGACCCCGATACTCGAGGTTGCAACGCCTACGGCGGTTTCCGGTCCGAGGAAAAGGTCAGCCCTTCCATTCTCCATGACCCCCTGGTGACTGATCAGGAACCCACAGAAGGGACACCTTGTGGTGGATATACAGCTTATCCTCAGAAACCCTGCAATCCCCCAGTAAGCCATCAAGGCTGCCTGACTATCCGAGAGGATAGCATGATTTGCATGTCAAGGGCTAAATTCGCTGCAATCGATATTGCGAAGACAGTGTTGTGTCCACCAAGTGAGTACTCCAGTCCAATATCAGGCTCAGGAAAGTAAACACCCGCCCCAGCTCCCTCATTAGTGAGAGATCCGTCGGTGAAAATTTTTAGAGCGGACCGGGGATGGCTCGATAAAGCACTTTCCTCAGTCCACGACTCCCTTCCAGGAAAGCTCACAGAAAAGCGACGCCCAAACCGAAGCTCAGGTACCATCGCATCACGTGGCATACTGGCCAGAGGGTTTTCCAAGTCCAGCCCATATGCCAGAGAGCAATGAAGAGAGCCAGTCCAGCCGTCCCCCAACATCCACTTAAGCGCAACCTGCACACAGCTCTTTTAGCATCTGCCTGAATGACTAGATCCAGGGGTGGCAGATTGAATAGGACCTCTAGAGCAGCAGTAGTCGTAGATCGCATAGAGCCCGTAATACCCAAGCAGGCGAGCCTTTGCAGGCCTGTCAGTCTCCGGATCGCAGTCCCCACAAGCGTCCTCGGCCACCATACATAGGAGGCACATGTAAGCATGGGTCTAACGATCGAAGTGTACATCCAGTGCACGACCCTCGGTCTCATGTCCCATGTGCAGCCAAAGGTTCTCCTGCATTGTTTGAAGACCCTCGTAGCTGCATTAACGTTTTCCTCTACGTGCAATCCCTATGTCAGCTTCGAGTCGAGGAAGACTCCAACATCAACTTAAAAGTCATCTGATTTTTATATATCAAAGCCACAAGTACATAAAATGGCATTCAGTGAGAAGGAAATTATAAAAAATTTCAAGTATAGTGCAGCAGTTGTGGCAAAGGAATTAAATAAAACGCCAGAAGCAAATGTATAGGATGTCAAAAAATCATTTGATTTGTTAGAGCGATTAGTGAGTAATAAAATTGAAAGACAAGACACAAGCTTCCGAAAAGCTATACCTATACCACCTAACGAATGGATATTAACAACACTCAAGTAGATGAAAATATATCCTTATTTATCTTCATTTACATCTAAGTAAAATTTCATTAATTTTCTCAATGAACACTTTTGTTTTCGTTCTAGTCATTTAACCACACTTCGAGTATGTACAATCAAGAGACATATTGAATCTAGATAATAAGAAATCAACTTACTTTTACCTAGGGTAAGTACCTACTGTTTAAAAAGCCTTTGATTCAGTTTGGCATGATGATCTTAGATTCAAGTTGATAAAATTTTGTTTCCAATTTTATTAATAAATATTATGAAAACCTTCCTTAATGATCAAGGTTCACTTTTAGAGCCTATACTATAGGTATAATATCTATACTTTTTTTTTTTTTGTTATTTTTATCAAACTGTAAAGCGCAGTCAATCGTGATAAATCCACAAAATACTTTAATCATGGTTCAAATCTACTTCGGGTATTCGAAAATTTCAATAAAAATATCAATCAATCTACCAGGTGTCAAATTCTTAAAATTCCTTAAAACTATCAAGTATCGAATGAAGAACCTATGAAATGATCAGATCGATGTGAAAATCAAGAGGAAATGGAATTGAATTGAACTGGCCAAACACACTTTCAAGTAATAATGTGAACATTACTTGACGGGAGTTCACAAGGGAGTAATGTGACCCAGAGGCAATTGGAAAAGAAACATTTTAACTGAAGCTACATCAACTGGAAGATCATGAAACGTATTAGATGCACGTGAATGACAGAAGGTCCAATGGCAATTATTACCCCCTTATATAATTTCAATGATTAAAGGAACAGTAAGGGTTGAAATAAGCGAATAATCTTTTGATCCAAATTGTGGTATACATTCTACTTTTGAATACATTTTGAATCATGCAGGGGGATTTCACCATGGAATAATATGTCTGACATAAATGTGCGGCATAATTACAGATACATGTCAATCGTATTATGAGTTTGTTTTTTTTTTTTTTTTTCTTTTAAGATATAATCTCATCGTTACCTTAGCAGTTACCATATTTGTGGCTTTACAAAACTTATAAAATCTATCGTGAGAAAATTTTGAGCAGTAATTTATTTTTAAGGTTGAGTATAGTATATACTGTAGGGTCTGCCCTTCTATCTATAGATGAGATGAAAATGTGCTTCATTAAGAGGACAGGAAGGTTTTTGCCACTCTGGCCTCCGTGCCTGGGATGGGATCTCCTGTCCCACTGCCTTAAAAAACAAAGAAAAAGGTTGAGTAAAAATTAAAACCTTAACCTTTTTCTAGAACCTGCCAGTTTCGTGTAATAACTGTAATAATTAAAGCTAACAAAGCGTTAAGTTTCACGCAACATGTATACCAAACACGAAATATTCCGAAAAGTTACTTACTAGCTAAACACTTAAATGAAATAATTTCATGCTTAATATGAACGCCCACATCTATGCTATCACACAACATTCCGTGGAGAAAGTAATATATGTATGTAGTAACTCTGTTAGTATACATGTGTAGTTGTGGTCTTCGCAATCAAATTCGCACCGATTTGGATGTAACCAAAAAAAACAAAAAAAAACGAAGAGAGGAAATCATGGTTCACTGCTAATTGTAAATTAGCGTGCCAAAACATTTACCTGTAATTAATCAGCTGGTCGTTGTCGCCACAATGTTCTATCGAAATGGTCGTACTTAATAATCTACATATTACGCAGTACGTCTTCAATACGCAACCACCTGACCCAACCTGAGAGTTAGGCTTTCCAGTACCTCCTCCCTCGTATATGTATATGTAGGTGTAAAAATTTATTTAAGCGACATTAATGCATGGGGACTAAGCGCGTATATTATAAAAGGTAGAGTAAAATAATGAAATAATGTAAGGCAGGTGAGGATGAGTGTGGCTAGGTACACAGGTAAAAACGCCTCAGAGGATTCGTTATCAGAATTCTGTGATCATTTTATAAAAGCTCCGTTGAACTGAATGCCAGTGAACTCTTTCGGAACGGTAGCTAGGCAGGCTTTTGTTATGATTAAAATTTTTACTAAAAGGCAAGACAAATAAACGAAAAAGCTTTTACGTAATTTTCATTTATCACGCAAGTTTAGCCCTTTTACATAACAAAGAGGTAGACAACTTTTAAAATCATTTAAACAAGTTTTTTTTTCTTTTAATTTTCTAATTAACGCGCTTGAAGTGAGATACCTACTTGTGAGAAGTTATTAATTCGCCTCACTTTCATTTTTAATATTAAATCATTATGAGCGTAATTGTTTGAGTTTTTGTTTTTTTTATCTTTCTTCTAAATTAATATCCCTCGGGCTTTTTGTATAGTTGCATTGCCAATTTGTCTATGAATTCTTAATGTGTCTAATTTTCAATGCAGTAATTATCAACTAAACTGAAATCGATTATTGTAGCTTATTCCCAGGAGGTACTTTTGCATTACATATTCTAGAGTCTTCACTCGGAAGGAATTAATGATTTCGAAATATGAAATAATTATTCAGGTAACTACGGTTGAGTGAAACCTGCAATATTTCCTATTATTGGTTATCTCCTGAGATATTAAAATTTATTAATTTAACCATTGTACAGTTTTAAGATAATACACATGTTTTATAACATTTAAAAGTTAAGTTAAGAAAGTTAAGGTTGAAGAAAGGAAAATTTAATAGAATAAAAGGAATGATTAAAGGAAGAAAGAAAGGGAAAAGGGTAAATATAATAAAAGAAAAGAAATTTAAATTAAAGAAAAGGAAGGAAATAAATTAAAAAGAAGAAATAGATGAAAGAAAATAAAAGAAAAGAAAATGAAAGAAAAGAAAAGGAAATAAGAGGAAACAAAAGAAAATAAAATAAAAGATAAAAAAACCAAAATTAAAGACAAGAAAATAAAATATTAGAAAGAAAAGAAAACAAAAGGGGAAAAAAAGAAAAAGGCTGATTAGAAAACTGATTAGATTAAGGTTATGCGAGGTTATGATAAATATATGAAACTAAATAACAATATCAACTGCAGCAGCGAACTATAGCGGCACCAAGAATTTAGCAATGATTATTCTCAATTTCACAGAGAAGTTAAATGTTGCATTCGGAGAGATAAAGGGCGCAGAGTTGTTACGGACGGTATCCAAGTCAGCCGCCGAATATGTTGTGTTCATCCTGGTTTGAATTGACAATACTGCAAATATTGAACCATTATTTAAACAGAAGTAACTAATGACTAATGAAAAAAAAAAAAGCAAACCTATAGAAATGTGCAGGCGGGAATTGGAACAATAGCTTTGCTTCGTTTGAGGCCTGGCAAACCCCTCGAGAATACTTTCATGAAACAGAAATCTATAAGTAAGCGTTGGGAGTCCGTTCTCTAAAATGTTCTATATTGATACTTATGGAAAAGTGCCATACATTGACTTTATATATCTATGCCATAGAGCCTAAACTACTATCCATACAGGAAAATAGTCTTCTAGTAATTTACAACTTGATTCCTTATCGCATCAAAGCTAAAATAGTTTTGATTACGCTCAAAGACTCATAGCTGAGTAATACTTGCAATAGTGTATATGCAATCGTAGTCCGAATCGATTAGCAGATTTATTCGAATTCATCGGACCACGGCACATTCACATATGCAATTATTACTCAATTGAGAGTTTTTGTTTGGGGAATCGTGGTCATTTGGTTAAGATAAATTTTTTTAAATAATTTTGTTAAGATAAATATAAAAATTTGGTTACGGTTGGAAAGATAAGATTAGGACACAGGACCTATTCAAATCAAACTTTTATCAGTTTTACATAAGAATACTGAAAATATTTTACATGGTTAGGTTAAGATTATATTAGGGTCTCATGTAGTAGTAATGGATTCTGTTTTATGGCTTGGAAAGTATTTCTCGAGGGTTTTGGCCAGACCCATCGTCCACTAGTCAAGAGACCCTTGTTTGTGTGTTCACCACCCTTATGCTTCAGCTATGGAAGATCAGTTTCTCAATGTTGATTATTAAAACAAAAAAAAAAAAAAAACAAAAAAAAACAAGTGTCAGGACCTCCCACCACACAAAGATTGCCTTAATTTTATTATTTTTGATTATTTCCACTTTGCTTTTTTCTTTTATTTATAATATTCGCCGACTTCAAAAAGAGGAGGTTCTCAATTCGACAGATTTTTTATTTTTATTTTTTATTTAGAAAATCGTGACTTCAGGTGGTACCATGAAAATTTGATCAAGATCTGATAAAGACCTTCGGAACTCCTCAACGGAGAACAGTAAAGCAAACGCGATTAATATAATTACACATGGTCATTCCTGGTGAGAGGTCCAAAACAAAGAAGTGGATAATACTCATCTAGATAAACAATAAATTGTATGGCATTTTAACCGGTTCCGGCATTACATGACTTATCTGAGATTCACTCAGTAATTTCCAATAACTTTGTTTTTAATATCTGGTTAAATAGTAATTCGTTTCCTATCAATGAAGGCATTCCTGTAAACAATTTAGAGCAGACTGCTTGTTCACTGTCTGCGTCCATAATAGTACGAATATCTAATAACGGCTCGAGCTTTTCAATTCTGAATGTATCTGGTAAATTGTTTATTGCCAAGATTTTCCACCTAAGTTCCAGCAAAAGAAGGCTCTGTACCATCCACCATAACATTTTTCTAATATTTCACCGATTTGACTTATGGTGTTGCTTTCCAAAAGGATGTTATGTATATATATATGGGGGTACTCACTGATCAGTCGGTGCTTCAGGTGTCAATACCTTAGCAGCACCTTATCCAATTTTGTTGTCACACGAAAACCTCGGGCGCTGACACTTTCTCTGTTAGGTTCAAACTTTCTACTTCACAACTTTTCGTTATTGCTAAAACACTACTTTTTTCTTTTTACAACCATTCTTTATTACTTTCTCTATTCACTTCTAACTTTCTATTTCACAACTTTTCGTTATTGCTAAAACTCCGTGACCGCCCGATAATATGCCAATAAACCGACTGTTCAAAACCGACCGTACTCGACTTGGATTTTCGTAATCGCAAGTCTAGTTGCTCAGGATAGGAAAGTGCTTAATTAGCATTCCTATCCTGAGAAAATTATTTACCGCTGGGCATGTTTAAACATGCCCAGAATTATCGCGACGAACGATGGTTGGAATTGAAATTTGATATTTTCATAAATATCCAACCATCGTCGTGCTATCGTGCATACATTGTTGCGATCACAATGTATGCAGCTCGCGACAATTCGCTGATAAGAGCTTTTTTCGGTGAAGACTTGATCATTTCAGTCTTCACCGACGTAAAATTTTATGCGCCCGATATGTATGTTTGTATGTATGTACATACATATCGTATTTACGACAAATCTTACTGAAGGTACGATTTGTCGTGGGGCTTTTGTTTTTTTCTAACGAAACGACTTGGGATGAAACTTAAAACTTCTATTTTTCCCAAGTCGTTTTGTGGGAATATTTTTATTATATGCGAAGGAATTTGAAGAAATTGCTGATGGCAATTTCTTCGCCTTGTTTGGAGATAAGCTAACCATGTTTTAAGCATGATTAGCTTATTTCCATTTATGAAAATTAGATATTTTTTAATGATTTTTTCAATGATAATTATTACTTATAATTATCATTGATAACCCTTTTTAGGTATACAACAATCCTTCCCCCTGCGAAAAAGAGGATTATTCTTTGAAGAGGAATAATTCTCAGGGGAAGTTGTTGTTGGGGCTTTTTCGGTGGTTCGGCTATATTGGTCAGTTTGGCACAGGTTTTCGTTTTTACATATTTTCTTATTTCTATTTTAATAAAAAAAAATTGTTGTTATCTTATTTTCTAAAATTGTTTTTAAATATCTAATGCTATTCTATTCTATTGCTTTAATACCTTATTAATTTCTACTGTTTTTTTTTTCTTCTTTGTGTTATTCTTATTTATTTTTATTATTATTTTCTAACGATATACGTTCTATTCTAATGTTAGTGGTTATCTAATTTTTTTTTTTTTCTCGGTTAGTAATAATATTTATATTTTTATATTATTTATTATGTTTTAATTGTTATTTAACACTATTGGGGGGGGGGGGGGTTTCGGTTTTTCTTTTGTTTTTAGTTTGTATATATATATATGTTTTTATTAAACTAGTTTTCCTTATATCTATGTTCTAACAATTGTTCACTTATGTCCTCTCCCCTTTCGTTTTTATTATTAACCATTATTATTAACTGATTTATTTGTGGTTAATAGAAACCACTTACATTTATTTTCTAGGTGTTCTACTATTAGTGATAGTGCTTATGACAGTTTGAAGTGGTGACACTATACCACTTGCACTGACCTAGTAGGTGGCAGGGTGCGGGTCCTTTTGAGAGGGGTAGGTTCAATTATTTCGATTTGTTTGATTTGTTCCTCCGCCTCTAGGGTTTTTTCAGTTTTACGTAGACGATAATTTTTAATGAATGGGACTAGCCATTTGGCGACCAGGTACAGTACCATACATGTGATGACAACACCAGTTAAAGATACTGATGTTGCAGCTAGGACATGTGTAGGGTGGTGACTGATATTTGGAACTATTTTTTCTAATTTTTTGTCCAGTTCTTTTAATGACTGGGTACCTTCTAGGATGATGCTGTTAGTGTCATCTCCTGAATATAGTTCTGTCTGTATTTCTTCCGACGGTATTTTTTCTTTGGTTTCATTAAGATATTTTTCTACCATTTGCTCTAATGGAGCGATATTTGGGAAGTAGTTGGGTTGTTTGAGACTCAATTGCTGGATATTCTCTGCCTCATAATGTAGGATTTGTGATCCTACTTGTAATTGACAGGGATGGTTGATAGTAATTATTCCTTGGCCTTCTATTTTTGAAGTTAGGAATTGTTGGGTACACTGAAGGTGTACAATTGTTGGTTCTATCAACGAGAATATCCAAGAATTTGGTTTACTTAATTTAATAAGTAGGTCTCTGGGAGGTATTTGCGCTCTAAATTGACACTGTGGCTCTTCCTTTAATGGATTAAAGAGCAGCTTCACTACGCATTCTTTGGACATTGTAGCCTTTGTTATGGGAATGCCTAGCTTAGCGATGTAAGTGTCCTCTTTGAAAGATTGAGTGATCTTTTTGAAGATTTTAAGATCTTGTGTTTTTAATAATAGAATATCCTGTGTCTGTACCTGGTGCGCTACGTGCGAGTACTGTATTTCGGGTACCAATGATTGTTTTTTATTAACATGGATAGGGAAACTATGTATCCTATACAACTTCATTCGTGGTAAATTGAAAATCGGAAGTTGTATTCTAATAACTAATTTGTCTTGGACTATACTAGCCTTTGTTTCCGCTGTCTGATATAACAGGGAGAGACAATTTTGTGCATCTGGGCAAGTAGCGTGGGACTTGTGGTTTATCTCTAATAAACTTTTGGGAGACACCACTAGCGGATGCAACTGGTGATTTTTACTGGAGATTATTATGTCGAGTAAGGCTTGTTGCCTGTACTCAATCTCGACAATTTTTAAGGTCAGGCTTGAAATTATCTCCTGCCTTAATTGTCTCATTAGTAAATCATCAGTGATATTTTGCATTCTATTTACCTGGAGATTTATTTGACGTTGTCTTTCCTGCAGAGATGTCAGTGGCTTTTGAATTTGTTGTAGTGTAGTTTTGACTACACTGATCTGCTGTCTTTCCAGGTCGGCTAGTGCTTTTGTATTTGTTTCGAGCTCCTCGAGTCGACTGTATACCTCTTGTTCATTAGTGCTGTCCATGGTCCCGAATAGGTAGTGCATTGCATTGCCTATTCCATCGAAGATGGATCTTGTTGATCTTGATTTGGGGACCACTTCTCGAATGACACTTGTTCTTCTCTTGATATTTTCTAAGAGAGAATGAACGTGTTTTTGCTGTACCAGGCATAGCTCATCGGTTTGAGAGCGATTCGAGCATAGTCGGTGAACTAAGTGCTCCGCCTGTTCTGCCATAAGCGTTTGGTTGTCCAGTTCCCTTAGGTTGATCTCCGTTAGGATATTCCATGTACTGTGGTATACTTGTAGTTTTCCTAAGTCCTCATACAGTATTCCTGTATTGTTCAGGGGACTTATTGTGTAGGCTTCCGTTTGAGTTTGTCCCATTGCCAGATGAAAGCAACATATTAACACCAGTATGTGCTTCATGTTCTGTAGAAAATTAAGGATAGGCTTCGTTAGTCAATTAGTCGTACTAGATGATCTTGTGTGTGTAACTAGAAGAACTTAATTTAATTGTAGAGTTTTGTATGATGGGAACTTATTTGCTAAAGATATATGTACCAGTATGTTACTCATAATAGGGCTTTAAACGGTTGTTGTGTACGACAACCTGCCGCTTGCCTATTTTTATGGTAGTGTTTGTTGGACTAGGTACGTTGATTACCAGATATGGGCCAACCCAGATTTGAGACAATTTGTGTTTGCGGCTTTCACTTTTGAGGAGGACTTTGTCTCCTAGGTGGAAAGTGAGAGGCCTGACTGTTTTGTCGTAATATGCCTTTGAGCGTTGTTTGCTGGCTAAGAGATTTTTACGAGCCGTGGCATATGATTTTTGTAATCTGTATTTGAGCATATGGTAATAACTTTCGTGGTTATATACGGGCTCAGGGTCCCGTTTTAAATTAGATGGGACATCCGCTGTGAAGCCGTAAAGGCAATCCATCGGGGTTAGTTTAGTACCCTCGTGTACACTGTTATTGTACACGAATGCAGCGGTTCGTAGGAATTGATCCCATGTTTTGGGACTCTCGTCTATGATTGTACGCAGATATTCGATTAATGGTCTATGGGCACGTTCTAGTGCTCCATTAGACTGTGGATGGTATGCGGAAGTTTGTAACTTCTTTACCTTTAGCAGTTTGCAGACCTTCTTGAATAGCTCACTCAGGAAATTAGTTCCCTGATCGGTGACTATTCTCTTTGGAATGCGATAACGCGTGACAATCTCATTGAAAAAGATTTGCGCCACCGTTACTGCTTCTCCATTTGGTATGGCATACCAATCGACAAACTTGGTGAGATTATCTTGGAAAGTTAAGATATATTTATTACCTGATATGGTCTCTTCTAGTGGACCTACTATATCGAGGTAAACCTTGTCGAAAGGTTGTTCCGCGATGTCCGTTATTACCATTGGCATCTTGAATTGTGGCGATGCCTTCATTGTTTGGCACTTAGGGCATTTTTTTATGTACTTTTTTATATCGCTAAGCATGTGTCTCCACCAATACTTGCGTCTGATTCTTTTATAAGTCTTGATGACACCCTGATGGCCGCCGAAAGGAGAGTCGTGGTAATCCTTTAGGATTGTTTGAACTTCCTTGGGGCTCGTGATTATCTCAGGTGCCTTGACTGGGCTTATTTCTTGTTCAAGCGTAGCAGGGGGTTGTATTTCCGCCTCTGGGAGTTTAGTTTCTTTATCTTCCGCTGCCGTGGGCGGTGTTTCAGCGCTGGAGCTAGTATTGGCCTCTTGGGCTTTTTGGTTTTGAGCTCTGGTCACGGCTAAGCAATGAGCGGGTTTCTTTGTTTTCTTTTTACTTGCGGAAATGTTTTCCTCCACATCTGAGTCCATAGTGTGGTGGACTTGGGCTTGTACCGTTAAAGTGTTGCCTGTATTGTCTTCGATTAATACTTGTGGAATGCGGCTTAATGCATCCGCATTGGTATTATACTTCCCTGGTTTATATTCGATGGTATAATCGAATTCTGATAATTTGTGGTGAAATCTCACCAAACGGGAAGTCGGGTCTTTAACGTTAAAGACACCTTTGAGAGGCTTGTGGTCAGTATAGACCGTGAATTTCCTGCCTTGGAGGTAGCATCGGAAATTCCTAGTGGCCCAGACTATAGCCAATAACTCCTTTTCAATAGTGGAGTAATTTCTCTCGGCTTTGTTCAGCGTTCGGCTTGCATAGGCGATAGGTTGGTCTTTTCCCACTTCTCCTTGGGAAAGCACAGCGCCTAATGCTTCGTTACTGGCGTCCGTTGTGAGGTTGAAGGGTTTAGAGAAATCTGGATAGATTAAAAGTGGTGGGGAAATTAGAGCATTTTTAATGCTTTGAAATGCTTCTTGGCATTTCTCGGTCCAATTGAATTTTACGTCCTTGCGGAGTAAATTCGTGATTGGACGAACGATTTTAGAGAAGTCCGGAATGAACTTCCTGTAGTAATTGGCGAGTCCTAAAAAGTACTGAACTTGCCTTACTGTTCTGGGAACAGGAAATGTTTGGACGCAGGCCGTTTTGCTGGGGTCTGGTAATGCACCTTCGCTAGAGCATTTGTGCCCTAGGTAAACAACTTCTCTTCTCAAGAACTGGCACTTCTCTGGCTGCAGTTTGAGGTTGTTCTCTCTCAATTTGTCGAAGACTTTGCGAAGTTTATCATTGTGGTCATTTAGGTTTTTCCCGTAAATGACGATGTCGTCAAGATAAACGAAACATTCGAGGCCTTGTAGGCCTGTCAGAACGAAGTTCATGAGGCGTTGGAATGTAGCGGGAGCTCCTTTGAGTCCGAATGGCATACGCTTAAATTCGTAGTGCCCGTAATTAGTGCTAAAAGCGGTCTTATGTCGATCTTTTTTGTCGACTAAGACTTGATGATAGCCGTTGGCCAAATCGAGAGTGGTAAAGTACCTGGCATGACCTAGTTGGTCAAGAATATCCTCGATTCGGGGTAGCGGAAATGCGTCGCCAATTGTCTTTTCATTCAATTTACGAAAATCGGCAACGACGCGCCACCTTTTTTCACCATCGGGTCCCGCCTTTTTGGGGACAACTAATAAGGGTGAATTCCAAGGGCTTTTGCTAGTTTGGACTATCCCGTTGTCTAGCATTTCTCTTAATTGCTCGTTGATTACTTGTCTCTGGGTCTCTGGTAATCTGTAGGCCTTTTGGTTTATGGGCGCTTGATCTTGTATTAAAGGGATATTGTGGGTGATAGCATTTGTGTATGTGAGCTTATCACCTTTTAGAAAGAAAATATCGTTGTACTCGTAGCAGAGTTCGGATATCGAAGCCTTTTCTTCCGCATTTAGATTTGGGTCTAGGCTGAGCTCTTGGTCTAACCTGTTGACTCGCGGAGTATGTGTGGGATCTTCATGATCCGGAAATAAGTATTTTACGTGTTGTAAGATAGCTGTGTTTTCCGAAAAGCTTGCGTCTCTTTCCTCATTTGGTGTAGTTGTGTACTTACTATCTGTTTTACTTACATTACTAGATGGCAGGGAATGGGCTTCCTGCATTTTTAACGGTGGAGTACCATGTTTTATGGGTACTTTTGTTTGGTCCGAGTACTCGCACGCTTTCGTATTTTGGCTAATAGGCCGTGAAAAATTGGTTGTCTTAATACTATTTGACGGTGGAGCCAACTTACCTTCAATGAGGTCTTACGGATCTCGCACGCGTCTTTTATCGGGCTTATGGGGCACCTTGTATTCTTAATTCTAATTTTATTAAGTGGTGGAGTCGACTTTGCCTTTAAATAGGTCTTACTGAGCTCGCACGCACTGCTGGTAGGGCTCTTGGGCCTCAGCTTTTTCTTAACACTAATTTTGTTGGGTGGTGGAGTCGTCTTTGCCTGAGAATAGGTCTTACTGAGCTCACACGCACCTGTTATAGGGCTCTTTGGCCTCGTATATATCTTAAAGCTAGGTAAACTAGACGGAGGAGTCCTCGGCATCTTGTTTATCGGCTTCTGGATCTCGCTCGAATCTTTTATAGGGCTCTTGGGCCTCGAAATTTTTTTATAATTTACTCTATTGGACGGTGGAGTCATTGCTGCCTCTGTTCGGGTCTTACTGAGCTCGCACACGTCTTGTATGGGGCTCTTGGGCCGCGTTAGTAACTTATATCTAGGTATTCTGGAGAAAGAAGTTTTGCTTGACTTCTGTTCTGCCTTGGGAGGCTCACTGATGTTTGTGTTACTCGCTTGCGATTTATTCGGCTTGAGAACGTGTTGTGTATCAGTGGCTTCTCCTATTGGGATGACGGCGTAGTCATGTATAGGGAGCAGTTGTAATAATAAACTGTTGATGACTACTTTAAAATTGTTAATGTTGAGTATGGCAACTAGCACTGTTTCTTTCCCAGTAGGGAGTAAACTGTTGGCCAGGAAGACTCCGTCGCCTATCTCTTTAGATAAACAGAGCATTTCTTCCTTCACTCGCAACGGGACTGTGGTGATAATTTGTGACCTAGCAGGTATGCATATCGGTTCCTCTAAAGTAACCAGATGCTGCCTCATATCGCTGGTTTCTTGATCACCCAGACAGCTCTTTTCGTATTCCGTCGGCTCTTGTTGAACCTGGCAGCCAGCATTACTCTGTTGAGATGCCTTGGAGACACTGCATGTAGATAGCTTAACCTGTTTAGGTTCCATCTTTTCAGCAAGTGACCTCACTTCGACTGCTTTTCTGGAATACAGCTTGTCCGTTTTGCATGACAAGGGCACGGTGAACTCTTCGGGATTTGTTTCCGTACAAGGAAACTTGAGTGCTCTATTTGGGCCTTCAACATTACAATTGTTTGATAGGAAATCGTTTCCTAAAAGGCCGTCATCGGAAAGACCTGGCAGGTTTTGTACCACCTGAAACTTGCAGGGAATTTTATTTTTAAAATTGAAGTTGCCCTTGCAATTTCCCAATGTCTTTCCGGTTCCAAAAGGGGTCTGTAAAGTGCATGCCTCATTGGAATTAATTATATCGAGGTCTTTAATTGCTCTTTTCTTAATAATACTAACCTCAGCGCCAGTGTCCACTACTAGTTTTGTATGGCCGTTAAGGCTTATGTCCAGTGGAAGTTTCACTGTAGGGACACCGGATTCGGGCGCTTGAGGTGACCCTTTTAATTTTTTAGTTGGGTTTATAGTCGAGCCGGGGAGTTTTGGGTCGACTGCACGTCGTTTCCCTGACTCCGGGCTTCCCATTTTTTCTTCTAGCGGCAGTCTTCGTCTGCATGTCCTCGGCGACCACAAAAGGTGCATTTGAGTCTTATATTGAAGACTTGAGGACTCTTTGTGTTGTGTTGATCCTGTGTAGGTCTGTGGGAGAGGCGTGGAGGAACAATTTGTTGGGTCTGTTGACTTTTTCTGCAATCACGGACGTCATGTCCATAGATTTTGCAGTTTGAGCAGAAAGGGGTGTTCTTGCGCTTAAGGCAATCTGTATATGTATGACCCTTTCGCTGGCAGAAATTACACGTGATGTTACGGACCAGTGCATCTGTATCCGAGTTTCTGGCATCAGTGTTTGTAAACGGTCTTTGTCGTGACTGTGATGGACCTGGGTTATTCACATTACGTGAAAACTGGTTTGGATTTGGAGCTCGAGGTGATGCGAACATAGGTGTTGATGGCATTTGATAATACGGAGCTCTATAATAGGCTCGCACTCGTAGATCTGGGTCTATTGGCGCCATTGGAGGAGCTTGTACCAGAGGAGTCTGGACGAATGTAGCACTTTGTTGTAATTTCTCCATGTCCAAGGCTTTTTGAATTAGTCACTCTAAATCGCCTTCTCCCTGCGTGAGCAAATATTGACACAGGTGTGGGTTAGTTACTCCACTTTTCAGAGCGTTTTTGGCGAAATCCATCAGCTGTGTTTTCACAGCAGGGACTGCCTCAGCTCCATACTTCTGTGTCGCTGCCTCGTTGCAAATCGTCAACAACTGTTTCAGTCTTGTAATGAACACAGTGAGAGATTCTAACGGGTTTTGTCTGGTGGTAATTAGTTTGTTCACCAGCTCCTGATATGTCTCACGGGGAAGATACGTTCTGTTTAAACGTTCCTCTACTTCAGTAAATGAAGCAGGGACGTCTGAAGCGAATAATTGGTATGCGTCACCTCTGAGTCTTGTAGGAAGGACCTGAATGAAAGCCACTTTTTCTTCATTATTAAGGCACTGCATAGTTTGTTTGCAACAGCCAATGAAGGTTTGTAACTCTCGTCCCAATTGTGGGGTACTTTCACCCGAAAATAAGGGAACGAGTTGAGCTGTGAGCTTAGCTACTTTAGCGTAATCCACCATTATGTGTAGTCTATTGACTGGAAATTGAAATTTGGGTGGACTAGCTGGGCTTGTTTCTGGGCTGATTTCCGTTAAGGATTCTTCGAGCCAATCGATTAGCAGGTCTTCGGGAGTTGGTTCAGCTACTTCACCGTCACTGTCGCTATCACTATCACTGTCACTTAACCTAACACTCTTATTCTTTCCTAGATCTAAACTGAGTGAGCGCCGAGATTCGGAAAACTGTTCTAGTTCCTTTCGGAACTGTATTGTTTTTTCTTTTAAGGTCTTTAACTTGACGAGTCTGGTCTCACGCTCTGTTTTTAATTTGTGATCTAAGGCGTCACAATGGGTAATCGTCAGTTTATCCGATTCCCGCGCTCTCTCGTATAATTTATTTAAAAACTTAGCTAAACTTACTTGACTATTCAGACCTGGCAGAACGGTTCCGCTTCGAAGTCTAGGTCCTGTTGATGGTAACTGTGGAGGTTTTTCTCCTGCAGCGGATGATGTACCTTCACCGGGGTGCTGTGTATTGGCACCTGGGGTTAATCCCGCGTCGGCTAAAGATGGAGAGTTTTCCCTCGCTGCTGTTTCTGGTTCCTGCTGAGGTAGAGCAGGATTGTCGGCTGGCATATGATGCGCTGTTCAGTGAAAGGGGGGCTCCTTGCCTGCTTAGGTCCCTTTGCTGTAATTGAGAGGGGGGTTTCTTTAACCGCCTTCGAGTTCCCTCTCAATCCTTTGTCGGTTGATTTCGGCTTTCTTTTGCAGCTGGGGGGGCCCTGGGCCGTCTTAACTTCCCCTGGATCTAGTTGAAAAGGGGGCTTATAAGCCGTCTTCGATTTCCTCTTCAACTCCGGATCGTTGACTGCTAGCGTTTGTTCGTCTGGTTGGCTGGAGCTTCAGGCTGTTTTTAGAGCTGTGTCCTGGCTGATCTGTACTCGTCCTTCTGGGAGGTTTTGGATGGTTTTCCACTTCCTTCTTTGGAGTGTTTGATAGTATCCCTCGGTGGTGCCTGTGCACTATTTGGGGTGAACGCTTGCCCGCCTGGAGCAGAGGCGCCTAGAGATGGTATCTACCCGAGTGTTGGGGGTGACTTGGCCTGAGTGGCTTCGTCAAGGGAACCCCTTAGGTTCGCAGGATAGCGGATTTTAAAGCTCTTATACTTTTCTACTTTTGATTTTTCGAAAAGCAGGCTTCCACTATCCTACCGGCTGCGCCAATTTTGTTATGTATATATATATGGGGGTACTCACTGATCAGTCGGTGCTTCAGGTGTCAATACCTTAGCAGCACCTTATCCAATTTTGTTGTCACACGAAAACCTCGGGCGCTGACACTTTCTCTGTTAGGTTCAAACTTTCTACTTCACAACTTTTCGTTATTGCTAAAACACTACTTTTTTCTTTTTACAACCATTCTTTATTACTTTCTCTATTCACTTCTAACTTTCTATTTCACAACTTTTCGTTATTGCTAAAACTCCGTGACCGCCCGATAATATGCCAATAAACCGACTGTTCAAAACCGACCGTACTCGACTTGGATTTTCGTAATCGCAAGTCTAGTTGCTCAGGATAGGAAAGTGCTTAATTAGCATTCCTATCCTGAGAAAATTATTTACCGCTGGGCATGTTTAAACATGCCCAGAATTATCGCGACGAACGATGGTTGGAATTGAAATTTGATATTTTCATAAATATCCAACCATCGTCGTGCTATCGTGCATACATTGTTGCGATCACAATGTATGCAGCTCGCGACAATTCGCTGATAAGAGCTTTTTTCGGTGAAGACTTGATCATTTCAGTCTTCACCGACGTAAAATTTTATGCGCCCGATATGTATGTTTGTATGTATGTACATACATATCGTATTTACGACAAATCTTACTGAAGGTACGATTTGTCGTGGGGCTTTTGTTTTTTTCTAACGAAACGACTTGGGATGAAACTTAAAACTTCTATTTTTCCCAAGTCGTTTTGTGGGAATATTTTTATTATATGCGAAGGAATTTGAAGAAATTGCTGATGGCAATTTCTTCGCCTTGTTTGGAGATAAGCTAACCATGTTTTAAGCATGATTAGCTTATTTCCATTTATGAAAATTAGATATTTTTTAATGATTTTTTCAATGATAATTATTACTTATAATTATCATTGATAACCCTTTTTAGGTATACAACAAGGATGACAGCATTTCAATGTCTGTAAACGTTTTAAACATTTTAATATGTTTCTAATTTTAACTGGTCTCTATTAAAATCGCACTGATTTCAAATCTTTAAAATTCTCATAAAATGATAAATATAAATCTTAAGTCAATTCAAAAAATCCTTCAAATCTCAGGGTTTCACATGTACACTATCGAAAGCGTTAAATTCCACCAACTAAATTGTATTCACTAAAGCACCTTCGTTAAAGCTACATAGCTCTTAATCCACTCATCTGATTTAAATTTATATCCCCTTACAGTATTCGGTATATATAAAGCCTTTACTTACCTATTTTTTTAAGAATAGCCTTAAATACCGTTGGGCTTAGTTAAACCTAACCTTAGTCATCAAAGTAACAAGGTAATTAAATTGCAAAATGAAAAGGAAGAAATGAATATAAAGAAAAATAAATAAAGATAAGAGTTTTTTTTATACATAGGTAGGGGAATGGGAGATCCCCCAAGCATGGAAGCCAAGGCGGTCCATTGTGCTACAGATAAGAAATGGATACAATTATAATCGAACACAATTTACACAAGGCAAAAAAAGACTCGAAAATTATTTACAATGGAAAAATCCTTACAGGTAACAAGAGCACTTAGCTTTTCTTCTATATATATACCTATCTATCTACTTTCTAATACGCATATTCAAAAATTCCCTGCACACAAACGCGTTATTTCTCAATATTAAAAGGAGGCAGAGCAGCCTACCATTAGCAAATAAAGGAAGGAAATCAAAGGATCCCGTTTGGAAATTCTCAAGAAAATCCTTTTTTCCTGGATTTTTTTTTTTTTTTTGCATATGCCTCGATACCTTTGTATCAAGAGGCTACGATAATTATAACCGGAAATATGGAATTTTGAAGGTAGCACGGCATGTGAAAATTTGGCCCGATTTTCAAAATTATAATTTTGCAGAAAATAACAAAGCTGGAACAAAAATAAATTACCTGTTTTCTATTATCATAATGCCCTACAACCCTGCAAAATTTCGTCTAAATCGGAGAGGACGTATTCCGAAATTGGCTAACCAGTATTCATATAAATTATTTTTATGCGGTAACATGAACAATTTCAGAATGGTTTTTGGACAAGCTTGGCTTGCGGCTGAAATAAAATGCCTTGAAATGGCTTGTGTCTAAGCTAAAATACTTTTACTTTAATAAAAAACCTTAATTTAAAAAATTAATATATTTATAAAATACTCTTATTTGTTGGGATGTTTAAAGACCTAGAGCAGGGAAATCTTTATGATTTTTCCCAACTGAATTGTTTTACCTGTTCGTTACCAGCCCAATATTCTAAAAACATTCTAAAAAAGTAAAATAAACTTTCTTTTAAACTGGCGCACATACATATGTAGCGCTGGGCTATAGATTTAACCCATTTGAAGCCAGCGTTCCCAAATGGGAACAATCACATTTTCATATTTTACTTACGTTCGCGGAATATGAAAATTAGAAATACGACTTACTGTTATGCATCAATGATTTTGCTACATATATAGTGTGTATTTGACAGATAGTGTGTTGCTCTATGTAATAAAAACCGTTTTTTACTAAAATCTGTGTAATATTAAATTAGTGTATTTTTATAATTACTTCTGGAGGTACATAAGTAAATGACTTTTTTACAATATTTTTATAATAGTTTGTCCATTTATATATAAATTAAATATTAAAATTGCCAAAGCCTGCAAAATTTGGTTGTTTAGGCATTTTTTCTTGGTTTTATAACTGTTCCCATTTGGGAACGCTGGTGAATGCAGCGTATTTATAAATTATTTTTTTCTTTTAGACTTTTTGTCATATGACAGAAAAACATGAGTTGAACAAGTTTTTAACTCTCGCCGAACTCATGGAAGAGGTAGAAAATGCTATGATTGATCATGAAGATGAGTTAGATAATGAAGGCCCAATTGATATTGTCGTATTACCTCCAACAGATGTTGACCAAGTAACAGATGAAGAAGAACTGGACGATGACGAATTGGATGAAGATATCCAAAACGATGTTGCAGGGGAACTAGAGGTTCATTTAGAGACATCTTTTTCAGATTCTGCAAAAGAAAATAAAGAGAATAGAAAGAGAAAGCGACATCAAAAGACTAAAATCACGGAGTATCCTAAATGGACAAAAGAACATTCAAATTATTCCCGAACTTATCTCACTTTTGACAACGAAAAAGCAAAAGAAATTGGAATGTCGTTAAAAAATAAAACGCCAGTACAGGTTTTCGAATTATTATTTGATGAAGAGCTTATGCAACAAATTGTCGACGAAACCAAACTTTACGCACACCAAAAAAAATTTCATAACTTTGATATGTCAACAAAGTGTCTTCGAAATATGATAGGGATATTTATATATAGCGGTTATAACAGTCTTCCCCAAGAGAAGCTGTATTGGTTGCAGGATCAAGATCTTGATCGGCCAATCATTCGTAAATGCATGCCGAGAAATAGGTATTATGAAATAAAGAAGTAATTTACATTTCAACAATAATGCCAATATACCAAAAGTTTCCGCAGATAGATTATTCAAGATTCGGCCACTGATTGATGCTCTGAATAAAAATTTCGTAAAGTTTGGTATTTTCTCCGGAAAACTTTCATTTTATGAAACAATTTATACGGGGAAAGCCAATTAGATTTGGCCTAAACCAGTGGATCATGACTTGCGGTATAACTGGGTACTGTTACAACATGTCACTTTATGAGGGAAAAATTACCCAAAACACAAAGGATGGTAAGCTTAGTGACTTGACTGGTCTAGGGGAAAATGTAGTCATGAACTGCGTAAAATTGCTTGACACTCCTAAGCTTCACGAAATATATATTGATGATTTTTTCACAAGCTAAAAACTTATGAAAAAACTAACAGAAATTGGTGTCCGATGTACAGCATGGGCCTCAGTAAAAATGACAAAAATAATTTAAAATCCGACGCAATGGTGAAGCAGGAAATCCGTGGTTTTTGTGACTATCGGTTTTTGAAAAAACTAACGAAATCATGGCAGTTTTATGGAAGGACAACAATATTGTGAAAGTTTTGTCAAATCAGGATAAAACTGAACCATTGACACCAGTAAGACGGTATTGCAGGAAAGAAAAGAAACACGTATAAGTACTTCAGCCTAAATTAATTGGGAATTATAATAAATTCATGGGGGGTGTAGATAAGTTAGATTGGCATGTACAAAAGTACAGAATAAAAATTCGAGGAAAAAAATAGTATTTTCCACTAGTGTCAAATCCAATTGATGTGGCTATATACAACGCCTATGTTTCATATTGCATGTCAAATAAGAAAATGCCATTTCTCAATTTCAAAAGGAGCATTGCAAGCTGGTATCTAAATTTGCCATCTTATTCGGATCCAAAAAACTTAGGAAGGCCATCCAATACTATTTCCCGATGCGTTATGATTGATAAAACGCAACCTGGCCATATCATTGAAAGGACTGAAGAAGGAAGACAAAGAAAATGCGGACTTTGTAAAAAAAAAATCGAAGAAATAATGCCGGCGCTGCCAGGTTGGAATTCACGTATACTGTTCTGAGGAGTTTCATAAAATATAAAAGGTTTTATGTTGCATATATGTATAAGCTATTATGATTAAAACAATGAATAAAAACTTAGTTTCCACACCTATAATATATATATATAACTGACATCGACCAGCGTTCCCAATTTTTTCACAAATATAATATTTAATCTTAACTAATAATACTACAAACTATCTTAAAATGATCAAAAATTGTAAAAAAAAAAAATTTGGTCCCAAATGGGTTAATATATTTCGCGGTTTTAGAACTTAATGATTGTCTTCAACGTATTTCAACATGTGTTGTTTCAATATAGTTGTAGTATTTCTTAAATCTTAATACAGATAGTTTAGTAGTTTAGTATATTTAAGAATTGAATTGAAGTTTTCTATATTTTTATTTTTATTTTATTTTATTTTATTTTGTTACTTTTTCTACATATTTCCTTGAGTAGTCTATCATAAGATATTGTAATCTTCAGTACGGCACCAAATAAAGTATTATTATTATTATTATGTGTTCATAAATTGAGTAAAACTGCGTCTGTCACAAATATGTGACGATGGGCTCTGAGAACAAACCGATGTTGTTCATATATCCACGAAAAAACTCATGAACTGTGGTGGATGTTTATCGAACGAGTGAATCAATAAGCTTCACTAGTAAAATCCCACAAGATTATAAGACAGAATAAAACTTAAAGTTTCTTCACGGTTTTTTCGTTAGCACAGAAAAGAACAAGGAATTTCTGTAGAGTATTTTCAGATATTCAATAAGAATATCGACAAAGAACTGATAAAAATAAAGAAATTCATTTGTAAATAAACTATCTAACTTAAAGAACATGACAGACGAGATCTTTGGTTTATCTGGATTTGTAGAAAATCAATAAAATAACTCAATTGAAATGGAACAATGTTGCTCAGGTTAACCTCAAACTGAAATTTCCCTGACTTTGATAGCTCATTTTTCGTGGCTCGTTTCCTTATAGTTGATTGTAATTGATGATTTCCTGGTGAATTTGACCAGTGATCATTATACGGGCAAATATGACCAGGGCCCCTATTTTGCATTCTCACTCACTTATGACTGTATGAGAGAAGTCACTCACTTCGATCTTACTCACCCATCATTTAGGTATTCCAAAAATAAATGGAATGAGATGTACACTGTTAAATAAAATAATCCACCACATTCGTGGTGAATATTTTCTATGTGACTTTATATTTGCTATAGAGCCCAAACTACTATCCATACAGGAAAATAGTCTTCTAATAATTTACAGCTTGGTTCCTTACCTTCCCAAGGGCTACACATGCTAAATACCTTACTTAACAAAATAATAAAATAGTTTTGATTACAAAATAACCTGATCATTTTACGATCAATAATTCTCAGCTGAGTAATAATTGCATGTGTGTACGAGCAGCCGGAGTCCGAAACTGTAGGCAGCTAGACTCGACATACTATACAATGATTATTCAGCTGAGGGTTTTTGTTTGAGGAATCGTAGTCATTCGGTTCAGATAAATTTTTTTATACAATTTTGTTAGGAAAAGTATAAAAATTTTATATCGATTCGGAAGATAATAAAGCAAACTTAAGATTGCCAGAACAGCATTTTTCTGTATGAATAGTATTTTAGGGTGGAGGAGCTATTGAAATCATACACAAATGGCCGTATCGAGTACCTTATACACAATAGTAATATCTCACTCACTTTCCCACAAAAATCTCACTCACTTGCATTCCAGAATAAAAAAAAACATGTGGAATCGAGTAAGTGAGTGAGTGAGTTGAGTGAGTGAGAATGCAGAATAGGGGCCCAGGTCATATCTGACCTTATGCAAGAAGAATTTTCCATAGCCCGCATATACATAATGTTTGAACGAAGAAGAGTGAAAAGAACTGTAGGATCTCTCTACACGTGTCATCGCTTAATTGGAAGAACATGTGATTTGAAGCCAAAAACGGTATTTAGACGGTTGTTACATCCATAGTGACCTATGTAGCACTTCCATGTTGGCCAAAAATGAATAAAAATAAAACTGTGGATCTATCTAAAATACCCAGCTCAAGCAAGCCGCTAAGAATATCTGGTTTCATGAGTACCTTTTCCTACAGCAGCCATGGAAATCTTATTAAGCTTTCTACCTCTACATTTTCAGGTGAAAAAGAAACCAATCTTCAGTGCTATCAGAATGCAAAATGAGAAATGATTCAAGCCAGGTGACCTGGCTAGTCATTTAAATATCTTATAACAGATATACTTCGAGCAAATGATGACAAGATCTTATATAATCACTTCCAAGACAGTTCGACATGGTTTTGGGAAGATGACAACAATGGCGTTCCACTAAACCGACCTTCCACCAAGGACCAATGGTGTGGTATACAGTTGATTCAAAAACGAACAGTGGAGTCGGACTGGGCATATACGACTTCAGATGGCTTATCTATCTTAAAGACCCTGGGCTCTACCTCTACCATATTCCAAGCTGGGGTATTATCCATAGAATTATTCGCCAATACCTGAATTAAAAGAGTCATAAATGGTTCAACCATCAATATCGTCTCTGATAGTCAAGTCAATCTCAAGGCTTTAAAGTACGTCACTATTAAATGGGAGTATATGCAAACCTTTAAAAATTGATCGAGGAGAAACCAAACTACCCTCATGTGGGATATGAAAGCCATAAAAGCAATTAAATATCTGATGGCCCAGCCAAAAGAGGACCAGAAACTCTATTTATCGGACCAGAACCATTTTATGGCACTTCTAAATGTTACCTTAGAGATACCCTAAATAGCTGGGAGCATAAACAAAAATCCCTTTAATTGGAAAGGCTACAAGCATTTCGTGAGGCAACAAGTTTATCGACCCCTCTGGCGGAAAAACAAAAGAATTCCTACTACTCAGGAGAACAGTGTTTAAAATAATCACAGAGATCTTCTCAGACTACTGCTCATTACAAGATAGGTTTGACTGAGACTTCATCCTGTCGCTTTTGCGGAGAATACTCCACCTCGATTATGCTTTTCCATGCTCCACCAAGCTACTTGTGGAAGCACAATCCCAGAATGTTTGACGATTTTATTAAAAATCTTAACCTAAAAAAAGAACAATTTGAGCGGGCACTCACAATAAATCTTTTAGGTCGTAATGAATGCGAGACTAGCGCCTGCGCACTCCTCCAATAATCTAAATCTAGCAGTGAAAATAATATTGATCACAACAGTTAATTTATATTTTTTTGGTACATTATTTCCAACAAACCATGAAAATAAAAAATTATTTGAGGAACAAAGGTTGACACAATATTCTTGGCGAGAAAATAACAATATGGTAATGCTTATCAAAAAACATTAACGAATTAGGAAGCCTAATTTTAAAAGGCCTAATAAGTTGCCTAATCACACATATTTTATGTACATACATACACAGATAAAATGTTCGTTTGTATACTAATTATTGGTAACTGAGGTATATTTAACTGTTATTGAGCATCAAATTCTGCTCTTGATCCACATTGCTTAGAGCCACATCGACAAATATGATTAGCAGCAATTTGGTATTTATTTATGTCTTAACCCTACTTCCTACCCAGCAAAAGAGGCTCAAGTGAATGAAAACGTATACCATATAATGCTTTGTCTAATTTATATCACAATGCAAAAATTTCCATAACTTTGAAAGCATAAAAAAGCAGAAATACTTATATGAACGAAAATTTAAATCATTTCGATCAGAGTCCTTCCAGAAGGGCCTAATATATATGGAGCATACAATCAGAAAGTACAACAAGGATAAATTAATTTTAACATTCTCAACTTCAATATTTTTAAAATTTTGCAGCAGCGGAACTGTTTGTGTGTTTTTTGACAAAATTGCTCTCTACAGTGCTTAAAGTCAAGTATCTCTTGACAGAGTAAATATAATAAGGACGACAAAAATTAATCAGAAATATCGTGCAATTCGTGCAACTTCACTGAACAATGGAGTGCCATAATTTAATTTTAAATTTTCAATTTCCAGTGAGCAGGCGGGCGTATCCAGTTGACAAAATCATCATGACGGAATTTAATAGCAGTGAAGATTTATTCCATTTTCTGTTTTCCAACCACAGACGTTTGAATGAGGTGTCTTAACTTAATGGGTAGTGTATTTAAATTGGTACTATTCTATCGTCACAGACAAGAAATATCCAGATATCGACAGCTGTACTAACAAAATGATGTACGAGAAGAGCTCGTAGAAAACTTCAATAACTCACTGATCTCGGCTAAATATATCTTGGGTACGAACCAACATTTTTTGTAAAACAAATTTCCATGTAGGGAAAATTAATTTTTTTTTTTGAGAATTTTATTCAATCATATTTCTTCAGAATTCCTGTACATATCGAATGCAGATAGATACACATTTTCTTATGAATTTACTGCACCTTTTTCTTCAGCATATTTACATGCAGTCGACAATAGTCCAAATGAAATGAATATCGAGATCCAGATTGGAACAGAAAATCTGTTGGCGGTTACATTACTTATGTGGAGTATAATATATATGTAGATGTCTCTCTGTGATGGCATAAAATTATGCATATATATAAAATCAACGATGCCTCGACTTGATGACGTAACCAAAAGATAAGCCAGCAATGCCTCGCTCCAATATAAAGGCTAAAGCACAATGTGAGAGACACGACAAAAACATCGTAAAAAACGCCGTACAAAACGTCCGTGAAAATACAATGGAAGCGACAAGAGCTGTCAATTCCCAATTAAATTTATTCTATTATTTGTGTTGTAAATTAAAAATAGAAAAAATTTCAACGAATAAATTAAAAAAGATTATTAAAGTTGCATACGTGGCCGTTTTGGCTAATGAAGATAAAAAACAGAGCCCACATAGAAGAAGAGGTGCCTCCAGGAGCTATATAAAACTCAGCCGGAATAGGGTTTCTATGCGAAAGCATTTTTTTTTTTTTTTTTTTATATAACACGGTGACATTTTACCACCTCAATAAACTTTTCTTCCATTTTTTATTCCACCAACTTAGATATTTTCCACGGCATTGTTATTTACTGATAGTCAAGTCATAAATATGATTGCAATGAACGTATAACAATAAATATGAACGCAACCCAAAAGTCATAATTTTGCTAAACGCACCCTAAACGTGCGACAAATTTCAATTTTCATTTAAGTTCGACGACAACGTTGAACGATGTCGTCTGCATTATATTTTATACCATATACTGCCATTTTATTAGAGCCCAATTGACAGCGTTTTTTACTGCGTTTTTGTCGTGTCGCTTACATTGTGTTTTAGCCTTAAAATGATGCTCCGACCTGATGTAAGGAAGCCCTCAGTTTTTTCTTAGAGATTTATCGAAAAAAAATTCTTTAGAATTTGCATGCATTATTGGGAGGCCGACAACGGGTGCTTGGGCCGCTAACGATTTTTATGGCAGTAGACCGCGTAGATAAGCAATAAGCATTATTTTTATTATTATTTTTTTTTTTTAGAAATTTTCAGAAAATATTTCAGCAGAATTTTTATTCATTCTTGATGACCGGCAACAGGTATTTTCAGAGCCCAGCGGAAAAAGTTCCACTAACTTCGAAAATTTGGATTCGAAGCGCGTGTAGCAGGTTACTGATATGCTTCCAAATAATTGCTTCTCTGGAAGTAATCTAAACCAATTTTGTTTTGAAGTTATTGTTAGAATTCAGGAAATCGAATGCGAGCTTGATCATACTAGCTTTCTCGTGTAGATGCCGTACGTACCATTACGTGTTTTGGAATATTTTAAAGCAGATGTTTTCCTTTTTTAGATAATTGGAAAATTTGTTGATAGAAAAGTTGAAGTGTTAAGGAGCGTTTACAATGGCAGAGTAGAGTGGAGTGAGCTTTAACCAGAGTATCGCGTATGCACAATATAGAGTGAGCTTCATTCGGATTTTCGAAATCATATGATAATTATGTGACAGATTATCATGAGTTTACATTTGAAATATATTTCAAAACATAACACAGTTTGTCGTATAATTTAGTTAACGGAATGGTGTTAAATGACAGAGAATAATTCTATAATTACACCAGAATGAGCTATTAACAATTTGAATTATCACAAAATACAAATTAAAATTTATTACGGACACTTTCGAAATGAACGACTGCCATCTATATTGCATTGATAAGCCAATTCGAGCATAGGGAAACTTTAATTCTAATTTGACTTTATTTTGTTAAAATCGAATCATAGAAATAATAAATATATTTTTAATTTGTAAAAATATTTATTTTGTGTTTTTCTGTTATAATCTATTAATTTTCGTCATTAAAGTTTGTAATTATCACTTCGACATCTGTTAGAAACTAGTATTTCGAAACAAATGTTAAAATCTTTCGAAACTATCAACGTGAGATTAGGAATTGTTCTAATCTGACGCTATTCTGTAAAAACCACTATGGTGGGAAGCGCGAAGGCCTTATATTAGAATGAAAGCTTCAGAAAAGGAGAGAAAATGCTATCTGGTGCTTCCACTCTACTCTGTCATTGTAAACGCTCCTTAAGGCTGCTTAAAGTGTGCTGTTGCTGTTGCAGAGTGAGGCTGTCTCGCCAAAATTTAATTTTCAAGCAACACTGGTAAATATTGGTGGCCGACACTGTAGCTTGAGCAATCTGCTTCCCACAAAGTGAATTAAAAGCAATTATAAAGGAGCGGCCATGCAATGTTAAAATTTATATGAAACTGAAGCACAATCAAAACACTTTATGCTTTCGTATAACCGCATGAAAAAAACTTTTAAAGCGCTTTTTTTCCGATGGGATACATAACACTCATTCTGTGTTGGCCTTCAATAATGCAAAATAATTCTAAAGAAAAAAATTCCATTGAATTTCTAATAAAAAATTGAGGGCTTCATTAACTGCAAAACGTATTTTTATAATTTGTTTTTCTGATTAAGTAAATATGTAGAAAAAATATATTTTACACTGTGTCAAAGCAACCACATTAAAGTTATGTTGAATTCGGTGTAAGTTACCCAACAGGAAATGGGAGCATAGTTACATGCATTCCAGGGGCCGGATTCACTAAGTTGGAGAGTAATGGAGTTGTGGAGATGAGAGTCCTTTGGACACTTAACTCTCCACTCGGAATTCTGTAACTCGGGGAACTTGTATTGGAAATTACCAAACTCTCTATTCCACTCAACAAAACTCTCGTCTGTGTTAGTTGTGGAGAAGTAAGAAGAACATTTCTCAACTGACAGTAATGTCTATTTTTGTTGTGTTTTGTGAAGGTATCTAGGTACCTAGGATTTTCAAATTAAATTATGGACTCATCGCATATCCTGGCTATGGTTACAAAAACAAATTACAGAGAAATAAAGATTCTGGTGTCTCAAGGTACCATAGATGGCACAATAACTAGATGTCGCATGGCATACTAGAACGGTTTTGTATACATTTGATCGACTTCCTCAACACTTCAGATACGAAAAAATATGAATCACTCGACGTATACATCATTTCAAATGTTATGGTCCATTCCAGAATGGACCACCCAGCCATATAAATTTTGTATGTATTTTTGGTACGGCATGTGACATATAGTTCTTGTGCCATCTATGAAGGTACCCACTAAAAATTTTAAATCACGCGGAAATTATCAATTTGGTCGTCTTCCAGTGCAGGAGAGGTGCTATAAAAATTTTAAATATGCACGGTAAAGCTTGTATCCTAGGGGTCTATTATTGAACACGAAACGAAATTTCATATGGAAATGTTCGTACATCTGGTACCATTGAACACGAAAAAGTCAATTTTTCGAGCGGAACTTTTCGGACATTTTCTCGTTGACATTTCACTTATCGAGTTATTGAAGTGCGGAATAGTTTATGCAAACAAACAATCATGTAAGTAGTTGTTATTAATTGTATTGAGACTTTTACTTTAAAAAACAATGAGATAATAACTATGGTTGGTTTAAATTTATCTTGCATCTCGTCTAATAAATATTTAAATGCATCCTTTGAGAGCCGGTAGTATTTTATGAACCTTGAAAGATTAAAATGAATTTGATTTGTCGTAAATGTTTACAAAGCTTTACTGTTTCTTAGATATCTCAAATATGTATGTTAGACTGATCACGAATTCGCTTTCGAATAATCCTTGAATTTGCATTGGTATCCATTTTCAAAATAACACTTGAATATTTTTCTGAAAGGAATGAACACATCACTATGACAATTTAAATTTAACAGAAAATCTATTACATATCGAGTTTTTGTACTAGATTATTCTTTTTTTTATATGGTAATGCTTTACATAGAGTTCGTTCGTATTCAATCATAGCTCGAATATAGTTTTTTGTACATAAATTTCGAGAGGTCCGAAATTTCATTTCGTGTTCAATAATAGACCCCCTACATACAAATCGCATCTACATTTTGTCCCCTAATTAGTTATGTAATTAGTTTGTGAGTCCGAGAAATGGTTTTGGAGATAACTGCAAAAGAAGTCAACCAGTCCTTCTTAAGATGTAAAAATGACCGTTTTTTTGTACAAAAATGAATATATTTTCAACGCATCATTATGAAGAACTGATAAGTCGTGGAAACTCACTTTTCAGAATAAAAATGTCCACAACAGAGTACTAATGGATGTGAAATAAATAACGAAAGACATACTATATATGCAAAATATAGGAACTGGGGTGTATATGATCCAAGTGCAAAAAATCCGTCTTTCGGCGGTAAAAAGTCAGTTATGAAGTTGAAATAATCAAAAAAAAAGTACACCACTCGATTATCCACTTCTCCGTCTTTAATTTGATACCAAACATGATGTATTTTGGATAAGCCCCAATGAGGGGTCGTACGACCCCCATCCGCGAAAGCCCCTCCACCAAAAATTTTTCATCTATATTTTTCTACTCTAGATCCTAAATCCGAAGGAAAAAAGCCCCAATGCTCTACGACCCTCCCACGAAGAGTTAGCGGTATTGACAAACGGACACACGAGTGATCTTGTAAGAGTTCCGTTTTTTCCTTTTGTTGTACGGAACTCTAAAAACGTCATATTATCAGAAAATAACATTTCCAAAAATGACACCAGGAAATAGGCCAATCTCAAAATTTCAATAAGCTGCCTCGTAAGAACCAAATATTAAAAAGGAAACTATTGTCAAAAAAAAACGATCAGCAGGGGGGTGATTCTGATCTCTTTGTTGTAGCTTAGGTGTATATTTTAGTCGCATATTTTGACATTTCACTTTATATTTGTCGTACTTTTATATTCACCATATTCATTTTGATTTATACTTTTCAAACTTTTAAAATGAATTTGCAATGATTTAATGTCAGAATACACGTTTAAAGTATAACAAATAAGTTAACTACTTCCGAGGTTGTGACAAAAATTTAATACTGTGGCAAATGGGATATTCTACTCTCAATTAGAGCAATACAAGTGCTTGAATTCGAAATAATATTTTGAATTTGTAATGCGAAGTGTAATTTTCAGTTCATTCTACGTAATGCCGGGGGCTTGTTGAACTGAATAAAAACACGAAATAATCAGTAGAAAAGCTCATTTCATTTAGACGTATATTTTGACATTAAAGTACGACAAAAGATCAAAATCACCCCCCTGATTTACTCCAGCCCGTTTTTATACTAAAGTACATTTAAAATTTACGAATTATGTTAGGATACGCGTCAAATGGTGGAATTCATCTGTTTCTTCATAAATGTCCTGTCATTGAACTTTTCAAGGTGAAGATGGAGACCGAGACCGAGCCACCGAGTGAAACATCTTTTACATTATCTATCCCAATATGGCTTCATAGTGAATAATCATTTATCAGTATAATATCTTGCTGAGTGGTGGATGAATGTGATATTCGACCATCCACCAATAGAAACCTAAGCAAAAATGCTATCTATTAATTAAACAAAAACGCGGGTATGTCATAAACTTATACATGCCATAGGCAAATGTGCCTAAGAGAAAAGAAAATCTTCTTGTAGATGCCGTTAGATTTAGATAATTTTATATACATAGCTCTTTTCATGTAACCACTTTAAGAAGAATTTTAAGAACTTTTATTTTTCACGATTCTAAATCAAATTAATAAATACAAGAAGAAAAACCAACCGCCTCGTCCGGGGTTTGAAACCGGGACCTTCCGCTTGCCGGGCGACTGCTCTTCTTGTATTTATTAATTTGATTTAGAATCGTTAAAAATAAAAGTTCTTAAAATTCTTCTCATCCACCATTGACTGATTCTAACAAGTGTAGGTTCGATTCCCGTCCGGGAAAAAATAAATAACCACCTTAGTTATATTTTCAATATTTCAGGTACCTTCATGAAAACTTAGTAAATTATCGTTATTTTTTAATTGTATTTTCTTGACTTTTTTCCACTCTACTAATTTCCATTTTGCCTTTGTGTTTCAAATGCAACTCGTTGCCCACGCAAAAATAATAATTGAGTTCTGCTTTAGAACGACCATTTAAAAAGGCCTTGCTTTTAAATAAATCTGTTCTCTTGAAACAATGCCAATGACACCGCAGGCAAAATATAAATATTTCTTTTGATGTTCCTTTAATTATGCACGTAATATACATACATACATATATTATATCCTCTGTTGAACTATAGTAAAAAAAGGAAAAACTAATGGCGCTTTTGACCGGAGAAAATGTAAAATTCTAAACCATAGATCAAAAGCAATTTAAAATTTGAACTTTCAAACTTAATTAGCCAATGTGACACAGCATAAAAACTTAGGTAAATTGCGAATATTTCTGACAAAGTCAATAGTTTCCTAGGTTACGGCAGGATGTCCGATGAGATCATGCCCTTTAAGCTCTAACCCCTATAGACCTGACTATTCTGTATGTGCATATGTACTATATAAACTTGCGACTTGTGACCCATCTTTTCAAGTAATATGATTGAGTGCCCTGAACTAACTAATCAACTAAACTTTTCATTCCAAAGTTTTTGTATTAAACACGACTATCTTAATCTAAAGGTTATGTGCACCACATAACAACATCTGGCTTTTAGATGGTGATTAAAAAGAGCTTTACTTAGTGCATCTAGTGTAAAAGCTATGTCTGATAACTTTCAACAACTAAATAACGCAAATTTTAAAATAATTCTAGAGAGATATACTGAAGTTTAAAACACTTCGACAGCACCCATTTACGTCCCGTAGAATATCATTTAGGATTAAAGTTAAGGTAAATAAATATACTTAGTTTGTTGAAAGTTACGAATATGCAAAAGGGAGATTTATTTAAGGTTATATTTACCAAAAAGGTTTAGGGTATCTATTGTTAATATTTATTTTGATTGACTCCTCCATACTTTAGTTGAATATTTGAATGTATGTAAATATCATAAGATTTATTTTTTCCATTACGTTTTTCTTTAACTCTCCCAACATCATCAGCACTCAAAAAGGTTTGAAAGGTTTATAGTGAAATTGCGGTATAGTGAAATATGAAAAATATTTCCATTCCGTTCAATCAACTATTCACCCGGAAAAAATGGGGAACATCATGCTATACACAAGCACCAGCAACTAGAAAATGTTAGTGGGATGTGATACAAACTTCCCATTTCAAAGGATTCAGGGAAATATTTTACAGATTGCAATGTCAAGGGTAAACCACTACTAGAGTTAATTGTAATCAAGGGGATGAATATACTTAATTAAAGCGTAGAATCCAGTTTTATAATTGGCCATTGAGATTAGGTACTTTTCATTGGCATTGAACCAGGTAGGAAAATTTCCTTTGAATATTTGTGTAATGAAAATGAACAACAATTTCTGTTTATATCACTTTATTAGCCCTATATAAAACGAATTACTCAAAATGATCATAATTTAAATTTTGGCGTCCCTGACTATTAAGAATCACCGGAAATGAAAAGAATCAATAGCAAGGTAATATTTTCAATTGATTTGATTGACCTATGCCATGCCAATGCTAATGAAATGTTTCTAGTATTAGAATTGATATTTCTAATACCAATGATTTTAGTTCAATTTGCATTGGTTTAAATTGGTTTGCCAATAAAATTTTCCTGGTATTGACACTAATTTTTTTAATTTCAAAAAAATTTGATTTGAATTAGCATTAATTTTTCGAATGTCAATGCTTTATTTAACTAGTCAGCTGATGTTGTCTATGTGTGATATTGACAGTTAATCTACCCAAGCCGGATACAGATCGATTAGAGCTCTGAGGCTGATATATGAACTTAGGATTCAACAAAAAATGGCGCGCAGTCCTTATAATAGGTAGACACACAAAAAAACTTAAACGGAAAAAATTAGTGGAGAGTGTATGCACCGCTGTTTTTCAGTGCACATACTCGATACTTAAGAACACAGAAATATATACAGGGTGTCCCAAATTAGGATGGCATTATGACAGGAGGTGATAGATCTCGGTAAGAAATGAAAAAAAAAATGTAAGGTAGGGGGGGGGGTCTATCTTCACCGATTTGCGAGCCATGTGGGTTTTAAGGTTTTTCCAGTGTTGATTGAATTTTTCAACATATTTCTCAATATCTCCTAGGTTTTGTAACATATCGGAATGATTCGTTTTCTAGTTAATGGCTAATCAAATTTCATTAAGTTGGTGTGAAATGTTTTTTTCTGTTGTTAATGTCTTAGGAGTTATAGGCCTTCAAAGCTAAAATTTAGAATCAAAAAATTAATTATTTCAAATTCAAACTCAATTATTTCAACATTTTCCCCTATTATTTTTTAGCCCAGAATAAATCCCAATCGGTTATCCACAAGTCAGTCTTTACAGCTTTCAAAGATAGTAGACCATTCTCAAATCATAACATAAAATGTACAGACCTTACCTGAATCCCATTTTATGAATTTAAGATTTTCATTAGAATAAAGTGAAGCAAAGTGAAATCTTTTTCTGAAATAACTACAAAAACTTTCACTATTCCAAGAACTGAAGCCAGAAGTATAAAATTACAGACAAAAAGCGAGATACAAGCAGACAAGTACACATTTTTATACAGAAAATAAAGAAAAAGTAATTTCTATTTGTTTAGGTAAATGTTATTATTAACTGTTATTATTATTATACAATAATACAGATTTAAGCTATTAATACTTACAAAAATATATAAAAAAAAACTGACTGACGCTAATTGTTTAAAATATTTTCAAAATGTCCGCCATCATATTGAATGCATAGCAAACATCTGCATTTGATAGATCTTTTGAGATCTGTCATCCTTAATTCACCCCTAACTTTTGGGGCAGCTTCTTCGATTCATATTTTTATATATATTTCCACTTAATATACCATTTCTTTCATATACCCTCAGAGATAAAAATCCAAAGGAATCAAATCCGTCGATCGTGGCGGCCAAAGTATAGGCACATAACGTCCAAAGAATTTTTCCGGGTAATTTGTTTGAAACCAGTTAAAAACTAAACTCGTTGAGTACTATGTGCTGTAGCACCGTCATATTGATAAAACACTTGACTCCTTGTTACTAAGGGCAGGATTATTATCCTAGTAGATTATCTGTTTAGTCCTGGAGGAAGTATATGTGGACCAATCAGGTAATTTCCCACAATTCCTGCCCATACGTTAACTGCAAATCAATGCTGTGTTAATGATCGTCGAGACGCATGAGGATTTTCAGCAGACCACACATGTTGGTTTTGGACGTTTTACACGCCAGATTTCATGAACTGGCATTCATCTGTCCATAAAATGTGATTCAAAAATGTATAATCTTCAACATCGAGACTCAAGGATCCAGGTGCAAATGGTATGGGTGCATCGTGGAGTTGGTGTCGTGTATAATCCTGAAAACAAATGACCGAGGAACTCCAGTCTGAAGAGAAATTCTTTTTATACTTATTACAAGGTTGTTCCGTATAAGACCTTGAACGTGTTCTTCCGCTTCGACCATAAATGCTGATCGTGGTCTTCTGTTCGTCTGCTGACTGTTCCACTCTCGCGCAATGTTTGGTAAGTTGCTGCAAATATGGATCTGGGTGGTATTCTATGTTGGGGAAATGTTTCAGAATAAATCCTTTGAAACTCTCGACTACTTCTTAGAGCAGCACCGTAATAATATACAAAATCGCGTATTCTTTGTTATTATGCCCGGACATTTCTGTTTCTTTATTACTTTTTGCTTGCTATCAGTTGAGAATATGTGGACTACAATTTATATCCTAAGCGATACTTAATTATCCATACCTTAGCATGAAAATGTCTTTACGGTGAGTGATATTTTTGACCACAAACCATAGAGGATAATAAAATTTATGGATCAAAATAACCTTAGAAAAATAGGTACGTATAAAAACGATGGTATGAAAATGTAAATATTCAAACCGCAATCTTTCAATCCTTTAGATTACCTGCCATTAGTCCAAAAACTGGAACTGATTTATGGCTTGCTTTAAATTTGAGGATGTAACTATCAAGTAGACACACTTAGGTTAGTGCAAATGCGGTGCAGTCACCAGATTCTCATCATTTCTTTCGAATATATTTGTTGTTTTATTAGATTCCTGAAAATTTTTGTAGTCATTTCAGAAAAGAATTTTCACTTTGTTTCATTTTGTTCTTGTGAAAACCTTAAATTCATAAAATGGGATTCATGTAAGGCCTGTACATTTTACGTTATGATTTGAGAACAGTCAAATATTTTTTAGTGCTGTGAAGACTGGCTTATGGAACACCGATTAGGCTTTCTTCTGGTCCGAAATAAAATAAAAAAATAATAAGGTAAAATGTTGAGATAATTGCGCTTGAATTCGAAAAAATTAATATTTTGACTCAAAATTACAACTTTGAAGGCCTATAATTCCTAAGGAAATAAAACCAGAAAAAACATTTCACACCTACTTAATGGGCATTTGATTAGCCATTGACTAGAATACATTCCGATATCTTACAAAACCTGGGATATATTTGGAAATATGTTGAAGCACTTACTCAAAACTGGAAGAAACCTCAAACCACAGTAGCTCCCAGAAGGGTGCAGATAGACCCGCATCCCATATATATTTTTTTTTTTTCGTTTCTTACCAAGATCTATCACCTACTTTCATATAGCGCTCGGGACACCCTGGGTAGATTCTAAAAATTTTCTTTAAAGATACCCAATCAATCTAAACTTCACCTAAATAGAAATAATTGGTAATTTTTACAAACTCTGATGGGCGAACGCTATTTTTACTCTTCGAGTGAAGTTAGTACATATGTTCATAATAAACGGAAACTTTTCATCTACATGTAATCCCTGGGGAAAAGCAGACAAACTTCATCACCACTGACAAGATATGTGTATGTGCAATAGATTTAGTCAATCTATTCATGTCCACAGGTTGGAAATGTATTTGTAAATTTGCCAATTGGTAGATACTGAAAATCTCTATATCCAGAAATAAGTTGTCACACTACCAGCATGAACATATTATAAGATAATCTGTGAAGACAGCTCTACATATATGTATGAGGTAATTCACTCTATAAAGAGTGGCTTTAACCAATAGAAATTGGCTATCTTCATGTGCCTTTAAACAATGTCCTTTTGAATAAAATGACATAGACGTTAAGCAAAGGAGTAGTAAAAATTTGTTGGCGAGAAAATACAAAGAGAGTAAAAATCCATACTACTTCTAAACGTGGTATCTTATTACTTCATTATGGGTGCACCTTATTGACAACCCTTTGCACATTCTCACCTGAATGCGAAAAATGAATATTACGTGAATGTTCTATACTAAATATAGTAATAAGTAGATAGTTTCGAAATGAAACTCTGGAGACTGATGCAAAACGGCATACGACTAATTATTAATTAGGCTATGAATTTCAGTTAAAGCATCAACCTGCTGAAGACGCAAAAAAATAAATAGTCTTACAATTGATCTGCCCTCTATTAGCTGTATACGTGTTTAGAACTAAAAGTGAAAGTAAAAATAACTAAGTTGGAAACTACATTTGGAAAACATGATGGGCAAGGTTTGTATGGTATTAGCCACGTTCTTCTAACGATAAAAAGAAGTGATACCTCATAGCTCACATGATCCTTTGGTAATGTTTAATGTAGCCCATTTTGACCTCTGGAGTTTTTTTATTACAGAATATTAATACTATTATTTTTTAAATGCAGGATGAGAAATATCGTAGCACTAAGACTGTCTGGAGTCCATAGAACTCAATCCTCTATTTATCAGAATTTTTCATTCCTTTAACGAACTGAATTAATAAAGAATTTCATTTAGAGGGCGAAAATTTATATTCTCCATCCTGAGATAAATGCAAATGTAAATATGTAACGAAGAAATTTCAAAGCAACCTACTTATTCTGTGGTTTCCACAGAATCTTTTTCGTCAAGTTTCTCTTTTTTGACAACCCACTCCCCAATATCAAATGTATTTAAAACAGAGGTCGTAAAAACCGATTATTTTTCAATATCGCACAGAAATATTTATCTAATCATGATCTCTTCTAAACCTACTTGCACTTACTTATTGAGGGGCTCTGTTCATTGCTAGTAAAATTACAAAATTTGTGATTAATAATATAAAAATCATATATTTGGTTTATATATTTAAATTTTACTTTATAAGTCCGAACGAAACAGTTATACTTTACTTACATAGGGTTTCAGTCCTTGTGAAATGCTTATGAAAGATTTTAAGTTTTTAAAGTCAGCAATAACCGTTATGAGATGATTAATATTTTTCTGATCAAGTATAAAAATCAGTTTCATTACAAAAATCGCATTGTGATTTTCTTGATAAAGAATAAAAATTATGAAGTGATTTTTATTGTTTTGGTCGATAAAAAAAAATTCACCAAGTAATTTTATGGCTCTAATCATGAATTTATGGCGCTGTGTAAAATAGGTTCTAGTGCTCGGATATGAGAGGTAAGTAACGAAAAATCTAACCTTTGAACATCCGCATCTACTATTTTGTAGTAATTACCACAAACAAAGAATTATATGTCGATTCAAAAGGAAGAAAATCTCTTGGAGACTTTTATTTATAAACCAGGAAAATAATAATTAAAAAAGCTAGAATTGGTCTACGCACCAATTCTTATGATACCCTCTAGATGAATGCCCGTATGAAATTTCGTAAGGTCACCCATCTGTGCAAGTTCAATTTTTGAAGTGGTTTTTCGCATATATTTCTAAAACGGTTCATCGGACAGAAAAAATGTTTATAAACAATTTCATAGGATTTCGTATTCTGAAGAAGTTTTTATTACAATGAAAATATCTAGGACTGATCGATTTCATAGTATACTTAAAAAACCTAAATTTAATACGGCAAGACCAAAAAAGGGCTGCCCGATTTAGTCCATTTTTGAAATTTTCTTTACTATTACTATGAAAGTACCAAATTTCAGTTCTATATGTGAACGGCAGTGTCCAAATATATAGTGGAAACCCCACGAAGGAGTTGCCCGATTTGTCTCATTTTCGAACTTAATTTTACTTTTTTTGTTTGTTTTGAAAGTCCGTGTACAAAATTTCAGCTCTCTAAGTATACGCGTTTTCGAGTTATCGTGCGCACAGTGAGACAGACGGACGGACGGATGGACTTACGAACAGACAGACGGACGGATGGACTTACGAACAGACGGACATGCAAAAATCAAAATAACTTTTAATATTATGCATGGGTGTCCGATCCATTTTGCTCTACCATCATTATTTCTATGCGTTACAGACGGAAAGACAAACAAGTCTTCCTTATTAATTCTTTGGAAAGTAAAAGGAAGCATTCTTTATTAATTTTTTGGAAGGTGAAAAAAGTAATCCTTTTGAATTCAGTGGAAGCATCATTCTGCCATTTCAGTATAGTGAATGGGACCATTTAGCATGAATTTTCCGGAAGGAAAATATAACCGCACAAAATTTATCTCATTTCGATAACAACACGAATAAATATATGAACTCATTACCTCTGCCTTCTTTAAGCATTCCCAGGAAGATACATAACAGGCTCAAAAATATAACGCAACAGTAAATTACGCCTGCCTTCCTAAACCAGTCAAACGTAAGGTATGTGCATGTACTCATTACTAATGCATTCCAGGTAATGTTGACAGTAAACCTTAACTAAGCCAGCCATTCCCATTTTTCCCACTGGGGGCAGCAAACATGAGACTATGTGCATGACTGACATCAGCGTGTGTGCGTGTACAATGATGAGATGGGGTTTGGGGTGGTGGAGACAGGGAGCACAGAGCAATAATCTCTTAGTCGATTCGTTCGGACTTGTAAGATAAAACTCATACCTAAATGAACTAAATAATGATTTTTACAATAGAACTTATAACCGTTACGATCACTGGTTTAAAAATATTATTTTACATACCCTAGACTTCTCACCTTATTTCTGCAAATAATATATGCATGAGAAAACACACTAGAACTTCCTTATCACATCACTTCTTTCACATTAAAAAACAAGATCCAAAAAAATGTAAACCGAAAAACTCAATTTATTCCACTTTAAAACAGGATTTTTGCTCCAATGAATTCTGCGGACGAAAAAGTTTTTCGCCCGATAAAACGTAAAAGTTGTGTTTTTCTTAAAAATCTGAAATAAATATACCATTTTATTAGTAAAGTTATTAATTTATCCTATGTCCCTGGATTTTATTAATCATTGGAGCAAAAATATATATATAATACGTGTGTCCACAAATACAAGGAATATGGCAGAAATATGTTCGATGGACTTCAGTGCTCCCAGTTCTCCGCTGCCAGAAAAAGTGCAACACTCAAATGGTCCCATCGAAATCGACATTAAAGATCTGAAATTTTGGACACTGACTTTTAAAAAAAATTCTAATACCGATTTCCATTGATCAAGTTTTCTAGCAGAAGTGTTACACTTTTCTTGCAGTGTTACACCGAAATTGTTCCATTGACCTGTACTGCTAGAAAAAGTGTACGTCAAATGAATCTGGTGCTACACCGGAAAAATCGGCGGTGTTACACCGAAAAACGCACACATTTACATGAGAAATGTCACAACTGAATGTCATTAAGCATTACATATCAATTTTCAACTATTACTCTACCAAATTCGTCCGCAATCACGCCAAAATCTATTAAGTAACAATTTTCATAATTTTTATGTTATTCGTGATGTTATTTTTTCCAGAAAATTTCAATCTGACAAATTTCACGGATATGAGCTACTATTACATTCTCATCGCGTCGAAAGTTGTTCCATTGAACTTGTTTTTTACTGATTGACGTGTACTTTTCTTAAAATATGAATGGAAATCGACATAAATTAAGTTCGAAATTTGAACAAATCGGGTAACTCCTTTGTGGGGTTGTAATACAAAAATTTCGTTTTTTACTATATATTTCGAAACTTCTGAGAACGCGTCGTCGCGTATATGGCGTTTCCATAAAAATATTAAATAAAACTTCGAAAATAGACTAAATCAAGAAACTATGAAATTAGTTATAAAATTTTGTCTGTCCAACAAAACGTTATTCTAGAAGTAGATACGTAAAACCACATCAAACTTGAAGAGAAGGGTGACCATACGAAATTACATACAGGCACTCATGGGGGTGTCAAACTTTTTGTATCTACCGCCCACAGTAACTTAATTTACCGCAACTGCAAAGTTCTCGTAAATTTTTAGTAGAGGCTTACTAAAAGTATGTAGTTAAATTTATATTTTTATTTATACTTTGCATATACTTATAATATACAGAAAATTAAATTTGTGGATGGAAAATTTGAGAAAATATAACGACATTTCGAAAGTAACATCGTTAAATGTCTTGTTATACTAATTCTTACTGTTCTATTCTAAATTTGAAGAAATATTATCTTTCTTTGTTTTTTTTTATTCGAATAAGTATGGTTATTAAAGTTTTTATTTTTTATTATTTGAATCTGGTACATTGATGTATGTTTATTTAATAGAAGTATGAATTAAATTATGTGCATTGTTCGCAGGTGCACTTAAAATCTACCACCATTTTTTCGATACTAAACCTTTTAGTTTTAATCTACCACAGTTTATATTTTGGAAATGACAACGTTGATGTGCAGTTCGATCTTTTCAGTGAATCTTAGATGCGCAGTAATGTAGCCTCAGCATCGGATCAAAACCCTTCCGCCCATCATGAAATCTTAATCGTCCAACTAGTAGGCGGTAGGGAAACAGTTTAAATACCCTTTATCAAGGCCCAGGGTATCATAATAACTAGTCTTAGACTAATTCTAGCTTTCTTTCTTGATAACTTTTTCAATTATTATCGCAATCCTTTTAAAATTTTTTTTTTAACTTGGTGCTATTTTTTCCGTTGCCTTCTCATAAAACTATTCAATGAAATTAGTAGTTGTGTCAATGTGTGCGTTTGCCTTTCAGAAATTCGCAACTATATTTTATTCCAAAATTAATTTCGTCTGCATCCTCGTCAAGAAAATTTATCTTCTCTAAAACTGCATAAAAAAAAATTTATTTTAGTAAATATTATCTTCAATATAAACCTTCAACCCAAACTTAAACTTTCACTAAATACTGTGAAGTTACGAGCTCTTATGAGGAGATTTAGTGCCCGCGCAAATACGAGCTTCTAAAAAACATTTTTAGGGGATATAAATTTAAATTTACGTCGTATATAATTTACAGCTAGTGCTACCATTTAGGATCAAATATATGAAATCAGAAAGTGGAGCTACGTGGTTTTGTTATCAAATCGACGATATCTAGCTCTTGTTACTTTACTTTGATATTTTTGACTTACGGGTATTTCTTAAGAAATGTACTAGAACTAATTAGAACTAACATAAATGGAGTAGAATAGAAATATTACCTTTAAGGTTAAGTTTCAATGGGCTAGATTTAAGTGTTCAAAACTTAAAATGCGGGACATTTTACTACCAGTATTTTGCACGGATCGTTTTCAAAATATGTGCCTAATTTCTGAAGAAAATTCTTCCCCTTTAGGCTTCCCTCCCATGACTTCAAATACGATACATATGGCAACACTATTTTAGAATTATCAGATGTTTACAAAATCAAATGCGAATCATGTTCAGCACCTGCCGTTGTTCAATCAATCCAATGCATATATATGGAAGTTTTCATGATGTATCATGAAGGATTCAATTATATCATGCATTACACTAAAACTGAAGTAAAAGAAAGTATATATGTATATGTATACATAAAAATGGTATCACTCATCGTACGGCCTCGTACTTACTAAATCACTTATCTCTCATCTTTGAATCACCGTATCTTGCTAATATCAGTAAAAAAAAGCCAAGTGAATAAATTCTGCTCATTTCCCTGTTCGCATATAATATGGATTTGAAAAGAACCTTCATTTCCGTAGGGATGCTGAATCTAGATAAAAATGAACTCAAGTAAAAAGCAGCAGGAACCTATTACGGGTCCTGCGACACATTTCGTTATTTCAATTTCAATTACAAACGCTCTAATACAGAGTGTATGTGTGTATGTTTGTGTGTGCCCATGTAGATGGTAGTGGGAGGGCACCTGGTATATTGTTAACATAATGGGAATATACCGCAAAGAAGAAACTTTTACGGTCAGTTAACCAGAAACATGAATGTTTTTGGCATCAACTTTACATTTTTCCAACTACTTTACATGATTATAGTGGAAATAGGTGGTAGAAATAAGGTTTATTGGTTTTTCATTAACTTAACGAAATTCTAAGGCCAACTGAAAACTCCCAGACACTCACTAATGGTAAACATTAAAACTTGTTTTCCTAAAGAGGTAAATATAGTATGAGAAACAAAAACGAAAGTGTAGTTAATGGTATGCGCATTTTCATTTCTGTATTGTATTAGGTTAGCATTTCATAATGTTCGGATAGGGTCAGGATAGGTGAATGCTAAAATGTTCATCTCACTTCATTAACTTTTATAGTTACCGCAAATTTGAAAAGATGTTGCCCTCTGCCTCTTAAAGGAAACTAAGTTAATCCTCCTCTTTACATACAGTGGAGTCCATTCGTTTCTACTTTTTACCTAGCGGAGGAATACCTGTCAAATGTAGTAGACTCGCAATATAGTGAAAACAAAAAAAAAAAACAAACCAAGGGTTATAGAGGGTTCTAATCTTATAGGTATATCGTAGGCATTTAAGAGAAGTCAGTACCAAGATTTGCAAGTTTAGTACATTTTCCAGTGCGAATTTCTGGCAAACTATTTGTAGCAGAGTAATGAATTATATCTTAATTTAAAGGTAACGACGAAGTCTAGTAAATAACGTCGGCAAAAATTAAAAAAAATGTACTAGAATCAGAGGTGGATTTAATAACTTAGCCGCCCTAGGCCTATGGACGATGCCGACCCTCTACTCCCTGTAAAACACGAAAAGTGACAGCGAAAATACCAAATAACCCAGTACTAATATATGGAGTCTATAGTGGAGCAAAATTAAAATGATGCACTTGAACTTTGAGTAAACTAGTAAGCAAAGATCCAGTTCGATGAACCAAAATTTTCATAATTGTAATCTCCATACGCGTTTACTAAATACAATCTCACCAAGTTTTGCAGCCGCCCTAGGCGCGGGACTACTCGGCCTATAGGGAAATCTGCCCTGATTGGAATGGAGCTATTACCTCGGAAACTTGTAAAAAATGGTAAAAAGTGAAGTTTTTTAAATTATTCTCATTTCTTTAGATTGTGACTATTTTAGAAAAATAAAGCCTAGAGATAGCAAATAACGTCGAGTGTTTCTCATTTTTAGTGGTGCTTTTTTTAACTTAGTTTTTTTCTCCTGATATTTCACCGATGAGAAATTGCAATATTTTGTTGAAATTTGTTGAAATATAAAGCAAAATAAAATATTTAACAATTATGTTTAAAAAAAAAAAAAAGAATTTAGGGGAGTTAATTCTCGTTAAAAAATTTCAATTTATTTGAACTGCAAATATTAATTTTTCGTCTTAAATTGTCCCATGTTGGGCTTCTGTCTTTTACGCTAGATGTCTCTAACGTAACTGTGGTGTAGGTCTAGACTAATTTTATATGAATTTCCTCACTTTTAGGACACAAACCTACGTATAGTAAATTTTATTGCCGACAGGCTCGCTGGTATTTAAATTGAAACTTTTGTTGAGTACTGACTCCTCTTAATGTAAGTTGCATTTCATGAAAAGTTTAGTCAGTTCACGAAATGCAGATGGATAATGTACCAACTTGCGCTCAACGACTTAATACAACTAGTGTCTCAAATAATTTTTTAGTGTTTTCCTGAAATACAAAGAGCTTCTCGGTTTATACCACCGATAGGTAACACCCAGATTTGGAAACGAATGTTAAAAATCTGCTTCTCATGAGCCACCCATGAGGTATATATCAGCCAGCGTTAGCTTTTAGCAAAGGTAAAATCTGTGAACATTAACCAGCCTACAGGCCAGCAGCCTAAGCTTGAAAAGTATGAACAAATTGTGAAAACTATGATTAATTCGTGTACTTACGACGGTGCTGTCACAAGTAGAATTATCGGCAAATAACTATGCCGCCACAAGGCTTAAACACGATTGCGACGACAAAGCGAAGCGATAGAGCGGAAAATTCGCTTTTGAAACAGGCAATCGAAAAATTGAGAACATAATTCCAACGAAAGGCCGTGAGCGGCGATTGTGAAAGAAGAAGATACGGAAATTTCAGTTGTTACTAGTTTTGAGCGTTTTGAAACAGATTTTTATCGAGAATATTTTATATTATTTTGAAAGAATTGCAATGGACCAAAGTGTGGAAAGGAAAACTTTAAAATTAACTAAATTAAAATCAAACTAAATTCCAAAAATTTTACCGTTTGTTTTTAAGCGCCTCGCGTCTTTTTTGTTCACTTGTCTATACTGCCTGACTTGCAAGTCATACATTATTCTATGATTTCGCACTTCCTCAATCAATTTTTCATCACAATTCATTATTTTAAAATTACTGCGGCGTGCTACAACCTCAAAAAGATAAAACTGAATGCCAAAACAATTTCCTTCGATTGATTTTATTGGTAGTAGCGACGACGCAAAATTAGAAACTGTAACTGATCAATCTCGACGAAAGCTTCGTCGATCGTCGTAATTTGGTGCGTTCGCATTAGAGGCTATGCTTTTAGAAGTTTGACAGCAGAGTTTTGTCGTCGTTTTTCGTCGTTCGTCGCCATTGTGTTTAAGCCTACACATGAACTAACTATCCTAACTCCTTCAATATCTGGGTGTATTACCCCTGTGTATAGAAGTATCTAGTGTTTTCGAAAATGCTTCCTTGTTATAATGTTAGATGGCTCCACTTGTACCATTTTGAACAGGGTTGCTCACGCTTCGCTAAAAGCAAAGCTATGCAACTGAAGTATTGACAAGGGGATAAGCTGTAAGAGCATAGCCAAACTAAAAACATGCAAAGGCTGGGAAGTAGACAAAGACAACGCTTCGATAGAATATAAAATCCACAACGCCTGGACCTGATGCTTTGAGGAGAGGGCTAAAGGAGACGACATCCCATAGTGAAGTATATGTATGGCAGCGTAGCCAAAAATTTTCGCCATCTTGATTTTGGCAGGGTGTGTGACTGTCACTTTTTTATAAGCATAGAGCCGCGAAGTGTGTTTGGCGCAGAGACGTAGTTACAAAAGGGATAATTTACTTTTTATAGGAAATGGTTAATGGCTATTGAACTAAGTCATAGTAATATAAAAAGGAGTTATATATGCTCGAAGATTTAGATACAACAAGCCGTGTTGAGGAAAATACTTTTAAAATACTTTTGTGGTAAATTCGGTAAATCCCACTGACATGCATATATAAGCAAATTCGCAAATAATTTAAATATATCTTAAATATATATATAATAGGCCGGAATTTTTTCTTAAAAATTTAGTGGAAATTTTTCCTTAGAATTGTTATGCATTATTGGAGACCGATAACGGTTGCTTGGGCCACTAACAATTTTTATGAGCATAGACCACTGACATGTATAATATGGACTGACTACTTTAATAAAAATGCACTGCAAAAAGTGGGCTCAGTTCAATATTGCTGACTCTTTCGGTCTAAGCACCAAGTACCAACTGAGGAGAACTGTAAACAACAAATAAATAAGTGGGTCAGTCGAAAAAAATGTTTTTAAATTTATTATTTAGGGTTATTACTGATAAAATTGTTTTACCAAAGGTAATATATTCATAAGACGTGCAGCAGAAATTCGAAACGTTTTATTATAATCGCTTTTCGAGCTGCGCGCTCATTGTATCAACCTCTCGCCTATGATTTTTTTCAATGTTGGCACCGGCGTAAGAACTTTTTTTGATATAAGCAATTGAGCCCACATTAAACAGAAAGTTAAGCAGTACATATAATATATGTCAGTGGCATAGACTCGTAGATGAGGAAATAGCATTCATTTCTTATTAGAAATTTAAAGAAAATGTTTGGGGAGAATTTTTATTCAGTCTTGTTGCCGACTAGAGTTATTTTCAGATGCAATCATACAATGTATGCCGTTATCGGCCTCCAATGCTTAACAATTCTAAGGAATACAATTCGAGTAAATTTCTATGAAAAAATTTCGGCTTTTCCTACATCGGGTCGAGGCAACGGTATTTTTTATGGAGCGTGTTTTTTACGGCCGGTGGTGATATCTTAATACGGTTTTTACATGGCGAGTATAAAACTGCTTTTCTCATAATCGTATCTTTTTCCCTGTCATTAAATTCCTCATTCCATTCTTCACTTTTTCTACACCGCAATAGATGTGGCATTGGTTCACAACTGAATAACTCATTTGATGTAAACACATTTTTCTGCACCCCATTTAAAAATTTTAATGAAGTTCCGTTCGAGTCTCTTGTTGTTTTTCACGATTTCACGTGTGGCAAGTTATTATAACTTAGAAAGTTTCGAAATTCGACAATCTATCGATAATTGATATGTTATAACCATTGACTTATAAAATGCATGGACTGAGTCTGAAGTTATTGACTACATTCCAAATACCTAATCAATAAAAACTTCAAAGCATGGGTATTCGTTTTTTTTTTTTTTTTTGCATTTTGTAGTGACAAAATTTTGTTTTAATACCGACCTGATTTCCCTAAAGGAAACCTAAATTGACAAATTTTATTTATCTTTATGTTAAGAAATTAAAATTGTTCTTAATTTACCATTTTAAAATCTGTGACCACTGGTCAACTAATGATAACTCCAAAATTGACAATTTGCTATTATAAATGTGATTCCAATTGTTTTGACACACTTTTTATTTTTGGCTACTCGTATCTTCAATAGAAAAGCTATAATGACTTCTTTTTGATTATATCTATTATTACGATGGTTATAATGAAAAACTTGAATTTTGGAGATATCATTAGTTGGCTAGCGACCGCAAAGAAAAAGGTAAGAAAATCCCAATGTCTGTCCATTTCGTTGCATTTCTAGGAACTCTCAACTGACGCTTACTTCCCGCTTCCCGAGAAATGAATATCTTGGAAAGGATTAAACAGCTTGTCAGATTCATAACCAATTTCAGATGGTTTGTACATTACTCCTCATATCTACGGTAGCTATACATTATCCATATACAGAACATAAAAGCTTTAGTTAATGTCCCATTGATTGACTTCCACAAGGATCTATATGTGAAGCTAATATGAGCTAAAACTAATGCCACCCCTCTAACTTAACCTAACTCTATCTAGATGTTTTCATTTTGTAATTGTCTTGTCAATTATTTCTTAATAATCTTTTCAAAGAAAAATTTAAACTAATTACATCGCATAACATAATGTGGATCACTTCGACCAATAATCTTCTAAATTTATATAAAATCCGCCAAAAATCAACCACAACATTCTCGTTCCCGATGATTTACTCTACACATCGCAACTTTTCATGACATCACAAATTCCTTCATGAAAAACTGACTTCATTATAATTCCAGAAACTTCCCATATTAACTCCCCTTTTCTTATCTGTTTAGCATGCGTCCTCTTTTTCTTTATTACTATGTCATCATTACATCAAGAAGTGTTTTATTTAATATTTCTTCACAGTGTATAGCAGAACATCAAACGCGGCACTAAATATGATCCTTCGTTCGTCATATTTCTGCCCCTATTTAATACAGGAAAGCTCCTACGGAATGTGAAAAATATGCTTCTTTTACTGGTAGTAAGCGATACATATATGGTGGGAGGAGGTATATGTCACGGCCGTTGATTTGCTTTATCAATCAAATTTCACCCCCCGAAATCATTTCCATAACTACGTTGCTTAAAGTATAGAGTCGAGTGGTATGGAGTGGAGTGAAGAGTGTCATGCCAGCGCAGCAATCCAAAACATTATATGGAAAGTAAAATTGTCCGTTCTTGCCTCATATTTAAGAAAAAAATATCATCCCTCAGGAGGACATTAAAGTCTTTTTTTTTTATGAAAGTTAAAAAAGCGTACATTTCAAGGATAATAAGGCATTTCCGATGAATTTGTAAATGAGTCCCCAAATTTATTATCTATTTCTGTAAAAAAAAATAATTTCGGGTATATTATGTGACACGGACTTCGTTACAAAGCCTATGGGCTATCAATCAAAACACGAAAATGTTTACCCCATTTAACATAAATCAGGATTTATAAGGGTGCGTTAATGCATTTGTGTTGGCGTAAATGGGTGAAGTGTGTATAAGATTGCGGGAAAAATTAAGACTGAAATTTCTCAGATAAAGATGTGTGTATGGTCAGCAATTTTTCATATATTATTTTTAGGGTCGCAAGATTTTGTACCTTATAATTCCTTTATATTGAATGAACTTCAAATTTGAATTGGGTGCTATTACTATAGAAAGTAATCAGGGGAATTATTTTGTCATATCAAGAGACGACCTTCCAACGCAACTACTCTTCGCTACAATATATCTCACCATTTTAATACATCTACGAACTTTGACGTGGTTCACCTGATCAAAACCTGCCTCTGCCATCTCAAAATCTATGACATTGAGCTCTTTACTCCGTACTTAAAATTTTTCGTCGAATCGTTATCATCATTTACTTAGTGTTCCTTATTGTGTCGGTAGTCTTTACCCGTTTACCAAAGCATTGTATTCTCTGTTACACCCGAAATACAATTACGACTTTTCAGTCGACTTCGACTTGATTTTCACTCGAAATCTATGCTGAGGTAAAATTTGTTCTTATACGAGGTGTGATCAAAAAATACGGTGAATGAATTTTTATAACAGTAACTGCTGGCGCTATATCCATTTGAAGTTATCTGTCTGATAGCCTGATTCTTTGAAAAAGTCAGTGTTAACAAGTTGTGTTAACAATCAGCTTCCAGAATAGGAAGAATAAGGTCAAGTTTACCGGGTCTGTAGCACATCATGGATTTCGAACAACGTGTTAATTTTAAGTTTTGTTTTAAGTTGCAATAAAGTGCCCAAGAAGCTCATAAATTGTTAAAACCAGTGTATGGCGATAATGTGGTCAGCCTGAAGTCTGCCTACAAGTAGTATGAGCGATTTGAAAGCGGAAATGAGTCGGTTGAAGACTACCAATGGTGGGTACGCCCTTCGCCATACGAAAACGTGCAAAAAGTGGCAAAACGGATTCGTTCAAACAGGCGATTAACTATTCGAGAACTTAGGAAAGTACTGAACATCTCTCAAGGGTTCGTGCATAGCCATAAAAATGGTTCAATGGCTTCCTCTTTCATCACGACAACGCGTCGTGTCACACCTCACTTCTGATCTTCGAGTTTTTGGCCGAAAAAAATATGTCCATATCCACCGTACTCTCCGGATTTAGCACCATTCGACTTCTGGCTGTTCCCAAAAATAACAACTGCACTAAAAGGAAAACGTTTTGACACCATTTTCGATATTTAGAGGGCCACGACAGAGCAGCTTCCGAAAGAAAACTGCCAGAAATGCTTCCAATCACGGAATCACCGTCGGGATTAGTGCACCGCTAGCCAAGAAGAGTAAATTGAAAGTGATTAATTCAAATTTGATGTAGTAATCTTATTACTTTGTTTGTAATAAAACCATTTACCGTATTTTTTTTATCACATCTCGTATATTACGACTTCAACCTTCCCGATTTCCTACTACACTTTTTCCTTAACGTGGACATTTCTGAACTGCCCTGCCCCCGATACCAACTTTGCACTTTGAATAAAGTTCAGTTTCAATCGAAGTCGCAGTCGAAGTCTAAGTTGCAATTTAATCTTGCCACATTCATTTACCATTTGGACTAAGTCGAAGTCAACTGAGAAGTCGTAATTGTAATTCGGGCATAATTCATACTGCTTATTTCATTGACCTAAAGCGCGCCTGCGTGGCTCTGAAATTTTTACACAAGAACCTAGATATTGTAATGATTTATAAGTATATGGTAAAAAAATCGATGTAAATTTACCCCGTTTGCTGGATAACAGGAATTTTGAATCCATTTTGGATAATTTTAAATAATGTATACCCCACGAACCCATGTAGAGTTTTAAATTTTTTACCCGAATGATGTATATCCGAATGAGAATGTTTTGTATGAAAAACTCAAAAATATTATCCATCCGTAAAACAAAAACACTGAGCGGAGCTCTATCTAGCGGAAAACTTCGAAAATATTTATTTTAAAACTTCTACTCCTTTCAATGTAACTTAACTATAGTCTCCGAAACAGAATTATATCTGAACTCCGATTATTCGTAGTTTGAAATTTTAATGAAGTACAGAAATTTGCGACGGTGGATTTGTAAACTTTCTACAATTTTTTGGTGAATGTTGTAAGCTGAACCAAGCCTAGGGGTTGTTCAACTTGTATTAAATACTTTTAGAACAGCTGAGAGATACGTTATAACTGATAACATTTCCACTTGTGAGAAGGGACGAATATATTTGCTCAACTTGAGTTACAGGATTTTGCTTGAAATTGGAACTCTAATGGGCACCGTAGTGAATATTACCCTATCTGCGGCCGTACTACTAATTTTGAGTTAACTAGTTACGGACTAATGCTAATAACAAATTAATAATGCTTAAATTTAGTCAGTGCTTTGTTAAATTTTGGATAAATGCATGTTTATTTAGGCGTTATGTAATTTACTCAATATGTGATAAATAAAATTTGTTATACTTATTTAAGGGTTATTATGATTAAATCATTACGCGATACATTTATTATTTTTTTATACCCTAGATAGAGAATTCTTTTTGTTTGTCATTTTGTTTCTAACGAACAGAAATAATGTTAGTAGAGAGCAAGTAAAAAAGATAGAATTGGTCTAAAGATACCAAATCTCAGCTCTCTATGTCGCTTTTAAAAAAAAAAGTAAATTCAAGTTCGAAAATGGGCTGAATAGGGCAACTTCTTCGTAGGGTTGCCATAAAAAAAACTTCGTTTTTCATTATATATTTGGACACCGTCTGAGAACGGATGGACGTAGAAAGCTGAAATTTGGTACATGGTGTTTTTATAGCAATAGTAAATAAAACTTAGAGAATGGACTAAATCGGACAACCCCTTCTTCGTGTTGTCACATAAAAATTTAGGTTTTTTACGTTTACTGTAAAAACGATCAGTCCTAGATGTTTTTATTGTAGGGGACATTGGGGAATTGTGAGTCATGGGGAATTGTGAGTCACGTCAATATTTCACCATAATTGGAAAGTCTGACTCATGCAAATGGCTGTCATTGTCTTATATTTGACCAAACTCATTTTCCATTAGCAATCGATGCGTGTACACGTACTCGTTCGTTCCGTGCGGCAACCACTTGTAAAATTTTCTCAAAATATTTATTCCGAGCGTTTCTGTTTGCATTGATGTGACAACGCTTTTCGGAGAATCGATTCAGGTAAATATATTCATAATTATCTTATGGCATCGACATTTCAACTTTTAAAAGGAATTTCGCATAAACATGCAATGAGCGAATCATACACGGCCCTCTTGTCAATCAAAACGTTTGGGGAATTGTGAGTCACTTTTTTTGGGGAATTGTGAGCCACAACATCTTTGGCATTTTTCAAGCCAATATCGCATTTTTAACGCGTGTTTATAATTTTTTATGCAAAATTCCAACAGAATATTAGTTGAGTGGTTTTTTTTTATTTTTTCCATTTTTGTGTTTTTATGTTTTCAGTCAAAATGCCACGCTATTATGCAAAACATAAGCTATCGATTGACTTTTCCGTTGTTTTGGAAGCGATCAAGCAGATAAAAATCCATGGAAACTCTATTCGATCTGTCGCAAAATCTATGAATATTCCACGTGCCACTTTGACGCGCCATGTGAAGAAAATCAATGAAGCGAACATTGATGTTTCAACTGCTACCGACGATTCATTGATTGATTTCTTTAAAGCCAACAGTACACCGGGTGCAAATCCAGCCTTCAATGCACAGCAAGAAAAAGCATTGATGCAATACGTTCTCGTGGCGAGTAACATTCATTATGGACTAAGTATTGCCGAGCTGAAGTCTTTGGTATATCAATACGCGAAAAAAATTGGAATTAGTTATCCTGCTTCGTGGAATGACAATTCTCGAGCAAGCAATGACTGGTATTACGCATTTATGAACCGCCATCCGAATTTGTCGTTACGAACGCCGGAGCAAGTCAGTCAAAACCGTGCAAGGTCCTTTAACAAGGAGGCTGTCGATGCGTTTTTCAACAATCTTCGTTCTGTGCTCATCGAAACTCCCTTTGAACCTCATCGCATATGGAATATGGATGAGTGTTCATTGTCGACAGTTCCAACTAAAGCCGTAAAAGTCATTGCGCAAAAAGGCAGAAAACGAATTGGCTCGTCAACATCGGCAGAAAGAGGGACAAATGTGTCTATGGCGTTGTCCGTGAGCGCGAGTGGTCTGTCAATTCCACCTTTCTTTCTCTTTCCGAGAAAGAAAATGAAAGATGTTTACATGACACATGCCACTCATGGAGCAATTGGTATCGCAAATGGTTCGGGCTGGATGACATCCGCTGAATTCACCAAGTATATGGAATTTTTCATTAAGCACACGGGTGCTAATGCCGGTTCACCAACACTCTTGTTGCTTGATAACCACACATCTCATTTATCCATTGAAGCAATTGATCAGGCAGTCGAGAACGGAATTACAATGCTATCCTTCCCTCCACATTGTACGCACCGTAAGCAACCATTGGATGTCGCTGTATTTGGCCCACTTAAGACCTTTTACACACAACAGCATGATGATTGGAAAAGGAGCAACGTTGGTGTAATTTTTGATTTGCATCACATTACACTCATCGCTGAGAAATGCCTGGATATTGCCGCCACGCCAAAGAACATCAAATCCGGATTCAAATCAACAGGTATTTATCCATTCGATGCAACAGTATTCACTGAAGTAGATTTAATTGCTGCAAGACTCAGCGGAAAAAATCAACGCATTTGAAATGCGTCAGTACTGGAGCCTATTTCACATGCCCGAATTGCGAATCCGAATAATTTTAATACCTTCCTTTTTATATATTTTTTTAAACTAATTGTTATGTAATTTCCAACCATAAAATAAATATTTTACAGCGATATTTTTGATTTTCCACTTAATTCAGACGGTGACTCACAATTCCCCAACATTTTTAAAAATCTCAAAAATGCATGTTTTTTGCCAACGCTCAGATTTTTTCAGCAGATAATAATTTCAAGATACTGCTTAAGCTAAAAGTTATGGTTTCCTTCCTAGTAACATAAACCATTTTGAAATTTTAAAAAATTTTGCTTTTTGTGGCAGTTATCGAGCTTAGAAAAAGTGTGACTCACAATTCCCCAATGTCCCCTACTGAAAACTCTTCAGAATATAAAAACCTATGAAATTGGTTATAATAATTTTTACTGTCCGATGAACCGTTCTAGAAATATATGCGAAAAACTACTTCAAAAATCAAACTTGCACAGATGGGTGACCATACGAAATTACATGCGGGTATTCATCACGAGTATCATTAGAATTGGTCTTGGACCAATTCTAACTTTTTTACTTGTTTTTACTTAATTCCTGCATGGTCGGCGCCTGCTCTGATTGCTTCCACGTTGGTACCTTAGTAGAAATTTCCCGGAGATAAAAATCCAATTCAAACTCAGTTTATTACAGGAACTTAATCCGATTACATCTTTTTACAGGTTTTCGTATTATCTACGTTGATTACGGAGAGAAAGATGTACATCGATTCCCATATTTCTCTTGCTTTTTTAAGAAATACTTTTTTTTATACAAGCGCCTTTTCTTTCCGCTCACACGTCACTCCTTTTGTTTTTGTTTTTTTTTTCTAAGATGACAGGACACCAAAAAGTCAGCTATTCGATGTCATCCACTGAACTCAAAAGCCCTTTATACTGGGATTAAGATACGGCCACAGTGTCGATATATTGAATAAATGTTGAGTAAATTAATCGATGTAAAATTGAAATCAGTAGATGTTAAATTAATTCTTTAGTTATTTATTTATCGGTTACTATTATTCTTCATTACGGATTTATTTTATTTTAATTTCATTAGCATTTACTTATGTATATATATAAAAAAAAAATTGGTATCATTTTCAAATTCAATTTTAATTCGGGGCAAACAAATTCTTTAACTTTATTGATTGAGATCTTCTTTTTAACAAAATTATCAGTTGTTGAGATTTAATGGACGCTTCATGGACCGCTGCCTTTAGAATAATTAACAACAAAATTTCTATCAACGAAATTACGATTCTAGCTTTCTCATACGTTACAATGTAAGGCTTAAATTTCTGCTTCTCAACTCTTATAATGAGATGAATAAATACGTTGTTTGTAAACGTTGAAATTAACAACTGTTTTAATTAATAAAATTATTTTCTTTTACATATTTCTTTTGCATCTTAATAAAAATTTAACTATTGCTTCATCCCATTGCAGATTTCAACCCCAGATCCGCCGCTTGAGAAGAGTTGATGACGAACAATTAATCCATCTCGATCATTCTGTTCATTACAAGTATCAAGATAGTATTTAGCTTTAATTTTTTTTTTTAACACGTAAACCATCTTTGAAAATTTTATTAGAACGGAATTGCACAAAAGTAAAGGCACATTACTTCTGTGATAGTAGACAAAAAATATTTTAATTTTAGATCATATCCATTTAGATCTATTCAATTTCGATGCACTAAACAACTTTGGATATTATCTAAAATCAAAATATTTTTATTTTTCAATACACATAGGTACTTTTTCGGTAATTCATGTCCATTCGGCGTAAAATTACACAAAATAGGAGTTTTGAATGAATTTTCGATTGGGGTATATATGATCCACATATATACATACCATATATGTACTTCTGAAGAAGTTCTAAATATTCACCGCATACAGTAATAATTATCCTATGTCTGAGCTTGGTAAAATTATATTTATGAATAATAATAGTTACACCTCTTTAAAATGACAAATCTACTCCGAAAATGTATGGACCTCCTCGAATACCGTTTCTGGATTTTGGAAAGCTCCAAATCTGCTATGTATAGATAGATCCTTGCTCGACATCGACTTATGATTTTCTAATTCTTTGTAATTTCAATCTTCCTTCCATTGAATAGGTTTTTAGCTGGGAGGATAACTGTTGATGTTTGTCCTCTTTTCAATGGAGGACTTGTCTGAGCTTGAAATGGGCATGGGAGCCATATTGAAAAGCGCTGAGGCTGGGTTTTTATGTAGGTATATGTAGGCCATAATAAAGCGTAGAATTGCAACCTTAGGTAGATAACAGCTAGACAGTGGTTGACATATCGCTCCTCGGGCTCTTAAACCTACTCAAAGAAACTAGCCAACTTTAAGGAGATGGTAGGATGAGAGCAATAAGCCCTCTTAGCCAGCGAGCGAAAATTTATTATAATTAATTTATTTTTTTATTTTTGTTAGCTCGAAATATTCTAAAGTCAAAGTCAAGAAATTTTCATTCTTGCCAGCATTTGTTAAGTAATTCTATTAAGTACAGAGAGCTCTGTGATAAAGTCCTCCTCGAGTCCTTTTTCAGTTATTTCTTTACTGGGCTTTCTAACTGTTTAATTGTGTTGGCTATTATATAACTGATAGACAAATACTTTTCCTTAACCGAAAATAAACACAATGACTTTGTCGTTTTTCGCAAAATATATCCTATCTCCCTACATACTCCAGATTTCATAGGGTATACTCGGTTAGTAATGCATAGAAAGAATACTGGTAGAGCAATATGGATTGGGCACCTATGCATAATTATGAAAGTTATTTTGATTTTTGCATATCCGTTTGCCGTCCGTCTATCTGTCTGTATATTTTATTTTTTATTTATTATTTTTATTAAGCAGTTCATGCGAAACTAAACAGCTTAGGTAGACTAATTACTTATTACCGACTTAATTTGAAAAAAATAATTACACAAAAGTAATTTAATTAAATTCAAATTCAAATTTATTATAAGGGGTTAAGGTACAATAAGAAACATGTCTTTTGAGCACAAATAACGACGGACAAACTAGTTTACTTAAAAACTTAATCTAAGCACATAATGTAAAATATAAAATGTATATGTGAAATAAAATAACATCGAAAGTATAAACTAAAATTGCAGAAACTATATAACTAGATCATTGCCTTGATCACCTATTTATTAGAAGTAAAAGCAACTAAACCGTAATTGAAACAAAAAGTAAAATAGAGATACGAAACTACAACTAAGGCAATGTAATAAAAAAAAATTAAAAAATTAGAAAAAAGTAAAAGAAATAAAAATAATTAGAAGACTTATTAATAAAAACAAGCAAATAAAAAATTATACTAAAAGCAATCAAACAAAAATTAAAATTAAAAACTATTTTAATAATTAATAATAATAAAATAAAAAAAAAATGTAAAGAGGAAAATACATAGAGAATACAAAAAATACCAGCAAAAAGCAAAATAAAATATCAATAAATATAAAAAAGGAGATCTACTTCTTAGGAAGCATTTTATCTATGACATTACGTTTAAAATTTAAGGTCAAGAATGGAAGAGGTCAAGTTAATTGAAATAATCATTATGAGATCTTTGAATTCTTACGAAGGGAGATTTCAATCTTATATTTGTGCGGCGTGGTTAAATACTAATAGTTGACGTAGGGGATGAGATGGATTTAGGCAAGTTTTTGACAGAATATCAGGATTATTAAGCAACTTATATAAAAATATCTCGTTAAGATAAGAAGGTCGATTAAGTAAAGTTATCATAGACTGTCAAACTCAAACCATGGCCTCAGAAATGGGATATGATCGATCCTAATCATAAGCCTAGTACTGAGGACCTCTATCGTAGTACTTATTCATAATTAGATTGATCAAATTTGAAAAATATGAACTAAATAAAACGTCTCTGAACGTCCTCAGTTTTTTGTGGATATGTGGCATAAAAAGTTTTCAGTGACACATACTCTAAAATACCTCTAACAAGACTAACGTAAAGTACCTACTTTGAACTATTGAACCTATTTAAATGATTTCGTAAATCGTGAAATAAAACCAACGAATTTGTAAGCCTTATTAGTTATACTATTGATGCGCTTAACAAACAGAACCTTGTCATCAAAGATCACACCACGATCAATTTCAGTAAGCTTAGTTATAATAATAAATTCCCGTGCATGACAATAAACTTTCTAGTAAACGTAATATTTTTGCAATTGCAGATATTCAAAGAAAGATAATTATGTTTACACCAGTTAAATAACCGTTCAATGCCATATTGTAGTTGAATGCAATTTTGTGGCTCCTTTATTAATTTATATATTTTTGTGTCATCAACCAACGCCCTGCCTAGGGATGAGGCAAAGGGACAGCTACCCTAGGCGCCGTGCCGTGAAGGCGGCCGGCGAACTGGAGTAATTTTTATTTGTTTTTAATAAAAGAAACAACAAATAATTGAATCTACAAATTTGAATTGAAAAAATGATCCGTCGAAAATAAATCACCACAATTCGTTGAAAAATCTATTCAAAGCAACCCAACAAAACCCAGCTTAAAGTATTTATGATGTCTGCAGGTCGATCGTACTGTATGACACTTATTATATGATTATACATAATATATATATGTAATATGATAATATCGATAGTTTTATGCTGAAACTATCAATACTATCGCAAAGTCAGAGTATCGATGTACAGTCTGCTCTGGTAATAACGCCGCTCTCAATTTGAGTTGAGTTGATCCTGATTCTAAAGTGAGTCAAGTGATCCCATTCATACTTTTGGCATAGGACGACTCTAAAAGAGCCATTGAATTTCGCCTGACTCTAACTGATACGTGTTTGTAAATCACGGTTGATGCTATCAAACGCGTTCGCTATCAGCTTGGAGAGATCTATGATGCACTTGTGGAAACTTCGCTCGAAGAAAAAAGAGATAATCTATCGAAACATGAGGGTCGGTGCTTAGCCCAATCCATCGTAAATTTTAAATTCGTTTGTAGCGTGATCATTTGGTTCGATATTCTCAACAAAGTTAATGAATTATTACAAAGTCCTGCTTTGAATGTAGTTGAATGCTGTGACATTCTAGACAAAACCACAGATTTTCTGAAGCAGTACAGATCTGATCTGAAGATAGTTTTTCTAGAATACTGCATGAAGCGAAAGACTTAACATCTGAGGTGATGGTAGAGTCGATATTTCCCCCTAACAACACGGTCCTCGTTCGATGTAAGAAACGTAATTTCGAATACGAAGCTCGAGATAAACGTGTAGCTGACCTGAAAGAACAATTTAGAATAGAATTCTTTTAGCACATCGTTGATACAGCAGTAGTATCAATGGAAAAGAGATTACAACAACTAAATGCGTACAGTAATGACTTTAAATTTCTGTATGATATTCACGCTCTCAAGTCTTCAACGAAAGAAGAAATTACTAAGCCCTGCAAAGATTTGCATAGAATATTAAGAGATGGGGAGAACATAGATATTGATGGTATTGATCATTGTTACGAAATTATGAATCTGGCAACGAGGAAAGGTCGCTGATCAATGCCCGATTGAAGTTCTGAATTTCATCGTAAAAAACTATATTCTCTCGATTGTGCCCAACGTTGTTATTCTCCTGCAGATATTGTTAGGTTTACCAGTTTCAGTGGCCTCAGAAGTTTCTCGAATTAAAAATTATTAAAAATTATCTGCGATCGACAATGAACCAGGAACGCTTAGTAGGATTAACCACCATATCTATAGAAAGCACATTATGTGATCTCATCCACTATCAGGAACTTATTGGAGACTTTACAAAAGTAAAAGCACGAAAAATAAATTTTGAGTGAAGGCTATTTCTGATCAAATGAATGGCTTGGAATCAATTCATACGGTAGGAGTGACAAACCACTGGGTCCATTATCAATTATTTGTTATTTTTTTTTTTTTAGTTCTGTATTAAATTATTTAATCGGAAAAGGCTGTATTAAAATAAGTATTGGAAAAGGCGGGTTCAGTCAGCTCCCTCCAGGTGCCCCAATACCTAGTCACGGCGCTGTCATCAACATATGAATGTATCAAGCAAGATGATCTAATTGCATCTGGTAGAACATTAATATAGATTAAGAATATTAGAAGTCCAAGTAAGTAACTAACCTAATGGGACTCCAGAATATTTGGTGAATGAGCCTGATTTAGATTATCACTCTTAAGAAACGATAGGTTAAGTATGGCCCAAACCATTCAACAGCATTGTTATCAATATACGATAGAATGATTTATCTTATCAAATGCCTTACTTATATCAACATAAAAGGCATCAATTTATTCTCCCTCCTCTAATGCTACAGGAAAAGCATTAGTGAATATCGATATATTACTCACTACCAGACAAGAAACCATGTTACTATCATGGTTATTAGATATTTGTGACTTCAGCTGTGGAAATACAATATTATATATTAATTTTTCAAATATAGGAGCCAAAACATTTGACATGGAGACAGGACGGTAGTTTCAGACTTTCTGTTTAAACTGGGTAAACAAATATATGTTTCAACTTAGTAGGGAAAACTATTTCTTTAATAGATAAATTGAATAATTTTGAAATCGGATATAGCAGGTTTGAGGAATAATTTTTATAAAAGATATTTGGTATGCCATGTGGACCAGCATACTTACTAATATCCAATGACGAAATAGTAGAATAGAATAGAATATTTGTGTATTTGGAAGATTTACTACATGATTTAAAATCTTTATCTTAGTACCAATTTGAGTTGAATATAATAATACAAGGGAAAATTAAAAAAAATAATCTAAATTAAATGTTAAAAAATGCAACAACAGCAAAGAAAATTGGAAAACAGCGAACGATATTAGATGAAAAAGAAGAAATAATATTAATAATAAACAATAATAAAAAATAAATAATGAATAAATAAGTAAAATTAAGATAAAAAACAAAATATAAAACGAAAAAATTATAGCAAATGGGAATGAATAAATACGATAATAATAAAATAATAATAATAATCTGCGCGTACGGGTCATTATAAAAACAAAAAGACAACAAATTTACAAGAATACGCCTGAAAGTGCCGATAGCGTTAGCCTTCTGGATCTTGTGTGGTAATGAATTCCACATTCGAGTAATTTGAACAATATAAGATCTATCAAAAACCGAGGTCCGAAAACGTGGAATTAACAGTTCGTAGCCTCTGGTAAGATTCAGGGGTTGAGACATGATCCTCAAGTAAGCGGGCTGAGAGTTGTGAAGTAAGTTGAATAGGAAGAGTAATGCTTTGCGCCTTAGATATATTTCAATAGAGCCACCTAGCAGTACAAAATTTATGTGAAATACATGATCGAATCTTTGTTACCCGAAAACAAGCCTTACACAATCGTTAAATGGAATATATAACTTTCTGGAGCAGTGTGACTCTCGTATCGAGAAAACAAGTGAACCATGTGTGAAATGCTGTAATATTATAGACTTAACCAGATGACAGCGTGCCTTGGAGGAAAGCATTCTAGCAGACATCATCAGCTTCAACTTGAGGAAGGGTTATACGTAAACGATTTATAGATGAACTTCTAGAATTATAATCAACATGATTTAAAGGAATATCATCATAAGTCGATTTAAAATATTTAGGGAAAATATTAGTATTTCATTCGGGGAGTTGGGTACATTCTCATCTAGTAGGATAGGTGTTAGAGATATTTTTAGTAAATGACCATAATATTCCAGAGTTGGATTTCAAACCATCCTCAGTATTACCAATCTATTTATCATGATATGTTTTGATCATTTACTTAACTTTATTGCGTAAGCAAGAAAAAGTTTTATAATACTTGTCAATATATTTCTATAAATTCTGTATTACTTATTGTGTCTCATCTTCTTAAACTTCCACCAATATTTTTCCTTCAGTTTAATAGCCTGAATAAACTCATTTGAAAACCATTTAAGATAGTTCAAGGTGCAAAGTTTCGTAAAATAAATCAAATGTTGTATCGACATTATGCGATCCGAAGAATTACCATTCACAGTTTGAAAGAAAATAATTAATTTCCTCATAATTAGCATATTTATATAACTTTTTCTTAAACACTTCTGGTAAAATAAAAAAATATCAAGAGGAGGATGATGAAAAACTGTATTCGAAAGAAAGAAAATAGATAGAAACAATTCAATAGTTGAAAAAACAAATTCAAAAATTCTATTATCAAAATTTTGTATCTTATTATATTATTCAAATTAACAGAGTTACATACAGTTCGATGAGGAAAAGACTATACGATTAATATAGAAATCTTTCACATCATATTCCCAAATCAGATTAGGAAAGTTTAAGTCACCAAAAACTATAATTTTAGCATTATATTCAAGTTTAGTAATTGCTTCTGTAAAGTTTTTATAGATACCATCATAAACTTCGAAAGTAGATACTGGGCGAATATAAACAAAACCAGGAATTTGTAATAATAATTTGTTTAGAATTTAATTCATAAGTCTTCATAAGCAGTCTCACATTCAATATTTCGAGTAGCATGAAAATTTTTACTAACAGCAAGAAGAACTCCACCTCCTTCCACAGTACCAGACATTTTTATAATAAATGCTATTATTCATTTCAAGTTTAATTTCTTCCGGAGAGTTTCAAGAATGCTATTATTTTTTACCTTTACAGTATTAGAATTTTCTGAAAATTTTAATTTAAATATAAGTTCTCTTCCTTTACCCATAAATTCTATTGCCTCATAAAATAATTTCCTTTTTAGACCTGATAAAAATTCATTTATGTAAATATTTCCATTTCCTTAAATTCCAAAATTATCTACAGTTAAAGTTTTATTAATTGTAAAATAAGCCAATACCCCATCCCTAATAAATTCTGAACTATGTATAATTAACTATAATTTTGTCAGTTCCACCAGAACGATTCCCATTTAAACGTTCCCTGTATGCCTTGAAAATACTACCCTCATAAACAGGAACTTTTAGGAAGCTATGTATCCTACTTTAAGAAGATACTTTGTGAAAAAGAAGGATGGGATTTTATGCCACATTACAATGTAAATCAAGTGTTTACGGTTGATCAAGAAAAGTCAATACTCGACTATTTTCTGACATGTTCAAAAATGTTCTATGGATTGCCTTTGGAATGGCCGTAATGAATAGTACCAAAAACTCCAGAGATATGGCAAATTAATAACTTTCAGGGAAATATTGGTTACTAAATTTCAGCAATAGACATCCTTAGTTATTTTTCCGAGGTCAGAAAAGATGTAGCCTTTCAAAAGCAACATCATTCAATAAATATAATAAGTAAGTAAGAAGTAATGAATAGAAATACTAATTTTACTTAGGGTACACGCATTTTTAACCCTGACGAATTCACTGTTCAATCCTGTCAAGACGTTTTGGTTGAAGGGGGGCATTCATCAAGTAAGTAAGGTGACAAGCGCTGAAAGAGTTACCTTGCTGACGATCTGCTGCATAAAAGTGCTTGAAGACAATTGATTCCTCCTGTGATTATCTTTCCGTGTGTTCATTTTAAGCAGTATATTCCAGTAGGATTCTCAGAAAGTACATTAAGATAAGCTATCGATCAGGCGCGTATACAGGGGGAGGGTCACAGGGGTCATTACCCCCCCCCCCCCCCAAGCACCACCACACCTTAGCGGTGAATTGAATGTGGTGCTGGACGTAGAGTGAGTTATAAAAGTTTAACAGACCGATATTCGTATGGTACGGACCAAGGTATATAGAATATAAGTATTCTCGGTACGCACCACGTTACGCCATTTTGTATGGAGAGAAAATTGTGGTGACGTCACTCTGTGTATAATATGCACTCCATATATATATAAAATAAAAATCTTTGATATCTTAATCAATCTCGCAATAAATTACTTAAATTGTGTATAAAATAAAAGTTTTGAATATTTTAGATGTTTTTTTTTATAAAGCCTTTAACATAATTAAGTTCAATAAGGTAAAAAGATGTACTTTCAAGTTCAAGTGAAAATGTAAACAGAAACAAAAGTAGTTTTTTTATACCATAAATGTATTAACATAATAATGATTTGAAACAGTAATAAAATAAGTAAAAAACGAGTTTTCAAACAAAGCTGAGGCCAAGTCGCATGAAAAAGTCGAAAATAAACTTTTATTCACACCCAGAGGTGGACTCAGATTTTATTCGCTGACAATCACCGATATATTTCAGTAAGATTAATCAGAGGTAATAAGTGATTTGATTTATGAAGAGAAAGAATATTCAAGAGAAATGTCCCAATCAAAAAATCTGAGTCCATCTCTGACATTTCTCTTGAATATCCTTTCTCTTCATGAATCAAATCACTTATTACCTCTGATTAATCTTACTGAAATATATCGGTGATTGTCAGCGAATAAAATCTGAGTCCACCTCTGGGTGTGAATAAAAGTTTATTTTCTACTTTTTCATGCGAGTTGGCCTCAGTTTTGTTTGAAAACTCGTTTTTTACGTATTTTATTTTCTGCCTTTTTCACGTTAACTAAATTGGAAAATTCTGCATTTTTCCTGAAACAGATTTAGCACTAATCATATAGATGAAAATTTTTCCGATGATTTTCCCGCTTTTACGGGTTTTCCATGGAGTTTTCCACAAAAGCAACTTTATGCAACTCATTTCGCTCTACAACTTTGTCTTAGGTTGCAAAACGCTCAAACGCTTCCTTGGTCGGAAAAACTCCGGAAAAGCGTTTTACATGAATTTTCCGCGATTTTTTCTGCAAGTTTTCACCATTGTCGGAGAGAAAGTAATGCTGCCAGTTGATAGCAAACTTGATCCTGCATAATTTAGAAAACTTTTTGACCGGAAAATTTTCCGGAAAAGTCGGAAAATTCCGGAAAATTTTTCGGAAAAATCGGAAAACTCTGCATATTTCCTGAAACGGATTTATCACTAATCAAATTTGTACCAAATTTTCAAATGATTTTTCCCGATTTTCCGAGTTTTCCATGGATATTTCCGGTTCACAGATTCACAGATTCAATTGTCACGCGGCATGAACCTGTGTACCAAATTTCAGCTCGCTGTGATGACGAAAAGTGGGTCTACGAGAGTGTCGAAAATAGTAAAGAAATAGACAAATTCGTGTACGAGTTAAAGGGAATGGCTGGCCTCAATAATTAATTAATGCATAATTAATCTTTTTGTGTTTCTTTTTTACTACATTTATAAATGAGTTTTCATGCTATAAAGTAAACTAGGCATCGTCAGGTATTTGCATGTGAATTAGTTATGTGAACCCATTTTAATATAAAATCCACAGGTATGAAAATGTTCAACATTCCGGTGATTAATTCTGATGCAATACTGGGCGTTTGTTTGGCTTCTTTTGAGTAGTAATAGTGTAGTCTGGATTGGGTATAATTGTCATTCCCTCGCAGCTCTTCGTCTTTGAAACGTATACGATTTTTTTAGAATTTTCTAGTGTTTTATGTAGTGTCAAAAATCATCTATCATACCTATCACAGGAACCCTTCTTTCATGCAATTATCAACGTACAGCCACCTGTTAATTTTTCACAGCGACACTGATCTGATTCTAGCCTGAGTTGTCAAAAATTTTTACGTTCGTAGGGAAGCATTAAATTATTCTTAGAAATATATTTGCAAATTGTTCTTAAGAATTTTAAATACCCGACGACGACTGTCGAAACGAATTGGTGGATTGATTCTGGTGGTTAACTTTTTCGGACAAGGGCATTCAGTTTTATTAGAAATATTTGACATTTTTTGTGTACTACCATAAAGTAATAAAGCCTTTATTACTTTATGGTACTACTGGTGGCCGATCATGGTTCCAAAGAGTTATATTGATTCAGGTGTCTTGGCTGGTCTTGGTCGCTAAACATATTTATGAGCATTGGCAATCATACATTTTGTTCTTAGAAGTTTACTTAAACACTTTTCTTTCGAATTTTTATACACTAATGGTGGCTGCAAACAATCAGTTGGATTGATTCGAGTGCCGCTAAAATTGATTCTACAATTTTTCTTCCGAATTTTTACACCAGAACTATACAAATAATATCCATTCGCTTTCGTCTGAGGTAGTTAGCGTTGCTTTGCTTGCACTTTCGTATTAATTCAAGTAGTGTTGTTTAGTTTAACTTCACGTTTACTTTTAATGTGAAGGATAAGGATAAACTTGCTATATTAGTAAGCGATGGAAGTAGATAAGACCATTGACAACTTTTTTTAGAAGTATGCAAAATCAGTTAAGTTCCCATCAGAAGAAATAGTCAGTAACATATCATGCACTCCTACTCATATTCCTTTGAATTTGTCTCAAGCTTACTCTCAGTCCATTACTTCACCCGTGACAGAATCGTTTACATCAGCAACTATTTCTACAATCTCTACACGAGCAGGCGTATCTGGTTATGAATGCTTAATGTACACCCTGAGATTGATATGGATAATATTACGATAGCTTTTCCAAATCAAAGTGAAAATTAGATTTTTTTTTATATAATGTAAATATGATTAAAAAAAAATTTTAAAAGCGATTTCTTCCCACTTTTCCTCCCCATCGAACATTTTAGTTGTGACCCTCCCTAGGCTGCAAATCTGGATACGCGCCTGCTATTGATAGAGGATGGATGAATGGGGAACTATTTTTGGATATTATGATATATTTCGTAAAGCACTCATGTACCTAGCTCTAAAGAAAATCCAACTCCATTAATCTACAACAATTATGAAGTTCACATATCTGACTTATTTTAAAACTAGCCTAAACAAATGGAGCTATCATTTTAACAATTCTCCCACACACTCAACACTCACATTAAACCTTTCCACACGGCATATAATACTTTAATCGTCTCTTGCATGATGCAGAATCCTGGAAAGTCAATTTCTATTTATGAAATAGCTGCCTGTATTGGGTTAGCATACTAAAATTCTGTCATGCCCACTAATATAATTTCGCCATTCAAGAAAACTGAAATATACTCATATGATAGACATTTCTTCAGTGACAGCGACTACCACTACCACTACTGATCCTTCTACTGCACCTTCAATATTTAACGAGTGATCTTCTTGTGCGATTACTTTGATTAATCTTCCACCAAAAGAGACCACACTAGAACCTTCAATGTTCATCGTGCAATATGGAATTGCAAAATTAGGCGCAAAAAAGTTAGTACCTACGTAACTTCGACAGCATGTTATTCTAACTAGTAGGTAGTACAATTTGTCCTACATAAATCAAAACGTTTTTATACTTTCTTATGACATGTTCAGAATTTTATTAGCTCCGATCAAATTCGTGGATATCCTAAAAAGCAGGCCCGAGGAAGGGTCAGCGTAAAAAGCGCAGAAATGAAAGAAGTATTATCGCTACTGACACACCTTAAAAGGACGCAATTACGAAAAGAAATAAAAAAAAAGATATTCCAATTAACAAAAAAGTTTGCAAGATTGTTTCTCTAGGCATGGATATAACAAAAGAGAATGGTTTGGCTGAAAATGAAACTGAACACAACCTTGGATAGATTATCCTCAAAGAACTCCAATTGTAGTAGAATTTATTTTAGTTAAATTTAACACGAAAAACAGAAAAGAAGGTTTTTATGTGGGGAAAGGTAACGACTATATGGTGATATTCAGATTAGCGCTTTTTACGAAAAGGCATACAATATAAATTTTTAATGCTAAATGTCCCTGATTTTGCAAGTGCTCCTGAAACAGATGTAAAAATGGTATTACCTAAAACAAAAATCTAGTTATAGTTTTGGCATTAATTTTTCTTTAGTTGATGTTCGCTTAAGCAGAAAATTCAAATTTTCCTTTTTCACTTCTTAATAGACTAAACTAATATGATTTTACTTTTTAACCATTTCTGAATGTACTTTCTTTTGTTAATTTTATCTAAAATATAAACTTCTTTTTAGCTTGAACAGTTTGATTCTCTGTAGAAAATCATTTCTAACAGTAAATTATTTGAACTTCAAGGACCTTTTTAGTATTTTTCTTTTTTCGTACTTTACAAAGCTTTCAGTTAAAATCTTATATAATCAATTGACAGCTTAATAAAAAGGAAATATTGCAAATACTATAAAACATTTTTACCTACCCAGGCCGAAATTAAATCATTTCGATAAAAAAAGTGTTCACTGTTGGATACTCTCCCCTACATTTAACGCCTACGTTAGTACGATTAATATTTGACGAGCAAATATTAAATTTGGTAAACATAATTACTGACCATACCATACAAATAGGCTGATAAAAAGTTAAAAGACAAGGTTACGAAACTGTAAAATTGCTCAGAGATGACGCTGCACTTCTTAGAAATGTGTATGGCCAGAAATATGTAGTATCACAAAATCGATTATTAACATGTGTGTTATTTCAAAAGGTTTCTTTAAGACTTTCTTGGAAAACTCCGGTTAAACAAAACAAAACAAAAAAAAAAAGAATTAAAACACGATGTCTCCTTTTATGTTTTTTGTTTTTTTGTCTTTATTTTAGATGTGAAAGGGCAACGTTTCGGACCTAGGTTTGGTCCATCATCAGGCCCTATGAAACAATTATAAATATTTATAAATAAAAATAAGAATGAAGGGTTTTTTAACAGGTCTTTAAAATTTTTAAAAAAATGTGAGAGGAATTAAAAAAATTAAAAAAATTTTTTTGTACTCTAGAAGTATAATAATCGTAAACATGGTAAAAGTTTAACGTTAAAATGAAAAGCTAGATTCTTAAAGATATAAAAAGATAGAAAAATTTTTTTTTCTTTTGTTTTTTTTTATAAGAAATTTATGTGCAAGGAAATTATTTTAAAGATTTTAATAGTATACGTGGTAGAGACAAAAGTCAAAGTATCAACGTGCAGATCACTTACATGAATCAAAAATCAAACAACAAAAAACACTGTAGACACTAAGTACGTTAAAAATTAATAAATAAATAAACGGATAAAATCACAAATTACTAGTCAAAAATTAATGGTCAAAAGAAATTAACAATTATAAAAGTTAAAAAAACGAATGAATCAGCAAACAATGAAATCACAGAACATATCACTAAGAGTAATCTTGTAAATTTAGACAATGCTCCAATTATATACAAATACCGAGCGGAGGTTCACCGGCTGATCGATCTTGCTTATCAGCAAAAGTATATATGGGGAGGGCATTCAACCCAACTGTGATTGCTCGCCGATAATGTGTCATATATATGTATATATATGTGTGTGTACTATTTCATTATGAGCCAGCAATGATGCTCAGAAGAATTTTTACGTAATATCATGTAGTAGACTGTGATAAATTGGGTCTAAGCATTCGAGGTCACGTTTAATGTTTACCACTTTATTGCAGTTTGCAATAATGTGGCACGTTTCTTTGACTTCTCGTTTTCTTCTGTTGTTTTCGATCATTTTTTAATTTTTTTAATTCCTCTCACATTTTTTTAAAAATTTTAAAGACCTGTTAAAAAACCCTTCATGCTTATTTTTATTTTTATTTATAAATATTTATAATTGGTCCGAAACGTTGCCCTTTCACATCTAAAATAAAGACAAAAACAAAAAACATAAAAGGAGACATCGTGTTTTAATTCTTTTTTTTTTGTTTTGTTTTGTTTAACCGGAGTTTTCCAAGAAAGTCTTAAAGAAACCTTTTGGAATAAACTAATATTATCAGAAATCAATGAAGATCACACGACAAATTAGTGAGCGTGAAGAAATGATAAAGTACTTCAGCCACCGGAAACTGAAATAAACAGCAAAACTAGCACACAGTCACGGAATGTTCCAATATAATATCATAAATCCGGCAAAACAAAAAGTTTCTAGAAGTTTGTTGCAACAAAAATAAAAGTTTAAAATATGCTCTTTGAAGTAATTTTATCCGTCCGTCCTCACGATAACTCAAGAACGTGAAATTTTACACATGGCCACTTTAAAAAATTGTAGATAGATTTTTCTTTTATCAAGCGAATATAAGAACGCCTTGCATATATTTATTTATCAAAATAATTAATGTCTTAGTTGACACTTGATGAAACTTGTTAATAGTATTAAACATTTAAAAAAATGAAACACTTATTTCCGTTCCACAAAAATAATTTTTTAATTTTAATAATTAATTAAAGTTTTGCGACGCGTTTCGCCTTATTTAGGTATCCTCAAGCACTTGCAAAAATTATGAGACTGAGTCTCTTGAGGATGCCTAAATAGGGCGAAACGCGTCGCAAAACTTTAATTAATTATTAAAATTAAAAAAAAATTTTTGTGGAACGGAAACAAGTGTTTCATTTTTTAACATGTTCAATATTTACTTAGTTTCTTTTTTATGCAAGTGACTTAAAATAAAATATTAATTTGTATACAGTTTTAGATTAAATTATGAAATATGTAAAAATTCTTGAAGAATGCGGCTTGTGTATGGAAGTAATATAGTCTCGTTTTCACAGGAGTACCCTGAGGAAAATGCAATGCCAACTTTTGATACAATTTTAGGCCAGACAGCGCCAGACATGAGAGATGTCTTATGAATTATGATACTCTGAACATATTTTATATATTTATTCCAATTAAGCGGGGGACAACTTTGGAGATCGGGTGCATCTTTTTTGGGTGAAAAATATGGACTTGTTTACCGTTCGTGATTGTGTGGAGTTAGTATGTTGTTGGAAATGACTTCCTATCATAAAAATGCTCACAATAAAGCATTAGAAAAACTGGAAAAATATATGCGAAATGTAGTAACTAGGGTGTACGTGTTCCAAGTGCATGAGTTTCTGGCAGTGAAAACCACACCCGAGAAAGTTTTCTGAATCGGGAAGAAGCACACCACCCGATAGTACCCGGCGAGACTTTTCATTTGATATGCAACATGCCGTATTGGAACTACCCGCCCACCCCCCACCCCGCTCACCGGAGATTCCTAATAACTACCCTTAAATTATCCAGAGAGAAAAATTCTGTCACGAATTGTAGCTGGTAATGAGCTGAGGCGAACAGTGGAACCCCGTTCTCCGATCGTACATAATCCTAACGAGTTAAACGCGATCGAAGGCACGAAAAATCTAGTACCTCAGTTCGAATAAAAAAGAGAAATACTTCAAAATTGAATATTTGGATCGGTATTTAAGCCTCCGAGTATAGAAGTGTGGGTACTCAAACTGCTCCTCAGGACTTAAGGAAGTCTATTCTGTACTATATTTATTTTTCAAAATATACTAGATCAAACTTTGACCCCCAAACCTTCCCCCGCTTAATTGAAATAAAAATTGTTAATAAAATATGTGCAGAGTATCATAGTGCATTGTTTAGGACATCTCTCATGTCTGTTCATGTAGGGCCTAAAATGGGCATTCTGCGATGTCCCTTAAATTTTCTGAGCCATTTCAGGCAAATTCATAGTATAGAATATGTGGAATATATTGGGATGAATTACAGTAGGTATACGCAATTTCAGAAAAAAAAACCAATTTCTAAGACAACTTGTTTTATATTATATACTAATCAACAATTGTTAGATTATAAAAAGTCTAAAGCCATTACGAATTCTATAAGCATAATGGTTTGAAGTTTTACCACATAATAGAATTCAATAGTGGGGATCTAATGCATGATATTCTAATATAGCATAATTTCATCAAATTCTACAATAATTACTCATTAGAAGAAAAACAAAATAGTTATTTTTATCAATCAAACAAATCAAGTAACGATATTTCAGTTGCAGTTTAGTATAATTATATGACTTACTTATGTACTGTCCAAAGTAAGTGTGAAAGAAACGAGACATTGAGTTGATAGTGGTCATGTGAACTTTTGAACTTAACTTTTACTCAACCTTTATCTATGATTCTTTTTGAATACTAGACCATTAAATCCGGAGAAGTGGCATTAAATTAGCCCTAAAATATTATGCAGTGGCAATACTATTTAACTAGTGGTGGTATTATCTTATGATAAAACTAGATTATGCATGGTTTTTTTTTTTTGTTTAGACACTAGAGCATTAAATTCGGGAAAGTGGTATTAACCCATTAACGCCCAATGGCAATATTTCCGTCGGAGAAATCAGTAGTTAGTCATAAATAGTGCAATGAAGTGACAGTGAGTTTTAAGGTGACGCAATCCCTGGTACAAAAATGAATCAACCGAGGTAAGTTACATTATTTTTTAACGAAAAGAATAAGCTGGTTAATTGTTTATACAGAAAAGGTTTATAGTTAGATTATTATTAACTTCTTTTCAAATTTTCTTTATTTTACCACACATTTTTTGCCTGTTTTTTTCACAGTTGCATTATTATCTGCCACTGGGAATTGGTGTAGTAGAAAAAAGATGTTGTTTGAAATTGAATATTTTGTAAGTAGTTTTACATGTTGTAGGTTAACATTATATGATATACGCGATATATTGAAGCATGATGATGATTTTGCAACTGCGGAAGTGATAATATTCCCTCCACATGAACAACCAGATGCTAATACCGATATTGATAGTGACCTCAGCGATGACGAGGTTGAAATCCACACCGTGCATTTACCTATAAGATTGCTTCACGGTAAGGGTGAACTCACAATTGATGGAAACTGTCATCAAGAAGGATTCAGGAGCACACTAGCTCAACAGCCTGAGATGAAGTGTAAATCAAGGAAGCCCACTGTTTCGAAGCTAAAAGTGGCTAAAACATGCAAACAAAAACTTGCAGATAAGTTTGAGTTGAAATGGAGTAAATCCAGTGGAAATAGGTAGACAATTTCAATTCCTATTATTTTTCACATACAAATTTTATTTTATTTCAAGGGTCGATACTAACGTCGCGAGTTTTCAAAAGGCTTCTCATCCGAACCAAGAGGACTGGCTTAGGGAAACTTTAAAGTCTCCTCCGGATTTTTTTTATTTTTATGTTTCCTTCTAGACTTTTTGAGCTTATTCTAGAGCAGATCAAAATATATTATCACCAACACTATTTGACTACTTCTTCGCTTTCGTTAGAAAATATACATTTTTTTTTTGAAATTCTGCTTTTGTCTGGGTATAACAAACTACCGAATCGGCAGATGTATTGGAGCACACCACCAGATACTTATAATAGGCTGGTGTCTGAATCAATGAGCCGAAACGGATTTGATGATATTATGAGAAGACTTCATTTAGCTGATAATCAAATCGCCACCAATGATCGATATTATAAAGTGCGTCCCATGTTTGACATACTAAATGAGCAGTTTAAAATTGGTATTCCTGATCAGTACCTTAGTGTGGATGAGCGTATGGTACCGTATTATGGAAAGCATGGCACGAACCAGTTTATACGAGGAAAACCGATTCGATTTGGCTTTAAATTGTGGTCATTATGTTTTTCAACTGGATACATGTTGCAAGCAGAGCCATATTGTGGTGCTAGCACTCAGTTGGATACCACGGGAAAAAGAAAAGGTTTCGATGTTGTAACAGGTCTTATAAACAAGGCAAATATCAGTCCGGGATCCCATATAACTTTTGACAACTTATTTACATCTTTGGTTTTGCTTTCTTACCTCTCAGAGAAGGGAATTGCAGGAACGGGAAATATGAGAGAGAATAGAACGAAGGGAGCTAGCTCCTTTTTCAAACAGAAAGGCTTTCATGAAAAAACCACGGGGCTATATGGAAAAGGTCTCTATTCATAATATAGTTATAGTTCGTTGGAATGATAACAAGCCTGTCACTGTTGCCTCAAATTGCATGAAAACTAGAACTCTTGTGACAGTTAAAATATGAAGTTCAGCGCAAAACGGTTTATAGAATTAAAACAACCGCAGACTATTGATCCATATAATAAGCGGATGGGAGGACTCGATTTATTTGATCAGCTCGTTTCTAGCTACCGTGTACGTATACGCTCAAAAAAATTGTGGTACCCACTCTTTGCTTGTGGTGTGAATGCGAGTGTAGTAAACGCATAGCTATTATACAGGAAACTGAACGAAAACATGCCTTTGATTAATTTCCAGAAGCAATGCGCATTACAACTGCTAATAGTCGATGGAAAACAATGAATAAGACCCACATCAAGGCTTCAAATATTGGGACCAGCACAATCTTGAATTAGATACAACATGATGGACCATTGGATTGTGAAGGGAAATCAACCAAATTCGTGTTGTAAAAATTGTGGCGGTCGCACCGTATACCTATGTCGAAAATGTAATATTCCATTGCAACCAGAGTGTCATCTTCAATACAATGTCCAATAATACTATGGTCGTGCTTTTAAAATCATTTAAATAGATTTTAAGCGAATTTACCATTATTTTTGGATTTAATAAATTTTATTTTCGTTGATATTAATGTTGGTTAATTTTTATATTTTGCCTCATGAGAGCTCCCATTGGCAAGATAATCTGCCCGCCCAAAAAAAAAAGTTTTAATTATCATACGGCAATATTAATTGTTTTAATAATGTAATTTGACGAAATTAGATTACTGGGTTAAATTAGCGCTAATTAAGCCCTAAATTTTGTCGTATTCAAAACCATTCTACCATGAAATAGCGTATCCAGCTTTATTGACGTTACTGAACTTCTCTCCGGATTACAATACAACTGATTACGCTCCGTTTTCTCAATTAATTGCAATGCACCGACAACCATCAGCATAGCGTTTTTTCTTAATTCTACCAGTCTCGTCGAATCGATTTAACTTCTTCTGAATTTCGATGTTTGATTTTCCAATCAAATGAAGCGTCAAAATTGAGTTTCGTTTAAGTCCCATTTAAAAAAATAAAAATAAGGACACGTCCTAGCACCATGAAATAATTTATGCTACTAATAGACAATATATCAAGCTATATGCACGGTAAATTTTAGTTTTGCCAGTTGACCGGTTTAGATTTGACGGCGATTTAAATTTTACGGACACTTCAATTATCAGACCCGATATAAAATGAATAAACTTGGTGGTCCCAAATAACTACCTTGTGGGATACACTAGACATAAATTTCATTGAAAATTATGACTGACCATTAATTGTCAAGAATGAATATATCCAGCTAAGAAGATTAGAGTGTATGTCTTAGGCATTAAGTTTTTTAATTAATAAAACTTGATAATGCTTTTTAACTATAGCTAGCTTCTTCAATTTTTATATATACGAGATTGAACAATTAAAAAAATAATTAAAAATAAACTAAGCTATTTGTGGATTTAAGTCTCTTGGTGGAAGTAGATATATTTTTTATAAGTCTGTTAATCTACGCCGTTTAACTTTGTGCGCTTTATATTGAATTGTATATTTTTCATTGAGGACTTTAGCTCGATAGTCTATGGGGTAAATTACATAAATATATTAAAAAGATAAAGTATCCTTAAATATATTTAATTAAACTAAATTTCTTATTCTGCGTTTAGGAAACTATAGAGATAATGATATGCCACTTTTATCTATATCTGTCGTTCTATCAGTCACTCAGTAGTAATGATATCTGCACATTATTCACTTTCTTAGATATTATAATCCCATAAAAGAATGGATACATAGCAAACTACAGACGTGCCAGATACGTTTAAAACACATGGCCATGGTTTTCACAAATCCCCAGAGAAAGCCCAGCCATGAATGTTATGCTGAATCTACATACTTGGATACGATGAGATAGATAAGTAGAGAGAAAAAGGGTTAAAAATTTCTTTATGCTGAAACTTTGTTTATATATTTGAGCAAGTTCATAAAAAGAAAAAAAAAAAATAAGCACATTGGAAAACTTGAAATGGACCTAGTAAAGTCATAAATTTTATTACTTTCGAAGACTTTTCGGTTAGGTAAAAAGATAAGACACAGATAAAAAATTTTGAGTAATATACTTAATTTTTTAAATTTTTGTTTAATTTTATATTCGAATTAAGATTAAATTTGAAAATAATAATAAAACTAACCTGATTTTTTCCAAAGATATACCAGAAAATTTGTTTCTTCTGTTTTGCTTTAAAAATAGTAACACTAATTTATCACCTTAATTATAAAAATCACACTAAAGTACACACTATATTATTGTATACATTTCACGTGATTATGAACACAAAAATAAAGATACGTTTCGCGTCTTGTTTTTTTTTTTTTTTTTTACTACCCGAGACTATGGAGCAACTCACCTTTTACTCGCGCACTGCATAGCATGTGACAAAATATATAAATTCGTACGCTCTGTACGTATGAACTCGACGTAATTTTTCAGATAGGATAAAGCCCGGGAAATTGTCTAGAGAAAATGAGACTAAAATTTAACAAATACTTCGGAACCTTTTCACTGTTCTTACGTACACTTTATGAATGTTCAATACTTCACGTAAATACGAAATGTACCGAGAGATTTTCACAAAAGCGGTAAAATATTGGGGAGCAGCTTTAAAGACAACTGTTGCTCCTATTCAAAGTGAAAATTTTCTGTGTAAATGGGCAGGAATCACCGCATATATTCAAGAAACAAAAACCAAAGAAAACACTATAGTAAAATGTTGAAAATGGAGACCTTTTGTTTCACCTAAGATATCACAACACTTGAAGTAAAATAGGTAGTATCACGTCTCAGAAGAATGGAAAAAACTAACTACATATGTATATTACAGCGATGGCTCGATTTTCATAACACCGAATACTCGACAATTGTTTTCGAAATATATATATATATATTTTTTGCTAATTTAATTTATTTTCTTATTTCAATAAATATATTTAAATTTCAGCAATTTTTATAACAGATAAAATCGACAATTATTTTTACTCTACCCAGGAGCATCAGACAAAAAAGTCTCAACTACGCGTCAGCGATCCGGGCACTAAAATTTGTCGCTTAAAACTGTTGCTTACTGCTTATATGAAGATGTGAAGATGCAATATTTGTGGAGCTTTTTTCCCATCAACGAGAGGAGCTTATATTTGAATCATGGAAGGAACCCTCTTTTATAGACTCCCCAGGCTAAATGCCAGTCGTACAAGATAGTATATATTTATGTAAATATTATGTACCAGGTATATACTATACTATAAAATGCTCTCTTGGCAGTTTTGTGCAAAAGCTCCGGAACTAATACTTCTCTGCACAGTTACTGGAAATATAATATTCTGTCGGACTTGCTATATAAACAACATCATACCGTTCTCATCCAGATAGAAGGGATATTTCAAATCCAAACAGAGCACCATCTTCAGGGATAGACAACAAGGATTCTCTCTCAATTTTATATAATATTCTCAACTGTCCTGCGTGCCGGACATTGACAATTAAATCGCTCAGATAACTACGCGCACCTCGTGTCAAATTCTTGCCAAATCCTAGGCAAAGAGCATTAAGTTGCACGTTAATACTCCATCAAGGATGACACGTGCAGGTACAAAAACGGTGTGCTATTTTTTAAATGGATAGAGATATTGTGGATCGATGTGATATTATGTTTGGGGAAAAAAAAAAAAGGATATAGTACCTACACCAAGTAGTATACATACATCTTATACTATAGGAGTCATATCAACAACATAAGATTCTGGGATGCTGCTTGTATTACATTGAAGATTGTGCGTGAACATTTTGTTCTGTTCAATTCTTAATGAAGGGGAGAAATTTATTTTCCATAGAGTTGTTGGTTTTGCTTTTTTTGTTTTTTTTTTTTCCTTAAATTAATTTGAAAAATGGTGTAATGTGATATCCTTAAACCGTTAATGTAACTCAGAAATGTCAGGAATGAGGGCATAAAGCTGTTGGAATTAAAAGGATGAAATAAAAAGGTTTTTTTTATTTTATTTATTTTTTAAGCGTTACAAACAAAAATCCTTAATTCTTTAAAAGTGTACATATATGTAAATAATTACCTAGGTAAAAATAGCCATGAACTTAAAAACAGACAGATTGCTTTTCTCGGGGGAAGAAAAAACTTTTTTTTTTTAAATTTACGGAATTACTTTCTCTGCTCGTGACATTTTTTTTTTAAATTTACGGAATTACTTAAAAGTGTCATGAGCAAAGAAACCCGTCAAAATATTTCTTAGCCCAAGGGATATCACCAAGGTACAATACAGAATATGTATCATGCAGGTCAGTAGATAACAGAAAATTGCTTTATAAGACTGCAAAAATGTATGTACATTTATAAGATGAAAGAAAACCCGAAAACTTCTCATGAGTTTTTCGTATATTTACCCGCCAAGGGGTATACATATGATGATGTTGTATAACATATACATATATAAATGTCAGGAAAAAGGTCATATCCCACATTTAAACTTAAGATTTGGAGATTTTACTATACAGGGTGTCCCGAATTAGAATGGCCATATGAAAGAAGGTAATAGATCTCGGTAAGAAACGAAAAAAAAATGTATCGGTGGAGGTTTGGGGGGGGTCTAACTTCACCCCCCCCTGGAAGCTACGGTGGTTTGAAGTTTTTTCCCAGCGTTGATTAAGCGCTTCAACATATTTCCCAATACCTCATAGGTTTTTTTAAATATCGGAATAAGTATTCTTCTAATCGATGACTAACCAATTGCCCATTAAGGAGGTGTTAATGTATTCGAAATTATAGATAGACCTTCAAACTCCAAATATTGAGTCAAAAAATTAATTTTTTCGGAATCAAATGAAATTATCTCAAAATTTTACCCTATTAATATTTTTTTTCGCTCACAAGAAAGCCCAATCGGTGCTCTATAAGTCAGTCTTCACAACACACAAAAATATTTGACCGTTCTCAAATCATAACGTAAAATATGCAGGTCTTACCTGGATCGCATTTTATGAATTTAAGGTTTTCACCAGAACAAAGTGAAACCTTTTTCTGAAATAACTACAACAATGTTCAGTAGTCCAAGAAATGAACCAAGAAGTATAAAATTAGAGATACAAGCAGACAGGTACGCATTTTTACACAAAAAATAAGGAAAAAGCAATGTCGGTTTGTTACGAACATTATTATTACATTATTGCAGATTTAAACTATTAATATTATCTAAAACTAACTGATGCTAACTGTTCAAAATATTCTCGAAATGTCCGCCATTATTTTGAATGGACAGCAAGCATCTGCGTTTAATAGATCTTTTAAGATCTGTCGTCCTTAATTCCTCCCTTACTTTTAGGGCAGCTTCTTCGATCCTCCTTTTTAACTGATCTTCAGTTCATATTTGTACTGAATACACCATATCTGTCATATATCCCCAGAAATAAAAATCCAAAGGAGTCAAATACGGTGATCGGGGCGGTCAAGGTATGGGCGCATACCATCCAATGAATTTCCCCGGATAATTTTTTTGAAACCAATTGAAAACTGGTTGAATACTATATGCTGGAGCACTGTCATGTTGATAAAACACATTGTCATCATTCCTTTCGAATATACATATTTGCTGTTTTAATAGATTACTGAAAATTGTTGTAGTTATTTCAGAAAAAGATTTCACTTTGTTTCACTTCGTTCTGGTGAAAACTTTAAATTCATAAAATGGGATTCAGGTAAGACCTGCACATTTTACGTTATGATTTGAGAACGGTAAAATATTTTTATGTGTTGTGAAGACTGACTTATAGAGCACCGATTGGGCTTTCTTCTAAAATGAAAAAAAATAAAAAATAATATAATTTAATATAACTTCGAAGACACGGTCCTTAATGGACAATTGATTAGCCATTGACTAGAAAAAGACTCATTCCGATATTTTAAAAAACCTAGTAGATATTGGGAAATATGTTGAAGCACTTACTCAACACTGGGAAAAAACTTCAAACCACTGTAGCTCCTAGGGGGTGAAGTAAGACCCCCCCCTCCCATACATTTGTTTTCGTTTCTTAAAGAGATCTATCACCTCCCTTCATATGGCCATCCTAATTCGGGACACCCTTTATAGTATTTTTTTAAGAATGTTATATGAAAACATTTTCATGGTTATTGAATCATAATATTTTTCCTATCATACAAAGCAATGAATTGAAGGAAGATTGAGCTAGTTCGGATTCGCTAGGAATGAACATATATCTGGATACGATATTAAATAAATGTTTTATATCACTAGCTCGTTTTTTCCTGCGAATTGTTATCTTTGGTTTCTCATTCACCTTACATTTTTGATATCTAGTATTTAACACAATTACATAAATCAACGTAAATTCCAACCAAAGCCCAATTGTCTATTGGCAATTGGCAACTAGGCCATAGAAACCGGATTATGCCACGACAAAGAAGTCCATCAACGATCTGACGGAATACTAATAGCATGCTGTTGTACACAGCACACCCACCCAAAATTGCATTAAATAGTCAGCTGCTAGTACATACATAAGTTAGTCAGTTGTACTGATTTCACCGAAGTAGCAATATTAGCTAGCAACTATCCCGACATCGAGAACTGCAATTGAATTAATTCCATTCTAGTAATATACTTCACTCAACTAATAGGTGGGCAGTCGGCTTAACTAAAAAGTCAATCAGTCATAAATAGTTTGGCCAACGCTCATGCATACATAGGTAGTTGCTAAGAGAGCAGACTTTGCACTCCATATGGTCAGCCCTATAATGAGATATAGATAGAAATGGTCTCTCGCTGAAGATCAAATTGCTAATGTACAAACAGCTAATTAGGCCTACCATAACACACTTATTACCAAGTACCATTTCGCTAAGCTATATAGAGAACCTGTTGAGATTCGATAGGAAAACGTTCCGAATCTGCATTGGACTCTACCGGGGGCCCTGTAGAAAGTACTATCACAATCAGGTCCTATATGGGAGATATCCGGGATTTCTCCGTGCAGGATTACATGGTTGAGATGATGTTGAAATAGGTCACGTAAATCCCCGATCATCTAAACCGTATAGTTCATGAATTAACAAATTTTCTTCTCTTAACCACTAACAAATATTTATCATCTGTATGCATTATAAAGAAAAGAAAGACAATATTACCACGACACGAAAGAAATTTTTGCAGTCTACTAACATTTAATAAAAAGAAGCAGTTTGACAGAGTTGTGGACTTGGGTCTGGGTGATGATGACAATGGGATATTCAGTCAACTTGTGCTTACCTAGAAACTAAGAACCCGTTGTAAGGGGAAGTCCTAGAGGACTGACTTCTTGTCGGACTGATCCAGGTCTTCAGGAACTATCTTCGGCTAAAGGCAGGCCGGGGCGTCTGGCTTCTAAACGGGTTGTCTTGGGGAACTTGAAACTTGCGTTAGAGAGGACAGTACGTGCTGGCTGTCACCGAACATCCTGTCTCTGTAGAGCATAGTATTGGACTGAGAAAGAGCGATACTTGAAGATGATCATCTACAAAGACAGTCCTTGATGGTGGACGTCTTGATAACTGGATTCGGTTTCTGGGACAGTTTCCAAAGCTTTGAAAGGAAGCAAGATTAAAGCAGCACTTCGGAAATAAAATGCCATCTATGTGTCTCTTCATATAGTTGTCCTATATTAAGGTTTCTAACTTCTGGTGAAGCTTGTGGTAATTGATAATCGGGATAATTCGTCTGATCTGTTCGACTTGGAAGTCTAAACTAGACCGGGGAGCTTATACTACCAAAAAAAACACTTTTCTTACCAGGTAATGAAAAACTGCTGTTGACCTTGAAATGGACACCATTACTTAGATAAGAATGATAAAACCAGAAAACTTAAAAATCATTCTGTCTAATATAATAAAAGCAATATTATTTGCCATTAGTGCGTAAAAAAGAGATAGATAAAAATTATAAAAATTCTTAAATACAGGGTGATTCACAAATAATATACCTATATAAAAATTTAATATTTGTTTACCATAATACAGGTTCGTTGAAAAGTTTTGAAAGCAAAATCGTTAATTCATATTTTTTTCTATATAATCGTCCTCAAGTTCAACACACTTATTCCAATGATCGTCCAATAATTTTATATCATCTCTGTAGTGATTTTCCAGAAGCTCTGCAAAATACTATTCCACGACTGCAATGCCTTCTACATTTGACAAAAAACGCTTTCCACGACGGAATTGTTTCAAGTTTCTGAAGAGGTAATAGTCAGAGGGTGCTAAATCTGGCGAATACGGTGGGTGTTCAAGCAATTCGTACTTTAATTCGTTGAATTTAGCCATCGTCAGAACACTTGTGTGAGCACGTGCATTGTCTTGGTGAAAAATTATCCTTTTCTTCTGCAAACTGGGTCTTTGTTCACGAATTTTTTTATCCAATTGGTCCAAAAGATTGCAATAATATTCAGAGTTAATTGTTTTACCTTTTTCAATCGATCAACACAACCGCTTTTGCATCCCAAATAACAGATGCCATAAGCTTTTTTTTTGGTGATCGTGCTGACCGTTTTGGAGCAAAGCAACCAACTTCAGTCCACTGTAAACGTTATTATTTCAGTTTAGGGTCATAATGGTAGATTCAAGTTTCATCCATCGTTACAAAACGACGCACAAAATCAGAAATTTGTTTTCTATTCAGTTTTTGTTGAATTGTAAACGAATGTGGCGCTAATTTTCCGAACAACATTTTCATATGTAATTCTTGGTATAAGATATAGAGTACTTTTTCGTCTGAGATATCAATGGTGTTGTCGCCCTTTTTGGATGTCCCGTACGTGGTTCATCTTCAACGCTTGTACGACCACGTTTAAACTAGAAAACCCATCGATCCACAGCTGGAACTGAAGGAGCAGATTCCGTTAACACTTTCTCCACTTTTGTATGGATTTCTATTGCTGATAAAGCTTCCAAAATAAAGTTTTCTATCACTGCGCGATATTCCGTTTTTTTTTTTTTTTTGACAAAATACACTTATATGTCAACTTCAAATGGCTTGTAAACAAATAATAAATTGACAGATCGAAGTAAAAAATTTTTTTGTGTTCACATGAATATTGAAATATTGAGATAGCGTATAAATTTTGATTCCTCTACTGGTTAATAGGTGTGACTTTCAAAACTTTTCAACCAACCTGTATTTGTAATAAAGAGTGTATATAACGTGAGATTATTGTACTGTGACATAAAATAGTTTTCCCTGTCTATCTATTTAAGGAACAAATTTCCAGTAAATTTCTAAGAAAAAATTTAAGGCTGACTGCCCTACATCAATTTGAGGCATCGTTGATTTTTTATTAGTGCGAGGCATTGCTGGCTTACCTACTTTTTGGTTACGTCATTTAGTCGAGGCATGGTCGATTTTATATATAAGGCGTAGACACTTGATGTAACTTAGCACTTCACGAAAAGTCTAGGCATTACATGGCACGCAGGCAGATAGTGTAACAGTTAGGCCTTAATGCCTTTTTAAGTACATGATGTGTCAGAAATTTTAGACACTTCATGTAACGCCGGTGTATGTGTATGACTATCTCGCGTGTGTGTTAATGAGTGTGTGTATATGACTGTCTCGCAGGTCTGTGCCCGACCTCCATCTCTACCTTTCATCTACCTCTCCAAGCATTCGGTTATGTCGGTTTGTATTACACTATCGGCCGGCGTAAAAGCTTGTAGCATGAAATGACTAAAAATGTCAGACACATCATGTAAAAAGTCATTAAACGCAAACTGTTACTCTATCTGTCTGTCTACATTTCATGAAGTGCCTAGCCATTTCGTGTAGTTCTGAGTGCCTACGGCAAATAAATACATTCTCTCACACCATGCGAATAGCACAGAAAACTCTTAGATCAGAAAATGAAGATATCTACTCCATAATAAATTTAACCGACAACAGTTTTTCTATTCCGATCTGGATGATTAGTTTGAATCTTGATATTCATTTCATTTGGACTATTGTCGGCTGCATGTAGACTGAAAAAAAATGTTCAGTAAATTCCTAAAAAAAAGTGTATGGGTATCTGCATTAACAAAAATGTTTTTCTGCCCAGATATAACTTGTCCGGACTGTCTTCAACCATTAAAAATGCACAGGAATTCTGAAGAAATATGATCTATTAAAATTCTCAAAGAAAAAAAGAATTTTTGCCTACATTAAAAAAACGTTTACAATAAGTTTTGGTTCGTACCCAGGATATATTTAGCCGAGATCAGTGATTTATTGAGTTATTTGCTACGAGCACTTCTCATGCATCACTTTGCTAGTACTGCGGTTAATATCTGGGTATTTCTTGTCTGTGATTAAATTCTTCTTTCAGGGGAATATCCCAAGACGTTTTAACACCATCTGGTTATCAAAGTAATGGTACGGAAAAAGTACTTGAAATAATGAAAGAATTATATACTGATGAAGATATGTATAATAGGCTAGATAAAATCAAGTTATCCACGAGGGAGAAACACATCTCTCTTTAGGTCAAAGATAAGAGCAGTCGCCCGGAAAACGGAAGGGCTCGATTTCAAACCCCGAACGAGGCGGGTTGTTTTTTCGTCTTATATTTATGATTTTATTTAGAAACATTAAAAATAAAAGTTCTTAAAATTCTTCTATTATCCATATCTAATACGAAGCTAGATAGACCCCATATTTGCGATTATTTGATTTTTTATTAATAATAGTGCCAAGTATTCTTCATCCTCACTGAATTCCGTTTTAAGTATGTGTACCTGTGATTTAGACATATGAAAATCAGATAACTTAAATCTAAAGTAACATAACATGCTGATTTGATATTCTCATAATATCTCACCTGTTTATTACTTAATTGTCAATATCACCATTACTACATCAGCACATGACTAGCACTTTACTCAACAGTTTTTCTCTCTAACACCTGTTATTATTAAATTGAAATTGAGTTTGTAGTAATAGTAAAAATCTCTTTTCAATTATTTTTTTAAGAAACCGATATACTCCTTGCAGAAGCGCTTTGCTCATAAATCATCAATATCCAATAAACTTCCCCACATTCTTCTCTTGGTTCTTTTTAATTCTTTGCTTTATTAATTCCGTCAAGGACTGTTTCTGTTTATTCCAAATTGCTTTTCTTTTGATCCTGCTAAAAAGTCTTCATAGTTGGCTCTTAATTTATTTATTTATTTATTTATTTCTAGTCTACAGAGGTATAAATCTTACAGACATTTCATGTACTTAACTATAATCTTAGCAAGTGACAAATACTTTAAAAATAATAATAACAGTGTAAAAATAAAAGGAAGAGAAAAAAAAATGAGTATAAATTATGCATACATAATTCAAGAGTTATAATACTCATAGATGACTTTTTTGAAAGTTGCACTAGACATTGTCAAATCAACAAGATGATACAAGGAATTAAATTGAGAAATACAATTTGAGATTACTTCATAACTACCATAATTAGTTCTATGATGTGATTCATAGAGCAAGTTCCTCGGACGTATAAGTCTCTCTGGAGAGTATATAAAAATTAATGACAAGAGCTGGGGGCACTTTATTTTATATGAGAGAATATCCTTAATAAAAAGTGCACAGCTTACTTGTCTTCTAAGTTCTAAAGTCGACATACCCAAAAGCAGGCATCTTGTACGATACTGAGGAGTAGTATTAGTTCGAAAATGAGATCTAAATAAAGCAAATTTAGAAAATGATTTCTGAACAGACTCAATTCGGTCTATATGACTACCATAAAACGGACACCAAATAGCGGATGCATACTCAAGTACAGACCTCACTAAAGAAAAATAAAGGACTTTCAAAGTACCCAAATCACTAAATTCCTTAGAATTCCGTTTTAAGAACCCCAGGTTTCTGTTTGCTCTAGAAACAATCGTTTCAATGTGGGGTACAAAAGATAATTTTCTATCAAATGTAACCCCCAAATCCTTCACCTCACTTACTCTCCGAAGAGGATTATTATTGATTTTATAATTAAATATGACTGGATTTAACTTCCGATGGAAAGACACGATCTTACATTTTGAAATATTAAGGTCAAGTTTATTATTAGCACACCAAACAAAAAAATTATCAATGTCACTTTGAAGCAGTATAAAATCATTTGTAGACGTTATTCTAGTATAAAGTTTAAGATCATCAGCAAAAATTAGCAAGTTGGAAAAATGAATATGATTAACTACATCATTAATAAATAATACAAATAGTAAAGGGCCCAAATGGCTACCCTGAGGAACACCTGAGTTGACATTGATTGTTCTAGATTTAAGGTGACCAATTTTGACATATTGTTTCCGATCGCTTAAATATGAGGAAATCCAGTCAAGCATAGATGAATGAAAACCAAGCAACCCAAATTTGAAAATCAATACCGATAAACAAACCCTGTCAAATGCCTTGGTAAAATCAGTGTAAACTGCATCAACCTGATTACCATCTTCTATTTCATTTAAAGTGTAATTCGAGAATATGGCTAAATTAGATGTACATGATCTGCCAGAAACGAAACCGTGTTGCTGTGGCGCTATAATTTCTTTAACTAAAAAGAATAATTTCGAATTAACCAAGGAATCTAACACTTTCGGAATATTATTCATAATGGATACTCCCCGATAATTGGATACCAGGTTTTTAGGTCCAGACTTATGTATTGGAGTTATGTAAGAAACTTTCCATTCATCTAAAAATTGACCAGTACTCAGAGATAAATTAAAAATCTTGGTTAGACCGCAAGACAAAGAATTAGCGCAATTAAGAAGTAAAGATGAGCAAATTCCTTCAGCATCAACCTTGGAACTACATTTCAAATCTTTAAGAGCATTAAGTACATCAGCATCATCAAGTAAAATGCGGCCGATTTCTAATGAATTACCTTCAAAAGAGTGGGTAGCATTATTGAAAGAGCTATAAGTAGTATTATCATATATAGATTCAAAATAATCTGCAAAAAGGTTACAGCTGCTCTGAAGGTCATAAGATTTATTATTGTTATAATGCAAAACTTTAGGAAAGCCCGATGTTTTTCGTTTCGAGTTTATAAAAGACCAAAAAGTATTACTATTAGATTTTATACCAGCCTCTACAGACCAAATATATTGCCTATACAAAAACCTATGGAAAAATTCATATTCTCTTCGTAATCTTTGGAAGTTAGTTAAATCTTCTGGACTTTCAGACAATTTGAATTTTTTATGTGCCTTTGATTTGGCATTCTTAAGTCTTAATAGACCTCTATTGAACCATTTAGGATGATTCGTTGTTTGTAAATGTTTTGAAGGAATAAATCTATTCATTCCTTCTCTTAACACGTCAAGTAACTTGCTATAATGCTTCATGTAGGTTAAAACTATCTATAAAGGACCAATCTATGTTAAAAAAGTAATCATTTAAATTTACAAAATCTGCTCCATTAAAATTAAAAACAACACTAGATGGTTTATCAAGTTGAGATGCCAAGTCATAAAATGATATATCAACTATAATAGCTTTATGGTGTAAATCATTTGGACATAAAGGATAATCGGTTTCAATAACTCTAAATAAAATATCACTGTTTAGAAACACTAAATCTAAGAATTTCCCAAACATATTAGATATATGATTTGCTTGCATTAGGTCTGCACCTAATAATTTATCAACAACTATCCTTTCAGATTCTGACGACACATTTTTTGGTATGAGCATCTTTTCATCATTATCCCAGATCCACTGAATGTTGCTCAAGTTGAAATCTCCAAAATAGCAAAAATAATCATTACAGAAAGATAACTCCAATAAATTATTTATATGATTAGTGTAAGTATCCACCGGTGAAGAGGGTGGAATGTAGCTGACACATATAATAAGATATTGATCATTGGGTTCTGATTTAGATACTCGGACGCATAGCTGTTCAGTTTCGCCTCTTTCATCATTTAAAGAAATTTTATCATTAGAAATACAAGATTTAACCGCAATCATTATCTAAATTCTCCTGGTCCTGTGGAGTTGCCATACATTTAAGAGACCAGAAGCAATTATCAGACTGTGCAGTTTAGATGACCCACGTTTGAGTCGTACGCACTCTATTGAAGTATAGCCAAGCTATTCCATTCTCGCTGTGGTAACAACACCAATCAGTGAGTTGATCCTTAATATCTAACCTAATATGGCTTAGTACCTCTTATTGTAATAGTAAAATCGCATAATATTTTTATAATAGATAAAGTTTAATTCAAATAATAAAACGAAAATTTTTACAATTTTACCACACTATTACCAACCCTGTAAACACTCCAAAAACAATCAAGCCGAAGAGCGAAAATCAAAGCCTTAATCTGTTAAGCATCGCCATAAAAATCCGGAAATGGCTGAAATTTGAACACAATCCCATTATCATTCTTACGGTGTAGGTATACCCACAGTGCTGTCTAGCGACTTCATTGCCAAGATTTGTCTCACAAAAAAAAAAAAAAGAAAATCCTTTCTGACAGAAAAACTTTTACCCTTGTCGGTTTTATTGGACTTTTCCATTAGAAACTGCTGCGTAAAACACATTTAAGTCCGAAAATTTTCCGTGAAGTTAGATATTAAATGCCTTGGTAAAGTTGTCTATTTTCTTGTACATCTCTACTATGATTACTTAAGTACATCCAGGAAATGAGGGAACTAAAGACCGAGGAGGACAAATATGAGTGGATATGAAAAGCTTTTCGTAGTAGGTCCATTTTCAATTTCATCAAATTATAATAGCAATTACATATATTTACAGGGGTCTCTGGGGATTGCTGGAAGGACTTTCAAAGGATGTCTTTGGTTTTCTTCTTGAACGTTAACTCTTTGACTTTGACTGTTGCTGCGCACAGACAACTTTAGATTTATTGTTGAAGCATTAATGATATATTGCTGGTGGGCAAAAGAAAATTCTTCTTTTCCTGCGAATTGTAAGAAATTGACTTATCAGCAAATTTTCTATTCCATTTAATTCACTCACATATACATTTGCAATTTTCGACATGGAACATGATATACATACATATGTAGCTGAGGGTGGGAACATTTATCATTGAGACGTACTCAACTAAAAAGTTCAGTTGAAAAACAGGAGAGAGTTATAAGGGCCACGATAGCAACTGCTGAATTTATTCTGTTTCGCCACTATTCCCTTTAGATGAATTGCTAGAATCGTACCGATTTTTCACCTCGTTAAGGTCGTGGGTATAGGAAGGTGATTTTTTGTCTTGCGGACAAATGTTAGGATGCTGTTGGTGCTTTATTTTAACCTAGATAGCTCCCATGTACCTTTTCAAAATGATAAATATGACACCTTTGAGGAAATAATTTTTTTTTTGTTTTTGACAAACTGTGATACTTTTTTTTGTACCCCTGATAACTTTATAGATAAATTGTTTTTCTAGGACTTTTACAGGATTATATTTTTTTTCTTGTATTTTTAATTTATCCTTTACTCCACCTTTTTGAAAATAGTCGCGTTGATTAATTGCTAACTCAGAATAAATAATACAAATTCCTGATGCATTGATTCCAAGGTTGTTCCAATCGATTATGAACAAAATTAATAATTAAAAAAAAAATTGGGCGTGTTTAAATAATAACTCAAATCGGCATCTCGTAGCAAAATTTAAATCTTCCGATCCTCCTTCGGGATCCTCGATGAATAGCGCCCACGCTCATGTCTCGCAACTACTTGATCGTTTATTCACTCACTAAATTCGGAGTTATTATTGTGTCTGTAAGGAAACATTTTCTTGGGTTTTCGTATTCGCGAAAAGTTTTCAAAGAGTAACAATCCGAGAAGTTTTCGTTTTTACGAATCTCTCTCGAAATATTACAAAATGTTTCAAAAGAATTATCGGTGGCATTTTTTTTTTAAGTATTCGACCGAAAAAAAGCTACATTTATATAGTGAATAGAGTGCTGAGAAATTGAATTTTTCATTCTTTCATTTCTTCTTTATTTTCAATTTTATATCGATTAGCACAATTCGAAATCGAGTAGTTTTTACGAAGAAATCTCGAATATATATAATCACTATATATTTAGTACCAATACATGAAAAATAATCGACAAAGTCCCGACAAACGAATCGATATCGAGTCGTCAATTCGATTCGAATTAGATTTCCTTTTTCTCGAGATCAAGTCGAAAACGACTTCGAAATCAAAGTCAAACTTCGGTTGAGCGAGTCGCTTCTGATCGATCTTTAATCGTATTGTTGGCTGAGAAGTGTCCTTTAGAACTCAAATTCACACATTGTTATGATCGCATGTGAATGAGGCATTAACATCTCTACCTACTCTACTGGCGTCTGCAATCCAAAGCACAAGACATCCCGGGAAAGCATGTAAGCCCTGGCCAACACGCTTCAACATTCAGGTCTTTTCGTAATTGATAGACACTCGGGGGGGGGGGGTTCCTCCCCACACGTGTCTCTCATCTACGAAAAGACTTGAATGTTGAAGCGTGTGGACCAGGGGTAATGTCATCACAAAATAATGTCGAAAACTTCTCGCAAAAAGGAAGAAATATTTGTGAAAACGAAATGTCACATAATAGTTTGACATTTATATTGTGATGCCACACCATTTTTTATGGACACAAATTTCACAAGAAACTGGGAACAAAGTGTGACAAAATTTCATTGTATGGTAACTAATTACGTGCGATTGATTGTGTGGTAAATTAATCGAAGGGAAAAATATTGAAAACGCCATCCGTCGTGTTATTAACTGACTATGACATCAGTATTAGAGAGAAAAAAATTTCTCGGGGAAAAACATAGGTAAGTTGTTATTATTAATTGATCTTATAATTCTAGTTTCAATTGTTTTAAGTTTTACCTGTTTTTAGATAAAAGTATCCGCTGAGGACTAGCCGAGTTACAATTTTTAGAAATAAATAAAAAATCTTCAAAAATTCTTGTATTTTTTTTAAACTTCAGTTTTAAATACCTATATAATATTGTTTGTCAAAATGGCGACATTGAAATGTCACAAAGATAAGTGAATCAAATGTCACAGATTTTATTAACATTACGGTGACAATCTTAGATATTGTTTATGTGTCATATTATATAACAATTGGTGTCAACCCTGACTACAGTGTCAAATCATATTTGTCTATAGTTTTGTTGACAAATGACAAAAATTTGTTGTTGTTTTGTGCATTATATGTCATATCTGGCTACCCAGGATAGCTGTTAACAGGGCGAAAAAAAATACCGGGGTAGAGGAAAACGGGCTAGGGAAAATGTCGTAAGTGAAGCGATGAGGCCATTTTTTAAAAGAGGGTGAATGAAAGGAAAAAGCAAGAAGTTGGGCTGACAAAGTGCTAAACAAAAACAAACAAAAGTTTTAAAGAGTTTTGTGCAAAAAAATATCCCATTTCGGCTGAGAAATCTAGCGAAAAAGCCCGAGAGCACGGAGGTAAGTATCTGATTGGGAGAGTGTCGAATAAAACCAAAAAATATCAACTGCGCTTGCGTCGCAAAAAAAAACTTTTACTATCAAGTATAATTCGATTCATCAATTGGGGATCAACAATTTGAAATTTTCATTTTTTTTCATCATTTTTGCCACGCCAAGAGCACCTTGAGGACTTCAGGCCTATTTTTGCTGTTGACTGAAACCCGGAGTGAAGATGGGACATTTAGCTTTTAGCTAATTGTCTAACTCAGTGGTCTCATATGGGATGAACATTTGGCTCAAATTTTATTTGAGTCATCAGTACTAGGCTTCACACGAACATAATATAACCATAGCAAATGACGCCCAACATGGCGCCCTCAACAGTTAGACTACGGTAGTCTGAATGTAACTTCTATTGGGGAATGAGACTCCGATGATTTGATTCTCATATCAAGTGGAGGTTGCATGAAGGCTTGAGGTCTAACTGTTTTTGTTTCAATTTTTAAATGTTTTTTCAAGTTTTCATGTTCCAAGTTTTCAATTATTATCTTAACCTCAATGCAAAATCACCACAACTAAAAAATTTTGCATTTCAGTAATTGAAGCTTAAACATTTGAAGTCGCTGTATAAATTCAAATTTTTACAATGCTCTACCCGTAGTCAGAGTGAACATGCAATAAATGAATAAAGAGTGGTGAAAATTATGTTAAAGTCACTAATTTCGTGGTGTTATTATTCTGTTTACCAAGTCCACACATTTTATAACAATAAAAATAAATTAAAATTATAAAAATAATGTTGTTACAATTGACTTTGTAATCACCAGCTCTTGTATGTTTGTTTGGCAGTTGATTCACTTGGCTTTCTATTTTATTGAGGATTGGGATATCCGGAGTAAAATGAGGTTAATATACTGCAGTCGATACTTACAGAAAGAATCTTTATTGTAGTCGATACCCCACAATAAAGTGTTTTTGTTAGTAATTTTCTTATTGCAATTAATGCCCACAATAAGAACCTTTATTGCAGTCGACACTTACATTAAAGTGTTTTTATTAGTAATTTTCTTATCACAGTCGATACCCGCAACAGGAATCTTTATTGCATTCTAAATAAATTCTTATTGATGTCTATACCCACAATAAGAACCCTTATCTTAGTTGCTATCCAAAATAAAATTTTTAACCCAGTCGATACCCAGAATAAAACTCATTATTTTAATTGTCAGCCAAATGAAGTATCTGATTTGTTAAAATAAAACCCTAGGAAATAGGGTTACTTGGATATAAATTCTACACTGTTTGGTTGGGTGCACTGCCAAACTAAAAGAGAGATCGAGTCAAGTCAAACTGAGTCAAGTCAAATACTTTTTGCGCCTTTCAAAATAATTCTTTGTCTTTCTTCTTTGGATATATTTTGATGAATTTTTCACATCCTTCTGATTGTCTTGTTTAGGGCGTTTGGGCTTATCTTTGGCCCTCAGTTCGATTTGATGTCTTCTATTTTCTTCTTTTTGATCCTTGGTTTGATTTTTGATCACTTCTCTTCTTGTTGTTGGTTCTTTTCCCTACAGACGCTTCGCCACATCAGCTGTAATAAATGAATTTCTCGCAAGAGTTTGTTATTAAATTTGGAAGGGACTTTGAGGAAGTAAGAACAGGATATGTTATGGGATCTTTAGGAACTTGAGGACTGACAGGTTTTATCAGAGACATTACCGGGCTCTTGAGGGGTTTGTTTGGGATTACCCCTGTAGTAATCCCCTTCATTATCATAGAAACTTATCTACCTTCGTGGAGTCAAAAACAAGAGTGACAGGTATTTGAAATTTGCCGGTTTTAGAAGGTCCGGCAAGTTGTTCATGAGTGTATTTGAGTGGATAGGCATTTTCTCGACTTGTTTTTCGATTTGACCGAACAGATACTCGTACAATACTTGCGATAGTGTTTTCCGTTGGCTCTTCTATGAAGTCCTGTGCAAGCTCTAAGAATCTTTCTGTCGAGCTTGGTAAGGCGGTCCATATAAGTGAAGAAAATCATGTGCCATATGGGAAAGCAATAAGTTATGACAGGCCTTATTAGTTGCTTGTACATTAGTAGTTTTGTCTGAGTTGTGAGATCGTCCCTGGCATTGATTATAGGGCTTATAAGGCTGTACGCGAATTTGGGTTTGCTAATGGTTGCTTTAGCATAGTTATTCAATCGTAGGAGTTCATGGAAATTTACGTCTAGATATTTCGCTGTTTGTGTGGGCTTTATTATTTCCACATTTTAGATGACCGTAATTCTTTTGGATTTAGCGACTTGGCGGTTTCGCTCGGTTCTAGGTTTCCGAGTACAGATAAGTTCCGACTTTTAGACGTTAATTTTGATCCCCATTTTTTGTGATAGTAGTCGAACTTGCTGAGATATGGGTTGACTTTATTGACCGCCAAGGGCGGCCAACGAGTTGGGCGTATGTGAGGGAGTCATCGGCGAAGAGAAGCTTTGTGCCGCTTTCATTTTGAGGTTAGTCTGAGGTGTAGAGATTGAAGATTCTTGGGCCCAATATGCAGCCCTGGGGGTCTCCCGCTGCAATTGATTTGAGCGGAGATTTGTGATCATCGAGTTCCACATAGAATTTCTTAGAAGTTAGGAAACTGTGGATGCGTCTGTTTAGGTGTTGACGAAAACCAAATTGGTTTAATTTGCATATTAGTACTGGATCGAAAGCCTTTTCAACGTCGAGGAAGCACCCGACCATGCATTCGTGAAGCCGAATTGAGAATCTTGGTGGATGTGCTTTTCTTCACAGGTAATTGTTATTTGTTGCTGAATAACATTTCAAAGAGCTTTCCCAAATTTGAGATGAGGGAGATTGGTCTAAATTCCTTGATGTCTTTAGACGAAGATTTTGCAAGATGGGAAAGATTCGTGAGTTTTTCCATTTTTCTGGGAAGTATATATATATATAATTAGGGCTGCCATCCGTCCGGGTTTCCCCGGATTTGTCCTAGTTTGGAGGGCATCCGGGGAGCGTCCGGACGGGGTTTTCTATACCGTCCGGGTTTTAGAGCTTTAAATTTTATGTATACTGTACGTATACAGTCTACCTGATAACGCCGACAGCCAGACCGACCCGACTCTGGTGGTGTTGCCACTTGAATGGAAATGAATTTTTGTATATTTGGATACATTATTAAAGAATTTTCATATTGCTTAAATAGAAACTATTTTTTGCAATGGATAATTCTTCTTTCTGCATTAGAAGAATGAAATAATGTTGAAAACCGTGCGAGTTTATGAACGAATAAAGTTATAACATTGGCGGCAAATCTATTGCATTTCATTATCGTCGACATGCGAGTTCATAACCTTCAGGCTATTCTCATTTACTACTGTGCATCTATATTTACTAAATTGAATCGCTCATTTGCAGAACGTATCTGTTTTATTCCAATAATATAATTATATTTTATAGCCTACTTTACAAGTGTGAAATAATGTTTATTATCAACCAGCTTGTCCCTTCTTAGAACGGGATTCTTTCTTAAGTTTGTAAATTTTATTTTAATTTATTTTAATATTATTAATTTTCCTTTATTTTATTAGATGATGTAATCATTATGCTTAGTTTGTCATTCCGTTTGTAACGTATAGAAATAATGATGGTAGAGCAAAATAGATTGGATACCCACGAAAAATATTAAAACTTATTTTGATTTTTGCATGTTCGTCTGTCAGTCCTCACTCGAGAGCGCACTGACTTAGAAAGCTGAAACTTTGTGCCCGGCCTTTTTAAAAAAGTTCGAAAATGGGACAAGTCGGGTAACTCCTTCGTAAGGTTGGTATAAAAAACTTTATCTTTCACTATATGTTTGAACACTGCCTGAGAACTCGTCAACGTAGAAAGCTGAAATTTTGTATCTGAAGTTTTTATAAAACTAGTAAATGCAATTTTACAAATGGACTAAATCGGGCAACCAATTCATATTGCTGCCATTAAAAAATTGTGGTGTTTTACGTATACTGTGAAAACGAATAGCCCTAGATGTTTTTCTTGTACTGAAAAGTACTTCAGAATATGGTATCATATGAAATTAGTTTTGCTTAGCTTTTGCTGTCCGACGAATCGTTGTAGAAATATATGCAAAAGACCCCTTCAACAGTCAAATTTGCAGAGAGTTGACAAAATTACATACAGGAATTCATCTAGGGTATCGTACGAATTGGTCATTGACAAATTCCAGCTTTTTATACTGATTTTATTTTATTTGAATTTTTTAATTTTTTTAACCTTGTTTTTAATTTCTAAATTTTTTTTTTCTAAATATAATTTTCAGTAAAAAAAGCATGCTTGGATTCGAAATCGTACTGTTTTTAATATTTTTTTCATAAAAAAAAAGTATGCTGGTACTCGTCCGCATTACAGTCTGAGCTTTTCTATATATTTGTTACAGTTAAATTTAAATCGTTATCGTAATCGTAATCGTGAACTACCTGTGTATTATGTTCTGCCCGATCGCGGATATTCGATACTACAGTGCGTCAACTCACGTAAGTAAAATAATTGCAAATACCAGTGTGCTTCCAAGTACTTCCCGTATTAAGTAACCCAAATTGGCGATATTTCATGAGAGAAAAAGGTTACCCATATAAAAAGAGACCCCTGTATTCATAAACTTAAAAAAAAAAGCAAGAAAAACAAAAATTACGTAAGATAAAGCATGCGTATAACTTAATAGAAAGTAATAATCACATTTAGGTCAATGTCACACGGACTACAAAATAATCGCTCGTGCAATTGTCCGCGCATCACGGCCTAACTTTTTTCGCACAATGGAAAATTATGTAACTTTTTTCTATTAGCTACCTATTTGGTTTTATTATAACTTTTGATCAAAATGAATCTTCCAAATAATGTCTTATTTTTATATTATGTTGGAAAACTTTTAAAAAATCAAAAAACGAAAGAACTTTTAGCTTCCACTAAACAGCGAAAGATATTTCCCACTATTTTCAACTATGATCGTATATTTTATTATGATCTTTGTATATTTCATTGCTAGTATGCCAAAGATCTGATCTGTGCCGTATCTTCTCTATCAACGTTAATTTTCCTATTCATAATTTAAAAGTCTTGAACCATATCAAAAACACTACGCTTCTAATTGCAAATGACGTGCGACCATTTGGCAGCTCGTGTGGTAATGCAAAAGCTTAGCAGAAGTCCTTTTGACGCTCTACAGTTCGCGCGTCTTGAGGGGAGAACGCCAGACCAAATTGGTTCACGCGCCCACAGCGCGCCCGCGGGGAGGTCGTGTGTACAGCTCCATTATAAATACCTACACTCATCGGAGTGCGACAAAAGGCACTCATGTGGCATTGACCTTGAAACAGAGAAATATCGCAACTTTTACCAAAAAGGGGAAATGTAGGCGTGAGCATTTTACTAAGAACATGCTGTTCCCCGACGTAGAGCAAGCTTACACAATTTGATAAGTTTACTGGATGTTTTTTTATAATATAACTAAGAATATTCGGTGGACTGCAATTGAAAATACTGTTTTATTTTTACAAAAAAGAACATCGAAACCGATCACAAAAAAATTGATAAAAACTTCCAACCAAAAGCTAAGCGCAAATCAACTTTAGCTTAATTTTTTAAAAATATCGAATGCTCATTTGTGCACCAGGTCATTCAAGATTTCACAGTATTTCTTAGCATACTAGCTCATAATACAAACGTAGAGAGAATGTTCTAACTAATTTCTCAACAGTGGACGAAAGAAAGAAACTCACTGAACACACAAACGGTATATAAATAAAGAAAGACACAATACAACAATTTGAACCTATTTCATTAGTAACATTATCTGGGAAGAATGTCCGGGTTTCATGCTAACAAATCCGGGGATTTTGAACTTGCTGTCCTAGTTTCATAATTTTAAAGATGTCAGCCCTATATATAATTGTTAAAGATAGTTGCAAAGAAATCGAGTGCTATGGGAGGTAGCTTTTTGATAATTAAATTTTAAACTTTATCGGGGCCGGTCGATTTTTTGCTATTTATGAATATGGTTGTGCCGTGATCATTTGGGTAGATTGCTGGGTTATCCACAGCGAAAAAGGTTTGTGATATGGATTTGTTAGCACTACTTCAAAAGAGAAGGTTTGGTCTCTGAGGCTTAAGTTCTCTTTGAAGTTGTTTTGGAAAAATGTTGCAAAGGCCTCGCACTTTTCATATACGAGTGATAGAGTTGCTTTGCTGCTGGTTATGATTTTGGGGAGTTTCGGCTTCCTAAAACAGACTTCGTTAATATTATCAAAGGTCTGTGGGCCTGGTTTTAATCTCTCGAATCGCCTTCTAAACTGTTGGCCGCAGAATAGCTTGGTTTGCTTATATATTATCACTGACAACTACTTGACTTGGGAAACAATGGACTGATAAGCAGAATTTTGGGTATTGAGAGTTCTGTGATAAATGCGGTTGAGGATTTTTCGCAGATTTTGCCTATATTTATATGGACTCTGAAGACTTGGGAGAAGGTTCTTGAATTGGTAATTCTTTACCAGGGTTGTTCGTGAGAAGTAGTCTATATTCCTTTGAAGACAGCTGGTAAGTAGCTCAATTTGGCAGTCTATCTCCGAATTTGCAAGATTTCTACTGTCGGTTGGGAGAATTCCTTGGTAGAATGATGTTAGTCTGTCTTGGAATTCGTTCCAATCGACGTTAATTATGGATCGAGTGAAGTCAAATTGATGTTTATATAGCCGGCACGGCACCAAAGAAGTCTATTCAAAGGCATATGGCAACAATAATTGGCATAGCAATAAGAACTTAGCATAGCAACTGCACCACATCATTTGCTTTTGAAGTGTGACCGTTTCGTATAAAATTGTTTGTAAATAAATTTTACCTAATTACAAATTTCTTATCTACTCAATTTTTCTTAAATTTATAACGAATGCTAAATTACAAAAATTTTAAGCTCATTAATAATTTTTCATCTAGTTTCACTATGGAGTTGTCAATTTATACCTCTGGTACATGTTTTCTTAGGTCGGTATATATGTCGTAGGCATTTAATAAAAACCGGCATTTAATTAAAAGCCTAGTCATTTAATTAAATGCCGGCATTCAATAAAAATCGTATTGATATCTTTCTTTTACCATTATCTACCTAGGCATTTACTTAAAAGCCGGCTTTTAATTAAATGTCGGCTGGCTCTCCAGGCAAATAATAAAATAAGCAAATATATATCAACGCACGATCCGCAAGCGCGTGATGTGTGTGTATGTGTATATGTGTGTGTATGAGGGTGGTGGGTGTGGGTGTGTGTGAGTATGGGTCGCAGGCTTGGGTGCGTCCTCCCCTTCACTACACATCTCCCTCTCCTAGTATTTGGTTAAATCGGGTGGTATTACACTATCGGCGTAAAGGCTTGCGGATCGTGCGTTGATATTGTTGCGAGCGTGGCCTTTGGTTCGTTATTTAAAACACAATATTAAATACTTATTATACAAGTTCTTTATTTCACTCTAATCATACAAAATTCATAAACTTTCTATTAATCAACTCAACTCTAATTATCGCTTAATACTGTACTTTCAATTATCGCAATCTAATTAAAACACTTCCGCACGTTATTACTTTCGCTTGTTAACACTGCAACGTCTAAGACAAGACTCTTTTTCTGGCGGTGACATCTGTTATATTTATACCCCAGAAACTCTCCAGATTATTCTAGAGTGTTCTATTCCAGAACCTTCTTGACTTTTCTATTCATTCTATTCCTGAACCTTCCCGAACATTCCGTCATCGATTCTCCGAACCTGAAGTTGTTTACTATTCATTTGCCAATAGATGTCACCAGTTGTCTATTTCTATTGCACGTAACACTGCCCCCTTCTTAAAATTGTTCGTCCCGAACAACAGGTGGTCCACGGTCTTGATGCTTGTAATATTGACACAAGCGATCCAGATGAACGATTTTTCGTTTGCCTCTTGTACCACGTTGAATCCTGTATACTACGTGATTTATTCTAGTTACTACTGAATACGGTCCCTCCCAGTGTTGTTGTGAATTTGGAGAACGTCCCTTACGTCGGTTCGGGTTGTACAGCCAAACAAGATCACCTTCATTGAATCCTGCTGAATTCGCACGTAAGTCATAGCGGGTCCTCATCCGATTGGCACTTACTGCTAATTTTGTCCTCGTGGCTTCTTGTACATCAGCTCTCCTTTCCAATGGGGCTCTGATATTACACTTATACATTTCCTTTCTGCTGCTATGTGGCGGCCCTTTGTAAGAAGCACACACAGTGCATCTGCGACACCACTTCTCCACATCCTCCCGCATATGTAACCAATAAAACTTTTCTCGTATTTTAGAAATTGTTTTATTCACTCCCAAATGTTCTCCAGATGTTCCACGATGCATTTTACCTAGAACATCGTTGACCTTTGATGCCGGCAAGACTATTTGCATTCGGAATGATTTACCGTTAGGTGCCTCCCATTTGCGTTTTAAAATACCGCATTCCACATGAAGAGAATTCCATTGAGCCCAGTAGCTTTTCAGATTTTCACTCATCCCTGAAATACCCTTCCATTCTGGTTTTTCTATATTTGCTTTCCACGCAAGAATAGGCGATATGTCCGGATCTTCTCGTTGCGCTGTTCGCAAGTTCTCGATGTCCCAACCTGTTGATGGTTCCACAGTTACCAACTGTATAGTTGCTGTTGTTTCTTTTCCTTCCACCCGGCCGAAATGTTTGCATTCAAGTTTGCATGGACGTTGTACAAAGGCTTCTGCATTTCCATGAATAAGTCCTTTCCTATGTTGCATCTCAAAGCCATAAGGTTGGAGTCTAGTCGCTCCAAGAATAGCTTGCTCTCTAGTTCGCCAACTTGGACATTCTTCTCTTTCTTTCTTTTCTGTTGATTCCCTTCGACGGCGCTTCCTGCAGTCGCTTTGAAGGTGTCCCAATTTATTACAATCCCAGCATCGAAGAACACTACGTGAAGGGTTGCTCAGTGATAATTGCAATCTATTGCAAGTCTGCTGCCCAGCTCGATATCTTTGCAATTCCACTCTCCTCTCTTCATCTAGGGATTCCACTCGTCGGCGTTTTCTGCAGTCCCTTTGTAGGTGTCCCGGTCTATTACAATTCCAGCATTGCAGAATACCACGTGAAGGAGTGCTCTGTGATGGCTGCATTCTATTACAAGTACATTCGTTCACCGAAATTTCTCTCATTCGTACTGCACTCCGTGAAGCTTGTCTGGCGGATTCATACACTAATGCATAGGCTAGTGCTTCTGCTGTTGATTTCTTCCCTGCTATCCTTAATGCATGTTGTAAATTTTGATCTGCAATAGCGTTCACAAATGCCTCCGTCGCCACTTCATTAAGGAAATCCGCATTTACGCTGGAGTATGAAAGATGCGCTAATCTTTCCACATCAGCCTGCAATTGTTGTAGTGATTCGCCATGATTTTGAATCCTGTTGCGCAACTGTAGGCGATATACTTGCTGCATGTGCTCATCTCCGTAACGTAATTCTATCGCCTGTACTAATGAAGAGTAATCACGTTGATTTTCAATTGGCACAGTTTGTAAGAGTTCTGACGCAGGAGCTCGAAGTGCTAACACCAGAGCTATAGCTTTGTCTTCATCATTCCATCCATTTACCTCTGAAGCTGCCTCGAATTGTCTCTTGAAGATATGCCATGAATTTTGTCCATCAAATATTGGAGGTTTCATTCTACCTACGCCAGATATTTCAGCTGCTACGTTTAGAGGCTGACGATGCCTTATTCTTTCTAGATCTGCTTTAAAACTGTCAAGCTGCTCGGTGACTTTTTGTTGAGCTTCCGCCACTTCCTGCTCGATTCCTTCAATTTTTAAATTTTGTTCGTCTAACGAGTTTTTCAGGAAAGTCTTCTGTTCCTCCAAACGAGTTTCTAGACAATTTTCCAGAGAACTCTTTTGTTCGTCCAAGCGGGTTTCCATAGATTTCTTCTGCTCATCTAACCGGGATTCCAGAGAATTCTTTTGCTCATCTAAACGGTATTCCAGAGAATTCTTTTGTTGCTCGAGAGAAGTCTTTTGTTCCTCGAGAGAATTCTTTTGTTCATCGAGAGAATTCTTTTGTTCATCAAAACGGGCTTCCATTTTGCTCATTAAAGTACTCAAAAGCTGTTCCATTTTCATTGTAGGCTCTTCTTCAACTTCGGTTTCTTCCAAGTTATCTTCGAAAACAAATGTTTCAGGACTCTTTCCTTCCTCTATCAAAGCTTGTCTGAGTCGCTCGACTAGAACTTTCTTTGCACCTGTCGTTTGTAATGACCGGTTCCCTAACTCCACTTTCAAATCCTGCGTTCGAAGCTCCTCAAATTTTCGCCCCATCACTTTAGTAATTCACTTTAAGTTGAATATAAATTATTTTCCAGAACTTTCAAAATTTAACACAATTTTACAAAATTAATCACACTTTCAATTTTAAAGTCAATTGCCACCACTTTATTTCGCGAATTTAATTTCACTTCTGACACCAGTTGTTGCGAGCGTGGCCTTTGGTTCGTTATTTAAAACACAATATTAAATACTTATTATACAAGTTCTTTATTTCACTCTAATCATACAAAATTCATAAACTTTCTATTAATCAACTCAACTCTAATTATCGCTTAATACTGTACTTTCAATTATCGCAATCTAATTAAAACACTTCCGCACGTTATTACTTTCGCTTGTTAACACTGCAACGTCTAAGACAAGACTCTTTTTCTGGCGGTGACATCTGTTATATTTATACCCCAGAAACTCTCCAGATTATTCTAGAGTGTTCTATTCCAGAACCTTCTTGACTTTTCTATTCATTCTATTCCTGAACCTTCCCGAACATTCCGTCATCGATTCTCCGAACCTGAAGTTGTTTACTATTCATTTGCCAATAGATGTCACCAGTTGTCTATTTCTATTGCACGTAACAATATATATTTGCTTATTTTATTATTTGCCTGGAGAGCCAGCCGGTATTTAATTAAATGCCGGCATTTAAGTAAATGCCTAGGCAGATAATGGTAAAAGAAAGATATCAATACGATTTTTATTGAATGCCGGCATTTAATTAAATGACTAGGCTTTTAATTAAATGCCGGTTTTTATTAAATGCCTACGACATATATATAGTATGTGTTGGCATGCAAGCTTTTGCTGGTTCTGCGAATATTCAGGATTCTTATGATAATTTGTTCCCTTAGAGTGACTAAAAACACGAAAAAATATTAGCTAATTTCGGTGTGACCTGAATAGGTTGTGAACTAATAACTCCTTAAAGGCTGCAGATAGCACAGTTTCTATAATAGAAAAAATTATGTTACTGACCTTTTTCTCTCTTTTTTTAATTAACTATCAATTTAACGCAAATTATTCTTTCTTTGTTTAGTTATAGCTCAAACACAAATATGTATATCTAGCGCCGACTTACTTATTCGCACGTCAAAAGATTGTAAATCTTGTGTATATCTTTAAGCAATAATTTATTGTTATTGTTATAACCGACACGTTTATAGCAATGCCAAATCGATTATTATATCAATTAAAATCTGAATGTCCTTTTTCTCTTTATTTACATTTTTATCATAATAGACTTTTTCGTAGTGCTCCAATTACTTTTCTTGTACAAGGTTTGGAAATTATAATCATATAACTTTTATATGAGATGCAAGTTATACACACGTACGTGAGCTAGTTTTAAAAGTACTCGAAGTTGGTTCTGTGGAAGGGGGGGGGGGTTGCATGGCATGGCCCCTTGTCACCTTCCGCCGGCCCTGAATCCGCGCTTGTACCTTATAAAAAAAGGAAGCTAATTTTTTTAAAAAACTGTGTAGCCATATTCCTTCCAGCTGAACGTAGTGTAGACACAATATGTGGTGATGAAGAAGGAGAATTATTTTCGGACGAGTCCATGGTTATAGTCTTCATCTTACTCTTCATTTTATCTTTCTTAAATGAATACTTTGCATCATCTCTATTACCTACTTCAAGTTTTAATGTGCACTTCACAAAAATTGAATTTTAATATGTCGATTACCTACACTAATTCAAATTTGTATTTGAAGAACAACTAACATTCATTATAAAAAGTCTTAAGTTGATAATAATTTTTTTTTTTTGCAATTTCCTCCCTTCATTATTACACAACGGAAGTATGTTTATGACTGTTGCACTCAATAAAAAAACTTTTAAACTTCACAAACACGAACAAGCTATTAAGGTTGTACTTTGCGTTCAAAGAATTTTCATTGCCTTTGACTCCTGTGGATTGTTATTGAAGGAAAAAAGTTTTTATGGGAAAAGTAAATTAGGATGAAAAATAAATCACTTCAGGATAATACTAAAAATTTTCACTAAACTTAAATTCAACTGAAACTAACCAAAACTGAACCTTTTTCCTATAAGAATTTAGGCAAAATGAACTGATTTACGTTTAACTTTACTTTGTCAGTAAGATACTTACTTTAGGTAATTAGGGTTATGTATGTACAAAGTTATGTATGTAGTTAAATGCGCCGACTTCTTCCGGTTTTAAGGACTTAAAGCATCCTTTCTGCAAAACCTTTTTTTTTCTCGGCCGACTTCACTCAACTTTGGATCTTAGGCAGATTTGAACCAAATATCCACTCCACTTACATTCATACTTATATCTTTTTGAATCTCATATTTTTCTTAGCGCTACATATTTACAAATACACATACATATAATACATATATACTTACGAATTGGACATTATTTTCTGGCAAGGAAGTTCTTAAAGAACTATAGGAAGGTAAATATTAAATCGCTTTATGAGAAAGCGCACATGTCCATAAAGATTTTTTCCTAATGTATACCATATTCGAAATGGACAGTTGGTACGTGCCCTGAGAGAATAAATCTTAGCTGAATCAGATTGAAGATTCCCTCATATTTCGAAGTTTGGTTGTGCTACAAATATGCGTATGTATGTAAGTACCTTTTATTCATAACGAAAATTTGCAAAATTACCGGAAGAAGGTTTCAACGAAATGCGGTTCTACAATATTTATTCTGAAAGCAATTTAATAGCCTTTTGATACAAAATTTTTCTGTATTAGATTTGATAGAAATTCAGTGGCTAAACTTGATTATTGCTTCCATTGCAATACCTAATTAAAGCCACAATTATTTGTTTTAATTTAAGGTACTTATAAGAGTATCCTACTTAATTATAGCTTTAAGATGGAAGAGAATTAAACTCGGTTTGTGCTAAAATTGACCAGCAAAGGGACAATCGCAAATATGCATATTCTTGGTAATATCGGCGTAATGATATCAACGAAATTTAACACCTAATTTTATTGTTGTACACGTCTGCCGTGCTTGTGGCCATGACCGGCGAGCGTATACTTAAAGAGAATTCATTTGAACAGCTATTCAATAGAAAGAGACCCATCAGAGTAATCAGAGTAGGTGTCATTTGAAAAAATAAAAAACCATGATCCAAATTTTGAAAGAAAGAATTTCATGTAGTATTTAAGGAAATTAAGCATGTGTGTGACAAAGAGAAATGTTGTTGTTTTTACACACTGGTGAATAAGGGTGTATTGAACAGCTGTTCAAGAGATTGCTCTTGGTAATATAAGCTCGCCAGCCATGACGAATCAATGCTGTATGCCGAGTAGAGACCGAAAATAACTGGTATTTTGAAAATTTTAAACAAAAAAAGCTGGGATAAATCATGATCGTGGAATTTAGTGGAATATACCAAAAGATGTCTCATGAAACCCGTTTCGATTCCTGTAAAGCTTTTTTAAAACTTAACTTTTTATTAAAAAAAGCTAAAAAAAACCAAGCTAAAAAGTCGTTTTATTTTATTTGGCAAACATATAAAGCCAGCTTGGCTTTTTATTTTTTCTGACAAAAATATGAAGCCAGCTTGACTAGAAAAAATAAAAAGCTGGGCTCGCTTTTTATATTTTTACCGAAAAAATATCAAACCGTTGCGCTTGCTTTCCTAACTTCAAAACTATTACCGGCCAGGAATAACAAGTAAATTAAAGTTTTTTCGTAAAAATTCATAACTGATTCGGTCCCTGAAAATAAGAAGTCAGCTTGGCTTTTTATATTTCCGGCTTCAAAACCTGTTACTCCCAGCTCGAAAAAAATGAAAAGTCAAACTGGCTTTATATGTTTGCCAAATAAAATAAAAAGCCTTTCTAGCTTGGTTTTTTTAGCTTCAAATTATTATCGGTCAGGAATAACAGGTAAAGTTGGCTTTGTTCGTAACAAGTCATAACTGATTCGGTTCCTGATGCCGAGCCTTCCTTACACCCTTATGTCCGCCCTGACAACTCAATGATGCGGTTAAGTGTACTGTATATACGAGAAAGTGTTTGCCATTACAAATCAATGAAGCCCGTACTAGATGATCGAGGCTAGACGTGCACGGCGCATTTCACTCTGTCGCTTACCTAACCTTGAATCTAAAGAGGACCCCAAGGTATACAAAGTATTCTCACTAAATTTTTGACACATTGCAGCTGATGTGTCGTGACGTCACTCTGTCTTTAAAATGTACTCTATATACACGCTCTATATAATATATAGAAAAATAAGAAAATCTCTAATATTTTAATAAATTTGGCAATGAATTACTGAAATTGTGTATAAAATAAAAGTTTTGAATATTTTAGATGTTATTTTTTTATAAAGCTTTTACCATAATTAAGTTCAATCAAGTAAAAAGATGTACTTTCAAGTTCAAGTGAAATTTTAAACAGAAACAAAAATAGTTTTTTATGCCATAAATGTATTAACATTATAATGATTTTGTAGCAGTAAGATATTTAATTAATCGTTTTATGTACCTTCTCATTGCGTTTAGTTCTCTCGTTCTTACTATATTTGTGTAACACTTATAGAATAAGAGCGAGCGATAAAAATACTTACGTCATTTCATAAACAAAATTTTCCGTCTTTCGTACTCTCATAACATTGTTGAAAATTGATTCGGAAGTCTGCTTGGTTTTAAATAATGGAGGTCGCTGCAAGACGGTTGCGAAAGCCTGGAAAAATTATTTGAAAAACGTGATATCAAAGTTTTTTTAGATATGTTACCGCAGCGCCCTCCATTACTTGGCAGACTTCCGAATCAATTATAAACGAAGTTAAGAAAGTATGATAAGATCGAAAATTTATTTTGTTTTTGAAATGATGTAAATATTTTGGTCACCAGCTCTCCATTTATATTAAACAACAGCAAATATTGTATATAGGTAAATTTCTAAGCTCTGTGATATTTTTCGTATTTGGAATATGCTTTGTAGTTTTTGTATTTGGCCCTGAAATTCTTCTATTAGTACCAAAATCTGCTAATAGAAATTAGCATTTTGTAGAACCATGCTGTTTCATCATTTATGATTATAAAATTCCGATCCACTTGCAATAGGCGGAATATAATGTCAATATGCATCCCATCTATTGAATCTAAACAATGCTGTTCAAATAAATGTGCAATTTCTTTTCATTCTTATTCGAATTTTGGAAACTGGAAAAAAACAATATGCTTATTATTCTTTAGCGTGCCTTCGTTATTCAAAAAAAGAGACCGCGGTACTTGCTTTACTGAATCTTTTTAGAACCTGCGCAAATTGAATATATTTTCGATACTTATTTTCTTCTTACACAGATTTCTCCAATTAAATATTACGTTGGACTAGGAGGAAAAATTTTAATACAAAAATAAACGCAAGAACAAAAAACAATTAAAAATATCAGTACAATAACTACTACAACTACCAACTAATACTATATTGAGCAGTCTCGATTCGCGAATTGTATACAAGGAGTTAAAAGGATTCCATTTCAAGAATACTTCTCACTACGTAATTAAAAAGAGTAGTATAGGAAAGTGAAGACTTAAATTATTAACAAGACATGAACTCCAACTCCATTAAATGAATAGACTTGATTGCAATTAAGTTTATATTTGACGGAAAAAGAAACTTGCGATCAAATATTAACTTAAGATCATCAAGGCAGGACAAACATTTTTTACAAATTCAGTAATCAAAAGAGATTGTATATTTTTTACGGTAAAATGACATAGATTTGCACTTACTGACGTTAATATTAATGGAGTTTTCTTCAAACCATTTTTCAAGTCCTAATATCCTTTTGAAAGCATACCAGCTCATTACGTTATTAATTGTTTTAAATAATTTGACATCATCAACATATAACAAGCAGTCAGATGAAATAAGAGGAGGCAAATCATTAATTTACATAAATCCTAAGATAGTACCCATAGGACTTACCCGCTTTACATTATTTTTTAATAAATTGACTGCCTACAAAGGGAAACATGTAATCGGGCTGAAAAATCAATATTATCCGAAGCTGTGCAAATTTCTACAAGCGAAAATTATAGTCTCATGTAACCTAATGCCTCCCCTCTTCTTAAGAAGCCTGACAGTGTAATTGAGACACGACAAATATGCTTATTTTCTTAAAATCCTAATATTAAAATTCTGAAAATTACAAATTTCTTTTCATTCATATAAAACAATTAGAACTATACTTGTTCAAAAAGTCTAAGTAATTTTAGATTCTCCTGTACAGCAGCAAAAGCGAAAAAAACGTTTTATGAGCACTGTAATAAATTTTCATTTCTTCGTAAAAAAAAAAAAAAAATGAATGATATTGTCATAATATATCGCGGTATGATGCAACAAATAATAAAGATTCTTCTTCTAGTAATTTCCTTAGTAATTAGCGTTTTACCACAACATCAGTTCCTAAATTAAATTCTTAATACTCGGGAAACCCTCCATCCCTGCATTCATTTCCGAATGAAATTTCACTAAAGGTTACTTTCCCAAACAACACCAGCACCAATCCTCGTCTAATAAAATTAATTAAAACTTTCGAAAACAATTTAGAGTGCTCAGTGGATTGCCTCCATGTGGTAAAAGGCAGTCAGTTAGTTTCCTTTATTCTGGGAAACTTTTTTTTTCCTGTGAAAATGAAATCGATATCCCGATAAACGATGGGACGTCAGAAATGAAGGACACGTATGAAAAGAAAGCAATTTATTCTTTTGTGTATGATCATTTGCTGTTTTTTACATTTGATTCTTCTAATTGCTTTTACAAGGACCTTGAAATGCTTTTGAAGTTACTACTTTGTTGGTTATATAGAATAACTTATGCTCCAAAAATAATAACGGAAATCGAATGGAATCTGAAAACTTATATAAAAGAAATTTGCTTTTCAACACTTTCAATGTTTTATTTCTATCGTGGGATACATAATGAATATGACCCCACTATGACTCTATAGGAGTTATTCAATTCAAACCAAATTTTTTATTTTTATTTTTTTTAAATCTAAGTATCATAAAATGTTAAGAAGAAGATGTACAATCCGTACGTAGCTTGGCTGTTAGCTACCTGGTGAGTCCGCCGAACTCTACGTTAAAATTATCCACTGGAATACGAACTCTGAATACCAGATGACCTCCTATTTCAATGAATTAGTCTTTCCGTGAAATAGTTAGGTTGCTAAGAAATGCAAGACTGCTGATGCTGAATAAACTAAAGTAACGGGACTTTTTGGTAAGGACAAAGGAAGTTTTGAACATGAACCAGATGTGCTCAATGCCTTCTTCACGTCTCCTATTAATACATATTACACAGCACGGATGAGATGCATGATTATTCCAATTTTTCCAATATCACAAGAGGTAATGACTCATCTATTTCCTTCCGCGGAAACTACTGCCATGAATTAGTTCAAGCAAGCTTTTCTGTCAAGTCTTGTGCTATCGATCCAGATAATATGTATGCCTCCGCGGTTCGTTAAGTTGTTGCTCGTTTTCATAAATACCTTCATCCTCCTATCGTAAACGTGTCTTATGACTTCGTTTTTTCACAGCGGCCGGAAAACCGCTACTGTATTGCCAATACCCGAAAAGTCTTCTCATCAATTCCCTTCAAATTTCAGATCTATAAGCATCTTACACTTTTTTTCGAAAGTACTGGAAAAGCTAATGAATAGGCAATTAGTTGAATTTCTAGATTCGATGGAGCTCCTAAGCAAATGGCAGTCTGGCTTTCGTCGTACTGTGAGTACTTGGTTGCATGCATTGATCTTGAGTTCTTGCTTCGGAAAATCAATTGCTCCTTTGATTTCAGTCCCTCAGCTGTCACTCTTATCCGGGGCTTTCTGACCAATCGAAAGCAAGTGGTAAAGGTGGATTGTTATACTTCCAGGTCCCTCCTTCTTCTATCTGGCATTCCTCAGGACTCAATACTGGGCCCATCATTATTTAGTTTATTTATAAATGATTTGACTGAAACCGTTCAGGACATGTATGCTGACGATGTGCAGATCTGCCTAAGCAGACTTATTGGCTTGTTTGGGGAATATATTGCACACATTAATGACGTTTTGGAAAGAATAACTTACAGTATAAAGCTAAACCCTGATAAATCCCAATGTATTGTATTCCATAATGGCACTTTCGACCCGCATGATTCTCCTCTTGTCTTCGTGGAAGGTATTGGTACCTAAAGATAAAAATCGGGGCATTATTTTAAATCAACATATGAAATGGTGCGACAACACAACGTTAATTATCAGTAGGGGATTATGCTGTACTTCATAGCCTCTCTTTCGAAATTCGTTCAATACTAATTAAAACCCTAGTTCTACCTTACTTTACTTTCGGCAGTTTGATTCACCCTATACCCGATAGCGTTTATTTTCGAAAGACGGATGTATCCGCTTCATTTATGGACTTCGTAGATTTAACCATATTTCACCTTGCTACACAAAATTGGTAGGTTGGTAAATCCGAGATTATCTCAAGCAGAGACTGATTCACTTTTATAACCTATTACGTGAAATTTTCCAGCACACAGCTTCGGAAGTTAATCAGAATATGATAATAGCTCGTTTTCACAAATTAGTTGTGGAAGTCTCTTATCCTGTCCCGTCTCTGGAATAGTCTTTCCCCTAGTTATCAGAACGAGCGATCTATCTGCCTGCATTGAAGGATCTCATGAGGGTCCATGCTTTTAATTAATCTTCCCCATTTCATTCTCTTGTCTCACGGCGTAATTCACTGCCACAATTTTCATAGTTTTAATAATTTGCAATTTTCAATTACGATTTTTATTTTATTTTATTTTGTGTATTTTAGATATACCTAATTTTTTAATTTTAGGCTCTTTTCTTAATATTTAATTTTTAATTTTCTTTCCCGTTTTTTTCATCATTTTTTCTTCCTCCATTTTTCTTTAGCAGCACATATAATATATTTTTTGTTATTGTTATGGTAATCATAACTTTTGCTTAATTTAAGTAGGTTTATAATTTTTAATATTTAATTAAATTTTTTAATTCTAATTTTATTTTAGATTCTCTACATTTTTATTTTGTTTATACATTTTTATTTATTTCTTATCAAATGTAGTTCCGGAACTTTTTATACTAAATTTATGTAAAATCTTGTGTACTTTTCCAGTCCAATAAATAATAATAACAACTCCTAGGAAACCTGCAGTGGCCTCTACCACACATGCATTAATTTCGAATAGCTCTGTTAAATTTCGATTTTAGAAGAATGCGATTAGAGCAGCGAGTAGTCGCAGAGGATAGCTAAAACCTATTCTAACGAACCGTATGTACCTAGACCTAAAAAATCGCAAAATTGTGTTAAGCGCCCGATTGCGAGTGATATGGTTCTGGAGGTTTTAAAAGTTACAGTGATTGATTAGGTTTAGAAGATTTCCGCAGACTGAAGTACGATTTGTCAGAGTAGCATAGAGGAGTCAAAATAATAAACGTTACGACAGAGTATTCCTCGGATCATATGAAGGTAAGTGTAAAACAAAAAGGGGGAGTATAGAGGAATTGATTACTTCACACTAAGCCTGTCCTTCTATTGAAGGCGCTTCTGCAAATACTCAGAGCAAAAAAAAACGAAAATCCCTTGAAAAAATATATGAGTGCTACAAAGTTTGCAGCACTGAAGGGTACAGGGGAAAGCGTCATTCTCGAGGTAACGAATGAACATATCGGTTCTGCCACAAACCCCTAAACATGTGTTGTGCTTTGTCTTCAACCTAAAATAAAATTTAAAAAAAAAATAGTTATATACATATACACATGTATGGTAAACGAACAAATTCGCACCTATGCTCGAAAATGTGTAGCAGAACTTATTGCATACCTGTAAATGATTCACGTTCTTTTTGCGAAGAATTTACAGTAGGTATACCACTTTCTTTGTAATTTTATTTGCAATTACTCCATCTAACCAAAATGTATCCTCAGTAAGGACGAAACGGACATAACAAAATTTATCCGTTTTTCGTGTGATTTTTTTTAAATGTTTACTATACTAAAAGATAGCCTGGCTTATGATGTAACTTTTGTTATTGGCATTTCGATGACATCTCTGTTCATTTTCGAGAAAAAGGAACACGATAAATGGAGAAGGTACAATTAAATACCTTATATCTCGATAATAAAGAGATAAACTTGAATTTTTAATATAACACTTTCGTTTTAGTTTTATTTGCGAAATATATTCTTAATAAGAACGAAAAAACATATTTTTAATATATCCTTTTCCGAGTTCTTTTTCAATGACTCTTGCTATGGTTAATGATAGATTGACCAAGGCTACGTAACTTTTATTATTAGAGCCTTTTCGATATCTCCACAAATTTTCGAGCAAATTGCCTGGGAAATTTTTGTATGGCAACCTCAAATCTAGATTTCCAATTATAACGAAACATTCTCTAATTAAACAACTTCTCAAACAGGATCCAGCATTGAAAATGAAAACTTTTATATGACAACATGACTCATTACCAGTGAGCGCTCCAAATAAACTTTTCTTTCACAAGGCCGATTACACTATTATCAATGAATATCTGACTCAAGTTGACTTCTCTTCTAAGTTTTCCACAAATATAAATCAATCATTTAATAATTTTTTTATTCTAGATAATTGTATTGCTTCCTTAGTCCCATCATTTCAACCAAAAAAACAAAAATATCCAAATTGGTACAATCGCGAATTAATCCAAACCTAAAAGAAAAAGAAAAGTATCGCCGTAAATACAAACGCTTAAAACACCCCGAAATTTATGCAAGTCTTTCCCTATATCGTCGATTGTCCAAAAGATTAATCAAAGAGTGATATAAGAAATATTTAGAAGAAACCGAGAGAGCTTTAAAAAGCAACGTTAAAGCATTCTGGGCTTATACAAAAACACTGAAATCATCAAACATCTTTCCTAGTGAAATGTATTATGATAATACACTTTTCAATACACCTCGTTATTTCAAAACAGTATATTCTGACAACATTAGTTATAATGACTAGTCCACATCCACAGTTGCCTCAGCACCTCTCTCATCTCCTCTATCTGCCTCCACTTCTACTTCTATTTCTGTGCTTCCAATCACTCCGAAAGATATACAAACAATTCTTCTAGGTTTAGATGCTGTAGCAAATATTTTCTTGAAGAATTGCTCTACAGTCTTAAGTACCCCAATAAGCGTATTATTCAATTTGTCATTACATCACAAAGTTTATCCATCCACGCTAAAGAAATCTTTCGTTACTCATGTCTTTAAATGCGGTGATCCTAAATCCATAACAAATTACAGACCTATATCCATCTCCAATAGTCTTGCTCTTGTGTTTGAAAAAATAATTTACGACCAACTTCTTCCCCAAACAATCTGCATTTTCAACTCCCAACAACATGGATTCCTTCCTTGTAAGTCCACTGTCACTAACATAGCGATATATAATAACAAAATTACCGTTGCACTTGATGAGGGGAAACAAGTTGATTCTATTCAAACTGATTTTTCTAAGGCTTTTGATAAGATCATGCACTCTCGTATATTACTAAAAATGTCTTGTTTAGGTTTTCATACAAATCTAATAGGATGGTTTGCGTCATATCTCCGTGAACGAATCCAGATAGTAGTTTTAAATGGTTATCAGTCCACCCTGTTTGTACAAACGTCTGGTGTCCCACAAGGTACCATTCTTGGTCCTTATATATTCCTCATCTACATTAATGACCTACCCCTCCAACTAAGAAGTGAATCTCTTTTATATGCAAAAGATGCAAAAATTTTTAAATTTATTGAGACAGAAGAGGACTTTTTCTAGAAAAACAAATACCATACATTACCATTACAAAATTGCTGATATCTGTCTTAACCGTGTTACTGAATTGAAAGACCTGGGTGTTATAGTCGACCAGAAACTATTATTTCAGTCACACATCTACTGAATTACTTCCAAAGCTTTTAGATTACTTGGGTTCTTATTCCGAATTTGTAAATCTTTTAAATCTTCATCCTCTTTTATTACCCTTTACAATTCCTTAATAAGAAGTCACCTCGAATACGCGTACACTATCTGGAATCTCTTTTATGGTGTGTATATACAACAGATTGACTCTGTGCAGAGGAATTTTACTAGAATTCGACAATACAAAATGGATGGATGTTATCTAAATTATTCTTCTCGACTTGACAAATTTGGTATCTCTACCTTTGAAAAGCGTCGTCTTTTCCTAGATGAAATCTTCTTGTATAAGATAATACATAACCATATTCATTGCCCTGAATTATTAAGCAGCATTAATTTTTTTGTTAATCCAACTAGAGTTACCCGTTCACCTTTAACTTTTCAGATCCTTGCCAGAACCAATCTGCGTTATAAATCTCCTACTTATAGGATTCAGAAAAATCATAATGACCTACTAAACGATGTTGACATCCTCAGTCTTACCCTCTACTCATTTAAAACAGTTATCAGAAATGAAATTGAGACTCCGCAATCAGAGTAACCATTATATAATAATAATTCAATACTAAGAATCATTGTATATTTCCCCTTTTGTTGATTCATCAAATTTCCTTAAGTTTTCATTATTTAATTTTAATCTTTTTACCTTTAATTATTCCCTGTTATCTTGAATTTTTGATAGTAATTCATCTAATCTTCAATAGCTATTAAAAATAACTTTATATTGAATTCCATAATACTTATCTATGTATATAGCATCTAGCTTTTTTAATTAAAATTTGTTATTGTTTTAAATCTTCTTCTGCAACTCTTATGCATATTACTTTTGTATTTTCTAGGTATTAAGATCCCGGTAGCTTTTAATTGTGACCAGTCTGGAAGCTATCGCTGTAAATTTTTGAATAAATAAATAAACACTACTGAAAAGTTTATTTTTATAAGATTCCCGTGTACGAGATTTCAAACTTGCTAGATCAACACGTTCCCAATCTTTCATGCGGACACATATATACATAGATGGATGAAAGGTAATTGTAAAATTTTATGAACAAACTTAATGTACCCTAAGTATTTAAGTCGCTGTAAAAAAAAACCTTGTTTTCCAAATTAAACTTAAAACCTTGCAATTGAAAGTGTCTTCGAATGTGATTATGTTTATCGATGCAGAAATTCTACCAAAAAAATGAAAAAATTATATTTTCTTTCTCATTTTCTCATATATATCCTATTTTTCAACACAGTACACAGTATTCAATTTCTTGTCAAAAGCTTCAAGGTTATTATAGGTATCTAAAATAAAGATTTAATCCTTTGCAAAAAAAAAAAACTTACTCTTCTATACAAAAGCAAAGAAAAATTCTTGAAAAATTGTTTTATCCTTTCTGTGACTATCATCTATCATTCATCCTGTACCTACCTAAGCAATAAAAAGAAGAAGAAAAACCTTTGAAAATATTCTTGTTATAAGAACCCTATCATTTTGAATCAATACCTAAACCCCTTACACATAAAATTGAATTACCTGCGAAAACACGAAATGCTTTCCTTTTGTCCTTTTTGGGATAATTTCGCGGTCGATAAAATGAAAGGCAGCGTTCAGAGTATCGTCGTCGTAAAGGAAGTGAACGGTTATTCCCCTTGTATAATACCAACATGAAATTTATCATTCCAAATCGGTATCCCATGATTAGGTACTTGTCTTCTAGATAAATTTATCGCTAGCCAATAAACACATCGTTATCTTTCCGAGTGACAAAATGAAAAAATGAAATTTGTGGATTTCGGAGCATTCTGTTACATGACAAAGGTTAAAACATGTCGAAAATATAAGGAGACAACAATTTAAAAATAAAAGGTAAAAATCATCTGATATCCCGAATGTCTAACTTTTGTGAACTTAACGTAAACATGTACCTAGTATGTTTTGGTAGGTATATAATATATATTATATATATATGTATTTTATGCTCTTGTACCTTCGTTAATTTAATAAAATAGGTACCACGTGGGAAATGCCCCCATATCAAAACTTGACATCTTTATAATAAGACCCAAAATATGGGACTTTCCATCTGAATTGAGAAATGGATCAGCTCAGCTATTTTACGATATAACTCAATTTTCCTTGTAAATGTTTATGATACCTCTTTGTATTTTTTTTAACTAAAGGATCATAGACAGTTGTTTTTAATTTCAGCAGACACTCTATATAATCAAAATTTCTCATGCAGAAGATTATATCCTTTTACAAGGCTAATTTTTTTAAATATCTTATTCCACGTGCTCAATCCTCAAGGCTTCACGGGAACTCTTTTTCTGTGGCAAATTCATTTTCATACCAAAAAAAAAAACATTTCACCAAATTATAGGTGTTTGGTTCATTCCGGGTTCGTATTTCGTAATTTAACTTTGTCAGATTTGTGTTGTGTACATTCTGAATGCTGTCATCAGATGGAATTAAGTGGATATCTGGGATTTAAATGAGTTTTTAAGTTAAATTTAATTAATTTTTAATTTTAGGTATAAAAAAAAAAATAAAACCTGCGGCTTATGAAATGAATAGAATTATGTTTTTGATGGAAATACATAATATGTAAAATTCGAACAATTCTAGCTTACAGGCTGAGCTCATAATTCATTAACGTTAACTGATTGCAGCTATCAGAAAAGTATGGCATTTTTCATGCCACCCTAAATACAGTTGCGTGAGAGTTGGCTTTGTCCATAGAACATATAGTTTTTACATGACTGCATTAATGTATCAAAATTAATCGCGAATATTTTTACACCCAGGCATACAATTAAATGTTATTTCGATTTTTACATGTCCGTCTGTTCATCCGTCCGCACAATAATTCGAGAACTAAATTAGCTACACACGAGGAAATATAAATTCGAAAATAGGACAAAAACGTAGAATATACATACTATGTACTTAGTTAACAATTTTAATCTTCATTAATTCATGAATTTGTATTTTATAAAATTAAAGAAATGGAAATATGAAATTCGAATCGAAGTAGTTGCAATTCTCATTAAGCTCTCAAGATGCTTATCAGATATTTTGCATCTATTTTTATTCTGCTCTTCTTGAATAGTTGTTCACAAATCTATGTAGATGCTTCCAAATTGCGATGCCATGAATAATGATGCATGCTTGTGAAGCAAGGTGAATTTTTCTATCTTATAAAAGTCCAGTAAAAAGATATTATTAAATTTTTCTTAAAGTTGAATGTCAGATTGTAGCTGTATGCATTCCATTTGAAAATTTATGATTTTTCGGAAATCTTGAAAACTTTTCTCACAAAAAAACAAGTTTGCATATTTTTTGTTACTCACAGGACAATCTTTACCCAATAATTGAAAATGCATCAGATTGGTTGCCTGAATCTGTGACAGTACACTAAAATCTGTTTTTGTGCGGTCTTTTTTAATGCGATTTTTTTTGTGCGTTTTTTTGTGCAATTATTTTTGTGCGATTTCTTTTTTTTATGTGGTATATGAATGTGTATCGAGAATCTATTCCTTAGAATATAGAGCAAACAGGAATGGTGATAAGCCAGATTTTGCGTAATGAATTTCTGGTTGTGTTGGTAGTCCATTTTTACATGTATTTACACGCCATCCTTATTCTAAACAACTTGTCAATTTGCAAAAAGTAAACAAAGATTTCTACTTTATTTTGAAACGATTCACATAATTAATTTATATAAATCTCTGCTTCTATTAATAAAAAAGATAATTTAGATAGTGCAGTTGCCTCAAACAGGATTTCCTTAGTTTATAATCCAATTTATATTTGCAAGCACTGACCGAACACTTCATTTCTGTTTGTTTTTTTAATTGATATTAAGATTTTAACAGGTACTAGCGGCACTATAAAATTTTGCACTAAATAAAGTTCAAAGATAAATAGTTTTAAAAAGAATTGATTCGGTACTTTTGTTAAATTTCACAAAAGAATTTTAAGTTGACTAAATCTGTTTACAAAACAAAAGCTCATTTGACAATTATGCAACAGCTTTGACAACTTCTCATTCCAGCATCTCACTTACTCCTATGTATAGTCTCCTGCTCTTGACAAATTACGCTCATGTACACGAATTTTATACGATTCAACCATTCCTCTTTGCTATATATTCTAAGTTCTATTCACCAATTGTAAGTTCGCCGGGACGTTAAGTTAATCTCAACACACTCACTTTTTTTTCTATCAGTGTGTATGTACATATTGCATCAGGCATTTTCATACCTATTGCATCAGTCAATTTCAATACATATTGCACCATCTAATAATATTAGGACAGAAGGACAGAGCTTCTAATTGTTGATAATGCACCCGGCCATCCTTGTTTAGAGCATCCTAATGTAAAACTATTATTTTTACGTCGCAATACGAATAGCCTTATACAAGCATTGGACCAGGGAATAGTCGCAACTTTTAAGAAATAATATTTAAAATTAACTTTCAGCTACATTTTGAAAAAACTAGAAAACGAAGAAATAAGCCTGACTGAAGTTTGGAAAAGTTTTCAATTTTAGACTGCATAAACCACGCCACTGCAGGAATTTCTCAAATAAAACAACACACTTTAAATTTGTGCTGGAAAGCGGTCTGGCCTGAATGTGTTATTAATAGGAATGTAACCGAAAACACGTCTACGTTATCATCAGAAATCATTACGCTAGCACATAAAATCTGCAGAGACGGTTTTGACACATTCAGCAAAAATGATCTTAGCGAAATGGTTAGGGACGAGACAGTAAGTGATAATGACATACGAATATGAAGATGGACAAGAACAACCGAATTCTATGACAGCGGATAAAATATAGCTTTGCGGCAAATTGGAAAAGCATTTTGTTGAGAATAGATAACAATTCCTAAAGAAAGTTGAAATTCCAAAAAGAGCTTCGATCGTGTATAATTGGCTATCGCGACATTTACAAGCAAATGATCAAAGGACCGTCATCGCAAAAACTTATCACCGACCAACGAGGTAATAACTAAAGGAGATGCAATCATATGTACGATCCGTGTACATGAGCGTACCCAAAATTGCCCTGCATTTGTGTATGTTTCACTCCGCCATTTTTGGTCTTCGCTGTCAAATCCATACATAGGTTTGGATGGTTTTGGGCTTGGTGCATTGACGCAGGAAAACCACGAAGCAAATATTACTCACAAACTTTTTACCACTGAACTTTTCTTCAAAATTATTAACTTTTGTACGTTCACGTTTGCAAATTCAGTAAAGACTTTTGAGTATATGAAAATAAAAGCGATTAAAATTGCGCATAGGGTGTACAATTGTGTACAGGTGTACAAATTTGACGGCGCTTATGTACAAACAATATCAGTGTCATTGTGTTAGAATTAGGTACGCGATATTTTCTCATTTGCATCTCCTTTAGTTCTTACCTCGTTGTCACCGACTAAGATGCTAACAAAAAAAAATTCAACTCTAATATCTTCAAGCGACGTAACCAATTACGAACCAGTTCATCATAAGGATATGCGCGTTTTAGACTACATCGAGTAGTATTGAATTATGTTACATTTTGAAAATTGATTTATGTTCAAATAATGAGAAATTAAGAATTTTTTAAATGTTTCCATGTGCAATTTAATTATTTATTTCTTTCTCGCTATTTCGTAAAGCGTTGACATATATTTTCTAAGTGAAACATTTTTTTTATGCAGTCTCTTTCCACCGCATAAAAACAAAATGTTTAAAATGTTGAGAAAAATTATTTGCTATAGCTATTTATGAAGTTTTTGAAATTATTTTTTTTTTTGCGCTGTTTTTTTCTGTGGTCCCAATCTACCGCACAAAAACAGGTTTGACTGTATTTATGAAATTTTTTTTTACCTTGAAGATGCATATTTAACTCATTTACTTGACAGCTCAAGTCTACTAAAAATGTCAAATCTGTGAGCCAGTTTTCATTACCAAGTTCTGACATAAATTTTGTTTTTGATTACACAAACGACATAATTTCATTTCACAAATCATAAAATCTTTTCAATATTTTACCTCTACTTACTTCCTTTATCTTTTACTTTCCAAAAATAAATAATATCCCCATAATCAGAATCAATAAGTTTAAGGAGTTCCTGGAATTTCCGATGATTCAATCCCTTAAGCCTTATGAAATTTCCACCCTTAATTACAGTATGCATAACGTTATACATTTATAATACTTTTACGCATAAATTTTTTTTGTGAAGCGATTGTATTGCAATTTCATCTCTTTTACCTCTAATGGCTGGGGCACCATCAGTAGCTATACCAGATATGTTCACAATGGACCAAGAAAATCGCTGCAACATTGTTTTCACCAATTCTTCCATTATTCGTGTCTTTAAATGGCACTAAAGAAGCCATTCGGCATTAATACCTCTAATAAAATTTGCCAATTGAGTTGTATTAGCAGAATCAGTATTTTCATCTATTGCTAAAGCATAAAATTTAAAATTAGCAGCTCTAGTCTTCAAGCCCTTTTTCAATAGATTTTCCAATATAGTCTGCTGAGACAAACTGATTTTATAAAACTCCGCTTTCTTATCAGTGTAAATTATATCTGCCACATTTTCCATAGACTGCTTAATAAACTCACCATCAGCATATGGTTTTGAGTTTTTTGCTATCAGCTTTTACAATAGAATCAGTTTAATTTATTTATTTATTTATTTATTAATACATTGTTCGCTTAAATATAGCACTAATACTGAGCCTACATGTAGAACCTAATAATGTTTTTAGGCCCACGGCTGCAAGGCCATCTGGGCAGCGATCAGTTGTTTTGCCAGTCTGTGCTGGTCAGCGGTTTTTACAAGTTTTGTTTTATTATTTCTTCTTTTGCATCTTGTAATTTTTCTTATGTTTTTTTTTAAATAAGATATAGCTTATATTTCAAATTACTTTTACAAAAAGTATAATGGTACTTTATTGATATTTTCCTTTTCTTATTTTACGTGTATCGCTCTATGAAGAGTGAGTACAACTTGGCGTGAGAGAAAAAGAAAGAAAAGGAGGACTTCGAGTTCTGGGGCAAGAACCAGGAACTATTGGCTGATCGACTACGGATTTTTACAAAATGTATGATAGGACTACATTAATATTTTCCTTTCTTATTTTAGGTTGGCTATCTCATTTTATATGCTTGCTCTAGAGCAATGGTTGTAGAAGGTCTTATAACTAATCGACTACGGGCTAAGGTATTACAAAAACAACTCAGGCTGTCTAACAGTATTCGATAAACGAAGGAAAGATTCAATAGGAAAACAAGAGACTTAAAATCTAGCTGGGATACATGTCTTTGTTCATTCTTAAGCGTATTTTGTAAAGAATTTCAATGTGAGTAGTGTACATAGTAATAAACTAATTTTAATTCAGTATTTTATGATTCAAGTTCCAAAGTAAACTTAATTGTGTATTGTCACTTGTAATTTGCTTTTTTATTTGTTTTTTTTTTAAATAATAATATATAAAAGAGTAGGTACAGTGTATTTAGGATATTGTAGAGCTAAATGCTTATATTTAAGTATACAAGTGTTCATTTTATAATTTCCTGATTTTCTTTTTTCCTTTCTTTTTAATATATATAAAAATATTAGTTAAGGATTTAGAATATACTATAGTTATGTATTTATATCTAGAAATTCAATGTATTTATATCTAGGAGTTCAAATGTTCATTTTATTATTATACTAGATTTTTTTTTTTTATATATAAAATGTTAGTTAAGTCCGTATGCCTGTCGTTAGAGTATGATGTCCAGGTTTTTTCCTTTTTTGTTGTTTTTTTTTTTTTTAAATACCTGTTTTTAGAAGTTAGTAAAGTACGTTTGCCTGTAGTTAGAGTCTGAAGTCTAGGTTTCCGTCTTGTAAGTAGGTCCCCAGTGCAAGGAGTAGTGTGTCTGTGTCCTCCTCCCTATATGTGAGGAGTTCAGTCGGTGTCTTTGATGTCCTAAGTTCGTTAAGAAGTCTTTGTAGTTCCCTGCACTGGCACATTATGTGGGCTGCGGTGAAGGTAGTGTTCGGCAATAGGGGCAAGTAGGGCACGGTTGCTTGGAGAAAATATGTCTCTTGACCGGTAGAAAGTGGCCAAGCCTCAGTCCCGCGACCGATATCATTTTTCTCCTTGGTAAGTCCGGCATGATAGTTTAAGTTGTTATTTTCTTTAAAAAAAAAATTTATTGAGTTGATAAACTTTTTATCAGTTAAGCTAGTTTGTCTTTACGACACTTCCTTGAAAGTGTTTTGTTTTAATCACTAAATCGCCACAGCACACACTTTTCTTCGGTATCAATTTGACTAAGTAAAAGTGCAAATTGAAAACTTTTTTCGGCCACATTGCACAATTGTACATTTATTATGTCGAGAAGTAAGTACTCCCATGGCAAATGTTGTATAAATAAAGAGAATGTTTTATAAAAATAATTGAGAAAGTTTTTAAGTATATGAGTTTTGTTAGGTCGCATTTAAATCCGTTCTGGGCCGTCCTGATCTAAGGTATCGTAAGAATTGATGTTAGACCATGGTTAGTTTTTTTTTTTGCACGTTCAATCCACAATTTTTTATTACAAATTATATAATAGATAAATTGTTACTAAAATTGTCTTCTGTAAAAAGGTAGAGGAATTTCTATTACATGTGACTTACTGATACCGGCCAAGAAGGTACGACTGAATGAGATTTGATGCCGATCTTAAGAAACCAAAACTGGTTGCTAGTTTTTTTTTGATAAATAGTGAGTGATCTATAGAATCAAATACGTTTGTAAAGTCCAGCATAACAATAACAGCTATCATATTACAATTTAGTACCAAACGAAAGTTATTAGTGACTTTCAGATGTGAAGTTGTACAGCTAGGCTTGGACCGAAAGCCAGACTGCAACTTTTTCATATTCAAAATAATCCACAAACAGTAAAATCGTTATTGGTCGATATTCGGTGTCATTCGATTAAGACTTTTTCAGTACCTACCTATTGGAAAAAACCTTAGCCAATTTCCAGAATGAAGGTAAATATAAATGGAGCGGACGATAACATTATTTAGAATATACGTAAAATATGTCAAGATTATAAATTGGTAGGTAGATACACCTAAGTAATTTTATAAACTTATAATGAATATTATTAATTCCCAGCAGGAAATGGGAGCATATAAAAAGGGATGAATGTCATCAATACTCAGCAGGAAATAGAAGCATATAAAAATGCGGTAACAATTTGTTAAAGTTTGGAAGTGCTTACCCTCCATATCTGTATATGTATATATAGCCATTGCATGTCATTAGAAAGAAAAAGGTTTTTCTGTTATCTTCCCACGTTCTTGTTTGAAATATTATTGGCAAATTTGTTATTTTCAAATTTTCCGAAAGCAGTTACATAGAATCATCTTCGATTTGCGTTCATCCAATTTGACACAGTAAATAAAAAGCTACCTAAAATTTTCCAAAGGAAAATGCTACTAAAATCTTCTAATTTGTATCTTATGAAAGATGCTTCTATTTTTCCCGCTGGGTACCTACCTATAATGAGTTTCAATGGAATATAAAAAACTACGTTAAATACTTCTTCCTGCCAAAAGTTCTTCATTCAAAAACCAATTCCAATAGAAAGAATAAAAATTATTCATAAATAATAAGTTTACAATGGATGTTCGTGGCGCTTATTCGATAATAAGTAAAAAATAAATAAAATTGAGATGCTACATTTCCCCATTCTGTTTCTAATAAGAAAAACTTACTGCTAGATACCTGCACAAATAATAATAACAATCAAAAGTTAATAAAAATATAATGACTAAATTCAAAATTAATTCGAAACTAAACTATCAATAAAGAGACCATATAAAACTTGTCTAATTTACATTTTTTAGATTCTTTGATGATTGTGAAATTATTTGGTTTTAATTTTTACGTTGAAAACGAAACTAGTGGTTAATTGTGATTGGTGATTATATTTACAAAATCATGGGTACAGTAATATCTGAAAATAAAAATTATATTAAGCATGGGCGAAAATATGGGAAAAATTACGTTTCGTTTAAAACATTTGATATTTTAAATAAATTCTAAATAAAATAATATTCAACATATGTAGTTATGACTGTAATTATAAGACCCATTAATTTCAATCGAAATGAACAGTGACATTGGATCGAAAACTACTGTAGCAAATTAATACTGGATCTAATACCTCATCTTTTAGATCTAGAAGAATAATTTCAAAAGTGACTTTAAAAGCTAAAGAGCATATTCTTCATATTCAACAACTACCAACTAAAAATAAGAGGGAGTATCTCATTTTACCTAATTCTATTTCCCAAACAGAAATTTGACCTAAAAGTGATTGTTCAAAAGTATGCTTTCGTCCCAAAGTTTGTTTGCCAAAACTAGTCATTTCTCAAATGGAAACTAAAGATCTTTACCAAAATATCATTACCATATGGACATTTCTCAAAATATTTAAAAATTTAACAGTTAAATATAGCGTACGGTCTGAAATGCAACGTATACGTCGTTATAAATGAAAAGTTTAAATCATAAGATGCTTTGAAATTCGATCTAAATCGACTCGGTATCATTCTTGTCACAAAAGTTAAATACAAGATTATCTTGTAGTGTGCTTTTTATAGAAAAAGTGGTGAAAAATTACATTACTTTAGTTTGAATTTTAGATTGGAATTAAATTAGGTGATGATTTAATGATATAAATTTAAATGTTGTAATATAAAAATGGTATTTGGTTTCCATAATGATTTTAGAAAATTAAATGGTTTTGTCAACTCAAGTGGAAAAAAATTGTGAAACATATAAATCAACAAAGGGCGAAAATAAATTGTTAATTGACTTTTAAGTTTCAAAATACCTAATTCCATAACAAAATTTTAACTTGTACAAATAAATGGCAAATATGTTTTAGACATAAGTACTATTTTCCAAAGGTCGTTTTGTCAAACGACTTTTTTTTTCTTTGGTCTCAGTTGGAAAAGATTGCTTTTATAAAATATCCTTTTGACAAACATCTTTAGGGGAAATGTCATAGAATCAAATAAGAATAGAAGAAATTTTTGGGAACTTTTTATTTTTAATGATTCTAAATTAAATTTAAATTAATTTTTTTTTTCTTTTGTATTTAAAATTTAATTTAAAATCGTTAAAATAAAAAGTTCTCAAAGAATTCTTCTATTCTATCTATGACCGATTAATGTGAATTAGAGTCCTGATAAAAATAAATACTGATTTAGTGTTATTTACTAACTTCAACACGAACAAAATCGAAAATGAAGATCAAGTTGATGTGGGTTATAGAGAATACCTACTATTATAAGGCATTTAAAAAGGTACCAATTATTCCTTTATAATTGATAATCTTCAGGCACTTGGATTTCATTCATCTCTAATTGTATGGTTTAGATATTACTTTATTTATCGTAAATAAATGCTTAAAATTTTGTTCTAAGCCTAGTCATGCGCTATCTGGTGTTCCTCAAGAAAGTCACTTAGACTCTCTATTATATTACTTATTTTTCAACGATGTTGTCAAAAATTTTAATTTTCTAAATGTTTCATATTCGCTGATAACGTGAAACGATTGTTCATCTTTACATAGGATTATTTTAACAATTTCTCTGATGATATAAGCTTGTTGATCAAATTATTGATCTAGGAGTGATATTTAAACAGAAACTCTTCTTAGTTCTACACTTGGAGTATATCGTTTCCATATGTATTTTTTTTAATCCTCTCAAGCTTAAGATTCTATATACATTTTAATTTTTAGGCCTTCCCTAGAATATGCATCAATTAAGAGCTGGGCAATACTTAAGTAAAAAAAGACTTAAGTACTACTTAAAGTACATTTTCGTTACTTAAATCTTATTACTCAATACTTTTGAAATGCCCCTACTTAGTACTTGAACATAAGAACTTGCTTCTATTTACTTGTACTTAAGACTTAGTTTTGTACTTAAGTACCAAGATTTTTACATAAATATTTCTGAGTCTATTAAGTATAAGTACCTACAAATATCTAACTCTTCGTAGAAAAGCAAAAACAACCTCTAGCCCAGCTCCTTTTTTTTTTTGTTGAGTTTTAAAACACGCAAAGAACTATCAAAGCAAATATACACAGCCTAACTAATAACAGAAAAACAAGACTGGGCAAGCAGAACAAAAACCAGTAACGTCTTGCTCGAATATAAAATCGATGATGCCTCGATTTGATGACATTACCACTGACATATATAATATGGACAGACTACGTTCATAGAAACACACTGCAGAAAGTGGGTTCACTTCTATATTGCTGACTCTTTCAGTATATGCACTAAGTACCAACTGAGAGAGAACTGAAAACAACAAATAAATTAGTGAATTCGTCGAAATACATGATTTTAAATTAATTATTTAGGGTTATTACTGATAAAAACGGTTTTACCAAATACAATATATTCATTAGATACGCACAAGAAATTCTAAATGTTTTATTAACGACGCGACGTAAGAACTCTTTTTGACACAAGCAATTGTGCCCACGTGAAATAGAAATGTAAGCAGTCCATATTATATACCTCAGTGGACATAACCAAGGGTAAGCAAGCAATGCCTCACTCCAATATAAAATCAACGATGCCTCGACCTGATGTAGACAAGGCCTAAGTTTTTGCTTAGAAATTTACTGGAAATTTTTTCCTAAGAATTGTTATGCATTATTAGAGGTAATGATGTGGGTGGACCTCTAATAGTTTTTATGAGTGTAGCAATGAGAGGCGTAAATTTTACTGTACCTGCAGCACCCACGATCGCTTCAAAAAGCTTTTTTATTCTTTTTGTTACTTTCTCACGACGTTTAAAAATCGTATGTGAGAAAATGTAGAAAAGTTTTGATGCAAGCTATATGCGTCAATGCAAAACTGTAATCCGATATGCACTTGTGCGCCTGTCTTTTAAATATTAATTTTAAGAAGGCGCAAATAATTTTATAATTGTATGTATGTATGTATGTTCATACAATTAGATTTAAGGAATTAAGTACAGTGTACATACATAAAAAAAGATAAAAAGACACTGTATGTAGGTAAGTATGCATATCGTGTGAGTGGAATGTGTGTCTGATAATAAAATGCAATTTATGCTAAATTGCATTTTGTTGCGGTATGGAAATGCATGTTTAAATGCATTTGAAATTTTAAATGAAATTTTGGATGAACTAATTTTCAGGGTCAACTTGCAATGTATCGATATATTGCATAGGGCAATATATTGGTGCATGGACCTGTATGGTTGTGATTTAGGGCATTGGTACCTGAGTCACAACAAGTGTAACAGGGTACTCGTCCTTTGGGTGCCTGGTCACAGAGATGTTGCTGGAAACGAAAAAGCGGACGAGCTTGCGCGTCTTGGTGCGGCATCGAAGACACCATCCTCCACAATTGGGATCTCACCGGGACACCTTGTCTCTACAATTGCGACTTGGGGTAATTGCCAACACAGTTGCGTTTCGTTAGACGACTCTTCGTGTAGATCAACAAAGGAACTGTGGGTAAACCTAACCCAGGTTTCACAAAAAAAAACTGCTAGAACTGAGTGAGCCTATCCTGAGAATTTTGGTGTCTATTCTTACTGGACACTGTTTCCTCAGGGGTCACCTACATAGGTTAGGACTTGTTGACAATCCGATCTGTAGAGGATGCAGAGAGAAATCCGAAACTGTGACTTACTTTCATTGTCACTATTCAGCTCTCTCCGGACAACGCTATAGATTCCTTGGCTCACACCTTCTGGATGAATTGCATGAGGCCGTTAGAGAGACTTGGGGGCAAATTTTATGGTTTATAAGAACGTCTGGTTGGAACCTATGAACATTGCTCATGGGTCTGGAGAATGAACAATAGGACTTGTCGTGGCCTACGTTTTATTGCCCCGCCCCCACCCCCGGATGCACTCAACCTTTCTTCAATCCATCCATCCATTTCGTAAAGATGTAATAATTGATATAAATTGAAGTTCTTCAATATTATATAAATATGCATGTAGTCGATTGATTACAGATATTGCAACTAGTAAATATTAACATTTTCATTTAATTTAATTTTTATGATTTTGTTATGCGATATTTTAGTAGGCAGTCTGTGTAAGATTCAAATCTGCAGATGGAATAAATTAACAAATAAATGTTATTACTATCGATGACATGGTTACATTAATAATAATATATATACTTCAGAGTTTAATCAGACAATTCTTTTCTTTCCATTGATGAAAAAACACAGAAAGTAAGGCAATGACCATAATTATGATTTTACGATTTGATGATTTCTCATCGAAGAGTTCATCATGAGCCCTTAGACGAAGGTAATGATGAAATCTGTTGTGGACCCGGGACTGAATTTTTATATACTTTTCTTCAGCATAATGAGCTTTTCTCTGATCACTCGATAAGCAGTTCAATGGATTGTTATATTATTTTCTTTGTTGACATAATGAAAATATTCAATGATACATTCATCAGTCAATTCATCATGAACATAATGGAAATACTCACTGCTTTTACCAATAAATTCATAATAATGACACTGATATACATATAAATTAGTTCAATTATAATATCGCACGATAATTTTATTTCACATCTCTATGTTCTGATTTCGGTTACATTTTCGATTTTGATGACCAGTGATAGGTCTCAGTGAATAGAAGGGGGATTTTACCAAAGTTTTAAACGATCCTCACAGTACCTATCATACAAGGGGACTATAAAGAACTAGAACGAAATATCAAACAAATTCACTTCACAGCATGAATGCTATTTTCAACTACACGTCAGAAGTAACAACTTTACTGTTTTTTTTTTTAATTAATACAATACACCATTCATCATAGTTATGGTGTGCTCATCTGAACTCATCAGAAAACTTTAACCGCATTCAAAAGCATAAATGCGCAATTTCCAGATGCAACAGTGCAAGTTTACATAGGATGACCCTCGATCGAGGAAGTGGGCTCTCGAAACCGATCAGCATTTTAGTAATGTTAGACTATGGCATTCAAGAGGTTTATAAAAACAAGGACAAAATTAATTGTATTGTATTAGTGAATCAATTTCTAAGAACACGAAATCCCTACCATAGATTTTAGCACTAGTAATGAATCAACCGGGATCCCAGAAGCATCCATGATGTCGCTCTGAGGATCAATACTAATATTTTCGCTGTCTAAACTTAAATGAATTTTCCACAGCAGTAAATTGTATATAATTTTCTGTATCAAATACATTGAAATTGCTAACCTGTAACTAACGGTTTTTCAGACTCCTTATATTACAATTTATCTATTTTTATTATTATGAATTCTTAATTTTAAAAAATACACTTCCCACCATTCCGTAAAATGTCAACTAAATTTAAAATTAGTAAAATCCATAACATCCGTCAAGGATAGCCCTCAATTTATGCGAATAATTGGATTCAGCTTCCAAACGTGCCAAAAAATATATATACGAGCCGCCTACGGTAAATGGCAACGATTCCAGCTAATGGGCAACAAAACAGATTTACGAGCCTTCGCTTTTCACAATCCACTGATGACTCTACTCTACTAGAGCAATTATTTTTCGGCTATATTATCGCTCCTCCGTCGATAACTCTACATCGTACCTTTACTATAGTAGACACAAAAGCTCGAGAAAGCTTTTAAGAGTTCATTGAAATCCACCAGCTTATCCTGAGTATAGATGCTTAAATTTTCATCGCTTTCATGGAACTGTTGATTCAGGCCATTCAGGGATATAGGACAGGACCACAAAAAAAAAATAATAAACTCTTCTCTCCTTGGCAAGAGCAAGTAAATAATATTTACGTATTCTCATTACTCCAGTACTCATATTCTCCAGCAAAAGTACGCATGTCCTATTACGGACACCCTGTTGATTCTATACTCTCTCTCTACCTTCCAATGAAACAGTTCAAGTACAGTGGATCGATAATGCAAGCCCCAAACACTGTTTTGCTCTTCCAATTGCCTCGGTCTCATTTAGGATATCATCAAAATTCACGGAACAATAACAACAAAGTCATCATCCTTTCGATTGGAAAATTGAAACGACCACTTTCATGAGGAGCAACCTATTTCCCAGTGGCGAGGAAACAATTCCGTGATACTATGAGCCTGATTGAAGGGCGATAACTTCAAAACGTGATAGGTTTCTAATCATATCGAGGGTAAAATATCTTAACCTCTTGTCTAACTTCCTACTTCTTCACGGGTCGAACTCAGATTGGATGATAAGAAGAAGGAAAGCAAACAGGCTGCCTAGCTTTCATTGATGTACTATCGTAAAAGCCCGGAAGACTTGACGAGCAACAGGTTCCTACCATAAAAAAATGGAAAGTGGTGGAGCCTTGTATCCGCTATCATTCAATGTCAAAAGCTTTTTTCTTTTTTTCTTTTGTATATGATAACATTTTGATTTGCATATATCTGTAAAGCGAAACGGTAGAATGAAGGGCAGCTAACAACATTTTGTAGAAAATCGTTTTCCAGGTAGCTCCCCCATTCATATATTGTACAATGTATATATACATATAACGGGGGCCCAGAAATGCTTGTAGCACCACTATATTTATGTCATTTATGTCGGTTTTGTTAACATATCACGTTAAATCACAGCTGTGCATAGATCCCAGGTGTGGGTAGGTAGGTACATACATAGACTATAAAATGAGGCTCTGAATGTTAGCTTCCCTGAATGTTTACCTTCTTCATACTCACCGTGAGTTATACTTTTCTAACCCGTTTCCTCAGGAAATGATGCATGCCTGGTGGGTACGATAAATGTTTCCTTCTTTGATAGGATCATTGAAACGATAAATCACATTAAGTGCACGAATTTTGATAAATTTTTCATCTTTGAAGGAATGTGCTTCACACTTTTTTATCCAATTTAATCGCCGCTGTTGGAAAGGTAATAAATCACTCAATAAACTGCCCTTCTTTAATTCTTATTAAACTATTAAACAAATAATAGCTGCATGGGAATCTAACATCAATAGAAATTTTCCTTTGCCGTACATGAATACAAATCTTTGTGCTAGAGTTATTTTGTTTATGTAGTTATGTATGTGTATCACATGACACACCACCCGTAAACAATCCTCTTTTTTTAGGATCTTTCATTCAAACATAAACCGCAACTCCCACAGGACAGTAGATGGATTGCATACGAGAATAATTTTATCCCGTGTAGGTGTAGAATGTACTTTTGGGAGACAACTTTAAATCAACTCCAAGTAAAGTATTTCTACATACCCAGCTATGTGTTGATCTATTGGTCCAATATACAAATGTTAGGAAGACAAGGAATAAGTTAAGTTTTCCAAGAAAATACAGTCCTCCTCATGTCATAGCGTTATAAATGAATATCTTGGGAGCCTGGAATGATGAATTGGCGCTGCAAAACATGATATATGTATGCATAATAAAAATCTTGAGGCAGCTATAGAATTTCTCAAGGATTATATAATTCGGATAAGTTCTATTCTGTTATAAATTTCTTAGTAACAAAAACAATACTTTCTACAATTTTATAAAACTTAATTTTCAAACTTATACAAATATCCTGCAATTCATCTAAGTTATCTATGTTAATAATAATATAAGAAAGCCTCGTTGTTCGTATTAAAAAACCTTCTGCAAAATTAAAAATAAAATTATTTTCGTAGTATATTATTATATCAAACTCAGGGGATATCTTATGATGCAAAGCACAGCATGACAGGAAGAAAATCGGGAAAGGATTAAGGGTCACGAGGAGAGTTGATTTATGACTCGGGGATGCTCTATAAGCCTTCGCAGATTATAAAGTGCCAAACACAATTCCGACGTTTCGATCCGATTCGATCGAACCCATTTCGAACCAAACGGATGCATGAGGCACAATTGTTCCGTTCGGTTTCAAACACTTGACTTTAACATTTTGCCAGATTTTGTCTTCCATCCATGAAAATATTCTTTTTTTGTCATATAATTCATGTCTTTTTTATTTCCTCAACAAAAGCATTTTCATGCATCTTTGAGTATAAAGAAATATTTAGAAACTATTTTTCTAGGTTATGTCATCCGTAAAAATTGAAATTTTCTCAACTTCTCCGTTTCGATTCGATTCATTTCGATCCATTTCGGTGTAATGTGTTCAATTTCACGTATGTCTCATAAGTATAAGCAAATTTGACATTTGTACGAATCGAATCGAAACGGTGGAATTGTGTTTCACCCTTAAGGCAGCTAGAGAAAAGACAGAAGATGGTAGACTATTCCACATTCACATTGTTAGGAATAAAAAAGGATCACGGAATTTTGCAGTATTTTGGAGGGTGAAATGATGAGAGCGGCTTTAGGCTTATATGTAGCGATGAAGGAGCGAAATAGACCTGACATTGCTTAACTGTCGAAATTAACTTACTGGAAATATTAATGCGAATGTGTCGGTGTATCGGAAATTAATGCCCCAAAAATATGATCTTGTTTAAAGATATGATTGAATATTAATACATTGAATTCGACGAGATTCGCTTGGCCCTCAGAGCGTGGATATCGTCATTGCCATTATTCAATGATCTAATCATGCAATCTGGTTTGTTTGACACATGCGGCAATCTCTCTCTGGAGTCCGTAAGAGTGTAAGAGTAAATAAGTAAGAGTAAGTTAAAGTTAACTTAACAACAAATTAAGAATCAGGCAAGATTTATCTTTGGTACTGTCATCAGTATGGGATTGAAAGTAAAAAAACCAGATCATTAATGTAAATCAAGAAAAGAAACAGAGAAATAATAGGGCCTTGGGGCATATTGGCATTTATTGGGTGAAGTTTAGATGTGACGCCATCCCCGTACGAGGCGACCAGATAAAAAACAATGCATGGTAGAAGAGGAGAGACCCAGTGCTTTAAGTTTTGCTAAAATATGACTCTCTTAAAGGCCTTTAAGATATCTGAGCAAAGCAACGATTTTGGATTCACCAAAAATGTCGAAACCAAAATTTCAGAAACCACATTGGCGAATATAGATAAGTTGATCAGTTTCTAGATACTTCATTAATTTAGAGTTAATGACAGATTCAAGAACCTTCCAAGGAATTGAAGTAATTGATCGATAATTTTAAGGATCGCTGCCATCTTCTTTTTCGGAGACAGGCTGAACGTGTAATAATTTCCAAGTATTAGGCAGAACTTTAGCCATGAATAAGACTCAGCTTTTAATTAACAGGCGGCAAGAAACCATCCGAGTTTACAGCACTTTAGAGACGTTTTTTACACATCCGCGTGTGAGATGCAAAGTAGGTTCCTGAGAGGATGTATGGAAAATGAGAGTTTGAAGCGGTTCAATCAGTCAAAATATTAGCTTGATCCAGAGACTCAACAACCACTTAACCGTTAAGTAACAGTTAAGTAGTTAAGATGTAGAGCAGGGGTGGGCATTAAGGCGAACGCGATCCACCGGTAGACCGCCAAGACATTTTTGGGTGACCGCCTTTACTAAGACGTCAGACGTGCGTACTAAAAGAAACATATTTATGGAAGACCGACGCCAGCTAGACTGGAGAATCAGCTTTTCACAATCGATGCGACTGTGTTTCAGGGTTGCCGCTTAAGTAAAACCTGAAATAAAGGAAATTCAATTTGGTGACTATAAATGCCAGCAACCTGAAGAAATGATAGAGAAACTAAATAAATACTTTACTGAAAGCGTACAGATCATAAAAGAATGCATTCCTCATAGAACCTATTCGGACATGATTACAGAAGTGGACTATGACTTTATTTTTAGAAGGGTGGAGTATAATGAAGTGAAAGATATCTGTAAAAACTGATTAAAAAAATGGGACTATAATTCAATTGGTGTTAGACAACTGAAATAATTTGGGTGTTCCTTTAGTTGGCATAATAAATAAATCGTTGGTGAGTGGAGAATTCCCTAGTTTATGGAAAGAATCAATTGTTATCCCTGTTCAAAAAGTTAAAACAAAAAAACAAACAGCAGAAGAATTCAGTCCAATAAATACATTGCTTATACTAAGTATGAAAAGGTTTTAGAAAAAGTGGTTCAAAAACAGTTAGAAAGTTACTTGGAAACAAATAAATTAATTATATTAGAACAACCTGGATTTAGGAGAAAACATTCATGTGAAACGGCGATTAATTGGGTACGGTGTGTGGAAGAAATAGATGCATCAAATAGGTTGTTGCTGTGTTTTTAGACCTAAGAAAAGCATTTTAAACTATAGACCGGGGCATTTGTTTTAAATAAATTAGCAAAATATGGAATTCGTCCGAAGGAATTTCAATGGTTTCATATAGATAAAACAAAAGTTCTGACGATAAATAATAATACAAATGTGTGTGTTGGAAATGCAGGGTGAACTAATGGAATTTGTGAATGAATATAAATACTTAGGAGTGGTTTTTGATAAAAAGTTAAATTTGAAATTACATATAAACTATATTGCTGAAAATATTGGTAAAAAGATTGTATTTTTGAAGAGATTTAGAAAGAAACTTACGATGGCTGCCGCGATAAATATTTACAACAGTATTATGAAACCACATTTTGAATACTGTTCTACAATATTGTTTATATGTAATCAAGAGGATTTGAGCAGGTTACAAAAATTACAAAATAAGGCTATGCATGCAATTCTACGTTGTAATCGTTTCACTCTTATTAGGAGTATGCTAAGTTCTTTATTATGGCTTGATATTAAACAAAGAATTGAGCTAAATGTATTGCTTTTTATATTCAAAATGAAAAATGGATTGGTTCCGGAATATCTTCTAAATATGATCACGTGGGTGGGAGAGACTCAACCATATAATCTAAGAGAAACGTCGGAGAACTTCAGACTACAATAATTATACAATAGATCAAGTACACAGAATTCACTATTAAATGAGTTTCAAGAAATTTAATGAACTTCCGACTCAATTAAAAAGTGAACAAAATTCTATGTTTTTCAAAATTTTGCGTGCAATATATTAAAAATATAGCAATATTGTAAATTTTAAAATTTATATATTTGTGAACTTGTAAATGATAGATGGTGGTATTGTATAGCAATAATATTGCTAATAAATTATTATTATTTATGACTAAAGAGGTAGATTTACCACTTTTTGAGGTAACATTGTACAATCTACCAATCTACCACTTTCTGCGATAGATTTATGACTATTGAAATATAATTTATTTTCCATTTTTGTTTTCGATTGATTACAAATCTATTGTGCTAAAAATTTCGTAGACATAAACGACATAAAAAGATTCAAAGTGGTGATTTTACTATTCCATTCTTCCTCTTGTAAATATCTTTCCGTAATACAATTAAATTCTCAATGGATGACCCTAATTTTGCTCTGAAAAAATCAAATCAATTATCCCCGACCCCAAACTCCATTGCCAAATGAAATAGGTGCATTAATAATAATTTTTCTTATGAGACCGCAAAAGAAGTATATAGGTACATATTTATTTAAGTAGACCAATACCTTGAATAAATTAGAAGTAGCCCGTACGCTGGAAAAGTTTGCCCACCCCTGGTATAGAGGAACTGGTGAAGTTGTCCTAATGATTTCGCATCTTGCCACGATTCTTTGTCTAATACTCTGGTCAAATTTAAAATTTTTCTCTGGATAATGGACTTACAGGTACTCCGTGCAGTCTTGTAGACCTGTTTCAGTTCTTGATATGAATGTAATTGATAGGTGCAAAAAGCAAAACTCTTTTGCTCTTATAGCTAAGTCTCATTTATTATTGAACATATCTTTCTTTAAAATTGTAAACTCATTCATATGTACGTTTAGAGTTTTTAAAGCTTCTGTTTAACTAGCGTTTTCTAAACAACAAATAATTTCTTAATTTAGGGCCTGTCATAATCCAAGATTTCATCTTTATTTTCTTATAACAGCTATTGACGTAACAGCCAGTCATGCACTCTCTATTGCTGACAAAATTAAACATAAATATTGCGTAGGCTTTTTACTGCAAACATATCTTATCGTAGTACAATATAAGGGTTTATGGGAAAATTTGGAATTTGGCTTGGATTAGATGGATGAATCAGGTTCGTATTTCAATTTTTTTCATGTGCCTTGAGTTGGAATTTGTTTATATCTAAATTTGTTTATATCTAAACTTAAATTTCTGTTTCCTGCATTAACGAGGTGAGATAATGTAACTCGCATATCATTTCACCCTTCAAAATACGTTCAGAATAACAAACTCTGTGCGAATGCGGATCACTATCCCATTTTCTGTCTTTGCTCAGGCTTATAATGTGTAAAGGTTCAAGAGTGACATACTTCAGCACGTCCGCCAATCTCCTCGTGTCCCCTAATCTATCTCCTTCCTGCCATCCTGTGCTTGACATCATATGGTATCCGCTGGGTCTATTTTAATACTATGTATAAAATAATTACAGGGACCTCTAATTTTAATCGGAATTTTAAAGTGCCCTGAAAGTTCATTAAATGTGCAGCAGACTACGTTAGGGTCAGTACATATCAGAAAAATTTGGATCCAAGAGCAATAGAAATATTATCAGTGTGGTATATTTCACTAAATTTTTCCATTTTTTCTGGTGGTTTTTTTAAGCACGTAACCAGTTTACACATGTATGGAATGACAAATATATCCCATAAAAAGTAAGTTTCCATTAATATTTTAATTTAGCTTGAATACCATTATACTCTCTACTCATTATGCTCAATTAAATTTTAAAGATGTTTAGATACTACAAGTACATATTAATATTTAAGAAATCAATCAATCTTTAATTTTATTAAAGTTAGAAATCTGTTTTGTCTTTAAACTCTTACTTTATTACAACACCTGTCATGTCAATACAGATTACTTACTCGAGTGAGTTTTCCCGAGTGCTATATCTTCCCATTTTCCTCATTCATATTTCATTATCTTATCGCCACGGCACCTCTTGAGGCGGAATTTATCAGAAAATATTTATTGATTTTCAGACTTTGTTTTTTAACTTATTGTCTGTCTCGTCGGTGCCACTGATAAGTACTAACATTTAAAACGGATCCTTTAGTCTGTATCTTTATCTACTTGACCTTACTAGTTGCTACCATGTCTTTTACAAAATTTTGAGCCTTTTTTTTATATTTAGAAAATGCAGAGAGAACTATTCTTTGCTTTAGTGCAAATATACATTCTGCTCTTTCAAACAAATTCAAAATCAACTGGTAAAATTGAGATCAGCCTTACCTGCCCCCCATAGTTGTTTTTGATTTTGCAAAAAACAAAACATCTCGACTTTGACGATTAATAGTCATATTACCAATTAGTAATGCCCTTTTCTAAATGTTAATTCAAAGGAAAAACTGCTGCTTTTATGAATGAGCACAAGAATCAACGATAATTTTGTAACCCATCCAAATCAATGTAATAACACATTATTTCGAAGTTTAATAGTTTCTTTCGAATATCGGTCCATTCTAATTGACAGGGCGTTACAGTAAGGGAAAAGCTGAGTTCTCGAGGCTTAGACCTCCTCGCAAAATATATACAGGGTATTTCAATAGCTCAATAGAGCAGGAGGTGATAGTACTCACTTAGCCAAATAAACCATTGTATGGCAGGGGGCGGGGGCAATATCAACCATTTAGGAGTTACAGGGTGATTACGAAAAAAACTAGATTTTCACGAAACACCTTATATTTTAAAAAGTACTGGGTGAGTGGTCATAGTTAACAGCTCATTGTATGCAGAGCTTATGGCCTTTCCAACGACTGCTCAACCAGCCCCATACTCTTCTCCTCTAAGGAGTTACGGGGGTCTAAACAAAATATTTCAGATTTATTAAAGAGTTATTAGGTCAAAACCTATTTTGAAAACTATTCTCAAACAAAAATTTGTTTCCTTTCTGACTAAAACACGTCATTTAAAAAAAAAATGTCGGCTAATTTCGGTATGACATAAATAAATTAAGAGCTAATAACTCATTAATAGCTGCAGATATCACATAGAGTATAAAAGGTCAAATTAAATAGAAGAGTCTACAGTTTATAGTTTTTATAAAAAAAAGTTATGATAACGAATGTTTTGCAAAAAAAAAATAGAGGTAATAAATAAATAATCCGAAATATTTTGTTTAGACCACCGTAACTCCTAAGAGGAGGTATGGGGCTGATGCTGTTGGAAAGGCTATGAAGTTCTGAATACTGTGAGCGTATGCCCAGTACTTTTTATAATACAGAGTATTTTATGAAAAACTAACTTTTTTTTTAATCACCCTGTAACTTCTTAACGGTTGATATTGCCCCCTCCCCCACACACTAGGTAAATTTTGGGCAATCTTGAAATCTTTTTCGGAAATCAAAATGTAGATTTTTCAAAAAATATAGAAACCATTAATTATCGGGCCTTGAATTCCTGACAAAATAGATTCCACTTATTCAGTTGAAAGCAAATTTGAGGATGAGTTCAATTCAAATACTCAACGTAATATGCATAATAATATAAAATTAAAAAATTAAAATATTTTTTTCTGACTTCTGCACTTCCACTCTGCATCAAAAATAATAAAATATATCAAATACTGATTTTGATACTACTACAGATTAATTAGAATAACCTTTTAATATCGAAAGTAATCAATGTGAAAGTGCTTTTTCTGAACTAAGTTCTATCGCAACGAGAATACCTAATCAGTTGGAATATATGAAAACCGAAAGTAAATTTTCATATAATGCTATTTATTTCATCAATTCTAAAATTTAGTGCTTGATAAAATCTTAGTTTGTAAATTATATTATGAGGTTGAAATAATTTTCAGATATTTTTAAAAATTGGAAAATAGTAACTACAATTTTATAAAATTCCGTTATAAGAAAATACCGAATCGTTTATTAATTCACTTCTGGTTGAGGGAGATTTTGTACTTCTTGATTAAACTTGTATATTAACGTCTTCGTTCTCATGAACAGTAGAGGATCCAGTATGTCCCTTTAAAATACTAGTTGTATTTTTTTTTTAATAAAATAGCACACAGGTATAAACGTACTATTTCCACACGCCATTCCTTAAGTTTTTTTTTAAACATGCATTTTTCTGGAAAGTAATCTATAGGAATTATAGCATCTATATCAGAATCACTCATATAATTCCAAACACGATATTCTAAAAATTTAAAAAACACACACACAGACATATCACGTTTTATAATAAACTAAAATGGAAAATTTTCTCACTTTGAAAAATAGCGGAAAGTCCACTCAAGTTCTATTCATCCAATAAGTTTGCAACATCCTCATTTAAAGGAGGAATAAAGTTTTGAGAAGCACTATATGAGTAATTAATAAAATTAATAAAAATAAAAGCGATATATATCTAAAGTAAAGCCACCTTTGTAAAACAGTGTAACTTATATTATCACTTAACAAAAAACTGTGATCACACATTTTAAAAATCGAATGAAACCTATTCTCGATATGCTGCGGAAGCAACTCTTAACATATAAACATTCCGAATGGTACTGGCAATGAAAAATTTTGAGTTAAAAAATGCAAAGTATAGATCAGTCACTGCAAGCATGAACTGACAAATTCAAAAATGTCCATAACGGAATTTACAATGGCTGTGGTAAAATCAAACAATCATGTTAAGAATTGAAATTTTTCTTCAGAAAAACATAGTAAGATTAAACATGAAAATTTTTGTTTCAACTATTTCAATGTGAAATCATTAAGAAAAATTGTTTCTGCACCAAGCGTATAACAAGAAGTATGTCCATGTTTAAACATGCTGACATAGTAAATTCGACAATTCTTTTCAAAATGTGTATAACTAGTCATGGTTAAAATTAAAATATATACATAATTGATTATATTATTTTATAATAATTGGGTTAATTTAACTATTTTCAGAATAACTATGGCGCATAATAACTAATACTATTTTATTTCTCTCAGTGTACTACTGCCTCCATATGCTCCTCGAAGAGCTAGAGGAGATTGATGATAATTAGCTCAGTTCAAGCATTATTCTGAGTATTCATAACTTTAATAGGCTAGACAACAGACAATATATTCGCAGCCAAAATGAAGTCGCCTCTATTGGCATCGACTTACTTTGAGGCGTGCTCATATTTCCATTCTATCGGGGCTGTTTAATAATGTTGCATTAATCTCCACACATCTGATACATTTATTCTCTATAAGTCCAAAATTGGAGGAGTAAATTTTTTTTTTGTATAGGCATCGCGACAAGAGATCCCAAGCACTGAGGCCAGGGCGGCCAATTTTTCTAACCTGGTAGAAACCCTCTCAACAAAACCTTCCTGTCCTCTTAATGAAGCGCATCAGGTCTTGGTGAGGTCAGTTTTTCAGCTCATCCACAGATAGGAGGGGAGACCCAAGCGTATTCATCCTACTCCGAGGAAGGGCATGGCAAGCACATAGAAAGTGTTCGGTTGTCTCAGAAACACCTTGTTGTTGATACACAGCTTATCCACGGACGACCTGCATTCCCTCAGTAAGATAGATGCCTCACTGTCCGAAAAGATAGCAATGTCCTTTCTCTTGTTCTCCATATTGGAGAAGTAACATGCTAGAACGCGTGAAAAAAGCAAGTGTGGGTGCCTACGCACTACGTTCACGGCTTCATTGGATGTAATGCCCGATCTTTTGCCAGTGGATCTCTACCGTAGTATTGGACTATAGCGGCAGCCAACTTAGTCAGGCTTTAAGCAATAGGTTGTTGAAAAGAGATGGAATATTCTTCGTATAATAGACTGCACTGATGGCAATGTAGACCCACATATTTCTGCCCCAACTTTTATTGGAAGTTTCAATACATTGATACCCACTAGATAGGAAAATTAGGGTCTTGTAACAGCAGATATATCCATTTTTACAGATGGGTTAAAGGAAAGTATCGGTACTGGAGCAGGACTATACTCCATCAACTGGTTCTGGAACGAGTCGAATAGACTGCGGGACAAATATAGTATCATTCAGCCGCGTTTGTATGCTGTGGTGAAAAATCAAAGCCGATGCAGCTTTACAAAGATAACCTAGTAAAAATTTCTATATGGCACAAGGTGGCCTTATGCTGGATGCCTGGTCATAGAAATATTGAAGGCAACGAGATAGTGGATGAGCTAGCAAAATGGGTCTCCGAAATGGATAGCTCAAATGCATTATGGTATGTGAGAGTCCCGATCGGAGCTCTAAAATGCGAAATCACTATAATGACAGTCTTGTTAGGTAGGTCAATCGCCGAGGCAACTATGGTAAGTAAAAAATAGGAAGAAAATATTATAACTCCTGAAAGGGAGCAGAGATGACACAAAAAACTTGTAGGGGTGTTAACAGGCCATTGGGCCATAAGTAACAATGCTAAGAGGCTGGGTCTAAAGTCAAATAATTTCTGTTGTAGCTGTAAAGCTCCTGAGGAAATCGAATCCGTTCACCAAAAACTTTGCGAGTGTACTGCCTAAGTTACTTAAACTAAAAGAGGCTAGCTACTTGATAAACTACTTTGTTTCGCATCTGGTACAGCTTCAAGGTAAAGAAATTAAATGCATCCTGATTTTCCTTAAAGAAGCAGGGTGAATCTAGGCTAATTCTCAGCTGGTTGGATTCCCATGAATTTATGGGGCACAATGGATCCGTCAGTAGCCTAATAATGCAAGCAAAGCCTTCCTTGATGGCACCCCTGTAATCTAACCTAACGTATAAGTTCAAAATTTCATTGAATAACCCATAAGCGTTTAAAATTCTTGAATACACGACGTTCTATACATATGTATAGCGTGCCGCTAGTTCTTTACTTAACAGATTGTTGAGCTTTTTTCTAATAACGTTTTCAACTTCTTTAACACCTGAATATTTTCTATTAAAGTAAAGTAGGTCTACTGAAGTATAGCTATACCTCCTACTCAAATTAGTCTATTTCAAAGATACAATTATGTTTTGCATTCATTCATTATACGCTGCTCGCTTTTACATTAATTGCAAATTAAAACTCTTTAATAAATATACGAAACTTAAAAATGTCCAATTTCAGTGAAAGAAAAAGCAAGTACAGACTGATCCCTGCCATTCAATTCACCTTTATTTATGTGCAGTTTCTATGGTTCAAAGTAACCAACACCACATTGCTAGCTCGTCATCATCATACACCTTATATTCTCTCTCTGCTTGAGTAGGTAATTCTATAAAAAATTTCTCCATTTCTCATGGATTGCCATAAATCCCCTGGAAAAAGTGAGACAAAACAAGCAAACTTTTGAATAAATCAAAATCGATCCAATAAAGAACCTTACTCGTATCATCTTCCCTATATACTATACATTAAGGCGGCTTAATTCGGATGGAAAAGCTTAGAGCTGTGGGATGGGAACTTGAGATGGTAACCTAGAACGATGTGTAACAAGTTAACTGCAAAAAATCAGTAAGTCAAAAAGAACAGAAGAGAGTACGGAGGAGTGGTGTGAAATTTATCATATCATCCACGTCCCAATTCCAGTTCCAAGGAGTCCAGCTTAAATTGCAAGATTTTATCCCTTATTCTTAGTTTTCACCTTTCCATCGCTATTCACAAAATAATACCGAAGAACTACCGAAGAAATACTGCGAATAAATTCTTAATAAATTTAACTCCATAAAACGACGAAGTGGGAATATTCATTACTATGAGATAATGCGTCGAACAAAATCCGACGAAAAGAAGCAATTAATTTGGTTTTGCTCAATTGCCCTCTTCAGATTGGGCACTATCATGATATCCGTTATCCTTGAAATGTCTAAAGTCGTGATTGATACAATACAGTATTTATTATATGTACATTGTACATTAAGCGATGTCGATACTAAAATCTATGAATTTATATCTGTTAACTTGAATTGTTTGTGGCAAAATCTTATCAATATCAAAGAAAGGATGTCATCCCAGCTGGTGGTAAAATTAAGGGACACCGTTTATATTCATGATTTTTGTTCCAATGAACAAGACTCGATAATCGGTCCGAAACTGTTTTTTTTTTATTCAAATTGAATCCTCTACTCCTCTGAAAATCCTCAAAAAAAATTAATAGTGAGTTGGGTCGATCGACCGAAATTAAGTGGGTACATATACTAATTAAATCCAATTCAAAATTGCTTATGATAACTGAATAATATTCAAACGAACGCGCGAGTACTTCTTGTGAGAGTTGTCCTATAAGTTATATATGCGTCAATGCCTTCGAAAATACCCTATTTAACTCAATCAAGAGGGTAAGCGAAGATAGAGGCATCGAAACATGAATCGTAAGATGGATTGCTGGAAAATGTTGCATGCAGCTACCTTAAACGGCGAATCAGAGCCACTAATAGCTGCCCACAAGGCGGAGTTAAATTACCACAATAGCTCTCTAGTTGTGAATTATTAAACCTACTTTAAGAGGCCGGCATTAAGGCCCAGGAATACGCTAATTCTAATTTGTATTAAAGGGACGTTTAAATCAGCTTTACCAGAACATATGCAAACTGCATTTAACCGCAAGAAAATTAAGATTAAATGGACATACACTAAAATATTCATATTTTGGAGTAATCCTTGATGTCAGGGTTACTTAGAATCTCCACCTGAAAATGATAACCTACACGGCACTCTGCTCATTAAAAAGCTTTCCGGGAAAAAGTGTAGTCTGAGCCTTAAAATGACCATATGCATCTTTCAGGGCATAATCAGACACATATTTTCTTCCGGATCACAGGTCTGGGGGCCTAAAATAATGCAGACAGCCGCCAAGAGAACTATTGATAAAGTGCAAAGGATGACTTTTTTTGTCGTCACTGGAGAACTGTCTTCAACGAGCACTTAAGGTCATTCCTCGCTTACAGCCACTCTACCTCTTTGTCCAGAGACAGTCAGCGGCTTTTATGGGCAAAAGATTTTTCCTCGAAAGTGTTTACCCAGGCAGTCATTAACGAGTTAAGTTAGATACTAGACATATGGCTCCAGTACCCACAACGGGCCCATGTCTGGTATATTGATAGAGCCTGGAAGGATGGGAAAACAGGCTCAGGAGTGGTGTGTATAGAGTGTAATTCTCCTTTCCGTTTGGTGCCTCACCTTTTATTTTTGAAAAAACCCACTTTAGAGGTGAACTGCATAAATGGAAAAACAGGCAACTTAAAAATGGGAGGTAGTGTGACCTGATGTACATTATTATGAATAGTTTGAAAGGATTTTGAAGGTATTCAATAAGTTTGAATTGGTTGAATTCTTTGAATTCCTCAAAATCCTATCAAACTATTCATAATAATGTACATCAGGTCACATTACCTCCCATTTTTAAGAAAAAGATAAATTTCGCTTTGGCCAAGGTACTGAAAGGAGATGTAAAGTTCCTCTCAAATGAAACTCTCATTTTTCCACGCAAATATCAGAGAATCAAGCATGAGTTCTCCCAATTAATCTCTTTAGAGCGAAACAAATGTAAACAAAAGCACGTGCTGTTCAACTATCATAGGATTACAGCAACAACATGTGTCCATTTACAGCAACAACATGTGACCAAATATTGTCAATATATCATGAAAACCGGTTTTCACAAAAGAGCGGGGAGCATTTTATAGTAAAATGTGAACACTCCGCCCCTTCTCATTTATTTACGATAATGAAACATTTGCCATTCTGTTTCGTTGCATGTAATTCGTTTTCACATTTTCTATCTTTATTCATAAAAGATTTAAACAGACTTTTTTTTTTAATTTTTTTTATTTCTTTCTTCCTTTTCTGGCCATGTACATTTTAAATGTAAAACACTCGCAAAAATTTAACTTTGTACGTTCTCTCGATTTTTGTTTTTAAATCGTTGTCTCAGTTGCACTACAATAGTGCATAGCCAAGTTCTTTCCCGTGACATTATTTGTTTCATTCGAAAAACCACGAAAAGTTTTTAATTTTGTTCTGCTGCTTCCTATCTTTTTATTAGGTTATCTTTGTTATCACTTTCGTATTATTTCTTGTAAAAATGTAGTGTCCTCATGATTCTTGAGGACGTTAATAAATATTAATATAAATTCTAATTTTCACTCTGCTACACCAAGGTAATTACACCATGCACTATTCTTTATCTGGAAATTTACATTACATATTTGTTTGAATATAACTTTGACTGATAAAAATTCTTGATAACTCAAGGCTAAGAAATATATCGGTCATAATACTCGTGTTCCAAAGAACACAATGAGTGGAGCATAATGGGATATACCCCATTTCGCGCCTGATAATATTTGTACATCTTAAATCAATAAGCAGTATTTATTTCATCATGTTCCAATAATTGGTATCTTATTGTGCCACAGGTGCATTTCCCATTATACCCAGGAGTAGGGCACAATGGAAAATTTTCTTCTTTTTCTTTAGACACTGATTTTCGATAACAATTATTAATTTACATAAATTTAGCTTCAGTTTCTTTATAAAGAAAGATGTAAATGAATGTACCTACAAATTGACAATTAATGATGTTATTTCTTTCAAAATCTCTCAAATTGTAATCAAAGTTTAACTACCCATTTCCGCCCCAGGTTCCTCTACCTACATATACTAGGTATCACAAGTGCACTTTTAATACACTTTACGGTTCCAGTAGCATAGTTAAAGTATACAGCAGTGCAATTACATTTCTTGTCACAAGATATATTACTCCGAACATCCATTCAAGAGGATTAAACCAATCAACTATGAAAAACGAAAAACTATAAATGAAGGAACTCAACGATTGTAAAATTAAATGTCATAAAATTTTATAGGGTATACTAGCTGCTGCATCTGGAATAATCTCTATTATATGAACAGATTCAGAACCTCTCTGTCTATTAAAAAAAAAAACCCCATGAAAAGCTTTTTCATTGTCAGTTTCATAAATATGTAAATATCATTCCACGACTCACTTGTTCTAATAACCAATTAAGATTTTTAGATTACAGATAGTCTCCTTTTCTATATTTGAAATTGTTTTGACAAACGAATTGATTTTTCTGTAACTATTTGTGTCCCCCATGGATAAGAACAGAGTATCATGTAACGTATAGTACGTTTACATGAATACTTGAGGTATACTTCAAGTAGAGATCAAGTAATCAAAATATCATGTAAACGCGCATTGACTTCAAGTATACTTGAATCAAGTAAGTCACAAAATTTATTCGATTTATTCGAAAAAATTCATGTAAACGCAACTTCAGTAGTTGTGCGAAATATGAAAACGGCTAAGAGGTTCAAGAAGAAGATTATTGTTGATAATTTAGGCTGTGATTTTCAGCACTTTTCTCAACATATTTATTTAAAAATCCGCAATTCTGTATTGAACTTAATGCAGAGTTGTCAAGACAAGTAATTGGAAGTAATTCAAACAAAAACCCTACATGAGTTTCAAGTGGATTTCAAATCAAGTACTTAAGTATTCATGTATAAAGGTACTGCTATATACACTGATTGGCATAAGAGAAGATTAAATTGCCTGCCTTGATGAAGCTCCTATTCAAGACTAAGGTTGACGGACAATCCTGTACATAACTCTGCAGAATTATAGAAAAATACTCACATACTTTTAAAAAGGCTGTCCACAGGTAAAATTAAATTCTGATAGTAAACGATTAAGTATTTCCAAAATGAAGGATGACCAAAGAAGCAACAAAATTTAGACAGACGGTCATGTCCAACAAATGAACTAAAGTCTCCATATATAATGGGTACAGAGAAAGAACAATGTAAGTCACATTTTTGTCTAAATTAAGATATAGAAAAGGCGAAGCAAAGTACTTTAAATACGTGCAACAAGAAACTTTAAAAATCACATGGATAAAGATATAAAGAGGTGAAGAAAAATATCATAAAATTTAAGAACCAAATCACAAAATGGAAGAAATCACCAACGGGCCAGGGTGCACTTTTGCAATTTTTTAACAGGACCTGTCAAACTTATACGAGAAACCCATGCCAATATATTCAGCAAAATACAACTATTTGCCAGTTTTAAGATTACCATGGAGATGTGGCATAGAAATTTTTCGAAGGATTACGTCATTCTGAAAATAAAAAAGCCTAATTAAGCATCACCTGAAAAGTACTTGAATTCACATTATACCTGGGACTTGAACTGTTTTTCTTCTGTTTTTTTTTTTGCTTAGATTGATTTTTCTTGGTATTAATTGTACTTTTTTGAAATACTTAGAATTTATTTGTTTTCTTTCAAAAACTTTACAAAATTCGCTTGGATTGTCTTTTAAGCTTACATACCTACATATCTTATTTGCAAGTAAATGTGACATAACTTGTTCTTGCCAACAACTACCCCCCCCCCCCCCTATATGATAGATTTAGAGTTTGGTCCCTGCAAACATTTTAGCGAAGAGTTCGCTTTCGCGATGTAATCTCGAATTAAGCAATAAAAGAGCATTTCGATTTTCCCCCGAGATTTCTTCGTTTCTCTAATTCTGTTACTAATGAGATGAAAATAAAGAGCTCAGCACAGACAATTCCACTTTTTGGCCGAGATTTCTCCATTTCTCTGATTTCGGCATGCGTCTATGCTTCGAATTTACTGCGAGATTCCTTCGTTTCTCTGAAAAAGATTTAAATGACTCATCACGTACTGATATACTCAGAACTAAAATTATCTGTTTAATGGCATGTGCGGGGATGTCTAGTGTTTATCTGGGAAAAGTGATATAATTAAAGATGTAATGAAGTGACCAAGACAATAATGTCCACGCACATTATTTCGCACTTAAAATGAATAAATATCCATTTCCATGGCCTCTAATTAATTGTTCATAAAACCTCGCTTTGCGAGATGTGCTTACGACACGAGAATAGCTCGCTTCTCTTAATAAATAAGAAATATATAACACCACTAATACAAACATATTGTGCGCATTTAACTTCGTTTTAACATCAATTTCGGTTCGTCTTAGGATCTAAAGCAATTCGCTATCGCGAGAAAGGGTCCAGTTGATAAGTCGAGAATCATGTTCCTTTTACTACGCTGGTAGTCTGTTTTCCGTTCGATATCGAGTTAGTTCTCGAAGTTTAAGGGCCAATTACACAGTTCGAAGATTAGTTAAACTCCGTTCGTAGTTTAAGCTAAGTTTAAACCAAAATGAGTTTCAAAATGTTCGATCTTTTTTAATATGGCAGCACTTTGGAATTGTGAACTAACAAATTGTTGTCTGTAGAATTGTGATTAATTAACTGTTTTTTCCCGCAAATCGTAATGAAAGAAAACGGTGGATATTAATGAAATTTGTTGAAAAACACAAAAATATTGATATATTCATCGCTTATATCTTCCTGATCTGAATGCATTGTATTATCACCCAAATTGTGTTTTCTAAAAACTGCAAGTGTCAAATAAAATGTCACCTCATTACATATAAAGATAAACTGAGCTTAAGCGCTCTATCTTGATGGTTTAATCTAAGTTTCAATTAGGTTTAAGTTACTACCGTGAAACTGTATTGAAGAGATAAACTGACTTTAAACCACATTTTAAGCTTAAACTTGAGCTGTGAAACCAGCCCTAAGCCAGAGATTACGATTTGCTAGCAAATCGGTTTCGAATCATGATGTTTGAACTTTTGGAGGGCGGCAACAATTTTTATGAGCGTAGACGAGACGCGTAGACACAAAATGTTTCGGTAGAATTTTATTCATTTTGGTGGCCGACTTGTTATTTTCAGATACCTACAATACTTTCATTATGTGATGTAATTAACAGGTACTAATAAAAAATACAAAATCTCAATAACAAGTCGGCCACCAAAATGAATAAAAATTCTACCTAAACATTTTGTGACTGTGTCTACGCTCATAAAAATTGTTGTCGCCCTCAAAAAGTGCGTTTAAATTATAAGGAAAAAATTTCCAGTAAATTTCTAAGAAAAAATTGCGGTCTTCCTTACATCGGGTCGAGGCAATGGTGATTTTGTATGGATCGAGCCAATGTTGTTGACTTACCCTTTGAGTACGTCATCAAGTCGAGGCATTGTCGAGGCATCGTTAATTTTATATCCTAGAAAAGCCTTTGTATGTTATTAGTTTGTCTATGGTTGAGTGTTAGGCCGCTTACACATCGAAAAACGAAAACGAACGAATAAATAGTTCCACACAGAAAATTCGTTTATGCTTACATATCAAAAACGAACGAATAAAAGTTGCGCTTGGTTTTTATCAAATGTAAATAAACCGAAATGAGGTTATGTAAGACCGAAAAGAATATTCGTTCGTGTGTGGAACGTAGTATGGAACGAAAACATAACTTGACAGTTCGGAACGAAAATTTGTTTCTCGTACGAATAAACATAAAAACGTATTTTAATTTAAATAAAGCTATTAATATGGATATTTTTTTATTGAGACTGTAATTAGAAGAAATATCCAATATTTTATTACATGTATTACGGCAAATTTCTGTTAGTTTAGGACAAAATTTATGTTTTTCGGTTTAGTGTTTTCGTTTTCGTTTTTCGATGTGCAAACGGCCTTAGGGGCAGTAGGTGGATGGGTGAGTGGAAAACATTAATGCAAGACTTATTTCTTTTAATAGTTGGATAAGCAAACAAAATTACAAACTTTAGCGAAATTTTTTGCATGGGTACAAATCGCACAATTACGGTAATAACGCTTAAGCGGCTATCACAACCAAATCAGATTTTGCATTTTTTGGTTTCCGTATTTAAGAAAATTGTAAATTTTAACAACAAATGGGCTCGAAAGAATTGGTTCGCACATCAGAAATGTTTTAAATATGATACGAGTATTTTATTGAGGTAAAAATTTCATTGAAATTGCATTAAAATTACAAGCAGGGAAAATGTACGGCATACCAGTAGGAAGATTATATTTTAAATTTCCTGTAAGTTTCAGACGTATAATTCATGTCGAGATTTATAAATACTGTTTTGGGGAAAGGAAAGTCTGGAAATAGGAAGCAGCGCATCCACAAATTCATTGGAGTGGTCTTTTTCGAAGCTCTTTGGAAATAGATATTCCATGCAAAATCTAATTTAGTTGTGACGATTAGTGATAGCCGCTTAGGCGTTATTACAGTAAGCGATTTGTACCCATGTAAATAAATTTCTTTAAAGTTTGTAATTTTGTTTGCTTATCCAGCTATTACAAGAAGTAAATCTTGAATTAATGCTTACCTCCACCCACATACCCACCCACTGCCACTGACACTCAACTCATCCAGCAATATGACGGCAGACAGAATTTGTTTGGATCGTCTACAGCCACTAATAATGGACATGAATTCTGAAGAAATATGGTCGATTTCAATTCTATGGGACAAGAACAGCCATCGGACTTATCAACACTGTCTATAAAAAAAGAATTACTTGAAAAACTTAAGTCTTCTTCTTGTTCAAAATTCACGAATACGAATTTAGAGTAGGCTGGCGTTTCTGAACCGAAAATGTTGAAATTTCTGAGGAGCAGGAGAACGTTGAAACGATTCTCTGCTATACAAAAATTATTAAACACTCAGTCCAGTTAGTTATCACACTTCATGTTATCTCTATATTCTAAGCTTAAATCCTTAACCCAAAAGTCTTGTAGCCGAAAAAAATGCGTTCTGCTCCAATTCTGTTCTAAGGAAATATTTGAAAACGGTACCATCGGCTTACCAGCCCAATCTAAACACCTTCCATATACGCTTCTAAACTGGAGAGTACAACATCAAATTTGTAACTTTTTAAAAGGAGATAGGATTTCTTCCTCAAATATGTAGCCTCGGTAGCTCAGTTGGTAAGCGCGCTGACTACCATCCCTGGGGTTGTGGGCTCGATTCCTACCTCGACTTCGTCCTGTGCTTCTCCTTCCACCTAGTTTCCTTCCATTTTCCGCATTATTCCTTAACCCTTGCTATTAATTAATTTTTCAATCGACTTTTAATTGTGTTTTCTAAGGATATATTCGACATAATTCTATATAACTTGTAATTGACATGTGTCTATGTCTAAGGAAAAAAGTTAGCTATTAATTAATGTATCTATAATAATTTCTATAATTAATGATTCCTAAAGTATAATGATGTCTATGATTATGTTAATAATGATATTTAATGATTCTATGATGAGTTCTATGATTGTTTCTAATGCTTGCCTAATTATACGTAGCTTGTATGTAAATATTTGTATTATTTCCTGTCTGTAAGATTGTTAAAATCGGCAGACTGAATAAATTATTATTAAAAAAATTATGTCTCGTATTTGCATATGGTCCGTTAATACTCTAAGCACCGCTCCTTTATGCATCACTTCGTTCTCCATGCATTGACTATGCATGTATTCCTTCAGGGCGTTTTACTTAAGTTAACCGTTTGGGAACTGTTTAAGAGAACCCAAAAATGGTATGAGGAACATCCCTCTCCGTACACGTTACACGATAAAAATAATAATGACCATCACAGCTGAAAGAGATGATGAGGATTACTAAGGCAGTGAATTGATCAAACTCAGAAAAAGTTCTGTGGGCCTACACCTAAATGGGGCCAAAAATGTACGTATGAAATACTATGTTAGCGGAGTGTACATACCTTGAACCATAATCGAATAATTAATTTGAAGAGATAGGAACCATTGAGCCCATGCCAGATAAATACAGAAGAACTAATTCAAGAAAAAGTAATTAAAAACAAAACTTGTTAACAAAAATGTATAATTAATTTGTATTTTTTAGATTTCCTGCTACAATGCGTCAAACATACGTCGACAACTACAAATTTCTCTGTTCCGTTGGATGGGAAACATTCGCATCATCTGTAATACAAATCCATTGACTCTCGATATTCTCTTTCCACAAACTGACTTTATTATCGCCACCAGAAACAGCCAAAATATTTCCAGTGAGTGCCCAACTTAAGCTCCAAACAACATCATCAAAAGTATGCAGGATAGTTGATGACCAGGTGACTAAATCATCACTATTCCATATAATCACGTGTTTATCTTGAGAGGCTGAAGCAATTTGAGATCTAGGTAACCCAACACTGGGTGCCCAGGCAACATCACGTACCCAATCGGAATGCCCATCTAACCGGTGTTCTTCAACCCAACGATCTTGCTCTTCCTTCCAAATTTTTACAAGATTATCACAACCTCCGGAAGCTAAACGCTTTACACCGGTACTTCTTCCAGTACGTTGATCAAAAGCCGGTTCTGGAACTGTAGATGGACACCAGCTAACTGAGTTGCATCCAATCAAATGGGCATTTGCTATCTTTTTATAGTCCCAGGTACCGGATTCGGTGTTACAAGTAAGAATAGATATTGAGCCATCAGAGCTTCCACAAGCAAGAATTAAACCATATTCTGCTGGAGCCCATGCTACAGAATTCACGGATGAATCATGATTATTATATTCATACCTTAAAAAAAATGTAATTTATTAATATATTTCGGCATATTTCAATTAAATTTACTTACAACTTGGTCCATTCCCCGGCAGATTCTTTCCAAATAAATACTTGACGGTCATAGGAACAGGACGCTAAGAGATTACCATATTTTGGGTGGGACCATGCCACTTGCCAGACAGGACCTCCGTGACCCTTAAGATCAGCCACTAATACCTGTGTCCCCATTTTAACATCAAAAATTTTCACTGAATTATCAGACGAACATGTTGCAAGCCGGAGGCCATAATAATCCAGTTCAGCACCATGAATCATATCTTCATGACCAGTGTCGATTGTATTTAGCAAACTAACCATGTTTCCGACAATTTTCACTTTTGTCTTGCGGTAAATAAGAATAGTTTCTAATGGTTTACAGAAATTTAAGGCCCCTAATCGACTGTCAGCTTGACAACCTTGACATACGTGGACTACAAAGTGCAGCAACATATGAAATACAAATAAAATAATAAACTACAAGAATATTGAATAGTTGTTTTCAATCGTAGACAATTTGCACGAAATGTGTCCACGATAACGTCAAAATCCAATATTTGGCGGGAAAACTGTTGAAATTGCACAGTGTCAAGTCAAATTGTAAACATTTTGTTGGATTTTATTCAGTAAAATGCGAATTTTAAGTAATTGAATTGTGTAATTAGTGTTTTTAAAATTGGTTGCTATTATGGAACAACCCAAAAAGCAAAATCTACAAAATACCGGAAAGTTCATAGCCGCAAAACAAGATGGGTTAGTGTCCAAGTTATTTTTAATTTTTGTTTCATAAAACATTTGTGATTATCGTTGTTAAATAAGTTTTCTATTTATTAAAAATTAATATTCCTAGGGATGACTTTCTTAGTGAAGCTGGATACAGGCAATCCAGAGAAAATGATAAAATTGATTCCAAATATGGATTCGATAGGGTTAAGGACACTCAAGAGAGAACAGGATACCTCATCAACATGCATTCGGTAAGATTTTTTATGATAAGAATTAAATTTAAAATTGATAAAAACTTGAGTGAGATGAAATATCTAATACTAAAAAGTTTTAAGATGTTTTTTCTGCTTAAGCTCCGATAACTTCTTTTCGATAGCTCTTCTCCCATTTTTGTTTGTTTGTTTTGATAATGTACCCGTCGCCCCATATGACTATTCTGGAGTTATATTTAAACTACGTTAATGCCGCTTGATTGAGGAAGAGTTTTATTACTTTCGTAGATTTCTCTTAATTGCTCTTCATAACATAACATAACTTATTTGAGTAGCCGTGCCAAAGGCACGCAAAGCGCTGGGAACATAGAAAGTTACATAGTCTAGATTCACATTATAGCAAAACAAATCATAAAGGAGTAAAGTAGGAGTAGTGTAAGCCCGGAACAGGCATAGTAGTACATTACAATATTGAAAGTAAAGAAAAGAAAATTACATAATAGCCTATTTATAGAATAGAATAGCATAGTATTGTGAGGTAAAGAAATTTACACTATAGCAAAACATGAAATAAGAACTTAGCAGCTACACAGTATAGTATGCAGTTAAACAAAATAAGGATATCGGCAGACAAATAGAACAGAGGTATTGAGAGACTAATATGGACAGACAAACAAAGTAATATAGATATGAATAGATAGTAATGGATCTTGATGAAACTAGTACTAGCATTAATCACACAAATAGTGGTAGTGGAAGCTTAATATATACAGAGTAAAATGTAGTATGAAATACTTACGATATAACTTAACATCAAAACAAACAATGAATTAAAGCAGAGGGAACTAGATTAATACATACAATGCTGTAGAATGAGACTGAATTGAATACTAATCAAGCAGGAAGTAACAAATAAAGTGTGGAATAATATACTGTATAACGATATGAGTAGTCTATTATAACAAACAAGAAACCGTCCTAATAAACACACAGTTTGACTTTGTCACATTTTTAATTGATTGCCTATGAGAACCACCAGAGTCCTCCAGTTTCTTCAAAAGTTATGGGCCAACATTTACAAAGTGTTTATTCATGTAATTGGCAATTTGCTGTTTGTCTGTGATGACATTATCCGTTCACCAATATTATCGGTTCCACTCTCCGAAGCACCATTTCTCATAGTTTTCCATATCTTTTTAATTCTCTTGTAATTTCGTATTAATTGTGAATTAACTGGCCCCTCTTTTATTTTCTTATATATTTTGTGACGTTGTTTTATTTTGTTTAATATTTCTACCGTAATGAAGCTATTTTTCCGAGATCTAATCACTTAATTGTTCGTTTCTTCCTGCTTCGCTTTTTGCAATATATCTACAGATTTGTTAAAATTTAATATGTATATCGCAATTATCAACCGCATCTCTAACCTTAGTTCTTAATGCTTCCATGTTTATTCTCTCCACTTTCATTTTGGACATTTTTGCTCTGCTCGTTAATGCCCTCCTAAGCGAAGTTATTATTTGAGGCCGCCATGTGAGATGGGATCCCATGAGTAGGTTGTGAAAAAGCAGATTAGGGAACACGTGATTAGTATTTATTAGGGACATTAGCTCGTACTCGTATGGAATATCATATGGCTTGGGTTTTCTCAGGGTTGGAGGCAAGTAGTTCGGCACCAGTCGGAAATGTCACCGAGAGTTACATTGAGCTACTCAATCAAGGGTGGGAGATCATTAACACCAGCAGCAGCATATATCTGTAAATCATCTGCTTGAGGTGGTATTTGAAACTACCTAATGCTGTGGTGATACCATTACTGTAGATAGAGAACATGAGCGGAGCAAGAACTTTGCGGGACACCCGAGGTGATAGGCCTATTGATATTTTTAAATTGCATAAAGATCTTGAAGTGGTTAAAATTTACTCATTACGTAAGCTCCGATAAGAAAAGTTGTCTAGCTATTAAAATTATTCCATGTAGGCTTTTTTCACGTAAACAACCTTCTCCACATTTTATACTAGCGGGGGTTTTGATCCATTGTTCCGAAATCACATTAAAGCTTCTCTATCCTTCAAAAAAAAAAAAAAAAAAAGTTACGGGCAAAACCGAGCTGAGGTCGAAGTTTCTCACCAAATCAAGTGTGATTTGAGGTGTGATTTGAGATTTTGATTGCAAGACGGGGAACCACCCATAGAAGATCTTCAAATTATCGTATATAGAGAAGCATGGTCACCGAATATTTGTCTGTATAGCATAATACCGGCCCGATTTTGTAGATAGGCAAATGGCAAATAGGTAATGCATTACTGGTGTATGCTAAAATCATTTCATACCGATGAGATAATACAATGCTAATATAATTCAGTCTAAAGTAATTTCTTTAAGAAATTGAGACTGAAAAGTCTTAATAGGGCACCGATTGTCTTAATGGTGGTATGTCGATGGTATCTTCTTAAGAATAATATGGGATTCTGACCTAGTCGGAGAGTTCCAAAAATGAAAAAAAGTTTTGGAGTAAAATGTAATCCCAAACGCGGCAATGGAAAGAAACTATACTACATTTAATATCTCTGGGTATTCACGGTAAATGTATTGCTGCAAAAAGTGCCCAAGGCTAAAAGAGTTAGACTTACTAGACTATTGCAGCGACTATTGCGAAGAGGCTATAACAACAGTGAACAGGTAGGTGAGGTCAAGACTTTCCACAGGAATCAGAAACCAGTCACTTATGATTATGGGCCTTATAAAACGTTGGTCTCGAGAGTCCCTCAATCTCACTATGACATTGCGTTTCTACACTTGCTTTGTGAGACCACTTCTTGAATACGTTAGCCAGGTCTGACCTTTTTACGGTACACACATCGACCGTATCGAGTCTGCTCAGAAGAACTTCATACGATTTGCTTTCAGACATCTAGCCTGGAATAATTCATTGATTCTTCCACCCTATGGGGATCGCTTGAAGCTTTTAAATGTGGACTCCCTTGAAAAACGTTTCTGGTTTTGTGCATTAACTCTTAAACGTGAATTTGGATTCTCCGTTGTTATTTAACAAAACCTCTTTCAGTAATAGTAGGCACAATTTCAGTAGGTTACTTCTGTTGCATGTTAACTCCGCAAGGTCTAACTTAAGCATGTACCAACCCACTAATCACATTTGCATTGTTGTTAATATTAAGGCTGAGCATTTTTTCGTTAATGTTTTTGAGCATATTAACACCCCTTTTGTAAAGGCACCGCTTTCAATGGGGAACGAATATCACTAGTTAAATTGTGCTTGTTTCAAGGAACGATGATAGTTCAGTACACATCATCCCCCGAGTGCCTTATCATTTTTGTAGAATTCGCTTATATGTTGAAAATTGTCTATTAACAACTAGGTCTCAGAATTTATCCTTTCGTTATCCTATCCTCCAAGCACATTATAAAGTACCGTCATAACGCTTCGTTCTGTTTTTCCATTACAGACAGAAATCCTAGATGAAGACAGACGACTAGTTGCAGCCCTAGATCTTTTCTTTCTCCTAATGGATGGATCTCGATTCAAGGCAACTGTAGTCTTCCAGCCATATCTACTTATTCTACCAAAAGAACAACATTCTCTGGAAGTGGCTCGTTTTATAGGACGAAAATATTCTGGCTTAGTTTCGTCCATTGAACACATATCGAAAGAAGACTTAGATCTTCCCAATCATCTTTCCGGAATAAAGCAACACTTTTTAAAGCTTTCATTTCTAAATCAGAATGCGATGATTAAAGTTCGACGTGAACTAAATGCTGCCGTTCGGAAGAATCGAGAGCGAGCAAAAGCAAACACATACTACATCCAAATGTTAAGTTCTTCTCTGGCGAATGCTGTAGAAGGAATGTCTGGAGCACAAAAGAATCTCGACTACTTCGATCACATCATGGATATAAGGGAGCATGATGTACCATATCATGTTCGTGTTTCCATTGATTTGAAAATTTTCTGTGGACTTTGGTACAATATTAGGTGCCGAGGCGGCGGCTTAGAGCCTCCTATAATAGTACCTCGACCGGATATCTTAGAGCGTCCAGAGCCAATAGTGCTAGCATTCGATATTGAAACAACAAAGCTACCATTGAAATTTCCAGATGCACAATCTGATCAAATTATGATGATCTCATACATGATAGACTCTCAAGGATACCTCATTACGAATCGAGAGATTATTTCGGCAGATGTCAATGATTTTGAGTACACACCCAAGCCAGAATATGAAGGTAATTTTATCGTCTATAATGAACCCAATGAATTGGCGCTCATTCAAAAGTTCTTTGATCACATAATGGACGTAAAACCTCAGATTTTTGTAACCTACAATGGTGATTTCTTCGATTGGCCATTTGTAGAAACACGAGCTGCTGTTTATGACTTAGATATGAAACAAGAGATTGGATTTTCTAAATCGCGAGAGGGAGTCTATCTCAATAGACCAGGAATTCATATGGATTGCTTTTGTTGGGTGAAACGTGATTCGTACTTGCCAGTAGGTTCGCATGGTTTGAAAGCTGTAGCCAAAGCAAAGTTGCGGTATGATCCTGTCGAATTAGACCCGGAAGAAATGTGTAAAATGGCTGTCGAACAACCTCAAGTACTTTCGAATTACTCAGTGTCAGATGCTGTCGCAACTTATTATCTATACATGAAATACGTGCATCCATTCATTTTTGCTTTGTCTACTATTATTCCAATGGAGCCGGATGAAATCTTGAGAAAAGGCTCAGGAACTCTATGCGAAACTCTTCTTATGGTCGAAGCATTCCACGCTAACATTGTGTACCCGAATAAACAACAAAGTGAACTCAATAAACTCTCAGAAGGTGGGCACGTTTTGGATTCCGAAACATATGTTGGAGGACATGTCGAAGCTTTGGAATCAGGTGTTTTTCGAGCTGACATCCCATGTCGTTTTCGTTTAGATCAAGACATGATCAATCAACTGAAAGAAAATGTAAGTAAAGTATTGGCGCACGCGATCGAAACAGAGGAAAATGTACCTTTGGAAAATGTGAAGAATTTCGATGAAGTTACAAAAGAGATCGAACATGCTCTCCAGGGTTTGCATGATATTCCGAATCGCTTGGAACAGCCAGTCATATACCATTTAGATGTTGGTGCTATGTACCCAAATATTATACTTACGAACCGCTTACAACCTTCTGCAATGGTAGATGAAGCAGATTGCGCTGCATGTGATTTCAATAAGCCCGGAGCGAAGTGTAAACGAGCTATGGAATGGTTGTGGCGTGGAGAAATGCTTCCTGCAAGTCGAAATGAATTCCAGAGAATACAGCAGCAACTGGAAATTGAAAAATTTCCACCACTCTTTCCTGGTGGTGCCCAAAGAGCATTTCATGAATTATCTAAGGAGGATCAAGCTGCTTACGAGAAGAAACGTCTAACAGATTACTGTCGTAAAGCTTACAAGAAGGTGAAGGTTACAAAGCTAGAAACAAGAACGTCAACAATTTGTCAGATGGAAAACAGTTTTTACGTGGATACAGTTCGTGCCTTCAGAGATCGTCGCTATGAATACAAAGGCTTGACCAAAGTTGCAAAGGCTGCAGTTGTCGCAGCTGTGGCAAGCGGTGATGCCTCCGAAGTCAAAATAGCAAAAGGACGAGAAGTTCTTTATGATTCCTTGCAACTGGCCCACAAATGTATTTTGAATTCATTCTATGGCTACGTGATGAGGAGAGGTGCCCGATGGCATTCTATGCCTATGGCAGGAATCGTATGTTTAACAGGATCAAATATCATTACAAAAGCTCGTGAAATTATAGAACGAGTAGGAAGGCCTTTGGAATTAGATACAGATGGCATTTGGTGTATTTTGCCGGCATCATTTCCTCAGGAATTTAGTATCCATACCGATCACGAAAAGAAGAAAAAGATCAATATTTCCTACCCAAACGCTGTTTTGAATAATATGGTCAAGGACCATTTCACAAACGACCAGTACCATGAGTTGATTAAACCTCCCAAAGATGGCCAACCTGCTGAGTATAAGATGAGGGACGAAAATTCAATTTTCTTTGAAGTTGACGGTCCCTACTATGCGATGGTGCTACCAGCAGCAAAAGAAGAAGGAAAAAAACTAAAAAAGCGCTATGCTGTTTTTAATTTTGATGGCTCCTTAGCTGAGCTAAAAGGTTTCGAGGTAAAACGGCGTGGGGAGCTGCAGTTAATTAAAAATTTCCAGAGCTCGGTATTTGAAGCCTTTTTGCTCGGCAGTACTCTAGAGGAGTGTTACGCCAGCGTAGCGAAAGTAGCCGATTACTGGTTAGATGTTTTATTCAGCCGTGGGAGTAATTTACCGGACACCGAACTTTTTGAGCTCATCTCAGAAAACCGTTCTATGTCACGAAAATTAGAGGACTACGGAGCACAGAAGTCTACATCGATTTCTACAGCAAAGCGGTTGGCTGAATTTCTTGGAGATCAAATGGTCAAAGATGCTGGACTGGCGTGCAAATATATTATATCTAAAAAACCTGAGGGTGCTCCAGTCACAGAGAGAGCTATCCCTTTGGCGATTTTCCAATCAGAGCCCAGTGTACGGAGGCACTACCTAAGACGATGGTTAAAGGACAATACAATGGGAGACGCAGATATTCGGGACGTACTCGATTGGAGCTATTATATTGAACGATTAGGAGGAGCTATTCAAAAAATTATAACAATACCCGCAGCGTTACAAGGCCTGAACAATCCTGTGCCTAGGGTTCAGCATCCAGATTGGTTACACAAACGAATGTTAGAGAAAAATGATGTTCTGAAGCAACGTCGCATCAATGAATTGTTCATTTCGAAACCAAAGCCGTTTACTGAAGAAAACTCAACAGCAAATGCTGATATCCCTGATATTGAAGACATGGCAGGAATGGACGATACTACCGGACGTCCGGGTCCAAGCGGGATTCCCATTGCCACAAAACGTAAACGAATTCCTTCAAGCTCAGAGACTGAGTTGAATGCTCCCAAGACATGGAGGGAAGCTCTAGGCTCACCGCCACCAATTGGAAACACTCATAAGAAAATCGTTGATTGGGTCATATTTCAGAAGAAAAAGTGGGCATGGCAATTAGAGCAACGCAAGAAATCGAAGCCAGTTACGAAAAGAAGTCGAACAGACCAGTCATCGGTTCCAATAATAGCTCAACCTCGAGGACCTTCAGCAACCTTGGGTGGTTTTTTACGAAGAGCACAAAGATCCATTCTAGAACAGATTTGGCAAATAATTCAGATAGTAGCAATTGATGAATTTGGTCACTTCAATGTTTGGGCTATGATTGGTGGGGAACTACATAAAATTAAATTAACTGTGCCGAGAATTTTTTATGTTAATCAAAGAACACCAGCGCCGCCAGAAGAAGGTAAACTGTGGAAAAAAGTTAACAGAATCTTGCCTCGATCTAGACCTGTCCACTACTTATACAAATACAGTGTTCCTGAGAAAGTCTTTAAGGATAATCGACTTGGAATGCTAGCTGATTTGGCTGCACCAGACATTGAAGGTATTTATGAAACCCAAATGACCCTGGAATTTCGTGCCTTAATGGATCTTGGTTGCCTGTGTTCGGTTCAACGTGAAGAAACCCAGAAATTGAGAAATGTTCCAACGAAAGAAATCGATTCATTTTCGATCGAGCAACTCGATTTTCGTACAATGTCTCATCACTCATATTTGGGTGGAAATTCAGAGGGTCTGAAGAAGATCTTCCTCTATCAGCATAATATTCCAACAGCGAAAAAGGAGATATGGGGAATATTTTTACCCACAAGCAAGAAAGCTTTGATTATTGCACTGGATACAGTCCGAACCAATCAGATGCCAAACTTTAAGAGTTTGTACAGTTCCGAACGTTTGGCTCTACATAAAAACGCTGAAAGTGAGTCTCAAGCCGAAAAATTACCTCCAAATGACATGGATTTTGATATTCGCATAGAAGTTGATCCTAAACAAGTTTATCGTCACATCCAAAAAGTGCTGTCTACTTACAAAGAGGAGAGAAGAGGTCCGACATTCCTTTGCCTTCAAACCGCCACCGAAACATCAAAGCTCAATGCATCCATACCAGTTATGCTGGAATTTCCGCAAGCAACAATTCACATCGCTGACGATGCTTCACTTCTATCAGGATTAGATTGGCAACGGACAGGAGCACGTGCAATGATTCGCCATTTCCTCAATTTAAACCATGTCGTCGATCTAATGTTGGACCAGTGCAGATATTTCCATGTACCCATTGGAAATATGCCGGCTGATACAGTTCTCTTCGGTGCTGACTTGTTTTTTGCCAGGCTTCTTCAAAAACATAATTTTGTGCTGTGGTGGTCAGCGACCAGTCGCCCAGATCTTGGAGGTAGAGAAGCTGATGACAGTAGACTTCTAGCCGAGTTTGAAGATAATATCACTGTGGTTCAAAACAAACCCGGATTTTATCAAGAAGTGTGTGTTGAATTAGCCTTAGATAGCTTGGCAGTAAGCGCTTTATTGCAAGCGAATAAAATTCAAGAGCTTGAAGGGGCAAATTCCGCTGTTACGTTTGACGTTATCCCTCAGGCATCTTTGGAAGAAATGATCGGAACTGTACCAACAATGACTCTTCCCAGTTATGATGAAACAGCACTGTGTAGTTCTGCGTTCCGTGTTATGCGATCGATGGTCAATGGATGGCTTAGGGAGGTCTCAATTAATAGAAACGTGTTTTCAGACTTCCAAATTGTCCATTTTTACCGCTGGATGAGGTCCAGCAGTTCTCTGATGTATGATCCAGCGCTAAGGAGATCCCTTAATAATTTAATGCGAAAACTTTTTCTTCAAATTATAGCCGAATTTCAGCGATTAGGAGCCACAATCATTTATGCCGATTTCAATAAAGTTATCCTGGACTCGGGAAAAAAGATTGTAGTTGATGCCATTGCATACACAGATTATGTGGCGCAAAGCTTGAGAAACAAAGATCTCTTCCACAGCATTCATTTATCATTCGAACAATGCTGGGAATTCCTGTTATGGCTGGATACATCGAATTATTCTGGAGTGCGTGGAAAATTACCAAACTCTATCACTCGAAACGAAGAGGAAGAAAGTCAAAGTCAAACGGGTGACCAAGGAGGCGAAATCTCTCTCGAAATGAATTGGACTCTTGCAGAATATCTTCCCACCGAAAATAATTGTCCAGAACATTTTGAAACTGTGATGACTCTATACATGCAATCCTTGGCGGAAAAACACTCTCCAACAGAAGCAATCAAAGATATTTCTTTTTACGCCTTCGATGCTACTCAGAAATTGCATCGAAATTATGGTAGAGGAAAAGAGAGTCCAGCTTTAGAGCTAATTAGGACTTTGATAAAAATTTTAAGTGTTGATAAAAGTATTGAAGAGCAAGTAACAAGTTTAAGGAGAAATATGCTGCGATTGGTTGGGGTTGGTGAATTTAGCGATTTAGCCACTTGGCGGGATCCTATAAGTTCTTATGTCTTGAATGAAATCATATGTAAAGCTTGTAACCATTGCAGAGACTTGGATTTATGCAAGGACAAACATCGAGCTATGAAGGATGGTGTGTAAGTATATTTAAATGTTGAGATGAACTGCAATATTCTTCATTTAAAAGTTGCTCTTGGTATGGAAATGTCACTTTTATCAGAAAGTAAATAGCAGTGGCCCAAACTGCAGAAATATTTTGCTTATATATATCCATTCCTTTGTCACATAATTTGTATTTCAAGAGCTATATACTATATATATATTCAATATATTAAATTCAATCTTTTATTTTTATTTCACAGACCTGTCTGGTTGTGTGCTCAATGTTTCGTATGTTACGATAATGAAGAGATCGAGATGCGTATAATCGATGTGATGCAACGAAAAATAATGTCCTATACGCTACAAGACTTAAGATGTACCCGATGTAAACAGATCAAACGAGAAAATTTATGCACCACTTGCACATGTGCAGGAGACTTTGAGACACTTATTTCGGCCAAAGATGTGATTACTCTTCTTAAGACTTTTGAGAAAGTAGCAGAGAATCATAAGTTGATTTTGTTGAAGGAAATTGTCGAGGATTTCTTAACTAAGAATTAAGTCATTTTGTACAGTGAAAATGTTTGTATTATTCGTTTAAATGTAAGAATTTAGCTTTTTTTTATTTAAAGAATTTGAATCTCTTTTATTCTGAAGCACTCTTGTCATCCTATCCTATTCTGTGGATTATTATTTTTTCTTTTACATTTCTGGAATTAGCTTGAATTGTTTAAAACAATCTCGTTCGCAATATACACCTCTCAACCTTAGGTTTCAGAATATAATGTATCCTTCGTACCGGTAAGAGAAAACATTGTGCACTAACTGTTTGGATGCAAGATAGAAATAATAACGGTATTCCGATCGCTGACCAAAAGAAAGGCATAATGGAATGGACATTATTTTGCCAAACCTATTAACTGAACACTAAACAGGTGTTGCATGTCTTCAAACTATTCCACTGCGATAGGTATCCTTAGTTTTCTTCGAAAATTTCGTTTATTTGATAATAAATTATTTACTTTCAGGGCTTCCCTACATCAGGTCGGGGCGTATATAGATATGTTACGTAAAAGTACTTTCGTGCCGAAAACAGAACACAATTTCAAGAATGACCGCTGAAACTGTTACCACAACTACAGCTGGACTAGCTTCATATACTATAAACAAGTAACTGGTTGGTTTCAATTTCCACTGAATTATGTACTGCACTCATTCATTCATAGCCGAAGCCTCTTTATCGGCTGCATTTTGCTATAATCAATGGTTAAACATAATTTAAAATAGTTTTTTTTATGAATTTTTTGGCGCCGTTACATGGTTTTTAAAATATATTTCTTCACGGCGTGTCGCGAAGAAATGTCGAAGAAAAATAGGTGAATCCTTGCGACAGAATAGCCCTGCATTTGTTTCAACTGGAGACCACCTTTCACAATATACATAATATACATAAGCTAATGTTCCCTCATGTTTCAATCTATTTAGTTCAGTGTAAACCAATAGCAGTTTTCGTTACTACAAATTATATTATACCTCATTTGATCGAGACTGATAAATATAGTAACTTCTGTTCAAACATTTCAGACAATTGATGTAGATCATCTACAAGATAGAGACTTTCAAAAAGAGTTTGCTGAAGTAGCTCATCAAATTTCTTCTTGGAGTAATTTACCAGTTTTCCTAATTTTGGTGTTGTTAAAATTATTTCCTATATTTTTAATTGCAATTCTTATGGTTTCGTGGTCAGAGATTTCGTTTTGATGTCAATCTCACGTTCTACAATGAACGTCGTCATTTTGGCTAAAGAATAATCAATCAGTGTACTCCAATGCGCCGTTATTCTCGTAGGATGTGTGATAGGTTGTTTTAAATCTTAGCCATCCAAAATACTGCACATATCGTTTATTTATATCATTATTTAATAAATTTACATTGAAAACGCCTGCCTGCAATGATAATATTACTTTACTAAATTTATGAATTCAGATAAAGATTTGTTTGGTGATCTGTAAAGTGAGATCACTATGAGATTTTGCTGTGTCTCGAATATAATGAGCAGTAATTCCTGCGAGCTGGTTGTTTGTGTTACGATGAGCGATGCAGTCAAGTGAATTGGGGATGTCAGGAAGAATAGAAGTACTTGTTTGGTGGAACACGTGGAATCTGGTTTCAGTGGGACATCTCTGTATCCAGGACTATGCTGTTCCTGACAATCTGGTTGCCATAAGAAACCTGGAAAGCGTTAATGTAGGATCTACCGTACAATGTGGAGGCGTCCCCTTTAAGTCAGGCTATCCCTATTACAGCTGGCCTAAAAGCTCCCTCAGATGAGAGCTCTGGAATTCCGGAGTACTGTCCGTATGACAGCTTGCCTAAAAACGTGATCAGTCGAAGCTCTGAAACTGGTAATCTTCAGCTATTTGTCGGTGTTCCAATTCTCAGGATTCTACGAACAGATTGTCTCGATGACAGTTTGCTTGTGCTAGATACCTAAACACTGTAAAAGAATGATTTCAAGAAACAAAAGCAATTAGCGCTTGTAGGGTAATTGTTTCCTTTTTTTTTTTTTAAGTTGTTTCTTTCTCCTTTATATATATATATTATTTTTTGTTTTTCTTTTCGAGCGCTGAAGTTAGGCTGAAAAAGCCTACCTAACTAGACGTGAGTTTCGATATTGATTTTGCTAGATTTACAGTGGTTGGTCAAGTGTTTGTAAATGCACGACTCGGCACAGTCGCGTCGGTACAACCATTAAAAAGTAAAATAAATTTCATATGCCCAAGAAGAAAACTTGAAACAAATTTCTACACTTGAAGTATAAATAATATTTTCCGGCCGAAAAGTAAATTCATGGCATACAAATTGATAAAGTATGAAGGCTTCCCAAAAGTAATCAGCGCCATTATCCTTATTTGATTCATCATTTGGTGCGTATTTTTTAAAAGCAAATTTTTTTTTATGTTACATTGACTGAAAGACAGAATTTGCAAAAGCAACAGCAGAGTAAAAATAATACTTTCATCCGATTCCTAAGAGGAAGTCGCTTCGGGAAAAGTCAAATGTGGATTTGACTACCGCATTCTATAGCAACTGCCAGTACTTCGAATTTATTTAAGAGTTTGACGAAACGAAATTAATTAGTTCAGGGTTGACTAAAAAACAAGCCACCTGCAATAAAAAGGAGTGTTGTTAGTCATAAACAAAAAAATCAAATGGAACGAAAACATTTCATTGGAATACGGCGATTGAAACCTATGGGGCATAAAAGTATAGTGTCTACTTGTATTTTTTTCCTTCTTCATTCCTCTTGGAAGCATAGGACTTGCACATAACTTCTACTTCTCTTATCTGCGGATCAACTTATTAAATCGTTTTTGCTCACACCAAGTTGATGTGGTTATCAGACTGCAGTTGCTATTCAATGATGGGGCTCCATTCTGTCCCTCAATACGAGTACATATTATGATACTGTTGGAAAGGGTGACAGTATTTTTAATAGGTGAGATAGCAGATAATATATGAAGCGATAAGCTATAAAAAAATACGATAGAAGGGAAAACGCAGGATTGAGTCGAAGTGGGCTCCGAATTCAAAGCCCCTGAGATGATAGTCAGCGGGCTTATCAACTGAACTACATAGGCCTTTTAGATTTGTTAATTTATTCTCATACAAGTTCGCTTGAAATATTATGTAGACAGCATAACAGGTTTAAGGGTATGTACAGGTTTTCCTAAAATTGACGATTATTTTCTTCTTTTGGCTATCGTATAAACACAATATCATAAATTAGAACTAAGCATTTAATTGAATATTATGCAGAGCAACATTATTATTGTAATTAATCATATTAATTTGTCTGACTAATCGGATCAACTTTAGGTTCTTCAAATTTGAATTCAGGGAATTTGGTCATATCAACACCATCGCCGCCTCCGTACTGTTTTGCAACTCGATCTAATTCATTTTTGAGTTCTTTTTCAATTTCAGGTGTTGGGTCCACCAGTTTCCCACCTCTACAATAAAAATAACACTTGAAAAACTTTTAATTAAAATTGTATTTTTATATAAATTACTGGCTCTTGCTTTTGTACTCTCGCACTTTTTCAACGAAAAGTTGTTGAATTGGATCCGCAGATTTTTGCAAAACTGGAGCGATTATACCAAAACTACGACGTACTTCTACCCGTAGAACACGAACTCCAGATAAAATAGACTGGGACAGCATCTAAAAAAATTGAATACAAAATTTTTAGATTTTTAAGATGCAAGGTATAACCTAAAAAAAGTTATGTAATTTGTTAGTGCATTTATAATCTCATTCTGTTAATGTCGTAAAATTGCATTGAGATAGCACATTATATAGAAAATAAGTAAAATAATTTTTTTATTATAAACTTACCTTTCTTTAACTTTGTGGGAAGAAGCAGCAAAGAAAATTGGATAATTCTAATAATTGAAGAATTTCTTTCCTCTAGAAATGTCAGTATGCTGTCAGTAAGGAACTGTCAATGAATCGCTTGAAGTTAGCCACGATTTTCCGTTCTATATAAGCATATTTTATAGTGCCAACTGTTACGATCCAAATTTATTGATACCGAACAGGGGTTAAAAATAATGGTTCGAAAAACACTTTTTTATGTTTATTAGGTGCTTTGTTCGAAAAAAGATCAAAATATTTTTGACCGACACAATAACATAAAAAAAAACTTATAACTCTGGTTTTGCTCTACAAGGAATGAAACAGTTTTTTCTTCTCAAATAAAATTAATTTACGTCCGTCATATGGGATCGACATGCTAATTAATGGCGGGAAATTTCAAATATTATTAAGTGGAAGTATGATACAAGGTGGAATCTAGTAGATACTTTCTTATTCATACTTCAATAGAATCCATCCAGAAGTGTTTCGAATTAAAAGCTCTTTTCTGTAATACCTGGTATGCATAATTTAAATGATTTGTTTTTATGAACTTCCGAATTGTAAAAGTACTATGGCATGAAGCAGCAACAATTTTAATTTTCAATTGACTATTTTGGTAGACTTATCCACTTCCAGGTTCTTTGAATTAAATGTCTGAAAAGTCTGGGTGCGACTTCCGCCTTCACCACTCAACTCCCTATCCTAGTATTTGGTTATATCGGGTGGTATTACACTATCGGCGTAAAGGCTTTTAGCATTTCATGAATTGACTAAAAATTTCAGACAAATAATGTAAAAAGTAGCTAAGTTAAAACCGGTATACTATCTGACTACCTTTCATGCAGTGTCTAGACTTTTCGTGAAGTGCTGAGTTACGTCAAATGTCTACGACATATGCATGGCGCATGGCGCAGTGTACTGCATCATCATTGATTGCAGTGGCTTAGAGATATAAAGTTGAAAGTCGTCTGCGCACACATGAAATCTACAATGTTTGACTACCAAGGTTAAGTCATTAATGAACATAGTACCTAAACAATAAACGTCTTAAAATAGATCCTTGAGGAGTCCCAACAAGAAGGAGAAGAAAATGAGAGGCTCTACTTCCACTAACAACTCGCTGCTTGCGGCCACTAAGGTAATACATTATAAGCTTACAGCCAGATGAGGAAAAATTGAAGCGGCGCTACAAGCTAATTAAATAAAAGTATTTGATCTACATTGTTAAAAGCCTTTCCCATCCATCTTCTCAAATAGTGGAAACACTTAATTTAAATTCATCCTTCGCTTTAATCTATTTAACAGTTTATAAATAATTTTAGAGTCATACCCGTTATTTCTTGTAACTGTTTTTATAAAATTTAATTCTTTCTTAAATTCGCCATTTTTCAAGTCTATTTATTAAAGAATGAGAAACTGCAATTTTTTTATTCCATGGATGGCAAAAATGACTAATTAATAACTACGTCAGAATATGTATCTTTTCTAAAAATATAAAAGCTTAAGCTATTGTAACTTTTTACCTTAATAGATATTGGACAGGTCAAGAAAATTTAAAATCTTATTGCCAACTTCCACAGTAAATTGAATATTGCTATCAATTTTGTTTATGAACAAAATAAAAAATAACGAATGCTGTCTATTAGAACCAGTCCAGATTAAAAAAAATATCGTCAACATAACGATACCATCCGAAAATGTGTTTAGTTTGTTGATTATTTGAAGAAAATATTAGCTCATCAAAGTAATCCATGAAAAAATCTGCAGAAAAAGGTAAAAACGCAGAGCCCATTGCAAAACCATCACTCTGTTAATAAAATTTATCATAAAATGAAAAATAATTTTGTGTTATACATGAAATTATTAAATCGATTATCTGTGAGGATCTAACTGAGTTGGAAATTTCGGTAACGAAGGATTAGATGGGAACTTAAGATCTTAAATTTTATTGATTAAGTCAAAAGAGTTCTTAATTGAAAATTTGCCTTTGAAATTGATCATTTACAAAGCCTTGAATACCTGAGAGTGACAGCTGCTATGCGGACCTCTTGTTCCACATTAGACTTACACCCGATGTTGGGCTTACCTTCTCTACATATTTTCATTAAAAATGATGTTGCTCTTGGCGCTAAGATACTCCAGGAAACCTGGAAACTTTGTCATTCATCAAGAATTGTTTTAAGAGTTTTAAATGACTCAATAACCTATAAGCTCATAGACAAAATGCCCTTATATTATCCCTCTTTTATTTCGTTGACAAGGTGAACATTATAATTATTGAATAAGTTACTGATTATATCAAACTGTAACAAACAAAAAAATAATAATATCCACCCCATTTATTATTGGTAACTAAAAAAATTTTACGCAACATTAAAATAAAAAAAAAAGAGCTCCAATTGACATTTTTTATATAAATTATATCTATTTTGAATTATACTATAATAATTTATAAGATCTCTCGTATAGCTTTCGAATGAAGGAAGAATTAAAGGACATAGAAAGGAGCTAAATTTATTTTATTGGCCTTGGGCATATTTGGTTTGACTACCCAAAGAGCCATCTTTCGGCATAAGTCAAGCTCGGCGAAGACATAATTAAATTAGAAACTGCTGAACATATCATTTGCGACCAGGATATACTAACATTAACAAGGCATGCTTACGAAATTTTTGACAATTGATGCAGTGACGTCACGGCATAAATTCATATAAGAAGAATTCAGATTTTTTTATATTTTTTTTCTATAAGTATATAATATTTTTAGTACAATCGTGTGATGCCGTGACGCTCAAGATGGTCGGTCGTGGTTCATAGCAGTCATATCTTGTTTCTGTCAGTATAACGTGATTAGCGACTGTCAAGCTTTTGGCCATATGGGGTTAAACCACATAGAAAAAATATTCCTATTGCCAGAAAATGTTCCTGGTTTTTATAGGTTTTGTAAAAGAACTCAAGTTTGAATTTTCGCCCCAGGGCACTTAGGGGTAGTGTCCTAAAAGCCCTTACAGACCACAGATGAGTGGCGAAATCTTTGTCTTCATCCTCCATTTTAATAATAACATGCAGATATAAATTTGGAGATTTTGCATTTAGAAATCACGCGGATAATCCACTTTTTCTATCTTTAATTTTGAAGCCTAAACATACAAAGCCACCCCTTCTTAGAAAATCCCTTCCCAAAAAATTACCGAAATTTTTACAAAACCCTTTTTCGTAATTCGTTTTTCTAAAATGATAATATTTCGAAACTCCATTATTGTAAAATCTCATTTCTGAAGAGATTCTTGTTCCTTTGTTTCAAAAAAAGATCATAAAACTTTTTTTTAAATGGAATTCTGTAAGAGATTTTGGCAAGATTGACTTTGTTTTACGAAAAAGACAATAATATCCAACCCGGTTTGACTTTTTAATTTTTTGTTTTTAAGAGTATACTATTATAAATATAGCTGTAATATGTTTGTCACTTTCTCTTATGCCTTGATAGATGTAGAATTGTTATGCTAGCGACGGGCGTGATTTGAATTGAAACACAAACTTTTGCAGGACTGACAAACACACACGGTTTTGGAATTTTTTTTTTGATTTTTATTAAAAAAATTTCTATCTAGATATCAGCACAGACAAGAAGTTATGGTTCCATATTGTAGAGTGATTTACTTTGGAAGTGAGGTCCCAACTGTCAAGAGGGCTCCAGGAGAGTAATAGGGAAAGTAAAAGCGTTAGCCCTTTCATAACGTTATAAAAATTCTTTAATTCCTAATACTGAATGTCCTATAAAACGGTTCGAAAATCTTACACATGCTCTCTAATACATATACTTATTCACAGGAGGATATCTACCCTATACTCATTTTCATAGAATTAGAGTTTATTAACTAATAAGTTCACACAGGGTGACGACATCAACCACCTGTATCGCTGTACTTGAAATCTTATCACAAAAATTCACCACATAGGTACAGGAGAACCAGATTATATAATAAGAATGGTACAGATGTCCTAATGATCATACCACAAAATTTTACTCAGCTCGGTATCTATGCCAAACGGCCTATTGATTTCAGTTTCTCTACATACCTATACAAAGCTACTAATACATAAAGTTCTCAAGATCTCTACCTAAAGCTATATCAAGGTATAACTGAGAGCAATTATGCTGGATCCTGTAAGAAGTTCCAGTTCAACATAGGTGTGATATCACTAAATCACTTCTATTACTAGGAAAGTACGTAATCATAAATAAAATGTAAATATAATTCACTATCACTGAGGTCGTTACGGTTTAATCAGTACTTGGGTACCTATGATTATATATGCATATAGCAATATAATTATTTTTCAATTTGTCAACAGAAAAGTAAAAGTACTTACCATAGCATCCTCGAAGCTTCGTGTGACGCCTCGTGCCTGGTTTATTTAGCGATAAAATGTAAATATGCAATTGAAAAAAGTACTGGCAAACGACATTCGAGACTGATAATCAACGCAATTCATGTAACTTTAAATTACTAATTATAGCTGTGTAGAGAATTGTACGCTAACAGACTATAAGATGTCTAGATTTGGACTATAACTAGGTTGTTTAAATTCTAGTAACTACATAGAACACGATACTCAACACGAATTTATTTCTGGCACTGATAATGGACGAATTTCAGCACTTTACTTCACGGCACGTCCTTTTAACATTTCTGAAATCGTTTTACTTGAGTCTGGTCAACTGCAACTAGTTCAAAAGGATCCTTGTTGTATGATGCAATGATACTGTTATGCTATTTAGGTTGACGCCAAGATTATCTCTTCACAGAATGTAGCCTGTGCCAGAGGGAGCTCGTCCCGTGGGTGATAGTGAAGGCGGGCCGCATTAGGATGTCAGCCAAATTCCCTTTTTGTTTTGTTACAGTTTCGGTTCTTTAGTTTCCAGCTTATCGCTCGTCCTCTTGACAGTCACAAATGGTTTCTGAAAAAGGTCAATAGGACCAAGATTCTGATTACCTATATGCTACAGCGCCCGTCATGCCGCCATCTGCGCTTAAGTGCACTTCTTTTCAAAGTCGAGGGAATATTTTTTGTTAGTTAACCTGTCTTTCTGAGTTTCAAACCTCGCCACATGGAAAAATAATTAGTTTCTACAGCACCTTCGGAATCCTTTAATGGTCCACATGAAGTGGGGGATCCCTTTTTGACGATATCGTCACTCGCAGCGAGTCTCCTTCCTCCTGACATTGCGTAACTTAATCTCGAGCACTTTTGGCATAATAATATTATTTTGGGAACAACCAGACCTTTTTTGTGGTTACGTATTTTAGAATTTTATAAAAAAAAAGTCTTTTTAAATTAATTTGACTACGGATTCTTGTAAAGCCCGCAAAATCATCGTTTTTCCTCTCTGCCTTCTTCTTCTTTTTCTCCGAGAACGAGGTACGATCTCGATCTTTGCTGCACAGAAGACATTTCGTGCCCCCCTCGTGCTGCTACGGGTCGCCTAGACGTGTATCTAGCTCAGTGTAGCATATTGCTACATACACTACGCTACGACCATAACATGGAGGATGTGAAGTCCAGTCTATCAGCATGAGCTGACAGCTCACTCTGTGATGAGCATTGTACATGCAGGGCGGTACGCTAGTTCTCCATAGCTATTGGCGGAGAGTGCGGGGTGGGTCACACGAAAACTTGCCGCCGTTACACGCCATATACAAAAAACGAGGCACACATCCGGTCCATAAGGGCCCCGTTACACCACTTACCTCTAATCGCTGAAAAGCGGAGGAGCGGACCTAAATCAATTATCTTGTCAAGAGAGAGCTCCAGGGGAGAGAGAGTAGAATAATAGTATTAAGACCCGAATATCATTATGGTAATTTTATTCGATGTCTACTTTGTCATAATGGATAACGCAGTCCTTATATACCCATAATTCTTGATGGCAAGAAAAATCTTATTGCTCACAATACGAAATTAGGAAAACTTAAAAACATATACAGGGTATCCTGTAAGTGGTGTCATATTCAAAGGCTACGGATAGGTCATGCTTAGACGGAAGAGCAAAAAATTATACTGGTGGGAGGGGGAGATCTTAACTGTTTTCAAAATAACGGGAATTAAAGATGTTTCGGTATGTTTTTATAGATCACCCTGTCACTTTTGTACGTTACACCCTGCGATGGTAATTTAAAATTTCTTCGGTTAAAAATCGTTGGACCTTTCTAATAGTCTATAAATCTTTCCTCTCCACCCCTCCGTTTTTAAAGTTATGGCTCAACAAATTCGAAATATCGGAATTTTAACTCGTTTGTTTTTATTTAACTACTATTTTTATACAAAACCACGTCATCAATACTAGCTTTTCATATTGGATTTACGAAGCACAAAAGTTTGGCTTTGAAATGTCCTATCACACTTTGTACCTAAAATGTAAGCCTTTCTGTATTTTTTGCAATTTTTCTGAAGCAAATCTAATGAAAAAGATCAATTAGTGCCAGAAAGTATGCAATTATCTTTTGGGGACGTATTTTTTGAGCCATTTTTACTGGATATGTTCAAGAAAAACTTACAGTTACAGGGTGATCTATAAAAACATACCGACATATCTAATGGTCTCGGAAACTGTTAGGACCCCTCTCACCCTTAAGTTTTTTGCTCGTCTAAGCATGACCTATCCGTAGCCTTCGGATATTACACCACTTACGGGATACCCTGTATATAAGGACCAAATTTAGGTATAAATGTTTATCTATTTTCACATTGAAACAAGAATTAAATCAGAACCCAAAAATTTGAATTTAACACCTTTAACCGTTTCCGAGTCCCCCTCTTTCTTCAATTCTAAATCTTGGTTCACTTTAAAACTTACACCGAAAAATTATCTAAAATTCGCATAATATTTACATAAATAGGTATAAGGCGTGTGCATATATGAATATTTTTAATATTACATAAATCGGTATCAAGACGTGTCTTTTTAAATTTCCTCGCGGAAGCAAAATATGAGCTCATTCGAATAACAAAAAGAAAAGGCTCCATACTTAGTACATGCGCAACTAACAATAAAAGTGAAAATAAAGATAATGAGTAAACATATCACGAAACGGGATATAAATCAAAGTCAACTTCAAACGAAATTTCCAACGACAATTTAAATTGAACAGGTACATATTTCAAACTTTCAGCTTGCTCAAGAACATGACTGTCAGTAAGACCATAGTAAATTTTCCCAATCTTCGCATTAGATCAAAGCAAAAGAATGTTCCTTTAAATCTATAAATTGTGTTTCTTCCCCTCTCTCCTTTTTTCTCTTCTCCTGCTTTTTATATCAATAAATTTTGATATGGCAACAACTTAAGGTTTGATTTTTAGTGAGAATCGATGGAAGGGGCGCCCCTTAGATGCTCCACTGCCCCCATTACGAATGACATAAAATTGGCTTTGTTTTTTAGAATTTCAAGATTTACAACTAAAATGTATTGCTATTTAAATTTCGTGATTTAGAAAAACATACTTCGGTTAGCGGGTAATAATAAAAATTTGTGACGTGAAGAACAACTGAAAACTTCTTGGTTGTTGCCAACTTTTGCGAATAATACATTTATATTGCTAAGGTAATTAAATTATGAATGACTTTTGGTTCTATGAATTTCTAAAATAGGTTTAATCCCACATTTTACGGTTTAAGCTATATTGAAGATAGAATAAGAGCACTTAATTTTGAAGTTTATTGAGCTGTTTTTCTAAATGACCTTGCGACTTATGACGTAATCAAGGAATTTAAATAAATCATCGTTTTGAAATAATACTAGAAACCTGCCGATCTGAAATCAGGTGCTGACATATGCTTGTACAATACACATATTGTATATCGCTTTAAATCTGCCGTCGAGAATGCTTTTGTTTTTCTCTTTTTTTACATCGCAGGATCTTCGGATCATAAATATCGTAAGTACATTTGGTAAGCCATGCGTCGCTCAATCAGTTGTACGCCGGGAGTAATGCGCCAAATTTGTAGAGTCCCACAGTGATGTTTACCTCTCTGATAAATATATGACTTTTAAGGTCAAGCCGGATGGGTGGAGCTTTTACTATAGCCCCTGTGATAAATTAATTTTTCTATTTCTCCGTGTTTGAAAGTATCAGATCAAGCCCGTTCGTCCATCTGCACTCACAGTTGTCTTCTGTCCTCTCGATGACAAATGGCAGTGGTACCATTAAAAGTATCAAAGCCACGTTCGTACGACTATGACACATTCACTGATCTCAGCTAAATATATACAAAGACTGGGAAGAAGAACAAGCAGTAACAGTAATGTCTCGCTAGAATCAACGATGTGATGTAGAAAAGGCTTCAATTTTTTCTTAGAAATTTACTGGAAATTTGATTCTTGGAATTTTTATGCATTTTGAAGGCCGACAACGGCACACATGAATGTATTGTATTTGAAAATAATTCCAGTCGGCCACTAGACCGCCATGCTTTTGAATCCTGTTGTGTAACTGCAGGCGATATACTTGCTGCATGTGTTTATCTCCATAACGTAATTCTATCGCCTGTATTAGTGAAGTGTAATCACGTTGCCCTTCAATTGGTATAGTTTGTAATAGTTTTGACGCAGGACTTCGAAGTGGTAATACCAAGGCTGTAGTTGTGTCTGCATCCATTTACTTCGAAAGCTGTCTCGAATTGTCTCTTAAAAATATGCCACAAATTTTGTCCATCAAATATTGAAGGTATCATTCTGCATGCACCGGATATTTCAATTCCTTCGTGCTGAGGTTTTCGATGTTTCATCCTCTCCAAATCTGCTTTAAAGTTGTCAAGCTGCTCAGCAACTTTTTACTGAACATATCCCGCTCAATTCCTTCAATTATTAAATTTTTTCGTCTAACGAGTTTTTCTTCTGTTCCTCTAAGCGAATTTCTACACAATTCTCCAGAAAACTCTTTTGTTCGTCCAAACGAATTTCCATAGATTTCATCTGCTCATCTAAACGGGATTCTCCTTCAAGAGAGATTGATTTTATTTCTCAAGAGCATTCTTCTGTTCCTCAAAAGTATTCTTCAACTGTAGGGCTGAAAGTTCTAATTTATTCATTATAGTATCCAAAGGATGTTCCATGCTCATCGCAGACTTTTCTTCAGCTTCAGGTTCTTGCGAAATGTCTTCGAAAATGAATGCCACAGGATTCGTTCCTTCCATTTCCAAAGCTTGTCTTAGTCGTTCGACTAGAAAATTCTTTGTGCTTGCCGTTTGTAATGACCGCTTCGCCAGTTCCACTCTCAAATCTTGTACTCGAAGCTCCTCCAATTTGTGTCCATTTGCATTATCTGACATCCAGAACTTTCACGTAAAATAAACAAATTTACAAAATTAATCAAACTTTGTTTTAAGTCAAATGCCACCACTTTATTTCATGAATCTATTTCTTTACTGACAGCAGTTGTTACGAGCGTGGTCTTTGTTCGTTATTCAAAACACAATATTTTAGATATTATTCACAAGTTCTTCGATTATTTCTTTATATTGTTTGTTTTTATAACATTCACAAACAATTATCAAATCAACTCTACGTTTCTGTACTTCAAAGTAGTTTACTTCGTTCACTTCACTGTCTGAAACAAGACTCGGCTCCTGGCGGTGAGAAACGCCATCAAATATAAATTGTTCTAGAACCTTCCAGAATATTCCGTTCTCAAAACATCGATACTCCGAAACTAAAGATGTCGCTTGTCCGTATTCTATTGCAGATAAGAATATATTTAACCGAATCAGTTGAGGTTTGCAAAATGCTACGAGCTCTTTTCATACATCACTTTGTTAGTACAGCCGTTAATTATCTGGATATTTTTTTGACTGTAATTGATTATGTAATAAAATTTGACAGTTTTTTTTTTAGGACGATTACAACCTTTATGCACTTGTAGAAAATATAATTCAATTTGAAACTTTCACGCAGAAAAATAAAACCAAAAAAAGAAAAAGTTGAACACGCCGCCGCCTATGGAAACTTGAATGCATTTGCCAAGCCAGCGTTTATATTTTAATCGGGCAAAAACTGTGTACATTTCCATTCTCCTTCAGCTGTTTATCTTCACACAAACTTTTTACGTATTACGATCAACACGTTTTTTCCATTTTTTTTTTCAATTTCTTTGCCCATTCTCTTTATAGTTGTCATCGCTGATCGCGATAGAAAATTTCGCCACATTCACCATGCCCTATTACAACAGAGAGCAGAGCAGCTTAACATGGCAGAGAGATTCAGGCAGAAAGCCTATTCCATTCACTGATTCCCATTATTCCCATTCCCATCTTCCAAGTAAGTGATCACCGCGAAGAGGTGCACTTCTCTCTCTGTTCCTGAGAAGTGTATGTGCACTTGTTGCTCGATCTCACCACTTTTCTATAAATGTGTATGTACACTGACCGCATGGCGTACATAGAAATTCATTCATAAATCAGACTGGCTTCGCCTTCGATGCTAAAAAAAAATTAACAAAAACAAAGGCATATACAGTATGCATTCGTATAGGAGGCTATGTTTGTGGAGATTATTTAAATTTGTGTGCGAGAAATCCGACCCACACTCGCCGCAACCGTTTCCATTTCAATTCCGCAAGTGTTATTAACAGGGTAGCTAAACAGTCATTTTTTTGGTTGTGTGACTGCACCAGTGATCGTTTGTATGTCGTATCCAACCAATTCGCTTTTCTGAACAAATTCGTCGATATTTTGCCTTGTTGTTCGGCTTCCTCGAGCGGAGTCGCCCCACAGCCACAGTTCTCTTTCTCAGTCTGCTCGTCTGACTGGATTTCTGTCTGCTTCTTCTATCTAACTTGTTGTATGCATCTTCCTTCAGTTCAGTGTAGTTCCACAGTTCCAGTTCGGTGTCTATAATGATTAGTGAGTGTCTACTGTCTAGTCTACTCTGCTCCGCTTGGTGCAGTTTTCTTCAGTAATCAAATCACGTTACTGCAATTCGATGTTCGGCTCCAGCAGATAGGAGGACTACATTATCTTTATCTTGCGAACTCTCGCTTTTAGCGCAATCTGCTACTGCAATAAAAACTGTTAATACGTTTCGATTCAGTGAGATTATTCAATATAAGTGCGTTACTTTGGATAATTGAGCTCCATGGAATTCTAAGCGGTGTGCTCCTTCAATATTGTGTACATTTCTAGCCAACGATAACCTATAAAAACGACAACAAACAATTTCGGTTTCGCGCATGTGCTGCCAGCATCGGCTGACTTTATTTCATTGGGTGTCTTTTTAAAATTTAAACGTTATTATCACTGTATCTGTCGGTGTTGATAAAATATAATCAAACTAAAATTGTGCAATTTTTCAATATACATAGTGAGGACAAGAACTTTAGTAAAAGAGTTGAAATTAAAAAAAAAAAATGCTGTGAATAGAATCGTGTTTACTAGTTTTTTGTGTAATTTTAATTTTTTGATTTTTTTTTTTTTTTGTAGAGTTCGGTGAGTGTGAATGAGTAGAAATTTTAGTTCTTTTTTTTTTCCTTGCTATACGAATATCATCAAAACAACAGCTGCCGCCAAGTCCGAAAATCATAGGCGCTCCTGGATGATCGCGCGAGTTATCTTATTTTTGACAGCGCTTTCGTGTGTGTTTGTTTCACTTTTGATTGTGTTGTTTTTTTTCTCTTTGTTAATTTCTTTTTTGTGATAACATTATCGAATAAAATCTATTAGCACAGCGCGATATTAAACAGCAGGGATTAATCGTTTTCACTGCCAGGTAAGTTATTATCTTGAAAATGTAGGTATAGTTTTTTTTTTTTTAATTTGATTTTTTTCTTACTTTGTTTTGACCATTTGTTTCACTTATAATACTCGCCTTATTGCTGCCGCCCCCTTCTATATTTATAATAGTGCTGCCTTAGCACATTTCTCTCTCTCTCTCTAGAGAATTTAGTTTGAATATTACGAAGCCATGAAACTCATTTGTTGGCGCAGTTTGATGCCAATTTTTGTTTTCAATACCTTCAAGCTCAATTGAATATGTCGTCTTGTGATGGTTCGTGATTCGATTTGTTATGAATGAGTGTGATTCATTATTTAATTTTGATATGAGAATATATCTACAATCTAGGTATATTTACCTACTTACCTCGCAGTTTGGGTAGTATTTGTGTACATCGCAAATTTCGGCTAGAACAAATTTCAGCAATATCTTGTTCAGAAACATATATATATCTATACTACACTACATACCTACAAACTAGATTGAAGCGGTACTTCACTGAGGGCTTTTGTGTATTTATTTTTGTTGTGTTTGTGTGTTGTGTGACATAAAAAGTTTACTTAGCGACAATATTATATCTACAGTGTTATACAAAACCATAGCAACCGTTTCATGAAAAATTATAATTTTTTTTTCCTTAACTTTAATTAGTTTATAGAAAAAATAATATTGTGCTTTTATTCACTCATCAATCACTATTAAACGTACAGGGCTACGCGGATGACCTTGTAGGTAATCAATACGGGGCAAGTATCATGATCAATTCATATCCGACCTCATTCAAAAAGCCCTTTCCAAAAGCTGCATGTGGTGTTTAAACAAAGGTCTTAGCATAAACCCCAGCAAAATGGTTATTGTTCCGTTCACGATAAAAACGACTAACGTCTCCTCTTCTTGATAACACGAAATTGATATTTTAAGGCGAAGTCAAATTTCTGGGGGTCATTCTAGATAAGCAAATTACCTGGAATTCGCATCTGTCCAGAATGACGGACAGAGCGGTACATAGGATCTCTCTACTACAAATATCATCGCTTTATTGGAAGAGCATGCGGTCTGAAGCCAAAAATGATGTACTGGATGTATACCTACACCACGGTTGTTAGACCCATGGTCATATATGCGACCATCGCATGGTGCCCAAAAACAAAAACTAATCAAAAGAAAACAGAGGCTCTGCTTGAAAAAAAAAACAACCAGCGACTCGCCTGTCTAGTGGCCTGCTGATTTTTCATTTATTTTGTAGTTTTTTTTTTAAGTATGTCAATTTATTGGTGATTGATGAGTGATTAAAAGCGCAATATTATTTTTGCTATAAGTCAATTAAAATTAAGGAAAAAACATAAATTCTTATTTTTCTTTAAACGGTTGCTATTGTTTGGCAAAACACCTGTATATATGTATTTATAAATACATACTTATGTACTTGCAACATAAACCGATCATAGTTTTTCAGGTTAAATTATAGTGACAGCTGTCAACTGATAAATTAGTTTTTTGCGGTCGCCAACTAACATGTATAATATGGACGGACTACGTTCATAGAAATGCACTGCAAAAGTGGGCTCACTTCTATATAGTGTTCTCTTTCGGTCTAATCATCAAGTACCAACTGAGAGTGAGCTGTAAACAACAAATAAATAAGTGGGTTCGTTGAAATAAATGTTTTTAAATTAATTATTTAGGGTTATTACTGATGAAATTGCTTTACCAAAGGCAATATATTCATTAGGTACGCAGTATAAATTCTAAAGGTTTTATAATAATTGCTTTTCGAGCTACGTACTTACTTTTCGAGCTACGTACCAATGATTTTTTCAATGCTGGCAACGACGTAAGAACTTTTTTTTTGACACAAGCAATTGTGTAAGGAAAGCCAGTTCTTTTGAACAAGCTTAATAGCTAAGGTACAGATGGACTAAGATATAGCCATTCTGATCCCAGCTTGCGCAGGACATTTATAGCAGTCTTAAGAAAAAATGTGTAGTTTGTAACATTAATCTTGCCAATAGTTCCAAGGTGCTTTCTTAGTTTACAGAGGCCGGTAATTATACCAACTAAGAGTCTAACTTTCATCTCACTGTATTTATTTGAAGGGTTTCCCTGCCCATTAAAGTGAAAGTTAGCAGACAACTGGCAAAAATATCTGAATTAAAAATGGAAAAAGGGGAGACCCCATTAGTAGTAAACTATGTACTATGAACCATCTACGACAGATCTGAATAGCTCTCTCCTCATTTCACACTCTATTTATTTTTCTTAAAAAAAAGAAAAAAAACAAAGAAAAAAAAACGTGTAAATTGATTAAAATGAAAGGCTGAGAATTATCGACAGTCTAATGGATAATTTTTTTCCTAAAATCTGCGAATATAGCAGTTTCTGTGAAAAGCGAATCCATTACCAGCAAAACACGAAGAATTGTTCACGTCTAAGGATTCTATCGGCCCAATTATCATCACTCCTAGATAATCTCTCAAAAATTTGAAGTGATGGTCTAGGCTCTAGGGTGTGGTGGTCGAACAATTTTAATTGCAAAGAGCCCTTGATATTGTCTCTAATTGGTCAGAATGGATGTGGGTTAAACTACTATCGTCTCATTTACTTGGAGAAGGAGGTATAGCTTAAATGTAAAAAGTATCACGAAGTAGCCGTCCAGCTAGTTTCTCAGTGATGGCGCTACCGATGGCGCTAAAGAACTATGGTAACCAAATTTCAATTCAAATTTAAAAATCTTTTTATTGTATAACCTTAAATCTAACTTTACAATAAAGTCTTTTGCTCATGGCTTCGTGGCCATTGGGGCTCGTAACTAGATTTTTAATACCGAAATTGGACGAATTAGGTATGCTCAGGGAGCTAGAACTACATACATAAGATGGTGCCACGACACATATAACGCAAGAATTAATGACTGTTTTAAGGGAAGATTTTTTCGGTGTGTTCAATCTCACGTTTTTGGCAATGTGGCATGGCCGCCAAGATCACCAATTATTCAGACATGGTTTATTAAAAATGCTATAGACCTCAGTAGCTTCTGTAGGTAATTCATAGTAGATTCATCAAAAGTGGAGTGCCAATATCGTTTCAATACCATTTCATAATGTTGTTAAATTGTACCGACCACTCTTGGAGGATGCCTTGGATTTCCGCAATTAAAACTAGCTCGCCGTACTCATTTATGACTGTATTTGACTTTGGCTGAAATTGTTCATCTCTTAAAGGTCTTCAGACAGCTGATTTTTTTTATATTTTATATCTGTAAATATGTACGTAACCGCTTTACATTCTCTGAAAAATTCGACTGTGGTATTACGCGTGTAGCTTTTATGTTAGATATTTAATACGGGCTTCTTTTCTCTTATGTACATACTCCAAATTCAGAACTCTTCTTTTAAGCAATTTTCTCAGTTGGCAGTTTGTTCGTGGTTTAAACCCCATACCTTGTTGTATAAGATCAACAATAATATTTGAGCAAGTGTGCGGCAGATAATTTTTGACTCAAGACTTTACTGGTGCGGTTTTAACATCCGTTCATCCTTCAATTTCGTTGTGTTGAAGACTGGTTATTTTGCTTAATTTTAAACGAAAGCAGCTAAAAGCTGCCACCGAAGGCGATAGTACCTAAAAGCAAATCGGAAAAACTCTGTGTCGAGTTGGTGTATTTAACTATTAAATCGTTTATTAAATCTATTATTTTTGTGAATTCGTCATCAATATAACGCTTTCTATATACGAGTGGTGATATTGGGCACAATCTTGTCCTTTTCTAATCTACTACAATTTTGTCCGAATTATGCTATTTGTGAAATCTTAACATCAAATTTTCCAATTAATCTTTCGAGATATTACGGGTCATACATGATCTTTCAAGGATTTGAATGGAAGACATCTGTTGAGATGCTCGAACCCTTTAATGCGGTTATTTGTTGTTCCGTTATTGAATTTTTTTCTAATAAAATAATATATATATTCTGCTGGTTGTTTTATTTTTTTGTCTCGTCGAACGCTTATATTAACTTTCCACCATAAAATGGGACAAACTCGTTGTAAATTTCAATTCTTGAAGCGTCATTGTTATAGACAGTCGCTGAATTAAAACTACCTGTAAGGCCTTTCCCTGATCAATATGTTGCCAGATTTTATGGTATGCATTATTACGTTGCTGATATATTAAGTATTATGAGCATTATGACTTAGGCCCCGGCAAGACCGAAAGCGAAGCACAGCGTAGCGCATCGCAGCGGAGCGTAATGATAATACACACACTTCAGATATTAATATATCGCAATCAATTTTCACTTTTCAACCAATGAATCACGACTGTCACTTTCTACGAGCGTAAAAATTCAAACCAATTGTATGGCTCAAATCACGCTCATCTACGCTACGCTACTGTACGCTATTCTATATTTGCAGTATACGCAATATCAAAGAAATAATGGATTTGAAAGAAAAAAAAAAACGTCCATTTACGCTACGCTGTGCTAGGCTTTTAGTCTGCACGAGGCATTAGTTATATGTATTCCACTTTTGGCCTTTGAGTATATTCCGGGACATGAATATGAATCTGTTCCGATTTTTAGAGAAACTTCTCCGTAAAAATTAATTCAAATCATTCAGATTAAATCGTGTTTGTTTAGAAATGTTGTGCTTCACTTGCTTGAGGCTGACACTTTATAATTGTGTTATTACTATTAAATAATTATATGTATGTTATTATTATTGCATTATATTTGATTTCATTTTCCATTGTATTAATATTCCACAAAATTTATATTCCCTTGCAATAATGGACTCAAACAACCTCAACTGATAAATGTCAAATTGTTAACCCAAGCAATTTGTAGCAATAAGCCAAGCGAGCCAGAATCGTATCAACCCCAAAATGTAAAATCCACAGTTCGACCGTTATGCTGTGAGTCTGGTGGAATCAGGAGGGTGTTCATTACTATGAACTGCTGTAACCTTCAAAAACTATTACTGGTTATTGTTAAAGAATGCAATTAATACGCTTAACAAGAGTTTTGACATAAAACGGCTAGAATGGGCGAATATACACACAACGAAGTAATCTTAAAACATGACCCACATGTTGCTCGGCCTATGAAAAATTATTTATAAGGATCAGACTGGGAAGTTCTACCCTAGCCGCCATATTCGGCCAATATTGCTACATCAGATTTCTATCCGTTTCGGTCGATGCAGTCGTTAACACACTTTCTCGAGATCGATTTAGTTTTTCTTCAAACCAGACTTCTTCCTTCGAGGAATGCGTTTATTGCTACAAAGATGGGGCAAGGTTGTAGAATCAAATGCAGCATGTTTGGATAGAATAAAAATATTATTTATGTTCTTAATCAACGTGGATTTATTTATGGTTATTTATATAGCCAATAGATAAACTATTACATATTTCCTTGATGAAATCTTTAAGATGTGGTTAATCTTCGATACGTAAAAAAATTTAAGCTGGCACACAAAATTATGTGGTTGATCAACCCGAAGTGCAGTTCACATGAAATTGGTCGTTCTCCCCTTTTTTGTGCATTGAACCTGCAGACATAGATACGGTTGCATCTCTTCTGTGTATATCCGAAACCAAAGTGAGAAATCTGAATATTTATAATTTACTGAGCATAAAAAATCTTTTTTGTTTAGCCTTTCGTCTGTGGTCCAGACATCTTTCTTACTTCAATAAACAATTACCCAGCAGCCACCATCTGATATGTCTCACTTGGATGTAATTCCATCATCATCCACCTGTTTTTTTTCCTTCCTATACTACCAACACATGTAGTTTTAAAGTGTAAGGACCTCACATGAAATGTATAACAGTATAAGTTTTATATGAGAAAATTAGAGCCTAGTTTACGAGATTTTATGATATTTTAATAACTAAATTATTAGGTGCTCAAAAACGAATCGAAATGTATCAGTAATTTTTCTCGAATAATTAAAATTAAGATTATCTTCTAGAATTTTGTAAGCAAGACGATAAGCTGTCGTCTCTCCTGAATAAGCCTAGCCAACATAAAATTTATTTTTAATCGAATACAAGCAGTGTAATGGGAAGAGATGGTAAGGAACTATTGAAGATAAATGATGCCCGGGTACAGTAAGTTTGGATTTCTATACGGAATGAGCATAATACCATGCTGCATTCCCCAGAATGATAGGGTTTTATGCTACCCTAGGTAATATCTAATCCGGGTGATTTTGGGAAAATCTATAGTGAAATAAATAAATAACATTTCTAGCTCTATTCTCCCTTAAAGCCTATGCGGTGTTCACTAAATTTTGTTTCATAAAGGGTACACATTAATTCCATACGACTTATAGTGGATGCAATAGCACGTGGAATAGCTTTATAAGGAATGTACAAATAAATCACTCAGCTAAATTCAGGATGTATTCAGCGGTATCTAGAACGCTGATGTGCTATAGGGGGGGGGGGCACAAGTCTGGGGCTTAGAGCACCTAACCTTGTTAGAATCTGGCCTGCCGAACTTATACGTATACACCCTCAAATGTCACTTCAAGTACCTACTTAGAGATCACCGTATTTTTTTTAGCGAAGATGGCCATAGAGAAGAAAGTATACTGGTATGATCCTGCTGAAAAGCATGGAGTGCAGATTGAACTGGTCGGGCAAAATTCTGAAACACTGAAAATAATCCTCATGGAAATTATAGAAAAGAAAGAAAAGTGGTTATGGACGAAAGCGGACGATAGAGCAAGACAAACAGTGTGTTACGGGTTTTATGGCAAATTGAACTATTTCAGAGATGATTTTCTCAGGATGAAAATACGTTTAATACTGATGTGTAGATGTGTAATGCTCTCACTGAACGTCAGTCCCTTGCGTACGGAGAGTGGATCAATGTGTTTACTTTGTAATCTGCACGAGGAGCAAGACTTGATGCAATCTGCCCAATTCTCAAAGAATTCCGAGTCATAAATTTTGATGACAGTATCCTCACAGAAGAGGAAGTTATATCACGACAAGAAAAGACCCGCTTCATACCCGATCAGGAAAATTGTAGGAAAAATGAATTTTATTAAGCATTTTTCTAACAATTAAATCCAGAAGAGCTTCTTTAAACTTGTAATAGTAATGTTAGTGGATAATTTAAAATTAACAAGTAAACAAGTAAAAAAACTAGAATTGGTCCAAAACCAATTCTTATGATACCCTAGATGAATACCCGTATGTAATTTCGTGCTCAATGGTCACCCATCAGTGCAAGTTTGACCGTGGAAGTGGTTTTTCGCATATATTTCTAGAACGGTTCGTGGGTCAGCAAAAATGATCATAACGAATTTCATAGGATTTCATATTCTGAAGAACTTTTTAGTACAATAAAAACGTCTAGGATTGACCGTTTTTACAGTATACGTAAAATGCAAGATTTTTTATATGGCAACCCCAAGAAGGAGTTGCCCGATTTAGTCCATTTTTGAAGCTTTATTTACTATGAAAGCACAATGTACAAGCGTATAAAAAAGAAAAAAAAAAGAAAAAAAGATTTTAAATGCCAGGCGTATAGTCTGGTAAGGCGATAAAACGAATTTTGAGAGTGAATAGAATTTATGTGAAAAGTAGTTGTTAGGAACTGTGAACCGCCTGACTTGATACTTTAATTGAGATAAGATACAGGTGATCTCTTATCGGTATCAGTACTCTTCAAAAATTGTAGTCCATAAGCGTTGAGATTAATATCGACCGGTCGAATTTATTGTTTTGTTGCCTCAGAATTTCCCATACTAAGCACCTATACCAGATTTCATATCGATTTTAAGAAGACTACATAAATACCACCGATGGTTTTACGTTGGTTGCCATTAATAACACTGTTATTCATATTTTTGATTCATCTAAAAGTATTGGGATGAAAAATGTTTACGTGGAATCAATTCTATTATGAGTAGAGTATATGTAGAATTTCGTTCTCTTTGTAATGAATTTACTGAAAAATAAAAAGTATTGATAACAATTTAAAATAAATATGAAAATTAAAAACAAAAAATTTATAATTAAACATACAAAATTCAGATAATATTTTTCAATGTTAGTCTTATTTTTAAGAATGTAAATCTTCGAAAAGTTATTAAATACCTGCTAGGAGGTCTTTTTTTGCTTTCGTTAGTTAGCAAAATTTTCCACAATTCTCTCCGGTTTGATGGAATTTTGTTCGTCAAGTTTTGTTTTTTATCTTGACATACTCCTTCAAATTTTTCCTCGAGCCTTTGTAAACTGAAATTACTTTAATTAGATTTCAGTAAATATACGGTAACTTTGTAGGACTTGTCACAGAAACTTCCCTTCCACTGCATTTCGAACGACCTCTATCCAAATTTTGTCCTTAAAGAAGGGTATAGTTTTAGATTTGGATTTGTTTCTTTGTCTTATGTCAGCATTACTTCCTATCGTATCACTTGTTGGAAGTTGCTTCACAAGCTTTAGTATAATCTTGAAGATCGTGGACATTCTTCATGAGTCTCATTTGTTGTTCAATATAGCCATAAATCCCATCAGCCGCCATTAAAATGTGACCAACGGTCAAATATTTATTTAAATATAATAAAACATTGTAGTGGTGTTATGTTCTGAATTCAAATATATAATAAGAAGCAAGTAGAGGTAATCATTTTTAATTAGTCCATCATCATCATCCATATTACTATGTGCTTCGCATCCCTATTTTGAAGTAGAAACATGAACAATTCATTAGTAACGTCGAAATGTTCTAATTTTTCATCCCGTTCCTCATGCTATACGACAAATATGTGTAAGTAAAAAAGCTAGAATTGGTCTAAGATAAATTCTTATGATACCCTCTAGTCTAGATGAATGCCCTTATGAAATTTCGTATTGTCACCTTTCGTGCGAGTTTGATTTTTGAAGTGGTTTTTCGCATATATTTCTAGAACGGTTTGTCGGAGAAAAAAAATGATTATAACCAATTTTATAGGATTTCGTATTCTGAACAAGTTTTGAATAGAATAAAAATGTCTAGGACTGATCATTTTCACAGTATACGTAAAAAACCAAAGTTTTATATGGCAACACCAAGAAGAAGTTGCCCGATTTAGTCCACTTTTGAAATTTTATTTGCTAGTACAAAGAAACAGCATGTACCAAATTTCAGCTCTCTACGTGGACGCTTTCTCTGGCAGTGTGCAAATATGTAGTGGAAAACGAAATTTTTTTGCCCGATTTGTCTCATTTTCGAACTTAATTTTACTGTTCTTTTTAAAGTCCGTGTACAAAGTTTCAGCGCTCTAAGTATACGCGTTCTCGAGTTATCATGCGCACAGACGGACAGACGGACGGACAGACCGACAGACGAACATGCAGAACTCAAAAGAACTTTAAATATTATGCATGGGTGTCCAATCCATTTTGCTCTACCATCATTATTTCGAGGTGTTACAAACGGAATGACAAACTTAGTATACCCTATAGATTTCATCTAGGGTATAAAAATGAATTTGGAGAGTTGTTTAAATACATTGTAAGTTACCTTTATAAGATGGTCGACTTTGATTTTTAAATTTTCTGGAGTAGGTACTGTTAACAGCGCGCAAGCTACATGCCCCCACGCTTGTTTCATAAAATTATTTGTTGTTTAAGGGTTACTCGTGTATTTGGATAAGAATCATTAAAATCGTTAAGAGAAGAGTCCACAGTTTACAGTTTATATAAAAAAAGTTATGTTAATGACATTTTTGAAAAAAAAAAATAAAGCTCAAATTAAGAAAAAAAGTAAAAAAATCCGAAATATTAGTTTATACAACCACTGCTTTAGATAGGAGAGGGGTATGGGGCTGGTTGGAAAGGCCATGAAGTTCATGACATAACTGTGACCGTATGCCCCGTACTTTTTAAGATAGAGGGTGTTTTGTGAAAAACTAGCTTTTTTTCTTAATAACCCACCCCCCCTTCCCCCCACCAACCACCCCGCTATAAAATTTTTCGTTTGGCTAGGTGCTGAGTAATATCACCTCCTGCTCTATTGAGCTCCTAGGATGAAACACCCTGTATAAGTAAAGACTTTCTCAAGAGCCAACATATAGGGTGCCCCATAAGTGGCGTAATATCCGAAGGCTGCAGATAGATCATTCTAACGGTTTTCGAGATAACGGGACTTTAAGATATTTCGGTATATTTTCATAGATCAGCCATTTACGCTGGATATGCTTAAGAAAAAGTGGTTAAACGCAGAAATGGCTCCATTTTCGGTACAGAGTGTGATAGGTCATTTTAAAGTCAAGCTTTTGGGCTTCTTAAATCCAATATGAAAAATTAGTAGATTACGTGTTTTTTATTTATAGCAATAGTAGTTAAATAAAAAAAATGAGTTAAAATTCCGAAATTTTAATTTTTGTTGAGGAATAACTTCAAAACGGAGAGGAGGAGGGAAAAATTTATAGACCATTGTAAACGTCCAACGATTATCAATCGAAATCATCATCACAGGTTGCAAGGTATATGAAAACATACCGAAATATCTTAAAGTCCCATTATCTCGGAAGCCGTTAGGATTACCTCCACTCCACCCATAAAATTTTTTTGTTCGTCTAAGTATGACCTATCCGTAGCCTTCGGATATTACACTGTTTACGGGGCACCCTCTATAATTTATACACTTACTTTGTGACACTTTGTAAATACTTTCCGCCATAGAATTGTGGCGTAATTCCTACTGTTCATTTGACTAGAATTCATAATATTGGTAGAAATTGCGCTGTTTCTGTATATGTAGTCGTCTAAAAGTTAAATTATTTACTATCTGAAGATTTTGTCAAAGTAGATTTCCATATGCAGTGAAATGGTGCTGATCTTATCTATATTCTCTTTTATTATTCAAATAAAGTCCACAATAATAATAATAAATAAATACATACATAAAAGCAACAAATCGAAAAAATTATGACTGATTTTCGTTTTTGACCTAATTATGTTAAGTTACCCAACATAGCTGAAGAGACGAAAAAAAAGACGAACATAATAACATGTGTTCTTCATTCGCATGGTCAATCCAAAAAGAACTAAACATTTTCATAAGCACACATATTCACTGACATAAAATACCAACCAAAAAACGGCGCGGCGTCAAGCCTCAGGTAAAAGTAGAAAAGGTTATGGGAATATCATTTCAAAACACCAGATAAAATATACAACAGGTTGAACAAGGGTTGTTTTACAGTAATTTCCACTTTAAAAAAAAAAAAAAACTCTCACATCGAGGTCGGCTTCTTTTATCTCACTTTCATCCAAACAATACTAAAATTGCAGAAATTTATTTATTTCGAAGAATTTCGTTTAATTTCTCTGATAAGACATTTTTCCGATTCTTTTTTTGCTTTTACGGAGATAATACGATCATTGGGATAGAAATATTTACGCAATATGTCAGAAATGTTTACCAAAAAGGTACATGAACAGAACACTGCATAATATACACGTAGATAAATTTTGCAGGGAGAATGTAAGATTTCTTAGATACACGCAATAAATGTGGGGGCTTTCCATGTTTAAATGAAAACTTCCAAACAATGATCAATTATATGTACGAGTATTGTATGCTTTGAGAGGAGCACTGCAATATCTTTCAAAAATTAATTCAAGACTAAACGTAACAATTGGAAATTTTAAGAATTGTTTACATTCGCCAGCGTTGGGTTAAGTCGTATACTCGTGTAAATATTTACTTTTAATTATTCGACGTTGAAACGAGTTAATAATCATTGACTGGAGACTGAAGAGTTAAATCTTGAGTTAAATGTGTGTTAGTTGGACAGAGGATTTCACAATATATATCTACATATATTTATAATGAAGGAATTTCATGTGATAAACAACAAAATTCTATAAACTTTGAGATAACTCAACGTGTATAGTTTTTAAGTGTGTAGGAATTTTATTTATATTTTACAAAAGATTTTTTTTGTTGTTGTTACGAGTCATATGTTTGAGCTTATTTTGTTGTTTACTTATGATTATTACATATTTAGAATTATCTAGCTATTTACATCTAATTAAAATTTAATGTTTTTGTCTCTAGACTCCCTACTGCACTAATTATGTGCCAAACTAAAAAATTTTGTGCTCGAAAATTTTAAAGTTTTTTGAAATTTTCAAAATACGGGGTGCCGGACGACGCCACGGTGCACCGCACTCTAGTATTAAATCTGACAAAAAAGTTTTGATTCACACAGGATTTACATATGTGCTAATCATTGAATTTTCGAATACAAAAATTTTATGAAAAAAACTTTAACAAAATAAAAGATTTTTATTTATTAAAGACTTTTTTTCACTCAATTCGAGCTGCGGATTTGGCAGCAAAACTTGGTCAATTTCATATTGACTTAATTCTCTACGAATTTATTTTTATAGTAAATCTCTCTACAAAAATTTTAGATTAGGTAAGCAAAAAATTAACACATAAAATCTAAGTGAATCAAAACTTTTGTTTTTGGCTGAATTTTTACTAAAGAGAGGTGGAAGATGACGTCGTCCTGCACACCGCATTTTGATTGATTAAAATCTCATTAAACTTTCGAGTATGAAATTTTTAGATTTGGCAAAGAATTAGCACAAAGTTAATACATAAGTCTTGAGTGAATCAAAACTATTCTGACAGCATTTTAACTATGTTGGGGGTGAGGATAACGTAATCGTGCGTCCCCCATTTTGATTTTTTAAAAACCCCATTAAATTTTTAAGTCTAAGCTTTTAGATTTGTTGTCTGAGTTAATGGTATAGGGCGCGGTGCAGCTTGGTGTCGTCCTGCACCCTGTATTTTGAATATTTCAAAAAACTATTAAATTTTCGAACACAAAATTGTTCAGTTTGGCACATAATTACCACATAATTAGCCCATAATTTTTTTATGTTTTGTTCTTCCGGGTCGTGTTGGGGGTGTGGCTAGATGGAGCCATAAATATGTTCAACAGAAAAATGCACATAAAAAATTTAACAAAAAAGAGATAATTCCGTTGAAAAAGTGCGGATACATTTAATAGTTTTCTAAAACTTCATCAAACGAGTTAAAATAAAATCAAAATAGCATAAAAATGTTTATAAAAATTCAAAATAAGAATATCTGAAAAAATTCCTTCGAAAATCTATGAAACCAATATATTACATAAAATTTAAAATAGGTTTGTTTTAAAACTTAAATAATTTTAATTTTATCTCACAATATTAAGCACCGTTTCCGAACTAGTGCGAAATTATTTTCATCACTAGAAAATATAGTCAACTCATCAGGAAGGTAATTTTGATCTTTTTTCGTACTTAAATGTCAAAATAAACGACAATATGAAATTCTGGTATAGATACAAAGGAATCCTGCATTGTATGTTTCATTTTATTCTGAGTTGAAGGACACAACATGTTTTTCCTTTAGTAAAAATATATATTGATCGATGTCCACACTAAATGCCTACAAGAATGAAATCCCTTTGACTACAAAAAAATTGAAATTATTTTCAGTAAATTTCAGTTTGCTGTAGACGAAAAATAATCCACTTATAACAAAAATTTAGCCGTGGTTTGTACCAAGAAATTCTAACGATTTACAATATGTGATAGTTATTTGTTATATCTACACATGAAATGAAAGTATTGCTAGATTTAGTGCACTAGAAATTTAAAACTAAATTAATTATTATCAAATTCAACAGAAACTTTAGTCGTATGACGAGTGTAGCTCGTCATTGTGCGGTATGGCATGAAAATCAATGACAAGCTAGATTCGTCATTTTACCAGAAGGGGTTAAATTAATTTCGGTTCAATCCCAAGTTATATTGGAGTTTGAACTTCCTATCATTGAGGGCCGATCGATTTATTTTTGTTAAAATTACAAAGACCTCTTCTATGAGGTAAGTTAAGAAGGAAATATTACTTAGTAATTCCTTTAATTATGTCTTCAAAGTAATCTTAACTTTGTAATTAATTAGTAAGGAAAAATATCGTAATAATTCCTTTTAATTTACCTCATAGGAATGTAGAAAAACAGGGAAATAAATAAGGAAAATTTCCTAAGTTTAAGGTAAATTTTATTACTTTTTACCTAAATTTTACTTAGTAGTCAACTTTAAGAAATGTATGGAATTTGAAGTTGAATCTGTTTCCAAATTCAAGGCAAGATTCTCAAGAATAATTCCCTGTTCGATGGTGTTTACCTTCAAAGTCCCATTTCCCAAGGAAGTTACCCTCGAGGCATATGAGATTAAATGGACATATTTAGCGAATTCCCTCATAGTTGAAATTTCGTAATTTTGCCTTCAAAGTTTTCCGTTAAGAAGTCTATTTCACCATTAGTAAATGTGTTAAAAATGTTTTTAAATAAAACACATATGTATATGTAGGTAATATGGCTTGTAATTTTACTCAATTTAACAAAATTCTACTTATTTAACAAAAGAAAATGAATAGGAAAATTTCATGATACTTTAATTTAATTTTTTCCGTACGTATACTGCAAAAACACCCAATTAAATGCATATTTTTTTAATTTTGGAACAATTAAAGAATTTGTAATTTACTTTCAAGATTCTAAATGGCAAATCAAAGAATAATTTTAAAAAAACTTTTTTGTTTTTTTTTAATATCGAATATTTTCAAAGCGCGTTGTTATTTTTCGAAAAATCATTTCCATATTTATCAGTAAAATTTTTGTCGTTTTAAAACTAAGCACTTAGAAGTTGAGGGAATTAGTTTTGAATAAGTCCATAATTTCTTCATACTTATTTTATTAAAGCAAGACTTTTCATTATCATTCAAATTATAGTTGTGGCTTGCTCATAATATTCTAGTAGGAAAAATATATGTACATACACGAACACAAATCGTAGAACAGATGTTCCGGTTAAGTTCTTTAGCTCCTGAGAACTCTTACTTGAATTAATTGATGTTTACGTGCAAGTTTTATTTGACAGAGCTTTTCAATAAAATTTACACTACTCTATGGCTCCGCGTATTGTTCATGCAATTTCCTGAATACCGAAATTTGTTTCCCTAAAAGCATGAAAGAATTTTGCCTTTTTCTTAATCCATTTTTTCCATCAGAGAAAAATAATTGCAATGAGAAGAAAGAGAGTAATTATTTCATACTGGACACTATTTATCATTTTTTCCCTTTAGAATCAATTGTTTTCGTAAATTTTTTGGTGGCGTTTTAAATATGTCCACCTTTTGCATTTTGAGGATTAAGTTCAAGTCGAAATACTTATTTTTATCTTCTCACTCTGCTAATACTACGGTATCTATTACTAGAAAAATCAATCCACCAAAAGACTTTAAACTTAATTATTTAGAGTTTAGCGTACTTCGACATTTTCTAAATTGATAAAAAAATCGAAATGATAGCATTTGATTGGATCACGTTACGATAATAGCAATGAGACATTGTATAAAAAGTAAACTAAAACGGGTAAATTTTTTTAATATTTTGCAAAAAAAAAATGCAAATACGTTTGTTATCTTAAGAAAACTCAAGTACTCAAAGATTAGATTCGTAACTTGTTGCTAACCTTTAATTGGATTCACAAATTCTTATCAAAAATTGATAATCTTATCAAAATTCGTTACCATGACTTAATTCGATTCAAAAGCAACACTCCCGCAATACTCCAGTAGCCATCACTCACTTCAGAATCCATGCAAAGGATTCAAGCGAAAGGTTGTCTTCCCCTATTCAATTAAAAAAAAAAAAAACGTTCACAAGTATTTGAGAAATTGATTCATTTGCCAAAATAAATTTATTTATTGATTCCAAACTGAGAAGTACTGGTCACAAAATAATTCCAGTAAATAATGCAAATTTAAACTTGCTTTTATAAAGTATTGTTAACAATTCTATTATAGAAAAGCTCTGAAGTGAAGAAATGAAGAAATGTCAAGAAAAACCTTGGCTCACATGTGCCAATCTTGAAATTTTTCGTTTTTTTTTTTTATTTATTATTTTTTGTTGTGTGAAGTAGAAAATGTCTTCATTAAAATGATGTTGTTTTTCGCTACCCAGATTTAGGATAGTTAGCGTAATAGTGCTGAAAAAAAACCACTTGAGTTACTTACATGTTACATTTAAATTTATTCAGATTTAACAAAACGATGAGGGGCTTTTAAGCAGAATTCATTAAAACACATGAAAACGACATTTTTCTGGTGAAGACTCAGATTTTTTCATTCTTATTCTTGAATGTCACACAAGCAGTAGAGAATTTATTGTTTTTTCTTTCTATCTCACTTTGAATGACATTGAATTCAATGGAAAATTCTCAATCATACATACACCTACTGCTTGAAAAGGACGAATAACATTTGAAGTGCTAAATTTTAATTCATAGTCAAGGTAAGTGAAAGCTCTCGTCAAGTCAAACAAAACCTAAATAAAATTGTTGGTAAAAGTTTCTCCTTGGATTACGCAAAAAGATTGGTCTTTACAAAATGCGAAATGTGAAAGAAGAAAATAATATTAAAAAACTTAAGAAATAGTATTTAAGATCAGAAGGTAACGCACATTTTTCAATAATGAAAGAAAATTGGAAAATAAAATTAATGCGCCCATTATTTTTTAACTTTCAATAAATATTTGTACTAGGTTTTGCTACATAATATTTAATCTTCTTCTACCAAAGGAGTTCTATTGAATAGATAAGTTTTCCTCTTTAATGCCATAAGCTTTTGCAAGAATACTTCATCCACTTTCGTACTTGGAAATTTCGACAATATTGGAAAATTTGTCAAGGATTTTGCCGTTTTCCATTTATTTCTTAAGATATTTCTTACATAAATCCAATATCAGTCGTTTTATTCAAGTTCTAGTACATTGGGCGGATTTATATTTTTCACCGGATACTGTTGGATGAGCCAAAAGAGCGTGCAAGATGTATGCATTCTGATAAACGATAACAATCTTTATTGTAAACACTTTTTAATGTACGTTGACTCCGTTTTCAGACTGACATTTTCAATTGAATTTTTTTTCAGTGTTAGGAACATCATCTATGTTAACTGTACTAAAAAAATGCTCTTCAGTTAGTGAGGAAAAATCGTACTAAAAGTATGATTTCATCCATAACAACAATTTGTAGAGCGATCGAACTCTTATTTCAGTATTTTGTAACTATTGATGTTGTTCTGTTTCTTGATTTTTTGTATTATTGAAGGGCTTGTTTGAAATTTTTTCGCTAAATTGCTAAATTCATTGCTATCTCACTTTCTTCACATTTCTATTTTCCGCCTGTTTAGAAGCTAAGACAACGTTTTTTTTTCTCTGTCAGATCTATCGAAACATAACATTTACGAAATCGTTACCTTGCGAGAATTTGCCTAACAGGAAGACTTACATATGTAAGTAACAACCATCATAGATGTGGTCTACATTTAAATATTGTTGTTTTCCACTTTAGCTATTTTTTTTTTCACTGACCTGTTTAAGTTATATTTACACATAAAACAAGAACAACACTAAACCTAGGTCTAATTCAATTCTCACTCAAAAGAACTGGATTTTAATTTCATGCCACGTTTCTTTTATCTGCAATTTTCTTATATTTTGAAAAGGTATTACAACACTGTTTTTAAATATTACCGCGACGAATTTCATGGAAATTAAAGTAGATAATTTGAAATTATCTTTGGAGAGCTTAAGAATAATAATAATTTTGTGCAACTTTCAACTTTAAGCGTGTTTTACTGTTTCTGTGGTGGTAAAACAAGGAGAACCAAATTGTTCTTTTTACTTGTGGAGCTGAATCAATTTATGTAGGTTAGTGTGCCATCATAGTTCAAGAAATACCTAAGTGTGGATCAACATTTACTCAAATCTTTAATTCTTACTGAGATAATAACTAGATTGATATTTAGCAAAATCCAAATGGTAAGGTTATGGGAAAATCGTTAGCTTTAATTTATTGATCGTTGTAGAAAAACCATTATTATCTTTTTTAATTTTGAGTTTATTTGAATGTAGTTCTTATGCTAAATTCTCAATTTTTCAAATGTATCTGAATTATTTTTGATTAGTAGGTACCACAGCAATAGTCAACGAAATTTGGTAATTTTTGCTCCTTGTTACAAGAATATTCCAAGAAGTAACACCGACCGTAGAAAGTTCAATGTTCTTTCATTCGAAAAGTGTGAAGCATTCACAGCTACTAATGTCGTATTTGCTTGACCTTTATAGGTTTCTTTTTTAGATTCAACCTCGTTCAAACGAACAAATAAAGAACAAATTCACTTGTATTTGTATGGAAACATAAAAATCTTCCAACTAATGATAATTTGTATCTGCTGGACACAAATTTGTATGCGGAATTTTCAGGGAAATGTTAATTGATAGATCCGAAGAGGAAGTCCTACTTCCTGACTGTCATCAAAATAAGTCCTTTTTGATGATCACTAAACCTTCTTTGTGATCATGAGCCGTATTTTTTTCCGGAAATTTGGCTAAGAAATTTCGGACAACGGTTTGCGATCTATTTATTTTGAGTGTAATTTTCCACTGTGTGAGACAAATAGCTATAAGCTGCTATTTTGCTTCTTTCTTCCTTATTTAATACGGTTCCTCTTGGAATTTTCATAATTTTTCTTAATTAATAATAAAATCCTACAAGAAAGAAATTACAAACTACCACTAAAAAATAATGGAAAATTTTAAAGAAAATCACTTTTTTTTTTCAATTTTGTTTACACCCTTTGTCACCAATATTCAATGAATTCTCGTTGAGCACTTTTGATTTTATGGAAATCTCGCATCAAACTGATGTATGTGCTCACAGAACTATGGTACTTTGCTAATTACCTAACGGATTTTCTAATCAGAGATATCTGAGGATAAGACCGACAGAAATATTTTGTGACCAATTTGAAGACGAATTTACTCCTATCAAGAAAATTATCTTGAAATAGGACAGTGATTTTATGGGAATTTCGCTCACTTTATTTATGTGAATTCGAGAAACGAATGCTATAGATGTCGCTGACCCTTTATAAATTTAATCTAGAGAAAGCGACCGCTCTTTCAGATCTTCTTATCGATCTGCTACGAAGAAAGATGAACTTTTAAATCACAACTTTAATTTTATTACATGTACGTGCATTGTTTGAATGAAACCTAAACATACAAATATAGTTAAGGGAACAATTTTACTCTATAACAGTTTTTTAATGGCCATGAGTTATCTAGGTATATATAACTCATATAGACATATCTTGTATCTGTATGAAAAATTAATATATGCTTATCATAAATTTCCTGGTTTTCCGTGGAGAGAGATGAAAATTGTGTATTGCATAGCAGTTGCTGAATACAACTGATAGATGGAACATTGATATACCAATATAATACACAAATAAATCGTGCAGAATACTCTTTCCATACTCTTTACCATTTTATTCTATTACTATATTTAAAAAAGTAAAACATTTCATCTTAATTTATTAACCTACGAATTTTTCGGTTAATTTCATCATTATTTATTTTAAACGAGGATTTTATGATTGACGAGTGAATGATGGTAATAAATGAATATGTGCAATATTTTAATGACATCTACCGATTTACTAAAGCATTAATTGCTTACTTATTCTTAGACAATTTTGGTCTAGGGCCAATAATTTTGTTGCATGAAATTTCCATTAGTTAACGAATGCATAAAATTAAATTGGGATGTAAGATGTACATACATATATATGCTCTATTAATAATTTTCATTAAGTCCATGATACAAGGGCATTCCCATTTGATGACTTTATTATATAAACATATGCATGTATACACAATACATACATAGATACTGTGGTGAAAATTTAGCAAGAGAAATTTTTCTTTTATTTTTCCGTAGTTTTTTTTATGTGCAATTTTAAAATCTTCTTTTAAACTAAATACACTTGCATTTATGTAAGTATTTCCTATTTCTTTCTACATATATTTATAATTACCTTACCAACATTACCATACCATATTCAAAAAAATATGTGAATAAGCAAAGTTTTGAGAAGAATTCCAAACTTTATTTTCTTTATTTTTCTAGTCACATGAGATGAGTGTATTACGCATGCGCAATTGATTTTATTCAGTTTGTCCCCAACATAATACATTAAAGTTTTTTTTTTTTTCGTTCTGAATATATATATATGTTAAATATTACATAATCAGTCAAAATGTTGACGTCGACGGCTCTTATCAAAATTGGAAATTAAGCCACGTGTAAGAGAATACTTTTTAGGCCTTCTTTGGGTATTACTTGCGACTAGACACTTTTGGAGACTTCTGAAATAAGATATTGCGTGAGATATTTTAGTTTTTATTTATGGGTGTAGTTTTTCAGATATAGACCTAGGGTTTTATATAAAGTATAGATAATAAATGCAGATTTTTTAATAATATAAAAAAAAGGCATTTATTATGATATATATAATTGCTGCTACGTTTTTTGTTCATTATTAAATTTCCCGGCCGAAATTGAAGATTAATGGTAGAGAAATAACACTGTTCCATTTTTATTACATATCATTTTATAGTTTGCAAGTTATCAGCTTGAAGTAAGAGATAAGACATAAAACAGAATAACTGGCATAGGCCTTGAAGGGTGTAAGTCGAAAAACAAATCATTTTTGCCAATATATCTCAAAGCTTTATGTTTTTAGAAAAAGTTTTCTTATGTAGGCCAGTTTATAAGTTTTTGCGTAATTCACTCTAAGAAAAACCACATATGTACATACATACCCATGTATAAATTTTAATTATCAATTAATCATAAACTTTTTGCCATTTATCTAGCAATTTATTGATTCCATACTGATTAAAATAAAACGGATTTTTAAATAAAATACTTCGATTGTGCTGTTTAAAAAAAAAAAAAAAAAAATTATTACTAATTTCTTCTCGAGTAAATTGTAGTCTGATGAACAAGCAAAATCGGGAGAATAATGGGTAAGTCGGGAGTTTTTAGTTTTAGTATTATCTAAATTTTGTGTGATTCGTTAGAATGTAAATTGTATTTTTTTTGTCTTTTTGATTATTTTTTTATTTGATTTTTGTAAATATTGATCATATTGGTCCAATTTATGTCGTAGTTAAATTAGCGAGGTAAACGGAACTAAAAGAAAAAAGTAATTGCGACTATAATAAGTTTTCTATAGTTCCAGTTTGTTCATTCAATTTCTTGTAGAGCTAATTTAGCAATGGTATAAATATAAATAGGCCAGTTGTATGGTTCCTGGAGCTTAAAGTAAACAGTCGACAACTGCTCATTTATCTCATTAAACGCGGAATATACATAAAACTTATCATACGGATAAATTTGCTAGTTAATTTTATATGCCCCTTTGGTTTTTTTGTATTACATTTTCATAGATTATCATCGATCAGCGTCTATTATAATATGGTTAAAAAACGACTTTCCTTCATATTCGTAGAGTAGAGAGGATCATATCGTTGCCTTAATGCCATAATCCTGAATCAGATTTTTTATTAACACACTCATAAAAATCAAATGTATATTCTGTAATAATCTTATCTGTATTGTTTTAATAATGGATAAGTTATACCCAATTTTCGTTTTCACGAATGAGCCTAAATACTCAAGAAATGTTTACTGCCACAAACCTTTAAATCGCTACATCTCAAAAGATTAATTTCTCAGTTTCGTGACTACGGCATGAAGGCGACTATATGCGATCTCATCATGTTAAGCTTCCACAACGATAAGCATGTTTTTTCCTTTTTCGGCACATGAATATGAATCAGTTTTTTGATCCAATAGAAGAGCGGTGTTCTAGCAAGTCTTCATGCCTCCGCAGAGCATTAATTATGAAAAATATCAGCCATGAAAAGATATCAGAATCGTTATATTTATGGTTCATGCAGGATTTTATAAAGATCCGAATATTATGTAGCATGGGTTCGCTAAATATGTAGTTTAAAGAAGCGATATTATGTATGGTGGCAAAACACCCGAGAATACTTCACAAGCCATGAAACAGACTCTCTCACTGCCATATGAGAGCTCCAATGAAGTACTAACATTCTAAAAAATTTGCCGTGTTCTTATGTAAAACTGACAAAATTTTGATTTGATTAGTTCCTCCGCCCTAAACTACTATTCATACAGAAAAATGGTGTCCTGATAATCTTAAGCTTGTTTTCTTATCTTCCGAACCGAAATAAAATTTTTATATCTTTCCTAAGAAAATTATTTAAAAAAATTTATCTGAACCAAATGACAACGATTCCTCAAACAAAAACTCTCAGCTGAGTAGTCATTGCATATGGCTCTATGCCGTCATGGCATACCATGGGCTGATGTTATCGAATGTGGTTGCCTACAGATTCGGACTCCGGCTGGACATGCACACACTCAGTTGAGAGTTAGTGAGCGTAAAATGGCAAGGTTACCTTGTAATCAAAACTACTTTATTATTTTGTTAAGTAAGGTATATAGTAAGTGTAGCCTTTGGTAAGGTAAGGAACCAAGCTGTAAGTTACTAGCAGACTATTTTCCTGTATGGATAGTACTTTAGGCTCTATAGCATATATAAAGTCAATGTTTGACACTTTTCCATAAGTATCAATATAGAACATTTTAGAGAACGGACTCTTAACGCACACATATATGTTTCTGTTTCATGGCTTGGGAATTATTCTCGAGGGTTTTGATGGTGGTTAAGTCGATTTTAATAGAGATTCTACTGTATGAGTCAAATATTAATCTTCAATAAATAAGTTTTGAAATTTTCTCAATAAAAACCTAAACAAAAAGTTGAAGATCTCATAAAGTCTCGCAAGTTATAGCAAAAATAACCTAATTAAATAAAAAAAAAAGCCAATAAACAAATACCAACAAGTTGATTTCAGTTTCCAGGCTTTCCTAAATGATAAAGAGATGAGAAAAGAGAAAATTAAAAAAAAATTTAAAACGAACGTAAAAATAAAAAGAAAAACTTCTAAAATGTAATCATTAACCCCCTTTCTGATATAATATTTTGATAGCAAGAAGGCCGATAATGAAACAACAGTTAAATGAACTGATCTTTATATAATATGAGAAACGTCGAAAAGCGATACTTGAAGCGTAGAAGTAAACCCTTTATTAGCTAGTAATGAGAAACGATTATATTTCGGTATTTTCCATATTTCTCGTATGTCATACGATAAAAGTGCAAGTGGTAGGGGCTGTAAGCTAACAATTGCTTAAGGACTGATTCAGACAAAAAAAAAATTACTCATCACCAAGTAAAGAAAATTAAGGAACGCTGATAAGATTGCATCTATAAAAAGATGTGAACTTATAAGGACTGTCCAAGAAAAAATTTATCCTTTCATTTTTTGTAAATAATCAAAAGTTTAATTTTTTTTTATAATAAAGTTAATTTATTTTAATTTATTAACACCTTATTTACATAATAGTATATACTAACTTAGAATATTTTCATTTAAAATTAAAACTTAGCTTTCCGCTTAACACTTGCCATAAGATATTCTACAGTTGTATTTGTAACCCCCTTGTAAGCACTACGTCATTTATTTAGGTAATCAACATTGCTTTTTATCAGCACTCCTGCTCACAGATCTAGCTACGCGTTTTACAAGAACACTGTACTTTATTGCAGGATTTTCCAAGACTTTACAAAAGTAATTTTCGGTTTTTTCTTCGTTTCTTAATTACTCTACTTTACAAGAATTAGGATATACTAAATATTAAAGATTTATTTTCATCTTATATAGAAAAATTTTCCCTTAGAAAATTAATATGATTCTCTGTAATTGACCAATATAAAAGGGTAAATTTTTTCCTTGGACAGTCCTTAATTGTAAGCCCTTAAGCACTTATGCAGTAAAAATGTAAGTCAGCTAAGAGGAACGTCGCAAATTAATTCCATACATATGGAAAATCCGAATATGTCTCAAAAAGACTTAGTTAAAAAATTGAAAATCCGATCCAAAATGTTCTCAGTAAATTGTATTGTCCAGAGAAAGTCCGAGGCAGGAAGGGAATCAGATTCAGTAAATCAAAACTCGGTTCAAAAAGAGGGTAGACAACTTTAAACGAAACTTCAACATGTTGTTGGGAGAGCTGATAAGACTGGAACATCATCTGCTACGGTTTATCGAATTAAAAGAAAAGAAGCCGTACGAAGTTTCCATGTTCAGAAAACACCAGACAGAACATGAGAAAAGAATCAAGTTGTAAAAATCCAGGAGTCGGGATTTGTATGAAAATTTACTAACGAAATTCGACTGCTGCATTAGCGATAATGAAATTTATATGAAAGCGGACTTCAACCAGCTACCACAGCAGGAGTTTTATGTAGCGCAAAAAAGAGAGGTGACGCAGATCTCAAGTTTAATAATCGTCGGTGTACCATATTTTCCGGTAAATACTTAATTTGGTAAGCAATGTGTATGTGGTCAGATATTACCTGTCGTGACAACTGTCACAATCAATACGAAAGTATACTTTAAGGAGTATCTTCAGAAGCACATTCTTCCATTCTTTTTGCCGGATTTAGCATCTTACTACTTCGGTAGAAAACCGGGAGTATTCTACGATGTCCAATGCATATCCGTTGTACCCAAGGATGCTAATCCTCCAAATTTTCCGGAACTAAGACTAATCAACAACTAATATAGCCACTTTTAAGAGGCAGTATAAAAGAGCGTCCGATATGCTCGATACTGTCTCTGTATAATATTTAATGAAGAACGTAAAGCTAAAAGCTCACCAATTTTATAGCTCGTAGTAATTATATTATGTCGGTTGTGTATAATACAGATGATTAAATAAAAATATTTTGAAAAATTATTTGATAAATAAAATAAAAAGGAGCTTTTCTGAAATATACACAATTTTTTTGTTACATAGTTCAAGAATTTTTAAGTTCGCCATTTGACTGAAACATACATTCATATTATAATTATGATAAAATGCATTTTTTTTTGTATTTTTATATGTAGTAGTTAGATATTTTTTAAAATAGAAATCACTCGTGTGTCATGGATTAATATAAAAGTGCCTCCACTCTCCTTTACGTTGAATATTCGTTGCAAAATAAATGAATCGCTATTCATGAAGAGCATGTTGAAAGCATTTTATCGAATGAAATTCATAAATTTGTAAGATTTTATTTCATTCACAAGACGATCTCCTTATATTGTGGCTCTATAAATTGGCCAGCAGTTGCGCGCGCCGATACCAAACGGTAGTACCAAATGCATGATGGCAATAAATAAAATTATTTTACTGCAACCATACTGCTTTATCACCATTACCATCCATTCTCTTTTAGTTAGCAGACGTGCGTATAAGCTCCCATCTACATATTTTTCACAAAGAATTTTTAATTTTTATTTTCGTTTATTATTAACGTTTTTTTTTTTTTTGTTTTTGTCTTTTAACACACACATCAAATTAAATTACGCCAACTGTAGCTTTTGCAAAGATATTTTTCCTTAATTAATTTCGAAAAGTCTTTTTCACTATCCTCTCTTGGCATTTATTTCATAAAATTTTAATTTGGCACTTTTCCAATATTTATTCATTCGCTGAATGGGACGGAAAATATTATTAAAAATGAAAAATCCTCTTAGCACTTAATACGTTATGACAGATGAGCAAAAATATGCTTTTGTTGTTGACCGGATAATTAATTTTTACTGTTATTTTTGAGAGCAAATGCAAGATGATGGTAGTAAAAATTATTTATGATATTATATTATCATAATTCTCTGTATTTTCAGCAATAATTATTTTAATGTAAATATTCAAAGAAATTTGACCGTTTTATTGTCATGAGTCATCATTCCCTTTGAGATTGGAATTGAATTTATTTCTTATTTTTGTTCACTTAAAAGAAAATGTATGAAATTCGAAATCTTTCATTGCAGCAATAATTCAATATACACTTAGTCGTTCAAATAGTAAATATATCCTATACCTACTTCTTGATATTTATTATAATTTTTAGACATATGTATGATGTATGTATATCGGTATATTATAAATAAACCACATAGTATAGTCAACCAAAGAAAACAATTTCTCATTTCTTCACGCTTCAACCTATTCCTTATAAAAATTCAGAAATAACAATTTCCCACTCGGAGCGATATACAAACATATGTATATAACATACATACATGCATGCATACATACATAATACAGACACAAGAAATCATTCCTTGAATTAGTCATACCTAAATCACATTTATTTTGTGATTTTAGATTTGCTAAAATCTCAATTCTTCCAAACAAATTTATGCGCATATTTGGATAGCAGAAATCTTTCCTCTTAAAACAAGATTTTATCTAGATATTTACGAGTTGTTTCTTACTATTTTGCAGTTGATGTTACAAAACAATTGAAAAAAGTATCTGGCGGCGGTAATCGTGCAGCTATCAGTAATTTAGGATTATTGAAATTGTTATAATAAATCTTATGGTGAATTTGAATGTGAGATTTAGATCTTATAAGAAACGTTTTTTTTTTTGTTTTTTAGCTCTGCTCTAGATTTTTCTTAATTTTATTTACTTCGATAAAAAAAAAAAAAATTATAAGCGATTGTATCGTAATTTCAAGCAAGAGTAAATGTCACTCAGTTATTTTTTGTTTTTAATTCGTGTACTATGTAGTTGTGGCGTGGATAATAATAATGACGTAGAAAAACTTAAATTTCTGTTATATTTTGATCATCTATTTCATAATTTTATTCTTGGTATTTATTTATAACCTGCAGGTGTGACTTAACTGTATAGAGTAGCTAGGAGAGATGACATAATTATGGCAGATTTCTTATTTTTATTATCGTTGTTAGATGATCAGTTTTATCTTGCATTTATGTAGACATTTTTACACCTTTGTTTTTTGGGCCACCCTATTATAAATATATGAGGCAAAGAAATTTTAAAAATTTGTAAGACATATATCAAATTCCATATTGAAAATATAGAAACATTTAACAAGTAGGTAAGTCAAAAATTTTAAAAAATACTGAATTGAATGGTGTACTAACAAACTTTTTATTAGTAACGATGAAGTACTGCGAAATAGCTTGTCGGTTTGTTCCTGTGGCAATAATATATGGCTGCTTTTCACTTAAATCATACTCTTCTTTAGGTGTTTTTAACTAAAAAGTAAAATTGAATTAGTTTACAATCATCTTATCAATTAAGTAGCAAGGCCAACCTCTTAGAATTTTATGAATTTCAATAACGCAGCGGAAAAATTTGACCTTTTCTTTATTTTCGATTCTGGGCCTTGGGCAACATTTACTGGAAAGAAACATATTTTCCCAGAGTTACTCCGTCATTACATTACTTTTCAATTTTAACCAACTTGGATATATTTTTATACCCTTGATGAAATCATAGGGGTATACTAAGGGCCTATCCGGATCCAAGTCTTCGTCTTCGTCTTCGTCTTCGTCTTGTTATTACAGCTAGTGACGTAACATCGAGACAAGCTCTATCCGAATTCATGTCTATGCCACCGAGCTTTGCTAGTTTGTATAACAGTTTTGACATTTGATTAGCTTGATCACCGAGTCAAGGTTCGAGTTGACTTATTTAAATAGACAACGTATTGTGAGGTTATATTTGTTTGCTGTCTGTGAAATCAAGCTAAGCAAACGAATGAATTCGGACAGGTTAGCTTCGTCTTCGTCTAACTATAATAATAGCTGAGCTTGTTGTGTTACGTCACTAGCTGTAATAACAAGACGAAGACGAAGACGAGGACTTGGATCCGGACAGGCCCTAAGTTTGTCATTCCGTTTATAACACCTCGAAATAATGATGGTAGAGCAAAATGGATTGGACACCCATTCATAATATTAAAAGTTATTTTGATTTTTGCATGTCCGTCCGTCCGTCCGTCCGTCCGTCCGTCCGTCCGTGCGCACGATAACTCGAGAACGCGTATACTTAGAGAGCTGAAATTTTGTTCACGGACTTTAAAAAAAAAAAAGTAAAATTAGGTTCGAAAATGAGACAAATCGGTCAACTCCTTCGTGGGGTTGCCATATAAAAGTTTCGTTTTCCGCTATATATTTGGACACTGCCTGAGAACGCGTTGACGTAGAGAGCTGAAATTTCGTACATGATGTTTTTACAACATTAGCAAATAAAATATCAAAAATGGACTAAATCGGGCAACTCCTTCTTGGTGTTGCCATATAAAAATTTCGGTTTTTTACGTATACTTTGAAAACGATCAGTCCAAGACATTTTTATTGTACGAAAAACTTCTGCAGAATACGAAATCCTATAAAATTGGTTTTAATCATTTTTTCTGTGCGACAAACTGTTCTAGAAATATATGCGAAAAACAACTTCAAAATCAATACGTGAATAGATCGGTGACCATACGAAATTTAATACGGGCATTCATCTAGGGTATCATAAGAATTGGTCTTAGACCAATTCTAGCTTTTTTACTTGTTTCTTTCAATACCGTTTTTTCAGAAAAATATCAAGTACAGATTTGCACTTGCATTGCTAATAGAACTCTCCCTTCCGTGTCATTTTTAATACTATCTCGTATTAGATTACTTGTGTATTGGTTTTTAATACATTTTTATTAAACTTTAATTTTTAAATAACTCACTAACCCCTGACTAAAAAGCTTTGTGCCTGAGCGCCTGAGAGAGTGAAGTTCGTGACAAAAGAGATTTAGGGTAGTAAAGTGGATGGATTTACATAGGTTTTTTTGATTTACAATGAATGAATGGGGTGCTTTCCGATGGGGAAATTTGTTTTACGTTTTGGGGGGTTTTGGGATGGGAATGGTAACTACCACCCTTGGGGCTGTCGATTTTGAGCCGTGTGTGATATCAAATTAAAGTTCTTGCTGAGTGCTATTAAATGGCATAATTTATTTTCTTCTATAAGAAACTTTATAACAGACTTTTTTCATCTTGTTAAAATTGACGGATTTACATGGTTTTGTGTGATAGAAAGTAAAAATAATTTTTTTTTCTCAGTGATATACACAAGAAAAGTTTCGTTGCAAAATAAGAACTGAAGATTGAACATTAAAAGTCTGGGCATGAGTTGCAGTTAGGCAATTGTGATGCCCAAACTAAGATTTAATCTGAGTTGTAGCATTTCTTATTTTGCAACGAAACTTTTCTTGTGTATATATCACTGAGAAAGAAAAAATTATTTTATACTCTTTAGTGTAATTTATTTACGAAAGTTATTTATTTTAAAAGTTTTTTTAATTTATTTTATTTTTGATTACATTTTTATATATCGTGCATTACACTTTAATTTAATTTTTGGCTACTACACTTGTGTATCAGGTTATATTCTTCTGGATAAAAATATTGCCTTATTATAAAGTTTATTAATAAATATTAGAAACTAATAGATGAAAATTGAAATTTTGCCTTAACATGTCAACTTTTTTGTGTGTATTGCTTATGACCTTGATATTAAAGAATGTACTACCAAATGAAAAAAAAAAAAGTTGTACTGATTTAGCTTACGTATACATAAGCATAGGTATACAACATAAGCATATAGGTATACAACATGGGCTGATAAATTTGCGGAATGGAAGTGAAAATATTAAAATTATAAAGAAATACACTTATATATTTTGATACCTTTCGGGTAATGCTCGGTGCTCAAACTCTTAAAATAAGCGTTTGTTGCAGCTATAACGTCATCATGCGAATAAAATCTCTGTCCCTGTAGCCATCGTTTCAAATTAGGAAACAAAAAATGATCGCTCGGTGCTAGATCTGCGAAGAATAGGGTGGATGGGAAGCAATTCGTACCGTAATTCATGCAATTTTGTCATTGTTTTCATTGATATGTGCGATGGTGCATTGTCCTGGTGACAGAGCACTTTCTTTTTCGGTAAGTAGCGCCTATTTGTCTTGATTTTTTTGTTGAACCGGTTTAATAATAACGCATAGTATTCGCCTGTTATTGTTCTTCCTTTTTCAGGATAATCAATGAAAATTATACTGATTACATCCCAAAAAATCCTAGTAACAACCTTTCCGACCGATTGTTGTGTTTTTACTCGTTCTGGGCGACTTTCACCAGATTCCAGACACTCAGCTGATTGTCTGTTGGATTCTGATGGGTAGTAGTGAATTCGCGTTGAGTCCATCGTTATGAATTGACGCAAAAATTTCTTCGGGTTACGCTTAAACATTGCCAAATTGCTCTCGGAATCATCAACACGGTGTTGTTTTTGGTCGGTTGTGAGCATACGCGACACCACTACGCACACAGATTTTTCATTTGCAAATGTTTATGCAAAAAGTTGCCCACACGCTTTTTTGACATACTCATGGCCATAGTTCACTTAGTTTCACTTTGTTTTCTAAAGTTGTCGCCTCAATAGGCCCTCTTGAACTCCCGGCATCTTCAATGTTCGTACAACCAGATTTGAATTCATTATACCAATCGTATATGATGGTTTTTGACGTAGCAGGTGTATCCAGAGTTTTATTAAAGTCGTTGATGATTTCTGGAGATTTTAAGCCTTTCAAATACTGACACTTTATCACTGCACGAATTTTGTTTTTTTTTTTTCTATTTTTTTCACAAAGTAAAAGTAGCGTTACTCAACTGACAGTAACTAAAGAAGCAGAGTCGATTCCGGAAACTTATCAGCCCATATGGTATAGACAAGAGCGTTCCTTTTTCGGAAGTTATGTAAAAAAAAAACATTTATAGTATATCTCTATAGGGTGGAAGAGAGGATCCCGCTCTAGAACTCTTTATTGTTTGGTTCGATGTACTCCACTACCATGTAAGAGATTATACCATATTGGCGAGGCAACCTGTATATACGTTGACTGTATGAAGGTTCAATGTAAAATTTTATCTCAAAAGTGAGGCAATATGTATTTATAAAATTGGACTTTTTTTCTTTCTTATAGGAACTTCATAAGAAGCTCAAGCCATTCTTATAATAATTTATGTGTCAATAAAATACTACGTAGATGTAATCCCCAAATTTCATATTCCTGCTCTTTAATGTGAGCAGGTGCCATTAATGATGAATAACATAAAATGGATCTTTCTTCTTTTTATAGGTACTTAATCTCTTAAAAATCGATAATTATAATCTAAAAAATACTATCAATTCATCACAGTTCATGATGCGGTCTAAATCACGAATTCGAGCCAATAAGAGACATAATCATAGATTATATCGATTTGAATTGACAACACTATTGGTCTACATATTGTCAATAAAAGACAATGCCATAAAAATCTTGTGCTGCAATCAAATAAACGATTACTGTCAATATTATGACTTGTTGATGTCATATTATCAAAGTGTTTTACCTGCAGACATGCATATTATGTATGTATTTTTGGTTTTTTGGGGTCATATGAACACGCAACGTGGTATAAATCGAAACATGAAACATCATCGTTATTCCACGATCGTTAATTCTGACAACATAAAACATACAAAAAAAGATGAGAAAAAGGAAAAAAATAAATAAAAAAAAAGGAAGAAAAAGGCCTAATTTGAAGATGGAAAGAAAAGTTAACGCCACATGTTCGTCTTCATCTCACGGTGCGATGTACGGATCGGATGATGGTGCAAGTGTAAAGAAGAACAATGAATGGTGGTGGACTGGTGACTGGTAATATTATTGCAATCCCGAAGGGGACCTCTATTTAAAAGACTTCCAGAGATAACATATGCGGTCTACAGCAGCAGGTTACGAAAATATCTAAAAAAAAAGAGAGAAAAAAAACGGGACGACCAACCGAACTGCTCTAACATGTATTTGTGTAGATATTATTATAAGATTCATATCTTATATATGGAGATACATCTATAAGTCCGAGAGCAAGGCTAAAAGGCTAAGGGGCTAAGACCTGCAAGCTTGTTCACAGATGTAGTAAATAAGTAGGCTCGAGCATGACAAGTTACCATGTGGGCATTGGGTACAACAAGAAATAATGATTTTTCTCCGAGGTTCTCACAAGCAAAGTACATATATGTATGTAGAAGCAGAGTGTGTTCATATGCATCTGCCATCTCATATATCTATATATATATATAGGTATGTATCTCTTTCTACCACATCTATATATATACATTTGTAATGAAAAAAAAAAAAAAAACAGTCAACAAGAATTTTGATGTTGCAGTAGATCTACTGGGTAGGGTGCCGGTGCACCCGCGTAATATTTATACAAACATCAGCAGTTTCCTTTTTCAAAAATGCTGCGAAAACTCATTGAGCACGAATTTATTTTTGGATCTCTAATTATGATGCATGTTGATTTTAGTGCAGTGGCAAAAATTTTAAATTATAAGAAAATTTCTGTGAAATTCTAATTAGCTCGTTTTATCCTATGTCTTTGCGTTGGATGAAAAGACTGAGAGCTTGAAAAAATTCAGCTGCAAAAATTGTAAAATTTTATTTATGTGCAACTATTTATCTCAAACCGCGGTGAATTGAAATTTATAGTTCGATGCCAAAATTGTCATCGTCGAGGTCAGAGAATTTTCATTTGTGTGACTTTTTAGTTCGTATTATTATACCTATTCACTGTGCCAAACTGTACACACCTTAATAAACATACATATATATATCCACCAACATATGATTGCATATGTATATGTATATCAACATAAATAAAATTCTCGTAGATAAATTAAAATTTATTTAATGCACCAAGTTGAAGAAATTCATTCATTCATTCAGCTGATCCGATCTGATCTTTTGATCATGAATTGGCAAAAGATCACGAGCCAACGGTGTTGGCCAAGAGTTCGATGTTGTTTTTGTTGTTGTTTTTGTTTTATCCACTTTAAACCTGGCATCGTTGTATACATACATAGTTGGTACATAGTACATATGCTCCGTAAAGATTTGAGTCAGTTGCACATGCGTGGGCCGCACGATGTCTTGTCTTGCGTGCTTAGTTCAGCTTGATTTGATCGTTGTTAGAGAGGTGCTATAGATTTATAATTTTGAAGCACTGCATGGGATTGAAAATGTCTAGTAATTATTTTTGATGTTATTTCAATTGCGAGAACTGGATATAGTATTTTGATATTATCGATTTTATTTATGTATAGATATATATATATATATGTTAAGTGGGTATGTACCTACTATAGCCACCATAACCACGGTCGCCAGGTTGCAATTTAATTTTCTAATAAAATGAAGTACTATCTGTAAATATTATAGCTTTACAAATGTGTATAAATAGATAAATTTATTTATAAATACGTAGGTATATAATATGTATGTATGCATTCGGGGATCATGAAACATATGTTCTCTTTTTATGAATTATTCATAAGAAAATTTCATGTTATGACAGTATAGAGAATGTGTTCAGAATTAAATTGCTATCAAAAATAGTTTGTATGTAAATATGTAGGTATAACATGTACATATACCTGATCAGAAAAGTTTGGACCTGAATAAAGTCATTGAAATTTTTTCCAATTGTAAAAAAAAAAAGAAATAAAAAAGATCGAGTGAACAAAACTCACCATATATTTTTTATAATTGGTTAAAATTATTAAAAAAATGATTTGAATGATTTATTAAACCTTTTTGTTTTTTTTTCCTAAGGCGTTTCATTGCAGTGCAATATTTCTTAGATGAAATGTTTTTATTTAAAATAATACACAACCATATTAATTGCTTTGAATTATTCTGTAATATTATTAATAGCTTCCATGTTCCATCTAGAGTCACTCAGTCCCCGTTAAATTCTCAAATTACTACGGCCAGCACCAATTTACGGTATAAGTCCCCTTTTTACAGAATCTAATAAAAATCATAACGACATATTTAACGAAATTGACATCTTTAGTCTTATTCTCTGCACCTTTAAAAAATCATTAGAAATGAGATTCAGACTTGCCTCTTTGAATAATCACTGCACTACTCATTAAATATTTTTTTTTCTATTTTAATTTTCTTTTTTTTTTTCTTTTTCCTTTTTTAATTGTTCTACATATATTATTCTTTGTTTCTTTTTTTTTTCATAATTTTTATCTTCTTTAAAATTTCTTTTCCTCTATTTTTAAGTTATTCTTATACCTACTGCTGTTCATAACAAGTCCATAGTGTTATAGTTAATAATTTAACATTGTAGATTCATTTTTTATTTTTAATATTATAGTCTTCTTCTTTTTTCAATGAAATATGTAATAGGTAACAAATATTTGGATTTCACAATTCACTGGTAGCTTTTAATTGAAACTGAAGTCTGTAAGCTATCGATATAAAGTCATAAATAAATAAATAGATAAATAATTAAATACTTAAATATTGAGATACGAAAGTATGCCGAAATATTGTTTGTGACATGTTGTGTATAAAATCTTTTGCTTTTGCATGTTAGGATTGTGTTACGGATTTCGTCCTTTTTATCTCGGTTGCGATTAGGTTTTAATCAGAATATTTTCACCCTAGAATAATAACTGCGCTTGTTATGAGATATGAGTACTCCATTTGGATTTTATTGCTTTTAAAGAAGTGATAAAAAATGAAGTCTTGGATTGAGGGATGACTATGGTTTGAGTGTTGTACAAAGACCACTTATGACAATGTCCGGTCACCCTATTGGGTTGTTCGGAAAATAGTTTTGTTTTTGTTTTTTTCCTTTTTTGTGAAAATGAAACACGTATTTTTTTATAGTGTATAAATATTTGATTGAATTGTATATTCTCCATTGTGATCCAATACCTTTTGTAATCTTTCTGGCAGTACCATACTTCCACGCTCATAAAACTTTTGATCTTATCGGGAAAAAAACTGATCCAAACCATATTTGACGTCCTCATTTAAAGTAAAGGGTTTACTATCTAAAAACTTTTGTAGAGACCAGAACAAGTAATAATCCGAGGATGCACGATCTAGAGTATAGTATTGTAGGTGTGGCAGTACATATCATCCAAGCTGTGAAATCTTTTGGCGTATTACCAAACTTGTATGACGTCTCGTATTGCTTTATGGAGCACTATACCTTTTCTATTGATCAATTCTGGCCTTTTTTGTTGTGAGTGAGTTTGAGTGTATTTGTCCAATTGATCATAGTATTATTCGGTTTCGCTTCAAAAGTCAATTATTTTTGACGTTAATGCGACGGAGCAAATCTCTTTCTCTTAGAACATATGGAATATGGAACATGGAGCATGAAATTAAACAAAGGTGTTTCACATGATGGTAAACGGTCGAATTCAATAAATTTAATTTCTTAGCGATCTCAAGAATTTTATTGGGCGGTTTGTATCAATCAATGCCTTTATTTTGTCTTCATCAGAGCTTCAACTGGCCTTTCAGAACGAGGACAATCTTCAACATCAAAATTGTCAGAACAAAATCTTACAAACCAGTTTTGGCACTGGCGTTCTTCTCTATACACATTCAATAATTTTTTCTTGCTTGAACAGCATAATAGAAAAGTAAAATATGCTGAAAATGCTGCTTTTAACTTTCCATATTTTATTGTCCAGAATCAAACAAACTTTTTCACAAACAAGCCTTGCTCTATCAGCTGTCAAATTATATAAAGGGAATACGGCTTATGTGTGAAGTTGGCTGTGAAAAAACACAATTATCGTCGGTGATACTGCATAACCGCGAGACTACTAATGTCACTACCGCGTAAGTTAAAGACAAAATAAAATTGTCAACAAACAATAAACTTCTTTTTTTTTTCTATTACAATGACAAAATTATTGCTACTGAACTCTAGCATAGAACGAGAAACATCATATTTTTGGATTTTAGACAAAAGATTTACAGAACAAGTTGTAGTTTCCTAGATACATTACCTTTAACTTCAAAATTGGAATTTGCTACTCAATTCAGTTACGCGGCTATGATATTGTTAGTCTCGTCGTTATGCAGTATCACAAACGTTATGTCATGTCTTCTGTTGGGAAAGAACGAAATTACTTTCCGAACAATAAAATAGATACTCATTTCATTCATAAATCTCACGGAATATGTTTTCGCGCGGTTATGGAGAAAGTAAAAATGAATTTCGGTCAAAATCTAGTGCAAACCATCTCTTATCTTAATTTTGAGATGTTTACTTCTCAGTATTAGTAGGGATGGAGATTGAACAAATGTGCATTCAATGGAATCTTTCGTTATAGAAATAAAATTGTCTTTATTACATTTGGTTTAATGTACATACATTTTAAAATGGTAAATGTAATGCAATTTTTAGCATTAATGACACTCACTGCCATTCTACTATATATTGTGTTTACCATAAAAACAAGTGTTTGTGTTTATTCAGTATATTTTTTTCCTCAAAACTCATAAGTAAAGTTTGGTTACATTTTAATTCTAGACGTAACGATACAGTACCTACATATAATGTATGTAGAGAAGTAAAATTTATCAGAAAATGTGATTTCTTCTTTTCTTGAATACTCTGCCTCCATCCTGCAACAAATTTTCACCTGAACGAATTAATTCACTCTTGGAATGCTGCCATCTATTCAATTTCAATGAAACTATTAAAAAGAAAATATTTGTATATCAGAAATAAGATTTGCCTAAATGTCGAATGATTTCTCTTGATGTTATAATGAGTTCAGAACAAATAAGTTAAGCGGTTTGAAAAAATCCCTTTGGAACGAGATGAACTCAGCAACCTTGCGTAGAATTAACCCGAATTAGAGATTGTTAACTAGTGTGTAAAGTTTCACATTTAGGTTGATTCTTATATTAGGAAAGAGTTTGATAAAAATAATGAAGTAAATTTAAAGATTTATTTAAAATAAGTAATAGATATGTATATAATACCAGTAGTAGTCAAACCGATTGGAACGATATAATATGATATTATAAATGGTATTAAGCTAATAAAAAAGTGGTCTACATAGTAGTTATTTTTGACACATGCTGTATTATTCTCTGTTCCATGAGAGACAAGAGTTTGAGAGAAGTCCCAAATGTACGATAGTTTTCTTATACAAAATAGCAACATTATATCCCTATACTTATACACTAAAAAAAAAACTTTAATTCATCTTTTGTGCAAATCATGCAAATGAAGTACCCAATTAACCAAAAAGAATAGTCGTTGGCTAGCGCTCTTAGCATAAAAATTAAAAAGATTAGATTCAGCGTAATTAGCAATGAATGACGTCGTAGTCTTATTCAATGATAACTTTTTATTTATGTACTTAAAGTCTAGACTTTCAATAAATTATATAGCATACTATTTATATTATTGCTGCGAAATTGTCACTATAGACCGATTCACCGTGACTATTATTCATGGTATATAGAAGATGTATAGTTGACTATTTTGTTTCCCATATATAGTTATCATGAATACAGGCGGAGATAAATCTGACACGTGCAAAGATCATAAATTTATTAATTTTTATATTAAAAAATTGTTGTTAATTATATCGCGAAGTAATCTAAACTTGAATAATAATTTCAAATGAACTTAAAAATTATAATCCATTCCAATTTAATTGCACCTGTCCGAAAGATACATTGCTGGATATGATAAAGAAAAAATGCAGAGGGTTAAAATTTGTGTACAAAGTTATTTAGACTTTGGTTAATGTTGATGACGTATTTTTGAAAAATTAGTACCTATTTAGTTGAAAGCAATGTCTAAAATTTAGATTTTGTTATTCCATAACTTCAAACCGGGAAAGAGGAGGAGAAAAATTAACTAATTTTCTTTCACAAATTTCTTTATTTCTTTTATTTTCTATAATTTTATGAATGATAATTTATTCAATTGTATTTTGCAATTTATTTTATGATTAATTCCTCTAACTGCACTCTATAACACTTTCTAGTTAGTTTAAAGATTGAACTAATACAATTGCCTCAAGTTTACTCCTGGTTTGACCCAATAATTGTAAATAAAAGTATCGTATGGAAGCAACAAGAGGTGTATGTAGTCATTCTAAGAAAAAAGTACGTCAAGTCTTGCAATTTAGATAATAAGAATTGAATTTTACGCTTGTACCCAGAATGAAGAATAGTAACAAAACTACATAGAATTTCACGATGCTTACTTCAACTTATAAGAATTCCTGTTTGCTATAATATTTTCAAAGCTTCAAAAATCTCTAATAGCACTTTCCCTCGATGTTTATTAAACCATAACCTTATTTAAAATCGGAAGCCATAATTTGATCATTTTATAAAATTTTATTTTCAAGGTGGTGGGCATTCCGATATATTATGGTATGACATCTTTTATGGCAAATGTAGACGTAGGGTTACGTGGAATCAATCTATTTCAGATGTCATAACTAAAATTAAGTATATATATGACAACATGAATAAATAACGAACTGTATTTCAGAAAAATTTGTGTATAAACATAGACAAATTATGGTCCTGGATTGAGTTAAAACCGAGTATTTTTGTAATTTATGATCTGGGGCTGATCTGATACGCTCTTAGCAATATTTATACCTATATATGTCCGTCTGTTCATCCTCATGATAACTAGAGAACGCGTGTACTTAGAGGGCTGAAATTTTGCACACGGGGTTATAAAAAAAAAAGAAGTAAAATTAAGTTCGAAAATGGGACAAATCGGGTATCTCCTTCGTAGGGCTGCCATACAAAAATTTCGTTTTGCACTATATATTTAGACACTACCTGAGAGTGCGTTAACGCAGAGAACTGAAATTTTATACATGATGTTTTCATATCAATAGTAAATATAATTTCAAAAATAGACTAAATCGAGCAACCCCTTCTTGGTGTTGCCATATAAAAATTTAGAATTTTTACGTATACTGTGAAAACGGTAAGTCCTATACGGTTTTAATGTACCGACAAGTTCTTCAGAATATGAAACCCTATAAAATTGGTTATAATCATTTTTTCTGTCCGCCGAACCGTTGTAGAAATTATGCGAAAAATCACTTCAAAAATCAAACTTTCACAGATGGGTGACCATACGAAATGACATACGAGTATTCATCTAGGGTATCATGAGAATTGGTCTTAAGAATACCAGCTTTTATCAAAAAGCATCCAATTCATCAAAGCAGTACGTTAATCCGATTTATGAACCTTCTCTAAAATTAATTCGACTAATTTGCAGCATAATTCTAGCTTTTTTACTTGTTATAATTAGAATTTATATTAAAGGAAAGGTTGTGTTTGATTTTTTTTATTGATCACCGCGGGGGGGGGGGGGGTTAAGTTATAATTTTGTTTGATATTTTTTCCGATACGATATATGTATAACTTAGAAACGATAGCGAAATGGTTTTGGAAATTTGCAGATCTTTCGATTTTCCAACTTTCAGCATTAAAACCCTGAGGGGTTGTTTTTGGTATCATATGAAAGAAGAAAATTTGAAATTTACTATTATTACCTCTTCTCTGCTCTTTATTTTCTCTCAGAAGCGAAAAAAAAAACAAGTAAAAAATCTAGAATTGGTCTAAGACCAATTCTTATGCCACACTACATGAATTCTCGTATATGCAATTTGAGCAAGTTTGATTGTTGAAGGGGTTTTTCGCATATATTTCTTGAACGGTTCTTCGGACAGTAAAAATGATTATGACCACTTTTATAGGATTTCATATTCTTTTCAGTACAATAAAAATGTCTGGGATTGTTTTCACAGTATACGTAAAAAGCCTAAATTTTTATATGGCAACACTAGAGATTGCTAAAATTAGCCCATTTTTTGAAATTATATTTACTATTTTTATGAAAACGTCATGTACAAAATTTCAGCTCTCGACGTTTGACACGTTCCGATGAAGTATCCAAATATATGGTGAAAAACGAAATTTTTGTATGGCAACCTCAACAAGGAGCTACCCGGATTTCTCATTATCGAACTTAAATTTACTCTTTTTTTTTTACTTTACCAGCAATATTTCTGTGCAGAATGACAAGCTTAGTATACCCTATGATTTGATTTCATCTAGGATGGTGGGGGACCAGTACGCACATGTGTGACGTGTCGAATTAAAGGTGAGCCAATATACGATCTGCCAATTGTTATATGAACCATTTTCTTAGCTGGTGAGGGATGGTGGAGAGAATATGCTAAATTAAAAAAAAAAACAAAACAAGGGTAATGCTCAACTATACGTCAAAGGCGTATAATATAAATCTAAATGCCTATTAAAGAGGATATAATCTTTTCAACTATATGTAGGCTACATTTAATTGCTTTAACCTAAACGAGAAAGAGAGGTGGAGGGTGAATAGTTGTAGGGAAAGTTTACCATCTACTTAAAATTTATTTGAATTGCCATAGCAGAGGGAGTGGTCGTATTTGATGATTTACTCTCAACTAAAGAATAATATGTACATCAAGTTTCATAAAAATTAATTAATTAATATTTACATACGTCATATATGGTAAAATTGTCACTTCTAGATTTCATCGTTTAATTACGATTCTCAAAACATTATATAAATTTACATCATTTCCCAGTGCCATTGAAATGGCGATGCATTGAAACTTTCATAAAAAATTAACTTTTAAAAAATTCGCGAAGTCAACATTTGTAATTATACAAATCTGTGAAAATTTATCTTTTCCAAAAATGGAACTGATTAGCGTGGGTTGAAATTTATCAAATGAACTGAAGCGGTGCATGCTCTTACTTTCTTCTATATCTATCACATTTATATGTAAATAATTTCCTAAACTGCTTCCATTTATACTCATCTTAGGGCCAGACATCTGAGAAATCTTAGCAGCTATACCCACCTGTCAAAGGCAGGTAGCGAGTAGTTTAGGTGGATAGATAAGAACCAGTGTAGGGGGCAGAAAATAATGATTATTGATTGTTGATAGATATAGTTGGGAAGAAAAATGTTCATTATACTCATTTGCCACTAAATCTGTGATCTGTATAGGTAAGAACACACAGCAAAAACATGAAATAATCGATACCTTACGATTGTTTTCGAAAAGTCGTATCTCGATCGTTTCTTAATCTATTACTATCGTTCTTTGATTTATTTACTATAGAACAGATTGGGCCTAGCACTGGTGAATATAGTCTGAACCCAGTTACACTCTGTAAGGGGGATGAAGACCAGGTTTGAAATTTCTTCTCTTTTACTCTACTTTTTATATCTCCGCTATTTATTGTTTTGACCAAGTATAGCCATGTCCTCTTGGATTAAATTGCTGAATATCCAATACAACGTAGAGAGAGATGGAGAGTTTGAAAGTGAAAGTATTTTTTATTTGATTTCAAAATCTCTGTTCTTAGCTTCCTCTTTGCTACATACATATATCGTACAGGAATTATCTGAGTTTTTGAAACAGACTGGAAGGTCTCATTAGCCGAAGAATAATGTTCCTGGAAAGTTTCTAAGTAGTGCAGTAGTCAGCATAACTAAGTCAGCTCTTCCATCTCGGAAAAACAAGCAGCTTACCTTCAATTTGCATTTGGACTATGTCTAGGCAAATAAGTAAGCTGAAAATCATGTCACTTAACTGCAATTCGCTGGTAATGCACAGCAAAAGAGCAGCCCTAAACCTATTCCTCATTGAGCATAAACCCACGTTCATGTTCCTCTCTGAAACTCTAATCACTGAGAGACATAAGTTAGCTTTTGAGCACTATAACTTCGTCCGCCAGGACAAGTCTGAGACCACCCTAGGCACAGCCCTTCTCATAAAGGAAAACCTTAAATTCGAAGAGGTGAAAATTAGTAACCTTTCCAATATGGAATGCACTGCTGTCAAATTAAAACTTCGAGACAACGAGTCTCTTCTCTTAATCGCCCTATACAATAGATGTCACGCCACGGGAGCTGATATCAAGAATAATTTAAACAGCATTGCTCAGATCTCGGACAATTTCACATACACGGTGCTGGGTGGAGATTTCAACGCCAGGCACCCGTTGTGGAATGATTCTGTCGTAAGTCCGTCAGGCAAGGCTGTACATGACTGGCTCCTCTTTAACACCACCCATGATTTTGTCGTCGTCTCGCAAGATACTCCGACCTTCCCGCGATCTGGGTCAACTCTTGACTTCTATATCGCAACCTATAATCTAATTAATCTCCTACCCCAATTCTCAAATTACGTCTGCACAGCACATATGGCTGAATCCGATCACTTGGCTGTTGAACTCTCAATCACTCCCAGCGCACCGTTAAATATCCTGACTTCTGACCCTCAAGCCTCAACTTCACTCAAAGACGTTGACTGGCAACAATTTCAAGACAGGCGCTCCCAATTTCTCTCAGGAAATCTACCTGACTCGCAACGGAATCTCACGAACTTGGAAATTGACTTCCACATTGACTTCCTCAACAACGCCATTGAAGGAAATGTCGCCTTCTTTTCCAGTGTAGTGCCGAGCAAACACTACAAATACAAAAATCTCCCGCCTCAACTGCAAAAATTATATAAATTTAGGCAGAAACTTCGAAAAGTACTTAACCGTATTTTTCACCGAACCCTGAATAGCCACAACCCAGCCTATAGAACTGTGTTGTCGCAAATTAATTGCTTGTCAACAATTATTGAGGAACAAACGAAAATGTTTCTCGATAAGGAGTTTAGGAAGAAACTGGCTTCCATTCAACCTGATCCACACTGCTTTCAGGACATAAACAGGGTTTGCAACAGAAAAGCAAAACTCCCCAAAACCATTTTAAGCGGCACGACCGCTTACAACCTTCCCCAAGAAAAATGTAACGCTTTCGCGGAATATTTCCAATCCACTTTCAAAGACAACTCATCTCTAAGCGATGCAAATTTTAGGACCACTGTAGACTCGACTGTTGATGATTTCACAGCCCAGGCAGTGGGATCCTCCACCACAATCTTCAATTCCACAAACACGTCCTTAAATCTGGATGATTTAAGCATCTTCTCAAATCCTGCTCACGTTTTCGCCCTAATCAGGACTATCAGAGGCAAAACGTCCGCTGGCCCAGATAACATTTCCAACAAAGTTATCAAAAACCTCCCACCTGTCGCCATAGAATTTCTGACAATTATCTTCAATAATTGCCTCAATAATTCTTACTTTCCCGATGTTTGGAAAACCGCTCGCATAGTTCCAATTCCCAAAAAAGGAAACTCGAAAAACCTTAACGAGTTCCGGCCAATCTCTCTTCTGTCCAACCTGGGCAAATTTTTCGAAAAAATAGTCCGCCAACACATTGAAAATACCTGCCTCGATCTAAATATCAGGCAGGACACCCAATTCGGCTTCAAGCCCCAGCACTCCAGTTTGGACAAACGGGCTAATTTTCAAAATTATAAACCTCGAGTTCCCGCCTTATCTCACCCGGGTTATACATAGCTTTCTCTCATCTCGAAATTTCTACATAGAAATCGAGGATACCAAATCTCAGGCAACATCAGTCAGTGCTGGTGTCCCCCAAGGTTCGGTCCTCGGACCAATTCTCTTCAATCTCTTCACTTATGATCAGCCTTCCAACGACTCAAATACCACCACACTACTCTATGCTGATGACTCGCTTACCTACGCCCACTCCATGTCATCCAATTTCGCTGCTATCAAAGTTGAGCGGCATGTTCTCAAACTTGATGAGTTCTACAGAAAGTGGGGCATCAAAATTAATCTGAACAAATCTGAAATGATTTGCATCCGAAATCCCTCCACAAGGGGAAGACCCAACATAACCACACGAGCCAACAACATTGAAATCGAAGTCAATAATGAAAAGCTTCAGCCTTCAAAGAACACCAAATACCTTGGTGTCTCCTTCAATAATCTGTTGAAATTCAACAATCACGCCAAGCTGACCATGAAGAAAGCCAACTACGCTTACTCCCTACTCAACCCTATTATCAGAAGGAGAAACGGTCTCCCGAAAGACACAAAACTGCTTATATACAAACAGCTTATCCGCCCAATTATCTGCTATTGCTTCCCCATCTTGCACACCATTTCGCCATCTTATATGAAGCAAATCAGCGCCCTCGAAAGAAAGATCCTAAGGGCCTGTACAGGTGTGTACAGGATACCTGACGGACACTACTTTTCCAACACCTTCTTGTACGAAAGTGCAAACCTCACTCCAATCGAGGAATATCTCCTTTCTCTCGCGGTCAAACAACTTGAGAAGATCTCTCAGCATCCTAACCCCCTCATTAGCCAGCTTTCAACGCAACTTCAAGTTGAAAACCTCAACTACCTATCACCTCTTCACCTTATTAACTCGGAATCGAGAAACATTTATTACCTGGGCGAAAGATTTACTTTCTTCACCAATAAAGGAAGCCACAACCGTGGATAGGACACCATCCTGGCATCTCGATCATCGTGGGACTTATCAACGCTGGACCATCCTGGACTTTCGGGATATTTCTCACCATGTTGGAAGAAACGCCAGTCTTCAACACAAAGCAAGTTAGAGAAATCTCTAACATTCCACAACCTTCCACTCCCATCCAACTTCCCTATTCCTCTAAATCCACACATCCCAAAATTAAATAACAGACAAGAACACAGCTTGCTGTCGCGCAACAAGCTGTTATTAATTTTCGACATCGCGTAACTTAGAGTTAATAATTATTCGAACATTTAAAGTGTAAAGTGTATCAAAGACAAAAGTGAAACCTAGGCTAAAATTAAAGCCTGTACGTGTATATTATCAAATATCCCGGGATATCGGTTCGGTTTAAGGCAGTCAAAAAAATTCGTTTCGTTTCGTAAATCGCGTGTGAAGAACTCTGATTGATTGATTGATTGCATAACTAAGTCATTGTACGGTGTCCTGATAAAAATCTGGATGTAGTACAATTTTGCCGTTGGCATTTTCATTTGCGACTTTTCAGAAATGTTGAATTCTTCAATGTTTTCCGATATACTAAAAACACTCTTCGTATTTGAATCGTTTATCTATTAATTTGCCCAATTCTTGGGACGAACGCCTTTCCGTCCATTCGCCCGTAATGCAGACGTTAAGGAAGCAGGTAGGTACACACATTAAACGCAACATTCAACCTGCGCATTTCTTAAATTGTGGCAAAATTTTTTCCATAATTTTAAAAGGTGTTTCCAAGCTGCGGACGAAAGAAGTTGACTTAAGTACTCCATCCACAACTGAAGTTTCGAATGTTCACTTGTTTGTTTATTTTTTTTTTCAGGGTACAAATAGGTAAGAGCAACTGCTTTCATTTCAAAGCTGAGTTTGCCATTTTAGGATAATATTGGAGGATACGTGTGGTTGTTGTGGCTAAAAAATACATCTAGGCGCAAAAGCATAAAATATATTCAGTATAATACTCAATAGATGTATTCTTCGCTACTGTTCAGGGTCAAGGTTACCTGCATTTTAATCTTCTGTTCACAGAAGACGATCATATTTGAGGAAATGGCAGCCATTGTGTAATTTTTAAACGCGAGTAGTACCTGAACAGAGAATTCCTGTGTTGTGTCCGAAAACTTTTCTATAGACTTTTTACCTTAAAATCCATCAGAGTTCATGTCATATTTTTAATTAGGGTTCTGTTTTTCAGGGAATGTTTTCGTTGGAACTGAACAGAGAGAAGAATATTTTTGTTTGTGATTTTATTGTAAGCTTTCGTTGTGAATAGTTAGGTACCACCTAAAGTGCTTTAAACCATTTCACTATTTTGTAATTATAAACAGGCACAAGTATTATATTTTCATTAAAAGTTGTCGTAAGGAGTTACACGTACTACTTACATATATACAAATTTATTTAGTGCAAATAGAAATATTTTTAACCCGAAAGTATAGGCATAAAACTAAAATACTGTGCCAATAAAAGTGCAAATAAATGTCTCAAAAATTGCGGAAAAATTTATATTTAATAAATATAGATGTCCTTTTTCCTATCCCAAAAGTTCCAATCTAATCGATGCAACTAAAAACCCTTTTCCACACAAATGAAAACTCATGTAATTGTTATCTCTCTGCAGTTTAAATCCGGTGTTGACCTTCTCAGAATCGAACTAGTCTTGGAGCTCAAGTATAGGGTATTTTGGCGCTAATTGATATTATACTGATGAAATTAACAGATTATAATTACAAATGTATTCTGTCTGAATCTCCAATCTGCAAATTGAATTTAAGCCGAAATCTTAAAGCCTAAAGGCAACATCCTGGGGGAACAACTTCTTTGAATGCTATTGAAGTGCCTCCACATATGTACATATAAATATTTTAATACCTACTTTCATAAAAGCTATCAAAAGATAAACCTCCATTTGATATTGCTTTGACATTGTTTTAATTCTTAATGGAACTACATTATAAAATCAGATCTTCATCAAAATCTTCATGATGCTGCTATTCAGCCAAGCATATCAAATAACGAAATCAATGAACACTTTAAAGCCAGTTTTCATTAAGAACAAGTCTAAAACAGATAAAAAAAGTGAGAAAAAAAGTGAAACTTTACTGCACCCCCCATACCCGATTGAAGTTAATTTCATACACGGATTCATGCCGGAACGCATGGGCATCAGGCTGAAGACTCGATCTAAGGCTCTTAGATAGATAATCATTTTAGAGGCTGGGACGGGCCAAAAAAAAATTCATATATAATCGTCTAGAAGAGAGAAGCAACCTTTTTCTTATAGAATATATTGAATTAATTTTTACCTTAATTTTTTTTTAAATTTATTTTCATTTTATTTTAACTTACAAATCTTTTTCCATTCATCATCTTACATTGATTTACATGCAAAATAATAATAAAAAGTATTGACTGAATTAGAAGTGGTCTCTCACACGTTATTCGGCCGGATATTTTTATCAGAAAGCTCTTTTGATTAGGTTCAGAATCTTTTGAATCTTGCTTAGACTGAATCAATCTGAGATTGTGAACCAAGAGGTTGCTGTCCTGCATATGCTGCTTCTTGTTCGTCTTTTTGATCTTATCCATGAGATCAGAGCCTGTTGTTATATCGTCTGGGATGCTGCTGTTGATAAATCGTCACAGTTTTCCCTTGAATCTCTGTCATTTGAACCTTTTACTAAAATATCGAATTTCTACAATAAACTTTTTATCTGTTTAACGGTTTTTTACAGTCGGGTGAAAGGCTTGTCGCTTATTGCTAAGAGTGAAGGGTCTTGATACAATTTGAGCCTGTCATGTGTTTTTACGAGTTTTTTTTTTTTATTTATTTTTTCATTTTGCAGACATTGTTCTGCGCTTTATGTCAATATATACTTTATAAATTGTGAATTCTGTAATTTATGGTTGCCAAGATATTGCTTCGATAATTATGTGTTACCTCAAAGAAATGTAACAGTAGCATTAACGAAAATTCAAAATGAAAGTCATTTGTAATTATATGGAAACCTATATGGATACTGTATAGGTGTTACGATAATTATATACATATGTATATCTGATAATGGAGTCTTAAAATTGAGTACTAATTATGACGCCGATATTAGGTAAGCTTTTTCCTTCGTTCTCCTTTGTTCCATGAAATTCAGTAGTTGTTAATAAGTAATATTTATCTGCATGATTAAGATTAACAACAACGAAAAATGATAAACAGCATTACGTATAGTAAGTACAAGCCGCAATATTCCCTCCTATGCCTATCCTCTTATAAGACAGACAAAATAGAAACCATCACCAAGCTTATTGTTAGAAGAAACTGTACAGCATATCCTTGCGCTAATATTGCAGACAAAATCATAGAACTCATTGGATAGGAATAATAAGGAAACTTCTAAAGAAGAGGGCTCAAGAGAATGACGTGGAATCTAACTACTAAACTCAGATAATTAGTTCTGATAATTCTTTCTGGAATAGATAAAAAATAAAGAAAAGAAAATGGCGGAGGTAAATGTAGGTATTGAGATGAATCAAATACCCTTCGACTATACGAAAAGCAATCATTCGAATGGAATTCTGCCTTGATTTCGAAACACAATTAGACACGATAAATCGTAGAGCAATTTGAAAGGCATTCGTCCAGTAAGGAATACCAGAGATGATATCACGATTGCTCAGAGCATTCTATAAAAATATTGTTTAAAGAACAATACTTGAAAATATTCATTAAATGCTTTTATCCCCTGATATTAATTACCATACTAAATAAAGTAATGCGAATTTCAATAACTCATCACATAGACCAGTCGTAGCTAACCTTTTTGGGCTCAGTGTGTCAAAATTCGAAGAAAAGGCCTATTTTATCTTGGATGCCGTGTCATATTTATACCCATAATTTTCAGCAGCCCTTGTAAAAAAAATTATAAGTAGTTTTTATATATTTATTTACTAAAAAGGTAAGAGCAACTAAATCTTTGTACATTAGTGACTTTTTGTTGCTGAATTGCATAATATTAGAAGTTATTATGATTTTTGGGCTTTAAAAAAACAAGTAAATTTAAGTTTGAAAATGGGACCAATCGGACCAATAGGTTTATCATACAAAAATTTCATTTTTCAGCTTTTCACTAGATATTTGGGCACATCCTGAGGATGCATCAACTTGGTACATAGTGTTTTCATAACAATAGCAAATAAAATTTCAAAAATGGATCAAATCGGGCAATCCCTTCTTGGTGTTATCATACAAAACTTTTTCACTATATATTTGTACTTGTTCAAGATGACATTTTTTTGGATTCTCGGGCACAATAGCAAAAACGATTTTGGGTGGCAAGTTTCATGTCTTGGTTTTGACTCATCAACAGGTCCCAAATTGAGTGACTGGAAGAAATAAATGAAAAATAGAACAAAGGGAAGAAATGAAAAAATTGAGAAAAATAGTTTTTGTTTTATTTAAATTTAAAAAATCAGATTTATTCGAAACGAATCGATCCTGTGAAAGCCCGCAGTGGGTTGAAAAAAGGAAAAAGAGAAGAAGAAGTAAGCGTTTCGTATGGGCAGAAGCAGTCGGCTTGGTTTCTCCCAACCGTAGACGCTTGAAACAGATCAAATTGAACTCAACTCATATAAATTCAGAATAAATTCTGGGTGTGAGATATATGAGGCAAATCTCCTATATTCCTCCAAGGAGGAAGAAACAAAATTACTATGATTTATTATTTATATATTTGGAAATTGTAAATACAAGTTCGAAAATGAACTAAATCGGGTAATCCTTTCTGCCTGCCATACAAAACTTTTGGTTTTTACTTTAACATTTATTTTCATCTAGGGTATAATATTATTGGTCTTAGACCAATTATAACTTTTTCTCTTGTTCAAAGTTAAACCCCGATCACAAACAGTAATAAGTTTGTGATCGGGGTTTATTCATTATATGGAAAATAAAAAACCAAGATATTTAAATCTGGCCCGACGCGACGTTTCGACTCCTTCGTTTTTTATATACTCGAGTAGTTTAATAAATACATAATGTATAACTTATGAAATAAAATTTACAGACCCTAGAAAAGGACTCATAACTAAATAGTGGAAACGTCGGGCCAACTTTAAATGCAGCAAAAGTTTAAATATTTTAATTTTTAATTGATCGCAAATTCTCGAAAATGCTAACATTTGTCATATATTACTTAAAGCGGCTTTCACAATTCAACGGCAGAGTGGAAAGTGAAAGCTCTCCGTTCACTATGTATTTCAACACGAAAGTATAATTTCGAAATCCGCTGTATGTCAAATTCAAAAATTGTTTATGTCAGCTTTTGATATTTTAAAAAAGGGAGAGCCTTCAGTCAATTGTTGCCATGACATTTCTGGTTTCGAAATTGAAGAAATTATATATATATCTTTCTCTAAATACTATAAAAAGGTCTATACTTTTATGGACCGGCACATAATCTTTGTAATTTGCAAAATTTCTTCACCTTCGAAATTCTCATTTTGAGAACAGTTCATACACTACATGACCTCTTTAAGTTGTAGTTATTATTATACCCGGAAATCCATACATTTTTGGGCCATCCTACTATATATAATTAATATTGGAATATATTTAAATTTTAATCTGACAGTAGATTATGGGTCTTTCCTCAACTCACCAGGCAACGTTCAGCTAGATATTTGAAGTAGTTTTTTTATTTCTTACTTTCCATCAATTGTTTGAAACTAGAATAGAATAAAATTTATTTCGGTAACGTACACAAGATTGAAATCTTATTGAGTACAAATATTGTAGTGGAGCTAGAATCATATACATCGAAATTCAAAGAGAAAAAAAAATAACAAAATAAAAATAAAATAAGCATCATTAAGTAGGAATTACAATTCAAGTGTCACATTAAAGAAAAAAAAAATAATTATATATACTATGAAAATATCGACTAATTAGTATTCTCTTGCGGAGAAGAAGAAAAGAATGTGAAAAAAAGAGCTGTATTAAGTGCGTTTTAACGAGTTTTTTAAATGCATTCATGGTACCAGCTGCCTGCATACTGACAGGGAAATCATTCCACAGACGGATGCTTTGGACAAGATAAGAGCTTTCCATTACAGTCTTATGAAAGCGAGGCAATATCAAATTTCTATTTCGTTGGGAGGTAGTAAAATAGAAAAGTTCCTTAATGTACCCTGGCTTATTAACTTTCAGTAAATTGTACAAAGAAACCAAGTTTATTCGTTTAAGGTCAGAGAAGGCAAAAGAACAATCGAACAATCAAGACCGGAGATGTGAGACATGATTAAACATGCGCAACCTATAAATGAACCTCACAGTCATTTAGGGCAATTTCCATCTTGCGTGTACAAATACTATCCAGTTTAGGAAAGACCAAACATCCAAAAGTGAAATAAGGCAAGATTAGTGTTTTACTAGCTTTAGACGAGAACGACTGGATAATATATTCGCTGAAAGCAACAGTCTCCGTAGGCCTCCGTAGATTTTCTTGATCGTATTATTAATGTTATCACAGCACTTCATATTGGGATTTAATGCTATCCCAAGGTTGGTGACCTTATTCGACATAGACGTTATAGTTGGACCAGGCGCAAATTCGGTCCAAATCAGAGTTTATTCGTGCAACGCAATCCTCGAGGAGGCCAATAGGTTTACTTAGCCTACAGCTGTACGTCATCAGCATACAAATGAATTTTCACATCACGCACCATTCTCGGTAAATCGTTGATGAATAAGCAGAAAAGCAAAGGACCCAGATTTGATCCTTGGGGAATCCCTCGTACAAGCGGCCGCGCAATGGCCAGAGAATCTTGCACCTTCACTTGTTGACGACAGTGAGATAAAAAAACTGTTGATCAGGGAAACAGCTGAGGTACTAAAATTAAAGGAGGATGACAGCTTCTGGAGAAGAATGCGACAGTCTACACAATCAGAGGCTTTCGAAAAATCCAAAAAAACCAGGGCAGTGAACTTGTCTGGGTCCAAAGCCAATCTTATATCTGAAGATACTTTTATGACTGCGGTTTCGCAGCTATGAGAGAAGCGGAAGCCCGATTGCCAACTTGTTAATAAGTTGCAGGATTCCACATAATGCAGTATTTGCTTGTACATAAGATTTTCTAGTACTTTTGACAGAGAACATAGCAAAATTTTTGGCCTGAAATCAGCGTGAGATTGAGCAGGGGACTTCTTGGGCACTGGCAGTACAGTTGCTACTTTCCACTCACTAGAAACGTTGATGACATTAGGCAAGTGTTGATAATATGTAAGATATACTTACCAATGTACGGAAATAACATTTTGATGATCCGCGGTGACAAGAAGTCTGGGCCGATTGTATCAGACTTAATAGTACCGATAGCCAGGGTAAGTTCATTTAAGTCAGTCCCATGGAATGAGAATGTGTTGGAAGGATTAGTGGTAGCATATTCTTCCAATAGATCATCAGGAAAGCTGGGTTGGCTAGTTATCGCAGGTATGTTTCTAGCTGAAATGAAAAATTCATTTAGTTCGTCAGGGTTTAGACTGCAGTCATCACTCCTGTCTTTGCCAGGGTTTAGACTGCAGTCATCACTCCTGTCTTTGCCATATATACACCAGCCAGTTTTAAATCCAGTTTTAAATTTCGCCATAGTGTTCGGGGAGAAAGACTAAGATTGAAATTAGAAGAATAGTACTGACGATTAGTACGTGACATAACCGAGTTAGCTTTATTGCGTGTAATCTTGTATATTCTGTGCGCTTCAATAGCTGTAAGGCGCCTATAACGATGATACAGATACTCACGTTTAGATATAAGAAATCGTATTCCTTCAGAGAACCACGAACAGCCATGTGCAGTTACAAATTTCGTTTTGACAGGGACATACTTTTCAAACAGATTAGTAACAAACAAGTTAAATGTAGACACTTGGTGGTTTACTGAGACAGTGTCAAATATCGTGTGCCAACACAAGGAGGTACATTCACTAATTAGAGCATTAGCGTAGATATTATTATAATTGCGATAGAAGTAAGAGTTACTACTATACAACCTTTTTGAAATTCGGAGTGCTTGGAATAAACAACAAGTTATACATAATTCTAAAGCTATTGTAATAAGATATTGTTTAAAATTACCAGAGCTAGAATCTGCGAGACCGTGGGAGGAATAACGTGAAGTATTTTAAGATACTTTGATCCGGAACACCCCCTGCATATTGAAGTGAATCCAGATACAGATATGAAGTAAATCAATCAATTTATGTTCTCTTTATTAGGTACCTACTAATGAAAAATTAAATATTGGTCCTAGAAGTTTTAAGACCAATAACGTAAAGATTTTTGATTGGGGTGCTTAGATCATTTTATTCCATTGTGCGACGTTAAAAGCTTGTCTGGGTCTACCAACCAGAGGTGGAAATTTAAATCTGGAAGCATTTGGTACGACTTGCAGTTGACCAACAATTTTTCCATTATTTACGAACTTTCTAAAACTGTGTTACATCGAATGATACAAATAAAACAAAAATAAAATGCTGTTCAATGAATAGTCTTGACAGAGTTATAGACCGAAGATCGTCTTCATAAGGTTAAAAATTCTAAAATATCGAAAATCTTCTATTACTTTAAAAATAGTGCGAATTCGAAAATGTTAATATATATAATATGTTCTCAATGGGAAACCCTGTATATTTTACGATAAAACGTAATATTTCCTCTGCAGGCTCCATACTATGAGGAAAAGTGGTCCTTTTTTTAAAATTCAGACCCAACTAACATTAAAAATTGTTTTTTTTTTTTTTTATTTAAAATTTCAAATAATAGATTAATTTGAATATGGATATGAAAATAATTGCCAATAAAAAGAATTAAGAAAAAATAAAAAAGGTAATGTTATGTGAATCGCTCCATGGTAAAATTGCGAAAGTCACAAAATTGAGTTATGCATGCTATTTCGTTTAAAATTCTATAATTTTGGTTTAATATAGATCAAAACGGCAGTAGCTCTTCGAATTACTACGAAAAACTAGAAATTAAACTAAAAAGTTTAAATTCAAGTTCCATCTTAAAAGGGTGTCTGTCACTCTATTGACTAGCCTGTCACTCTTCAACAAGGAATATTTATAAAAAACATCAGTATACATATATTTTGCCAAATGATTCCAGGCAAGTGAAAAATTGTATGTCAGGGGGGGGGGGGGCGGTGATATGTCACCCCACTGAGGTACAGGCTGATTAGTAAAATATGCTCTTTTATCATTCAAAACCCTATATCTTAAAAAGTACATGTTCTATTTTAAGACGGCATTGTATGCAGAACCTTAAGGTCTTTCCTATGAAATTTTAACCACCCCCGTACCCCTGCTCTCTCCAGAGTTATGACAGTTCAAATTCAAAATTTTGATTTTAAATGTTTTTGTTTTAATTCTCGTAATGTTTTTGAAAATACACCCACTAACACACATTTTTGTTACAAAATTTTGAAAGCCCAGAGCCTACTCTTTAATTTAACCTATTATACTCTATGTTCTATCTGCGACAGTTAACCCATTCAGGCGCCAATTAAAGATCCGCAATAAAAAAAGTATTTTTTGCTTAAAAGTTGTTTATTGATATATAAGAAATAAAACTGTCTGATTTTTTTTTTAGAAAACTCTTCATTACTATTATTATTTAATTGTACGGTATGCCGTACATCTGCTCACGAGCGCTCTAAATTATGTAAAAAATAAAAACGAACGTATCGAATGATAATAGATGTATTTCAAGAAGAATTCAATGCAATTAATAATCTAATATAATTAGAAAAAAAAAACAATTATAATAATATGTATTTAAAAAAAAAAATAAAAAACTAACGAAAATTAACAAAATATACATTAACTAAAAATAACAAAGGTCAAGTACTTTATTCATCACGTGTGATCTAAAATTATATATAACTAAAGTATTTCAGTTATGGTGAAATTGGTAGAAGCAGTTACGGCCTTTTGTCATACACAAATGAACTTGACATTTTTCACAATACCAATTCGATCGAAACTTGCAATCCTTCCATTTACATCTTGTAGACTCCTTTTTTTGATCATGTAGCGCAAAATGATCAGTTATGTCCGTACGAATTTCTTTCGACGGTCGCGTTTCACATTTGTTCTTGGTAAAAACTGCGTATTCTTGAAAAGATGAGCTTGGGCGACCTCGTTTGCGTGGCACTGATTGTTTAACATAAACTAAGGCCTCAGCTACCCGAGACCGGAATGCAAGTAAGTCCATAATATTCTTTTCTGGAATACCATTTTTTTTGCAGTCCAATTTGTATTCAATCCAGCTTTGTACAAGACTGAAATCAATAAAATGACTTACAATTCTTAGCGTCCATTTCTTTGATCTAATAAAGATCCTGTAATAGCTGATCATTTGGTCCATAAGATCAACTCCTCCCATACTTTCGTTATAATCTTTGACGATCTGTGGTCGCTCAATTTCAAGATAATTGGATGCCTTTTTGTCCCAACGGAGAACTTTGTCTGGAACCCCCTTTCCGACGTAATTTGATGACAGAAAAACGGGCTTGTTATCGTACCATTTCACACACACAACATTTCCATCCCGACTGACAACCTCATCGGAAAATCCGCGTTCCTTCTTTTTTATGTCACTATCTTTGATAAAAGTTGGTTTCGCAAATCTGTCGACTCTTATGGTTCCAGCTGCATATATACCCTTTTGCTTTAATATTTCAAACAACTGATAAGTTGAAAAGTAATTATCAAAATATAATTTGTGTCCGGAGGAATTGATTCTCTCTGCCAGATGAAGTACGATTGTGGCTCCTAATCCAAAATCACGTAAATTTTGGGTATCTAAATTTGTACGTTTTCCCTGATAGCATATAAAATCATACGCTAATCCACTCTTTCCACATATAACAAAATTCTTAATGCCCCATGGGCATGGTTTCCCTTTGATATATTGTTTTATGTTCAGTTTTCCTCTATAGGGTATCATCTGCTCATCTATTGAAAGGTTTTCTTCGATATCAAGAGATAAACATCTTTTACGCACGGCGTCTAACAATGGACGAACGCGGACAAATCTATCTTCACAATCCTTAGGTATTTCCAAAGTATTAATAAAATGCAGATTTGTACGCAGTTGGAAGAAACGTTTACACGACATATTATCAGTAAACAAGCCAATTCGAATCCAATTCTCCCAACACATTTTAACTCGTGGAAATTTCAAATTTCCGATTGCTATTTGAAGACCGAATACCTTTTTCATCTCATTGCTATCAGTAATTTTCCAATTCTGCACTTGATTTTGCAAAGCATAAATGTTTGTGAATTCAGCTATATCTTCAAACATTTCTAATGGAATATATTTGTGAAAATATTCCAGAGGTATTTGATTAAAATCATCGTCAATAATGTGCTGTTTAGGGATGTAGTTAATATCTGGTGGAGTAAATTGTCTCCGACGCCACTGAATATTTTCTTTTTTTGTACATTTCAAAGCATTAGCTTCAGGTTCAATGCCAGATTCAGTACTGTTATGGCTTGAAAAGCCCTCTACATTTACCGTTTTATCCCAGGAGGCCGGAATGGCTGAAATCATAGGTCTTTCTCGCTTTGCCACTTCCACTAACTCGTTCTCGGCACTATTCTCTTGTAGTCTTTCCTGCTCTGGTGTCACTTTTGTACATCCTACTCTGGTTTTTTTCAAACATGTGAAAATATCTATATATTCGCAGTCGTCTAGTGAATCTTCTTCTATGTCGCTATATTCAATATCAGATGAGTCCAGCAAGGCAAGCATTTCATCTTCCATAAGTCTGTTTGAATTTTCCATTTTCCTAGCAAATCCGAATAAAAAGCATAGCAAATTAGGAGAAAAGTATTAATGTCCGTTATAACGTACATATCGCTTGAGGGCTGTTGTACGGTATAACGTACATTAAACATAAATACGTTTGGCTGCCAGAATAAAATACCCAAACTTTTAAAAATGAAGGTAAATGGTTATAAGAATCTTAAATTCAACAAAACTTACCAAATTTAATATGTGGAATGTTACTCAACTAGATTTTTTTTTAACTTTGCGCACTAAAACTAAAGCCGAGCAAAGGAGCTAAAACTTTTGACGTTTAATATTCAGTTGTACACATCACAAGAAGGTGCCGCTCTATTTTAGTTGAAATATTGCAAGAATGCGGTTTAAAGGTTTGCTACAAATTGGATTTGATTTTTTATAAATAGTTTCTACTTTGATAGAACACATTCAAGTGAATGTACGATATACCGTACAATGGGTTAAGGAGTTTTTTGCTTTTATTAACTGAAAACACGTCATTTAAAATAAAAAAATCCGTTAAGAGCTAATAATTCCTTAACCGTCATAGATAGAATATAGGTTGTTAGGTTAATTTAAAGAGAAGACTCTGGGCTTTCGAAATTTTGTAAGAAGAATGTATGTTGGTTGGCGTATTAAAAAAAAAAAAAAAAAAAAAATAATAATAATTTAAACTCCGAAATTTTGAAATTGAAGCGTCATAATTCTGGAGTGGGAGAGATGTAGAGTTATAGCAAAGACCTTAAGGTTTTGCATAAAATGTTGTCTTAAAATAGAGCGTAGGTATACTCTGTACTTTTCAAGATATAGGGACTAATCACCCTGTAACTCGATAGTTTGACATTTTGCTCCCCCTCCTGCCATAAAATTTTTTACTTGTCTGGACGAGAGGAATCGTTTGGCAAGATATAGTCATATTAGTCTGGGACACCCTGTAGATTATATACTCGGCTGGGTTTTTTTTCCGAGGGCTGTATCATGCCATTTTTTTTTATATTTTATTTATTATTTTATTAGCTTGTCGCAGCGGTGACACGGATTCAATACATTGCTGTTCACATTCAACATGGATTCCTTAGTAAAAGACTTTAAACATTGATGGCAACAAACAATTTGATGAAAAAATATGCATTTCAAAAGAATCTGCTGGAAAAACATAAATTTTCAGATTAGCATTCATAACCAATGTCCTAACAGCAAAATTAAGGAATCAAGGGATGATACAGTTACTCATACTTTCGATCAATCTGATTTTCCAACAAGAATCTGATTAGATGTTAAAAGGACGTAAATCCAGTGATTTGAAGATAAAATATAAGTCGAACTAACAAACCAATTGAAGTAATACATAAATAAAATAATGCACACATCACAGATACTTCTTTAACTAAAAATAAAAAAATAAAATCATGTGCAATATAAATTATGTTCAGCAGAAAGTTTTTTCTTATTTCACCAAGTCTATGGTCTTTGGACTTTCACCCCTTTTAACATGGAGCGATTCATTTACTTTAAAAGATTAAAATGGCAGCTGGTTTCTATCAAACCCATTTTGGTTATACACGAATGACATATCGAAAATCACAATTCCTTTTTCATTTTCATATTTGCTTACTCTAACAGAACAAAAGCAAAACAATTCTTTCAAATAGTCCGCTAACGCAACAAATAAAAAAAAAAAAAAAAACCAAAAACAAGTGGACAACGCAATGTCCATTGTAAATACAAATGGTCCACGGTGTGCAAATATAGCTGAAAAAGTGAGGTTCGGCGGTATCTTCCAGATATTCTTGTAGAGATGGAGAGTGAACGTTTAAACTTCTTTCTTATACATCTAACAAACACAGGCGGAAAGAGGTGTTAATAACGTCATTAGTGTGTGCATATTTACTTTGAATTTTTCAAACGACACCGACTCAACGGCACTCAGGTAAATTTTGATTGACAACCTGTTTTCATTCCTTTTGCGGCGTTTCGGATACAGGGAATCCCTTGTTATTTACCCCAATATTCTTATATGTATATATGTATATCTGTTCTTTTATTACACATGTGTACTTAAAGAAATGTTTGTTAGCTTAAAAATTTTAAATTAATTTTCCAGATAATAATGTATTTTTATTTGTGTACTTAAGGTTTTAGCACATTGTTAATAATATCTTTTTTCCGTTTACTTAATTATTTACAGATGTTTACAATATGGAACTAGAGAACTATGAGACTGATTTAGCGGATTACACGCTTCACGAGACCCCGTTTTATGAAGCAACATCAGTCGTTCATGACATGTCCATGTCAGCTATTAATGTTAATCCAAACATTTTTAAAAATAACACTATGAGATTAAAGAAAAACCGGAAAGTTACCTTTTTGCCTAATTATGTTGAGGTAAGTTTGAATTTTTATTTCCCTTTCTATTTTTTTTTTTATTTTTCAATATAATTAGCCGTCATTAGCTGGGATGTTTTAGGCACATAATTTTTTTATGGATCTCTTTTTTTTTTTTGCCGTATTGAACACGTTTTTCGTGAGTAATTTACAAAGTAGGTATACGCGAATTGTAGGTGGGGTTTTTTGTTTTACTTATTTTGTTTTAAATAATTTTGAGAGTTCAAAGCGTTTTTTGAACCTAGATATAAAATAAAATGGTAATGGATTATGTCTATCTTTCATCTTATCATGATTTCATCAGGTCTAAATGGTTTTACCCTACAGTAGACTCTTTTTTATGTGACACCTATTAGAATGTCCTATAATATCTTTTAGCTATTGGGTTTCTTCTCCGATATTGGGCCCTATTCTCTTGGTAAAATTTTATCATTTTATGTTATTTTATGCCTTAAAATAAAATAATTCCCTAAAATACTATTCTGTACCAGAAATTTTATTTTATTTTATGCATCGTAACATAAAATATTTCTTGTTATGGAGCATAACATAAAAGAACCTAAGCAGCACATTTTAAAGGTATTTTGATACATTTTATGAAAATGGCATGCCGCAATTGACATTTGTGGTGTGAAATTGGTTTTAATTAAAAACTAAAGTGTTCACCGCCATACTTAAGAATTACAATTTTGTCAAAAATTGTGGAAATTCCCACTCGGTATACGGTAAAATATAAATAGTTAATGAAAATTGTCTAAAGTTTTAATTTTATGCAGAAGAGATAATAGAAGAAATCCGTAATATCTTTGCGACCTATGCTCAACTATAGGTTTCAAAAGTTGTTTTGACTGGATAAGATTGGAGTTAAAATACTTATCGAGAGATTAGAGCCTCATACGAGACAGACATCCATTCCGTTCACATTAAGATTCTTAAGTGCTTTGTATTTATACGGACATCGTTCGTATCAAACTTCAGTCGGGAGTTGTCATATTTTAGCACTTTCATAGCCAAATGTGTCGAAACCTATTAAGGCCGCTACACACGCTTAAGCTAATCTTGTGACTTGTGCATGGCCCAGTCGTTTGATTTGTATGAGCGTGTGTAGCGAATGTCGGAGCTTGAGTTGATAGAGCATGAGTGAAATCGGCGAAACTATTGCGTACAAGCAACAACTTATAATGAGTTTGCTATAAAATTGAATTAGACCCAATTGGATATTAACTTTTGCCTCCAGTCACAATAAGTCTTACTCAAATTTTCAAACTCAACTCAAGCTCCGATCTTGCGTTACATACGCTCATGCAAATCATACGACTGTTGTATGATTTGCTTGAGTGTGTGTACTGTGTAGCGGACTTTAAAGAAGTAACTGCTCTCATAAATGATTATTTAGTAGGTGATTTTTTAAGAGTTTCACGCAAATATCAATCGATCAGCCGTTCAGAAATTTATAGAAACCATTGCAGAATGTTCTAAATATTTTATGTTACGTGTTCGTAAAAGAATCCATAAAATAATTTTATGGAACTACGACAGAATACGACTTTTTTAAATATTTTATGAAGAACATATTTTATCATCACAAAATAACATAAAATATTATTTTATGAAAAACTACTGAATTTTGAATTTTTGTCAAATCATAAAATGGCTGTCCAAATTGATGGTGACTCTTCAAGGATAAGTTAATCTTAAGTCTGGGTCTGGGTGGCAGATTAAGTCCAATTTTATTCGCACTTCAATTTTAATTATCATAAACTACGTTTAACAGAATTAATTTTGTGAAAGACTTTGAAATGCCATGGTGTCTACAGATATGCTAGTTACCGTAATTTCATATCTTATTTTATCTCTTCAGTACATACATTTATTAATATATATCTATTGCGGAAGCTTGCCGCGCAGTAATAGCTGTGCATTTTGTGTTTGCTATCCAAAATCTTTGAAAAACTCATAAATTTGTAAATATGTGAATTTATACCCATCGCATGCTGTATTTAGCTAATTTGTCCACCATCCCAGAGTCGTGCGTTCGAATCTCATCATGTTTTGATTCTGAAATTTTTTCTTATTTATCCTATTTTCGGGTTTTTTAGGAACACCATATCTAACCCCGGTCCTATAATCCTCATTCCCTTTCTCAATAGTAACAATCATCTATTAATCCAAAAACATCTGGGCCAACAACTCACAAGTTACCCAAAAAGGTGTGTTTTACTGATAAGCTATAGATGGCAACTCCATCAATACGATAGTTATTGCAGGGTAAAAGCCTGGCAATATGTTATAACTTTGCATCGAAAGCGATTATCGAATCGAAGAAATAGCTCTGTCGACAGATGATTTTGCTTGTTTCGAAATTATTTCCGAATTTTTTCCCCTAGCACAAATGATATAACTATAAATTCTTTTTCTACTTGCTGATAAATTTTATTAATAATAAAATTGGAAATATTGAATTTTTGGAATTTGGACTTTATTTGTGGGGATAACGAATATGACGAAGAAATAATTAATTACCTGGACAAAAGAATATTTTTAAGGCAGTAATGTTATGGATATGCCTAATGTCTAATTTACATTACTCGAACATGCGGTTTTACTGACAAATTGAGTGAGAGGGGCTTATTACTTTGTACTATTAGAAAAAAAAAGGAAGAGGTGATCGACCATCAAAACATTATTTCCCACTCTTTTATAGCGAAGTGTCACTTTTGACATTCATCAAATTGTCAATTGCAAAAATTAGTCAGACGTCAAATAATATATTTGACAATTTCATATGTATTTAGTACTATTTAAAAAAAAAATGATTAAAATAGAAAAAGTCTCGTTTTTAAGTTCAGTCTTAAATAAATATAAATTTTATTTCTTTATTTTCTAAAAATTACGCACCTGTTAGTTATTCCATTGACTTTTTACACAACTTATCATTTTCTTGAGAAACATGATTTATTATCAACGCAGAAAAGAGCAATCATTAACCTCGCTGCTACATTTCGATTTCAGTTTCCAAGGTACAAATACATCCTGTTCTTGAAATTGTGTTATACTCATATTAATTGGCAAATCAAGCTCTGGTTTAGGTAAATTTGGTTGAAGTTCCTTTACCACTTAGAATAGCCCTCAAAAGTACCATTTCCTCTTCATGTCTTCCAAAATTTTCAAGAACAATCAATCGCTAATATTACAAAGTAGCTAACCCCTCAGAATAGAACAATGCGTGTTTAGAGAATAGAAAATATTCTCATTAAAATTTTGATACATGCTGAAGTGCTTGCTTAAAATATTTTTAATTTGTGTGCGTGTAAACACAATTATAGTAGTCATATATATTGCCATAATAGCAACATTTACTGCCATACAATATACTTCTGGCTAGAACTTTTTATGGCTTATTATGGCAGTAAAAATTTCCAATCCGTCAGTAAAATTTTGCTGGATTATTTTTGTCCTTATCGTTCTAAAGTATTTTCCGATAAGGAGAAACTACTTACTCTGTTTTCTAGCAATGTTCGAGTAATGTAAATTACCCATAACAAAATGTGCTGCCTTATTACTTTTTTAATTCAAAAAAAATTCTTACAAGTTTTATAACTTCATGTTTCAAGAATCTATATAATTAATATATAAAATCATTTATATTGAATAAATTAAAAAAAAATGTCAGATTTAAATCTAATTTCTTAAATTTTACATACATTTAATAATCTTCGTTTGTACTATCACTGTCAACAAAACTAAGTGATGTTCTATCGAAATTATCGCCTGTCGAAAGTGTTACAAGATACCGACTATCGATTATATTGTCGAACTTTGAATCTTTCGAAGTTTATAACATCTTGCCCCTGGGATAGCAAAAATATAACCATTCCAAAAACTGAAGCAGAGAAGCAGATGAGAACGGATAAAACAGGATCAGAGTTTTACGAAGGCCTCATGCTCCCAAGGGGAGTAAAGAAGAAAAAAATGGCATGGTGTATAAATGTCAACCTGGATTCAGTTAAAGTATAGCTGTTATCAAGGATATTGGGATTAAGGACCATGAAGTAGTTACTGCTTACTTTAAGTTTCCTGTTCCGAAGTTTTCCTCCAGTTTCCAGTAGCGATACTTTAACAATGTGGGCACTTCTGGTCTTTTGTTTAGTATTAGCGTTCAGGTTCAACACTTTAACTATATAATTTTAAGTTTATAGAATGATTTTGTTCCCATTAAATCCAAGTTGTTGAGAAATAGACCCGGCTGGTTGAACAATACTATAATAGACTTTATGCGCGAGAGGGACTTTGCGTACAAGCTTTAGAAAATTTATAAGACTGATTTCCTTCTAACTAGTTAACTATCGAAAGCTCCGCAATTTAACTACTAAAGTTGTTCGCGACGCTAAGAAGAAATTCTGTACTTGTACCTAAACTTGATCCATTTCTTCCATCTAAATGCCTGTGGAAGAATATTAATCACCTTTGTCTTCGAAATTCAATTGTGAATTGTCATATTGATCCAGTGGTACTCAACAATTACTTTGTTGAGGCCTATGTTAGTGGAGCGACTTTAGCTATTAATGCTTTTAATAATAGGATTAGTTTTGAGAGTTTTTAATTCTCTATGGTTAGTGTTAAAGATGTAATTCTTGCCATTAAATCGATCAAATCGGATGCGATGGGTGCTTATTATATATATCCTCGGTTCTTGTGTATTATTTTACCCTTTATTATTCAACATTTTACGCAAATTATTAATACTTGCATTACAACATCTTGTTTTCTTTCGTGTTGGAAGCTTGCTGAAGTTATTCCGACTAATAAAAAGCCCAGCCCAGAAGGTAAAGAAGATTTTCGACCAATTAGTGTACTTTCGTTTTGCTCTATAGTCTTTGAAAGGTTACTCGGTAATCAGATCAAGAGCTTTTCAGCTAATGATTTTTTATTGTATGAATTTCAGGCGGGGTTCCGAGATCATCATAGCACAACAACGTCATTCCTCTTCCTTACTGATTGCATCAGATGCAATTTTGATAACCGTTTGGCATCTTTGCTTGTGGTACTAGATTCTTCCAAAGCTTTTGACAATGTTAATTTTAATATGATAAACTGAAACCGGAGTTCAATGTTGGCAGTTCGGCAGTAAATTTAATATCTTCTTATTTAAGTGATCGCTTTCAGAAAGTAGTTACTTCATTCTCGGAATCTGGCTACAAAATTATTTTCTCAGGTGTTCCGTAAGGCTCAATCCTTGGTCCACTTCTATTTTTATTGCACATAAACGATCTACCTCAATGTGTACAGAATGTGAGGGCTCAAATAAGTATACAGATGATGTCCAACTTTCGGTATCCACTTTCCTTTGCTGACTTATGTGAATCTCCAGAATGAATGATGACCTGGTTAGGATCTTGAATTGGTCGCAGGTAAATAAACCCAGATTAAATGCAGCTAAATCCCATTAAATGATAATAAATTAATCTTAATTATGTACTCTGCTTAAAGTGATATTTTCAGTATCCCTTTAACTCTGTAATTACCTATATTTTTGAAAGCACAAATTTTGCTTTTCGTTTTTGGTTTTTAATTTGGTGTTTGTTTTGAAGATGTATGCCGGCTTTACTTACCTACAGGTTCAACAGATCGAAAAGATCTTCGAAGTTGGTTTGGATGTGCTACTATATTTATGCTCACGGGGTAATTGAATTTTAGTTTTATATAAATTTGAGAAAATTGATTTAGACATTTTATGTATCTCTTCATGTGTGACTGAGTAGTGTTCTTGGTAATGTAGGAATGATTATTTGTTGCTATGATGCTGCGACATGTGATTTTATGACTCTGCTCTGGCTCTTTATCTCCCGATGCGCTAGTTTCCTTAAGGATTCCAATCAAAGGATTGCTTGACAATGTTGTTTTTTTCACGTCACGTCGTATGTTGTTACCAATCCAATTCCATTTTCTTCTTTTGATTTATTCACCGATCTTACCCTAGGTTGTGAGTCTCTGTAGTTCTTCGTTTGACACTCTATATAGCTAGCGAATTTGTACGATTCGACTCAGATATCTATGCAGAGTAGTCAGTAAATGGCTGGTTATTGATTGCGTTACCTTTCATGTTTCATAATCGTAATAATCGTACAGTAAGAGCGCTTTTACTGTGCAATTGAACCGTAGTAGTTTTGTCTTGATTGAGATTTTTCTGGTATATCATATCCTGACTAGTTAAGAGAATGCGCTCAACTTTGATAAAACTCTATGGATATGCTAAAACAACCTCGTCAATACTCTTGACGATAAATCGAATCTCTTGTCAAATGTTCCTGTCGATTTATTCCGAAATTCGTTTAGAATATAAAAGTCCTGTCATTATCTTTTTAGACAGCACTCAGCTTCAGCTGGAATAAGATTTACACTATATGTACTTACAATATAGTACCTTGGAGCCCGACCATATCCGATCAAGGTGAAACTTTCTTTTTGTTCTTATTTCCCCTCTATAGCGGCCTTCCTCCCACCCCCGCGAGGTGGGTTAGATTATATGATTTATGATATTTATGTGATTTATGGCCGTTTAACCGTCAAAGAGGCTGAGAGCTTGCTCATCAAATGTAGGTTGGACTCATGATAGAAAGATAACAACGTATGACCGACTTCTTGAGTGCTTATGTCATTTGGGAACAAATGTCATTCAGTGAGTTCTATCATTGTCTCAAGTTGAGATTTTTTCAGGAACTTAAGTATTTTCTGAATATTGGTGTAATGGCAAGCCTATATAACAAGCCAGAAAAACAAAGATGCTAGCTTTTCGCGGCATTGAATATCATCAGGATTTCCTTCATGAAGGGATAAACCTGGATGACTAATTTTTCTATTGGGACAAAATCTCTATAAAATCACTTGTAATATACAATAAATGTATTTTTAATTTTAGCAATTGGCACGTTTACAAGTATAAAATACAAAAGCGATTCACGATAATTCTGCTGTGTGAAAGTTCTTAAAAATTATAATCATTAAATAAAAATTCAAATTCAAATTATTCAGGAAATTAATCCACTTGCATAAGGATCTTCATTTTCTACAAGTTCACTTTATAGGGGGCTTACAGATGTATCGGATAAATATCGCAACAACAGATGACTTCCACAATTTGGACCTCTATAACCTACAGTCTATTTCGTCCGACGCGTATAACACATATGAATTATAAATGAAATATATGCGAGTATTAAGTTGAAATTCTTGTGTATATTTTGAATTTTTTTTGGCTTTGGATTCTTTTAAAGGAGGTAGGTACAGCTACAGCCGTTTGCCAAGGGCGAGTAAAAGATTTGTTTTTCACCTAAACATTTTTTTTAACTCGTTTAAGTCTTCTTTGTTAGTTTAGTTTTTAGCTTTGATAAAAACTTTTCTTCTTAAAGCCTGGAATATTTTTTCTGGAAGCTCTTTTCCGGTGATAATTTTAGTTATATTCTCGTGACCCGTAGGATGCGGCGTGATAGTCTGAAATGCCCAGTAACAACTGGACCGTTAACATCAGCTAAGACGATTACGAGCCCAGTGTTTTTAAATTTGTACTTTTGTATGCTGATAAAATCGATTATCGTTGCTTCTGCAACTAGCTAAAAGCTAACACATTTTTATACTGAATTTAATTGAGAACATTCTTTTATATATATATAAATTTTGAGTCAAATTTCCAAACGAATGAAGAACCAAACCATACTATTCGCTTTTTTTTTTTTTTGTTAATTGACAGATACAAATATTTTGACGTTTTGCAAAATAATTGGAATGCTTTGCCAAATGACATTTGCCTGTCACACAAAAAGATTCTCTCGAATCGGCCATTCCTTGTTATCTTTGTATCATGGGCTCAACCAGCACATGCACTGATTCAGCCTGACTTTAAATGACTTAAAAGAACCTTAGTTTGAGTACACAGTGATTTAAAAAAATAATACCTCGAAAACGAGTTTGAACACCTCTGTAATTTTTGTTACACGGACTCATAAGGTTTAGATCTTTACAATAAAAATATATGAAGAAAGTGCTAGTGGTCCCCGTTAAAAAAAATATTTCATTCAACTAAGTGTTTTGCGTTACTTTGGGTAAAAGATGACTTCAGTTTTCAAAACGAAGCCGAGCACCATCGCAATTTTTTACACATTTATACGTAGAAATTTAATGGCTTCAAAAAATAAATACAAAAAAGTTTTAGAGCCTTAATAGTAAATAATGTTACTTTTTCTTTTAAAACAAATAGTATTATTAATAACAGCAAAAATCCGTTTGGTGTTGATGAAAAATATAAAGTATTTAGCTTCATTTGGTATTTGAATTCGAAAAATTGGTTCCTCCGTTATCGGGATATAAGTTTTTGAAAATGACTTTTCATCGTAAAATCACTAAATTTCTATCCACCTAACGGGTCGCGGGGCGTAGTAGGAAGCAACAAAAACATATGGATGAAATATTTTCATATTCCATCGAAACTCTGAAAATTTCATTCAAATCGGAAGTGGTCGGGTCCAAAACAAGTCCAATTTGATTTGAACCGTTTTCGTGAGGAATGGCTGTATATATTCGGCAACTCTTCCCAATTACTTGCAGAGTAGAGAGGGCATCTCACAGATATAACTGAATGCATTTTACTTTACTACTGAACAATATACAACTGGCCTCGAACAAATTTATGCAGAATTAGGCAATTTTTGGTAGTTTTATAAAGTTTTACTCCATCTGTGTGTGGCCCACCTAAGGCTTAAAGCCAAAGTTTGAATAAAATTTTATATAAAATTCACCAGAGTTATATTAAACGATAAAATTGTAAAAAAAAACAAAAACTCAACTGAATGATTCCCTGATAATTTCCTTGTCTGCGTTAGTCTTCCCACTGGAACTCATCCTTTGTAACAAAGATTATTCAATACTCCCCACCCCTCTTTTTTTCTTGTTTTATTTTTTATTATTTGTATTTTCAAGAATTAAGCCGCCTTTTTAAGACGTTCGACCGTCATGCCTACATCCATATAAACAGGGCTATAAGTCTATAAGCAGTAACACCCTGCGCAGTCAGCTACATACATATATGAAGTAAAAAATTAGTATGCAGCGCTGCACATGGAGCATTGGCTTTAATCGTTGCGATTCAATGTGACGTGAATTTTCGTTGCGTTTAGAGAATAAGAAAAAGAAGGCGTTAAAGTAAAATCAATTCTGAGGGTGAGTTAAGTAACATGATGAATTTAATTAAAAAAAAAAACATAGGTAGAGTTAGCAGTAAGTTGAGGTTGAGAAGAAGAGATAGAAAATACTGATTAAAAGGAAAATGGAAATAAAAACACGAAAAGGAAGAAGTCTCGCGTGCATATCTATTGCCTCAAAGAGGAAATGCACGCTCACATTTAAAAAAAAAAAACAACGAAAAAGTAAAATACGAGTATGAAAATTCAATTGTTAGGGGGCTGTTAGAAGAAAAAAAAAGACCTGCAAGAAATAAAAATATATTTACAAAGCCGAGATTAATTTTTTTCTTCTACCAGGAATGGAAGTGATTTGAATAAAAAATTCGAAAATTTATTTATCACGTTTTGAATATGAAAATCAAAATTTGTTTTTCTGACGTTCTTTTGCGCTCAATCCGTCAATTTCAATTGAATCCTAATTACGTGCGTTGAGGCGGCAGATCTTTTAAATTATGGAAAGACGCTACTTTCGAAAGATTTGTTTTTATTCTTCGTTCGAATAAAGGGACATTGGTATTGAATAAATAATTAGTAGTGTTGAATACTTTGTGATCCTGTAATTAGGAAATAATTCCCACAAGCAGCATCTACTTTCATTTGGGTAAATGTAGAATCTGTTCATTTTGCTTTTGGCTATTTACGTAGAAAAAGGCATGCTTTAAGCTCTCCGTTCTGTACATAATCACATTAGAAATAATATATTCGTTGGCTTCCACTGTTATTTGAGAGCTGTTAAATTTCAATTCATGAATGTTATCCTTTATGAAAGGGAATAAAAAGAAATATCAAGATATCACGTCCAGACTATAGAACGGATGTGTGTTAAAGTGGTAAGAAACTTGATAGTCCGAGCTGCTGTGTATGATGGGGCATTGCTGGATAATGGAGAAGAATTCTTCTTTTTAGTTGTTTTTCATACGATTTTTGAAAAATATCTAGCAAAAAAATATTCAGAGTGTCCCATACGTGATCTTGCACCCGAAGGCTATGAATGGATAGGTCATGCTTAGAGAATTATATGGGTTTTCGGAGTGGAAGGTCTAATGGTTTCCGAGATATCGGGACTTAAAGATATTTGAGTCTGTTTTTATAGATCACTTTAGATTTTTTGCCTAACTACTGAAATGTTTGGTTGTCCCTAAGTTCTATTAGTTTCTTTGAGTCATTCCCTAGTTAAAAGTACCGAGACAGTCTTGCAAGACTTAAAATTGGGATTAGCTTCACTGCAACATGTCTATGTCATGTGTCTACAAGGTGTAAAAATAGAGGAAATATGTCTAGTACATCAACTTTCAGAAATCGGCATGTATGTATATTAATGTATATACCAGAGAAGTTTTGGAAACTTTAGAAGCTTCTAGGCTACTAGAGTGCGAGTATACGTTTTTTAAAAAGACACTTTGCCTAAAGCCACTTAACAACAAAAACTTAATTAACAAAAAAAAAGTGTTTTACAAAAATGTGTTCGCAATAGAATATATTAAAAAAACTTTTATAAATAAATTGCACTAAAAACTAAAAAAGTTTCATTGCAACGGGTTCAAACATTTAAAGTCAAATGAGTTAATATAATTTTAAAATATTTTTAATGCATTCAATTTTAAGATTTAATCTGAGCTCTAGCATTTCTTATTTTGCAATGAAACTTTTCTTGTGTATATCCCTGTGAAAGAAAAAATAGTTTTTTACTTTTAAGTGCAATTTATTTAAAAAAATGTTTAATGTATTTTATTTTCTACTTTTATGTCATTACATTTTTGCTAAAATCTAAAATCTATCTGACATATGCATATCAATTCGCATCTACGTTCCCTTTCGAACGTTGTGGTGTAATGTTTTTCTCTCTGCGGTAAGTAGTTTAGAAGATTATCGGACTTTAATGTAATTACTTACATGTCAATAAAGTTTACATGAAAAAACTGGAATAATTTATTTGACCCCATCGGAAAACTCCCCATTCATTCATTCTATATAAAGAAAACCCTATGTAAATCCATCTACGTTTACTACCCTAAATCTTTTCCTAAAATTTCACATTTTCGTCACGAACGTCGCTCGTATACACAAAGTTATTTAGTCAAGGGTTAGTGAGTGGATAAAAGTTGTGTAAAAAGGACATTTGGCAAACAAAACACTTAACAAAAATAAATTTAGCAAAAGAATAATTGGCATAATCTTGTCAGTCAAATAGTGATGTAAATCCCTAAAATAAATATAAACAAGTGAAAAAGTTAGAATTGGTCTAATTGACCAATTCTTACGATACCCAAGATGAATGCCCGTCAGTGTTGCCACTCTTGTTTAATTAGAATAGAATTTTTAATCATATCATAACTGAATCATTTAAGAGAAAAAATCTTTCAGTATTGTAAAATGGGGTAACTTCGTAATTCAGTTCTCTTTGTGCATTGATTGAGTAAGCATCAACGGATCAAGTAGAAATTATCAGCGCTATAAAACTGATTACCTGCAAGCTACCCTGGAGGATATTAAAAAAGGGTTGCCACTAGCTATAGCGAGTAAAAAACATTGTATACCTGCATCAACGTTTTACGATAAACGCAATGTCGTGCATACGCAACAGGTAGTGTTGAAAAACGCTTCATTGCTGAGATGGTAAATTAGCTCGCCAAATGGTCATACCCGTTGACAAAGTTAGATATGCGGATAATTTTAAAAAACTACCTAGACCATATAGGACGAGTTGTGGGTTATTTCAAGACAGAATGCCAGGAAATGATTTTATCTTGTATTTCATGTATTCAACGATGAGCAGCAAATATTTCTGGTGCAAGAACATCGTTTTCTACAGGAGCTATTTTGGAAAAAGAAGAGACTTACGGGACTATTCGTTTACTTAATGGAGTAGTATTAGGTAGTATAATGGAGTGTTTCAAAGAGCAAAGAGGACTGTATCAAGAGCATGAATAGAAAAAAGTGAAAAAGAAGTTAAGCCAACCATTCAACGAACTAGGACTCCTAAAAGTCAACAAACTTATAACACAAACCAGTGTGAACTTTGTAACTTCGAAATATATAGTGGCCCAGATTGAATATAATGTAGTGATTGCATGAAGTGGATATGCGGATAAAATCCTAAATATGCATGCCATGCCATATATTATTATTTACTTAAAATCTGTGCAAAGATAATTTTCAAGAAGATTCATAACAAAAAAACAATAAAGGCATTTGAAACCTTTTTTTTTTTGATGATATTAAAGCTAAACACAAAATTACGAAATTACTCCTTCTCTAAGTAATCGTTATGAAACCAAAAGATTAAAAAATAAAAAAAAAAAAAATATTATACGGTTAAGAGGAAAATTATGTCGTATGTTAGTGATGTTTTGTATTATTAAAAATATCTGGCGTTAGCTATAATTAATTTTATTTGTACTATTGTATGAGATACAAAATTGACAAAACATTCCGGAGTTACCCCGTTTTACGGTACCTAAGTTGCTACGGGGCAGTGCTAATAAATTTCAAGCCAAAGTCGATATTTCCTAAACAAAAATGGGTTTTTTGAATCTAATTCTAGAACGGTTCGTCTGACAGATAGTATACGTCAAAAACATGAATTTTTATGCGGCAACACGAGAAGGAGGTTGCCCGATTTAGTTCATTTTGAAATTGTATTTATTAATTTTATAAAAACGCCGTGTACAAAATATTAGCTCTCTACGTCGACGTGTTCTCAGGCTGTGTCCAAATATATGTAGTGAAAAACGATTCTTTTTGTGGCAATCTTATGAAGGAATAACCAGATTTATCCCATTTTCGGACTTAAAATTACAATTTTTTTAAAATGTCCGGGTGCAAAGTTTCAGCTATCTAAGTACAAGTATACTCGTTCTCGAGATATCGTGCAATATGTCCAATTCATTTAGCTCTATCATCATTATTTCTATGCGTTACAAATAGAATGACAAACCTAAAAAGCTAAGAAAAAATAAAATAAAACAATTTTCTGAGATAATAATTAGAATTAGGTATACCTCATCGTAATCCTATAGTTACAGATTATATATGAAGTCCTTGATATCTTTCACGGTACATATCATTATAATGGCAAAATTCACTGAGCTAAAATGAACGAAAAGGCTAGTTTTTAGTTTTTATACCCTAGATGAAATCTATAGGGTATACTAAGTTTTTTATTCCGTTTTTCCTTCGTAGGGTTGCCATACAAAAATTTCGTTTTTCACTATATATTTGAGCACTGCATCGCCGTGGAAAGCTCAGATTTGTACACGGTGTTTTCATAAAAATTCTAAATACAAGTTCAAAAATGGACTGTATTAGGCAAGCCTTTCTTGGTCTGCCATACAAGAATTTAAGATTTTTCCGTATACTATCAAAACGATCAGTCCTAGACGTTTTTATTGTTCTTTAAAATACCAAATCCTATAAAATTGGTTGTAATAATTTTTACTGTGCGACGAACTGTTCTAGAATTATACGCGAAAAATCAGCTCAAAGCCCAACTTGCACATAGATGGGTGACCGACCATACAAAAGTGCTTACGGGCATTCATCTAGGATATCATAAGAATTGGTCTCATCAATTCTACCTTTTTTACTTGTTCGAAATTGGAATTTGTCCATAATTTATTAAAAATTTATTTCCAAAGTGAAATTTTGAAAATACGATTTTTGCGAAGTGTACCATTAGTAAAAATGGCATTTTGTTATATGCATGTTTTGTTATAGGTATGACTGCTGGAAGTTGGGAATTGACATTCAGAGAAAAAGATGGTTGTTAACTGGCTTGCTCCCGTTTTCGTTTTTTTCATTTTTTCTTGCAACTGAATAATGTTTTTTCGCCAATTCAACTGAGTTCAATGCAAGAATCCACTGATATACATACATTCATACAGAAATCCAAAAGAAAAATATCATGTCTCTCGTATGTGTCATCATCATTCGGAAGAGTTTCCGGTCAAATGGAATCTTCATCGTACTAATCAGTCGGAAAGAAAAAGACAAAGCCATAGAAATCAAGAAAAATCTGTAAGCTAGCCAGCCGGCGTATTAATTGATCGTGCCCGATGACTGTATACGTCCAAGATCAGCATGTCCCTGTCGATAGCCAAAGCGAATAACAATTTGTTCGTATTCCCTTGCCGCTGGCTCTTATGCTGTAGCGTTGTTGTTTTTGTTGCTAATTATTGCCGCAATTGCAGTAGTTAGTAATTAAGTCGACAAGTTAAAATGGATTGCATGACACAAACTGACTGCCTTCGTTTTTTTTTTTTTTTTTTTTTTTTTTTTTTTTTTTTTTTTTTTTTTTTTTTTTTTTTTTTGCTATTTTTATCATTTATGAACGCTCTCCAGAATAATAAGTCTCAAGCAGTGGTAGTAGCGATCACCCAACATGATTGCGTACAATGTTCCCCTTACAAATAGACAAGAGTAGTTGTACGAGCTCTGACTTGACATTGACTTGTCGTCAAAGAGTTCAATTACCCAAGAAGCGCTCTTCAATTATGTTCAACACTTGCATACTTTACTAAGTATACAGATAGACCAAGAAGCCTCGGGCAGTTGTCGTTCTAATGCAAAACGCATCGTCTGGTCGGAATCAGCTCTGACTCTGACCGTTTTCTTGTTATCATGGGTCTTATCGAATGTGTACGCTATTATCAGTTTTGGGTCCCCTGCGGGATCAATGGTCAATGATTTGTGGCGAACATTTATTAATTATTGTTTAATTACAAAATGCGTTTCGATGTTACTTGAAATCGGAATGCAATCGAAAGCAATCATCTCTTTTGATATTGTTTTTGTTTGGGGAAGGTTCGCTCGGATAATGACAGCTCACTCTCTCACTGAAAATCTTGGAAATTTTGTTGCGTTTTGTAATCGCTATAGAGAGTGGATTCTGTTCTGATTATGTCCATACTGGCCATAACTTTTAAAAGTCTGTTTGAATAGTGATTACGCATTTTAATGTGCTCCGTTGGTGGTCTTATTGCATTTTATACTTGGTTATTTTTGCGTACTCTGTGATGTTTTCGTAAGGTCGATTTAAAAGAAAATTTGACGCGTTTCTTGGAATTTTTTTCATTCCCAATTAGTATGAGTTGCATACAGGTACATATGTAGGTATGTTGAATGTTGCTATTTCCGAAGAGGGTAAGGTAGGTTAGTAAGGTCATCTCCTTACTGTCATGCCATATTACCAAAAATAAAATATCATGCCTTAGAAATGTCAGGAAGAGTTAGGTGGTCGAAAGGATGTGGGTAAGAAAAGGAGATTGTGGTAAATATTTCTTCTAAGGGCCTCCAATGCCATCCTAGCTCCAATGTATGGATACTCCTTTTCTGAAAGTATGAATAAGCAACAACAAAGGCGAGATGAGCGAATAAAGTACTGGGAGATAATGGTGGTATAGAATTAATGAATTTTTAAATACTCGTGCATGTCTATTTAAATTTTTTACTTTAAATTCGAACTCGAAGCAATGGTATAATAGAAGATAATCGTTGGTAATTCCGACTAGCTGATTTCAGTTAGTACGAAAAGTGTTCGTTGAGAAGTAGAATGGGCATATTCGTATAATTTAAAAGAAATCAATAAACAAGTTTTACCAATAAGATAGTTTGTACTAATATGATTGGGTACTACTTGCTGAACAGAGTTTGAAAGCCCAGAGCAAAAAGTAAGCAATACACTAAATTATGTGTTTTGCTATGCTCCAAGAGCAAAACATATTTTGCTGCGTTTGTTCCCGAATATTTTGGCTCGCTAAAGCTTAAAGAGCTGTTGTCTTACTGTCGATTGCTTCATGGTACTCTGCTTCGATTCTACTCTCAAAATACTTTCACTTCCTTTGCTCTGCTTAACTTTACTTTTGTATAGAGTAACAAGGTATGATCGTTTATGTTTATCCACGATGTAATAATTGGTTGGAAGGTTACATGATTACTAATTTGTCTCTATAGAATTCGATAAAAGCGGAATCTATAACGTTGTTATCGATATTTATTCAAAACCTCAAAAATAATCATAAATATTCAACACAGATGAGCATTCTAATTTAATATGATAGTCTAACCTTATTTAAGTTGCATCACTTTAAAATGTTATTTTTATATTTACTTTTTGGAAAAAACTTTTGTAGCCGCATTGCAATTCAGGTTGTTATTAATATTTAAATAGGTAGCTACAACTTTTAGCCTTTGTTATTCGTCTTATACCTAACATTTACTCCCGCGGCACTTTTTACCCCGAACGACACAAGAACATGTTTTTAGATACAAAACAATGACAGTAAAACATTTAGAGTTTTAAGTAAAGGGTTTTCCAATAAGAGGTGTTATTTTAATTAGCCCGCTATTACGGTAGATGTCACTTTTGGAGCTGTCATTTTTTGACATTTGACAAGTAGAAACTACGCCATTAATAAAAATGGAACGATACACGATTCAACAACGTACTGAAATTATTAAAATTCACTATAAAAATGGTGAAAATGTGGCAGAGACGGTTCGTAAAACTCGAACATTTTTGGGTCGTCGTGAAGCACCTTGTCGGACCGCAATACAGAAATTGGTAGAAAAATTCGAGCTGTCAGGACAAGTTAGTGATATGAAGAATAAAACCCGTGCACGTCGCTCAAGAACATCCGAGAATATTGCTGCTGTAGCCGAAAGTGTTGAAGAAAACCCAGGTTTGTCCATTTCTCGTCATTCTTTGGAATTAGGCATTCCACAAACGTCATTACACCGTATTTTGCATAAAGATTTGCGTCTTAAGGCTTATAAAGTTCAGTTAACACAAGAACTCAAGCCGGCCGATCATCAACAACGTCGAGTCTTTGCTGATTGGGTCCTTGAAATGCATGAAAATGATCCGGAATTCCATCTAAAACTCATCTTGAGTGATGAGGCCCATTTCCACCTCGATGGCGCTTGGTCAACAAGCAAAATTGTCGCATCTGGGGCTCGGAAAACCCAAGAGTTATTGTTGAAAAGCCTCTCTATCCTCAACGTGTGACTGTTTAGTGCGGTTTATGGTCCCGCGGGGTCATTGGACCTTACTTTTTCGAAAATGAGGCTGGAGCAACAGTTACGGTGAATGGATTGAGCTATCGACAGATGATTAATGACTTTTTATGGCCGGAATTGGATGGTATTGATCTGGACAACGTTTACTTTCAACAAGACGGCGCTACGTGCCATACAAGCAACGAAACCATTGATCTTTTACGGGAAAAGTTTCCGGACCGTGTTATCTCTCGAAGAGGTGATCACAATTGGCCACCGAGATCTTGTGACTTAACACCTTGCGACTTCTTCCTTTGGGGCCACGTGAAAGAAAAGGTTTACGCCAACAGCGCAGCGTCGATTCAAGACCTCAAAGATGGAATTCGTGAGGCTATCGAGGACATAGGGCAGCCACTTTGCGATTTGGTTATGGAAAATTTCATGAAAAGGATATGGTCCTGTAGGCGTGGTCGTGGTGGTCATTTGGCTGATGTTATTTTCCATTATTAACGGCATACCTTCCTCTTTATAATGAAATAAAGATCCGATTATTTATCTCAAAAAATGTCATTTTTCTTTGAATATCAAAATAACACCTCTTATTGGAAAACCCTTTAGTATCAGAATGCTCACAAAGAAAAAAGCAATATAAAGGTGCTTACTTTACTTAACCATGATGAGCACATTCAGCGAAAATTAAGGCCAGAACACAATGTGGCGCGGTAGCTCGTAGCTGGCGCGGTAGCCAGACCTGTCAAAATTTGAAAACACGGAAAGTCTATGATGGTGTTCCAATGTGTAGCTGGCGCTGGCACTGTAGCTCATTTTTGCCAAATTTTAATTTTTGGCGCGCGCCAAATCTGACAGTCGTTAGTTTTTAGTTAGTTAATATTTTTATTGAAAAGTTCGTCATAATTCTCCTTTAATATATTTAAATGTTTTTTCGTAGAATCCTGAACTCATCCTCTGTTGATACAGAGGTCTAACCCACCACTTCCTGCGTTTTTTGTCTTTAGATATTTATAAGTGAAAAAGCACAATTGCACTACACATTCTAAAAAGGCCATTTCTTGTTATTCTTCCATATTAAATAATATTTTCAAATTCCATAGATTAAAGTAAAAGTAAATAATGAGGTATTTCATCGTCCGTACCATTGCCTACAAGCTGCATCATTGTAATCAATGTTAGCTACATGGCGCGCGCCAATGCAAGCTACAGCACCAGCTACCTCGCCAGCTACGAGCTACCGCGCCACATTGTGTTCCGGCCTTTAATCCACGCCAAGTGCATTCCTTGCATGTACGTTCTTTTTTTATTGCCCTTTTATACTACGAGATATTAAAGGTGGCACTTCTAACCCGCGACACTTTTTACCCCACCCAACCTTACCATTTTGTCATTTTAACTTTCTTAAGTTTTAGGTTGAATGGCTTACGATCTGTGATATATTTTGAATTCTCCGTAAAGATTCATTTCCCATTAGCAATTAATTGAGAATATATGCTGAGCCATTGAACTCTGGATGTAAATTTAAGACATTCAAATTAAGGGATGTTGTTTGTTTGGGGACAATTGTATGCATCTTGATAGCCTTATATTATTCCGGGAATAGTTAACTAGTACTTCGACAGAAGAAATTATTGTGGAAGATACTCGTACTAACCATATTAAATGCTGCAATTACATTGAAGATAATGAAAGTTTGCGTATTTAAATCGCTTGATCTCTTTTTTCGTTATTTTACATATTAATTTTGTATGATTTCATTTTAATGAAACAATTTTTTTTTGTTCCAAATAAATTTGTTCGTAACGAAACTTTATCTTTTGCCATGTCTAATATTTATAGTAAGGTAGTACCGTTTCCATACCTAATTGACATTGAAATTTTTGTATTAAGGACTATCCCAGAAAAAATCCGACCACCTCTTCCCTTTCTCTTATGCACACAAACACATATGAAAAATATGTAAATTTCTATGTTTCCGCATGCGTAATAGAGTTTTAGGGAAATAATCTCAAAAACTTTTGTTAGAGCGGACAATATAATTAAAACTCGAGAAAAGATGTTTAATAGTCAAGCGGCTTTATTAAGGCCAAAACACAGTGAGGACGACACAACAAAGTCGCCGTAAATTGGTTGCTGTCAAAGATTCGAATATATGGAAGTCCCATATACTTAACACAATGAGTGCGACGCGATAAGTTGCCAAAAAAAAGTTTGGCAAAATCTCTAAATTAGTCGCCAACATAATTGACATTTCTGTGCGGACAGTGAATAATTGACATTAATGTTATGTGGATTTGGATATTTTTATGAAACATAGTAAATTAAAAGATAATAGTAAATAAACTAGTTATTAAAAACTTATATAAAACTAATTTCATTTATTAGTTTGACAAATTATGGATTTTGAGGAGGAATTAATAGAGAAAATGAATGCAATGAAAATGTGCAATAAACGTCATCCCATGTATAGAAATCTCTTCTCATTGCATTCAACATTCTTTTCATATTACGGCTAATCTCCTAACTGTACGTACTATACAAATACATCGACGTACATTGGTATGAACAGAGGTTATGAGTATGCATAATTCTATCAGTGTTGCCTATAGAGTCTAGTTGAACGATGCGTCATTCGGTATTCTTTCACTAATATAGTCAGTCAGTCAGTCATGGTTTCAAAACAAGAGGAAAGGAGAAAATTAATTATTTCCAAATAATTTGAAAATCTGAAGATGTCACAAAGAAAGTTGGCTATAATTCTCGATATTTCGAAAACAATCGTTCAAAATGTTTAAATGTCTAAATTTTTGGGATCTTTCAGTGTTCAAAGAAAACGTTGAGCAGAAAATAAGGACATTCAGGATAAATTAACGGCTGCTTTCAAAAGGAATCCCAACATTTCTATCAGGGATATGGCTGATAAAATAGGAACATCGAAGTCAACTGGATGAAGATTAAAGAAATATTGAGATTTTAAAGTTCAGAAAGCTGCCGACAGATCTAAGAAAAAAAAGAAAAATATAGCGAATATTAGGTTTCGAAAATTCTATGAATAATTTTTAAAGAAAATTTCTTGCTGCGTTATGGACGACGAGACTCATTGAAAGGCCGATTTTCGTTAGCTACTGAGAATTGCTAGAAATCGGGGCGATGTAGACCCGAAGTTTAAAACTTGTTAGTGTACCATATTTTCAAATAAATATTTAGTTTGGCAGTCCATGTTCTTTTGTGCTTTGAAATCTTAGAATTTTTTAACAACTGGGACCATAAATAGAGAAATTTATCTGAATAAATCTGTGAAAACTGATAGTTTTTTTTTTTTTATTATTAGAACACACAATTATTCGGTATTATTTTGGCCTGATTTGACTACTTGCCATTATAGTAAACGGCTTTTAAAATTTTATACGAACAACTCGATCAAAGTCGTTCCGAAGGAAACAAATCCACCAAACTGTCCGGAGCTTCGACCTATCGAAAAATATTGGGCCCATACTATTAAATAAAAACTTAAGACGACCAAAAAGCAAGCCGTTAGCATAAATGATTTTAAAATAAAATATATAAGATGGCTTCCGATTAAATCATAAATGATCATGTACGAAAGCTTATGTCAGGGCTTAATCCTAAAGTTCGAAAATTCTACAAATAATGTATAATGAAATTATATTAAATACTGTATAAACTTTTGGGTATTGTACTGAGGTCTTGAGTCCTCAGCTCTCATCTCAGTACTCACTAGCTGTCTTAATGTAGAAGGTCCTATTGAATGTAGCTTGGAGTGTAGTTTGGGTACACTAGATGCCTTGAGGCAGACATCCTCACATGACTGAGGACCGCAGCACATTTGCAGGAATAATAGCCTACCAAGGAGATCCTGAATTGAGGTAGGGTTGTGAGAGTCGCTAGCCGGTTTCAATAGTCTGTTTGAATTCCAGAGACAACCAAGAGCGTCCTTGGTGAGTCAGCAGTATGCGGGCAGTTAGTACTTGCAGCGCACGTAACAACGCCTCAAAATTCGGTAATGAATTTATAAAGAGAAAAAATATATATGTACGGTATGTTCTGGCGCACGAATGCTTCTGTAGAACACCAAGATGGCTTCAGGCAAGGTAGCTACTAGCTTTGTCGAGTACTCATAGATGCTGTTGATGAACCTGTAATACCGTAAGTAGCTGCCCCTATGTCAAACTGGTCAAGGCGGATTGACTAGTTCTACCAGTGAGGCCTGGTTGAACCAGTACTGCGATCTTTGTGGATAATCAATTAAAGGTGATCTTGTTGAAGCTGTTCATATCTAACATAGATGCGATGAGTTGCTGTCTTCGCAAATATTCTTTATCGTTCACAAATTAGCTACGGTTTTGTCGAAATACAACTGTCAGATTGTCCTAAAAGAAAGCAGTTAAAAACAAATGGAACGGGACCGCTATTTAATCGGGCATAAAAATAAGCTTCCTATAAAACTGTGCCAGATTGCTCGTTGTTGAAAGTTTTTTTGTTGATTCCTTTACTGTTATTCTCTTTCTCAGCAAGAGTTTTAAACGTTATAATACTTCTGTAGGAGAAAACAAACTTCATCGAAATAAATCTGACATCAGACTAAATTATTTATGTTTACAAATTTTTTTATTACGAATCGACGCCTATCTAAGCTATGACTTTCTACGTTCAGCATGGTATTACCAGTTGGGAACTCCGAAAAATAAATTTCCCGATTTACACGGTGGTTGGTCATGCGTTCAGAAAATTGTAAAAAAATGGTTAAGAGATTTATCGCTGTTATAGAAAATCTTTGGCTAAAATATTCAGTACCCCGTTCCCGATTTGGAAACTTTAGAATTTTACTATGCAAGTTCATAGCGAAATAAGTCAATCTGAAATTGACTCAGTTTGCTGCTAAGTCTGCAGCTCGAAAATTGGTGTATATGGCAGGCAGGAACCAAGCTGTACTGACGATTATACGGCTTATATGAAACGCCCTCTTTTTGCAATGAAATTTCTTTTTTAAAGATTTTTCGTTTGCATAAAGAATTTTTTCATTCAACTTTAGAGTTAATATGTATATACATGTTTTAACAAAGCTAGTCACTCTACATTGGCCGGCGCGATTGTTGCAAAAAACTCTATAGTTATGTAAATTAATTAAGCTACCACTAATTTTAAAATTAAGTCATGTTTTTTATACATACATACACAAATGACATTAAACATCGAATAATTAAAAGTAATGCATGCTTATTTCATTTAATGTTTGGAATTAAACTTTTAATATTGAAATTTTATAATTTATTTATATTATCTGGCTTCAATAAAATTAGCCAACATTAAAAATTAATAAGCCAAGCAAAACTAATATCACAATACATAATACAATTCTTTACTTAAAATAGATTTTCTATTTTATTTTCAGGGAGGTCCAAATATATTCATCAAAGATGAGCCAGAAGATGGACCTCTTAACATGCAAAAGGTTCCAAGCCTATCGGATCTTTCAGATCCAGAAACATCTCTTGGTAAGTCAACGAAATTACGATATCAAAACCGCGCACGGTCACTTATCATTATTTCTATATATTTAAAATTAAACCATAAAAATTTTCCCTAATCAAAAGCCATATACCAAGGAGGGGGAAGTACAATGATTTTCTTATCATTAATGCCGTTTGTTTTCTTGGAAACTTTAAACTTGATTCTTTTCTATTTTTTCTCACTTGAGGCGAACTTTGATAACACTATCTAAAGTGATAGTAGATAACAGTTTGATATTACAGAGAGAAAGATAGAGAGAGAGAGAAAAAAAAAATCTTTCTTTCTTTTGCTATAGCTGTGGGACTCTGTTTATTGTATTTTCTATAATATGTATGCAGCCCTTTGCGCATGTTAAGCTCGATTTAAATCTCTTTCTCTAGGCAACGCTTGTTTTCGTGCGGTGCGTGTATATGCAATTGTATTAGGATAGTATAAGAGAAGGGGCCCTTGAGGCAATTTACAAATGGAATCAAAATGCTTGAAGAAGATTGTTAAAGACTTTCTTCCGCTCCAGCTAAAGCAAGTCTTTGTGCGACGTAAAAGAGGAAAATTACATGTGATGATTGCGAGCGGCGATCGAATGTTTTGTAATGTCACGTAATATGGCGTAACATAGATTAGATTTGGTTGCTCTAGACGTGCTCTTTAATTTTATCATTACATATATTCGTATCTAGGCTACATATAAACGTGGAGAATACTCTGATCTTTGGATGAATGAGTGTCAATTAGATTAAGATAATTTGAATAGTGTTCAGGTATAGACATATAATTTTCTTCACGAATACCCCGAAGTTTATTTTCATTCGTTTCATTTTTTTTTAGGTCTTTGAAATAAAAAATTTCAAATTATAGATTTCTTGTAGTACTTATTTAAATCGCAACATGTTAATTTTGACTTCACGTTAAGTACTGCGATCTCTAACGGACTTTTGATGTACTATATCTTGTGAGTTCACACTTTATTCTTGGAATTGAATTATATTTAGCTTATCTCTGGTATATAAAGTAGAAGAGAAGCCTCATATCGTTTTTGCAAAATCTAACTGGGGTGCCAGTATGTTTGAGTGTTTTGTATTGTCTACATAATATGTGTTATTACGACGAGGCGATTCAAAACATTTGTTTTGATGCTGATTAATCACATTGTTATCTGTATATGTATAGTATATGGCTTGTATTCAAACTTTGAGATTTTCTAGGTATTCTAATATTGATACGAAAATTTACAAATGCCATTTATGTTGGTATTCTGAAACCATTGAAAATGGAAAAATTTCTGGGAAGTTATTTGTGCGTCAAGTCGTGTAGAATAGAAAAGCCGAAAAACATAAATATTTTTTGCTTACTGGCGGGGAGTACTTATGTACCTCAAAAAAATTTTTGTTGATCACCGTTAAAATATCTAATATATATATTTTAAATATTTAGATTCGTGCTCATTTGATTTATTTTACTAATGCTGCTTGTGTTTTTTATAATAATTACATAATTATCCTAAATTTCTTAATTTTGATATGACCTTGATGACATACATTCGTACAAATAGTGTTCCATGCCGGTCAGATAATTTTAGGAATTACATGATATAGGTGCACCAAGGTCTACAAGGAATAAATGGGAAATATTTTGGGGGGTGGTATCTATAGTATACGGGTTGAGATGTGTACATAAAATTGTTTGCGAAGTGGGAGGTGCAAATGGCGTCATTGGTCATTTTGCTACTTCTATCCCGTAACACCCTTTAACAATCTTCTTATACACCTTATAAAAAAAAGTAACCAAAGTTTCTGAAAAAATTCAACTGCTCTTATATCGAAAGTTATAGAGAGTTTTTCAAGATCTTGAAACCTCAGAATGTTGCAATTGGTTCTACTATGTACCTACTTACATGCTACCATTCTTCCAATAAGTCCGGATTATTATAAAATATGTTGATACTATAAAATGTAAACGTAGCGATATTGTATAATTCTAATAATAGTGTTACAGGGTGTTAAGCAAAAATATTAGCAAAATCACAAACCCCTCTACCGTCCAAACAACCCTACCTCCCATATATTGTTTTGTATATCTAGGCTCGTACCAACATTTCCCAAAATATTTCCCAAACATCCTGCGTAGATTGTAGGAATACTGTTTTTTTCATTTCACCATTTATTATGTGTTGTTATATTGCATAAAGAGTGGAGCAAAATGATTGAAACAGAACGGAACGGAATCGAATGGAATGTTTTAAATGTACCTAAATTGATAGTAATGAAGGCCAATCTACATCGAGAGCTACACGCTACAAGCTGCAAGCTACACGAAGTTCTATATAAGCGTATTCCTATGAACAAAGTCAGTCCATTTAGTTTGAAGCTTCATATGTAGCAGTTTCTACGGTATGCCACATACGCAAACTAAAATTTGTAGCTTGAAGTTTGCAGCTTTTAGCGTGTAGCTCTCGATGTACATTGGGCCTTAAAGTGAGCGGAAAGCTTTGGATCCATTTAAGTGCGTGCAAAGAAAAAGCTTTTGACGTTTTAATCTTGTCATGCGCAAATTATGAAGTAATATGAATTTTTGGACTTTACATTTAAATAGCGAACGGCCAACAACTTTTATTATTTTCTTATCTTATGCATAGCTTTGTTCAGGTAAATACATATTATGTGTAACTTAAAGTAAAATTAGATTTATTTTTATATGGGTAATTGAAGTTTGCGCATGGGTAAATAAAAGATAAGGTATCTTGGTATCTATTTAAAAAAACAATTAAAATTTAAAACTATTATTATTATTAAAATGGAAGATGTAGACAGAAATTACGTCTCTCATCAAATCACTGCGACCTATGATCTTTTGTGACATTACCCCTAAGTGCCTATTCCCATTCGAACTTGAGGTCTTTTAAAAAATCTATAGCGTTTTTGAACGCCATCTTTATATCATCCCCTGGCAATAGGAATATCTTTTCTAGATGTTTTAGCCTCATGTGGCCAAGAGTTTCACAGTCGCAAAGGATATGTTCGACAATCTCACCCTCTTGCATACACAAGGGATAGCTCTCGCTATCGACCTTACTCATCTTCTTAAGTTGATATCTAAGTGGGCAATATGCTCAGGGGCGTTAGGAGCTGTAATTCCTTCTTGCTAAGCGTGATTAATACTTTTGTCGTCTTTTACGAATACGTAATGATTCTTCGCTTGTATCAGCCCTGGGGTGTTTTCCCAGTGTGCTACTTTAATGTTGTTCTCCCATAGCGTGACTTGTGCCGAAAAGTGGCTCTTTGGATGTCGAAAAACAGACTCTGGGCCAATAAAGAGCGATTTGGCTCTTTCCTTTGCAAGGCAGTCTACAATCTCATTGGCCTTAATGCCTTCATGTCCTCGCTTCTAAATTAGCGTAACCGTATTTGTATTTGACAGTAAGATCAGCTTAGATTCAAAGGAAAACGAATTTAGCGTAAGTAACTGCTTGGCAGTCTAATTTTTGTTCCGCGAATATTCTTATAAATGATATTGCGAGCACAAAATTTGATGGCGTAGATTTCTGCCTGGAAAATGTTATGAGTCCTCCAGTGCCTTAGCGAGACTCTAATTCGGGGCCCATAAGTACCTACGCGTACTCTACCTTCCATTTTGATTTTTTTGCAAAGAATAAGTTACCAGAATGTCACCGTTGACGGTCCCTAAGGATCACCTTGAACGGTGTTTGAGAGTTGTAGCGTTTCGGCATAATGTCTGAGATTGGGTTGGCCATCGGGCCCTCTAGGAATTCATATGGTTAACTGGATTGCCTGCATTCATGAGATTTTCTCTCTGTAGTATTATTGAAATGGCATCCATCCTCACATGCAGATTCATAGGAAGCAGGTCCTGTATAGCCACTAAGACTACTATACATTTGTGCAAGTACACATGGCATCGGTTACTCCTCGACATGAAAGCCGTTGTAGTTTTTGTAAACTAGCTTGAAATATCTTTTTGTTTAATTTGTGGCCACTAAATATGTGAAGCGTATGTGACCATGGGGCTTATATACTTGAAAACTATTATTTAAGGTATAAAATAAAATTAGAAAATACGTAATAAGAAATTTTATATGAAAAGTGTAAATTATGAGCAACAAATTTGAACTAAAACAAAGCTAGAAACATTTAAGCCAACGTAGGATATCATTGCATCTTGAACAAATACAGGTTCCCAGATGTAGTCTGGCACCCGAAGGCAATGGATAGATCATGTTTAGACAAGCAAAAAAATTGTATTTATAAGTAGTAGGGGGAAAATCTTGACGGTTTCCGAGATAACGAGATTTAAAGATATTTGGAATGTTTTTATAGACCACCTTGTAGCTTTTGAACGTTACACCCTTTGATGATGATTTACAATTTGTTACATTGATAATCGTTGGACCTCTCCAATGATATTTAGATTTTTTCCTTGCTCCTCTCCGTTTAAAGTTATGGCTCCACAAAGCTAAACTTTTCGAACTTTAACTCGGTTATTTTATTTAATTACTATTTTTATAAAAAAAAACACGTGTACAATATCCACTTTTCATAGTGGATTTAAGAAGCCCAAAAGCTTCCCTTTAAAATGACCTATTATACTTTGTATCCAAACAGTAAACCTCCCTGGGTTTTTGCACGGCTTGCGTTCTGCATCAGTCCACAGAGTTCAGATTCGTAGCTACCGGTGACTAGGATTACCAGGTCGTTTGCGTAACATACGGCTTTGTATTCCATCCGGGTGAGTGTAAGCAGAAGGACATCCGTAATGAGCACCCACAACAAAGGTGATAGGATACCGCCTTGAGGGGTGACCCTCTGGACTCTTTTTACTCTGCTTACCCCGCCCAGTTCGGCAATGACAGTTTTATTGTTCAACATATGTCCGACCCAGTATTTTAGGGAGTGATTCACTCCATGCTTTGTTAACATTTCCCTGAACTTATGTAGGAGAACATTATTGAAGGCATCGTCTACATCGATGAAAACAGCTCGCGTAAATTGTTTAAAGAGGAAACCGTTTTCGATTGAGTGGATAACCTCTTGGAGGCCTATCTCAACGGACCTTCCCTTCTAGTATTTTGAGTAGAAAAGAAGTCAAACTTATTGGTCTATATGTCTTGGCATTCACCCGGCCTGCCTTGGGAATAAACACAACGCAGACTTCTTGCCACAGCTTCGGTATGTAGTCCATTCAGATACATGCCCTGAAAAAAAGGGTTGGTTTGCTGATCAAGGAGTCACCCGAGTTTTGAAGAAGGGCTGGATAGATACTGTCCGTACCCGGGGACTTGAATGGTTTGAACGAATCGACTGCCCATGTTACCGATTCCTCGGTGATGAAAGCTGTATCCTTATCCCCGGAAATGGTTTCAGTACGGAAAGGTTCGTATTGCGAATACGAAGACAAGTTATCCGGACAGTCGGGGAAGTGTTCGTCTAACAATGTTTTCAAAGATTCCCCAAGGGAGCTAGCCCGAACTCTATCACTGTTTGTGATGAGTTCGGGTTGGTTGGGTATCTTTGATAGAAATCTTTTGAACCTTGACATCTTATTCACACCATCAATATTCTCACAGAAGAGTTGCCACGATTTTCTTTTAGATCTACGGATCGAGTATTTGTAATGACGTAGAGCGTTTTGGTAAGCCGTCCACTCGTTTGCATCATTTGATCTTCTGGCTTTGTTATAAAGCCTGCGTACAATTCTTCGTTGATATCTCAAATCACGCGTTAGCCAAGCAGAGACAGAGTTCTGATTCGTGCTCCTGAGCGGGCACACGGTCTCAAATTTGTATGATATTGATTTTAAAATATGGCTAGTTAAATTAAAAATAGAATGCGTACATTTATTTGGAATTATTCATAAGGAAAAGAGATAGACGATGTCTCTCGGTAGCTCCAGTTAGCGGCTCAGTTGTTAGAACATAGCCATCAAAAAGTAAAAGCCCCAGTGTACGTATTACTTGCAAATAATTACCTTTTCCTTCTTCACTCAAGTTTCTGTTTTTTTTTTTTTTTTATTTCAAAACGATTGAAGAAATTATATAAGTAGGTATATGTTATCTTTTCTGTGTTGTCAATATATGAGCAGCCAGAATTAATTCACTCTTCGTTTAGCCATTCGTAAAATAACGAAGGGCTTGCATTCTCTATATAACGCATTCGGATTTCAAAAATACCACATTTGTCGATTCCGAATGGTTTTGAAAGCATAACGAATACGGAAGAAACTGCCTTCGTTATTGAAGAATAAAGGTAGTGTTTTTCATCAGTCCTCTAACATTCGAGTTGCATTGGACACAACATGGAATATACATTATCAAAATTTGGCGCCTTCAAAATAATGAAATGCATATGATACGAATTTAAGCATCTACCTCTACCGCATCAGTCTTTCAGTATTAATGTGGAATGAAATAGAAACGGAGTTATAGTAAGACGGCAAGTAAGAAAATTCATATTTCTGTATATCCTATCAAATTAAACTTAGAATTTCATCGAACCAAAATCTTTCTCATCCAATCGCATATCTTCATAAGAAGTATGAACTTCCCCTGTGTATTGTTGCATTGTTCTGAGTACCACTGACTGCGGCCACTAGTGCTACCGCTGATAGTAACGGATAATGCACTAAATTCGCAAACGAAAACCAAAGCATATCACCTGTGCACGACTGCAAAAAATCAAACATGCATTGTGACGCTGTTCGTGATTGCTGCATATTCCGTCAAACTCGTACCCGGGTGCAACCAACTGCAACAAGTGAATATGAACATAAAGGCAATACACGATCTAATAAATAAATTGACAGACGTACTTCAATTTCCACGCGGTAATGTGAAAAATTTACAAAAAATTAGATGTAGAATTTAAATGTCCTCGAGCGGTGGCAAGGTAGACGCACAGATCATATTATCTGTTTGAAAATGTTGAAGAATTCTTCAGAACATCTAACTTCATTCCATACTTTGACTCCCTGATTTTATCTCGGAGAGATCGATTTTCTTCTACGCACAAAAAAAGAATATTCGCTTATGCATCTTCCCACTCTGAAAATATAGGAAATTTGGACAAATTTTCATTTTTAGACATTGCACAAGGTATACAGAACTTTTACGGAGGTATTCTACATAATATTATTGCCGAGGCTACCACGTGGTACGAGATATGTAAGGTAAATGATGCGACTGATGCACCTTAAACGAAACCCTTGAGTACGCAGATTTGATTGTTCAAACCACTAGGTTTACCCAGCTGTATGCGAACCAATCAAGATTGGCCTGAATAGTGAATATAGTGAATTTAGTCAATCTAGAAAAAACTATATTACAAACGAAAACTCTTAAAAAAAAAAAGAAATTTCTATGCAAAAGCAGACGTTTCATATCAGCATGAAACGTATACTCATCAGTACAGCTTGGTTTCTGCCTACCATATACGCCAAAGTGAACAGCCAAGCTGACCTCATATATGTACTTAAAATAATTTTTAATGTGAATTATATACGAGGCGAAGTATTTATTTACTTGAATACTTAGCAAGATTTGAGTGGACAACCTTTTGGCGTATTCGACAGACAGGAACCAAGCCGTACTGATAAGTACATATATGGTTCCTGCTGCCAGCTGATACGAAGCGTCTACTTTTGCATAAAAATTTCTTTCTTTAAAGATTTTTCGTTTATAAAACAGTTTTTTTCAAAGATTGGCCTGACTATTCCAGCAACAACATATAGTACATGTGTTACTTCGTGTCAAGACATGGAATCGATCAATGAGAGATTCGAGGCTAAGCGTTCTGTCCATGTTCGGCGTTCACAAAAAGAGGGTAAAGGAGGACACTGAATTCATTGAAAAGGTATTGAACAATTTTGGTAATTTTTTTAATTACTGAATAAAAAATTAATAAAATAAAATGTGTAATAATATCTCTTTTTGTGTATTCATTCTTCCAAGCCAGGAGAGTGTTAGTACACCCTTTCACCCCCCCCCCCCCCTCCTCCCACTGGGGCGCTAATACTTGCTACATAACCTCGTATCGGTGCTTCGTCATATTCAACCTCAACAAACAGGACGAAAACGGATATTGCGCCGATAATATGTTACTTTTACTGTTACTCCCTTTTTGAGTAAATATATCATTCCTCGAAGCTTCTGCAAGGCTTACCAGCGATGCTTACGGCTTAACGTGGTAAGTTTTCTTCATTTTCCACCCGGAATAAATCTTCTAACTAATCGTGATATGTTTTTTCAAACATTGCCTTTAATCGGTGCACTGTTCTCAATTATTTAGTGAAATGCGACATATGTAAGACACCTCTGAACTTGAGAGTTGGGTGGGTGTGTTCTTAAAAAAAAAAAAAAAAAAAAAAAAAAAAAACCCGTATTAAATCGAGGGGTATTTCAGCAAACAAAGTTTCGTACAATATATGTAGCTATACTATCCATTTGTTTTTATGAAATGTTTACTTGTGGTAATGCGTGGCTGAATTGATTACTGATTTGGACCAGAATTAAGGGCACGAATTACTCTAAACTTATACTTCAATGTACAATCTTTTATAATTTCGATTTTCCGCTGGTGCACCGCTGCTTTGATAAAATATCGTGTCTGATTCTTAGTTGCATATTCCTATCAACAATATTTATCCGCGCATTAAACCATACTCACCAATTTTGTGTTCCTATGTAATACGAATTCTACTGTTGTTGAACAATTTACCATCTACCTTCTTACAGGCTGCGGATTTTTTCACAGAATTATCGCTAGTACCTCGTTTACTCTCCTCATATTTCGTAATCATGGTTACCGAAATTACTTTATTGAAAATCCGAGTAGATCTAGATATAAGCTAAATATTACTTTTTGATGGTCGCAATAATTTTTTTTTTTTATATTATTAAGCCAAGCTCAGGGGATACCCTATGATGCAAAGCACAGCGTGGAAGGAAGGAGATAGGGATTGGAGATTCTGAGGATGTTGTCACATTCTATTGTAACTTATGGTTTGTCTACTTTTCCTGTAGTAAATTTCAACGTTTTTTTTTTTCAATTTCAAATTTATATTAATCTTGAAAATATTGTGAAAATCTCATGTCAGAATTGTTCATATAACTAAATTTCCATGAAAGTTGGTCCTTCTCAATCTCTATTTACGGTAACAAGTGCATGCAGCTGGCACAGAAATGGACTAATTCCTCAGTAACTAATTCCCGTCCTTTCTTACTTAAGTACCTTCACTTAAATATCCAATTTCCCACAATCTAAATGGTAGAGGTGTGTAGGTACCATCGCTGCCTGAGCCTTATAGTGTAATATATATTCTTGTCTGTGCACTCATAACTATACCGCTGAGTTTCATATCGGATTTCAATCAAGGATAAAAACTCACTTGTCTTGTTATAGTCTGTGATAGCAACAAAAAGCTCTGCTTCATCTTTTGAATTTCTTTTCGTTCGAACTCTTCTTAAAAGGTCATATCAAAATTTCTGGATATGGTCCTTTTTACAGTTCACACAAGGAAAAAAGTTGAGAATTTTATATGGTTATTCGATGGGAATCACGGTTTGTTGGTCACCCATCAGTGTCAACCACTTGTTTCATCTTCTTTCATTAAATTGGAAAGAGTTACGTATCATAAATTAAGACTTTTTATACCATATCCGGTTGTATAGGTTTCGTTGAAAGAATTGCAGTTTAGTTCTTCCTCGATCGCAAGAAGCCAAAAAATGATGGGCTATATACACCATAGGGGCCTAAAACCACGATTCGATACATCTTAACAAAAGCTAAAAAAAAAAAAAACAAAAAACAGAATTACGTTAAATGACGTGTGACTGAATAATACGCGTTCGGTATGTAAAGGGATCTTCGAGATATTTTTAGACTCTCATTAATTTTCGTCTTTCGGGTACCCTGAAAAATGTGGGGGAGATTTTTCAGGTTAGCAATAACTAAGTTTTGAGTATATACATACGGTTGACACTAGGTCTTAAGCGCAGTAAAGTTGTCAGATTGAATTAGTATAGTTTTTGTATAGAGTACTATATATAAGGGCACTCAGGGGAATTTATTGTTTGCACACAAAAGAGATATGGTTGAACTTTATGTTGCTCCACTAAATTTTATTGCTTACAGTATTCCTTTGGAGTATTGAAATACTGAAAATAGATTTAATTAAAGTGAGACCTGTATACTAGAAGGAAAAATATAATATGACAGGAAGATGTTTTCGTATTTTTGTGCTTGCGGTTGCAGGTCATACTGTATTAGAGATGGTCGGTTCTTTTATCTAAAATTAATTTTAAATTTTTTGTCAAAATGTGAGATTTATTGATATTGGAGTAAAGAATTCCTCAACTTTAATATAGTATGATAGCAACTCGTCTAACTTATTTCATATTGTATACCTGAGGCCTACCCTTCTAAATGTCCATAGAAGTCTGTACCGTTTTTATATTTCTGAAATTTCCCTGAGAACTCTCTGCAGAATATTTACGAATTTTTCAGTCTCGACTACTACTGATTTTATGAATACTCGACGCTGATACTGATGAGTACCTCTTCATGCAAGATAACGGTAACTGTCACAATAGTTGACTTGTTTTGAGTTACCTTGAAGAAAGAAATATTTCCGTTCTCCAAGATTGGCCTGCTCAGAATCCTAAAATTAAAAATCTGTGAGATCACATCGAAAGAGAGTTACAGAAAATTATTATTTACATTAAAATTTTTAATGTCTTAAACACAGTTGTGACGACCAGAGTGACCGACGACCGACGGCAATTGTAGTCATAGGCATTTTCTCTAGGAACGTTTTATAGAGCATGTATTACATAGGAATCTGCAGTGATTGTCGGTCGCTCTAAAGCCTATGTACACTGTCCATCAAGCTTCCGACAGTCAACCGTCCATCAAAATATTTTGCACTTGAATCGGACCATTTGCACTATCCGCCACCGCCACATCACATCACGATAGTCACTATCAGGAAAACTTTCAGGGGATATTTTGATACCGTCAAACTGTCGGTGATGAGATGTGATGGTTCAGTGTGAATATGCGTGCCAAATTTTACTCTGAGCTTTACATGCGATGGGGGAAAAATTATGTACAGATGACGGTCTAGTGGAAATGCAATGAAAATTGATGGATAGCTGATGGACGGTTGACTGGCGGAAGCTTGATGGATAGTGTGAATAGGCCTGTATTCGTCGCAATTGATTTAATTTTAAGGCTTTAGTGTTACGTGAAATGGGAATTATTTGGAATATTGGTCATATTAAAATAGATGGTTGGAATATGGTCATTTTATATCTCAGAGTTCAATGTTCAATCCTTAGGTATGTTGAATGCTTAAAACATTGTCATACGACATTCAAAAATCGATGAGGTATAGAATCGCACAAAGTATACTAGAATTGAAGATTGGGGTTCGGAACAGGTTCATTGAGTATAATAGAATCATGATATGATGATCAGATCGAATTATTAGGTGTATGTACTAGAATCAACGATTTAGTGTAATCATCAGGTGTAGTAAAATCAGTGATTAGAAATTTAAAACTTAGAATGTGAGCATTAGTCCTGATAGAATCGATGATTATGAATTTGAAATTTTGATCATTATCATTAGGCTCAATAGAATCAATAAATAATAATTAATATAATAGAAACAGTTATTATACCTCATCAATCGATGCACCAAAATCGATGTTTAGGAAGAAGGGTGAACCGAAAGTTTCTGTCCAGTAAATTACAAATTATCGCATAAATCAGATATGGGAATTCCCAGAATGTTACCTCCATCTGGTTTCTATTTACCTGTGGTTGCAGGGAGTCCCTCTGATACTACATACTTTACAGCTGTTCATTGGGAGTTGAGCAGTGCGGAAAAATAATTTGCGTTTTTATACACTAGATGAAATCTAAAGGGTATACTAAGTTTGTCCTTCCGTTTGTAACACCTCAAAATAATGATGGCAGATCAAAATGGATTGGACACCTACGATCAGTCCTACACGTTTTTATTATACCGAAAAGTTTTTCAGAATACGAAATCCTATAAAATTGGTTATCATAATTTTTACTGTCCGTTCAAGAAATACAGGTGATAGTACTTACCTAGATAAACAAAAAATTGTAGGCAGGGGAGGGAAGGGCATATCAACCGTTTAGGAGTTACAGACTGATTAAGAAAAAAAGATAGTTTTTTACAAAACACCCTGTAGGTATCTCAAAAAGTACAGGGCGGACTGTCACAGATCTCATTGAATGCACAGTTAATAGCTGATTGTATGCAGAAGTTCATGGCCTTTCCAACAACTACTCAACCAACCCCGTACCACTCTCCTATCTTATGCTGATTTAAACAAAAAAACATCGGATCTTTTTACTTTGACCTCTATTTTTTTTTTTTGCAAAGCGGGCATTAACATAACTTTTTTTTTTTTTTTTTTTATTAAAAACTGTAAACTTCTTCTGACAGCTATTCTCAAAGATAATTTGATTCCTTAGTGACTGAAAACACTTCATTTAACAAAAATATCGGCTAATTTCGGTATGACCTGATTATGTTGTGAGCTAATAACTCCTTAAAGGATGTAGATAGCACATAGAGTGTCATAGGTAACTAAAAGAGGAGAGTTTACAGTTTAGAGTTTTTACAAAAAGAAAAGTTATGTTAATAACCGTTTTGCAAAAAATAGAGGTTGACGTAAAAAAAAAAGTAAAAAAATCCGATTTTTTTGGTTTAGACCCCCGTAATTCCTGAGAGGAAAGGGCTGGTTGAGCAGAAAGGCCATGAAATTCTGCATACAATGAGCTCTTAACTGTGACCGTATGCCCTATACTTTTTTAGATACAATGTGTTTTGTGAAAAACTAGCTTTTTTTCTTAATCACCCTATAACTCCTAAACGGTTGATATGGCACCCCTGCCATACAATTTTTTGTTTGCCTAGGTGAGTACTATCACTTCCTGCTCTATTAACCTCCTAGGCGGAAACACCCTGTATATGCGAAAAACCATCTCAACAATCAAATTTGCACTGATGGGTGACCATTGACCACGAAATTACATACAGGTATCATAATAATTGGTCTTAGATCAATTCTAGCTTTTTTACTTGTTCTAAATAATTGTCGTGAGCTTTTGTGATGGTAGCAAATTTAAAGAAAATTAAAAGAAGGCAAAGTAATTTATTGTTGATACGACAGTATTCTAACCTTTCTTCAACTGTATTTTAGGCATACCTCACTTCATTGTAACTCAACACATATGACGTACATTGAGATTTATAACTGAAATGTTTTTGGGGGTGTTAATATACATCTGTGGAATTTCTTGAGCTTATACGTACTTATTCGCAGCTAAAAACTGGAAATAATTGGGGGTTCACCAGTATTTCATTATCGAAAAATACAAGTATAAATACTAATTCCAAAACATGCTATGCTGCCCAATGTAATCGCGCCGATGGAAGTAGTAGTAGTAGTATACTATTGACATGCTAAATAAATTCAGTGTTATCAATATTACCAATAGAAAGACGAGAGTCGGATTCTTGTATGTACCTATAATGAACGTGATTAGATAGAGGTAATCTTACTTGTAAATTTTTCTGTTCCGGTGACTATGAAAATTAAAAAAAGAAAATATGTACTGCTTCATGTATTGGTAATCAACCAAAGAAAAACAAAAAATACGTATATATGTATAGCATCCGTCCACAAATGTGTTAAGTATGAAAACCACGCATTATGAGTACTCAACATTTCAATTTAAAATTATTAGAATCATTTAAGGTAAATATAATTTTCATTCTATTTATGTACAGCAGTTTTTAAGCAATTTTTCATAGAAGAAAAAGAAAAAAAAAGATTCTATTTCAAAAACCCAAAAAAGAATTAATACCATAACAAAACCTTTTACACTTAGGGGCGCTCCTTATTTAGAAATTAAATTTGATACAATTAAATGGCATCGATAAATTTCCGGCACTTAAGCTCGTCATAATGATACTATCTCCCTAATGAAGATAGTGATGATGATGATGATGATGACGACGACGTTGATGATAATAATAAGATGGGAGGGCCCTTATTTTTCGACAATTCAATTACAGTCTGACATGATGTGCCCTACCAAAGATATTGATAATGTAGCTCTTACCCTACATGATTTCGTCTGCTGTCATATAATGACCTTGTTATCTCAGTAATTAAGTAAGGAGTGACAAGAATACAAGATTATAAACAATGACAGGAAATTTTTAGATTATGGAAATTAAGGTCTTTAGTTCCGATTGCTTAAAGAAAAAAGTTGCCAATGGCAATATATGTTGTCGGAAATGCTGCTTTAAAGTTGGAACATGTGACTTACAAGATATTCAAATATGAGGGATCAAAGGAACGCGAAGCCTTGAGGAGAAACATGTTGTAAGAATAAAGAAAAGACAACTTGATCGGGAGTAATTTTTGCGGGATTCTTGTTTTGTGTATTACTGGCAAGAAAAGTATATTTAAATCTGGCTATCATCGAACAAAATCTGAAAATAAACATTATATATTCCCAATAGGGAATGGTTAAGTTTAAGCGAACATTCTGAATATTGAATAGTAATATGGGCGAAATGGTTATGCCTTAACTCTTTTATGACATCCTAGAAAATGCACTTATTTGTAGTTTTCATTTATCTTAAAAGATGACGTTTTATTTATCTTATTTAGGTAAATAGTCTCAAATAAACTTCTTTTATAATTCAAGTATTCAAAAAATAGCTTGCTTTAAGCATCACATGTTTGACATAAGGCATTAACACAGAGGTAGGTACTACAAACACTGCATTGTCTAACATCTGAAAGTCAGTCCAATGTCATATTAAAGATAAATACGCAAAAGAATCTTACTAAAGGTCTCACTATGATTCCAGCTATTTTCAATAGAATTCTTGAATTCGAAGGGACTATTTGGACTGATCGATTTCAGATAGGTGATGAAAAATTAACAGAAAAACAGGAACAGATGTACCGACTGTACCATCAATATAAATATGAAAAAAATCATTCCGTTAAGCTCCAGTTATATGTATTTGTCAGTTTCTATGAAACTAATTTTGCAGCCATTACACAGAGATATTGTATAAGAAAACAAAGATTTTACCAAGGAGGTTTCATCTGATACATGGAGGAATCCAAAACACTGGCATATACATACATTAGATCTTTCGGTTAGATCAACTGAACTAATTATGATAGGGAAATCACTGATCATAAGGAAATACAAATAAAATTAGTGTGCCTTAGTGCCATCATGAATATTTTACAGATAGCAGGATGCTCACTATAGAAGACGTCCACCTCAAATTGTAGTACATTACAAAATACGGATGAAAAATTCTCGATGTCCTTATAGGGGTTTAGGAAAGTTTAAGGAAGAACAAGAAGATGTGCTCGCATGCTCTGAATGAACTGGACAGAATAAAACAAATTAGCTACAAGGTACATTTATAATATACAGGGTGATTCAGATCAAGATACCTTCCGGTATACCACGCGATTCTTTGAGGTAAGTTGATCAAAAAATTGTTCCACATACCCCCCCTAGAAACCTTCCTTTAGTAGTTGTGGCCAGTTGAAGATATTCGTGAACCCTGATGGGAATAAATGAGTATAACTTTTGAACCACACTATAGATTTTGGTTATTATTGGCTTATTAAATAGCCAAGAATAGTAGCTGTCGAAAAGTGTATTACTATGTATTTTTTACTTAAGCATCTTTAAATTATTCTCAAATATTTCCAAAAAATTGATTTTTTTACACACAAATTTCATAAATACCGTTTATTTATTTCAAAAACTTTTGTGTGTAAAGAAATCAATGTTTTGGAAATATTTGAGAATAATTTAAAGTTGCTTGATTAAAAAATACATAGTAATACACCTTTCGACAGCTACTATTCTTGGCTATTTAATAAGCCAATAATAACCAAAATCTATACTGTGGTTCAAAAGTTATACTCATTTATTCCCATAAGGTTTCACGAATATCTGCAACTGGCCACAACTCCTAAAGGAAGGTTTCTTCTGGGGGGGGGGGGGGGGGGGGGTATGTGGAACAATTTTTTGATCAACTTACCTGAATCGCGCGGTATACCGGAAGGTATCTTGATCTGAATCACCCGTATGTACTATGACCGGTTGAAAAATTCTTGATCTTACAAAAAAGCTTTTACTTCGGGCGGCTATTTACTTGTTTATTTGCTCACACTCCTTGATAGAGACTTGGTACAATCGTATATTATATCTACTATCATTAGTATGGTTGAATTTTAGTGTATAATTTGTCGTGAATTTGTTGAAGTTCGAAGAATATATACTTAGATTTCTCGAGAAGCACAATACACAATCACGCAAATTGTTGTTGAAGAAATACCTACTGGTTCACTGACTAATTAGTTTTATAGGATCGTGATGGATCGTGGTTTTAAATAGGCAGCGATTCAAATATACGATCAAATAGTGTACATGCTCAAAAAAATACTTATCACGATACTTAGTCTCTTGAGTATATAAAATCGGTGTAAAGTTATTCTTAGAAGATAATTTATTTATCTATTGATATATGTATAACATATGAAGGGTACAGAGAAAGATCAATGTAAGCCACAACTTTTATATTGATACTGTTGAAAAGGCGAAACCAAGTACTTTAATTACGTTCAATAAGAAACTTTAAAAATCACATTGACAAGGACATAAAGAAGTGATTAAAAATATCTATCATAAAATCTAGGTACAAGCTAAATCCAAATTTTGTACGAAAAAACAATTTAAGTCCTTGTTGGTAAATACTTTCACAAAGTGATTCTACCAAAACGACAAAATTCTTTCTTGTTTCTTATAAACATAATATTTTCCTCCTTTATATTGACGCCTATTTAGTATTCTGCTGCATAGACCCAAAGTACTAAAGCATTTAGTTGGTGGACCCTAAAAACGAGGAAAAACTATATTAAAAAAAAAAAAAAAGATGAAATGGCGAGCATTTTTTAATTGAGAACAGGCTTCCTGCTATCTTTATATGTCTTCCATGTAAATTTAACCTTATAAAGAAGTTAGGGAAATCGGCCAAACGAAACGAATCTTTCGTGTTGAACCAAATAAAAATATATATGCTAGTGCGACTTCGGCAACGAGTTAAAGAAAAAAATTGAGAGAACGTAAGATTTCCTGAATAATAAAAAGTTTTTGAATATCTTCAAAATCCTTTCAAAAATTCATAATTATTAATTTTTTTCTATATTGGGACACACTACCTTAATTTAAAAAAAAAAAAACTTCGTTGAGGGTAACATGTACTATCTGTGTAAAATAAAATTCCAATTAGTCCAAAAACTGTTAGAAGGTTTAACATGAGTAATACCCAATTAATTACTTTAATATAAACTGTCAGTAGTACACCGTCAAACGTTTATGAGAAACCCATGTCAATATCTTCAGCAAATACGCAGGATTTAAAAAATACCATGAAAATATTGCATCGCAGGATTACTTTATTCTGAAAATATTCGAGATAATAATAAAAACCTAATTGAAGTATCGTCTGAAAAGTAGTTGAGTTTAAACAGCTTTCTATGTTATGCCTAGGACTTGAACTGTTTTTCTTCTATTTTCCTAGGCTTAGATTAATTTTACTTTGCATGAAATACTTAAAATTTTATTTATTGTGAACACATTATTTTGTTGTTTTATTAAAAATACTTAGGTACCTACTTGTGTAAATTTTTCTTTTCTTTCAAAAACTTTTAAAAATTTACTTAAATTGTCTTTTACATTTAAATGTGATTTATATTGTTCTTTTGTTTTTTGTTTATACTTTAAATTAAGCCTATTATTAACAATTATTTACTTAGCATAAAAATCCTTAACCTTTTTATTCAGACCTCTTATCAAGCTTTGTACAATGTTTTCTCTGATGTCCGCATAGCTCTTCTTCATTTATTCTTGAAATCGACACAAATTTTTGAATTTTTTTTCGATTTTCAAAGTGTTCCTATCATAGAGCCCAATATCTATCTATTGGGCAAAGTTCGGTGCAGTTTTATGTATATTCGCTTGTTTTGGTATAATGTTGATGTTGAAATTGGTATGAATGCTTGAATTGATATGACTTCATTGTATGATGATAGCGTTATTAACAAATCAGCCTAAAATAATAAAAAAAACCACCCAGAATGACTAGAAATAAAATTGAGTAGACCTTTTTCTAAGCACTCGTCGATATAAATCCTTGATTTTATAATGCTTTCTCTTACGAATGCTTGGCTCCTCAATCCGCAGGTGTACATAGCCTACAACAACATACATATATCGCTTGTGGAATTCCGAATTTGTTTTTTTTTAAATCTCTTAGCTATTGCCCTATATAAAAATTAAGTCCGGGTAAGTGATTGAAATCAGCCCCAATATAAGATATGTCATCCATGACACTTAATCAAATTTCCAAATATATGTATAACTCATACAATTTTTTCAGTATGATCGTGCATTTTTTCAACTTAGTATGATTTTAGCTTACTAATCTTTTTAATCCTCTCAACCGTAAACTTTTATGCTTCCACTTTAGCGGCCATATACCTGGTATTTGGCGCCTGCGTTTAAGAGTCTCTTAATCTTCTCGATCAGTTGGACATTTGAAAGACCTGACATTTTATATGATCCTGATTTTTTTTTTCAGTCCTTAATCTTTTGGTATATTTAGAAATTGTCTGCTGCACGGTCATTATGGTCGTTAATACTTTTTTTGCTAATACGGAATATTTTATATTTGGGCTTTTCAAAATATTTAGAAATTATTTCTTTACATACTTTTTATCTCACTTAAAAAGAAATGTTACTCCTTTAAGGACTAGTTTTTGATTGGCTAGAGATCTAGAACGTTAAAATCTTTTGCAGAAATGTTATTTATTTATTCTGTGATAGACCCTGTTTATTTTGGGTTTTGAAAGTTATAAACGGCCCATTTAAAAGAGACTTTCACCTGATAAGAAATATTTACCAGAACCGCGCCTTAAACCACATGTTTGAGTTCTTAAAAATAGCTACATCACTGGTTAAATTTATGAAAATAATTTTGAAGAGAGGATAAATGTGACAAATAGATTGACGTACCTTACAATATCAATACAAAAAAAAAAGTGCTTACCTCTAGTTGATGTCTAGACATGTCAGAGTTTAACGACTTTCCAAGGAAGACCTATTTAGTATTACTTGGTTTGGTATTTACCAATTAAAACAGGCAAGAAGAAGAGTTTCCTTACAGCAATTTCTCTAAAAGAAGTTTCTCTAAAAATAATTTCCCTAAAAGAAATTTCCCTAATCAGCAATCTACAATGAAAGTCGAATTTTAAAATTCTTGCTAATATTAACTTAAAAATCATTGAGAAATCTTCTGATTTTTCCTTTGCTAGATTTCAATACTAAAAAATACTTTAAGGAAAATGCTCTTTAGGCCAACTATTTTAGGGAAATTGAGGCATTTATTAATTTGTATTTGATTAACTTCAAAATCAAATAACAATTTTAGAGCTTTGGTTTAGTAGTGAAAAATATAAAAAAGAAAAAATCATGTTCTTCTAAAATATATGATACTTTTTTTGTTAGTCGGTAAAATAAAAAAATTAGTAAAAGATGAATATAACGTCCTTTGGGTTTTAAAATGACTTGTATATTCGTCAAACACAGTTAATTGGTTAGTAACGTGGCTCCCTCTGCTTCTAGGTGCACAAAAATTGACATAAAATAGAAGGCAGAAAGTAAGACTCAAAGGGAGCGTGCGAATTGATGACACATTTTTCTTGTCTGAATGTTATAGTTAGGTACATCACTACTAAACTGTGCTACTTTGAAAATAATCTTTATTTCGATTATAGCGAAAATATTTACCCGTCGATATCAGCAATAATGTCAATATGCAATATTTAATTTTCCCTATGTAAAGAATACTTGGACGACCTTCGGAGAACTACCATCTTCGGATAGTGTTTCTATGTAGCGTTAGAATCAATGTCTGCATAATTTTGGTGAATATGAAATCATTGCATTAGATATCTCGAAGGCCTTCTACAGAGTCTTGACATTGTCGGTGGTACGCCGACAATTTATTCTGTTCTATATTGAATAAAACACGAATTAGGTAAAAGTAAAATCACAGCGTTCTGGTTTATTTCAATCCTAATTCAACTTTACAATTTTAATGGCTACTCTAGGACGAGGCGGACGCGACTTGACTCTGTGGCGGCTACTTGTAAAAGAGAATGAGTGCTTGCTTGTACCCGGTCCAAAATCTTCATTCATTTCTCTTGCTGTGTGTGTGCGTAGGTTTGTTTAAGAGTATTAAGTATTGCACAATACTTGTTTAGTACCATGTGTTGCCTGATGCAAGTTCATTAATGTCTTGTTGTGTCGTGTGCCGCTACAACATCCAGCTATTTTAGCTAAACTTCAGGCATTAAGTCTAGACATTTCTTAAAATGGATTGAAAGTTTTCTCTCCCCACGTTCAATTGAAGTTATATTGGACGAAGTAAGTATATAAGTATATCACGTCAATTCCTAAAAATATACAAGGGGAATACAAAGTAAGTATCAGATGCCAAAAAATCAAGAAATAACATAAATACTCATTTAGCGCAACCAAATCCAGACTTCCACTTCATCACGGCAACCAAAACTACAATGTTCGTTAAAAAAAAAACAAATAGAGAAAAACCAATAAATAATTAAGGAAATCAACAAATATCATGAAACTCACCAGAAATACACATACCTCTGCGTATTTACACTTTGACTTGTTATCAAGTGACATTACGTCAATCAGATGGTTTCGCCGCACCGATTGAAGCAAAGCATTACTAGGGCAACACCACGAGAAGTATTTCACATAACCGTCCTCGGCTGCTATAAAAAGATGATACTCCAAAAAATCCATTGACGTATCATATCCTTCTTATTTACCGAACACACTCCACATAATATTCTGACAACTCAACACACGTCATCATTTTTCGTTCAAAGTTTTCGGAACAATATAACTCCATCCAAACTACAAGGAGTTCCATTTTCTCTTTTCTACAGTTTCCTCAAAACCCATTAAGGATTAAAATAAAAAATCGAGAATGGTATGTTTTTTTTAGATATTCATTCAGATTTTCTGTGCAATGACCATTCTAATCCATGCCGGTGTACCGTAAGGTACTGTTCTCTCTCCTACTCTCTTCCTCATTTTTATTAATAATCTGCTAGCCCTCAATTTCGTGCAGGTACTCGTTCGACTCTATAGCTGGATACCCGTGGGAATGTTATAGATGGCAAATGAAGGCACATGTTCAGTTCACTAAACTATGACCTTACAGCAATGCTCGCTAGGGGCAGACCACATTGAGTCTTGTTTAAAGCTTCTAAAACGCAATCTTGTTTGTTATCACTCAAATGTACTCCAACACCCGCTCAACCCATTTCTGTCGATGGAGAAGATATCTCGAACTAGCCATCTCTAAACATCTTAGTCATTGAAATATCCAACAATCTTAGTAATAGGTCGAACAGTATTTTTGGTATTATCAAAAATGCGATGAAATGCCTTGGCTTCTTGAAAAGATGTAAGAAATATTTTTACTCAATCAGACTTGACGCAAATTTACAAGTCTCATATCACGCGTAGATTAGAATATAATTCCCATATTTGAGCAGGGCTAGACGCACTGCATCGTCCACATTAGAAAAGGTCCAATAGAAGACCTTCCGGTTTATTAACGATGACATATCAATAGCAACTATTGATTATATAGAGCACTGGCGCAGTGTAGGATGTCTATCTCTCTTTTATCGCCTATTCTATGGCTATTGCTCTGATGAAATCTGTAATCTGATCCCTTGTAGAATTCTTCCTACTCGCACTGCATAAGCTACTGTAACCTAAGCTCAACTCTCACAGCCTTGAAACCGTACCGTGAAATTTCGCGAATCCTTCATAAGCAGAACAGTACGAATGTGGAATAGCTTGCCATCCTCTGTTTTTCTGCCTCAGCTATGAGCCGCAAACATTTAAGCGTAATGAACGCCGTCACCTCCTTGGTTCAACACAAGAATCTTTAATTCCCTACTCCTTCTTCCTTTCCTGCCAAGGTTGTATTACGGCATTATCGGGTATCCTCTCAGCTCTGGCAAAATCATAATAAGCAAAAAAAAAATCTGTGGTGACAGAGCAACTAGTGATAACTCCAGAATTCAAGTTTTTCACATTTGTAATAGAAAATTCTCAAATTTGGAGTTATCATTAGTCGACCAGTAGCCACAGGCATGATTGTCCAAATGCCGTTAAAAATTCTTTATACAAATTATATATCTACTTTAACTACGCCATCTATATATCTAAATATGTCACGAAGCAACAAAAGACCTTGTCAACTATACCTATACTTTGCAGAATGCAAATTTCCCAAATTCTTTTCTCATTGATAATGAAAAATGATGTTTTTTTTTTTGCTCTTTACATTCATCACAGTAAATAGGTTCACTCGCATTACATACCACTTCTCAATATTAATCAGATTCTCATGTTTTACACGGCAAAGAAAAGTGTAACCTTTAAAAAAGCGTAAACAAATAGCACTTGCTGTTTGCTTACATATGTTTATCGTGTTGTTGTTCATGTATCAAAATAATTTTTCAATGAAAACTTACCTCTGTCTCTTCACCTTTTAATTGCGCTATCACCTGAATTTCCCTCTCCTCATGTTGTAATATATACATTTGTCGTTTTGCCTACAGTCTTATCTTTACGCGCATGATTACTGGGTGGAAAAGCTTAATAAAAACAATTATCAAAAGTATAGCATTGCACGAAATCAGTTTAACGTAAGCGCGACGCGAGTAGTTCAGATCTCGGGGGAGGTGTATAGGAAAAACAGAACTATATACCTAAGTAAAATTCTCCTGTTATTATGTGCTTATTGTAAATTGTATTGCGCACGATCTCATTTCATTCATGACTGGAACGATGATAATGACGATGATGTTGATTTCATGAATGAACTCTCAACCGGTGGCTATATAATCGCGCCTGCTTCTGAAAAATTCATTCATAAAAGCTCCTCAACGTTAATACAAGAAGAATTTTGTCGACGACATTAAGATCGCTGTGGGCGATTTCGAATTGAACTATTCTTTGCCGTGGTGATTTAAATATCTATGCATGTTTTTTTTTTTTCAATTTACACACAGTTCGCAAATTGAGTAGATTTTTCTGTCGTTTCGCGAGTTTTTAATAGTGTTCCTGAGGAAAGTGCCTAGCCTTCTAAATATTAACTGCTTAGCTTGCGAGGGCGAATTTCGAACTCAAAGGCAAGCTCTGTTGATCTGAATAAAGAGTAAATTTGGGGAGGGAATTTAAGTCGCGCAGACGCAGTTTAAAATCAAGAGAAGTCAGCAGACCAGACGGAGGCTAAACGTTGGGGCTTCGGATCAGATTATCTTTGGATTTATGTACGGTAAGTTGACGTCTTCTTACACGTATGTTACGCTTCATTTACGCTATTTACAACGCGAATTGTTCACAAATGTGGGGATATTGTTGATATGTGTGTGAAGATTTCATTCAGACTTTCATTCATGGGCACTTGAAATGCGAGACTCTCATTTCATCCATCCAAGAAATGGTGATAGTGGAGCTCGTTTGTTCGCTTTTGGCTCCGCTCTTGATATACTCGATGAAAACCCGTTTAGGGGGTTTTATTTTTTGCGTTTTTTATTTATTTTTTATTTTTGTGTTAATCTTGTCTTTAGAAGTTCGTTTTTGATTTATTTTCATTGTGTCAGTATTATCAATGATATTTTGTGATGGTATTACCAGGTAACAATTTTTTATTTATAAAGTTTTGGGAGTGAGTTTGAATTGTATAGGTACAGTTCATAAAGTGATTTTAATAATTTTATAATTTTAATTTCTTTATCTGCATATTTATTTTTTAGATAACCGATTTTTTATAAATAATAAAATATACTACAAATTGTAAATTTACAAATTCTCCCCGTCTACTGTAATTCTTCTCTCTGATATGTAGTAGGTATTTAAGGCAGTTATTTGGTACTCAAAAAGGGGGTTATCTGGAAAAATTTTTGGGAATTTTAAAAATTAGTACTTTTATAGATTTCGACATGCTTTTTTCGAACTTTCAGTTTGCCATATCGAATCTGTGCCGCTCGCACAGTCATATTGGAAAAATGGCGCTTTTGATAATATTTTCTTTCCGACTCATTTTACGACGAAAATAGTTAAGTTCTAAATTAATCTAGAGAAAATTTCCTATAATTTATATAGTAAAATTATTTTTGTAAAATAAATAGTTTCAACGTACGAGTGCCGTAAACGAAAACACATCTGTACATACATAGAACTACTTTTTGATATCATGAAGTTTATATGGGAGATCAAATTCAATCTTTGGTCACATTTGACACCCAAGTCACAGACAGAACAAAAACGACGAATCGAGGAATCCGAGAACTTATAATCATAAGTGCTTACTTTTTGATTCCTGTGGAAGGTCATAACCTTAGAATTGTCGATATTGAGTACCAACATATTACTCTTGCACCAATTGTAAAATGTTTGAAAGTCAACCTGTACCTGTTCAAATTCGTTAAAGGATTTAATCTGAGCAAAAAGTGTGCCCAAATGATTCCCTTGAGGTACGCCGGACGATGCTTTCAAGATTCTTGAGATGGAATGGTGGAAGTATATTTGATATGTTCTGTTGTCTAAATGTGACTAAGTCTATTTTGGGAATGCTAGGGGAAACCCATACTTTTCCATTTAACACAATATCATGGAGTGGGATAACTTGTCGGAAGCTTCACGAAAGTCAGTCTAAATACAATTTGTCTGGTAGCCTTTTGAAAACCTGTCAATAGTATTCGAGACAAATTCCAACAAGCTAGTGGTTGTGGACCTGCCTGTTCCAATATTTTTTCGTATTGGGGCCCGCAAAGGCTAGCTACGCTACTGAAACTTATCTAATTAGCACTCCTCGAAAATTTCTTTGAGTGTAAGAAATTATTGGAAAAAAATTTAAAAACGTTGCCTTTAATTTTTGCAATAAATTGTAGCCCAGCTCTGGAAATTATGATATTTGAACGAAATGCAAACTAGTTTTATGTGAAAAACAAAAACACCAGCAGTAATGGATATTTTACTATGCTTACGGGATTAAAAATTTATATTATATTAACGAAAGAACTTCGACGATTTCCTGATGCTATGAAATTTTCATGTCGAAACGGAAAGAGTGTGGTCCACAACTGATGGCTCAAACTTCAGAAGCTGATAGACAACGTTGGCCTATGAAAGAGCAAAATGCGCCTTTTAGGAGGGAGAGGGTGTTAATGATTTTGTTATATTTCCCGATAACATCCTGTAACACTCTTATTTTACATCCATAAAGGAATGATGGGAAAGGATGACTAACTGACGAAGCTTTCCAAGAAATACTTTGCTCCTATTTTTTTTTTTTTTTTTTTGCAAACTTAACCCTGTTTTCCGTCAAATCATTTTGATATTTAGCAGCACTGTTAACCGTCGAATTGTGTTTTCTGCTAATGTTCCTAGTGTGTCGATACAGAGCACTACAGATTTGTGAAAAGTGGCTATTTATCTTGTCACTCATTATTTAATGTAAATACATCTCGTAGCAATATCCTTTCATACAATACCTTCTAAAGAGGCCTTAATTTTTAAGGAATAAAGATAGCTTGCGTCAGAAATGTGCTTGACGAAGTATATGCAGTTTTATAGTATTTTGTTCCTTTCATCCAATAGAACACTGAATTAATTTTTTATTCCACTGAAAATGAAATTACCAATTTCCCCGAAACCAATTGTATATTTCTAAACTTTCTTCACTCTCGAGAATTATTTTTGATATTTATACCTATCGAAAAGTCAATTTGCCCCTTTTAATAGTTGAATTAAATAAGGTGAAATAATCCGAATGACATGATTACATAGATTATATGAGAGCACAAGCGCTTACGATTAAAGTGCCGAGCTATTCCTTAAATTATAAAACGCTTAATAATAGGTTTGTTCGATGGAAACACCATGTAAAATTTCACTGCCAATATTTACCCAGGGTTTTGTGCGTCCATAGAACAAGTTTCTAAAACATTGGGTAAACCTAGTGTAATGACATTTCTCTGGGTGAAGGCAAATAAAATGTTCTCTAGCTATTTTTCTATTTCTTTTCTTCTAATTTTTGCTCAAGAAGTAATTTATATGCTCCAATCAATAACAAATTGCAAGTGACAGTTCTACAAATGTCAAACCATTACCTCCAGAAATTTTCAGTGTAAGTTCGGTGTAGCCCCAGGTTTTTCAAAAAACAAGATACTCTAGCCCGGTGTAGCCATTGGTTTACCCGCGGTTTTTATCGAACAGACCTAATAACAAAAATTCTACATTGCGCTAATAGGTCTTTTAGGAAAGCAGGCTGTAATTCGAAACACTTCTGGATAGATTCTATTTACATATCTAGAACATTCCACACGAAAAGGATCAACGACAATTTCTGATTTGGATGAATAATCTTGCAGACTTTATATGGAATACGTAAATACTTAGCTCAAATAATAATCTTGCACCTTTGTGATTTTACGATGAAACGTCCTCTTCAAAAATCCGATTTTTCTTATTCAAATGAAGTTAAGTACCTTGTTTTTCATATAGAAATACAATACAGGTATTTTTTCTACGGCAGAGGCACCGTGTACTGAAATTAATGTTCCAAGTCAGGTTGTTAATGCCTGAGTTCTATATATTAGTTTCTGGGGTAGGCATATGTACATATATAACTTACAGCTAAGTGGACTTACTAAACAAAATTTGAGAAGACATACTGATGAATATTCACATAAGTTAATGCTCCTATACTTTAGTAGATATTGTGTGAAATCTTAACTAAGCTGTAGATACATAGACAGTTGCTCGGGCTATCGGTCTTTCTGTTAGACAACAAACAAATTAAATGGCAGTGTTCTTCATTTAAATGTTAATCTATGATTATTTCGCCTGTTTTTGTATATTTTGCTATAATCAATAATGTTTCCGTAAGTAGTATATAAGAATTGTAAATTTAGGCCCAGGCTTACCATTATTATTATTAGATAAGACTACCTGAAAACAAGGAGTGTTCACCCATGAAACGTTGTGGCATATTTTTAAAAGCATCTAAATACGAGTATATGTGTTACTTATGGTGACTTCAACAACTCGATATCTCCAAAACGAGATCGAATATATTCGCAGTTCTTAGCACGTAGATAGATAAGACTTAGATCTTTGAAAATTTATAAGGAAAGAGTGCTATCAGTCCCCAGTTGGTCTCCAGTAGAAAAAAATACTACATTCTTCTAAGTGTAGTGCTTCCACAATGCGTTACTTTGAGTATAGGCATAGGGTGATTTTAAAAATTAGTATCACCAAAACGAATCCGAGCACCACCACAAATTTTGGTACATAGATAGATAATGCTTCTAGCTTAAAAAAAAAGTGCTAGAGTACCTGAATAGTAAATAATACTATTTTTTTTTTTGCCAAAAAGAAAAGAAAAAAAAAACAATGCTATTATTAACAAAGAAAAATTTCGTGCGAATAGGCTATGAGGAAGAAAAACATAACCATTTCTCTTCATTTAGTAGAATTGTATCGATGTGTTCGTTTAGTCATGGAAGTCGTAAACTAACTACGATATTTTCAGAGTGCACACATAATTTAGTGGTTGAAACTTTATCAAGTATTGAAGAAGTTTTTATACATTTCTGTCACCGTGATCCGAATCATTTTTAAGTTTATAATTTTATAATTTTTTTTTATAACTTTTAAATATTTTTAAGAATTTTCCTAGTACCCCACATATTTTCCGATCATATTTTTTGACGTTGCCTTTGTATGACTGACATCTTAGAGACAAGCGATTACAATTCAATTGTAAGTAAAAAAGCATATGTTAAATTTTTTGCCACAGTTGTTTATTTTTATAATTATTTTATTTCTATTTTATTTAAAACACTATAATTTACTATTGAAACAATTAAACTTGCTTGAACAACGACTTCCTACGGCAATAGCTCCAGTTGTTTCTGCAGCACAGCATAGCGCACTTCTTCACCATAATTCAAGACTCCGGAGTCTCGATTACATTAAATCTCTTGCATAAAATAATGTTTTACTACAGTTTTTCATTATTACAAAAGTAGAAATCACTTTTAAGCACGTTTTTAATTTCAAAATCTTGAAAACATTCAGAATTGTCAGAAATGTCGAACTGACAACAACTTAACACCAGCCCTCTTGTCATTTCCCCTGTGTAATAAAAAAACAAAAAAACAAAATGCTTATCACACGTGCACGAATTTTACACAGCATAGCTCATAATACAAAGATAACAAGGTGTGGCCGATTCGAGAGGAACTTTTTGCGTTAGTACGTCATTTGTTGGCCACAAATGTCATTTCCAGCGAATTTGTTTTGAGTTTTTCGTATTATATTGACTGAAATACGTTTTGAATATATTAAAATATTTAACAAATCATTAGTTTCTTCGTTTCAATCAAAAGTAACTATGTATGTGTGCTAATGGGAAAGTAAAGAAATTTCTGAATAGAATTTTTTTTCACTTTGATAAGGACAATTAAAATTGAGACGAACAAATTTCTGACATTTGTCCCCAAATGAGACTTCGAGCATGAAACTAATGGGGTTAAGCATTGTGTATAAAATATTTGTACATGAGCGTAACCAAAATTCCCCATTATGTGTGCGTAAGTTTCGGCCATATTGGACCCTGACAGTCAGATTTCAAAGCGGGAACCTGGTACTTTGGTACTTTTGTTTTTATTGTTTGGAACCTGACGCATAGACGTAGTAAGATACAGGAAAAATGAAAATTGCCCAAATTAACCTGGATTTTTATATTTTCCAGATTACCCAACTGACAAATATTTATTTTTTCCATCAGTTTCCCCCCAAACAAAATTTCCAATGAATTTGTTCAATGAGAACATGTGTGTTATGTATTTATACTTGTAACTACGCGAATATATAATAGATAAATTCCCGTCATTAATTAGCATGCCGAGAAATGTGCTCGACTTCACTGTTGTACCCGCACAACTCCATTTAGTTTCCTGTTCGAAGAAATGAGACAAGCAACCAATTGACAGATAATTCGGCCATAGTTAACTTTGTATCTATCATGAGCATAGCCTATCCTCTTTGCTATAATATCCTAAGGTAAAATATGCTTCATTTGGCATTTGAATAAGAAAAATTGGAGTTTCGTTCTCGATATGATATTATGAAAATTATGTTTCATCGTAAAATTACGTAATTTCTATGGTATTAAAGAAAAATTAGGGATACGTTTTATGCTTTTGGAGTATCAATAAGTATAATTTTCATTATATTTCACTTATTTTGTAAGAAGTTAATTGTTTCTCTGTTTTCAATATATTTTATTTACACAAGCTAAGGATATTTTTGCCATTTATAGGATTTTCTTATCCGTTTACTTAGGTAAAACATCTTCATTAAGTTATACTCTCGAAAAAGCGAGCACCTTTAAATAAATTTTCTATTTCGAGTTTACTCTCATAGCCTATCTCGTACATTTCTCCGGGAAAGAATTCTTACCGCATATTCAAACCCACGACACTAGCGCCAATCATTTCAATAAATTAAGATCCTCTAAGTACACTAGCGCTGCGAGTTTCGATGATACTACTCGTCAATTAAAATACCCTGGCGCCCTCATTCGAACAATTCAAGCATGATTTCGTGGTGAGTTTTCTCTTCTAGTTGTGGTTTGTGTCGAAAGTATAAAGTGGAACTTGTTTAATGCAGTTTCAGAATTACGTTCCCCAAAAAAGCTCGCCACGGCAACTGTAACCAATAGATTTTCACCCGCCCGCGCCTTACAGAAACCGTTTCCGAAACCAATTTTCACGCACACCCCACTCACGTTCCGTGCCGCCCTCCGGCGGGGCGTAGAAGAATTTTTGTTTTTTGCAACACCCCCCAGCGGGAATTTGCAAAATATATACAAAAAAAAAAGAAAATAAGAAAGTTTCGGTATTCGGTAAGTTGTCGTTTTTTTTGTGCATTGAAAATTGAAAGGTTTACAAAAGTTTTTGTGAAGTGAAGAAGGTTTTTGAGTTTCCTTAATTAAAGCAATTTTCCTTAATTAAACCAATTTATTTAGAGTTTCTTGAGTTTAGAGGTGGTATAAAGTTTTCTTTCTTGTATATTTTGATTTGAAACCCCAGGGTGACCAGGCGAGTTTCCAATTTTGTGGTTTTTTGTATGCGAGTTTTCCTGGTATTTTGTTTGAAACCAACAATTTATTATGAAGAGTGTAAGAAGTTTTCTCATTCTATTTTCATTTTGTTTGATTTTTCTACGAATTAATATTTTGATTTGAACCAGCGAGTTTCCTTAAGTAAGTTTGGTTTTCTTTACGACAACAATTAGCGAGAAGAACTGTTTCACTTTTCTTGCAGTATTACACCGAAATCGTTCCATTGACCTGCACTGCTACAAAAAGTATACGTGAAATGATCCTGGTGCTACATCCGCCGAAAAACGCACACATCCACATGAGAAATGTCACAACTGAATGTCATTGAGCATCATAGATCAATCTTTAACTATTACTCCACAAAATTCATCCGCAATCACACCAAAATTTTTTAAATCACAATTTTCATAATTTTTACGTTATTCGTGATGTTATTTTTCCCAGAAAATTTCAATCTGACAAATTACACGGATATGAGCTACTATTTGATTCTCATTGCATCGAAAGTTGTTCCATTGAACTCGTTTTTTACTGATTGACGTGCACTTTTCTTAAAATATCCTTAGAATATATAGCAAACAGGAATGTGATAAGCCAGATTTTGCGTAATGAATTTCTGGTTGTGTTGGTAGTCCATGTTTTACATGTATTTACACGTCATCCCTATTCTAAGCAACTTGTCAATTTGCAAAAAGTAAACAAAGTTTTTGAGCGGAGCATCTGTGGTAAAAAATGTTCTTTTTCTACTTTATTTTGAAACAATTCACATAATTAATTTATATAAATCTTTGCTTCTATTAACAAAAAAGATCATTTCTTATTGCGGTGTCATACAACTACTATAATTGGCCAAGGCAGTAGGCAGTTAGACCAAGTATTCTAACTTCCAAGAATAATGTCTCAGAAAATAAGTGCCTGTCGGTGTTAGATGAAAATATTCATGAAACGAATGGAGAACATTGCCAAACTCTTACATCTCTACTCCTCTCCTAGTTCCCAAGGTCACGAAAGAATAAAAGAGTTCGGTTCAAGCTTTCGGGTTTTAACTTTGATGAGATACAGCTTTAATATTTTTCAACTGGAAGTGATATGGTACAGGGTGCATGCAGAAATGGTTGCGCATTATGTGTTCTTCTAATAGAAAGCATCAGCAGAGATGGGCGAATCTGAGTACCTGCAAGTGTACAAAACTATCTATTTCTTGATGGCTCAATGGGAATATCTCCGATTTTCTCATGGGGCTCGGAAGGAAACAATGTAGAACTGTGATTGGCATCATCACCGGCCACAGCTCACTTCACGCTCATCTAACAAGGGTGGGCGTTGCTGACAGCCCTGAGTGTCTGTCCTGCCTGGAGGAGAGCCCGAGACAACCGAACACTTTTTGTGTGCGTGTCCTGCCTTCACCCGGTGCAGGCTGGATACTCAAGGGTCTGCCCTTCTATCTATGGATGAGCTGAAAAACCTTCCTTACCAAGACCTGATGCGCTTCATTAAAGGGACAGGGTAGGTATATCAGATAAAAGAAGAGATTAGCTTTTGAATTGGCAATGATGATTTCGGTTATGCAGGAAATTAAGGACTTATTGAATTTGTAAATTACAGGAGGTACAAAAACAAATAGCAAATAAAATAATTTTTTTTTAAAAGTAGCTTCGAAATGTCAGAGTAATTAATAGTAGTCATTTTAATCTTTAAAAGTAATAAACTAAGAGATCAATCTTCAGTTTTAAATCATGGATAATAAAAAAAAAACGTAAAAAAAATCAAAGAAAAACACAAATTCTTGCAGAATTTGATGAAACATGTTGTTGTACTCTTCCTGTCACTTTACCTTGGGCATACATAGTTTGCAACGACAACAAGAACTCTCTGGATAAGCTCTCTGTTTAGGATTATTTATTTTAAGCCCAACTCTTGTTGCTGAATACATTGCAAGACTCCCTGTGGCGACACATCTGTACCGGGTCGCATATTTTCGAACTCCTGACCTTTCACTTCGTGAACCTAGCAGCAAATTAATTTTGAAATTCGTGTCTAGTAACGGTTTGCTGAACGCAGAAAGGCTATGCTAGGTAGACCTTTAATTTTGTAGAATTATTGAAAAACAAATTGTAAATAGTAAATTGTCAACTACCGAAGTACAATTATAAAAAAAAACAAATAACAAAAGAAAGCAAAGAAAAATACTGCACAATAAGCTGACTAAGGGCTTTTATTGTATGCCGACAAATATAAAATTTTATTTCAAGGACACATGCTTAAATTAGGTAATTGGTATCTGGATTGTGCATCACAGTAGTGGACGTTAGTATAGTAGTCTGCATGGTTGCGTTTGAGATTGGCTACTTCCGCTACAGTCAGCCATCTTCGAGAACGTTGACATTTAGCAATTCTGATGTTGTAACTCCCCAGGACCGACTGTCATTGGGACAGTGCCCCCTCCCCTTCCTCAACTTAAAGGAAAAATAATTTAATTAATTGAGTTATTTGAAAAAATATATTTTTTATTTAATATTTTTTTTTTACTTATATAATTCAACTTCAAAAAATTATACAAAATATTTTTATTCCAAAACTAAAAAAAAAAAAATTGATTTCAATGAATATTATTGGAGGCATGTGATGTATGTGTATAGGTTTTTCTCAGAATTTGAGTTTGGGACCTCAACTTAGTTCTAACTCCTAACATTCTAAAATATTTGCAACGTTCTTATGTCAAACCACTGACATATATAATATGGACTGACTACATCCATAGATCTATTAAAAAAATGACTTTTTGTAAAAAAGTATACTAATACTAAATAACCGGCCAAGTGCGAGTCGGACTCGCGCACGAAGGGTTCCGTACCATCGTACAAAATTTAACACTGTATACTTGTTCTTTATTTTTTCAAATGAGAGTAGGCGTCATGTGAAAAAATAATGCTGTAATTAAAAAAAAAAAAAATCGTTCTTATGATAAGAATATTAAATGAGAAAACGAGGAACAAAACGCCGAAAAAATCACGTTTCTTATATGGGGCCCCCTTTAATTTTTAATTTTATTTTATTTTTATTATTTGTTGTTATATCGCCAATGGAAATACACAGTCTGTCAAAATTTCAACTATCTACCTGTTACGGTTAATGAGAGACAACCTGGTGACGGACAGCGAAGTGTTAGTAATACGGTTCCCGTTGTTACCCTTTGGGTACGGAACCCTAAAAATGGACACATCATCGCGGAAACCTTCCTAGTACTGCAGTACTGCGGTAAACTAAGCCACCAAGCAACATACGTCGCTGGATGTTTTTGTTTTTTTTAATAAAGTTAGCAGGAGGTCTAGAAGTACTCCCCAAGGAAGAGGACTTTCACTTCGACTGTGGTTATTGGTGTTTAATGGTATTCTCATCTCCTTACAAAGGAAGGATATACATAAAATCCATAGCATATGTCGATGACTTAATCATTCTGGTCTTGGCAAAATTCCTATCGACGATCAGTGAACTAACTCAAAGAGAATTGCAAAAGCTTCTTAACTTGGCTATAACTTGCGGTCTGCGGCTTAACCCCAAAAATACCGAACTAGTCGTATTTAGACGGAGGAGAGTTATTCCAACTTTCGCACCCTCAAAACTGGGTAATATTACTATTGAATTTAAAACTGAAGCCAAATACCAAGGACTCCAAATTAAATTGTAGGATAAATGTGAATGAGTGCGTCAAGAAGGCGGCCATTGCACTGTATGCCTACTAGAAAAATTTTGGCAAAAGATGGGAAATATATCCTGGCATCGACCATTGGATGTACACCGCCATTGTAAGAAATATCCTCACATATGGAATCCTGGTATGGTGGAATGCTCTAGAGAAAGCTGAAAAGTTTTACTAAAATATAGAGAGCTACCTGTCTAAGTATTACAGGTTCTCTTCGTACAACACCAAACGACAGCTATGGAGATTATGTTCCGGTTCTATCTTGGTCACTGCAAATCTGTCCTAGAGACTGTATGTATACGGGCAGCTATGGATTACATTGTCCCGAGACTATACTTTGAGAAAGCGTTCTCAACTGGAATGCTAGTTGAGAAGTACAGAAGAGTGGGATGATAATCGCGTGGCAAATGACTCTGATATATGTATCTTTACAGATGGTTCGAAAATGGATGTGGGAGCCGGAGTGTACTCAGCATTCCTTTAAATATAAGAATCGTGCCGCCTACCGGACTACTGTAGTGTGTTCCAGGCGGAGGATCTGCCCATTTTCAAAGCAGCAATGTTGCCGCTTACAACTTATGAAGTACTTAGCAATCGAGTCATCAGATTTTGTAAAACTATTTCCTTAAATGTTCCCGGTCGAGTTTTGAGGCGGCACCGCGAAATAGTTTATTTACATCTGGATTATGTTCAAACTTCATAGGTACATCATTTACTTCTATTCCACACGGTATCCGTTTTTGACAATATCTCCAACAATATTGATCATTTGCTTTCTATCTCCCCCTCTTCCGAAATCATCCTCGCAGGCGATTTTAATGTCCATAACATACCATGGCTCAGACATTCTTCTACCACAAGTCTTGCGGGGCGTTTCATTGAGATCTCTTCTGTGAATCGTTTAACTTGCAACAACTAGTGATTGCATCCAACGCGAGTACCTGATGCAGCTGAAGATATTCAAATATAACAAATATTCAATCTCAGTTGATTCTCCCATTGGTAATTCAGAGTATTATTTAATCCCGACTAAATTTACCACCTTCAGGCTGTGCCGAACTACACATACAACTCCACCTACAAGTAGGGCTCTCATCAGGCAAAATTCTGATTGGAAAAGTCTCAATCAATACCTCAGGAAGATTGATTGGTCCAGTCTATTTTGCTTTGGAAATGTCGATAAATGCACTCTGGCGTTTAGTCTTAGCATGCGTGAATATATTCCGTATTCCTACAGCAGATGTAAGCAATAACAAAATCGTTCTAGACTTAATGATAAGTGCATTAATGTCCAGAGCTGAAACAAGTGCACAGAACTATAAAGAATACCTGCAAGTTCACTATCTCGAGAGAAAAATTTCTTTTTGAGCAAAATGTTAGACAAAAAATCTTGGAAAGCAGTAAAGGTAGCAAAGGTTTCTGGTCTCTGGTCAAAACGATCAGGAACAACTTCAGCAGTTTCTTAATACTCTTCTCACTGCTTAACAAAGGTGAAATGGTTGTTGATTCCCTGGATAAAGCTAATAGTTTCGCTGGCACATTCACTTCAAATTCTCGTCTTCCACCCATTTCACAGACACCTGCTCTGAATTTCCCGTCTGGATGTATACAAGAGCCAATACATATCCGCACGCGAGATGGGTTCAAGGTCCTTGCGGAGATTGACGTCTCCAAAACCCCAGGACCTGATGATTTCTCGCCCCTAGTATTTAAAAGCTGTGCCTCATCTTTGGCTAAATCTCGGCGCAATGTATTCTACTTGTCTTTTTCGACAGGAATCTTTCCAAATGCTTGGAAACTAGCCCATTTTCAGCATATTCCCAAAAAAGGAGAGGCCAGCGATCCTTCAAATTATCGATCAATTGCAATCACTTCGATTTTTTCGAAATTTTTTTGAATCTATCATTAATTCCAAACTAATGAAGTATATCTAGAAACCAGTCAACTCATCAACGATCGCCAATACGGTATCCGCATTGGACGCTCATCTGGAGACTTGAAAACGTTGGAGCGAGCCGTACTCTTCACATTTTCTTATCCAGTCGCCTAATACGAAATTCCATCTGAATTTCACCCTTTAAATGCCGGTGTATCCCAGGGCTCTGATATTTCTCCATTTCTCTTTTAAATTTTCATTTATGATTTGCTCTCCCTTACATTCAATCCCATCCATAGTCTTGTCGATGACAGTATCTCTAATTTCACTTACTATTTTGATACTCTTGCGGACTTTAGAGGGAATTCCACTTATGTCAATCGAGATTTTATGATTTGATCATAGGATAACGATCTTGAAAATATTCTTGCTTTGGACAAAGAAAATCACGTAGAATTCAATGCATCTAACAGAGACCACCCCACTCCCATTTCCCATTGATGGAGCCTTAATTTCAGATTCACCGTTGAGCATTCTTGGCATTAACATTTTCAGTAAATTAAGGTGGACAAATCAAATCTTCTCTGTTGCGAAAGAGGCATCAAAATGTCTACAAGTCCTACATCAGGTCTAGAGTCCTAGAATTGAATATTAGGCACACAGCCCTAGTTTCATTAGATATTGTCCAAAAGTGAGCCTTCAAGCTCATTGGCGATTTGGCAATAACTTGTCATATCGACTCACTCGATCACTGCCGCAATGTGAGATGTCTTTTGCTCGCTACATGCATGGTCAATGCTCTGATTAAATATCTAGTCTGATCTCTTGTAGAATAATTCCTGGACGCAATACTCGCGCTGCAAACCGCGCAAATCCTTTTACCCTTCAAATTACTTTCGGTCGTTCTGTAAAATTTTTTTATACCGAACTGTGCGAATGTGAACAGTCTACAATCTTTTGTCTTTCCTCTGGCATCCAATCTGTGGAAGTTTAAGGACGATATACCTCCTTCCTTCTCCTCATATCCCCTAATCCTTTCCCTATCTCCTTCCTGCCATCCTTTGCTTTGCATCACAGGGTATCCGCTGAGCTTGGTTTAATAATATATTAAAAAAAAAAAAAAAAACAAAAAAAAAACTGGATCCAGAGTCAAACGATTTCTGTCGAAGCTTCTGAGAAAATCGAATCAGTTCGACATGTGCTCTGCGAGTATGAAAAGAAGCGGACTACTTGCAATTAATGCAATTAATAACTAGATTTTTGTTCCAATTTAAAGATGCAATTGTTACCTTTTTAGCTATTAAATTATCTCCAGATTTAGTGCGCAAATATGGCACTTTTGTCCACTGTGCGACGTAGCCTTTGTATAAAACTCTTTTCTCACTCTATAGTATAACAGTTAGCAATTGATAGGGAGGGGGAGGGAAGGGCGAGGCTATACATAAAACCTGAAACGACAGACAGATAAATGAACCAATGAAAGGAGGCGGTTGAAACCCATCCCGGATAAATCTAACAAATTAATTAAAATTTACATTAAACCAAAACTTATCTTCATCATCTCCCGCGTTATCAGCATGCCATTAAGTGATATAATCGTTAGGACGGTAATCAAATTGCCTCTTAATTCTCGTCGTTCTAATTTATTTCACTAGTCCCAAACGAGATTTCTTCAATTAATCACTATTGAGAATTGAAACAAGACGAAAAAGCAATTTTATTGAGGCCACATCCGAAAGGGGGAAAAAATTCATCATGATCAATATCTTTAGTATTGAGATTGGACCAAAACGACTCAATCAAGCGGTCAATTGATCGAAACCACTTGAATCTCTTATATAGAGAAGAAGGTAAAAAAAAAAAAAAAACGAACATTTTTTTTTTCTTCTTAAAAATCTCCTCAATCACAGTCCAGATCACTTGTAATCGTGTGTGATGTGTAATACAAAAAGGAGTTTTTCATTCTCTCTGTCACTGGTTAGTCAGTTATACAAGGCTCACATTCAACTTAGTGAGGAGTAGGTATATACATATATGTAGAAAAACAGCACCAAGAAGAATCCTACGAAGATCAGATGAGTTACAAATAAATAAAAAAAAAAATACTCATCAGATGGAAATAAACAGACAGTTACAAATACAAGAGAATTGCGCTATAATCTCGACTCTATGCCGCATCAGCCACTAACTGTGATGTGGACATTCTAGTGGATACGATCATTCATCTTGATCTTTTTTAGAAGTTTCAGCTTGCTCCAAGCCACGCGACTATTTCTGTTCTTGGACATTATATGCCCAGTATACATAGATTGGGAAGATTTCATCGATTCTTTCCTCCCAATATATACATGTTTGCCAAAGCTCTATGGTCGTATCATGATGATCGCTTTAAACAAGTTTTGATACTTAAGTTGTACCCAACTCTATCGAGCCATCTCAGAAGATCTCTTATTTGGAATTTTATAGGTTATATTATCCAGATTAACGTAATTTAGGGGCCAACTAGAGACATTAAAACGCATTTTATTATACCTTTTAGTTATTTTTATTAAAGCAAATTGTTGAAACTGTTGTAAGAATCTTATAGAGGCTTCTATCTGTATGTGACTGATCCCTATAGCTGTAGCGTATAGTTAAATGATAACATCATTGGATATTATGAGCAATGTAAGTGATAATATCTGCTCTACAAAAGTAACGAAACTTTAATTTAAGTACGCGTCTTGCACCTTGCCAATATTTAAAGAGTCATCCTATAACTATCTTCTAATCGTTGTTATTAGAAAAAATATTACGAAAATATTATTGAAGGAACGGAAGGAAATTGAAAGTACCTAGAATCTTTAGTGATATTTAATTGAGTATTTGAAGGAAATAAGAAAATCTGCAAGAAAAAGGGTCTCTATCTAATATCGATTTCCATTGAAATTTCACGAAAAATGAACGTCAGTCAATGAAAAACGATTTCAATGGAACAACTTTTAACGCGATGAGAATGTGGTAGTAGCTCATATCTGTGTGTAATTTGTCAGTTTGACATTTTCTGGGAAAAACAACACCGTAAAGTATGGAAAATTTTAATTTGGAAGATTTTGGAGTGATTGTTGATGAATTTGGTGGAGTAATAGTTGAAGACGGATGTGTGATGCTCCGCAATTATTTGAGTAAGTACATATGATGCAGTCGGAACGAGAAAAAATAAATAAAATCAAAATTCTTCAATTGACCTGGTTATGTATCTTTTATTTTAGATGAAGAAATATTTAACGCGCGGTATGAGGATGTGGTGGACTTGTTGCCACAAGGCAAGCCTCAGAGCTCAACGGAACTCGAATCAAGAAATTTGGCTGTATCCGTCCCTTCTATTGAGAGGTTCCAAACATTGGCATCAGGAACTCTAGAAATGCTGCAAATGTCATGCAGCACAATGTGGCGAGAGGGACAAAAAAGATCCCGTTTGTAAGCCTGGAGTCGAGGTGCAGACCTCAAATTGTGAGATGCGGGAATCTTCTTGTGGTTATGAATCACAAGAAAAAGATTCGTCAACACCAGGACCTTCTGGCCAACAGAACCCACAAGAAGAAAAGAGGAGTACAGATATTTGGACAGAAGGGCAGACAAAATTCTTGTTAAACATATATGCCGAGTCGATGGGCAGTGTTGGACCCATGAAAAAGTTCCGCAATAAAAGGCAATTGTGGAAACATTTAGCTGCGTCCATTGCTGAAGAATTTGGTGTCTCGTTTTCGATCCTTCAAGTCGAGAATCGTTATAAAACAACCATTCGAAAGGCCACCAATACATTGGCGACTAATAAAATAAGCGGGACTGTCCGCACAAATTCATCTTATAACGATGAAATCGAAAGAATTATTGGCCTTGATGACAGCATCTTCCCAGAAGTGTTGGTCACACCGGGAGCTGTGCTAAATAAGACAGACTTCTTTAAAAAATCGGAGTCACCAAAGGTGCAGACACCCGGAAAGTCGAGCGATCACTCACTCGTTCCAAATATTGGGCCTAAAAAACAAAGTGGCGGAAAACAATTAGTGCAACAAAAGCTTTTAGACAAATTCCTAAAACACAAAGAGGAATTGTTTGAAAAGAAGCAGAAACTGAAGCAGGAACGTCATGAGGAGCGGTTAAAAGTAATGTCATTAAAGAAACTGATTGAAATGCAGTCTTCCAAGAAGCAATAATACAGTAATATTAATTTATCACATTATTTATCATATTCACAACTTACAAAAAGACTGGTGTTATATTTTACAATAAAAAAAAAAATACAATATATAATTTTACACAAGTTTTTAAATTTGCACTCACACAAACATTTTTATTATAGTATATTCCTTTTAAAATGTGCGTAACAATCGATTCCTTTTTATTTCACCCAACTTCCGGAGAAGTCCCCCTATTTCGTCTTCATTGATTTGATTATCTGGAGATCCGTTCATTGTGTCTTCTTCATTGGGTAGTATTTCATCAGTGTCTTCTTCCAAAGCATCATCTCCATCTATGCATAAGTTGTGTAATACGCAACATGCTAGAACAAATGCAGAAAGTGTGGGATGGGTATGAATGAACAGAAAAAAAAGTCTATGCCACCATGCACCATAAACAAAAATTATTCGTGCTGAAAAGAATTTAAATACACACACCTTGAGTCCTGAAGGGAATCGACTGACATAGCTTCGAGTTGGTTGAGGATCAGCTGGTATTTATCCTTTTGGTGCCTTTCTCCTACCGCGCTTGGTATTGCCGGAACATAATTTGATACCCCTGGAAAAGTCAACCTGAAACTGACGGAAGAGCGAACGTAGTAGATCACTATGACAAAATGACAAGTTAGAACACAGAAGAGTTTTCCGATTGTTTTACATTTAAAATGTACATGGCTAGAAAAGGAAAGAAAGAAGAAAAAAAAGTTTGAAAGCTCAGATTACATGCAATGAAACAGAATGGCAAAAGATACATTTTCATAAATAACGGGTTTTCCAATAAGAGGTGTTATTTTGATATTCAAAGAAAAATGCTATTTTTTTAGATAAATGATCGGATCTTTATTTCATTATAAAGAGGAAGGTATGCCGTTAATAATGAAAAATAACATCAGCCAAATGACCACCACGACCACGCCCCTACAGGACCATATCCTTTTCATGAAATTTTCCATAACCAAATCGCAAAGTGGCTGCCCTATGTCCTCGATAGCCTCACGAATTCCATCTTTGAGGTCTTGAATCGACGCTGGGCTGTTGGCGTAGACCTTCTCTTTCACGTGGCCCCAAAGGAAGAAGTCGCAAGGTGTTAAGTCACAAGATCTCGGTGGCCAATTGTGCTCACCTCTTCGAGAGATAACACGGTCCGGAAACTTTTCCCGTAAAAGATCAATGGTTTCGTTGCTTGTATGGCACGTAGCGCCGTCTTGTTGAAAGTAAACGTTGTCCAGATCAATACCATCCAATTCCGGCCATAAAAAATCATTAATCATCTGTCGATAGCGCAATCCATTCACCGTAACTGTTGCTCCAGCCTCATTTTCGAAAAAGTAAGGTCCAATGACCCCGCGGGACCATAAACCGCACCAAACAGTCACACGTTGAGGATAGAGAGGCCTTTCAACAATAACTCTTGGGTCTTCCGAGCCCCGGATGTGACAAGTTTGCTTGGGCCTCATCACTCAAGATGAGTTTTCGATGGAATTCCGGATCATTTTCATGCATTTCAAACAGCAAAGACTCGACGTTGTTGATGATCGGCCGGCTTGAGTTCTTGTGTTAACTAAACTTTATAAGCCTTAAGACCCAAATCTTTATGCAAAATACGGTGTAATGACGTTTGTGGAATGCCTAATTCCAAAGAACGACGAGGAATGGACAAACCTGGGTTTTCTTCAACACTTTCGGCTACAGCAGCAATATTCTCGGCTGTTCTTGAGCGACGTGAACGGGTTTTATCCTTCACATCACTAACTTGTCCCGACAGCTCGAATTTTTCTACCAATTTCTGTATTGCGGCCCGACAAGGTGCTTCACGACGACCCAAAAATGTTTGAGTTTTACGAACCGTCTCTGCCACATTTTCACCATTTTTATAGTGAATTTTAATAATTTCAATGCGTTGTTGAATCGTGTATCGTTCCATTTTTATTAATGGCGTAGTTTCTACTTGTCAAATGTCAAAAAATGACAGCTCCAAAATGACATCTACCGAAATAGCGGGCTAATTAAAATAACACCTCTTATTGGAAAACCGTTTAAATGAGAATGGGTGAAGTTTTCAGATTTTACTCTTATAAAATGAGAGTTTGTTCCAAAGTTCTTTTTGTAATCGTATGTAAGCTGTGTTCTTTTATGTACCTTGTTCTTATACTGCGGAGAGAACAAATTCTTTTGTGTATCTTTTGATCGGCTTTGTTCTGCGGACACAAAAGAACGCAGCTGTTATGTCCGAAATTTGTTGCTGTAATCCTATGATATTTGAACGCAGGTGCTTCTGTTTACATTTGTTTTACTCTGAAGAGATTAAGTGGGAGACAGTAATGCTGGATTCTCTGATGTTTTTGAGAAAAATGAGAATTTCATTTACAATTTTATTTGTCACCTGTTTAGATCACACATCACAAATTCTGATGGGACTTTGCTACTATAGTAGGAAAATTGATACCTTTTAAGAATGTTTGCTACCTTGCTACTTTAAATCCAAATTTGCTACTTTTTCGCTTTTTCCCATTAATCGTAAAAAAATTAAAATATCTTTTTAAAAAAAAAATCTACTGTGAATGTTGATGTTTCAGATTTTCTGGGATTTTTTATTCATTTAAAGAAAACTACTAATACGAGAAAAGGAAAGGAAAAATGAACGCGCGGATTCTAATTACGTACGTTACGTACGTTGCATGCGTTTTGCATCAAGCAGGGTTTATGGTTGAATTACTTCCAATTACTTGACTTGAAATTTTCTTGAAATACCTTTGACAACTCTGCATTAGGTTCGATACATAGTTGCGGATTTTTAGACAAATATCCTGAGAAAAGTGCTAAAAATCACTACCTGAATTATCAACAATAATCTTCTTCATGTTCCTCTTTGCCGTTTTCATAATTCGCACAAATGAAAAACGTTCAAGTACTGAAGTTGCGTTTCCATGAATTTTTTCAAGTAAATCGAACAAAATTTTGTGACTTATGGCTGATTTACATTACTCGAACATGCGATTTTACTGACAAAGTGAGTGAGAGGGGCATATTACTTTGCACTATTAGAAGAAAAGGAAGAGGTGATCGACTGTCAAAATATTATTTCCCACTCTTTTATAGCGAAGTGTCGCTTGTAACATTTCATCAAATTGTCAATTGCAAACACAGTTAGACGTCAAAAATAGTTCACTATTCAAATTCAAAGTTTATTTATTACAAACGCCGGAATATGCGCCACGCAAACAAGCGTTGGGTATAGCGACTATTTATGGTGAAGTTCCGCTTAACAATATGTTTGGATATGCAGGGGAATTAAGGTAATTACTGTACATAGCCATACACAGTATTTCAGATTTTATTGTTATTATATATGTTTTTATTTTGCAATTGGGTCTAGTACACAAGGTACAGGTGAATTTACCATGGAAAACAGTCGTTACTCACCGTGTCTTCCTAATGTTCAAAATCAAATTATTGGTGGACACCAAGAATTATAAGGAATAACTACAGAGAAAAAAAAGAAGAAAAATTAATGGATGAAGAAATTTCTAGTTAATATGTTTGACAATTTCACATGTATTTAGTTGTATTTAAAAAACAATAACTAATAAAAGCAGATAGTTTTCGTTTTCGAATTCAGTCTTAAATAAATATAAATTTTATTTCTTTATTTGCAGCTTTCTAAAAATTACACACCAATTTCCTTGATCGTAATAAGAGTTAATAATTTTAGTTCCAAAATATTTTATGGAATTTAAATACATAATCTCTTCGAATTAAAGAAATAAACATAAATTTTATAGGAGCAGGATGCTCCAGAAAGCATCCAGATAGTTGAATTCAGTAGTATAATATCTTGGTTAGTTTTACTTATTTGTATTTCCACTTTCGATTGTGTTCTTGGAGTATGAGATCGCTTCCGTTGCCAATTGATCCAACTAAAAATTGCTGTCCAAGTACTATTTAAGGCTAGTACACCAGTCAGTAGGATATACAAGAAGTACGTTTCTCAAATAAGGCCATTATCTATTTCACTATCTGCACTGTTTCACTGAAAATATATTTGGAAAATTGAACACTTTATAAGATGTCTATAATTTAATGCAATATTTATTTGAATAAAGTACTTACATCCATCAGGATAACTTTGACACATTCCAGCTGATGTGCTGTGACTTTCTTCAAATATTTTTATTTTTTGCGTGTAAACAATTATATTCGTACGCGCTTGTAGTTATATGTATGAGTTTGCTGCCATAATAGCAAAATTTACTGCCATAAAATATACTTCTGGCTAGAACTTTTTATGGCTAATTATGGCAGTAAAAATTTCCCCTTCGTCGGGGAATTTGACATTTAACTCAGTAAAATTTTGCTGGATTATGTTTTGTCCTTATCGTTCTAAAGTATTTTCAGATAAGGGGAAACTACTTACTCTGTTTTCAAGCAATGTTCGAGTATTGTAAATCAGCCATTACTTGAAGTCAATACGCGTTTACATGATATTTTGATTACTTGATCTCTACTTGAAATATACTTCAAGTATTCGTGTAAACGTACTGAGTGACAGCAAGTCGGCATGACGATGGCGTGTGTCTTTCACCCATTAAGGAATTGTGTTTTGTTTTGTGGTGATTATTATGAATATTTCACTTCAAATGCATTTGCACATTGCATCATGTTTTGTTTTGTTTGATCATTGTAATTTTCAATGTCATTGATGCTTATTGTTATGTTTGATAATTGCTATATAAAATAATTACGCATTACGTTGTGAATTTGTGATTATTTTTGATTTCTGGTGATTGCTGCTGATTGTTGTTGAGATTATATTTATACCTACAACAAAAAGGATAAGCAAGCAAGAAATTCTGGGTACAATTTTATTGGCTTTGGTACTGACAACACATCAGTAATGAGAAGTGAAGTTACGGGAGTTAGAGGACGATTAGAGAAATTGAATAAACAGTTATTTTATCTTGGATGGACTTGCCTCTCCCTCCACTTGTGTCCTGCTGCTGCTATGAAAAAATTCCTCGGAAAGTTGAAAATGATTTTGCCCACAGTATTAAGACGCAAAGTGAGTTGGCAGAAGTTCAAGATAGTTTTAATTTAAATTTAAATAAGATTCTAAAATTAAGCGGTACACGTTAGTTGGAGCTGGATCAAATCATTATAAAAATCTTGGCGCAGTGGACAGCTTTACTTCATTACTTCACTTTCTTTACTTTTGAAAGTCCTAATAATTTTGATGCAAATTCAATTCTTGATTGTCTGAATAGTTCAGAGATAAAATTGTACTTATTATTTTTGTGCTATATTTTAGGTGAGATTGATTATCTCAATAAAACCTTGCAGTCTGAAACTAAGACCTTTAATTGAAAATAATTTCAAAAATAATTTTCACGAATTGTATAAAGAAAGCTTGAACACATTCAGTTGACTGCAAATTTAATGACGGTTCATTTCATCTTGAAAAATCATGAATGTTTTTTGGAATTAAATTTGCACAGCTTCCATTTTCAAATGCTTGTGGAAATATTAGTATTGTTATTTTACATAGAATTGTGCCAACAAATTATAAAAGTTTCAATCTTAATGATCACAAATTGCGACTATTAGAATATTTGGATGCAAGGAAGATTAGAACAGGCGAAATGATTTCAATACTTTCTTTAGTTGAAACCTTTCCTTTTCATAATGAAATAGATATTGAAAAACTTAATTCAAAGTGGAGGCTCCTCATATTCTTTGAAAAGTTATAGACCAACTTGTTGATTGTAACGATATTGCTAAAACTTGGCTAAATTTATCAAAACAGAAAAATCATTTTGAACAACTAATTTTCCTGAATCCTTACAACTACATAATTAATTTATTTGTCCTTACCCAAAGTACGGCTGCTGCTGAACAAGCATTTTCAGATTTTAATAACTTAAAAAATAAAAAACGTAATAGGTTGAATATTGAAATAGTTTCGGCCACAAGCGTAACTAACGCCCCCGTAGACCCCGCCACGCGGGGGGGGGCAAGGTTTCCAGGGACCCACAAAGGCACACAAAATTAATATTTTCGTATGAAGTGATGAAACTTGAAACCACATAAAATAACAACGCTGGATTAATAAGCAGTTAGATTCACTCAATTAAAAATCGGTTTCTGTATAAAACTTATATTAACTCTGTAATGATTTCATTATTTCAGTTCCATCTAAAGGCTTTGAGATACTGCAAAAACGCTGGCTAGACAGTAATGATGATACAACAATAAAAAGGTCGAGAAATCTTCTATTTATTCGGAGAAAAATGGGTACGCCTGATTAGTGAAATATTTGGCTAATTTCCTTAGGCTAGGCGTACATGCTGCTAGCTTGCGCATCGAGTTCGTAGATGAGAGAATAAAATATGTATAATATAAAATTTTTCACGTTGAAAATTTTTTAAACTCCCTCAACCTCACAACACTGTCGTACGGTGCGGTGATCAGTGGACTCGAGCGCTTTAAGTAATCAGATATTTCCGGCTTCCTATGTGGGGAGGTTTTTCCCCTTTTGCTTTGGCTTGCTTAAGCATTTCTCTCAGATACTCATGGGTTTTTCTTTTTATGTGCTTTCATGAGCATATGCTAGGGCTGCTAGTGGTTTTCTAACAGGTTTAATGATGAATGTAGAGCATGAAGTAAATCTAAACAAATTAGTTTGGCAATTCAGATCTTGGAAACACTGCTCGTAGTACCCACGAAACCTTTTTAATTTTTTGCTCAACTCTGGATTGTAGTGAGTGGAGTGAAGGCGCTGTTGGGAGATCGTGGCAATTCTCCAATACATAAATTTCAGAAAATATTTCCTTATAATTGAGACAAAATATTAAATTTTCCTGCGCAAGTATGTTAATTTGCGTGGGGGTCCATACATCCTTAGTTACGCCACTGGTTTCGGCTGTACTTCTTTGTAGGGAACTGATAGAAGATGAAAAGATTTTTGCACCCTCATATGAACTAATTAAGTAGTGCAGTCTGTACAAATTTTTCGTCATAAAGAAATAAGAGAAAGTTCTCACAAGTAATGGTATAAACGCAATTATAATAAAATAAAACGTAACATTCTATAATTATATACATTTTTTTTTATTCGTACTCTATAGCTACCTTTTTGGCGATTTTGCTACCCTTTATTCTCAAATTTGCTAGCATAAATTTGCAGGGAAGTCCCATCACTCACAATTTCTTCTTCATCTTTGCCATTATGGCAGTTCTTCGTTCCTTGAGAACTATGCTTCTCTTTTTAGACGATAGATGCCAGTGGAGTAGCTGGAGATTTTAATGTTACGTCCGCATGCGACCATAACAGCTTCGATAAGTGCATGAAAAACAAATCTCGCTAGAAGCACACAGCAGTTATGAATGTACCAAACAGGATAGTATAGTTAGTTCTACAATAAAATATATTACAAAAAAAAAAATATTGCCAAACATCTATGTAATATCACATAAATCTGCATATTCTGATGATCTCTCGATCACTTTCCTTTTGCATCAAGGCCGAATGATGACATTTTTCAATTACTTAATATGAAACCCCCACAATTGTAACACCTCCCATCTCGCACGTAGTTACAATTTATTTGTAAATCTAATGTTTCTCTTACCGTGGTGCATTAATTTTATGCCATCGTTTAGCACACATACATTTCGCCATGCATCACTTGCCATTAGACACTTTTAAAAAGGAGAAAAGCAAATGGCTAAATCGGTCCCATTACTGTTAGTACACGCAATATTACAACAATGGACTGCATACTATTCTTTAACTCTTCAGTGTTTTGTCTTGTTTTTTTTTTTGTTTTTAACCCAAAGAACTTTTTAAAGTGTTGGCGGTGCTCATCAAGGCATGAAGACATTTTACAGCCGTTACCTTCACCTCACGGCGGAATTTTCCACTTAGTTTCCCTCGACCAGGTTTATACTTAATCGCTAACAGAAATCTTTGAAAAGCTTCTTCTTCGCCTTCTTTTGTTTGCCTGAATGACTCAAACCCGCGTCGTCCATCCTCCTTCAACTGGGAAACTTCTTTTGAGGTTTGTAGAGCAAAGAGCTAATAGAGAAACAAAATTTGAAAAATTGAAGAAAAAGACGCTCACGTCTCAGGGATATTCGTCATAATAATGTTTTCCCTATGAGTTCTGCTGCCATTTATTGTGAGTTTGTTGTCTTCCGAATATTTCAGGTATTTGTTTTTATTTTTTATTTTTTTTATTTTTTCTGTGTGTGTTTTTAATATTAATCACTTCATATTGAAATTTCAACAACCTTTCACCGTTCATTGTAGAGAGCTGGAGGTGTTCCTGATAAATCAAAGACAGCTCGAGAAAGAGGGAATCCATCCATTAATGTCTTCTTTTAGCTTTATTACCGCAGCATTGTGTGCACTTTCGTAGCCTCCGGCAGAATTGATTTCTCATGCGATTAAATGCTGCCTCAACTCCCTGAATAATAAATATAAAAATAAAATATAAAAAAAAAAAACTACAGTAAAAAAAGAAATTTCAAAGAATTCGTCTTAGTTATAGCCTGAAGTAGCGATGAAGAAGGAAGATGTTTCCCTTATTTCATCTCTAGGTCTATCTATGTAGATAAAATATTCAAAGTAGCTTTAGAAGCATATATGTATGTATATAGCTCTAACATACAACTGCACCTTCTTCTGATTACACGTTTCCAGTGAAACTACCCTGGGGCAATCTTAATTAGAATCTCATTTGGCAAATAATTGTCAATAAAAGACAAAGCACCGTGCATTGTTTGAGGGAAAATAACAGAAACTGACACGGTTGAGGTCTTTTAATTAATTTTTGTCGCTTTTAAGATCTTTGCAGGGGGGAACTAATCGCCAAGCGTTCTGATAAATTTCTAACAGACGACGACGACGACGCATATTGTTTGCTTAAAGTAGCCGCAACAAGTGGTCGAAATGGAAAAAAAGAAATCTTTTGCTTATTCTCCTTAGAAAGAAACCCTTGAGCTGGATATTTCAACTGATTTCTCATTCACTATGACCTTCGGCATTTAGGGAAAGGGGTTGCTTGTTGAATTTTTCCTGGCTATTTGCCACCCCATTCTTAAGACCAACCGTGTACAAGTGGCATATTAATTTAAGCTGTTCGTGTTTCACTTGAAATAAAGGGGAATAGCAGTATTATGTGGTTGACTTTATTATTGTGTGTGTGTGTAATCTTGTGATAGGAATTTTCTGTAAAGGAAATTTTAATTTTCTTTCTTGAAAAAGAAGTGAGAATTTTTCAAATGTATTTTGCATACAGACTGTAGGTTATAGGTTAGGAAGAAATGTTCCGCTAGAAGTGGCTAGCCTGCATCACTTAGGCTACCAGTGGGTCCATTGTGCCACTTGTCTTAATGGAATAACCATTAAAATCGTCCTAGATCCATCCTGCTTAACTTAGGAAATTTAGGATGCATCTGAACTCTTTGCTTTGTAGCTCCACCAAACTTGAAAAAAAGTAGTTTCCCAATAGCCCTCTTTTATTCATCAGAGCGGGGCACTTGCGTTAGACTTGTGATAGACGGATTCGATTTCCGAGTCCTTACAGCTCCTGTATAAATCGTTCGCCGCTATTCCCAGTTTTCTAGCATGATCTCCAATGGACCACTGGCTCATAATGGCCCCTAGTGGATTCCTGGTATATGTTCTGCCGCCATTAAGGACTTCCATTGTCCTCTTCCTGTCATATGCAGCCCACAATTGCCTGGCGATATGTCAGGTCTCGCTGTTGGTCCATCGGAGACTTGCCTTATGATAGGCGCACCTAATAATCTCCTCTTTTAATTTAAACTTTAAAAATTAAATAAATCGGGCAACCCTCTTTTGGTGTTGCCATATAAAATCAGCAAAAGGGTTGCCGATTTTTTGAACTTGTACTAAATTTTTTTATGAAAACGCCGTGTCCAAGATTTCAGCGTTATACGTCGATACGTTCTCAGGCAGTGTTTAGATATATAATGAAAAACCACAAAGTTTTATACGGCAGCATCAAGAAACGGTTTCCGGATTTAGTCTATTTTTGAACATATATTTGCTATTGCTATGACGACACCATGTACCAAAATTTCAGCTTTCTGCGTTGACGCGTTTTCAGGCAGTGTTCAAAATAAATAGTGAAAACGACATTTTTGTAATGAAACGCTACGAAAGAGTTGCCCGATTGGTCCCGTTTTCGCACCCAAATTTACTTTTTTCTAAGAAAGACTGTGTGTAAGATTTCTGCCACCTTCCTGCCATCAAATATGTCTGCCACCTTCCTGCCATCAAATATGTCTGCCATTTTTACCATTGATTAAGAAATATAAATCTCACCTGTCACAACAAAAATCAACCTTTATGAAATCACGTATGTTAACTAGTTTTTTAAGGCCTTCGAAGCCATCTCGCAGCACTCTCCACCACTGGAATCCACGCAGACTTCCCAATAAGTTATCAACGATGTTAAGAGAGTATGATAAGATGGAAAATTTCCATTTCCATATTATCCATTTCGGATCCCTTTCTGGTCAATTCATCAACCATATCTTTACCTAGGCTACGTACACAGCATAGGGTCACCTTATGCCGTGCAGTCAAGTCCAATACAGACTGTAAGGTATGCTTCATAAGGACACTCCGAATATAAAGTTACGTAGTGATTTATGCAGAGTATTGACTAAGCTGACGTGACACGTGATCTAACGTGTGATCTGGGAAGTAATATTCAGCATGTAGCTTGCATTTTTAAGTCAGAAAAATGAAGTTAATATGGTCCATCACTTACTAAAGTGCTACTTACTTACTTGTTTTTGTGGAAAATTGTCAGATCTATGTAAAAACTAACATATCATCTAAACAATGCAGTTGAAAATGTCATTCCCCTGATAAAATAAATATCCCATACGGTTTTCTCATGACTTAAGTCATGCTATTAAACTTAAGGAAAAATATAGACGAAAATTCTCAAATTCAAGTATCCTGAAGACTATACCACTTTTAGTTACTTGCGCAGTAATGTTAAGGGCAAAATTAGAGAGTGCTATGATAAATATGTTTCTGACACTGAAAACTGCATATCCTCCAACTCTAAGGCTTTTTGATCTTATGCTAAAAGCATGAAGCTCTCTGGCTCCTTCCCTAAGGAAATGCATTACGATGGGGCGTTAACTGACAAATCTGAAAGTATTTGTAACTTTTTTGTAGCTTACTATCAAACTACATTCAATGCTCCCTCGAGTTCAACAATCTCTTCTACATCCGATGAAATCTATCATAGCTGCTTTACATACATTCCCCTGATTCTTCATAGAAATGTTGAAAATATTCTCGAATCACTGGATGAAAATAAAAATGCGGGTCCGGACGGCATTTCCAACATATTTTATAAAAACTGCTCTCTGGTCCAATCGCATCCTATAGCCTATAGTTAATAAATTTATCTATTTCCAACCATACTGTTCCTGATGTTCTTAAGGATCATGCTTTCAAAACAGTGAATAAAAAACTAGTGAAAAATTACCGCCCTATATCTGCTTCCAATGCCCTAGCCTAGATCCTCGAAAAAATTATTTATAATAATCTAATACCGCAACTAAAACCACCCTACATCAGCCCTCAGCAACACGGATTCTTACCAGGCTGATCTATATACGTTAATCAATCTTTCGATATTCACAGACTCTATTGCTCTGGCTCTTGATGAAGCTAAACAGTTGGATGTTTTTTATGCGGATATATCTAAGGCATTCGATAAAATAAACCACAAGGTAGTTATAGATAAGCTAAAGGGATTGGGCTTTGATTCTTATAGTACCCTCTGGTTTGAGTCATATCTCTCGAATCACCATCTAACGGTTGTAATTAACGAATTTTCGTCTAATTCATACACGAAAACCTCGGGTGTACCGCAAGGCTCGATTCTCGGCCCGCTTCTCTTCTTATTATATATTAATGATCTTCCTAATGAATTATCCTCTGCTTTCTTAATATATGTCTATGACACCAAAATTTATCGAGGAATAAACGATCTATCTAATTGGCAATACCTGCAAAATGACATCCAGAAGCTGCTCTCCTGGTATTATAAAAATCAACTATCCTTAAACGTTGATAAATGTAAGTGCATGTCCTTTTCAAGAAAGCAAACCACATTCTGTTGGGATTATAAGTTGGGCACCGTCTCTCTAATTCGCGTATCCGAAATCAATGATTTACGAGTACAGAAATTCCTTATGGTTTTACGTGAGCACCTGCCAAGTATGTCTTAATCTCACGGCATTCTTCATGTTCGGATTGTTATCGACAATCAACGTCCTCATGTGCAAAACAACGAGTTCCAGTGTGCCAATAGAGCATGACATGACATCAACTTACTGGTAGAGGCGAGACCTATCCAATCTCTGCAGATCTAGGGTCACGGCACCCTTCACCACAGCCACTACGATGCTCCCATAAAGGGGCCATCTGAAGTTGAGGTGGATAAAACCTTGTTATCTAGGGCTCCTCTAATCCCGTAGTACCAAGTTAGCCAATGTCGGGCCGCCCATTTGGTATAGCTTTCGTAAAGCATGATCAACGGACCATGAATACTCCCAGTTTCATATCTTCATGCAAGATATACTTTTTTAAACGGTACTGGTAACTTCGTTCGGGCCTAGATCTTATTTGCAACGTCTAAAAGAATTGTACTTGGCCTATACAGGTAATACAACCCTTATGGGCGCTGTCAGGGGGACCACGTGAAGGTTAAGATGTGCCCAATTCAGTCTGGAGAGGCTTCGAGATTCACCATTTGGATCTTATAGCTGACCATGCATACTAACCATATAAGCACTACTAACATACATACCTGATTTCCGTCATTTATCAACTTATTCATAAACTAAGACATCCTTTCGCCCCCCTGCCCAAGAGGCTATGTCTGTCTTTCTCCTTTCTCCATCAATGTCTGAGATTTTATAATTCTGACTTACATGAGCACATAACTTCATTGCATCATGGACCATCTGCCTAGCCTTACTACAGTACCCACACAGTCAAAAATCTCAAATTTTTTTTCACTAAGGTATAGTTATCCCGCCGTGAAAAGTACCAATTCGTGCATATGGTATCTTTCACCCATACTACCTTACTGTATATACTCTAGTGGGAGATGCCAAAGCGATCTTCAGTACAATTTAAACACCTAAACAACAAACCAACAAATTTCTTCCATCAAGTATGCATGCTTTCCTCTTATACAGTTTTCACCTTGTTCAGCATTGCGCTTCACAGACTACTTTCCCCCCCAATTTACGAGAACAATTTACTAGCAAGCTTCTCTTTGACTCGCATCTTAATCATATTATCAACAAAGCTTTTAAGACATTGGGGTTTGTCTTAAGGTGCGCTAGGCCATTTAAGCAGCTTTCTTCGCACATAACTATGTATAATAACCTTACCTTTACCTTTACCTTGTTTAGATCTATACTAGAGTACCTACGCTTCCCCAAACTGGAACCCTTTCTATACGACGTACAGAAACAAAATCGAGAGTATTCAACGTAGATTCACTAGGTACTTGCTTTTTAAACTTATAGCTTCATATATGGATTACGAAGACAGATTGGCCAAATACTGTTCCTGTTTTAAGTTTTACATGGATTTATTGATTCATCTGACTTATTATCCCTATTTAAAATCTGCTTTCCTAATCGCTTCACCCGCCAGTCACTCACGTTTCATATTGATACTTCTCGCACTAACTTGCGCTTTAAATCTCCTTCCGTTAGGATTCAAAAGGCCCACAATATCTTATATAATAATTTATCATTGTAAAAGTGTTTTGCTTGGTTTTATAAACAAAAATGATAGATTATCTTGAGTCAGAGCTGGGCAATACTTAAGTAAAAAAATACTTAAGTACTACTTAAGTACATTTTCGTTACTTAAGAATTATAACTCAATATTTTTGAAATGCACCTACTTTGTACTTGAATATAAGTACTAGCGCCTATTTACTTGTACTTCAGACTTAGTTTTGTACTTATGTACCAAGATTTTTACTTAAGTATTTCTGAGTCTATTAAGTATCTGCAAATATCTAACTCTTCTTAGAAGAGAAAACACAATCTCTAACGGAACCCCTTTTTTATTGAGTTTGAAAGCACGCAAAGAACTGTCAAAGCGTGTGCCGCACTCACGCGTCAAGGCAGAGCCTTAGACAAACTAATAACATACAAACAAAACTGGGCAAGTAGAACAAAAACCAGTAACATCTTGCTCGAATATCAAATCGACGATGCGTGGACTTGATGTCATAATCACTGACATGTATAATATAGACTGACAACGTTCATAGAAATATACTGCAGAGAGTGGGCTCAATTCTATATTGCTGACTTTTGGTCTAAGCATCAAGTACCAACTGAGAGAGAACTGAAAACAAATAAAATAGTGAATTCGTCGAAATACATGATTTTAAATTAATCATTTAGGATTATTACTGAAAGAAACTGTTTTACCAAACGCAATATATTCATTAGATACGCAGAAGAATTTGGAATTGTTTTATTAAAATCACTTTCCGAACTTCGTGTACACTTTTTCAACTTCCCGCCAATAATTTTTTTGAATGTTGGCACCGACGTACGAACTCTTTTTGACACAAGCATTTGTGCCCACGTAAAATAGAAAAGTAAGTTGTCCATATTATATACGTCAGTGGACATAACCAAGGGTAAGCAAGCAATGCCTCGCTCCAATATAAAATCAACGATGCCTCGACCTGATGTAGGGAAGGCCTGAGTTTTTTCTTAGAAATTTACTGGAAATTTTTTCCTTAGAATAGTTATGCATTATTGGAAGCGATAATGGGTGTGCTTGGGCGGACCTCTAATAGTTTTTATGAGTGTAGCAATGAGAGGTGAAAGTTTTACTCTACCTGCAGCGTTGAAAACTATAAAAAACTATAAATAATAGCCACTGGTTACTATGCATACTATAGTTTTCAAAAGGTTTTTGATTTATTAATATCTATTAACTGAACTCGATAAACTTCATTATATTACTGCCAACGTACAATGATTCTAAAAAAGTACTTTAAAATGTACTCAGTACTTTTCATACATGCGGTACTTGTACTTACGTTGAAGTACTCAGGCCTCCGGTACTTGTACTTATATTTAAGTATTTTTTCTTTGGTACTTGCCCAGCTCTGGCTTAACATTATTATGCTTCTGTTCTTGAGAATCATCCATACATGTGTATGATTGCACGAGCATTATCAACAGCTTAATCCTCATTAACGGTTGCCTACCTGAATGTTCTCTATCCGTCTCTTATTAATTATCATTTTTAATTACATGATCAGGTCACTGAATAATGACTTTAATGAGTCACGTCATATTCCATACATCTAAAGGCCAAAATTCTCTCATATCTTTAAAACAAGACTATCATTTTATCACTTTCATGGAGCTTTGAATTCCCTGACACTTAACTCTCTTCACATTAATATTTCCAACAAGTTAAGGTGGACTTATCACAAATTCTCTGTGGCCAATGGAAGGTAGAAATATCTTGGATTTTTGAATAGGTGTAAGAAATAGTTCAGCCCCTCGCAATTATCACTCCTCTACAAGTCCTATATATCTAATGTTGAAGAGAATTTAATGCGCATATCTGAACCAGTGTCAAATCAATTCGCTGGAATATCGCTGAAATGTCGGATACCCTTCCCTGCTTCATCACAGCATATTCTTAATAGCAAGTAAATAGTACACAGAAAAAATCTGTTCTAGTTCATATATTAGACTTTATCACAATATTAAAAAATATTTAGGTTTTTTTGTTGTTACTTTAAAGGATAATATTCATGTGAGTGGATGAGTGCTTTCTTGAGCTATATAAAACTACTAAGCATACAATATACAGAAAATTAATCTAGAAAATAAACTCTCTTCGTCCTCGCAAAAATATTAAGAAGGAACAAAGTTAAAATTAACTGGATAGACTCTATGCTTAGAAGCAGGATGATTACCACAGCTCTAGGTAACTGCTCAGTCACGATCATCACAGCTAAAGGCTACCCATAAGAAGGAGTCCTTTATTCGTTTTTTTGTGGTCGATTTTAATTGATGATCTCCTATTGAAATTGACTAATTCGGGATTTAATGTACAAGGTTACGTGGATGACCTAATGGTCGGTCACTATTCGGGGCAAGCATGGTCAGGTAACATTCAACCTCATGCAAGAAGCATAAACTCGAGTGAAACGGTTAACGAGAAGAACGAAGCTTTCGATAAAACTTATCGAGAATTCTCATCTATCTACAGAGTGACGGAAAGAGTTTCACGATTTTTCTACACCTGTCGTCACTTCATTGGCAGCAGAACATGGGATCTGAATTTTAAGAATGATATATTGGCTATACATCATGGTTGTTAGACCCATATGGCTCTTGCATGGTGACCAAAAACTAATCAAAAGATAACCGAGGCTCTTCTGAGAAAAAAAAAAAAAAACTTAGCGGATTGTTTGTCTTGGGATATTTGGTGTCATGGTACCTGTTCTACAGCAGCCATAGACGCCTTCTTAAACCTTTGCATCATTGCATTTGCAGATAAAAATGAAGCAATCTCAAGTTACTGAAAAAGGAGAAACAGTTCAAGCCAGGTGATCTTGTTGGTCATTTAAATATGTTATAATAGATATACTTTGTGCAAATAACGTTAATATCTGATATAATCACACCCAAGGTGGATTTTGTAAGACGTAGTTTTGGCAGGCCGACAACAATGTCGTTCCACTAAACCTTATTTCCAACAAGGATCAAAGGTGTAGTATACAAACGATTCCAAAACTAACAGGGAAGTTAGCCTATATGATACCAGATGCCATATCTCAAAGACCCTGAGTTTTACCCCTAACGTACTCTAAGCTGAAGCGAATTTGTCATCAAGTCTAGAGCTAGACTGCGGACGCCTTCTTGTATCAATGCATAGCCAAGAGTACATAATGTTCCTTAGCATAAAAACAAACAAACAAATCATCCATCAGCATACCCTAATTAATGAGAGAAAATAGTTATGCACCATTTACGGCAGACAAAATCCTTGATGAATTTCAAATTCGTTTTAGCCCTCCTGTTCCCGCGTCTAAAAAATACAATTTCAGTGCACGTCTACCATGCACAAATTTTGTATGTGGAGTACCTAATCTGCGGGTGCTACGGTTGACGAATGTTTTCCATTATTATTACCCTTAAAAAAAGCAGCCAAGAAACAAAAGATATACAAAAGGCCAATGTTGTTGGTAGAGTTTTTAACGTAAATTGATTCGTTGCGCCGGTGTAAGGTCTAATGAATTACGCACTTAGATGACTTGCGCAAAATGCAAATACTGAATTGTTGTTCGTCCTCTGAATGCTGCTGGCCATTTCAATCGTCATGAAATTCTGTCCCTATACATGTCACATATCTGACATAAATCGTCCGCGAATGCTAATGTAGGGCATTGGGCCCCTGATCGAAATGGTGGAAATACTAACAAAAAAAAAAAAAAAAAAAAACTTGCTCTCAGCCAAGTTATGTTAACGTCCGTCCTTCTTCGGTTCGCAACCACTTGATAGATTTCAACAACTGACCATGCATTAAATTGCCTTCAATTCGAAGAGTATAAGTAGTTGTCCACCGCCACCACCAATCAACCCTTCTTATTGCATGCATCGTCGATATGCATATGGTTGGTTGATTCTGAACTAGAACTGGACAGGCAAAGTACAGACAGAGTTCACTTTCAAGTGTGTCCGATTTTCTTTCGGGGAGTGTGCATTTAATGGCCAACTTTTATTACACTTTGACCTGTACAGGTGTGCTGTGGGCTCAGTCTGGTTGACTGACTATCAAACCTACATATATATGTTGGCCTTTGTATAATAGGGTTCTGTTCATGACGTGCATATGTGAATTACACTTTTTTGATCATTATTCATGGAAACAAAAAACAAAAATTTGGAATGAAAAATTGAAGGTGAACGAAAAACTGGAGAAAAGAAAACTCGCGGTGAGTAAAAGAGCGTGGGAAAAGTTTTTTGAATATAACAAATATGAGCGCACCCATTTTGTTTTTTTTATTATTTGGCGGCGGCGGCGCGGCGCATTCACGGTATATGACTGCTGGTTATCTCTCCCCCATTTCTTTTGTTTTGTTTTATCTTTTCCAAGCAAAAATGTACATATACTGACAAAATTTATTCGAACCTTGGTCAGATGAGTTCGGTAGAGATTGAATTTTTGAATATTAAGTTTAAAGATTTAAATTGCGTTTGGATGGATTTTTGAAGTTTTTAACGGAAATTTAAATAAATAAATAATAATAAATAAATTTTAATAAATAAACTTTATTATTAATATATTTATTTTAAATTAGGACTTGCACAAGGGTCAAGTTCAGGACCCTTATTATTTTTTTTTTTCAAATATCCCAATAATATCCTAGACGTAGTTAAACATCGCGGCGTTAATGAGAATTTATTAGACTAGCTTAATTTTAATATTAGTTAAATGAATAATGAATAATATATTTCTTATGATAGATCAACGCTGTATTTGTTTCGACTTGAGGTGGATTTATTTGTGCTTCCATCAATTTCATGTAGGTAGGTCGGTTAGAAAACACTTCGGTTGTAGGCAGGCAAATATGTTCAAGACGTGCGGGCGAGAGAAAATTATAAATTCTAAAAGGGAAAATCAAGTTGGATGGGGCAACATTACTTTAGAGAAGAGATGGCTTGATATATGATATTGATGACAAAATCGTACAGTCGGAGGCAAATAAGAAAATTGGCAATTATTGATAGCTTAACTTAGCTTATTTAAAATTGTTTATTCTGCAAAAATCTTACCTATATTATTTTACCAATGTATAAGATATTCCCGGTTTTCGTTTTCAAGAATGAACTCAAATACTGGAAAAACGTTTACTTCTAACATTGCTACATCTCAAAAGATTAAATTCTCAGTTTCATGAAGGCGACAAATAATACTCTCCGTTTCTTCATAATACGCTCTGTTATAAACGAATTTGAAATTTTCCCATTTCGTATATCGCAAATTCTTTGAAATTTAATTTACAGAACTCAAATGCCGTTATTACTAGACAACTTACCCAGTACGTTTGAGCACTCTTGAGTATATCTCCACATTTTGCAAACCATTTTTCATTTATCCCGTTCACATGAAGCGAACTAGAGTGGATTAGCTTACTTCGGAGTGAGATAATTTGCCATGTGAACACCAACCGGACTGGAATTATCTACACCGGCGTTAAGGAACTTTCACATCAAAACCGAAAACCGAAAAATGTAAACCGAAAAACTCAATTTATTCCACTTTAAAACAAGATTTTTGCTCCAATGATTAATAAAATCATGGGAAATAGGACAAACTAATAATTTTACTAATAAAATAGAATAATTATCGCACATTTTTAAGAAAAACACAACTTTTATCTTTTTTCGGCCGAAAAACGAAATTTCGGTTGGATCTGTCAAAATCTTTTCGGTTTCCACATGTGGAACGTTTCGGGGCGAAAATTTTTTTCGGTCGTACTAAACTTCACTTTTGTGTTTACATTGAAAATATGGATAGGGATTTCGAAGTAAAATTAAAATCCGTTTTTTTGTATGAGCTCTCATCATACAACTTTTATGATAATTAAATGTTACTTCTATTTAACCGAAAAAAAGTTTTCGGTTTTTGATGTGGAAGCAAAAGCAAATTTTCCGTGTAGAACTTATCGGTTTTCGGTTTCGATGTGACGGTGCCTTTAGTTCGGTAGTGGAGTGGAATTAATCCCATGTGAACACTTGAGTAGATCGAAGGTGATTGACGTTTGGATGCTTTTCGGTATACTTTTATCTTTCGCTTCGAATTCCTTCGTGCTTTCATACAGTATTTTAGAAATTGTAAAATTACACTTCTTCAATATCTTCTTATTCTTTCAATATCTACAAAAATAACTTCAAATGACAGCTGACTTTAAATTGAGAACTGTCAGTAGAAAGATGTCTCTCTCGTCGATTTAATCCAGTCCATCGCATATGAACACTTGATACTATGCGAATTAGGACTATTCCAGTCCAGTCCAGTCCGCTTCATGTGAACGGGGTAATTGCTTTCGTTTTTAAAACTGAGCGTATAATATTCAAGTAGGTACGCTGCGACCTGACTATAATCATTCCTTTAATTCCTTTTATTTTAATTTGAATACATGGAACTAAAAACTCCAATTCATGCCTATTCTCACGTGCTTAAGGTTAAGAACAGGGGAGACTAATCCACTAAGACCCTACACACACCGCGCCCAGAGTTGATGTATTGTATTCTCCCCTAGAATAGCTAAGCTAAATCTATCACTTTTCCAAGCTCAATTATTGCCCTTGGGGTTGGCTAGCTTGTAAACCTTATTTCGATAGAGATGTTTCTCCAATGATTGTCAACCTCTAAAGTTGCAAGCGCTGAACATTCACATATGATATGTTTCGTGGCTTCATCTTGCACTTCGCACAGTCGACGCAGTTCACTGTTGCAGTTGCCTATTTGCTTCAAAAACTAACTCCTGGAGTTCTTAAGAAGCAACTATCGAGAGGACTATAGATAATTTATTAGAACCGCTGCAATAACATTTGAGCGCATGGTTACTTAACGCTTTTGTAAAATTATAATCCGATTGCTTCCTCTCGCACCAGGGGCCGGATTCTGTAGCTCGGAGAGTTTGGGAGTTTGGGAGATGAGAATTTTCGTTTTCCCTTTGGGTCTTGACTGAAGTAAAGTATCTTGTTCCGGGGCACGACTAGAATAAGAATTCTACTAATCAAAAGTACAAGGTTTGGGTCTCGACTGAAGTAAGGTATCTTGTTCCGGGGCACAATTAGAACAAGATAATTACTAACTGTCTATTTAGCAACGCCACACAGTCCATTCCACATTTTAGATGGGTGAGTACATTTTTGAGTTATCATTTATTACATATCTAATCTTATTAAGTAATTATATTTATACATATATATATACAGGGTGATTCAGATCAAGATACCTTCCGGTATACAACGTGATTCCTTGAGGTAAAAGGATCAAAAAATTGTTCCACACATTTTCTCGTTTCCATTTTCGTTAGTTTGTTTTTTTCTTCTACTTTCTTCTCAAACTTTTTTATTTTTCTTGCACTAACTTTAATTAAAAAAATAATTATCATACTAAGGGAGAAGCAAATATGTATGTACAAAAATTTATTTTGAATTTTGCCACCGACCAATTGCAGAGTAATGACCATATCGGAGTATTTTTTTAATTTCGCATTCTAGGATAATCAGAACTATTGGTTTTGGTCAGCGGCGTATCTAGGTTGGGGTAGCGAATATAAAAAAAAAACGGCGTCACTGCATGAAACTAAATTGTATTTCAAAACAGGGTGTTTTCATCACGGCGGAGGTACGGTTACCGTTAAAAACTCAATGTATGAAGAACCTCATGGTCTTTTCAACGACTGCTCAACTCGCTCCGTATCACTCTCCTCTTCGGAGTTATAGCTGTCTAAACTAAACATTTAGGATTCTTTAACTGTGGACCTATTGACCTATTACATGTATGTCCTAACTGTAGCCGTTAAAGAATTAATATCTCTCTACCTATTCAGGTTCATGAATAGCTTAAACGCTAATTCTTTAACAGCTGCAGTTAGGACATAGGTATAATAGGTCAAATCAAGAGGAGAGCCAACAGTTTACTAATGAAAATTTACAGGAAATCATACAAATTTTCTTAGCTGATTCATTACTTTGGCTTTAGTCAAATTAAAATCAATGAATTCGTAATAAGAGGTTTTAAAAAGGTGAGACATTGCAGATGTCGGCTGATGCACACCATAATATTAGTGCTGTGATGATGAGGAATTTGGAAAAATCCATGATATCTAAGGAAGCGAAGAGGAGTTGAAATACTAAGAGCTGCCATAAGTTGAGGGGAGCTATTAACATCCTGTAAAATATCCAAAGTGAAGACGACTTTAGTTAAGTATTTTATCTAGGGTGTCAGGAGTCAGAATAAAATAGGAGTAATATGCACCGAATAAAAAGGATCCCAAACAAAACAAACATACTTGAAAATAGGTCTGACAAAGGCACAATAGAGAGATTTGGAAACATATGAATGGTCGAATTCCTTAGACCATCGTCTCACAAAACCCAAAATCGCGTTAGTCTTGTTCACTATGAATATGAACCTTGAAAGAGAAACGAGAGTTAAAAACGACTCCCAAATTTTTAGTTTTGTCAAGTCTGATCAATAAATTTCTATCTACAGAATAATCAAAATACAGGGTACACTGTTTTTTCTAGAAAAGGATATAGTAGTACACTTACTAATATTCAAAGATAGAAGATTAGTAGAACACTAATAGTGATGACTAAATGATTCAATCGGAATTTAGAAGAGCACAGTCATTTTCATCCGAAATTATACGAACATTTTTGGCATCATCAGAATAACAGAGTATATTGGAATGGGTGAGAATTGAGCCCACATCATTAATATAAATTACGAATAGGAGCGGACTAAGATGGCTACCTTGCGGAACGCCAAAGATGTTTGTAATTGTAGTGGAAAAATTTCCCCGAAAAAGAACGCGCTGCATACGGTCAGATAAGTATTACCATAACCATGTAACGAAGATAGGAGGAAAGCCATGATTAATGAAATTGATATATAGAATACGATGATTAATTTTTTTCAATGCCTAACTGAAATCGGTGTAAATACAGTCAACCAGCTTAAATGACAGGAATGCAAAAGTTAGAGAATTCTGCTAGGTTGGTAGTAGTAGATTTACCTGTTGTAAAATCATACTGGAAGTACCCTATTGAGGGCTTGCAATGATAAGTTAGAACGTCAGAAACTAAGATATTAAATAGCTTGGCAATACAAAATAAATTTGGCGATTGGCCGATAATTAGAAACATCGTTCCTTCGTCTTATGTAAGGGAATAATAACAGAAAGTTTGCATAAACTAGGAAGGACACCCCTGAGGTGGGGTTGGGTGTACAGGTGGATTGCGAAATGCAATGGTTAGCTGGAGATTGAAGAGCTTGGTTGGTGATTCTTGGTTAGGTAGAGGAGAACGAAGAGCGGATGGATATAAAAAGTTTAGATGGTAAAAGAAGAAGAGATAAGGACGGAAAAGTCAAGTGGGGGAAAAGATGTGACGAAGATGGAAAGAAAAATGAGATGGAAGAGGAAGGGGAGATCGGAGGAAAGATAAGAGGTTTTCAATTATTACGCAACATAAAGGTATTTGCAAAAGTAGTGATTATTGCTTTGAAGTTGTAAATTATGAGAAAAAATTATATTAAATATAATTCGATGATAAAATACTGTAAATGCGAAGACTTTAAACCACAACCAATTTTTTTCATCTAGTCACTATTGCCAGCTAACGGACGTTATTCACATTACGATACATAGTTGTAATATTTGCTGTGTTCCTTTTCTCGTTCTGAATGAATCTGTATGAATCGACAGAACAATGTCATAATTTAATTCTGTGCTCATAGAAAAGGAACGAAATAGAATCATTTCAAGTGTTTGACATTTCTTCCATTTGATAAAAGCAAGTATAAATTCGTAAAAATTGTTGTTTATGAAAAATAAAGCTATTTTCCAACAAAGGCAACTTAAATTCAACTAATACCACTTCGTTCAAATTGTAAACAATACATTCACGAATACAAATTAAAATCGTTCTGCTTAAATCCTGGAAAAACTCAGGTGCATTCAGAACGATTCGGAGTCCGAAAAAAGCCATGACAGATTGAAACTAAATCGTTCGGCCCGAAAAAAAGAACGATATGGATTGAAGAAATTCATTCTGAACGAGAAAAGGAACGCAGCAATTTATTACTGAATAAGTAATTACCTCTACAAGTGCAAGTAAGGACTGGTAAAAAAAAAAAATTGACCCATTTATTTTTGTTTGCAGTAAAAAAACTAACGTCAACTTTTTAATAAAATTTTTTTTATTTTATTTCTTCCAACTGAAACTTTAAAATACAAAAGTTATTTCTAATACATTATTTGTTTTGGAAGAATAATTTAACTTTGTTATTCAAGCCGTGCACTACATTTTGAACAGTTATATTAGTAACATTTCTTTACGCTCTTTTCCATTTATTCCTGAAATCAACCGCATTTTTGGTTCTTTGTTTTTATAAGCTCCTCTTTAATTAATTCACAGTACCTCTCTACTGGACGAAGTTGGGGGCAGTTTGCTGGATTGGCTTCTCTTGGCACGATTTTAACCTCATTTGTTCTGTACCATTCCATCGTTGCTTTTGCATAATGACTGGTTGGCAAATCTAGCCACAAAATAACAGACCCTTGATGCTGTTGAATAAAAGGTAGAAGTCTTTTTTGAAGGCACTCTTTGATGTACACACATTTGAATTTATTGTTCCTTTGATGATAAATTCACTGTTTGTAAACCGCAAGAACAGATCGCCTGTCGAAAATTTTCTGAATACTCTGCTCTGGCAAAATATTCGCCACCTGTTATCTGCGAAAATTCTATTTTGCAATAGCTTTCATCGTCCATAACGACACAATCGTATTTCGTCAGGCAGTTCTCATGATAAAGTTTTGTCGCTCTTTTTCTTGCTGTTTTCTTTTTTTCTTCCTTCCTCAGTGGCACTTTTTGAACAGATTTTTTTTTTATATTTGTGCACCGTAGACTTTGATGTTTCTACCAATGTCGCCATATCTCTTTTCGAAGCTCCCGGTTTCCGAGAATAAGCATCCTTCATCTTTTTTTATGACGTCTCGATAGGATGGCCTTGATTTTCTACCTGACCCACGTATCGTTTCTTGGCTTTTATCCTTTTTACCGTGGAATAACTTGTATTCAGGTCTTTTGAAATTTTTAAAAATTAAATTGTAGGATTTTCTAAATATGTGGACAAAATCATTTCACGCACTTCTTTTTCGCTTCTATTTCACTTCCAATACACGAATGATTCATATAAACTCAGAGTTCAGTATTTATGGAATAAAAAAAAAAAAAAAATTACAATTCGGAGTTCCACAAGGGTCTAGTTGGGGACATCTGTTTTTTTTTTTTTTTACATGCTCAACAGCTGTAATAATGCCCACACAATTAAAAAATCAGAGTTCCGAGATAATCGACATAAAAACTATTGATAATTTAATGGACACTAACTAGATAAGATGAGTAATGAGGTGTTTTCTTTTTTTTTTTAAATCTCGATTGTTTTGGCCATATTCATCAGATGGGGTGCAATTTTAATCCTTTTTTAGATGTGCCATTATTGAAGAAGCGAAATGCAATAGTTTGATATAAATATTTCAGAAAAAAAAAAAAAAAACGGAATTTAAGTAGAATAGTAGTACGGCGATTTCGTAGTAGCATAGAGCATCAAATTCTAATTTAAGTCCAGGTATTTGTACAAATTTCGCAAATTTTGAGTTGCCATTATTGCAGCCGATAAGCGAAGTATAAACTTTACACACTACTTGGCTTAAACACAATTGTGACGGCCGACGACTATTGCAGTAATAGGAACAATTTTCTCTTGGAACGTTTTATGGAGAGTATATTGCATAGGAATCTGTCGGCTTCACTATCGCTGGAATTGTGTTTAAGCCTTTGAATCGTCTTAAACTTGTTTTAATATTCTGATTGTAGTTGCAAATTATTTATGGATAGCAATAAAAGTCTACATCAAAACACAAATACATAGCTGTAAGAATCCTGAAATAATCGAATCTATTTATGAGAACAATTTTAAATTCTTTGCATTTAAAAATTAGCTAGAATCAATTTCCTTCCAACAAAATAACACTTTTCCCAATTACAGTTTTTAAGGCTGTTATTATAATCTTTCTTCGCTATGCTTAGTTACCTATAGGCGCTTGCGCTTAGAGGTTGAAAACATCGATTTAACGGCACTCAATAAAAACAAATGACCTAATCTCACTTATCTAAAGGCACCAGATGCAATTTGCAATCAGCTTTGACCCTATCCAGTAGCACCTGCGCTTCATGCCTCATATATATATATATAAGTGAAATATATTCTTTCGCTGCTATATAGAATCTTGTTCGCTAATATAAATGGATAAAATTCAAGGGGAAAAAGTAGTATTGGTAGAGGAACTTATGAACCACTAGCAGACGCAGCATCAGCATTCAGTATAAACTAAGATTAACGCAGGTCGATCTCAATCATAGGCAAACGACGCCTGATTCTTACTTCTTTCGCTACTAACCAAAACTAGTTGATTTGAAACAGCAACCAGTTCCACTTTTGTCTGTAGATCGGGCAAAATAAAAACAAAAACAAAAAACAAAAACAAAAAAAAAATCACAAGCTCCCCAAGCTTATTATATCCATTCAAATTAACGACGACCTGAACCAGATCTGGTCCATAGTCCCGTCCAACTTTCCCTGTTTCTTCCTGGTGACTATCGTTAGTGTAACAAGATCCAGTCGTAGAGTGTTCTGGTGCACGAGAATGGATCGATGGAGTCGTCTAGGGTAACTGAATGGTTGCAGCAAGCATCCGTGACACAAGCAATCACATGCAAAAGGAGCAGGTGGTGCCATAGATTCGATCCCATAAACAGCGTTGGGATTCATTCGGTTTGTAAATATCTGTCCAACTGTGTAATTATGCGGAGCCTAGTAGGTGCCCGCTGGGTATGTAGCGATCGTTTTTCAGCATCTCTGCCTTTGTATATATGAATGTATGTATGTATGATTTTTATATATGTAGTATATTATATACGAAAAGCGCCAGTTTCTACACTCCGGACATATAGTGTTTTAGCACGGTACGATCTCCGTTCTCCGCACCGGTCAGCGGCGCCTAGAAACTCATCTAGCCGCTCGTTGTAGTATTTATTTTTTCGTTTTTAGTACCTATGTTGTTTTTTTTTTTTCTGCAATGCATTAACTTTCCCGACGGAAGTTTATTGACTTGAAGTGATTACGGATGCTTTGGTATCTCAGCTTGAGATTGAACGCAGGAAAACACTGCCACAATCAACTACGTAACAAACAACAACACAGCAACAGGTTTCGACCATTGCGCGCTTGCTATCTGTGTATATAACTGGCGGTGGTCATTTGTGAAGTTTTTGCTCACCTGTTCGCGTGAGAGGTTAGAGTTGTTGTTTTTATTTTTATTTTTTATTTCTACTTTTCCTCTATGCTTTCTTGCCTTTCCCTCCGAAGTACTTAAGACGCGATTTAAGTTTTCATTCATAAAATTGAAGATCAATGAATCGAGATTTGACCGCTTGCTTGTTATGTGTTGCTCGTTTTTTGCTTACCGGATATCTGTACATATTATCGATCGCCTCCGATTTTATACCCAGATACTGACTATACTTTGTGTGCCAATATAAGACACACCAAAGCGTCAATTTTTTTTTTTTTTTTGTTAGAATTCCGGCTTGAGTCGTTATGTGATTATGCGGTTTAGAAGTATTTTCGGAATATCGCGATTAGATTTCGGAAATGGCATTCCTACCTACTCGTTTTAATAAATACATATTTACCGTTTCGGATGATTCTTTTTATGTTCTTTTTATTTTTAAATATTTTTCTTTTTCTTTTTTTTTATATACATGGAGCGATTTGGTCGTTCTTAAACTTCTTTTAAAACTTATATTTGTATGAAGAGTGAGTAGTGTGAACTTTCTAGCCGGAATTATTAATGGCGCAGTCATATAGTAAATACCAGTTGGAACAGTCGAGTAATATTAAAATATCAAAATAGGCATGAAGATAAAGTATGTCACGAAATTTTTAGCAATTGGAGAACGGTTTCTATCTACATAATCATAACATTTATTAGAGGCGATAGTATACAAGATTACAATCTTTTATTATACCTAAAAATAATTGGACTAAACGTGGAGGAAAAGCTATAAACAATTCAGAAGTAACTTATGATAAAAATAAATAAATAAATAAATATTGCGCTTAAAATGACAAATTAAAAACTGAGTAACAAAAACAAGTTATAATGAACTACAAAAACAGAATACTAGACACTAGAATTAGATACTAACAAATGCTATAGATATAGAAAAACAAAAACAAAAAAAAAAACAAAAAGAAAGCTACAATAATTCACGATAGTACTCTGCTGTGAGAAGTGATCCTGGCAAGACAATCAAGTAAATTTACGGGCGTCTAATTAGGAAATGTGCATCAACGAGGCTTTTAAAGGAATTGTCAGTACATGCGTGCTGGATACTAGATGGGAAGAGCGCGCAGTCTGGACAAGATAAGAGCCCTCCATGACAAGCCTAGTAAAACGAGGAAAAATAATGTTCCTGTTTCTATGTGAATTAGTGAAATTAAACATTTCTCTAAGGTAGTATGGTTCATTATTTTTTTGCAGGTTAAAAAAGAACACTAACGCTCTTTTCTTGAGATATGTAGTAAGCGGGCAGCCCACCAGCTGATCGCGGTAAGGTGAGACATGGTCATATCTGCGAGGTCCGAAGATGAAACGTAAGCAATCGTTGAACGCGACCTCCATTTTACGGGTACAAACACTATCAAGTCGAGGAAAAATTAAACTTCCGCATGTGAAGTACGGCAGAATAAGTGTCTTAACCAGATTTAAACGAGTTGCTTGTGGAAAAATACTGGCTGAGAGCCAGAGCCTTCGAAGTCCGGAGTAAATTTTACTAATTTTTGATTTTGTATTGTCACAGCAGCACATATTTTGGTTCAACACAATACCCAAATTTTTCACTTTACTAGCACGAGATAATGTTTTACCGTCCAAAATTACGGGTGGGATATCAGACGAAAGGAGTGGACTATTGTGAAAAATAATATATTTAGACTTAGACGGATTCAATCTCAATGCATTAATCTTTGACCATGCATCGATTCTACTCAAATCGTCATTAATACGCGCGATGCCATCTTCAAACAGGCCAATAGGTCTGTTTAGATAAATCTGCACATCATCTGCGTATAAGTGCATCCTGACATCACGTCCAACTAGAGGAAGGTCATTAATAAATAAACTAAATAGCAACGGCCCCAAGATTGAACCCTGAGGTACACCAGTCGGGAGAGGAAGTGAATCCGACAACCTATCATGCATCTTCACCCGTTGATGGCGTTCTGATAAGAAACTCCCGATCAGAGCAGAAGCGGAAGCAGTAAATCATAGAAAATTAGATAGCTTATGCTGTAACAAGCTGTGATTTACACTATCGAAAGCCTTTGAGAAATCAAGCAGAACTAAAATGGTAGCGTTATCCTGGTCTAAGGCTGCTCGTATATCACTAGTCACTTTAAGTATAGCTGTTTCGCACCTGTGAGAACGCCGGAAACTGGATTGCCAACATGACAAGAGCTTGTTACTTTCCAAGTGACCAATAATCTGGAAGCTAATTAGCTTTTCCAAAACTTTGGACATGAAACTTAATATACTGATTGGCCTAAAATCACCAGGATATTCCGGAGAAGGTCTTTTGGCAATTGGCAATACCAAAGCCGCTTTCCAAGATTTAGGAAAATAAGAGGACATTAAACAAGAGTTCAGGATATGAAGAATGTATGTGTCGATTATTGGAAGCAGAATTTTAATAAAACGCGGAGACAGACAATCAGGTCCAACAGCATCAGATTTAATAGCATAAATCGAAGTAATCAATTCACTTCGATCTACACCGCGAAAAGACAAAGATGGAGTAATGCAATTGGCGTCACTTACTGTAGAATCTATATAACTCGAGTTTGAAGTCCTAGCATGCTCATTGTTCAATTGAGTAGTAAAAAATCTATTTAGATTATTGGGCTCCTGCTCGCAGTTAGTTTTATCCTTCCCGTAAACTCCTGCTTTTCTTAGGTTCTGCCACAAAATTCTTGGTTGCAAGTCACTGTTAAATTTGGTGCTAAAGTATCGACGTTTAGCTATGCGGACAGTCATAGTGGCCCTATTTCATGCAGCACGGTACATGTTTAAAGCTTCACCCGTTTTAAGCCGCTTGTAGCGCTGGTACAAGAACTCCCGCTCATTAATAAGAGCTTGAACACTCCGCGAGAGCCAAGGGCAGCGATTCTCACGTATAGATTTAGTTTTAATTGGCACATATTTATTGAATAGATAGCTACACAACGAGGAGAATATGTCGACTTGGCTATCGATTGATTGGATTACAAAATTGAACAATTAAACAACATTAAAGTCAAGTATTTGTTATAACAATTGACTGGTCTCAGACGAGCACTAAACCTCCGATCAGCAGTACATACCAGTAATATCCCGGTGATTTATAGAAATTCATTCACAATAAACTGGACTGCTCAATTAATCAAGAAAATAATTTCCTTATCACTGTATCGCTTTCGTTAATTGTTATTTCTTTGAGGCTCGTGTCTGACCACGACAACTATGACTGATATACGGAAATCTTAAATGTCAACCAAAAATGGTACGCAGACTTTATAATAAACCCAAAATCCGAACTAGTTTTGAATAGAGATCGAGAACGATTAATAATAAAAAATATAATAAGTTAAAAACAATAAGTTATCAGTTAGATACAGTTTCTAAGAACGGTGAGGAAATCGTCATATAACAATTTTGAAGGTGAAATGGGTGTTAGGGTACGTGCACAACGAGGCGAGGCGATGCTATATCAAGAGTTGAAGAAATAAAATGATTGCATGCTGTACTATGAGAGTTATAACAACGCTGTGTCAACGCGATATGGCGAGACACCTCGAGGTATCTCGCTCGAGAATGAAATTTTTCTTTTTTTTTTTTCGCTAGGTGCAGCGTGCTAATTATGATAACTGGCATATTCGTATAGGCTTTTTCTTTGATATAATCGAAGGGTTCTTAACGCATTCTCATATACTGGAAGAATATATGAGGATCAGTATGTAAATCGTCATATACATATGTGAATGACGAATTCCCCAAATTCTAATCGCTTGTTATTTATCGGGTCATAAGCAAAACTGCGGAAAGTACACTTATGTGCAAAGTGGCGTATAGTTGCACTACTTGACAAACACAGAATTTCTTCTTTAGAATCTGATTACATAATTTATATGCGCGATCTACCAAGAAACTGAACGCCTTGTTGTAAACACTACATCTCGAGGTGTATCTTCACCTCGCCTCGCTCAGCTACCTAGCGCCAGATTAGATTCATTCAAGCTATTCAAGTCGCCAGGCAGAAAAGACATTTTTCCTACCTTTCTACGGTATTTCAGCGACTTATTAATCAGCAAAATTACATAGTTGTGTAAGGAGTGCAGTGGTAATACATGTTTGGGCTATGACAATAAGTCAAAAAATGCTTCATACCTATTGCTAGGCAGCTAGATTACAAGATAAGTAACGTATATTGCGGCCTATAAGTTTTACTTTCCTTTCCTCCATTTCAAAATCTTAGAACGATACTATATTGGTGATTTTGAATTGGTGATTTTAAATTAAACCGACGATAGGTTGAAATGTTATAAACAATAAACTGTATGGTTGGAAGGAGATGTGGGGGGGGGGGGGGAATCTGCTTACTGTGTTTACAAAAGTGAAATATAACCATAATAACGATAAAAAGTATACATAACAATAATAATGAAAGAGACAAGTAACTTTAACTAAGCTGATCTCTTATTTGACTTTTTGAAAGATGAAAGTTATTACAATCAAACTGGCAGTTAAAGAGACGAGACATTGACGAAACCGGCTCGTGCATGCTGTAGTTTGTACACTATGCTGAGTAGTAAAAAGGAGGCACAGTTCCTCAAGGTGCGTACATGAACAGATATATTGAAATTCTGGAATAACGGTAAAAACAAGTATTATATAATTATAATGGGACAAAAATCAATTTTTACAATCAGAGATATTTTACATTTTGCTTATACACTTTTGAGCAGTGTATTTAAGAGGTCAGGGGAGATTATCACTTCTTGTCAGTGTTGGGCAAAATGTAATCTGATTAACGATTAACAATTACAATTAACCATGTAATCTGTAATCAATTTATTTTGTAACAGATTACTAATGTAATCCATTTTCATAATTACATAATGTAATCGATTAACGTGTAATGTGATTACAAGTTAATCTGATTACACATTAATCGATTACAAGTTAATCCCACTACATGTTAATCTAATTAATGTGATTACATTTAAGATATTTAAGATATTTGTATTCTAATTCTTCATAAAACTCCCTAAAACTAATTTCGTACGAGAACAATACTATTTTCTTTCAATTCATTTCATTATATTATTAATTACTTTTACTTTTACTTTCGTAGATACTTTTACTTTTGTACATTACAAAGTAATCTGTTACAATGTAATTAGATTACAAAATAATCTAATTATATTGTAACAAATTACACATTTGATAGATTACATAGTCTCTCATAAGTAATCTGATTGATATGTAATCGAATACAATTTAATTAGATTACTTTGCAATTTGACTAAACTGTAATGGAATTATTAATTAAATTACACTGCAATCAGATTACGCCCAACACTGCTTCTTGTATACACTGAAATGCAAAGGCAATTCTAGAAGTTTTTCGTCTATTCTCAAGAGAATCTAATGGAAAGAGTTTAAGTCTGTCAACATATGGAGGCAGAATAATAGAGTTTTCCCAATGATGTCCACACAGGGCAAATCGGAAAAAAATCTCCGCTGCACAGCCTCGATGCGATTTATGTATATAGCATAGAAGGGAGACTAGACAGGACTGGCATACTCCAAAATGGGTCTAACAAATGTGCAGTAAAAGAACTTCGTTATGCATGGTTCATTAAACTCTTTTGACCATCTCTTTATAAACCTCATAGTAGCATTAGCTCTGGCAACGATTGAATTAATATGATGCTCGAAGAAGAGACGAGTATGAACGAAGACACCTAAATTTCTCGTTTTATCAAATCTAGTTAATAAGCATCCATTTAAAGTATAATTAAAGTCCAATGGCCTCCTTTTACAAGAAAAGGATATAGTAGTACATTTTCTAATATTAAGAGGAAGACAATTAGTAGCACACCATTTATGAAAAGTGTCTAAGTCCGAGTTTAAAACTCCACACTCGTTTTCATTAGAAACAATGCGGAAGATTTTGGCATCGTCAGCATAGCAAAGTATTCTTGAATTAGCCAAAATCAGAGATACATCGTTGATGTAAATTATAAAAAGGAGTGGTCTGAGATGGCTGCCTTGAGGAACACCAGAAGTATTATCTATTACGTCAGAGAGAACTTCGCGAAATATAGCTCGCTGCGTACGATCCGATAAATAAGAATGAAGCCAATTGACAAAAACGGAAGGAAAACCAAGAAGAGTCAACTTATGAATCAAGATTTTATGATTAATACGGTCAAAAGCTTTACTGAAATTAGTCGTAGTAGATTTACCTTTCATAAAACCATGCTGAAATATCTTACCAATACAACTTAAATTAGCGACAGGTGTGTAGTTGGAAATGTACTTATTGCCCTTCTTGTGTAAAAGAATAATCATAGAAACCTTCCACTATTTCGGAAGCGGTGATTTTGTGGTCTTGTACTTTTGCTCCAAAAACCATCGTTTACCCTAACTTTAGACCACTTTTCAGGAATATTTCGTTATAAACATTTAGACTGTGTGCAGACTTGTGTATCTTCACTAGAGAAACGAAGTACAATTTTCTATACTTAACGTATTTTATGCAGCATATTTAACCAAAGGTGTAGGTACTATTATGGACCATTAACAATTTTTGCACCAAATTTCGAAATTGGGGGGGACGAAAACAGAGAATTTTTTTTTTTTTTTAATTAGGTACCTACCGGTATAATTTTTAAACTAGTATGCTACAGTTTGAAATTTTTATGTATTAAAATTTTTTATGTTTGCTTCAAATCTCTATTACTTATTATAGTACATTTTGTCATCGGCCATTTTCAGTAAATTTTATAAGGCCCCGAATATCAACTTTACTGTCGAAATATTTCCGTATTTTGTCCACAAAGGAAGACAATCTTAATCGTCGTCCCTAAAAATTTCTACAGAGATGGTATAAGCTGTAAGTCCCTTGATTTTTTTTTTTTTTTGAAAATTGGGAGCTATTCTCAAGTTTTTTTCTTTGTGTCACAATTCACAAATTTTATATTGTTTTATTACAAAAAATCAACATTTTTTACAAGACTTGAATTAAAGTAAACAAATAATATAGTTAAATTAAATCACTAAATACCTTCGCCGTATTATAAACAAAAATACTTGACTTAGCTTTTGTGAGAAGGAAAATGAAGAAAGTAGGAAAGACAAACGAAAAGGCAAAGATCGATTAAAAAAAAAACGTTTTCTGGACTACAATAGAATTTCCGGAGTTCTTCAAGTAGAGAGCGTTGAGTATTCACTTCATTTGATGTTTACGAATGAATCATAATGACATAACTAGATAGGTGTAATAGGCTAAAACAAATCAACAAATCAACCGGACTTAATAGATTTTATTCTTAAAATGTACTTCGAATCTATATAAAACCTTTTAGATTATTTGCTAAGAACATATAAGAGTTTTAAGTATTAAGAAATGAAAAGCGGGAGTATTTTTATAAAAGGAGTAGTACCGGAGTACGCTATTAGTTTTCGGAGAACAAATACTCCGATCGGAGTACAAACGACAGCACTGGTGCTACTATTTGGAATTACTCTTCATAGTTCGCCCGATATCAACTCTTCTGACGAACATTTTTTAATTTTCCCCAATTGTTATCGTAAGAGGCAGCTTCTAGAAAAAAAAAAACTAGCTTTAATTACTTGATAGTTGTTGATTGTAAGTCATTATCCATTGTTGTAACGAAACGATCAATATAAAAACCTCCTAAGAAATGGAAATTCTCTTCGAAAGCTCAAATTTATTTCATGCCTTGTTGAGTTTTTATGCACTTTTCCTCATTCTAATTGAATGTTTGTTGCTGTCCATGTTAGAAGAATTAAGATTAATTCCAAAAACCAGCACTGAAAATTTATGTTTTGCCTAAATTTTAATCGATTTATGATTGAGTTGTTAAGAAGGCATCACATTTGGCCTTGAAAAAACAATATAGTAAAACTCGATTAGAAGATTTTAATTACGTGCATGCCATGCATTCACTCTAATCAATTAAAGTTGGCCTTTTCTTTGAGATAAGACAATTAATTCATCCATTCTTATTACATCAATAAATAAAATCACTCGAAAATCTAGGAAAACTAATCAAGTGTGAAGCGTATCGTAGGTGCATGTCATGTTTATTTTTTGCACTATTCAAAGAAAATTGTGAAAACAAAAAACAAAATTCAGAAAAATAAAGGCGCTTCCACCAAAAATTGTTTGTTTACAAAATTGTTCTAACACAGGGCGGTATGAAAAATAAATGTGTTTTCTTCTCCTTTTAATTTTTCTCAATTTGTTATTGAGCGCACGTTCCTGCTACTAAATTAATCGTTTCTGTTAAGGTACACAAAGTATAAATTACGGCGAAGTGAATCGGGGCGGGCAAGAGGTTCAATTTCTTTTGAAATTGGATGCTGTTCATATGTAGCCTTACTGGCTGCTGGATTTTCTTTCGTGGCGCTTTAATGTCTGCCCAGTGTGAATCTCGTTCTCGTTTTTATTTTTTTCTTGTTCACCTTAATTATCATCATTTAGATGAAAATTTGTTACTATACATTTTGAAGACCCTATGTACATACATATATGAAAGCGCCACTCTCACAATGGGGGGTTTTTGAAGTCGCCTTTTCAAAATAATCTGGAAATTGCTGCTTACTGATGGAGGATAGTGAACCATCAATGGTTGATTTTATGTAAAATTTTGCTTTGAAAGAGAACAGGTTACCGAGATAATATTGGTGATAATTGATAAACTCACAGCGGTAACTTGAAATACAAGTTGATCTTAAAGGATCATCATCGACAATGTGTGATATGTTAATTCACAGCTCTTAAAAATCAGTTTTTTATTAAGAAGACTATAAAAGGGAAGGAGATTTTTGTCACCAACATAGCAACAACAGCAACTGTATTATTTAATGAAATTCTGTCATTAATTAACGTATTAATAATAATTAACATAAATGTTGTGTGTGTGTGTGTGTGCTAATTTCAATACTTCTTTTCATCTCCAGATTTCGTAGTATACAGAAATTCTTGACATGCGCGAAAATATTTTACGATTGGATCTTTGTCGAACAATGGCGCGCGCAGCTCTATTCGACAACACTCCTCAGTAATTAACAGATTTTTTTGTTGTCGTTTTTTTTTTTGCTTTTATTGCTTGATTCAAGCTGTGTCGTTTCTATTTTACTTTTATTAAGCTGAAGAACAAAGAATGATTTCATGCTCAGATACTAAGTAGTTATAAATCATCAAATGTCTACTTAAAAAATTACACTGAAACACTCTTTAAAAATCCCAATGGGGTCTGTTTCATTTTTTTATTTAGTTTTGTATTATAAATTCACAGTAATTGATGAAGACAAAGTAAGAATAAATGAAATATTATTGATGGAAGCACAGTTATTTGCAATCATCATTATAGTCTTTAAAAAAAAAAAAAAAAAATAAGAAAAAATTTTAATAGTTGCGCATGAGAGGTTCCATGGTGGTAATTCATTCAACAAGTAACAAGGTAACATGTTCTGGCTTCAATAAAAGTTAATTTTAGCTGAAAATGACTTTAGATTAAGGATTTAAATTTAGTATTCACTTATTATAAAGATTTAAGAAGCTAACACGTTGTCCATATATGAAATTTCGAGTATACAATTTTAAAGGACATTGAATAAATCCAGCAGTGTTAACAACTTGCAAATCGTAAGAAGTTGAGTAGACTCGATACGGTCGATATGTGTACCGCAAAATGGAGACGAGGTTAGCGTATTCAAGAAGTGGTGTCACAAAGCAAATATACAAACAGAATGTTATGGAGAGTTACGAAAATTGTCGGGACCACCGTTTTATAAAGCCCAGCATAGAATTAATCTTTGTTACCATGTAGTTTATATGGGAGATAAAATTCAATCTTTGGTCACATTTGACAACCAAGTCACAGACAGAACTAACATGACGAATGGCACAATCTGAGAATCCATAATCAAAAGTGATAGGTTTCTGATTTGTGTGGAAGGTCATAACCTCACATTTATCGATATTGAGTTGAGTAACAAATTATTGCTTTTGCACCAATTGTAAAATTTTTGAAGGTCACCATGTACCTGTTCATAATCGTTAACAGATTTAATCTGAGCGAATAGCTTAACAACGTCAGCATAAATCAAGATCTTGCAGTACCTCAAAACAGAGACAATGTTGTCAATAGACAGAATATAGAACAACTTGCCCAAGGGACTCACCCTTAAGGTATGCCAGACGAAGCCTTCAAGACTCTAGAGATGGAATGGCGGAAAAAGATTTGGTATGTTCTGTTATCTAGATATGACTCCGTCTATTTTAGAAGTGCTGGGGGATACCCTAACTTTTCCATTTTAAAGACTACCACGGAGTGAGATAACTATTCGAAGGCTTTACTAAAGTCTGTATACATACAATTTAGTCTAGTAGCATTTTGCAAACCCGCCAATAAGTTAGTGGTTGTAGACCTGCCCGAAATAAACCCATGTTGACATATTTATACGTTCTCCGGATTAGCCGCGTTATAAATAAATTATTTAATGAGTGCTAAAACAAGTACTCACCTCGAAAGTTTCGCTTCAAGTTGCATTGAGCGTGGTCACCGGGTAACTGCCTGAATTGTTATATACGATTGGAGCTACGCAGATTGTACCGGTGCGTATGCTGTTACTGTGGTTGGTGCATTTGTAGTTGCTGTCGTGCAGAGTTTTGTGAACAAACCTAACTCACAACGTCACTTTTAAAGCGAAGCTTATTTCGGATTAACCCTGAAGATGTTTTAAGGATGGGATCCCAAGTTCGTGAAAGCTGGAAACTGTTGTAGCGATTGAAATTAAGTCGACGTTTTATTTCAATCGCTTCACGAACAAGACGAGGAGTATCATGAGGCTCGCGAGCCAGGACTTCTGCCTTTTCAAAATGAATCCAATGATGTTCTGTTGGATGGTCCAGAATATGCTCGCAAATTGCTGATTTTTCCCGCTGGTTCTTGCTTACAGCATTTATATGTTCTTTTAGGCGGGTAGCAATACTTCTTTGTGTTTGCCCAATATGATATGACCCACAGCTACAAGGGATTGCGTATACGCCTGATGTTTGGAGTGGAAAGCGATCTTTTGGGTGATTGCATGTGGTTTATCATCTTCTTAGGTGGTAAAAAGAAGGATTTCACACCGTGTCGCTTCAAAACTTTTCCCACTCTATCTGTGACACCTCTAACATAGGGCAGGAAGGCTTTCTTCTGGTTTAACTTCTCCTGACTTTTGTCCCTTTCCCTTGATAAAATAGGCTTTAAAGTCCGTTGTTTTCTTGTGTAGCCATTGAATTTGAGATCACAGATTCTGTGGGCACGGTGAAATAGTGTGGAGACAACGGATCTTAAATTTGCCGGGTGGTGGTGTGAGGTAGCATGTAGGTAACGATTAGTGTGCGTTATTTTGCGATGAACTGTGTGTCCTGACGTGCCATCATCCTTCCGTATGACTTTAACGTCCAAGAACGCAAGGGATCCGTTCTGTTCTTGCTCAAACGTAAACTTGGTCTTGGAGTGTTGAGAGTTTAGATGTTGTAAGAAACTCTCGATTTCAGATTTTTTTAAAATACAGAAAGTGTCATCCACATACCTGAGCCAGACTTTAGGTTTTTGTTGTGAACTGCTTAGAGCTGTTTTCTCAAAATGCTGGTTACAGAAACTGAAATATCCAGATGTTAAACAGAACTCTAAAAGAGGTATATGTGAAGCGCTAATGTCGGAGGATGAAATGAGCTGTTGAATGACACTTAGAACTTCCTGTATAGGCACATTAGTAAACAGTGATTCTACATCAAAACTGATCATAACTTCATCTTCTTCAAGGCTTAAGTCACCCAAAAGCGACACGAAATGTGTGGAATCTTTAATGTGATGTTCCGTCTGTCCGACCAATGGGTATAAAACATCCACCAAATGCTTAGATAACAGATAGCTAGGCGAATTTATTTGACTGACAATTGGCCGCATCGGAATGAGGCTCTTAGGTGGAAGAATCGCCTTGTGATCGTTGATCAATTGCGACACCCTTCTGAGAATCCGAGCTATTGGATCATAATTAACAGGTATGCACGTATTCCTGTCTTCTACTAAAACTTTCATTTTAGTGACATAATCACTTTTGCTTATAACAACAGTCGAATTTCCCTTATCCGCTGAGAGAACCAAAACATTTTCGTTCTTTCTCAGCGCCTTTAAAGCAAGCATTTCATCTCTGCTGACATTGCTAGACGATGGTGTTGGTTTGAAGAGAGCAATTTCTTACAGGAAGTTGATAGTTGACAGTAAATGATAGATTTGAATAATTTGGGCATGCAAGATAATTTTGCAAAAGGCCTATAGTTAAAAATATCATTTTTACTACCTTTTCTGAGGATGACAATGGAGTTCTTCCATTGAGCGATTTTTGGAAAATAATTCTCAGTGGAGCTGCCAGGGTATGGCAGCAGGACTTAAAAAAGGCTAGAACGGTCCCATAAGGATCAGCTGTGAAGTCAGTTGGAAGCTTATTATTATCTGCTTTAACAGTGAAAAATACATCGTGAGGAAATCTGCAAACCTAAGACTCCCCGGTTTTATTGCGGTTTTCAATTGCGTTTAAGTCTGAACTATTTTCTGGGTAGGGAAGAGAATTAATTCCGAGCTCTTTATTTATCAATTTAATTTGGAGTAAAAAAGTATGAAATATTATTGTGATCTGTCTGATCATTGATACTTACAAATTGAGCACAATGACATGGATCCGAATCATTCTGAGAAATTGGGTTTTTGTTAATCTGATTTAAATCTTCTACAGTAGAGAGTAGGTATGCCTTTAACAATTTCTCAATCTGTGAAGTTAGCCTGTATAATGGAAGACCCAATTCCTCAAACTGTGCCCATATTTTCCCAGAAAAAAATTAACATATATCTAGGTGGGTACTAGATTTTTATTACCTATAGATGAAATCTATAGGGTGCACTAAGTTTGTCATTCCGTTTGTAACGCACAGAAATAATGATGGTAGAGGAAAATGGATTGGACACCCACGCATAAAATTCAAATTTATTTTGATTTTTGCATGTTCGCCCGTCTGTCTGTGCGAACGATAACTCGCAAAAACACATATGCTTACAGAGCTAAAATTTTGTACACAGACTTAAAAAAAAAAATCCAAAATGAGACAAATCGGGTAACTCCTTCGTGGGGTTGCCATACAAAAATTTCGTTTTCCACTATATATTTGAACACTGCCTGAGATCGCGTCGACGTAGAGCTGAACTTTTTTGGTACATACTGTTTTCATTGTACTAGCAAATAAAATTTCAAAAATGGACTAAATCGGGAAACCCCTTCTTGGTGTTGCGATATAAAAGTTTAGGTTTTTTACGTATACTGTGAAAACGATCATTTCTAGAAATTTTTATTGTACTAAAAACTTCTTCAGAATAGAAAGAAATTCTATAAGATTTGTTATAATCATTTTCTCTGTCCGACGAGCCGTTCTAGAAATATATGCAAACTTGACCATAGGAAATTTTATACGGGCATTCATCTAGGGTATCATAAGAATTGGTCTAGACCAATTCTAGCATTTTTACTTGTTTAATTCCAAATTTGTATTTTTGGATTTCTGAAGAGCCCGTCAAATCGAGCCCTCCCAACATATATCAGACCTAGAATGGAATTTAATTCCCCTATCTGGGCTGCAGCTGTTCGCACAGACTAAGCTTCACTAAAGATTGTCCAAAAGAGAGACTTCAAACTTATTGCCGATGTGGCCATAACTTATAATATCCAATCGCTTGAGCATCGCTCCAATGTTAGATGACTCTCGCTGCTTTATCTCTACATGCATGGCCAGTTGTAGATTAATTCCTGTATGTTAAAATCATGCTGCAACCTCTTCTGTCTTTCCTCAGGCTTACGATCTACTGTGGTACAAAAGTGACATATATCGATAGCTTCGCCACTATTCCTAGTTTTCTCTGTCTAATCATTTCCAAATTTCATTCCTGTCATGTTGATGTCCAAGCTCAAAACATAATAATTTTTTTTTTGTTCTTATTATATAAAAAAAAAACCAGCAATTACATTCACATTGCCTTTTGGTTTTAGAATCCAAGAAATGTGAAAATGTTTGAATCTTTCTGTTAATCTTATAATCCACGAAGTATGCACATAGTCGCGATCACTACCTGCAATTTATTCTACCATACCGATGCCACCATAGAGCCACTCCTTTTGCACATGCAAAAATTTTACATTCTTTTCTACTAAATCTCTATTCACTTACGAATTACGAATGTTAAGTCTTTTTTTAAGTTAGATTATAATAATATTAATGGCTTTATAGCAAAAATCATCTTCAACTCTATAATAATTGTCACCGCAGATATTTTCATTTCATTTATTATTTCATTAATTATTATTACATTTGAGCCAAGACTCTATTACATGTAATTACTCTAGATAATAACACGTAAAAGGAAGTTTAACTTTCAACATTTTACGACTGTCACTGTCCAAGTGACACCCAATTTGACTGCTATATAGATTATTTACGGACTCAGAGTAAGGAATAGCAATATTACCAAAGTGAACAAGATAAAAATCATTCGTATGTCAACCCCATTAATATTAGGTATAATTATTTGAAATTTAACTACGTTTGATTTGAGTTTATTCTGATTTTATTCTGAATTTAAAATCGTAAAAAGGTCATTATTTATTTGGGAGATACCCATCCGATAAATGGGCAACGGAAGTGGATAAATAGATTTGAATATCATCTGCATACATCAAAACAATAGAACTATGCAATAGTTGTGCTAGGTCATTGATATATATATATAAAAAAAAAAAAAGTGGAGCAACTAGTGAACCCCGAGGAACCCCAGTTGGAATTACTTTATACATAGCTTAATTGCTACATATGTTCGAATAACCATTTTCTGATATCGATCACTTAATTATTTTACAGTCAACCTGCTAAAATGAAAGCTTTACACTATAAAAAGCTTTGGAAAATTCAGTAACACAAGTAATGATGCTAGACGAGTATCCACAGACGTTGTTGCACTTTGGTAACGGCGGATTGAAATTCACATACTAATAGAGACTTATTAGCTAAAAAGTTTCTACTTTGGTCGATCATAAGGTAACCTCTCAAGAATCTTCAAGGAAAAAGGAAGTATTCTTTTTGAGAGAAAATCTTTTTAACTCGAGAGCAGGGAGTTGTTTTTGTTTTCTTTTTGTAGGAATATTTTTATCAAGCTTCCAACAAGCGGGAAATCTTAATGTAGTAATGCAAATTTTAATTACATAATTACAAATCTCACTTGAGTAATTCAATATTTTAGGGTGTATCGATTTTGTTCGCTTCAATTTTGTAATTATTTTAGCATCAGTCATCTGGCATGTCATTAAAACTTGGAGTAAATTACCATACTCAGTTATTAAAGATTCGATCCACACTGACTCAATAATGATCTCAATTAAAGATATTATTTTTGAATCTCTTACTCTAAGTAGTTAAATAACTCTAGTTTTCATATAATTATGTAATTAATAATTAAGTGCTCTTAAAATCTTTGCTCTTTTGAATATCTAGTTTTATTTTTATTATTTTTCAAGTTGAATTTAAATTTTCCTCTAAATTTAAATTGTGTTTTGTTTATTTTCAGGTGAGTTAACTATGATTTTTACTAAATCTTAATTTTAGGTAAGTAAGGATTATCATTGAATTAAGAATTTATATATGAAGGTAATTATTAGTAATCCTTCAAAATTTTTAGATATCTCTAAACTATGACTTTCTTTGCATTTTATGAAAATTTATTTGTACTTCTAAATAACTTTTATCCACACGCTAACCCTTGACTAAATAGCTTTGTGTGTGAGAGTGAAGCTCGTGAGGAAAGTGTGAAATTTTGGGAAGAGCTTTAGGGTAATAAACGTGGATGGATTTATGTGTAGTTTTCTGATTTAGTATGGCTTTCTGATGGCGTAAAAATGTTTTGTTTTTTGTTTTTGGGGGTTTTGTGGTGGGGAGGTGGTAACTATCATCCTTGAGGTTGTGTAATTTGGGCTGTGTATGACATCAAATTAAAACTCTTGCTGGGTGCTAATTAAATAGCATATTTTCTTTTCTTCTGTAAGAAACTTTATAACAGACTTTTTTTTTCAAGTTTGTGTACAGAGCGGGATACAGGTTGGTGTAGGGGCTGATTTTATTTTAAACATTTTACATATTTCATGGGAACATTTAAATTTTCTATATTTAACCGTTATATGGGTTTTGATGTGAAATAAATTTTTACAAATTTTTCATGTAAACTTTTTTTGACACAGACGTACTTCCATTAAAATGCGATAATCTTCTAAACTACTTACCAAAGAAAAAAAAAAATATTACACCAAACTTCATCTTCTTTCTTATAACGAAATATTAAATTTGATACACCTTCCTACTTTTGAGACTTGTAGAAAAATTTGTGATATTAGCTTTATATTTAAACTTGTGAAGGGTGACATCGACATGCCTTTGATGCTTATTTGAAAAATTAATTTCAATTCACGATCTCGACACTTGCGATTTAATAACTTTATTTAATTTTGTTCCCATCGCACCAGCTATGGACACTTTGAGCCTATGACTAGGAAGTACTGTAACAATTTTTCTAAATCTATGTAAATAGCCTGTAGCCAATTTATTTTTTCAAGCGAGGATCAATCGAACAATGGAACAGCTGCACTTTTGTTGTTGTTTTTTAACTTGCTTGCTGCAGCGGTGGTATTCCACCAAGTTTCGTGAAATTTTACGGAAACGCAAAACGCGAAATGTTCATTTCATACCGAATACGTGGGTTTGAACGCGATGCTCGCGTGTGTATTTCGCCGTATTCCCCAGAGGTGTTAAGCAGTATTATTTAGGCGTACGAAAGTGCAGTGTATGTGCTAACGTGCCCTGGGCTGGCTTTTTAGAACAATTGGAGTATCTACTATGTGTAATATATGTTGCCGAGTGTTTACTGTGATTTAGTATAAGTTCAACGAGATCAGGTCCGACAAATCGTGTCTGCTTGTGTTGCTATCCTTTATGTTGTCTGTACGTGTGTTATATGAAACTTCGTAACTTATCTTGGCGAAACTTTATTGCAGCGCTTATTTTATGGTTATGTCCACGTTTGTTAGTAATAAAATATTTTGGAATCGTTACCTTTGTGTAATGTGATGGGTGAATCTTGGAAAGATGTGGGGTGCCGTGCTGTTTCAGAGTCTCGCCTCGTATACTGTTTTAGCCCAAGGTGTGTGTCACAAAAAATTAGATTTGTACCTCCGGTTAATTGGGTAGACTCGTTCAGGTGTGAACTTATGCTGTTTTTCGTGAAACTATGTTGCGTATTTCGTGTGGTCCCGTAATCAGAAATTTAAGGACCGTGTGGCATTGATAAGCCGAGTTTGTCTGACTAAGATTTCCCGTGCCGATGCTCCACTTCGTGTTATCCGAAATCTAAAAAAAAAACATTCAGTATGACTTTGCTTGTAAACACCTCTGAAACTTCATGAACAAAATACTTCAAGTAAACTCGATTTTGGTGTGCAAAAAAAAAAAGTATATTTTTCGTGTTGTTGCTCAGTGCGTCTTGTCTCGATCTCTTTTTAAGCGGGAATCTTTTTTTTTTTACAGAATGGTCTCGGGATTTTACAAGTTCATTGACAATTGTACTAGAATAATTTTTAATTGTGCCATCTATAGCAAAAATTTACTTTTAATAAGAAAAATTTTAGTTAAACTAATTTTACTAATTTCGACTTTAGTTACAAGATTTTAATTACTAATTTGTGAAAAAAAAAATAAAGGAAAATTATTTCCGTCCTTGTACTTTGTCTCTGTTTGGTGAAAATTTGTGTTCCGATTTTTCTTTAAGGTCAGGTGCTGTCATGCTGGGACTAAAAGTAAGTTAAATTTCCACAGTACTGTACTTTTAATTTGAATTTCTATTCGATAGATTTTAATGACTAATAATGACTTAATTAAGAAAAATCCTCAATAATTTTTCTGTACTTCAGGTTTAATTTAAGTATTGTGTGCTGGGACCATTGTAGCTAGCATTTAACGAAATAAATAAATAAATCTGTCAAAAATATGGCAACTTGCAATAGACACAGAATTTACCTTGCTATATTAATTTATATTTTCATGGTATCTTATATCATGTCACCGTCAGTCATTACCTTTTAAATTCAAACCAAAAAGATATTGCTCAACATAACTATAAACCAGCTTTATTTCTCATGTACCAAGTGTGTATATATATATATAATAGATACATATATAATTATATTAGTGTTCTATAATGAACACCTTCCGGAAGAACATCACACGTAATCTAACATGACTTTATGAAAAAATCACATTTAACAAATCTCTACCAAAGTCCCAATTAATTAGCACACAAGAAAGACAAAAAAAAAAAAAAAACACTGCCTATGGCGATACTAAAAGTACAGCTACCCGCATTTATCAGTCTCTTTCAAATCTCTTGTATCGAAAATGATCTCGGAAACAAGTCGGCGCGATCATTTCAAAGTACCTACTTTAGTGAGCGCAAACAACTTTAGCTACCTGTCTTAAGCGCCAACTTGGAGCTCTACAAATCTGTAGATGTGCCGGCACAGCTTGTACATTCATAAAACTCAGCGACCGGATGAAATGGTCCAATCACACAATTTTATACACACCTAAGGCACCAAATGAATCGCGCACAGCTTTATCATTTTCATGAATGAATAAAGTTGCGTGCACATGCGCAATCATGTCTGACGACGAAGACGACTAATGCGACGACTCAAATAAGTAGGTAGGCATCCATAGGTGTATATATGCTTTAGTGCGTCGCTTTGTGCACTAAAATTATTGTCACATCTCACAGGCTTAAGGTAAAATACAAACATAAGAAAGGTGAAAAAAAAAACTTAGATTAAGACTAAACGGATGTGAAAATTGTCGTTTTAATGTTTTTTTTTTTTACAAAAATCTTGAAACTTTTGCTGGGTGACAGTTATAAAATAATTGCGAAAATTGAAGAGATGGTGAAAATATCTCGTGGACGGTTTTTCTGAATTAGTCTACAAAATTTCGGTAACTTTGGTGGACTCATCTATTTCTTTATAGCTTGCACAATATAATTATTGGCATAAGTCAATGCCTTTTCTTTCTGTGTGGTGGAACCCATGATCATGAATGAAATTAGACAAAAAAAAAAAAAACTCTGGAGGAAATGGTCGCGACGACTTTTGAATTAGTCTGGCTAGAAAAATAGTTACAAAATTTACGTTCGCTTGTTTTTTTGTTTTTATATATTTCAGAGATTTTTGTACGCGGAGATTTGACACAATCACTTTTTGGATGCCGTGAATTGATGAATGATCTACTCTCCTTTTTACTACCTCCTATGGATCGTTTCATTGATTTTCTACAATATTTAGGTTAAGCCAGCTTACATGATTTTTATGTTGTATGTTTGTAGCATATACTACATAGATTATTTCAATAGAAATGGATTTGTGGCGCCCAGCTTCCTCTGGGCGGCCCTTTTCCTCCATCATAAACATTTATGGAAATTTTCATAATAATTTTTTCACAATATTCATTCAGCAAAAGATAATCTCAAGATGACATTATACATGTAGTTTAGGGTCTGATGTGTTAATTAAATTCCTATTATAAAAAAAAAAAAAAAGTCATAATTTTTATAAATGTTTCAGTAAGGCGCCGTCGACCGTGCGCCATCAGATTTACAAAAGGGCAGAAAGACATCGAAGGAAATAAATAACTAAAGAAAAAAAAAACAAAACTAAGAAAATAAATAAAACAAAAAGCATTTAAAGACAAAACGTGACTTGCGTAGGTGATTTTTTTTTTCTACACTACTAGTATAATGCCCGCATATATGCCCTGCTGTCCACTTGATAAATAGATGTAGACAATTTGTGCTTCCGTAGCTAATTGGAATTTTATGATAATCGCTAATTTATTGAGAGAAAACTGCTTTAATTAAGTTTGTATCGAACCGGGGATTATGGGAGATTAGTACACGGTGAATATTTGTTAGAACAAATGATATTATAGAACGAGACACGCAGGTTTCGATTAAAAAGCAAAAATCTTAGAATATTTTGAAATTGTGAAAAAATTTATTAGCCAACAAATTTAATTAATGTGAAATATAAGAATGTCGGTAGAAGGAAAATTTTTCTTAATCGGTCCAAAATTATGTTCTCGAAGCCACAAAAATGACCGTAATGACCGTATAATATCATTTGCATGTTGAATGGATAATTTGTGGTTGTTGCGTTCCGTTTGCATTTTTTAAATTCATTTTTTTGTTTTTTTTTTTAATTATTTTCTTCTATTTATATTTCCAGTTATAAGTAAAAAGTAAAGCCAGAAAAAATGTCTTATTGTAAATGGTACATGCATATATTTATTTATTTTGTAATTTAAAAAGATAGTAAACAGAAATTTCCAATAATATACGACTTACAATTAGAAAGGTAACGAATTTTAATAAATTTAAAGAAGAAGATAAAGTAATAATAATGTTTAAATGAAAAAAATAAAAATAAAAAAATAGACTAATAACTAAAGATATAAAACTAAAAACATAATGTGAAAAAAGAGAGAGGAAGAGAAATAAAAAAGAAAAAATACAAAAAATAATTAAGCTAAATCTAAAATCTAAAGAGAATGAGAATGCTAAGGAGTTAGGAAATTAGTAAAGCGAAGCAGTAAAAAGAGAGTAATGCAAAACAGAAAAGATGTTAATAACCGATCTCGCGGAGAATAATTTTTTTAAATGTCAGGGGACTAGTGTTAAATATATCTAATATTGTTAAATCTTGTATTGAACGATTTAATAATTCTGTAAATAGGTGATTTCTCCTTAATGTTAGTTCTGCGGTAGTCTGAAGAGGGTCTAGAATCTCGAGTTGCAAGGGGGGACGCACATAGAGGTATTTGTATTAAAAACCTGGCCAAAAATCCAAATGTAAAATATTTCCCCACGGTAAAGAAAACACTTTTTCTTTTAAGTTAAGTACCCATGACGTCACATGGAGGTCATCCTTCAATCATTCGATGACTGATCTCCTTGCAAGATCATTCGGAATCCAGTTGTTGTGTGCAACACACGTATTTGTTCACAGTGCTTCATTTATATAGTGTTTTTTTTTTAATTATTTTCTAAAGGATTTGTGGTTTGAAAATTATGTATATTTGTGATGGATTCAGAATTTTCAGGTATGTACTATAGTTAGATAACACTTTTATACATTTGGAGCTATTGGTTATTATTTTAAGTTATATTTAAAAAATACACAAAAAATACTGGCAAATTTAGGGAATTAATTTCTTTAATTTTTAAGGTTTTAGTTATAGTGTCAAGGCATGTCAAGTAAAAAGAATTACAATTATTTGTAGTTTATTATATATACAACCTAAATCAAAAGAAATATCTTCCACAAATTCACACATTTTTTTTATATATATATATATATATATAGAAAATGCTCGAAATAACTTATTTTCAGAAATTTCATTAAATTGTATATTCTTTTCTTCAGAAATGCGAGAAAATGTAAAAGTGATGATAAGAGGAGAGCTGTATAACTTCATAAAGCAGTCCCCTGACGGGAAACTTGAAAAAAAGTCACCAATTGTCCAACTGAAGAAGTCTGTACATTTAAACGCAATTTAAGACATTTTAAATTTGAATTAAAAAAAAAAAAATGGCCTGCGTCTCACAATATTGAGGATCGGTTCCTTAAGAGCAACAAACAGTGGCTTGATGGCAGCATCAAATTAACAACCTGGACGAAACAAAAGGCGGGTCCAGGAATATAGTGACCGAAGTAAGAGGCGAAAAATAAAGGATTTGAGAGAGCAGGTACCTTCTGAACATCTTACTTTTGCGGCCCACATGTGTCTGCGAGCAGCAAGTAAAAACGACGCCTCTACAGTTATAAAAGAAATTACTAAATCCCCGACAAGAGCAACAAAATTTCATAATGCAGTGGCCAGCAGCAAACCAATACAAGCCATACAACAGATAAGCTTGATGCATGCGATATCTATTTTCGTGGAAGCTGACCTATCAAGAAAACAATATTATAATATTGTTCGAAGTGCCAATACTAAGCTGTACCCTTGCTACTCCGTGTTACAAAAAGCTAAAAGGGAGTGTTATCCTAAGCCGGAATCGTATCGAATTACAGAACCTTTGAGGAAATCAGATTACAAGATTTATTAGATCACACTATTTCGAGATTATGTAAATATTTGGAAGAAGTGTTGGCAAACATCACTGAACGAGATGTACATAAGTTGGAGTTCATATCAAAATGTGGCTGCGATAGCTCACAACAAGCTCAATTCAAACAAAAATTTCAGAACAGTGCAGATAGTGATGCGAACAGTTTTCAAAGCTCCTTGGTGCCTCTGCGACTATTAGCAAAAATTAATGGGCAAATAAGAATTATCTGGCAGAACCCAGTTCCTTCATCTCTACGGTTCTGTAGACCGATCCGAATTAAATTTGTTTATGAAACGAACGACATCACCAAAGAAGAAATAGCTTTTATTGAAAATCAAGCAACAACCTTGACAACAATGGAGGTGGCAATAGCCAACGGCATCCTTCAAATTAAACATACACTTATTTCATCAATTATGGTAAATGCAAAAGTGTGCAATGCAGCAACAGAAACTTCTTCCATTATGCGATGCTACATATGTAAGGCAACATCAAAGGAGTTTAATAAAATGGAAAGAAACAGGGAAATAGATCCAGATACAATAAAATTCGGATTGTCCATCCTTCATGCAAGAATAAGATTCTTAGAGTCTTTATTACATTTAGCATATAAAATGCCAATAAAGAAATGGCAAGCAAGAACCGACAGTGAAAAAAATTGTGTTAAAGAAACTAAGAAGAACATTCAAGAAGCCTTAAAAGAAGAAATGTCCATATTAGTAGACGTGCCGAAAGCCGGATTCGGGAATACAAATGATGGCAATACTTCTCGAAGGTTTTTTTCTGATCCCGAAACAGCTGCGCGAATCACTGGTATTGACCAGGCTCTCATACATAAGTTGAGAATTATATGTATTAGAGGTGATCTCAAGTGCACAAAAGATAGACGTTGATAAATTTTCTAAATTTTTATGGGAAACAGCACAGCTATACGTGAAATTATACGATTGGTATCCGATGACACCCATGCTCCACAAAATACTTATTCACGATCCTATAGTTATAGAACATGCCCTCTTACCCATTGGCCAACTTTCTGAAGAAGCGGCTGAAGCTCGTAATAAGCATTTTCGGCGATACCGTCAAGATTTCGCAAGGAAATTTTCAAGGACATAATAAATAGATTATTACTGAGCTCAGACCCACTACTCTCATGTTCTCGCCCAACAGTGCATAAAAAAAATAGTACACCATTTTCAAAAGAAACACTTCAATTCCTGTTACCAACAACAGACGTGGTAGATTCAGAAGAAGAACAAAGCGAAGAAGAGGATTGGGATATTTCTGATGGCGGAATATAGTTTTAATTTAATTAATAAAATGGCATTATTAATTCTTTTATTTTCAACCGATTTTTTCTTGCATTTTATATAGACATTTACCTCATAAAAATTATAAAAAGTAATTGTTATCAGTGAAAATGGTTGAAATATAAAGGGTCCGCCAAATAACTTTTTTTTTTTTTGAAAATGGGCGCAAAACATCGAGTGTAGCTTCGGCTGTGTGGCACGTAGCGCCGTCCTGTTGAAACCAAATGTTGCCAATATCCTCCTCCTCAATTTTCCTGAACAAAAATTCGTTCAACATGGCCCGATAATGATTGCCATTGACTGTAACGGCCACTCCTTGCTCATTTTCGAAGAAAAATGGCCCAATTATGCCTCTGGACCAAAATCCGCACCAAACAGTGACTCGTTTTGGGTGTATCGGCTTTTCAATGTATGCGTGCGGGTTTTCTGTGCCCCAAATGCGACAATTTTGCTTGTTTACATACCCGCCAAGATTAAAATGAGCTTCATCCGAAAAGATGATTTTTTTGGCAAAATCGGCATCTTCTGTAAGTCAATCGCAGGCCCACTCAGCGAAGCGAAAACGCATTGGATGGTCAGTGGGCTTCAACTCCTGAACCAATTGGACTTTGTATGGCGTCATACCAAGATCTTTATGCAAAATTCGTCTCAATGATGTCTCCGAAATGTTCAATTGTTGAGAACGACGGTGAATTGATGTTGATGGCGCTTCACGCACACTTTCTGCCACACAATCAATATTCTCGGGTGTACGCACTGTTTTTGGCTTTTCACGCTTTGGTTTATCGATGAGGATGCCAGTTTCTTTCACTTTTTTCACAAGATAACGAACATACGGAGCTGACGGTGCTTCTCTTCTTCCAAAATCCGTACGCAATTTTCGCACACATTCTGCAACATTACCATGATTTTCAAAGTAATATCGCAATATTTCCCAGCGTTGTTCAAACGTATACACAACCATATTCGTTCAGCGGAAGAATAAAACTAATTATCTGTCAAATCAGACATGAGCTAAGTGTTACCATTCACGAAATAAGCACTAGTTGAAAAAAAAAACGTTAGATGGCGGACCCTTTATATAAATATTCATTACGCACCAATAAAAACAAAAAAATAATTTTGACCAGCTTTTTCATACAAATATCCTTATGTGGGACGTTCAAATCAATACTAGAGACTAGTATACTCGACCATTTAAAATATTATATAGAAATGTACTATCCAAGTAGATTCTCCGACTTTCTAGTGTGATTAAGTTGTATTTTGCTAATCTTTCATGATACTCTATATTGGTATTCTCTAGTTTATATAATAAAACTCTGGTGAATTTACGCTGGACAGCCTCAATTTGAGGACTAAAAGAAGAGTAAAATGGACTCCAAACCTGACTAGCATACTCTAGAGTACTCCTTACTAAAGAATAATAGAGACTGATATAAGTGGATGCCGACCTAAATTCTCTCTTCATATACACAGTAAAAAATTCTTCCCTAAAGTGAATGACAACAATTTGTGACACAAAATTTAGGAATTTTTCAATAAGATTATGGAAAGCTTCACCTTGGAAAACGTAGATTAGGTTTTATTCCTAAAATGCAGGTAGATTTTTCCACTAAAATTTAGGTAAAAATCCTTAAAATGTAGGGAATAGGTGATAGTACAAGTACAGTAAAGAACATAAGAATGAGCTGAATAGGTAATTTCTTATGTGCCATTAGTGTGGTGCGCTGGGCACGTTCCAACAAAATATTGTAAAACAATATATGACTCATTTTCAAAAACAATGTGTGAATTATAATGGGTGTTTTTTTTTTGTTTTTGCTTAGATAGAACTTTCCAAAGGTTTAACTGCCGAGCGAGCTGTCATACTGCTGCCACTTTTGGATATTTATGATCAGTATACTTTGACAAGTTCACATACACAGAGTCACGCTTAAACAGCGCTACCAAGTTATTCAAATTTACTATGAAAATCAGTCGTCGATTCGCGCAACTTATAGACGACTTCGTGATTTTTATGGTGTACATAATCGTTCATTTGAGCAAGCCATTCATCGAACTGTGCATAGATTTCGTACCACATACTCTCTGAATGATGCAAGAACACTAACACGTCGATGAAATGTGTATACTGAAGAGATTTCATCGCCCTTTCCTCCTTTTGAATCCTCGATATTTTCTTTAAGTCCGCTGCAGCTAGCGATAGAACTTTTTTTTCACTAATATTTCTTTTTGGTCCACAGGGCTCGAAGTTATAAAGGTACTCCTGTACGTTGCTTGTTTCCATCATTGTTCTTTGGGAAGATTGCAAATCTTGTTGTAGTCGTATATGTCTATTTTCATGACCCGGTATCCAAATTCTTCTGGCGACTTCAAAGTAATAACAGTATCGTTATCCCTTCGAGCAATAAATTGCTGTATTTGTCCAGTGGTCGACGGTGTAGTTGAAACTTGAAACAACTGTTCTAGAATATCTTCTTCCAATTTGGGTGTGTGGTCTTTTGATATATTCGATGAATTTACATCTGCAGGAGCTGTTCGAATAGGAACAATCGTGGATGACATGGACGTGTTCATTGTGGTTGAAAATGATGAGGACTGCTCCGGTATAAGTTTTTATATAATTCTTTAATATCCAATCGTTTTCCTTGACCCAATGACGCGTAAACTTCATGTACAATTCGTTCTCTTTCAGGCATTTCACGAAATTCAATATTGAAAATGTCTCTAATTCTATCCCTCGGAATTTCATCTCTTTTAATATATTCGAAATTCATTGGCTCATTATAGTAATAATTCTCCTGCATGATATTTGTTCCTCCTTCATAGCAATAATTGTAAGCCTCTTCAGAATCTGTATCGCATGTATTAGAATTCCCTCGAATCAAAGTGCCATCAATATCGATAAATTTGTTGCTTCCTTCTTGTCGTTGGGTTCCTGAGATTCCAATATTTGATGGATTGATAATTTCTTCTTTTTGTTGGAAGTGAATTCTTCGTCTTCCGAAACAATTTTTCGTTTCTTTTTCGAACTGGTTTTCTTCTGAACTATTGCTGGTATAGTTATATTCTGATGTTCTATCGCATCTTCCAGCAGTTGAGTCTCCTGTTTGTTGGGAACAGTTTCCTGATTCAAAGGAATATCCTCTTCCTCTTCAGTATTTAAATGTCGTTGTAAACAAAAGTGTGGAAGAAAATCCAAACTTATCGATTCGTCAGCGGGCACAAGAATTGGGGCTCTGTCCGTCCACTGCGTGGAAAATTTTCCGCAAAGATCTAGGCCTACACCCGTATAAGATCCAGCTGATGCAGGAAGTAAAACCACATGACCATCATATGCGTTGTTCTTTAGCCGATTGGGCTCTGCAGCAGTTGGAAAGTGACTCGTTGTTTTATCGCCAAATTTTTTTCATTTTTGGCTAGACGGTTTTGTTAATAAGCAAAATTGCCGCATATGGAGTGAGATGAATCTAAAACAGACATTACAGACTCCATTACATCCAGAAAAATGCGCCGTTTAGTGCGTTTTACACGATGGTGGTATCATCGGGCCTTATTTCTTCAAAAATCAGGCCGGAGTTCGCGTTACAGTCAATGGAGATCGTTACCGCACCATGATCAATGATGTTTGTTTAAAAATATTGATGAAATTGATCCGGCCGAGATCTGGTTTCAACAGGATGGCGCTACGTTTCACACGGTGACCGCAACCATCGAGTTATTGAAATCAAAATTTGACGATAAGTTGATTTCGAGAAATGGACCTGTGAATTGGCCTCCAAGGTGGTGCAATTTAACGCCTCTGAATTATTTCTTGTAGAGTTATGTGAAGTCACTGGTTTATGCTAATAAACCAACAATAATTGATGCCTTGGAGGCCAACATAGTTTGTGTTATTCGTGACATACAGCTCGTAAAAGTGACCCAAAATTAGACGTCCAGAATGCGTTTCGTCAAGAACAGCTGCGGTGGCCATATGGCCGAAATCATTTTCAAATTGTAATGTTATGAATTAATTCTGCGAATTAAAAAGAATTTTGATTAATTTTTAATTTTTGTGTGTTATTTTTTACATTTTAAGTTCTAGCGGGCTTAAAAAAACAACCGATATTAATCAAAACATATTTATAAATGTTCCATAAAAAATGTAGAATAATACCGAATTTATTGAATGTTCTCTTCCTTAAATCCGAGAAAGCTTCACATTTCAGTAATTTTACGAGGCTTCTTGGCCCAAACACCTAAATTCATTGAATGTTCCATTGCTTTGGAGAATTGAACTGATTTTTCCTTTCTATCAGAGAAAATTACGTTTATTTATTTTTAGGGGAAAATGTGTCTTAAATTTTTTTTACAGTGTATGTATCCCGTTTACAATATTTTGCAAATAAATTGTTGCACGTATTTTGTCGATAATTTCTATTCTTCCTAATAGATTAGGTTGGGTACTATTATACTTAAATATTGCTGAATATTTTTAAGTTTTACACATTTTAAGCATTTAAGTCTACATAGAAGACAAGAAAACATTTTTTAAATGGTTTGAGCATCATCTAGTATTATACTTAAGCCGTTCCGTGTTTTATTTTATTTTTTTCTTTAAGAATTTACAACAAAATTGCCGGCCGAAATCAATCCAATCCAATACAGATACAAGTCTCCAAAGTAGTCCTTTTTTCCGAAGAATTTTATCCAGAATTTTCTTCAGTAATATACTATGCAAAATTGATGGCCGACAACAGTAGTCCAAGTCCAGCCATATAGTAGGGAAACATTCAGAATTTATATAACCCCCTGGAACCCTTCGTTATATATGGTCTTGAGTGTAAGCACCTATCTCATTCCCAAATGTTTAAGCAGAATATAAGAAACACGTTCATCTGAAATTTTCACCATTTTAGCTAGTTATCTCGTGTATTTTCTTCAACACAAAGTCATCGTTTTATTGACCATTCTTCAGTTGTAACCGTTTTTGAATGACCCGAATGCTCAGCATAATTTGTATGATCACAACGAAATTCAATGATAGACTTCTGAATCATTCCATCTAAAGGAGTCCCCACAATTTTTTTTTTTATATTGTTTTCAGTTCTTTTAAATTGTTTTTCCACTTATCAATTTTCAAACGGTATCAACAAATTTCTGTTTGACAGATGTACTCACGGTACAGAACATACAAGATATTCTCTGTACGAATCCATGTTCCACCATTTTGTCTGGAGTGAATAGGCGAAGTGACGTCCTTCGCCCAATAATATATAGAACAGTAAGAAAATCTCTATCTTATCTCTCTAAATCTCAAGTTTTCTTACTTTTCTATATATTAGTAGGTGAAGTGACGTCAGCTGCAATGTGTCAAAATTTAATGAGAATACCTTGTATTCTCTGTACCGTGTACCTATTAGAAGATTTTTGTATATATAAACAAAAACAAGATGGCATATGTCAAAAATAAACTTACACTTTGCAGTTTGGGCACCATCTCTCATCAAAGTCATTGACTAATCAAAATCCCTCCGTATATATCTGTATTTTCCCCCAAATTTTTCAAATTCTTACAAAGAATGTTGATTTTTAAGAAAATCCTGCACAAATTTTACCGAAAAGGCACCTTCATTACTAATCTGCAGATGGCTTTAATAAAACTCTCCAATATTTTGTTATTTTTACAAATGGTTCAGGAAATTTGTGTATGGAAAATAAATTTTGAAATCTATCGAAAAAATAAAATAATTTATTAAGACTGTTTGAAAATATCGTAACGTATGTAAAGCAACTGAGGTGCAGTGTGAATAGCTGTTTTCCATTTCATGCTGATCTTACTTGAGAATTGGAGTTGAAGAGCAATTGCGTTTCGCCTGTATTGCAGGTTAGATGAAAAGGCCTAGCCTGCTTCACTTAGACTTCCAGTGCGTCCATATGGTAACCTTTTTGAAACCGCCCTAGATCCATTCTGCTTCCGTTAGAAATATCAGAACACATCTGAGCTCTTTACTCTGCATCTTTACCAGATTGGAAAAGAAGTAGCTACCTAATACTTTAACTCTTTTATTCATCAAAGCGGGACACTCGCAAAGTACATGTTGTACGGATTCGATTTCCTCCGAATCCTTACAGTTCCTGCAGAAATCGCTTGCCGCTATTCCTAGTCTTCCACCAGTAATTATTCCTATTAGATTCTTTGTTTTACTGCCATTAAGGAGTTCTCTTGTCTTATTCCTGTCATATGAAGGCCAAAATTGCCATCGACCCATCGAAGATTTATGATAGGCGCCCCTGATGATCTTCACTTTTAAAGTTCTGATTTGGCCAACTCATCAGTTACTTCGCTGCCTTGGATATTCCTGTGTGGCTAGATACCTAGCATAGGGTCACCTTGCAGATGTGGCGTATTGATTCTCTGCACATAAAATATTGTTGCCTGGAAAATCGCTGTAAGCTCTGTCTGATTTTTTTTTTTTTTTTTTTTTTTTTTTTTTTTTTTTTTTTATATTACTAAGCCAAGCTCAGGGAATACCCTATAATGCAAAGCACAGCATGGCAGGAAGGAGATAGGGAAAGGATTAGAGGACATGAGGAAAGTGATGGAGGTGCCGATGTATGTCACTCTTGAATTTTCGTAGATTGTACGCCCGAGGAAAAATAGAAATTGGTAAACTGTTCCACATTCGCAGAGTTCTGGATAATAAAGCATCACGGAATTTTACTGTACGGCCGAAATTATTTTAAAGGGTGAAAGGATGTGCGCGGCTTCCAGCGCGAGTATTGCGAGCAGGAATTATTCTACAAGGGATCAGACTAGATATTTCATCGTAACAATCATGTAGTGATAAAGGAGCGAAAGGCATCCAGCGATGCGGCAGTAGGTACTCGAGTGAGTCAAAATGATAAGTTATTGCCAAATCTCCAAATGAGCTTGAAGGCTCTTTATCGGACAATATCCAATGAAGCTAGTTGTATTCCACCTACGTTTGATACAGGATGATGGGCTGAAATATTTCTTACTCCTTTTCAGAAATCCAAGACATTTGGATGTCTTTTTGCTAACAGAGAAGATGTGGTCTGTCCAGCTTAATTTACTGGAAATGTTAATGCCAAGAATGCTAAGTGACGGTGAATCTGAAATTAAAGCCCCATCAAATGAAATGGGAGTGGTTAAATGATGATTTTGTTTTAAAGAGATGAAACAGCTTTGGGTCTTAGATGCATTGAATTCGACACGATTCGCTTTGGCCCAAGCGAGGATAATATCAAGATCGTTTGACACATGTAGTATTCCCTCTGGAGGCCACAAGAGTATCAAAGAAGTAAGCTAATATCAGCAAAACTATGGATGGGATTGAAAGTAAGGGAAAGCATTAATGAAAACGAAAAAGAGATACGGAGAGATAACAGAGCCCTGGGGCACACTGGCATTTATAGAGTGAGGTTCAGCCGTAACGCCCTAATACACCACCAAATAGAAAACTTTCAATCAATAATAGAAAAGGAGGGAAGAAACCAAGTACTTTAAGTTTGGCTAAAAGGGTAGGATGCCAGACTCTATCAAAGGCCTTTGAAATATCCAAAGCAACGATTTTGGACTCAGCAAAATTGTAGAGACTACGATTCCAATGTTCCGTAAGAAAAGTCAGCAAGTCCCCAGATGAACGACCAGTCCGGAAGCCATACTGGCGATCGTTGAGGTTTAGATTAGTTTCCAGATACTTCATTAATTTGAAATTCCAAAACCTTCGATAGAATCGAAGTGAATAGGCTGAACGTGAGCTAGTCTTGCAAGAGGTTGGAAAAATTCCCGTAGAATAAGCCAAGTAGAATAGTTTTCGCAGGGGCTTAGCCAAGGATGGGGCGCACCTTTTAATTAACAGGGCGAGAACCCATCAGGTTCGGCTGATTTGGATACGTCGATCATCTTAAGGACCTTGAACACATCTCTTATAGGGATGTGTATTGGTTCTTGTACACATCCACACGGGAGATGCAAAACACGCATCTGTGAAGTGGGTGGAAGACGAGAATTTATCTAGGGACTCAACTACGACTGGACCTACGACTCGGGAGTATACTCTAGCTCCTGTGCATGCACTCGTCTTGGATCAATTCGTTAAGATAGAAATAGCGGATGTTACCACCATCTCCTTCCCATCCCATTCATGCCTGGTGGACATTATTGCATTGACACCTCCACTAAAATGTATTTGACAGTCCGTTTTTTCCCTCCAATCAGTACAGTTTATCTTCTGGAGTATATTGGAATGCCCAAGAACACTTTCCATCCACAAACCTCCCGCTCTAAGCCTGACAGCTCTAATTGCCGCTACACTCCTGCGGCAGTGATGTCCAATGCCACCGTAGGTGTGGTGCGCAGACACCCAGTTATTCCGAGGCAACCGGCTCTCTTTGACAGCACATCCAGGTTAAACTTGTTCGTCACTATCGTCCAGGAGGCTATGGTATCATATCAGAGGATCAGCCGAACTATGGCTGTGCATATCCATCGTACCAATCCCCAGTTTACACCAAAAATTATCTCTTTTTAAATTACATCAAAGTGACGTCATATAGAGAATTGGAGTAAGCATCTTCTATATTTGACTGTTACAGAAACGAGCTGCTGATGTTTGTAATTTTAAAGGTGAAATGGTTGATATAACTGATTTTTGCATACCAACATACATAAATTGGCTTACTTTGATCCGGTGGAATTGAGAAAAAATCGCGAGAATGTGGCAGTAAAAAAGTATGCTCTTAGAGGATTTCTGATTTCTATCTTTAGTTAGTATTGTAAGAAAGTATATTTGTATCCTGATATTCTGTATATTTTATTATTATAGGTATAACAGTTATCGTAATGCTTTATATATTTCTTGTATAACAAATTGTTGCAACAAAATGTAATTTGAATTTAAAGCAAACATTTCGAGAAAACAAAATTTTTTCTTCTTTGCAGTGAACATAATAGTTGTTACCCAAGGTCTACTAGGGAACGTCTTAAGTGTTTGTCAATATTTGCCAAGAAATAAGAAAAAGTAAAACCCATAAAATATTTTTTGTGACAAACGCACTTAAAACACCTCACCCGACTAAAATTCAATTATATTTCCTGATGATAACTGCAATAGTGGTGTGCTATTGTTTTAAGCAGGTATGTAGAGGTATCCATATCGGGCGTATCTTGAGAAAATTCCCATGTCTCCAATGCTCTCTGGTCGGATTACAAAAGTCTGGTTCTAAAGAGATTCTTATAAATGCTTCACAAAAGGACAACACAAATTTGCTAGCTATAGTTAGGACTGAGTAATATTCCCATCCATTTATTCTGGAACTCTTTCCGATCTCTCTACCTCCCGCCCTTCGTATATTTGTTCTTATTTGTGCTAACACTTTGCGGCGGTTTTGATGGTGTTTTTTTTTTTTTTTGTATAATTATTTAAGCAAATCAAATGGTTTTTGTCAAAGAAGAAATATATGGCAGACCTGAAGTGAAGATTGGGGGTTATTAGCGTGGGAAATATTAGATTTTTTTGCTTTTTTTTTTTTCTTTTATAATTCAAAGGTTATGTAGAATTTGGAATAAATTTCGAACGCAAATTTTGTATTTGGATGATAGAATTGGAAATTTTGAATTGTTTTCAATATTATTGGTGGTTTTTGGAACATCTTTATAGCTCAATCTAGTTGATCTTTTTGTTTACCTTTTTTTTTTAAACCAGTTAAGTTTTTGTCAGGGTTTTTATACATTAGGTTCTATACCACGTATAGTAGTAGTATTGTTATGTCAGACTGCCAATAAAATTGTAGTTTTTATATTGAATGTGTTTGACTATTGTGAACTTCTTGTTTTCATTTGTTTCAGAAAATCTGATACAAAAATTCATTTTCAGAATTCTACACCAAGCAACATTTTCCTTCTCTTTTATGTCAAAATTACGTCTATTCGATGTAACCCAATATTTACGGTTAGCGACTAATTGTGGTTAAGTTGATATAACCCAATATTAACGTTCCATTTAAGTAGAGTGGAAAATGAAAAGATGTCATATTGCCGTAAATATTAGGAAAACTGGTGAATATTTCCCAATAAAGCAGAGAACACATTTCCTTAATTTGGTAAAATTCAATGTAAATTTCATGTCGAGTTTACATAAATTTTCCTTATTCTCGACCTATTTTCTACTTAACTTATAAAGGGTTTTCCAATAAGAGGTGTTATTTTAATTAGCCCGCTATTTCGGTAGATGTCACTTTTGGAGCTGTCATTTTTTGACATTTGACAAGTAGAAACTCCGCCATTAATAAAAATGGAACGATACACGATCCAACAGCGCATTGAAATTATTAAAATTCACTATAACAAGTAAAAAAGCTAGAATTGGTCTAAGACCAATTCTTATGATTCCCTAGATGAATGCCCGTATTAAATTCCGATCTATGCGAGTTTGATTTTTGAAGTTGTTTTTCGCATATATTTCTAGAACAGTTTGTCGCACAGAAAAAATGGTAATAACCAATTTTATAGGATTTCGTATTCTGCAGAAGTTTTTAGTACAATAAAAATGTCTTGGACTGATCGTTTTCAAAGTATACGTAAAAAACCGAAATTTTTATATGGCAACACCAAGAAGGAGTTGCCCGATTTAGTCCATTTTTGACATTTTATTTGCTAATGTAGTAAAAACATCATGTACGAAATTTCAGCTATCTACGTCGATGCGTTCTCAGGCAGTGTCCAAATATATAGCGGAAAACGAAATTTTGTACAAAATTTCAGCTCTTTAAGTATACGCGTTCTCGAGTTATCATGCGCACAGACGGACAGACGGACGGACGGACAGACGGACGGACATGCAAAAATCGAAATAACTTTTAATATTATGAATGGGTGTCCAATCCATTTTGCTCTGCCATCATACTTTCGAGGTGTTACAAACGGAATGACAAACTTAGTATACCCCTATGATTTCATCTAGGGTATAAAAATGGTGAAAATTTGGCAGAGACGGTTCGTAAAACTCGAACATTTTTGGGTCGTCGTGAAGCACCTTGTCGGACCGCAATACAGAAATTGGTAGAAAAACTCGAGCTGTCGGGACAAGTTAGTGATGTGAAGAATAAAACCCGTGCACTTCGCTCAAGAACAGCCGAGAATATTGCTGCTGTAGCCGAAAGTATTGAAGAAAACCCAGGTTTGTCCATTCCCCGTCGTTCTTTGTAATTAGGCATTCTACAAACATCATTACACCGTATTTTGCATAAAGATTAGGGTCTTAAGGCTTATAAAGTTCAGTTAACACAAGAACACAAGCCGGCCGATCATCAACAAGGTCGAGTCTTTGCTGATTGGGTCCTTGAAATGCATGAAAATGATCCGGAATTCCATCGAAAACTCATCTTGAGTGATGAGGCCCATTTCCACCTCGATGACTTCGTCAACAAGCAAAATTGTCGCATCTGGGGCTCGGAAAACCCAAGAGTTATTATTGAAAAGCCTCTCTATCCTCAACGTGTGACTGTTTGGTGCGGTTTATGGTCCCGCGGGATCATTGGACCTTACTTTTCGAAAATGAGGCTGGAGCAACAGTTATGGTGAATGGATTGCGCTATCGACAGATGATTAATGATTTTTTATGGCCGGAATTGGATGGTATTGATCTGGACAACGTTTACTTTCAACAAGACGGCGCTACGTGCCATACAAGCAACGAAACCATTGATCTTTTACGGGAAAAGTTTCCGGACCGTGTTATCTCTCGAAGAGGTGATCACAATTGGCCACCGAGATCTTGTGACTTAATACCTTTCGACTTCTTTCTTTGGGGCCACGTGAAAGAGAAGGTCTACGCCAACAGCCCTGCGTCGATTCAAGACCTCAAAGATGGAATTCGTGAGGCTATCGAGGACATAGGGCAGCCACTTTGTGATTTGGTTATGGAAAATTTAATGAAAAGGATATGGTCCTGTAGGCGTGGTCGTGGTGGTCATTTGGCTGATGTTATTTTCCATTATTAACGGCATACCTTCCTCTTTATAATGAAATAAAGATCCGATCATTTATATCGCCCCCTATAACCGCACTTGCCATCAGTTGTGGACCGCGTTTTTCGTTTCAGCATGAACAAGTCATTATCATTCACATATCGCCAGAGTACTTTTATTTATATAACATAAATTTTTGATCCCGTAAGAATAGTAAAATTTAGTATCACATAAAATAGGATTTATACACTTCTTGTTTGTCTTATTGATGGTGTTTTTCATATAAAGGTCGCTTGCATTTCGTCCAAAGACCATACTTTCCTGGACTGGACAGCAATTTCTTGCAAATTAAATGGTTAAAGAAATTTTCGGGGAATGCTAATTAGGTAGGGTATAAAATTAAATTAAATATTTGCAGGAAAACTGAATCTGAGATTAATTACCCCGGCTATGATAATTTTTCCAACATACTACTTTTCATCAAAATACCCGGCTTTTGTCAGCTTTCGACCACAAAAAAGTGCAAAAGTTTTGCTTGTACTGAAAATTCCTTAGTGGTATAATTTTACCGTTTTTGAGAATAATTTTTGACTAAAAAAGAAAAAATAATAAATGTAACAAATACTTGTTAAAAAACTATCTAGAGTTTTCCATTTAATTAAATATTAAATTTATATTACATTCATGTATAAATTTTAAAATTTTCATGGTACACAAAGAAAGCAAAGTCAAAGCAAAGTAATTTAATTAAGTATTTTAATAAACATTAGGAGTTCCAAATTTCATTGTTATTCACTGTAGTGTTAGAATTTAAACTGCCCAGGGGCTAGATTCCGCAACTCTGAAAAATTTGTCAGTGCATACCATTGTAAAAACTCACCGTGAGGGAAAGTGTACACTTAAATGCTGAATGAAAATTTTTCTGTGCTGAATGTTGTTTGAGTGAGAAAATTGTCCTTTTGAAGAAGTTAAGTTTAACAAATAATTTTGAAAATAACGCTTGACAAAAACTCACAGGTAGCTCTTCAAAATTCATGACCAAAATGGCGGGGAGAAAAGATCAGTTAAAGTGTACAAAATTTTGATAGGAAAACTCATTTCCATTTTTGCGGAATCGAAACAAGGCGATGTACACAAAATTTTGTGTGCACGCGTTATTAGTTTACGTGTTGCGGAATCAGGCCCCAGATCTTACTTTCTTTGTAATCCTTGAAAATTTTAAAATTTATGAACAAATGTAATATAATTACAAAATTTAATTAAATGCAAAATGAAGGGAAACTCTAGAGAACTTTTGTGATGTATTTAGAAGATTTGTATAGATGTTTTTTTGTATATTCCATTTCATTTGAATAGAGCATAAATTTTGACTTATTAGAGCTCTAGGGGGGGGGGCGTTAGCCCTGATCGCCCCCCGCTGTATCCGGCCTTGTCCACCACACCATGTGAACAAAAAAAAAATCCTGAAAAATCGAAACAAGCACAAGAATGCCAAATTCAGAATTTTCTAACTGCACATACATACCTAAACCTCAACCGGTTTAGGGTACATACTATTCATGAATACACAAAGAACAGGAGAGGTCGTGTGCTGGTGATAAAGGAAGTGATGTTTGTATTCTATCTTACCTTTACAAATGGCTGCACTAACTGCCATTTATAGATAGCATGGCGATTTTCTACTAACTTTCCTACCTCTAAGTGAAAAAAAACTGAAAGTACAAGTACCGAAGGCCTGAGTACTTCAGCGTAAGTACAAGTACCGCATGTATGAAAAGTACTTGTAACTAAGTACTATGTCTATAAAAAGTACTGAGCACTTTTTGAAGTACTTTTTTAGAATCTTTGTACGTTGGCAGTAATATAATGAAGTTTATCGAGTTCAGTTAATAGATATTAATAAATTTAGTACCTTTTGAAAACTATAACATGTATAGTAACCAGTGGCTACTATTTATAGTTTTTTTTATAGAGGTCCACCCAAGGACCCATCATTACCTACAATAATGCATAACAATTCTTAGGAAAAAATTTCCAGTAAATTTCTAAGAAAAAACTTAGGTCTTCCCTACATCAGGTCGAGGCATTGTTGATTTTATATTGGAGCGAGGCATTGCTTGCTTACCCTTGGTTATGTCCACTGACGTATATAATATGGACTGCTTACATATCTATTTCACGTGGGCACAATTGCTTGTGTCAAAAAGATATCTTACGTCGCTGCCAACATTAAAAATATCATTGGCGGGAAGTTGAAAAAGTGAGCACGCAGCTCGGGAAGTGATTTTAATAAAACATTTAGAAATTCTTCTGCATATCTAATGAATACATTGTCTTTGGTAAAACAGTTTTTGTCAAAAATAACCCTAAATAATTAATTTAAAAACATTTATTTCGACGAATCCACTAATTTATTTGTTGTTTTCAGTTTTCTCTCAGTGGGTACTTGGTGCTTAGGCCGCAAGAGTCAGCAATATAGAAGTAAGCCCACTTTTTGCAATCCATATTATACATGCCAGTGGTTATGTCATCAAGTCGAGGCATCGTCGATTTTATATTCGAGCGAGACGTTACTGATTTTTGTTCTACTTGCCCAGCCTTGTGTTTATGTTATTAGTTTATCTAAGGTTCTGAATTGACGCGTGAGTGTGGCATATTCTGTGACAGTTCTTTGCGTGCTTTAAAGCTCAACGAAAAGGGAGTTGCGCTAGAGATTGTGTTTGCTTTTCTACGAAGAGTTGATATTTGTAGGTACTTAATAGACTCAGAAATACTTAAGTAAAAATCGTGGTACTTAAGTACAAAACTAAGTCTTAAGTATAAGTAAATAGGCGCTAGTACTTATGTTCAAGTACTAAGTAGGGGCATTTCAAAAGTATTGAGTAATAAGTCTTAAGTAACGAAAATGTACTTTAAGTAGTACTTAAGTCTTTTTTTACTTAAGTATTGTCCAGCTCTGATTCTAGTAGCCATGGAGCTGGAAAATAAGTCCAAATAAAAAGTGCAGGGGTTTCTTCATTTGTTTCATGAAAAGGACCGCTCCCGCCGGCACCGTGTCGATTGGATAAAATTAACTTATATTTTACGTATGATCCCTTACCAGTTCAAGAGAGTCCATATTCCGCAATTATCGGACTTTTGACTATTATTTTACATGGCATTTATATTTGAAGCTATTTAGGTCAACATTCTCATCTATATGTGTTCTACATAATTAGAAATTCGTATGCCCGTCACTTTATAAAGAAAAGTTGATAATAATTTTTGATAACAACTTTTATAGTTAGTTAGATTTTGTTAAGCATGCTAACGTCTTCCATCCATCTTATTACGGTGCACTTTTCTTTCAATCCTCAGACATGATATATAGGTATATAAAAAAAAATCCATTCCAAGTTTTCTAATTTAACTTCAAACACCTTCCATTCATTTTCTTCATGTGTTGAATTTTAGTATTTCAAAGAATTCAAAAAATTCACAGACATTCTGGCGTTAAGACATAAAAATTTCTACTTCTGTGCGACCACCTAAGAAAGTTTTCCAAGTTCTAATCATTGCCGCAAGATGTTCGACTTAAGAGCATCTCTGGTTTCTTTTCAACTTTCGTCTAAATTACAAACAGTACTAAATTTATTAGGTGGCATGGCATTAGTAAAAAAAAATATATATATATATATACATATATCTGTTGTGTGAGTAAATTGTAAACATAAATTTGATGTGATTCCATGGAAAGAGGTGTTAGGATGTTTATGCCCAAGTTTACATCAAACGACACCAATCGAGTAAACATAAAATAAACAGCGAAAGATGTTAGATGTGCACTACTGCTTCGAAGTGATAATATTTCTCAAGTAGATGATGAAGTAGATGCAGAGATTGTGGTGGAAATCTTGTGTTTCAGAAGAATTTGTAGACAGTTTGGCAGCTTGCGCTATTTATAGATTTAGGTATGTATTCCAATATTTGAGTATAACAGCCAATCTATGCCACAATATTAGATTTTGTAGGTAGTAGAATGATTTAGACTCTCCAAATTCATTAAGATAAGTATCCCAGGGAAAACAATTTGGTTCTAAGGCAAACATTTTCATGTTTTCTCATCCAAAATGCATAATGCCATAATTCAGTTCAATATTTGTCTTCCAATGACGTGACGTGTGTGCATAAAATATTTCGATTGCAACAGTAACAAAATTAGCAACAATAATATCTACATACATACATACATACATACTAGTCGTACAATCAAAACTAGCAATAACAATTCGATGTTGTTAAATACTTTTCGGACAACATCCGGCCTCGAGGACGGGGCTTTTTAATAATTCTCTTCGAGAAATGGATTGGCCTGTTTCTAACACCGGATGCTTTATTTGACCACTTTACGTCATAATGGGATGGTGATGACGATAACGGGTGTATTCAGAAATTCGCAACACTTCTATGAGGAAGAATTTTTAATCAAAAGATCTAAATTTGTTAATTAGGTCAAGAATTTTGCATTGTTTGAATTTTCTTCTAGTACTTATTTGTAAAACATTGTATTTCTCTCTCTGCCGGCGGGTATTTGCTCTAGCGACTGCACCTTGCTGGGTGGTAGTCGTTCAACAGGTAGGATATAGTTCAAAGCAACCAAGCTAACTAAGGGCCGGCTTCATGATTCTAGCTTAAACTAAAGATCTGACTAAGATTTAGTTTAAGATAACGATGAAAACAGAATTATGTCATATTGAAGTAAAGATTTCTCAAGAAGAGTCAAGGATGAAAGGATGATATTATAAAGGTACGCCTCTTTGGTGTGCCTCTCCTATTATTAAGCCAAGCTCAGGGAATACTCTATGATGCAAGACATAGCATGGTAGGAGAGGGGGCTAGAGAAAGGATTAAGTCACATAAGAAGAGTGGTAGAGGCGCTGATGTAGTATATCGCTCTTAAACTTTCGCACACGGTTAAAAATTCGGGGCTAAAATTAAGACTTTTGGGTTTGTATAAAATTCCATTCCGAAAAAGTTTAACATTAAAATTTACACAACGTTTTAAAATTATTAAGGCAAATCAGTTTTATATTGAATTTCCACATAGTCTAAAATTAAAACTTTTTGCTGCGTTCCTTTTCTCATTCAGAATGAATTTTTTCAATCCATGTCGTTCTTTTTCTCGGGCCGAACGATTTAGTTTCATTCTGTCAACGCTTTTTTCGGACTCCGAATCGTTCTGAATGCACCTGAGTTTTTTTCTGGATTCAAGCAGAACGATTTTAATTTGTATTCGTGAATGTGTTGTTTACAATTTGGACGAAGTGGTATTAGTTGAATTTAAGTTGCCTTTGTTGAAAAATAGCTTTATTTTTCATAAACATACTTGCTTTTATCAAATAGAAGAAATGTCAAACACTTGAAATGGTTCTGTTCCGTTCCTTTTCTATGAGCACAGAATTAAATTATGACATAGTTCTGTCGATTCATATATATTCATTCAGAACGAGAAAGGAACGCAGCATTTAACTGTCTTAGGTTTAAGCCGGCAACTTTCAATTTAAATATTGTATTGAGAACTCATTGGTTTTAAGTTTAAGTTTTTCGAAAAAGTAAGGTCCAATAACCCCGCGGGTCCATAAACAGCACCAAATAGTCACACGTTGAGGATAGAGAGGCTTTTCAACAATAACTCTTGGGTTTTCCGAGCCCCACATGCGACAATTTTGCTTGTTGACGAAGCCATCGAGGTGGAAATGGGCCTCATCACTCAAGATGAGTTTTCGATGGAATTCCGGATCATTTTCATGCATTTCAAGGACCCAATCAGCAAAGACTCGACGTTGTTGATGATCGGCCAGCTTGAGTATGGTGTAATGACGTTTGTGGAATGCCTAATTCCAAAGAACGACGAGGAATGGACAAACCTGGGTTTTCTTCAATACTTTCGGCTACAGCAGCAATATTCTCGGCTGTTCTTGAGCGAAGTGCACGGGTTTTATTCTTCACATCACTAACTTGTCCCGACAGCTCGAGTTTTTCTACCAATTTCTGTATTGCGGTCCGACAAGGTGATTCACGACGACCCAAAAATGTTCGAGTTTTACGAACCGTCTCTGCCACATTTTCACCATTTTTACAGTGAATTTTAATAATTTCAATGCGTTGTTGAATCGTGTATCGTTCCATTTTTATTAATGGCGTAGTTTCTACTTGTCAAATGTCAAAAAATGACGGGTTAAAATAACACCTCTTATTGGAAAACCCTTTATATATATTATATTCGAAATAAATGTTTTTTTCATTGTTTTATTAATTATTATTATTTTATTATATTATTATTTATTTTATTTGCCATTGAAATTTATTCCGACAAGTGAGTTTACAAATTAATAATTACAGCGTAGTACTCGGATACTTGTAATACTCACATTCCTTAATTTCAATTTAACATTAGTTTTACATATGTAGGAACCATTGGTTATTTTACGTGTATTCAAAATAAATGTTCTTTTCATTGTTTTCAATTTTTTTTTTCTAAATTCATTAATTGGACTTTTATTTGCCATTGAGATTTATTCAGACATTTTTGATACGCAAACAATTATTATTTTTATTCGGTATTATTGAAATATTTTGAAAATTTGTTTTGAATTTCAATTATACGCGTGGATACTTGAGGTAGCTCAATTTTGTATATAAAATGTTGTAAAAATATAAAATATCTTCTCAAATTTACTTTATATGTAAGATTAAATACAAAAAATAATTTAAAAAACAAGTCCTTGTACCTTTATAAATTGTTTGTCAACATAAATTAAATAGTATGAAATTGCTGATGCGTAATTGCCAATATAATAGGCTGCCCTTGGTATTTTTAACGATTTAATATAGATATATGAAAATATTTAAAGTTAATTACAAAATTAACATTTTATTATTTTTTTAATTACTTACATTTCCGAATTTAATTAACTTGTGCTTGGCTTGAGAAAATGATTCTCTAGATTTAGATTTATTTGCCATAGAAACTGGAGGTAGTAACTTCAGAAGTGCTATAAATGATTTAGTTGAAATATTCCATTTTAAAACATTGAAAAGAAATAGATTTATAGCAACCAAATTTATTGTGATAACATTTTTATTATACCTCCGCATTCCTGTAAAGATATTCTGGAGTCATCTAAAATTTTGAAAATAACATTTTCATACATACATACCTTCCCCAATTGAAAATCATTTTGTCACTATTTATCTGGATAAAATAGCTCAAAATCAGATAATATCTAGAAAGAAATATAAATGTTCAGTCCACATATATATTTGTACATCCCTCGTTGAAATCTCGCCATCAAAGTATATCCCTCGATGAAATCACCTCTTCCTAAAAATATATATAAAAGGAAACACAAAGCATCATGTTCCCAATCAATATAACACAATATACTTATCTAATTATATAAATATCCCACCGCATATCCCTTCCCATAGCCATCCTATGCAATATTTTAACTAGAAAAAATAAAGAAAATGCATTGATTACATATAAACTAACCAAAAATAGTATAAACTTACCAAATCACTTCCCTCCAAATGTTTACAATTTTGTAATGTCATGTCTAATGACATTACGTCAAACAGCTGGTGTCGCCACAATCAAATTTGGACCATCGAACCAAGCGTTGCCAGGGCAACATATTATGAAGCTGGGACATAGCTGTTCACGGCGGCTATAAAAAGGCGGCGAGCCATAGCTAAATCACCATTTGGTTTTCAGAGTCTAATCTGAAAGCATCCTCCACCAGAGTCTAATCTGTTTCCTATCCTTTGAACAAAAGTATAATTTTGTTTATTCCTTCATATTGAAGTTTAATTCTATTATTGTAGAAGTATAATTCTACTTATATCCAACATCCAATTTTGCCGCATATTATAATTTCAGAGTTTAATCTGAAAATATCCTCCATCAGAGTCTAATCTGTTCTATCCTACATATAGAAGTCTAATTCTATTAAAATACACACTCCCAAAATCTGACACCCGATCCCCAATCGTGTGACAGAAGTCTAATTCTGCTTACACGCTCCAGGACGTTGTGACTGAAGTATAGTTCTGCGCATACGTTTTTGACATTCGCTGTAACAGAAGTTTAATTCTGCTTACACGCCTCAGCACTTTGTAGCAGGAGTATAATTCTGCCTACGCGTTTCAATACTCGCTGTAACAGAAGTATAATTCTGCGTACACGCTTCAGCACGTTGCAGCCGAAGTCTAATTCTGCTACATCGTTGCTCTCGCTCTCAGAGAATTCTACTATATTTAATTTGTGGAAGTTTAATTCCAATAAATTAAAAATTATTCTCTTCTCGTTCATTTCAGAAATAAGGAGAACGTTTTGGGGAAAAAACTCAATTTGGAGTATTGTTACTGGATTTTGTTTTTAAGATTGAATTTTTATTTGAATTTTTAAATTGTGGTCATATTTTTTGTCGTTGACATTTTTACTGGATTTTAATAGTATTAATAGTTTTTAATAGATTTTAAGTTATTATTAGAATTTGAAATTTGAATTGTGATATCTAGGCTAATTACTTGAATAAAAATTTATATATAAACTGAATCAAAGCTGAGTTATCCATTTTAAAACCGGCACCCTCCCTTATGCTCGAGACTAGAGCTCACAATAAATATAAAAAAAGGTTATTCATTATTTCATATCACACATGTACTAAATATCTATTCAAATTGTTTGAAATAAATTTTAAATTTTTAAATTTTTGTAATTTCATTTAAATTAGCAGTAATAAAAAAAAAATGGAAAAACTGTTTCTTATAATTTCACTCAATTTTTGGTTGATTATATTAATATTGTTGTTCGAAACACCAAATGAATTAATTTTTTGGAAAAAATCATCGATACTAGTTTTTACGGATGCTATGTCTAAATTTATATTAGGTGTTAAATTTCTACTTTTTGTTTCTTGTTCGTTTATTTTCTCGATTCCCGAACAAATATTTGGGACAAAACTACTTTGAGGCAGGTTATTGCAGTTTTCTAAACAAATTTTGATATGTTTCGATAAGCCTCTATAAGTCGCAAACGTTTTCTCACATTGATGTGATAGTGCATAGTACAAATTTTTACTATCATGATGTAAGTCGTGATAATTTTTTAAATTCGCGAGTATAAATGAAATGCTAACTAAATGAATTTCCACAAATATAATAAAAAAAAAAAACATTATTTTATTTTATATGTAATAAACAATTATAATAAAAATACTTACATGAAAAATAAAATGCAACCATAAATAAAATCATCAACTTCACTTCACGGATGCGTATTTCTGAACTTCATTGGTTTTAGTTCTTTTCTATGAAAAATTTCGGACTCATTTTAAAACTTTCTCAGTTTAGAAAAAATTGAGACTTTTATGAGTTTTAAGTTAAGGAAATAATCGTTTGATATAAACTTGACTGTTTGCAATTCAGACTAGAAGAGACTTAAAAATAAACCCTTTCGGAATAAATTGGAAAATAAGAGAAAATTAGGTTTACATAGAAGTTAAGACATTCACAAATATACTGATATAAAAAGTTTTAAACTTTTACATTTTCTTGTTTTTATACAAGAATGTCTTAAAATACGTTAAAATTTTCTATGGGTTTTAAAAATAAACTCAAATTTTTAGCCGTGCAGATTGTATGCTGAAAGAAAGACCGAAGATGGTAGACTCTTCCACATTCGCACTGTTCGGGATAGAAGAGCATCACAGAATTTTATTATACGACCGAAAGTAATTGAAGAGCAAAAGAATGTGCGTGATTTGCAGCGCGAGTATTGCATACAAGATGGATTCTACAAGGAATCAGACTGGATATCTTATCAGAACATTGACGATGCTTGTAGCGATAGAGGAGAGAAATATATCTGACATTGAAGTAGTGCTCCAGCGAGTACAGATACGACAAGCCCTGGCTCCGATATGGGAATTGTATTCCATTCTAGAATTGATGGACTGAAATATTTTCACACCTTTAAAGAAATCCAAGATATTTTAGTGTTTCTTTGCCTACAGAGAAGATGTGATCTGTTCAGCTTAACTTACTGGAAATATTAATGCCAAGTATGTTTAATGACGCGGTTCATCGGAAATCAGTGCTCCATCAAAAGAAATGTAAGTGGCAAAATCATTATCTTGTTCTAATCATATGAGTCAACTTTGGGTCCTACATGTATAGAATTTCACGGGCCAAACGAAGATATTGTCAAGATATTTAATGATCTAATTATGCAATCTTGTTTAACGCAAGCGGCATTGCCCTAGAGTCCGCGAGATTGTCAAAGGAGTAAGTGAAATCAAGGATATGGTCATCAACGAAACTATGGATGGAATTGAAAATAATGTAAAGTAGATCATTAATGAAAATTAAGAAGAGAAGCGGAGAGATAACAGAGCCTTGCGGCCCACCGGCATTTATAGGATGAGGTTCAGATGTAACGTGCCATCTAATACAACCCATTTTAGGCAACTAGATTAAAAATTTTCAATCCATAATGGAAGAGGAGGGGAGAGATCAATTATATTTTGTTGTTGCAGAAAATGAGTTTTAGGATTAAATCACACCCTAAATTATGTCCTCTCTAAGCGCAGCCCTTTGTATTTTTTTATTTATTTACTTAAGAAAGCTGTTTTTCGAAAATCGCTAAAGAATTTGTCGGTTTTCAAAGGTTCACTAATATCACAATCGCTAAACCGTGGCGGAATTTTAATCATTATAGAAAGCTTCATGAAATAATACAAATATATAGCGCAAATTTGAATAGGATATTCACGTGACTAACATCACTGCATACTTTAGGAACAAAGCTTCATTGAAGCTTTATTTGAATTGTCAAGCCAATGCTGACCAATTTTATACATTATGTTGTTTGCCTTTTGTAATTGGAATATATCCCGATCTTTATTATTCGACACATTGCCTTTCACTTGTGGTATACCCCACAGATCGATCTTTGGTCCATTGCTTTTCACCATATACATATCTTGATGATCTCACCAATATATTTATTTTAAAACATTTTATTGATGGAGAAGCCTCAAAGTCATAAGAAGTTTTCTCTCGGTTAAGCCCGCATAATATGGGAATCGGTGAAAGCGATTCAAATCTTGCTTAACTATATTACTTTTCGCATTGATGGAGAAGCCTCGATTTCACACAATTGTTGACGGAGTTCAAATATATGTCAGTAGACCCATTGGAATGACCGAGAACTGCGTTGATTATTTGAACTTTAACTAATCCAGAAATTATAAAAGGGCCGATGAGAGTCAGTTAAATTACAATGCATCGCGTAATTCTATAATGATTGGATCTTCTTCAAATCATCTTAACCGCAACATTAAAAGACCTCGTGAAAAATATCGAAGTTCTCTTTAACTCATAATTGAAACCTTGCGAGTACATCATATACATATATAGAGTTGGTCTGTAGTGGCCTACATCGTCTTTGGATGTTATCAAGGTGGTCCGACAGAGAGTAGGTAGTAGCGGTTCCATTTACCGAAAAAACTCAGTACATTCTACCTGACGATATCAATCAGTTTTTAAATTATTATCCGTCATGGAAGTACTTCTTACCAACAGCGTACAAATTTATGTCACCAAGAAATACGAGGTTCTCAGATGGCAGTATTCAATGAGTAAGATCATCACCACATGCAATAAGCGATTCATAAATACTCGATGATGAGCCTGGTTGAAATCTCAACAAGAATGTTGTAAAACTCCGTCTTCGAGAAGTGCGTCGAAAACATATTTTGATAAATGACGATCAGGGCTGAAAATGAAGAACATGGAAATATTCAACGGCAAGAAGTTATTTATGCTCCAATTTTCTAAGGTAGAATATCTCTTTGAAGTAATGTACATAGTCTTCTTCTGTGTGAATGACTTTAAGAATTTTAGCATCATCTGAATATAAGAGATAATTGGTGCGGTAAGTCGTTGATGTAGAGGAGACAGATATAAGGACCAAGTTTGGTGCCTTGTGAAACGCTGGAGGTTTGCAGGACTGGTGACCGTTATATGATGAGAACCATGCAATTAAATTATCACAAAAACCTGTATTAGATATTTCTTAGAGTATACAAGAGGGTGAAAGAGGAATTCCCATTAAAGGTCCGACATGAACAGACATGACAGATGTCGGAAAATGTATAAGAAAAAAATGTAGTATAAAAGTTTGTGGGTCAAAAGTGCCAGTGTTATTAATATTTTTAAACGATGCATTATGATACTGTGAACATATTTTATTAAAGCTTTTTATTTTAATTAATCGTCGGGAGGGAGGGGGGCGGGGGGGGGGGCGCATCATAGGTTAATCTATTATATTTAGGAAAATCTAGTACTGATTCGAATTCCTTAGATCCTGAGAAGAAGTTTGAGTACACACATTCCTATACTCGGAGGCTTCAATAGCTATTTATAACCATCATCATACCCACTTTTTTAGTATTTCCCTCTTTTTTATTCGAACTGAGGTACTAGACTTTTCGTACCTTAGATTGGCTCTAACTCGGTAAAGTTATGTCCGATCGGAAAACGGTTTTCACTATTCGCCTACCAGCTACTACAATTCGTAGAAGACAATTTTTCTCTGGGCACTTTAATGGTGATTGGCTGGTGCCCCGGCGGGGTGGGGAGGGGTATTTTCAATAAGGCATGTTGCATATCAAATTAAAATTCTCTCCAAGTACTATCGGGTGGTGTAATTTTTCTGAATTAAGAAAACTTTCTCGCGACGTTTTTGCCACTGGAAAACCCATTTTCATGCACTTGGGTCACATACACCCCAGATACTATATTTCGCATATATTTTTGCAGTTCTTTCATCTCTGGCCATTAGTACTCTTTTGTAAAAATTTTTCTCATAGCAAGTCAATTTCCACCCCGCCACCAATTCTGCAAAATCACGAGAAGTAGAGATGTTCAATTTTTCACATAAGAAAATCGCTCAAGCCTACATTCGATCGCCAAAGCTTTCCCGCCGCTTAATTGAAATCAGCATTGTTAATAAAATATGTGCAGAGTATCATAATTCAGTATTTAAGACATCTCTCATGTCCCTTGATGTCGGGCCTAAAGTTGTATGAAAAGTGTGCATTCCCCTTTTGTCGAAGGCTTTAGAAAATTCTTTTTGAATATAGAATCAACTTGTTTCCTTTCATCAAACACTACTGCAATTTTGGCGGGTAATAACACCAAGTTCGGGGTAGTGGATTCTGCCTGAAGAAATCCATGCTGTTTAGAACTTCAAGATGGAAGGGGTTTGAGGTGAGAGTTGATTATAAATAAGTTTTTCAAATACAAGACCCATTCTATTAGAAATAGATATAGGTCTATAATTATAGTTATGTATTTAGGATCACCAGATTTAAATATTGGTATAAAGTACGATATCTTGAATGCATATGGATAAATTCTGTGGATCAGTAACAAGTTGAATAGTACCCTTATAGGAGCCCTTAAGATGGAAGAGCTATTCTTTAGGAAAGTGATCGGTATAGTGTCGGGTCCACCTTTCTTACTTAAATCAAGGCCTTGAACGACAGTTTAAACATCCTCAGGAGAAATCGGAAACGTAATTATTGAAAAGGAAAAAAAGAAGTTGGATGATGGTGCTGTGACATTATTCTGCATATTGAATGATTTTATTACCTGAAATTTTGTTCAAAATATACAGATTCAAAGTAAGTATTCTGGTTCTATATACTTACAACAAAAGTAAAAAAACGGAATCATTATATGATCGCTCATGCATCTGTCCTTCTGTCTGTCACAGATATTTTTCTCGAAAACTATGTGACGTAGGAATTTGAAATTTGGCAGAATATTAGGTCTTTATGGCGCGGACATACGAGTTTATCGCAAGTCAAAGATTGTTAAAAAAATTTTTTGTTTTTTATTTTGTGAGGTATAGTTTGACAGGACTACTTTCAAGGATTAAAAAAAATCTTTTTTTTTCTTTTAATTTAAATAAATGTATTTAAATTCGTTCAATCGACTGTTCGATAAAATTCTGGTACGGAACCCTGATTGTGAGAGCCCGACTTGCTTTTAATTGAACTATTTTTTCTCAATCTTAACTTTATTTTTTATTTTATATTACCAATTCACTTTGTAATTTTGTAAATTTTGTTCCTATTTAAAATAAATAATTAATTATTTTGTTGCTATTATTTACGTCTCTACAATAAAAAAAAAGTGGTTTGTGTTGCTTTCACCGTTAACACAACATGCATACCGTACGTGCTAGAAATAATTCCCAAAATACTTAATTACGATATGAGCAAAAGTAATTCTTACAGATTTTCACATTCTAATCAATTTTTCTAATACATTGCAAAGAGGCTCTATTCAACCATTTTCAAAATAAAAATTTTTATATATGGCAATGCTACGACGATGTTGTTGGGTTTTGTTTATTTTGGAAATATGCGTAGGTATCTCAAATTTTTATATAATTATCGTCACTAAAAATTAACTTTGCTATTTCAATGTGTTCTCATATACTATCGCTGTTACTTAGGAAATTTGTTTTTACTACCAATACAACATATGTCTAGTGTTAAACCTAAACCATCCAAAAATATTGTACTTCCAACGTCTTGAAACAGAAATTCATATGTATGCGTGCTAGTCCAATTCTTTAAAATGTTTAATATTGATTCTTATAGAAAAGTGACTAGACATTGATTTTATAAATGCCATAAAGCCTAAAACTACTATCCACGCAGAGAAATAGTCTTCCAGTAATTTTAAGATTGACTCCTTATCTTCTTAAAGGCTACACTTATCTTACTTAACAAAATAATAAAATAGTTAGTTTTGATTAAAAACAAACCTTACCATTTTACGCTCAATAGCTCCCAGCTGAATAATAATTGCATAGTCATCTGCATGCAGATTCATTTGAATTCATCGGACCATGGCTCAATTATATTATGCAATTATATTACTGAGGTGAGAGTTTTTGTTTGGGGAATCACAGTCATTGGGTTAAGATATGTAAAGTTTTTCAAATAATTTTCTTAAGCAAGGTATAAAAATTTGATTACGGCAAAGATTAACAGAACACCATTTTTCTGTTTTGTATGTTTTGGTCGCAGGACCTATTCAAATCAGTCAGTTGCCAGTTTTACGTAGGAACACTGTAATAGAACGTTAAGACTAAATTAAGGCTATCATGTATTAGTAAGAGAGTCTGTCTTATGACTTTCGACATATATGTATCTCGTGAATTTTGGTTAACAGCAATCAAAATTTCTTAAGGTGTTCCTCAACGATCTGGCCAAATGTCAGATATCTGTCAATTTTTGTGGGCAGATATCAGCCTTACTGATTAAACACGGAACAGATATTCGGGCAGATTGCATCTGGCACAGAGTTATCAGATAGTTTTTGGTCAGTTATTTGGCATGCGTCTGTCTTTACTGATTACACGATCTGCTATTTATCATTTAGTAAAATACTGCTTTTATTTGGCAAAGACAATATAAACTAATATGAAGTTTATTGTTCAAAAATGACTTCTAGAGAAAGGAACGCGGCTGCTTTTATTGTGTTTAGTGCATTTTGTACAAGCGAAAGAAAAAAGTGATAAAGTTAAAAAGAAGAGACGAATTTGGGTTAAAGAGTGTATAAGCAAAAGAAATATAGAAGAAGCTTATGTCAAACTCCTTCCAGTAATAGAAATTTAGAAAATAGAAAGAAAAATTCTGTTAATTATGTTTTTTATATACTGTGTACTCCTGGTAGATATAATAATAAATAATTATATAACAAAATACGAACCATGTATGAATTTGTCTCCTGCAGAGTGTTCTATACTCCTATCACTATACAGGGTGTTTCCCACTATGAAGTCAGTAGAACGGGAGATGATAGTACTCACATAGATGAAAAAAAAATTGTAAGGCGGGGGGGGGGGGGCATATCAACCGTTTAGGATTTACAGGGTGATTAAGAAAAAAAGCTAGTTTTTCACAAAACATCCTGTATCTTAAAAACTACAGGGTGCATGGTCACAGTTAGGAGCTCCTTGTATGCAGAACTCCATGGCCTTTCGAACAACTGCTCAATCAGCCCCATAGCCGTCTCCCTTCAAGAATTGTGGTTGTCTCAACTCAAAATTTCGAATTTTCTTACCTTTTTTCAAAATTTAACCTCTATTATTTTTGCAAAAAGGTCATTAAAATAACTTTTTTTTTATAAAATCTGTAAACTGTAGACTCTCCTCTTTGACCTATTACACCCTGTATGCACAAAATTATTCTTTTAACGGGTAAACTGGATAGATATCTGTTGACAAACGATGTTCCAAAAGTTGTCAGATAGAAAAAAATGTTTGATTAAACGTGCGGCAGACCTTTGGACATTTTTGAGTAGCAGACGTTATCGCCAGATATCTATCAACATCTGTCACCGTGATTACACGTATCTACCCACAAAAATTAGCAAATATCTGGCATTCTTTCAGATCGTTTAGGTGCACCTTAAGCCTTGATAGTTATGTTCGAGGGAGGGATTTTTGCTTTATTTCAGATGACATTTATACACTTTTATCGCACTGCAAACTGCGTCCCTCTAAAATATTCATTGTAAAATTTGGAGATTTTTTTATCCCAAACTGCATAAATGTGGTACGTGTGGTTTACTAGCGTGTCTATACTTTTCCTATCATTTACAATCAGTAAAATTCAAATTCACTCCTCTACTTTGTGCCCTCTCTGAATTTTTATGCTTTTATACCCTGGGGTATTCCCTTGCCTTTATAAAAAAAAAAAACAAAACAAAGTATAAAGAAAAAGACTTTTATTCAAAACCTTCTTATAATTCTTTACAAGCTTAATTTTTTATATATATTACATACACAAAATTTGGACGTCTTGTTAAAATAAACATAGAATATCAGTTACTTTGCATCGTTATCTAATCTATGCATTTGCCACCCATTGCTGGAATGCACTAATTTTAGTAAAAAGCGCAGGAGCAACAGGATTACATGGACCACTTTTGCGAGAAGTTTTGAATGATATTAATCCTATCAAAATATCACTGCTATATTCCTTGGGATTATGTAAAACTAAAGGTCCACCAGCATCAGCATCACATGGCGTAACGTTTTTTCGAAGATCACCAGCACAAATCATATTAGCAGCAATGTAATTTTTTTTATGCACAAGTTTACATAAATTCTTTGAAAATACTTGAACAGTTCCCTTAAGCAAAACATTTGAATTTTTTCCTTTCTCAGTCTTACCCCAACCAAGCACAATTCCATTCACACCAGCAAAAGGTTCCATCTCAGGTCGAGCCAAATTTATTGCTTGAACAGCAGACGTAAAAATAAAGTTCTTATATGTCCAAACTATTGCGATATCATTATTATTTGGTATATCCTTTCGAAAATCAGGATGTTGTCGAAACTTTCGAACTCTTACAACTTGCACAGTAGTAGTTTGTGAGCCCAAGTCTACAGCAAAAACTCCACCAGCTCGTACTTCTAGAAATGGGATTTCTGTGTAGACTTCTAAACATTGAGCCGCTGTGATAACAGCATTTGCTCGAACTATAACTGCACCACAAACATGATCTCCAGAGTATTCTAATGCAGCAACATAGGGAAATTCTTCTCGATTGGTAATGCTAACTTTTCCTCCTTTTGAAATATTTATACTCGCCACAGATAATCCATTGTGAATGGCTAAAGATGCTTCTTTTTTTATGCTACCAATAACCGAATTGAAAAGAACGAATACGAATACGGCGCCGCACAGAATGCGAACCATTGCGATTCTGTGGAGACTACTATGGACCAGTTCAGTTAGACTAGTTTAATATTTGCAGCCTGTATAGTTCTGATCAGAAATTATTTTATTATTCTACAACGAATTCACCTGTGCAAACAGCACGTGATCATGAAATGAATTATGAACGCCACATGTAGGTGTCTATGCATGTATTATATACCAAATATCCTAATAAGTGCCATGTGCTCTTTTAAGTATTTTAAGAAATTATGCAACTTCTGTTCCCTCTCTTCTACTGCAATTAAAATTTCCTGGAAAATTCCTTGTGGGAAGAATACATTTGCCAGATTTAGATAAACAATTTTTTAAACTTTCTGAATAAACAGTTTTGGGCATTTATTATGTCCAGAGATCTGAAACGAATGAGCCATTTATTTATGGCTTTCCATTAGAAAACAGATTCCGAACCTAGTTTAAGTAAGTACAAAAAAAAAAAATAAAAAAATAACAATAATACGAAAATTCTTAAATAGCAAAAAATTATAATGCACACAAAAAAAAACAAAGGGAGCGGGAGTAAGAGTGGAATTTGATTTTCCACTAGGGGAAAAAATTACGCATTTGCTAGAAATGAATAGGAAATAAAAACAGTGCTAATAGCTATCTAGATTAGCTTAGATCGGGGGGTTAAGCGGAGCGATTGGCCTGTGCACTGCAGCTATTCATTGGCATATTTTGCACTGCTTTCTTTATAATTCATCCAAGAATCCCACACTTCCTAGGAAGAGTAGTATTTTTTTTTTTAAGTTTCTTCGAAGTCGGCAAGCATTAAGAAGTATGAAATAAAAGTATGGAATCCACAATGAGCAACGTCCTCGCAGACCCTTAAGACGTGCTCCGATCTTTCATCCTCTTCGACACATAGGCTAAACACTTCAGTGGGTGATATGCCTACCCAATTCATATGTTTGTTTAGTTTGCAGTGTCCGGTTAAGACTCCTGCAATATGATTCTTATTTGATTCCTTGACATCTTCAAAACATCTAGGCTTTTCTTGCGTGAAGGTCCTTTAATGAATCTTTTGGCTTATCTGGAGCCTATCGTTGAAGGCTATCTCTGGCCCATTTGATTTTGGATTCACTTATGAATGGTGTTGTAGTGTAGGATCGGCTGAGGTTTTCGTATGCACATCTAGTAATTGACTGAAATATCGAGGCATATTTTCCTAGGCTTTGGTAGATATGAGATCTTGGATTTACATCATATATTGCTGCTCCTACTTTCGGTTTTGAAGCAGTCGGTGTCGGCTTTATTTTCTAGATTTGTATCTATTTCCTTCCTATATGGTATCTTCATTTTGAGAGGCTAACAGAAAAAGTTTTGCTATGATATACATATATTCATAGTGAATTTAGTCAATATGAATTCGGGGATTGAGTGGAAAAAACTCTTTTAAAAATACAAAAATCTTTGAAAAACATATTTCTATTTAAAAGAGCGCGTTTCGTATCGGCAAGAACCGGATACTCTTCAGTACGACTTGGTTCCTGTTTGCTGTATACGCCAAGCTGGCCTAATATATGCACTTAAAATAATTTTTAAGTGTGAATTATATACGAGGCCAAATACTAAGTTGCTGTTCACTTCAGCGTATACGGCAGTCAAGAACCAAACCGTACTGATGAGTATACGATTCCTGTCGATACGAAACGCTCTCTTTTGCATATAATTTTCCTTTTTCATTTTAGGCAGACAGAAGTTGGCAGACAGAAGTTGTGTTATAGTTTGTACGCTTCACTATATCCATCTTTCCGGGCTCTGTACACCATTCGTCCAGCCTCTTTTTCAACAAATTTGCCGAGTGTTGATAGTTTCAGTAGTGCAGGCCATATTTTGGAGCTTGTTTAATTTCCTGATGGTTGTCTTTGGTGTACAGTTGAGCTTATATTCGAGAGTTATCCCAAGGTATTTAAAGTTATTTAGCATCTATTTAAAACTAATCACTGATTTAAGTACTATAAGAGAATTTGTATTGATTCTTGTGTACAATTATTTAATAAATCTGAATTGAATTGAATCTATAGACATTGAGACCTCTTTACCAAAAAGCAAAAAGAAGGTAGGGCTAGTTATATTCCTCATTGTCTTTCTTCTGATGAAGGGTATAGTTGTTGTTTTGCTGGGTTGACTATGTCAAGCAAACCTGTTGCGATTCAATATCTTGGTTGCTTAGTTGAGCTAATATGTCGTCGAATACCATAGACCACAGCAGTGGAGACAGTACTCCTCATTGGGGACAAGCTCTGGTAGTGTGTATTCTACGTTGGATTTACTCCATGTGCCACCAATGCAAGCATTATTGACTCAACAGAAGTGTTATCAAACGCGCCTTTAATGTCTAAAAAAGAACATAGGGCAATTTCTCTCTTGCCAATAGCCTTTTCTATACCATTTATCAGGTTTAGTAAAGCGAGGTCTATTGATTTTCGTTTTTGATAAGCAAACTGATTTGGACTTAGTAGATGCCCTTTGAGCGCTCAGTCTCTAATATGCCTTTCCACTATTTTCTTCATTGTCGTAAGAAAAAAAGAAATCAGGCTTATGGGGCGATACGACCTGGGCTGGGCTTCTCACCTGCCTCTTGCCTTAGGTATATATATCACTTTTACTTTCCTCCATGCTTTGGGGGTGTCATGCAAAATTTGCTCTAAAGGTCTTTATTAGAATTGGTAAACGTTCATCCAATTCTCTTTGTAGGAGAGCAGTGAAGATCACATCTTCACCCGGTTCAAATGAGTATACGGCCCATTCAATTGATTGTGGTGTGAACGTTGGTAGCGGCTTGTCAGTCCCCTCTCCTGGGTTGATAATCGTGTGCAAGGAAAGGATCGTTGTACTTCACTCAAGCCCCACTTAATGTTTCTGCGCAAGAAATTTCAGAGTTTCTTTTACTGTTCTTGTGTAGCTATCATCATTCTTTTCTAATAGTCCAAATGTATTAGGGAATCCTTTTGACAAGACCTTGTGGATTCTAGCACAGACAGGTGAGCGTGCGATTTTCCCCTAGAGGAAAAAATTACATATTTGCTAGAAATGAATAGGAAACAAAAAACAAATGCTAATAACTAACTATATTATTAACAATTTAAATCACTCTGCAACTCGATAAAGTTGAAACTTCAACCCTTCAGAGTCTCCCAGCAATAAAATTTTATTGTTTGTCTCAATGAAAGGAATCACCTGTTCAAATATTGTCATATTAGTATGAGGCACACTCTGACTTTCTAGTTTTGTTCAATTCCTACATAGATGGAAGATTGCTACTGTTTCGAAACTCACACTTCAATCTCTGTCCTGACGATCAGCAGATCTTATTCATATGCCTACGTATTAATTAGAAGAGTAGTATAAAAGGCCAGTAAAACGCGAACGGATATCAAGATATAGTTGCGGCAAAAAGCAATTCAGAAAATAGATTACTAAAACTTTCTCCGATGAAACTAACTCCTCCACATGCACACTTTTCTTATTGAAAAACAGTTTATTGAAACGCGATTAACATCCATAAACAAGAAACAAATCTATTGAGCTTCTTATGTTCCATCTTCGCTTGGGTTATTTTTTGTTTTTTTGCTTTTTTTTCATACTCCTTTAAATAAGGAAACCGCTCTAAAACTAGTTCTATCTAAAAGATCGGATGTTATGATCAACCTCGTCCAGTGCTATTATTAACTGCAGCCAACTAATTACATAATTCCACTGGCACTGTATTCACATGGTCGAAGTTGGTTGTGCCTTGTCCGCGATTCATCTGGGCGATAGTGCAACTGACGACATGATTATTTTTTTTTTACCATTTTTTCTATGTGTACATATACCTACTGTACTGTGCCACGGATGCTCGGATACTCTCTCTCTCTCTCTACATAGAATAAGTGTCTGACTATAGCCTCCAGAGTTGTATAGCAACACTTAAATCTGTTAATAATAATTTCGTTTACCCAGTGATAGCATCTCTCATCTGTCCTACCTAATTGATAGATGAATACCACGCGCATGTTCATGCGGTTCGGTTATGGGATGTAAATCAAATCTATGTATATAAATACATATAATGTAGATATATATAGATATATGAATAGATATGAAAGTATCAGGCATTCGATGGAAAACGATTTTTAATTCCAGACAAAGTTCCATAATCTAGATTGGGGCCTCGCGATGGTTCATCGTTTTTATACATATGTATATATGTAAGAATGAATAATAGTTGTAGAGAGACACGATCACCGTCCATATTTACGTATAACAAGATCTTGGCCGATATATAGACAGAAGCAGTCCATTAATGCAGGAGCACCGAGACTTGACGGACTTGCCTGAGGCCATCTCTAGGTATCGTTTGCAGCTGATCGGTTCCCACGGCCTCGGTGGCGATCAACGGACTACCACCACCACATTCAATGTTTCTTCACAGGTCTTTCATATCCATAATCTTTTTACGGTTCCGCCGTTGACGAGATCTTTTTGGATTGTGACGATCATCTTTTTGTTTTTTATTTTATATATATTTTTTTTTGCTTGCCCTTTCTGCACCGATTAACGGCTAAGGTATATCTACAACAGAGAAGGGAAAAAAATAGCTCTTGAATGTATAATCTACATAGTGCGCAATATCAACAGTTCAGCTCACTGACCACTTCATTTTGGGGCTCAACCGTATGTATATAACATAAACGCATATAACCTGGCTGGCGTCTTTTTCCCATTGAAATTATTCGCGAATTGAGAGATTTTTATTATAAGAATGACCACTGAATATGGACGAACAGAATGGAAGCTAACTCGAGTGATCGTGCGACTTTTTCCATTAATATTGAGATCTTATGGAGACTGTGGACTGCTGGGAGTTTTTTTTTCTTCTTTTTTTTGTGCATATACCCGATCATTTCCATCATTTCGGTGAATGAGAGCAATAAAACTCAATGGTGGAAAGCATTTTTATTTCTGGACACATATCATCATTTTTCATGAGGATCCATTAAAATTTCTGTTGTCGCTGAGAAAAGCGCATTATGCAATCAAAATATTGGAATCTTGGAACAATTTCTCTTTTACTTGTCATGTGAAAATTCTAATTCTTATAATTTCCACTGTCATCCTTTTGTGAAATTTTCTTGCTCCAATTTAACTTGAATTTTATTTTTTTTTCCACGTTGTTCATTCAGGTTTTTTTTTTCCTGTAAAAATTAGTCCTGTGGCGGATTGTAGCCGCGCACCACTCTAGTTGTAGCAACTTGTGGTAATATGAAATGAAATGTAATAAAAAAAAAAAAAATAAATGAAAAAAAAAACTGCTAAAGTGACATCCCGCACCATCCAGCGCGTATATCGCATTGGCAGTTGGCACTCTCTGTAGAAAGGTCGGGAGCTGGGACAAACTGGCTGTGATTAGGCACATCCGGTTTACTAACCGAATAAATGAGTATGGGCTGTTGTTGCTGATGCTGATGATGCTGGCTGATGCTGCTTCTTGTGATGCTGTTAGCTGCATGCTACTGTTCCTTGCTTATTGATATATGTATGCTTTGATGGAGTTTTAAACAAACTTTTATCTATGCCTTCTACTTTTTTGTAATATCTATATATGGATATTATGTATATGTGAGTCTGATGTTTGTCTGAACTTCGACAGTAAAAAACACAAAGTGTAATTGACTGATTAGACGTGAAATTTATTTTAAACTGAGCGGAGACATTTTATCTCTAAAGTTTTGAAAGTGTTTACAGCAACTATGGATATTAAATTTAAAATTCTCGAAATGTCATTAAGAACGTCTCTGAGTAATATTTATATTTTAATGAAATAATTTTGCATAAGTATAAGTCTTAGCAGATATTAACAAACTTGTTATTTATTATCATGGTATTGGGTTTTCATACTTAAATGATGAAGAACTGCAATGATTACGTGAATTTGAAATTAAATATAAACATTCTAAATATATAAAAAGCTATTTATACTGAAGATCAATGAGATCAAGATATTTTCATATACTGATTAACGTAGCAAATATATATTTACCATCAAATGTCATTTTAAATATATGCAGAGAGTTTATATTTAGAAAACAGACTACCACAAATATTGACTTTAAAGACAATTGATAATAAGACAAATTTTAAATACGTATTATTTTTAGGAAAACAACGATGGTTTGGGTGTAAAAAATCACAGCTTTAATTTATTAATATTGTATATTTCTTTTATTGTAACCTGTTTTCCATTTTATTTAATTATTATTTATTATTACTTTTGAAAACATTTCTACACACAGTAGACAAAAAGAACTCCTGAAGAAGCGCTGCACTTGGAACCGAAACGTTGAGCAAATGAAATAAAAAATTTAGGTATATTTTTTCAACCAAACGAACGATTTTTTTCTGAAAATTATATTCAAAATCTCTCATCTAACTAGCCCGATCAAAAATATAAAATAAATTCATTGATAATAATATTCAAATTAGCATTTATTCATTGAATGTACACAAGTTATTTATAACTTATATGTAAGTACATTAATAAAAAGGTAAAAGTAAGAATGCCGGCATTAATCAAAAGAGAGAAGAGAGATGACATATAGTAAAAATCTACATCCTAAATAAACTACTGTATCTTAAAGAACAAAAATTAAAACTAACGACTTATAACTAAACGACTAACAACACGAAATAAATAAGTACAAAAATAACAAAAACGCAGGTTTACATGCTAAAAGAATTACTTACAACTAAATAATACAATAAAAGTAAATGAAAGAGGACAAAAATAAAAAAAACAGAAACTTTGAAACTTCGAACAAGCTGAGAAAGAAGAATAAACTAAGAAAATAAAATTTAAAGTTTAAACAATTTTTTTGTAAATTTTACAGAACAAAAGAACTGTAATAATATTAAAAAACAATAGAAAATTACAGTATAAATAAAAAGAAAAAGAAAAGAAAAACAAAAATGTCCAATTCATTGCCGAGTCGAAGATATCGTGGAGAATATAACTGAAACCAAATGACATTTAATTCCTTATTTATTATTATTATTTAAGTTAATTTAATTTAATAATTACCAGAGAAACGGTATTTTAAACGTGATTTAAATTTATCATGGGAACCGGCACCTTGAATGGCTGCAGACAGCTCATTCCATGAGCGAGCAGCCTGAACGAAGTCAGAGCGCTCTAGAATGGTCCTATGAAAACATGGAATGAACAGATTATGATTTCGAGCTGTATTTAAAAACTGCAATTGGTCATACAGATAACGTGGGGTCCTAGAGTGCGTCAGAATATACAAAAAGACCAACATCTTCATCACACGATGATCATCTAGGGAGGATCCTAGCAGGTGAGATCTCAAGTGTTGGACGTGATCAAAGCGTCGAAAATTAAAATGAGGAAATAGAAATGTTTTGACAAGTCTCGTACGCATATCTCTCAATAAGATATCCGCTGATAACCAGAGCTGACGAAGGCCTCCATATATTTTCCTCAGCATGACATTGATATGGTGACAACAGCTAATAGTATAGTTGATTACTACTCTCAGAATCTTGACGCGCTGCGCACTAGAGAGAGAGAGAGCAGAACCATTTATCATAACTCCAGGAAAGTCACTGATATTGGAAATCGTGTTCTTATGAAGGACCATGTATTGAGACTTGCCCGGATTTAGCAAGAGTTGATTTCTCATTGACCAATGGTATATCATTGTTAATGCGTGCTAGGAAATCCTCCATCCGTCCAATTGGTCTACTGAGATAAATCTGCACATCTTCAGCATACAAGCGAATTTTCACGTCCTCAACAATATCAGGCAGATCATCGAGAAAAATACTAAATAATAGAGGTCCCAATAGAGAACCTTGTGGAACCCCACACAGGACAGGTAAAAGACTAGAAAGAACATCATTGACTTTAACTTGCTGAAATCTGTCCCGTAAAAAACTACATAGCAATTCAGTAGCCGAAGACGAAAAACCAAAGTGAGCAGATAACTTAGACAGCAGAATTTGATAATTTACGCTGTCAAAAGCCTTAGAAAAATCGAGTAATACCAGGACACCTATATTGTTATTATCAAGAGTTAATCACAGATCATTAGTAACATTTAGTAGAAGTGATCACGAATATCCGCTAAATCCTGGACAATACCCTGAGTAGAGGTGAAGAATTTATTTAGATCATTGGGGCATAAATCACAAGTAGAACCACTATCCTTATTAGAACTGACACCAGCCCTCCTCAGATTCCTCCAAAGCAACTTGGGTGGCAAACTAGGGTTCAATTTGTTTTTATAAAACTGATACTTTGCTCTGCCTATAGCCGATACAACACGATTCCGAGCAGATTTATAAAAGCCCTTCGTATTGTCAGATCTTACCCGTCTGTGGAGATAATAATAATATTTACTGGTTTTAGGAATGGTTAAGTCTAGCAGTAAAACAAAATTTACAAATTTGTACTAGGTACATCGAAAAATATAAAAAAAATCGTCCATCAATTCTTCATACTATTCTAAAAAAAAGAGGAAAGCTGGCATTGGATGAAGTCCCAGGAACGGTCGAGCCAGACTGTACATCATGGATTGTACGATAAGCTTAATTACAGTTTAGGAGAATTTGCTTATTTTAAGGACAATAATTCTATAATGAATATAATGCTAATATTAATGTACAAGAGTGGTATGTTAAAGCTAAACACAAGTGGATGGCACACAGAAACAATCTCAAAGTATAGGTGGTACCCTTTGTAATTTGGAAGAGGATGAGGACTTTATGCACAACCTGGCGATATGCCCAGCTTTGAAAGAATTTCCAGTAATAGGCATTGGTAAAACCTATTTCACGGAGGCTGACGCTATCGCGATGCAGAACGATAACAATTTTTATGCCCTTGTGGAATACGTAAATTGGCTTGGAAGTATAGACAGATATTAATTCAAGAGTTTAATTATTAATATAAGCTTCCCCTAATTATTAATGAATTCACACTGACTAGAATTGGAACCAGTTCTTCTTCTAAGTTTCTGTTTTCTCTGTTTTTTCCTTCTTTTTGTTTTTGTATTTATTTTGATTTCTTTTCTTTTTAATCTTACTCATATAATTTAAGCAGAATAGGAAACTTGACAGACGTAGGTACTCGGTGCCATTGAACTGAATTGGGAAAAGATAAAATTGTAAATAAACTTAATAACTATAGGTATATATAGACTGGCTCATGGATGACCTAGTACGTATCTATATTGAAAATCTTATTAGAAAGTGAAACTCAGGTTATGTAGGTAATACCTTCTGAAAATTCCGCAAAGTAAGTCTCAGGAAAGAAAGTTATGTAATTCCCAAAAGTTCCTTTTCCTTTAAGATCTGTTAATTCAATCCTAATCAGTACTTCAAATATGGCTCTTCTTTTAAGTGCAATCTATGTTCCTCCGACCAACACCATAAATTCATCTATAACAACTTCCATGTTTCTTACACTATTGGATTATGCCGAGATAAAACCTGTAATTAAAATAACTTTTATAAGAAGGTAGGAGAACCTATCATCATTTTCATCTTTTCTTTTTCGAGAGATACTAAATGATCAAATTACAATCTTAAGAGTGAAAATTTATTTTTAAACTATTTTAATTGAATTTAAAAAAACACTGTATTTCCGTTTCTCATTTTCATCTATCATTAATAACATTTAGTTTTAATTTAGTAGCCTGACCCTAAAATTTTTTAAAACATTCTTAGCCACAACACATAATAAAAAGTCGTTGCTATAGTCAATGGTTGCTGGTGTTCCTCAGGGTTCATTACTAGGATGTCTGCTTTTTTTTTGTTTTTTTTTTTTTTTGTAAATCAATGACTTGAGGGACTTTGTCAATCATCAATCAATATTTATGCAGTAATTTTCACTTCCCATCCTTTTTACTATGTAGCACTAAAGTGTACTTTACATTTTTTGGTTTTAGGTTTTGGACTTACCTATGTCAATAAAAACTAGCTCAACTGAATTTTGACTTAAAATACAAATGTCGATCAATTTTTACCTCGTATTAATGGAAACATTTGTAGAGCTTTGAAAGTTGAATTATCTATGATACTAGATTACATTTTATATTATTTATTTATATTACATCTTACATTTTATATAGTTTTCTACTACGCAGCTTGGATTTCAACAATAGTAAGCGGAGTAATGCCACAATAATTCTTGTGCTCCCTCTACACTAAACCTAAATAGTATTTTAAAGTTTTAATTTAAAATTTATGAAATTCAAGTCATGATGTTAAAGATATTTAATAAGTCAATGCCAAATTATCTGCGTACAAAATTCAGTCTCTGCCATTTTAATTCTGTTGAGTCTGCCTGGAAAATTTTGTTATCACTTTTTTTTTTTTAATTATGAGAGCAAAATATCTAAAAATGAGCTCTCAGTATATTTTTCGACACTTTCATACCGAACTGTACATTTGATTTTTTTTTTTTTTTTTTTTTTAAAGAAATTAATTCCATTTTTGTAATTTAAAATATATTTCTGGAAGTCGAAGCAGATCGCTTAGGATAACGGGCAACAAGCAAAACAAATGAAATATAAAGTATTATTAAGAAAAACAAAAATGGACACAACAACTTAAGTCTTAAGTAAAACAAATCCACACGAAACAATCCAAGTTCAAGGGATACTCTATAATACAAAGCACAGTATGGCAGGAAGGAAATTGGGAAAGAATTATTAGACGTTAGGAGAGTGACAGAGATGCTTATGTATGACGCTCTTAAACCTTCGTAGATTGTAAGCTGGAGGAGAGACAAAAGATGGTAGACTGTTCTACATTAGCATAATTCGGGATAAAAAGCATCACGAAATTTTACTGTGCAACCGAAGGAATTTTGTAGGATGAAATGATTCATATGGCTTGCAGTAGGAGTCAAACTAGATATTTCATTCGAACATTGACCATACATTTACCTATACAGGAGCGAAAAGCATCCAACATTTAGGCGGTGCTCGAGTGAGTCGATATGAGAAGTAATTGTCATATTCCCAATGAGCTTGAAAGCTCTCTTTTGGATAATATCTAATGAAGCTGGTAAGTCTGTGCGACTAGCTCCGGCCCAGATATGAGAATTGTATTCGACTCTATGTCTAATAATATAGGACTTGTAGAGGAGCGCTAGAATTAACAATCATTATTCAATGATCTAATCATGCAATCTCGTTTGTGGTATTCCCTTTGGAGTCTGCCTGAGTGTCAAATGAGTATAAGCGAAATCAAGAGTACTAGCTATCATCGACAAAACTATGGATGGAATTGAAGGTAACTGAGGGCAGATTATTAATGTAAATTAGGAAAATAGATTAAGAGATAACTGATAACGAACACTACCCGTATTTGACGACCAGATAAAGACATTCAATCCATGATAGAAGAGTAGAAGAGAAGAAGAGGAGGGAAGAGACTAAGTGTTAAGAGGGCAGAAGCCAGACAAAGGCCTTTGAAATATCTAGGGCAACGATTTTATTGGACTCACCAAAATTATGCAGACTCCGATTTCAACGTTCCGTAAGGAAAGTCAACAAGTCTCCAGAAAAGCGTCCAAAGGGGACGCCATATTGGCGATCGTTGATGAGGTACCCTCGCTACCCTCTCATTTTTTGGGTATGGGCTGAAGGGGTGGGTTAGTTCCAAGAGGGGGGGGGGGCGAATTTCCTATCAAATAAGATAAATAGAATAGTTTTCGTATAGGTTTATTTAAGGAAGAGGTACAGCCTTGGAAAAAGTCGCGTCCCAATTATTCGACTAAATATATTTTTATTAGTCTTGAAAACTTAAAAGCCCGAAGAAGCGTTGTCTAGATCAATGATTACGTTTAATACCATCTAAGAATCGTTGAATTTGTGTAACTATAAGAAGCTATTTAAGGCTAATTTTAAGGATTTATTGAGATTAAAGTTTTGAATTAATTATATGTAAGTATATTAATTCATCTCTTTGCATAATTTATTAGAAAAATTGCAAGAAGCAAAAGTATTCAAAATCATCCACTACAGCTATTACTTTAGAATCTACGTATATGTGCATCTGAATACGTACTACATTCTATTCTAGATATGCCTTAAATATGCATAATTTATTGTGTATGTAAAAATGGGTGATATACTGAAATATTTATTACGCACTCAGGCAAAAGTATCTTTAAAAAATGAACATTTGTATCCCATAATTCATTAATTTTCTTTTTTTTTATTTTATTTTTATCATGGAAGTTTTTCTATGTTATTCCTATACACAAAAAAGGCAGAAAAAATGATTATAGGAATATTGCAATTGTAATTTTATATGTGATGATATTTACTTTCACTGCAAACATTTATTAAGTACCTACAAGTCAACACGGTTTTGTCAAGAAGCTCTATCAACTTCCACTAATCTGGTTGAATTTATCTCGGTTTGTCTCAACTCCATGGAAATCAAGTTGACTGCATTTTCACCGACTTCAGTAAGGCCTTCGATTTCCTTTTTTTTTTTTTTTTCTTTTTAATTAAATGGCTAGATTCCTATTTACAATAATGATCCAGCAAGTTCCGTTTAGTTTGGCTGTCTCTTGTGAAATACGTGTATCTTCCGGTGTTCCTCAAGGCAGCCATTTTAGTCCGCTGCTTTTCATCTTATATGTTAACGATTTGCCAAACATTATTAATCTATCTGATATTCTAGGCTGACTATGTAAAAATTTTTAAAACGGTCGATATAGCTCCATTAGTTGTGGCAGTTTCTACATTTGGCGTATAAAAAATTTTATATACCTAAATATTGACAAGTGTAAAGCTATTAGCTTTACCCGTAAAAATTGTCCAATTCTTTTTAAGAAGATGGACGCTTGATTTTTATGATATTTATTATTGTACATATTCATCTAAGGCTCTTGGAATCTATTACAGAGAAAATGTATTCGCTTCGCAATTAAACGTCTCCAATGGGATAATCTTTTCACGCTTCATCTTTATTAGATTGAATCTTCTTAAGCTAACTACGCTCACTAGAAGAAGTGAGATAACTCAGGTAGTCTTCTTGTTTTAAATAATTACTCCTGAGCTCTTATCGAAAATTATTTTTAATATTCGCCTACGAACTTTTAGGAATGACTTGTATACCTTGTTGCATGTATGTCACCATTTCACCAACTATGGTAATAATGAGCCTATTTGCTGTATGTTGAGAGCCTTCAATGACCACTCAGACCTCATTGATTTTGACTTAACTTCGATAAAGTTGAAAAGTTTGCTTTACGAATAAACGTAATTTGTTCGTTTTTACTTATACACATTTTGCTGTGTTAGTTTTATAATTTATTATTCTTGTTTTTTTTTGTATTGTTTTTATTTTTTAATTACATTTGATGATTTTTGTTGTTGCTTTTTTCATGAATTTGTGTTTGTTTTTATTTTTTGTTTTTGCATTCTTTTGTTTTCTTTTGTAATAGTCAGGTGGAATTTTTTTGTCCTGTTGGATCTGTTAAATAAATAAAAAAAATTCTAATGCCAGTATTACATCGACTAACTACCATAATTGCATTTTCTCCATTTTTATTACTTAAATTCCAATCTTCGTTTCTAAAAAAAAATCACCTGTTTCATATAAGAATGAATTTTCTTTCAGTGAAAATAAAAAAAAAAAAACAAAGAAAAAAAAATTCCCTTGAGAAATCATCTGAAGAGTTAACGATACCATCAGAAACATTTAAAAGCGACCAAGTGTCATTCCCATCAATCACTGAATACGTCGCATGCAGCACTCACTTGACAATAATTAAAAAATCTGTTTTGAAGGGATTGGCGTGGGCTGTCCCTAATAATGCGCGCATGCGCTACTCACTAATGAGTTATCTCCGGTTGTACTTTTTCTTGTCTGTTGTAGTTATTATTCCTCCTTCTTCTCTTCATTGACAACATAAAAGAAAGTCTTAGAGCAGTTTTCCAGTAAATTGAACTTTGATATTCTCTTCTAGAGCAAGTGTTAAGTATTTGTTTCAACTTTTTTTTTTTGTTTTTTTGTTTTTTTTCATCTAGTTTTAGTCAATCTGAAATACTTCGTATATTTTTCCCCTGTTGTCAATGAAGCCGGTAAACAGATGATGATTTTAATTAAATTAGACATGCCCACAAAACGAGTTTAATGATGCGGATTAAGACATTTAGTTTTGCGACCTACTTAATTCGTGTCTGTTTTTGAGTTGGTATGTCTGTCAAGCCAATTGCTGTAATTTAATGAACATGATCGGAAAATTTTGATATTTTCTATTAAATCTATGTAAAAAAAAAGAAAAAAAAATCTAACCAGAAGTAATACACCAGAACCAACAATAATTATTCTTAATCGATTGTGGTGAATAATTAATTTAAGTCGCGTGCCCTCAAATCAATTAATCTAGACTGTCGAGATCGTCTGGACGATCCATATGTTATTCTTGGTATAAGTACATAAATATGTATGTGAATTGAGTCCTTGTTGTCTGGCTGCCCATATTTTGACTATAACTTTCAGGTAATATATACTAAATATTCCAAACAAGTTGACCGATTTGGTTGGATGCAATATTATCAATACTCACTTTTTATTGTATATGATAATTTTGGATTTTTATATGCTGATCATGGCAAAAGAGTTTCTGATATTGCAATGCCCACTTTTTTTTTAACAAAAAAAAAAAAAAAAAAAAACAAAAGTTTTTCTCGTTAATGCTATGAACGCATGCTAAGTTTTATTATTCGCTTGCGCCTACATGTCTCGGATATTATTGCCAATGATTTGTGTATTAATTCGCCTTGTATAATGCTGAAAATACAAGAGATCCCTAGCTTTAATCCGACGATATTTGTTTATGAATTGTAATCACGTTCATTAAATTCACTTAAAATAGTCTGGTTAGTTTTCGAATTTTGCGCTGTTTTGTTTTTTCGCATGTGGAACTGATCAATAAATATATCGAACATTATTAATTCAATTCGAAATTATCATTCCGGTTATGTATTTAAGATATTTTCAGAATGACATTGAATCTTATGAACTCAACAATACATCTATACCATACCATTGTATTCCGTTATTTACATCTAATTTATGTATTCCTATAATCTCTGGATCGTTCTTGACACAATTGTGTTCGAAAAAAGCTAACATACAACGTGTTTATGGGTCAAATTAGCCCAATAGAATTTTATTCGTTTTTAATGCATTTAACACATTTTTTAGTTAGATTAGAATGTTTTTGCATATGAATGCACGACATTGATTGCGTCTGTGGAAGTATTTCGTATTATTGGGCGATTGGGGAAAAAAGGCTTTTTGGTGAATCCTCCCTCCCTAACTTGCGCAGAATTTCATTACTGACTACGCCTCGGATGTTCTTGGGCATGATTTTCGACGCGTTATCTGCTCATTGATTAGACAAGATCCTAGTTCTTCCAAGAAAAGTCTTCGCTTGAACAGTTTATTTGATTCCCATCTTGGGTTTATGTCTGTCCAAATGATGAATTCCTTACATGCTGATTCATCTATTATGTTCAAAAAGAGCGCCACGGGCCCATTGCTTAAGTGTATAAATAAGAATTAGTTAGCCTAAGGTATTCACTCCTGATTTCATAGAATTATAAGATTCTCGTGGAGAAGAGTTGTGTTTATATTCGAAGAAAAATTCACCAGAGTAAATTGGTTTATTCTTGAGTTTTACAACTTGAAGTGGAAGAAACGACTTATTTTTCCGAACTGTTCCCACCATTGTAAGCATCCGACGTAAAAGTTCAACTCCGAAGTAATAGGAATTGAAAAAGTTGTCACAACACAAGTCACTTTCCTTGGTTTAACTTAGGTTTGCAATTCCTGTCTTTCCCTGTGTAAACTAGCGGGTTTAAATCCCAACGGTTTCTGAGATAACGGCATATTTGGATACATTTTTATATATTAACCTGCAACTTTTGAGCGTTACACAATTAATGATGATTTAAAATTTAAAAGAAAAAGTTCAAAAGACTCAGAAAGGGATATATTTTGAGTACAGAGTGTAATAGGTCATTATATAGAGAAGCTTTTAGTCTTCTTAAATCCAATATGGAAAATTTGTGTTGATGACGTGTTTTTTAATAAACATATATAGTTAAATAAAAAAACGAGTTAAAATTCCGAAATTTTAATTTTGTTTAGTCATAACTTCAAAATGGCAGGTAGGAGGGGACACATTTATAGACCGTTGCAAAGGTGCAACGATTATCTATCTACTAAAGTTTAAATAATCATCATAGAAGTTGCAGGGTAATCTATTAAACATATATCCAAATATGCGAAAATCGTTAGGACCCCCCTCCATACAAAATTTTTGCTCGTCTAAGTATGATCTATCCATAGCCTTTGCGTCTTATACCACTTACAGGATATCCTGTATATGAACAGGGCAACTCTGCCTACTATACGTCCAACACCACATGGGAATGGATTGTAAGGAAGAAAATCCTCTTGTTTTGATATGGCCTGTTCAGTCTCCAAGCTAAATCCCATCAAGTAGGTACTTGTAGTAATTTGGGTTTGTGAAGCCGATATTGTTTCAGTGATGTCCGTTCGAGGAAGTTCAGTCACTGGAACATTTACCGATTTCTTATTTAATTCATCTTCCATAGAGATGTTAGTTGTTTCAGCAGGTTCATATGCATGATCGGGGAAAACATTGGGATTTACAGGCCAAAGTCCCGTCTTCTTGAATCCACTGGAGGCATTTTGAACAGTCGCTACTTAACCATACGCTTGACTGAGCAAAGAACCAATTTGATTATGTGTCACCACACGTCCAGGGTGAGCTCTCAGCCAGTGAGAAATCTCCTGATTAAAATATGTTTTCAATGGCCCGTAAAAACAAACATCTAAAGGCTGAATGCGGTGAGTGCAATGTGGTGGCAGACAAAGTAGCACTATGCCATTTGCTTTGGCAAATTCCAAGGATTCGAAGCCCTTGTGACTCGCGTGCCCGTCTACTATCAAAAGTACTTTTTGCTCTACACTTGCATTCACCTGAGATTGGATGTGACGAAGCCATTTAAGGAAGATTTCGCCAGTCATCCATCCTGATTCTTGTGCTACGCCAAGTGTTCCCATAGGTGCATCGTCCAGAAGCTCATTCTTCATATTTTTACGCGGGAATATAAGACATGGAGGCACGAAAGATCCGGTGGCGTTCATGCAATAAACGACTGTAACGTTGGACCCCCTCTCGGCACTGGTAAGCGCACCCACCTGTTTTCTGCCCGCTGTAGCTATTATTTTCTGTGGTCTTTGTACAGTGGATAGGCCAGACTCGTCAACATTGTAGATCCTACTTGGACGAATATCGTGCTTGTCTAAAACCTCTTGATAAACTTTGAAAAATCTTTCTATTTGGGGCCTGTTAAAAGCTTGAGCTCTGGCTGCGGACGTTGGTTCCAGTTTTCGCAGTGATATTTCTTTATGCCTCTTAATAAAACCAGCTAACCAGTCCTGTCCAGCGCGTTTTTTATCCTTATTAAATGAATTTGCAAACCCATTTTTTTCTGCAAGTTTAAAAGCCAGTTCTCGCATGTCACCGCAAGTTAATCCAAATACACGAGTTTCTAATAATTTTAAGTGATCAACGAGTTGCCTCTCCACTTCTGGAGGAAATGTCAATTTAAACCTGCCTAAACCTTTGGTGTTGGGGCTCAATGTTTTATTTAAATCTAATGCGTGTCTACGCAAAGTAGCTTGGGGAACACTGAACTTTTTAGATGCAGCTAGCCATCCCATTTTGTTCTTTTTAGTCGCGTCTATGGCTTTTTTCATGCTTTCTTTGTTCCATGATTGACGGTTAGTGGTTCGCTTGTAGTTTCGTGGCATGATGAAAACAATACCTACACAAAGAAAAGTTACTTTAAAAAAATGTACCTGCAATCAGACGACTACGGACAAAATGACATATGTGTGTCATTTTGTCCATTAAAGCAGTATGTCATTTTGTCCAAAGTACACTGAATTATTTTATAAGCTCAACACCGGCGTAAACACAATAAAACATTGGAAAAACTATCTTTATCAGACACTAATAAAACAATTCAACTAATTATAACAAGGATACAAGAAACTCCTTACGTAAACTTACCCCATAAATTTAAAAATTTATTAAATTTTAAATTTTGTGCGCAGCCAAAAATATCACAGTGCACATCTCACTCAAACCGCTGATATGGGGGAACTGGCACGTGCGCAGGTCAGAACATGACGCTAGAGTAACGTAGTGCCAGTGTTGCAACCTATTTAACATATACCGTTTATGGGATTTTGCTACCATGTCATTTTACCCGTATATTCCATTTTGTCCATGTTTCCCCTACTTGTAGTAATTTTTCAAGGATCACAGCCTTACTTCGATGGGGGATTTAGAGTAATAAGATTTGAGATAGAAGTGGGTAAATTTACCCATTTCTAAATTCAGAAAATTATTTCGTTCTGTGAACAAGATTAAATCTTGACCGTTATTAAATCCAAAAGGAGACCAGTAAAGTATTAAAATTTAGAAAGATCTTTTCATTTCAGATTTCTTACTGGCATTAGTTCTTGAGATATCTAAATTTAGTAGGGGTTCTTTATATACTTTTGCCAAGTCTGTAAGTTCACATCTTTGACGCTTTCTTTCCTCTCTCTCTTAGTTTGAGCTTTAAAGTTTTCTTGATATATATTTTTATCCAATAATTTTTTAAATTATTATAGTTATTCAATGAACCACATATTCTTCCATATGTATGTAGATCTGTATCTCAATGATCTCAGTATACTCTACAATAGAAATATTTATTTACTATTATTAATAGTAACAATGAAAACCTTGAAAAAATATCGATAAAAAAGTTAAATGTTTCCAAATTTCCTGAATTAAAAACTAGCATGAGAGTTTACACAAGTGTGCTCACAGCTTTACATAATATATGATTAATGGTTAGTAACTGTTGTGTGACGTTTTGAAAAATATAAATTTAAACAAAAATTTTTCCTTTTTATTTATTCAGTTTGTTTCTAAAAAAAAAATTACGCAAATTCTTAGTAAACAATTCACACAGAAAACCCATAAAACCCATAATTCATTCGCCAATCCATCTCAGTTAGTACAAAATGTTTCACATTTTGGTTGAATTAGTTTTTCTTATTGTGACAGTATTTTTCTGTTATGTTACGGCAATTCGTAATGGAGAACCTGTTGTTCATAAAGGAAAGGGTCGAGATGAATTCCCATATATGGCTGGACTACAGTATAAAACTCAATTTTGGTGTGGAGCTGTTTTAGTCACTCCTGATGCTGTTTTAACTGCAGCACATTGTATAAAAAAAGACTACATGAAATCCATAACAGTTCGAGTTGGAGGAAATTCTGCAGTAGGATTATCATCTGAAATTGATCCTGTGCAAATAAATAAAGTCCGATCATATCAGGTACATCCAAATTATCAAAAAAAATCCAAATATGATTATGATATTGCATTAATTTGGGTTAGTAAAAAATTTCAAATTGGTCCGAAAGTTAAACCAATCAGTATGACAAATTCGAAAAGTGATTTCCAATCAGAACGTGTTTCTTTTCTCGGCTGGGGACAAACAGAAAACGGTGTCTATTCGGATGTTCTACTAAAGACAAAATTCATTGTCGTTCCGCATCAGGCGTGTGCAGATCTATATAAAAAAAAATTCATTTTCACTGATCGAATGATTTGTGCATGGGAAAGCAATACTAAAATAAGAACAGCAGCACCATGTGAAGGTGATTCTGGTGGTCCGTTAGTTATTCATAATCCAGGCCATCCTGAAAAAGATCGTCTAATTGGGATAGCTTCTGTTAGTCAAGAATATTCAAAGAAATGCACAGGGTATATACCTGCAATCTTTACACATGTCGGATCTATTAGCAAGTGGGCTTTGGAACTATTGGTAATTAATGTATAACGGATGAAGCAAAATGGTACAAGTTCTTAAAACTGTTCAGTGCTAATATCTACTTTAAGAAATTCGGAATTGTTGTTTACAAATTTTGCTAAAATTGCTTAAGATATTTAAAAAAAAAAAAAAAAAAAATATTAAACAAAGGACAAGCAGACTTTTATTGTAGATGCTTAGAATTATTGAATGTGAATAACTTTTACACTTACAAAAAGCTAGAAATGTTGGTGCATAGATTTCGTGACAACAACATGAATATATTTAATAAAACTGCCTTCATACTGGATTTAAACTTTTGTAGTCTTGTCTTCATTGAAATCTCTCTTGAGAGTTCCTTATCTGCGCTTGTTGAGAAAAGTTGGTTTTTAATTTTTTTTTATACCTGAACCGACATCTTTTGTACTTCCGGTTTCGTTTACTGACTTAACCGAGGTAAAAAAATATCTCACAATCTCAAAATTGGTATTATTGATAAGGGCGATGTGCGTCCTAAGCTAGCTAAACTACGTTTTGCTTCAAAATTCTCAATCATAGTGTTGAGATGTGTTGCGGCTTTCAATAACATGAAGACAGGGACTATATATAACCAGACTGAGAAGAGTGGGAGTTGTTAAGGGTCTATGACAGATTCAACTCAATCCTTCTAGAAGAAATATAGAAGAAATATTAGCTCTTGCTCAGGGGAAGTGGTCATGAGAATAATAGGCTACAGAGGTATACTCAAAGAGAGGAGCGGGTGCTATCACCACTCCTAAGTATACTGGCAATGAATGAAATCCTCATTAAGGCTCGAAAGAGATAGCTTTAAAGCGATTGACTATGCTGATAAATAACATAAGGATCCTGGAAACCGGGAAATTTCTCTCAATACCATTAGTGAAAGGTTCGAGTATACACTGCTTAAGTTGGATAACTGGTCAAATAATAGTTGATTGTGGATAAACCACCCTCGAAGACAAAGCTGGCATTTTTTACAAAAAAAAAAAACAAAAACAAAAAAAAAAAAAAACAAAAAAAAACAAAAAAAAAATGGAAGTCGAGTTTTAGACTTCCAAAGCTGGATGGAGAGAATTTTACTCTCTCCAGGCGAAACAAAGTGTATCTGGGAATCAATACTTGATTCCAAACTGAACTGGAAGTCTAATTTGGAAGAACGTGTTAAAAATGTACATAGCCATAATTCAACCGATCCTCTGCTACCCACGGTCTGGCGGACGGTACTGACGAGGAAATATTGGCCAGAGGACCGTTTGCCTCAGAATAATTGGCCATCGGCGAACCGCGCCCACGGCTGCACTGCAGCCTATGCCTGATTTATTGCCGCTGGATCTCTACTGCAGGAGTGTAGCGGCAGTTAGCGCTGTCATGCTTAGAGTGAGGGGTTATTGGAAGGGATTTTGGGCCTTCCAATGTACTCTAGAAGATAGACTATAGTGATTACCTTTCCTAACTTTTGTTGGGGGTGTCAATGCAATGATGCCCACCAGAAATAATTGGGAAGGAGATGGTGGTATCATCCAATATTTTTATTTTTACGGATGGATTTATGATAAGTGCGTGCACAGGGGTTAGAGTTTACTCCAGAGACTGCCACTGGTACAAGTTTTATGGACTGCCGAACAAATGCAGTGTCTTTCAGACAGAGCTAGCAGTGACTTACCAGGCGGCAATATTGATATCTATGTGCATATACCCTGACAGCTAGGGAGTCGCTGGATGCTGTTCTGGTAAAATCAAAATTGGTGCAGCTATGCAAGACGAGCCTTAAGGAATTGACTACATGGCAGACGGTGACTCTATGCTGTATACCTGGCCACAAGGATATCCCAAGTAATGACATGGCTGGCCAAAAGTATTCTGAAATAGGTAGCTCCGCAGCGGTAGCTTATGTGATTATCCCAATCGGGGCTTTAAAAGAGGAGATCATCAGGGGCGTATATCACAAGGCAGTCATCGGCAGGGAAACCTGTCGTATTGTGCGGCAATTTCGGCTCACATAAAAATAAAAGAGTGCCGTCCTCCAACGTCGACTATGAAAATGTTTCCAGTGATGAGGAGTTTCTATCGCCTCCAAAAAAAGAGAAGTCGTATTTTTAATGACGTCTGTGATCAAGACTAGAGCTGAAAGTATCCAGATTATCCGGAATACTTAGGATCGGATTCCTCAAATCCGGGTGTCCGGATAATTCGGATCCTAGTATCTGGATTTGAACTATACGGATCCGGATCCAGGCTCAGCAAAAAAGGTTCACAAATTTCCTTCAGATTTCATTGTTTCATTGGGAAAATGGAAATTTATATTTTCTCAATGAAGCAATGCAATTCGAATGAAATTTTGAAGCTCTTTTGCTTAGTCTGGATCCGGATAGTTCGGTTCTAAAACCGGATATTTCGGATCCAGATCCGGATAGTTCGGACACAGATCCGGATAGTTCGGATACAGATCCGGATAGTTCGAACACAGATCCGGATAGTTCGGATATAGATCCGGATAGTTTGGATACAGATCCAGATAGTTCGGATATAGATACGGATAGTTCGGATCCAGATCCGGATAGCTCGGATACAGATCAGGATATTTCAGATCCAGATCCGGATAGTTCGGATACAGATTCGGATAGTTCGGATACAGATCTGGATATTTCGGATACAGATCTGGATAGTTCGGATATAGATCCGGATAGTTCGGATATAGATCCGGATAGTTCGGACACAGATCCGGATAGTTTGGATACAGATCCAGATAGTTCGGATATAGATACGGATAGTTCGAATCCAGATCCGGATAGCTCGGATACAGATCAGGATATTCCAGATCCAGATCCGGATAGTTCGGATACAGATCTGGATATTTCGGATACAGATCCGGATAGTTCGGATATAGATCCGGATAGTTCAGATACAGATCCGGTTAGTTCGGATGCAGATCCGGATAGTTCGGATACAGATCCGGATAGTTCGGATCTGAATTTCAGGAATCGGATAGTTTGCAAATCCGGATATCCTGATATTAGAAAATCCGGATCTAATTTTCAGCCCTAATCAAGATAGTCGCATTGATTAGGATCCTCTATCCATTCAAGGAAAAAAAAATCAGTGTTTCGAGAGTGACAGAGTGATTGAGTATATGTACATACTTGCCAAATTTTTACCTTTTACATTTTTAATTTTCACTTTTCTAAATTAAATGAATTTTACATTAATTTTGTACAAAACTGTAATTTTACAACTAAAAATACATAAAAAAAATTGTGTTCTTATTGTCACTGTTTTTTTAATTAATCTTTGAAACCAAATGCACAAATTTGTATTTGTGAGTTTCGAATTGCTCGATTCGGTTGTTTCGAATAGCATGTAACCAATTAACCGTGTTATTCGAGGGATGCCAACATACAGCTTTATCTATTAATGCACCTATTGTTCCTCAATACCGTGCACAAAAAAAACTAATCACAAGAAGATCAAAATAAACAAAGTCAGATCATAGCTGTCGTGTAAATATGTTAAAGAATTAGCAAGAAACTAAATACGAAATAATAAAAAAAAAGATGTAGAAAACGACAGCCAATTATACCAATTCAATTTTACTTAATTTCAAAGTGTCTAATGACTTCATAATTTCTCTCAATAAATTCAATAAATTGGAGCAATTATCGCGCCTCATACAAAAGCCAACACAATTAAGCAATTTCGTTATTAAAAATTGCATAATTTGCCCACGAAATACTTAAATGTTCGTCAAAAGGCAATCGAATTTCATCACCAGAGGATTAAAAATGCATTTGACACATTTAGAATGCAATTTTGAATCAATTAACGGCTAAATTCAAGCCCTTTAGTAAAACTTTTGTCTGTCGCCGTCTAGGCATAAGTATATTCTCGCATAGGTATGTAACAACTTACATATGTACATACATAGTTCTGGAATATTTGTAATGTGTAGTAGATTCATACTGTTCATATAGAAAAGTAACAAATTTCTACATATACTCGTATAAATGATATTGACGTCTCATCTCTGATGTTTATTATGCATTTCCGGTACAATTTTCAACTTGTTGCATTTTCAATTCACTTTGAAAAGTCAAAATCGATTTGCTCACGCCTAAAATGAGTGGATGGATAGTGCGCATTTATTTCTAATAACGAGAAATAAAAAAAAAAAAGATAATTTTTTGTTTCAGAATTTCTTCACGTTCATGGCAAAATTCCCAATGATTCGATTCGATTTTCAGAACTTTTTGCTACAAAATCATATTCTGATCGCTATTGCGACAATCAGCGACTATGTATTAGGTAAATATTCACAGTGTATGAACGCCGCACGCCGCACCGCCGGCCGCTTGAAACACCACGGTTAATTGCTGCTTTCAATTTAGAAAAACAAAAAACTGCGGAACAAGCAGTTTCCGGTGTGTGACTCTTCTTCTCTCAATTGAAGCGATCCACGCATTGCGTCAAGATGATCCCGGTTGAGTATTATATACATATATATATACAACATACATATAGTCACTTGTAATATACATATGTACTCCGATGTGATATAAATCGAGTTTTGGTTTACAGTTGATTTTCTTCGAAGGAAAGTAACAAAGATTGAGATCCGTAAGAAAATGGATTCGGTTATATCACAGAAAGGGTTAGAGAGGTGCGTGAAGACGTTTTTGTTTTTTTTTTAGTTTTTTGTGTAAAATTGACGAATTTCCTGATGGAAGAAAGATCACCATCGTAAAAGATGCTATTTATGATCGTCGCTGGATGATCGTGCGCATGATCAACTAACTAACACATAAACCTGCGTAACCACTATAATATTATGTTTGTGAAGAGAGTCATGGTCGTTTTCTTAAGATTTTTTGCTTGCTCAGGCTTTAGACTTAAGTTTCATGTGTCACAACCATAGTGACGACTGTTCAGATTGAAGATCACATGGGACGTACTAGAGTACCTACACATTTGATTCAACATTTGCTCACTCGGTGGATTCATTCATAAATTCTCCTTTAGCCTGAACACGATCTTTTTTCATTCATTCATTCATTCATAAAAATACTTAGATGCTGGTGTTGCTGATTTCGTTGTGCACTTTGCTGCTAATGTTAGTAATAAGTGGAGCTTGTCGTTGCATTTACAAGTTTATATATGCAATTGTAGTTTTTGCGATTTTTATGTTTTTTTTTTTGTTTTTTTGCTCCTAATTTTTATACCACATACCTGAAATTTTGTTCTGTACATAATGTAGGTATTCAATAGGTGAAAGCAATTTTCACCGGCTTAAATTTGATACGCATGAAAAATAAAAGTCGAATAGGAGTGTAAAGTTAAGTTTTGTATTATGTTGTTTATGGCAACTGAACGATAGCTTAGAGCCCGTATTAAAGGAATATTTCTATATTTATATGGAAAATAATATTAATCATAATATAAACTTAACAATATATGTACAAGCTAAATTGATTATAAATTAAATTATTCATAGTAATATTATTGATAATATATGTAGAATAAGGAAAAGCAAAAAAAATATAAAAGACACACAAACAAAAAAGATATACCCAACCAATATATAACATGCTCCACCATGGGCATAGCTGCGAGACTGCTCTACTGGTAATCACTAAAGATATTCGAAGTGCGCTTGACAATAATCATCTACCTACCCATCTTAGTTCTGCTTGATTTTTCAAAGCTTTCGACAGCATTAACAACACACTTCTTCTACTCAAATTATACGAACAATTCTTTTTCTCCCGAATTTGAAATAGTATGATAAGCGAATTTCTATCCAATCGCTTTCAAGAAGGCTTAGTTGATGGAATTAAATCTGGCTACCTTCCACTCGATTCTGGAGTTCTACAAGGTTCCGCTATAGGTTCTTAACTCTTTACCTTGTTTATAAATGATCTTCCGCGTGTTGTAATGGAGACAAATTTGCATATACATATACGTTGATGACGTGCAGCTATATTTTTCTAGAGCTATTGGATTACAGGAGTACTGTATTACTCGCATTAATCATACTAGGCCACTTGGGGCCAAATTGACCCCACATTTTTTTCGAACAACCTCTGGTATAGTCCCTTAATCGTGGAAATAGGCTTTGGGGCGCGATCTACCATTTATCCGTTTAATCAACTATACTTCTCTGCTGTTAGTGTGGCTTGGGAATCATCAGTGTTCGTCTAGCGTTCTTTCAAAGTAGACCTTTAATAATTGTGGGGTCATGGTGACCCCACGTGGCCTAAGACTGGAAACTTTTTTTGCGCCGCTAATTATTAAAATTAATTTTCTGTAACGTAAGTATGAAATTCCATGTGAAATGATTTTTTTCGGTGCAATGGTTATATGTTTTTAATGCATGCTTATTTGTAGATGGCTTATAATCTACGCTTAAGACACGTGGTGGGAGATTTATTATTAGAACAAGATGAATCCATGGATGTCAGCGATGCAGCTTATATCAATTTAGCTTTTTATATTCAGATTCAAGGAATTTCATATTTAGGAAAAATGACTCTCGAGGACCACCGATCTGAGTCAATCTCTGAATTTTTTTTTTCTGTGAAGTAACATTCTAGTCCACAACCAAAGTAGAATTATTACATGTGATAACTGATTCACATCTATTCCTGTCATCGAGTGTATGCGACAGGAATCAATTAAAACGACTAACTATAACGAAAATCATTCGAAAGAAGAATAAAATTCTGATTCTCATCCACTAGAATAACGCTGCTGTCCTAATTTAAGATATGGCATCATGATGATCTAGAAAAAAAATTTACCCATTAATATGGTGAAAGAAAATACCTATTCAAACGCCAACGTTGTCAAATTTGTAAAAGACCCAAGGATAAAAACCAATATACTTTTGTCCATCTTGTAAACTTCCCAATGTGCGTCGAACATAGGGCATACATGTGTGTTGTGTGTGCGGGCGAAGATTGAAGAAAAAAAATTATTTCTACTATACTTTTTTTAATTTTCATATTGAATTATCACAATAAAAAGTATTTAGCAAAAAATTTCTGTATGATAATTATTATTGCTCGATTTATATGATTCTTAATGCTACATCAAGACCATTTTTTTCGCGCTTTCGATCTTCAAAATAAATACACTTTTTGAAACGGGCAATATGTTTTTTGCTAAAATATCAAGTTTGAATAAATTTTTTAGATTTTTTTATCGAAATCAATTCTGAATAAGAAATACAATTTTTTCCCAAAACAAAAAATGTTTTTTTCCTTCTCTTAACTTCGCTGATATTTTACAATATTTATTTCATTAAAAATACTATAAAATCTCCTTCCGGGAACCTTAAACAATACCTAAATATTGTTTTTTTTAGAATTTTAGATGTTGAAGTCGGAGAGCTGGGGTCTACTGTAGTTTGACTTATTAGGGTTAATAGCGATCTAAATCGAATATTCTCTTGGGCTGAATCTAATCGGCTTTTGTTCAATCCTAAGTAGTCAAATTGCTTAGCCTTTTACAGTGAAAGTATAGACATAAAACAACTGCCTCCCATATTGCTGAATAATGACATATTACCTTTCTCTGAAAAGGTTATAAGCCCTAGAGTTACCCTTAATAGCAAACTAACCTATTTAGCTTTAGTTGTACTATTGTCAGCCAAATCTATGGTGGCTTCCGAAGGTTATGGCTCTTGGGGAAGTTATTGTGAGTCGTTCTGAGACAGACTTAGACTAATCAAGGCTCTGTGTGTCCCCCATTTGGTTTGGGTACTGCAATCCTATACCTTCACTTCCATTGATGTAGCTGAAATCGCAAGTTAAATGTAGCATACAAGGATTGTATGCACTTGTTTATGGCCCACTTTGTTTTGATCATGTGTCACCATATATTCCCTCAGTTCTAGTTATTCGAATATCTTGGCTTCTTGCAGTCGTACCGCCACTTTAGTCCATTTATACCCCGATTCCTCCCACTAGTTTGGCAATTCTCTAACTTAGTCCACATTGGTGGTAAGCTTTGATGAGCAACATAAATATATTTTAAGTATTTTCAAACTTATACTATTTTGAAAATTGAAATAAATTATAAAAATAGGTTCACCGCTCGCTATTGGTCTATTTATTTAGTAAGCTTTAAAGCACTAACAGATTCGAGTCCTTTCTATGACATTCTCCATTACTCTTCCTAGTATCTCTCGTGTTATCGCACTTATTTCCGCTGGCATATTTTTTTTTTTCAGGTGCTTCAAGAGTTTTCCGTTTGTTTTTAAACAATTTGCATTCAAAACAAATCCGGGGCCGTCAAATCTGGTAATCATATTTCGAGATTATTTGATTCGAGAAACTTCCTTCAGAATGTCCATTGTGATGTGAGCTGTGTATGTATGTGACACCATCCTGTTGGAACTATGAAGCCTATGCATCTGTGTTACCAAAAAATCCTGTAATTTTAGTCTATACAGTGGTCACGATTAATTATAGCCGCATTTTCATGTTCATCTTCTAAGAGATATGATCCTAAGATATTTCTGGACGTTAATCCAACACAAATTATCTACTTCCGCGGGTGTAATGGACTGAAATTAATTATCCTAGAGTTTCTCCAAGACTGTCAATTTTGTTTATTAACCATACCATTAGTGACCTTCATCCGACATCAATAATTTTGAAGAAGAATTTATGATTTAAGCATCAAGATTTAATAACGATTGACAATTACTGAGACGAATTTGAAAATCAACTGGTGTCAGATCTTGAAACATCTGTATCGTCAAAAGGGAATACTTTCAAATCAAAGAGAAATATTCTATATAGGGACGATCTTGGGATACTCAACTGTGCGGAACGTCCTATTCTAGAGTTTCTTCTACATTTTCCAACAACACACCAAATGCAAAGTTTTCCAAGATCTCTATCAGTGCCAATGATCTTCAATGAATCTCATCTGTTAGGATTATTGGCATCGAAATAGTCGCTGTATTGTGACAATCAACGAATTGTTTCTGGAATGCATCAGAACTAGTTGTTGTAGTTGATTTTTATATTATACAAATGTTTGGCCCGTTCCGTTTGAAAATCACGGAAGAAGCACAGGCCTTCCAAGACTAACCCAAAAGGCGGTAATAGAGCTATCAAAAAGACTAAATATATCCTAATCTCTTTAAAGGAGGTCACATTAGATCATGCAAAGTCCGCAGGGCGTCTAGTCGCCCCTATTCTTAACCTTAATGTTAAATATTTGGCAGACGAATTAAATTTTTTCCCAAAATTTGCTATGGGTCATTCCATAGCAAATCGATCAAAAATCGCATAAAGAGTGACATGATCATTTTTAAATCTTTCATACTCGGAAGATTTGTGAAAAAAGGAATAAAATTAAAAACTTTCCCTATACATTTCTTGACTTCGACTTCGGCAGTCTATTTGACGCGATTGCAATTTTACAAGTGTCGGAAATATTTACATAGCTCATTCCAAAGAGAAATGCATTTCTAATAGTTGAAAGAGTTACCTCTAGTGTATTCAACCATATCATTCTAAAAGAATTATAAAAGGACTTCAATGTCTTATGATACAGCCAACAGCCAATGAATGGTCGGTCTCCTTGATGTTAAGAATATGCTCTTTCTTCTTGGTTCCGAGCGTAATACGAAGATGTGTAAATTTTATGAATTTATTTATGATAGGGGCATTGCAAAAGGAAAGTATTTATGAGTTCAATGTAGGAGTACACGTACATAAGTGCATTTCTAGTTGTAGTTATGTCTAGAAAATATTGTTAAGAAAAATTAGGTAATTAGCATGGCACTGTGAATTTTAGGGATTGTAATGTTTTAAAGGCTAATAAAAGGTAAAAAATAAAATCAAAAGTACCAGACCGGGGCCAGTAGACCCATTTTTCATAATTAATTTTATAAAAATATTACTGTAAAGTTTTTATGCATAATAAATACGTTTTCATTTTGATTACTTCAATGGGTTTCGTAATAGTGCTTTTTATTTTATTCACTATAAGGTTTTCAAGTATTATTTGCAATTTTCAAAAAACCTTCCCCGTGAGTCCATTTACCCCATGCCTGATGATGATTGACTCGGTGGACAGAGTTAATTTAATAAAGCAATAAGCATGCAAAAAAACAAGGTTTTTTTGAAAAAAATAAAAATAATAATAATAATAATATATGGTGCACGATATCCGCGTTAATATCAAGGTTTTAGGTAAGATGGGGCTACGGCTGAACCAGATCCATTCCTACATAAGAAATTAAATTGGATTAATTAGCCTATTTCAGGTTAAATTGATGAATGATAAAATTTTGATGATATCTCAATGAATTTCCAAGAACTTCAAATTATTAAAGATATTAAGGGTTGTGGTGGTGAGTCCTAATAATTTTCGAGAATTTTCATGCACTTATATAGTGAAAGGGTGGGTTTTATAAAAGTGTAGTTTTATTGGACATTACTTCCCGGTAACTGCAATGTATAGAATTGGAGCATATATAGCGGTCTGTAATATTCTCGTATTTATTAGTAATTAAACTTTGGAGGCAACTATGAGCCTTTCCGAACGTTTCGCTTCATCCACGAATCTTTTCAGTGGTGTTTCCCACTTGAGGCTTCTTCATTAATAATCTCTGTGCAGGCAGTTTCCATCACATCTTTAGTTGTATTTGATCTTTTCGTTTTTCGTTCCTCATCATTCCGAATATAAGAAAAGCATTAGTAGTCATCTGTAACTTAAGAGATAAGCAAAATAAAAACGAAACATGGAGTTGGTTGACTCATGAGTCGTCTAACCCCGCTACGCTGTGTGTCAATAAGCCCCAACCCAATCCCAACCAAGCCTTTTTCTTTTTCAAAACAAAAATTTATTTCAATGACAGGAAAATCAAGTTAGGAACACCATTAACCAATCCATATACTTTAAATTAAAACAGCCTAAAATTATGAACGTGTAAACTATTAGACAATTTAAATATCAAACAAAATTCTTACTCAGGTGCTTTTAATTTCATTTTTTCTAGATTTCGGTGAACGACATGGGCTAGCTTCGACGACTATTGTTATACTGAGTCGGATACCTCAATTGAATACACAGTCAAATTCATACAGGTTCATTGTCGATATTTGCTTCATTAATCGCAATGAGTCTACATACCCCTACAGTTCACTAAACCCAGTCTACCTTCCAAGATATTCAAGAACAAAGAAAAAAAGCCTTTGCACATATATATATTTTTAAGCAGATATTTTTAAATACTAACTTGAATTTACTGGCTTTCAAATGAGCCATATGTGACCGTCCTAGCATGAACAACTAATGTGTATGATTTTTTTTTTTTTTTTTTTAAAGAAGATCAGAAGAGCTCTTTTGCGAAATTTTAAAAATGCCATAGCTTATGAAATACCCATTGTGTAGGAAATTTTTTTTTAATTTGTAGTTTTGTTTTCAGAAACCTTCCAAATATATAAAATTTCAAAAACAAGTAAAAAGGCTATAATTGGTCTTAATTCTTATGAAGTAAATGCGTATAGTGACCCCTCTGTACAAGTTTGATTGTGAAAATGTTTTTTTTGCATCTATTTCTAGAACAGTTCATCGGACAGTAAGAATTATTCTAACCATATTTATTGGATTTTATATTCTGAAGAATTCATCTGTACAATGAAAGTGTCTAGGACTGATCGTTTTTACAATATACGTAAAAATTCTAAATTTTTATATGGCAACACCAAGAAGGGGTTTCTCGATTTAACCCATTTTTTAAATTATATTTACTATTTGTATAAAAACAGCTTGTACAAAATTTCACCTCTCTACGTTGACGCGTTCTCAGGCAGGTCCATATATGTAGTGAAAAACCAAATTTGTGTATGGCAACCCTACGAAGGAGTTGCCCGATTGGTCCCACTTTCAGACTTAAACATACTTTTTTTTTAAAGTTCATGTGCAAAGTTTCAGTTCTCTAAGTGAACGCGTTGTCGAGTTATCGTGAGGACGTTCAGACAGACAGACGGACATGCAAAAATGTCAATAAATATTTAATATTATGCGTGGGTGTCCAATCCATTTTGTTTTGCTCTACCAGCATTTGTTTTTATGTGTTAAAACCGGAATTACAAACTTAGTGTACGCTATGATTTCATCATTTAGGGCTCTAGGCCCTAGGTTTAAAAAATTGGTGAAGATCATGTCATACATGTCGCCTACTTAATTGAATATGGAATAACCCTAACGCTTTTTTTTGTATTAATTTTGTTGATTACAGCCATGAGTCGGCACTAAAAGTAACGATAATGAAATTTTGTTGATACAAAAAAAAAAAAAAAATTGAGCAGAGGAAAATATTTTGAATATAATAGCAAATGGCACTAAAGTTTAATTACAGAAATCGGTCACCTAAAATTTTGAATTAAAACAAGACTATCTTAATTTTTATATTCCCACATTTATTTTTTATCATTTCCTCCAGTCTTTTTGGAATAGACAATATTAGATTTTCAATAAATTTGATGGAATTTCGTTGCACGCCTTTTCAACATCTGTTCAAGGTTCGTGTATATTGCGAACATGAGTTTTGTGAATTTTCCTATTCAAGCGGTGCCAGAGATTTTCGAGTTTAAATCGGGATTTTAAGTAGGCTAATTGTTGAAGAATGTAGAGGTAGGCAATACCTTTTGAAATATACATATACTCATTTCTATTCTGAATATCTTCCAAAGCTGTAATCAAACTTTCTTCCAAAATGTTGGTATGTGTATATACCTATATAAATCTCAGCATTTATTTTAACGCCCTAATTCACTTTCAAATTTCATGAAAACCGCGGTTATACTCATTTTTTTTTTCATCAGTAGTGTATGCATGTGTAACAACTATTACATTATACAATTCGGCATGATTACTCCAAATTTTCGAATTAAATTTAGCAATTCCGACGGAATTTAAAGGAAAATGAAAAAAAAAAAAGAATCATTCAAATTGAGCATATTGGACAACATATAGCTTAGCAATTAACTATTATATATGACGCAATGATTTTGATCTATAAATAAATGATCGCGTCTTATAAAACTTACATCAGCTGAACTTTTCGACAGCATCTTGAGTGTTCATAATGATTACCGACATAAGAAAAAAATATATATAAATCGCCAACAGCAGCAACAGATGTGCAAATCTACTTGCGCATACGTACAAGAAAGATATTTTGTAAGATAAAAAATTCCATCCTTTACTCTGCATGTATGCATGTAATATGCGCATCGTCTCATGACTATACAATATAAATACATATACACATGTGCCCATTTTCATCATCCTCATCCAATCCACCAGATACCAGCATCACAAAACAGAGTATACTAATTCAACACAACCAAATTCACTCCTACAAAAAAAAAGAAAAAAAAAACAAAAAAAAACACGTCAGATGATTTTATGCAGGTCCATTTCTCATCTCTGAGATTTATGGCCTCCAGCATCCACAGCATACAGTAATCGTTTGCAGCATCTGAATCTGAAATCGTGAAGTTTCTTTTTCTGAATTTTATGAATGAATTTCGCATCTCTTTCGAACATTCAACTTCTTGCCAGATCTCTATATATGTCGCTCTAGTCTCTATCCTTTTGGGGCCTTTCATGTGGTTTTAATAGAGATTTTTTTTTTCTTTTCGTTGTCATCTTTCATTCATTAAAAAAGGGATCGTAGTAAGAATTTTCGATTTTTTCTTCAATATTCGTTTTCACACACCAAAAAAAAAAAAAAAAAAAAAGACACATCATAACAGCAGGCTCGAATGGAAGCCATGTAGAGGTCAAGAAAGGAAAATTTTCATGTTTTGATCTTCAGTTCCGATCTTGTGGATGAAATCAGGAGCTCAGAATATGATCGGACGGATGAAGGAGGGAAGAAACTACGGAAATCCAGTGGTATTAAGATCGATTGTTTTTTTCTTCTTTTGCTTACGTAAGTATTACATTGGAGGCAATTAAGAAGCAAGTGCGGGATCTCAGGTATTTAACCAGATTTCGATGATCATCAATGTTGGTGGAACACGTTATGATAATTAAATACATACAAGACTTCCGGCTATGGAGAATATTCGTGTTTCTTTCTAATTGCTTAGAATTTTGATAAGTAATAGAATTTGATATTGCGGCCACAGGTTGTCAACACAATTCATTGATGGTATTTAATATATGTATATATGTATGTGATGTTGGTAGGTAGTGAAACTTTTCACCCTACATCAGCAATATCACTCACTACCCTAAAAAGCTGCTAGTTATACATACATATAGCTCTCAAGTCGGGAAGGTATTCTTAAAAATTTTCTGAAAAGTCAAATTTCTTGAAGAATTTCAATTGAAGGTAAACGTTTCTTGGTGACAAGAACAGTCGAAGCAACTGTATATAGCTCAGTACACCACTACTAAAACGTTATAGGTATATATATAATTTACTATCTATATAAATAGGTATATCTAGCTTGTTTGTATCTTCTTGCATGTGGCCTCCGATTTTTTTTCCTCCTCTTCGTTACTCGAGCGTAATTTTATACTTCCGGTGTGAGCGATGCACTTGCACTTGGATTCTGTCTAACGAGAATGAGACCCAATTTTCAGGGAAATCTGAGTGGATTGATTTTTTTTTTTCCGTCGTTTTATTTTTATTGCTATTATTATTTTTGTTTTTATTTCGGAACTTTGCGGGAAACCCTTTAAGGTGAGAACTGTGTGGTTCGTAAAATATTTTCCCATCATAGGCAAAATTATTTGATATTTACAAAAGTTCATGGATATTTTGTTGACTGAATATAGATCCAAGTTTGCTTCATTGTATAATATTAGGATTATTTGCATATATAGGTTTGTATGTATGTAGTTCAATAGGTTTCAAAACTCGTTTTGTTCATTTATTTAGTTATAATATCTTATATCAGGTAATTTTTCATGGTTTTATCATATTCAAACCTAGTAGGTATCTACCTACAGGGACATAAAATAACTAGCATTTAGTCAGAAAATGTAAAGCACTCAAAATTGTAACTTTCTTCTTACATGACATTTTTCCTATGTAGGTAGGTACTTAAATATCAAGAAACCACATTTTGAAGTAAATTATCTTACCGAAGGCTTATTTCATAGGTTGATTTGACAAAAAATATAGCTAATGTTACCGTTTTCCAAATTGGTAGAACACTTCACTAATATACACTGGCAAGTATAGTTATCCCGGAACATATAATAAGTACCATAAAAAGACCCAGAACGCTGTGTTTCTTCTATGATTGTTCAGATCAACGTTTTTTAAGGAGAAACTGACGAACAAATTTTGTAAAAATTATTTTTTTTAATGTTTCAATATCCATTGACAACTAAACTGCAATCAAGATCCGGATTTAAATACCTACTAATAAGGAAACGGCATATCGGGTGAAAACCTGAGGCACTCGGTGAAATGTATTTGTGTGCTTTGTTTGAATTCGGTTCTTCATGGCAGTAATGAAATCATGACATTTTGAAGGGGGATATTTTTTATAATCCAAATTGGTATGAAAAATAAACAAATTTTTAGCGCCCTTTTAGTTTCAAATAATATTTCTTGGCGTTGCCATTGTATAACTGACATAATTTAGGCAGCAAATACAGTTTCATATGATATGAAATGTCAGAAATGTTGAACTGACGCACAATAGGCAGTAGGCCCTCCTGTCATCCTCCCCCCCCCCCCGATCATAGGTCATACTGTTATTGAAATGCTTAAGCACGTACACTGTATTCGCACGGTACCCCGCTTCCTTATTAGTTATTTATTCAGGTCCAACATTATCGCAGTGAGCTGAGCAAATTCGATGCCAACTACGGAGTTATTCTCTAATTAGTGTTTGACCACAACTTTGAAATGAGGCAAGTAATGCTTTAGCCAAGAAGGGTTCATCTATGAATTTATGATTAGCGGAAAAATTTATAGGCAGATCCGAAGAATCAGCGTAAAGGACTCTCTCTAGTTAGAGGCTTGAGTGAAAGCTAAGCTGGCTAATCGCATGCATGATTTCAATACAGTTATGGCCAAGATATATCCTGGGAAGACAAAAATCTCTGCTAAGGAGAAACCGTAATGAAGTGCGAAATTTTATTGCAGTTTTGGCAAACATGAATATGGATGAAAAATAGATTAAGAGCATTTAACAAGTGCTGTGTGAATTCCCAAACCTTGCCATATGTAGAAGAAAACAGGACCTCTTGAGATCCATTACGTCTTGTTTCTAGTTTTAACGGACCCCCTAAATTAAACTAACATTTCCAGATATGATCCCAATGAGGTGGCATTATAATGCACCATCGATGGTCTAAGTGTGGCTGATAGCAGGTAATTCGATAGCCGCCACTCTAGCCTAATCTAATCTATTTAGAAGCAAATTTAGAAAAGAAGAGAAAAAAAACATCTTATGTCGTCATCCGTAGATGAGAAATGGATGCTGCTCAGCAGTAGCAATTTCTAAAATTCTATCAAAGAATTTAACGACGACATAAGATATTTTTCCGTGTTGTGAAAGAATAAAGCTTCTTTTAAAGTACCCGGAATAGTAAAACGTTGTGAATAGTTGCCGATTTACGAGGACTGGAGATGAAAGTCTATTTAGAAGTAACAGGCTAAATGCTTTGTGGGATCAATGCAGTTTTTCGGGCTGTATACACAAGGAAAATGACACTTGAATGAAATGCGTGTTCAAGTTGATGCTCTTCTATTGCAACAATGCTCTTAGTATAGTTCGATCTTACAGGTCAAACAAAAATGTTCTTCGATTGTTTCCTTGTCATGTATCAAATCTCTAGAAATTTACCGTTTCTTCTCAAGTAGTAGGTATATCCTTTATAGACATCTTTTGTTTTCTGGATATTTCATTATGCAATAGCCTCAGCATTAACTTCTTCATCACTTCCATTTCGTCGAGTTAATTTTACCGCTGTAGGATTTTATTGTTATATAAATTTACTATTGTGAAAGATATGTACATGAGTTTATGTCGTTCAATGCTAGCTTCGATCACAGATAGACACAAAATTTCTTAATATGAGAAAAATATTTGAAGAGTATAGTTATATATGAAAGAAACTTTTTTGTCTTATAGTGAAGAGAAGAGTAGTAATCTCATATAATGATAGGCACATTAGTCTTTAACAATTTAATGATGATCATGTTGCATTGATTCATAAGTAACCGGACTCGGTGATTAACAAATGGACATCATCCAAATATGATTCAAATGAAAACTCATAATTTCCTATCATAATATCTTAGCCACCATAATATAGATATGGAGATATGTACGTATGCAATGCATTATAAGGACATCGATATATGGGACAGATCTTAAGTTTCCTATCTTTATCGAACTTACTACTGAGAACAACAAACTCCTGAAAAAATATCATAACAAACCTCTTACTTCTCTGGAAGTTCCCAGCGCTTCTTTTAACTATCCCACTTCAATGCATTTTAATATACGCAGAGGCAAGCGCTTCAATGCTGTTCTTAAGGAGCGCTCTAGGAGGTGTGCCAAATTATGAATGAAAAAGTTTTCTGAATTTGTGTTTTCAAAAGCTTCCTTAATCTCATAAGAGGCCTTCAAAACTACTTCCTGAGAACACATGTAAGGCGCCTGCGTTTACTTGTGATTATTTGTGGTATTCAATTTTATTTTTATATTTCACTTTTATTAACCAAAACAAAAAAAACTTCACTCCACTCTGAAATTCATGTTGAAAATGAGAAATGCGTTATTTCGCACAATAGTGGAAAAACCAATAGTTTAGATTCGTGGAAAATTAGATGAATACAGCTCTTGTTGCACTTCTACTGGAGCTTATAAAATAATCTTCTATAGAGCTTGCAATAGAAGCTCTTGAGTTACTTACTTGCGCGTTTCAGAAGCGCTAGTTTTTCGTCCCAATGCAATGGGTTGACCCAGAATTTTTTAAGACTAAAAAAATTGGAATGGCCATTTAACACAGATCTAAATTTTGGATCTTCTGAAAAGTTTCTTATAGTTTTTGCGCAATGTCGTACTTAGTACTTTTTCCAGTAATCCCCTAACCAATCGTCGTCTTTGTCTTATTGTAGGGTAAGTAATACTAATTTCTTCTCAACAAAATTCCGCTCTCGATATTTCTCAACCAGTTCGAAGCATGCAGATTTTAAGTGTGCCAAACACAATTCCAACGTTTCGATCCGATTAGATCCAAAACGTAATCTGATTAACGATTTCCAATTACAATTAACCATGTAATCTGTAATCAGATTACTTTGTAACAGATTACTAATGTAATCCATTTCCATAATTACGTAATGTAATCGATTTACGTGTAGTGTGATTACAAGTTAATTTGATTACATATTAATCGATTACATGTTAATTCCACTAATTCCACTATATGTTAATCTAATTAATGTGATTACATTTAAGATATTTGTATTCTAATTCTTCATAAAACTCCCTAAAACTAATTTCGTACGAGAACAATACTATTTTCTTTCAATTCATTTCATTATGTTAATAATAACTTTTAAGTAATCTACAAAGTAATCTGTTACAATGTAATTAGATTACAAAATAAAACTAATTATATTGTAACAGATTACACATTTGATAGATTACATATTCTCTCATAAGTAATCTGATTGAAATGTAATCAAATACAATTTAATTAGATTACTTGGTAATTTAACTAAACTGAAATGAAATTATTAATTAAATTACAGTGGAATCAGATTACGTCCAACACTGGATCCAACCCATTTCGATCTAACGGATGCATGACCACAGTTGTTCCGTTCGGTTTCAAACAGTTGACTTCAAAATTTTGCCAGATTTTGTCTTTCCTCTTTACATTCATCCATAAAAGCATTCTTTTTTTGTCATATAGGTAATTCATGTCTTTTTTTATTTCCTCAACAAAAACCTTTTCTGATATCTTTGAGTATAAACAAACCTTTATAGATGATTTTTCTACGTTATTGCATCCGTAAAAGTTGAAAATAGCTCAAATTTTCCGTTTCGATCCATTTCGATCGATGTAAAGCGGAAAACACAGTGCTAACTTTTCCAACCTCGACCTCAGTAAAACTTTAAGAACCTCAACCTGGTGAACTCTGCCAATTTTTACAACTCACAATGCGAGCTTTGACAACTTCTGTATGTTAGCAGTTAATTGGGCTGTTGGCTTAAAAGTTCAAAATTTTTTTTGTAATAATTTACTACAGTAGGAACAACTTTTCACATCAAATATGCTTCACAAAGTTTTTTTTTAAAAAATTTCCCGTACACTTTTTCCCGATAACAAAAATTAGCTGTCAAAGCCCACAAAGTTCCAGCAGAGTAGAGAGTAGACTTACTCGAGTTCAACCTCAACCTGGTCGACCTCACCAACTTTGCCATTTGGTTCTTCATACCTAGCTTGATATCATATATTCTACAGAACTGTCAAAGTTGAGGCTGAGGTTGGAAAGGCTACCACTGTGTTTCCCGCTTAATGTGTCTCATATAAGCAAATTTGACATATGTACGCATCGGATCGAAACGGTGGAATTGTGTTTCCCCCTTTACTTTCATTTATAAATTCACACGACTGCAATGAATTGCAGAAAAATAACGAAGTCAGCCCTGCTGGATTCAGGAGTTCCTATACAAGTAACATCAATCAGTTTTAGTACGTATGTAGTCCGAATATAAAAAAAAAAATAAAAACAAATATATAGGTATTTGCAATTGTATTCGGTATCTTCATTCAATGAAATCGAAATACATAAGATTATTTAGATGTTAGACTGCTACCAGAAGCCTACAAATCCCCTTCAAATGCTTACAAATCTAAATATTATATTTAAAAATCTTAAGAAGGATTTAGGTACCTAGGTAGGCACTACATTATATTTTAACGATTATGATTTAAAGCTACTTCCATTCATAGAACATAAACCCACACATAAAAAAACTAGTTTGGATCTTTTAAAATTAAACCAATTATCCAGATACCCAGATTGCATTTCCGTTTCCCACAGAACAGCTTACTATCTAAGCGCCTATCTAGGTACTAACTATTAATTTTATTCCTTCATAATCTACTTAAAACCGTTGCTTCAACTTGTTTTTCTTCCGCAAAATTGAATATCCCCACAACAAAACAAGACGACAGGTTGATGATCACTGATCGTCGCGAGAATAGTAACTCGACGCGATAAATTTTTTCTCGCTCCCTTGTACCCCTAAATGTGAATTATATATGTATATCCACCACCAACAATATTACTAATACTATGGCGTATCATTTCCGTTCTACCACAAACTCATCCCATTTATCCAAAAGTCCACACCTACCGTCATAAAAGGAGGTAAACATGATCACGTATTCTGATCGCTCATGATCATTCCACTCTACACTACCAAAAGCTATACATGCATATTTTCGGGATTATGCATTTGTATTAGTTTATTTGGTATATGAATATATATAACTATACTCTGACTTTAGTCGAGTCTTCGACCCATATAGCCATTAAATATAATGTTGGCAACACACAAATTTTTTCTTCAATCCCCTGAGAAAAACCAAAAAAAAAAAAAAAAAAAATTTCATTCATTTTTCGTTCATTCTTAGCGCACCGAGTTTGCGCCTTGGCAGCGCCTAACCACCAGCTCTTCGTTTCTGTTCATATAGTTTAGCCCCGCGAGGAGCCCGAATACATTGGCCCGTCGTATCGTATCGGTTTGTTTCGTTTTATCGCGCGTTTTATTCGATTCTTTCGACTGCTTTCGACAATTCAGCTGCGCGCTGCACTGTTGGCCTGCTGAGAGTGAGTGATCTGTCGTAAACGTTTCACCTTTCTCTTCTTTTTCTTCTTCTTTTTCTACTTAACTTCTTCTTCTTTGCGTTCTGGTCAGACAGTGTAGTATAGTTAAATTTTATATTTGTCCACGATCCGATCCCCGTTTTTATATATGTTCGATCGAACGAAATACGCGTGCGCGTTAAGATCACATCATTATCGGTGCGGAGGTTATAATCCGCCGTTTTATGTTTTTCGATATTAAACTGAACTTTTTCGTTTGATTAAACTCAGTGAATCAGAAATTCTGCAGACTTTTCGAATCTGACACTCCCGGGTGCAGTGAATGTAATGCAGTAAACTGCTTTTGTGCTTTTCTGATAAGAAACCGTGTGTATTTTTTCGCCTTGAGAATTGTTGTTTTTTTTTTCTTGTATATTTTATTCATTCATTTTTTTAGTTGTTCAGTGCGTTTTTTTTTTTTGATCTTTGCGCGCTTTCGTGTTAAGTTCTTTTTTTTTTTTGTATTATTATTGTTATATGTGTTGTGTAAATACTTTCATAATGCAATTTGACATTACGGTTCAAACATTTTGATTTGTATTCTAATCTTGTGCCTAGTTTATGATTTTCTGAAATTTTCAAAACATAAAAACGAAAACATAATTGAATTTTGTAAGTAAATTATAAAATTCTGATATTAAAGAGGAAAACTCAACAATCAAAAGCGGATATTTTGGATATTTCGTATATATACTGCTAATATCAATTTTAAAATATTGATGTATGTATTCGTGCTTTCAATAGAAAGTTTTGATGGTAATTTATATTGATACTTTTTGAAATTTTATATATTATTATTCAGATTTGATTGCAACAACGTTTAACTACTTTTCAGAGCTCAGTTCTCCTCCATTTAATACAGAGATAATAATTAAATTTACGTTTTAATTTATTGATAAGAATCAATAAAAGTTGATTTGTTTAAATATTCGCTGAATTACATATATAAATAAAGGAAGAAGGGTATAATAGGTGGATTGGATACCATATCATTCATTATATTAACATTTTATATTTTTCATAAACAATCTGAGAACGATTCTCTTAATCATAGATGGCACAAGAACTAGATGTTGCATGCAGTACCAAAAAAGTATAGAAAATTCATATGGCTGGGTGGTTCATTCCGGAATGGACCACAACATTTGAAATGATATGTATACGTCGAGTGATTCATATTTTTTCGTATCTGAAGTGTTGAGGAAATCGATCAAATGTATGCAACAATGCTTTCGGCACGCTCTAAAACATATTATGGTCTATTCCAGAATATGCACTACCCATTTCTCAATCTGTATATACTCTGCTCTAGTATACCATGCGACATTTAGTTCTTGTGTTATCTATGTATGTCCTAATAGATCTACTCATGAAAAGATGTTGGATTAATTTCTTTGGCCATAGTGTGAAGTTTTAATTGGTAAATACCATATGTAGGTACAGAGTTCACAAATAAATGTATTATTTCATTTTTCGAAACATGAATTCTCATTATATACATACAACCGTCTGTATATTTCTAATTTCAATCACCAGGCCTAGAGTCCTTTTTGGCTTTGTAATATTGATACACAATCATTTGCTAGGCTCGAGCTTGGACTGCTCCTCTGCTTTCTTGGACTATACTTAATTTTTTACCTAGACATTTTCTTTATATTTCATTTATTTTCTTTATTTTTAATTCTTTATTTTAATTTCAGCTTTTCATTTCCTTCTTTTATGGACATTTTCAGTTGTGTTTTACTGAAGTGCTTTCACCACCATTTACCTTTGTTCTCCGTTTTAGGTCACTTAATTATTTATTTATTTCGGTAATCGTCTTACATCAGATGTAGAAAATATTCTAATTCAGAAGCTTCAGAAGTATTTGCTGTTCTTATTTTTGGACTTAGTATAGTGGGAGTCTGTAAGGGTAGATATAAAATGTTTAAAAATTTTAATGCCCATTATCTAATCACAATTCGAATGGATTACATAAATCCGTAAGCTGTACAACAATAAACATACCTTATGCAAGCACATGATGTATTACTAGAAAAGGACCTGTTTCCTGAAATTCGTTAAAAATTTATTGAAGTTGAGATCTTAAAATATATCCTTTTAAAAATGTCTCTTTTAGTTGCTAGAGCAGGAGACTTACAAAACATATATACATATCACTACGAGAAATCTCCTGAATGGCTGACTCCTTAAAATCAACCGAAAGGCGTAAGTTGAATTCCTTGAACAATGTACGGATATGTGCACAACGAGGCGAGGCGAGGCAAGGCTATTACAGGAGTTGAACGAAGCGAGGTGAAGATATACATTGCGCGCTGATGCAATTGACTGAAGTCTAGGTTTCAACAAATTTCTTACATCCAAATATTAAATGCAGCTGAAAAATACTCAAAAATTTTGCGTGATTTAAGAGTAGTTTTATAGGAAACACACTATACCTAATAGCATAGATGGTACCAAAGTAGAATATACAGATTGTGAAATTGGTGGTGTATTCCGGAATGGGCCACGACATGTTTTAGAACATTTCGAGAGTTTTTCCACTTTTGTATATATTTGATTGACCGTCTCAATATGGCAAATGTAAAAAACTATGAAACACTCGACGTACCCATCATTTTACAAATATTGTGGTCCATTCCGGAAAGGACCACTCAGTCATACAATATTTGTAATCTCTGCTCTGGTATTGCATGCGACATCTAGTTCTTGTCCCATCTATGATGTTACTTGCTATATTATACATATCTAACATCCTGTGCCACGACAGTTTGGTGTATGTTCGGCTTAAGTTACCATGTAACTCTACAGTCGGAGTTATAATTTTGCGGATAGCAAAAAGAAATCCATCGGAGGGTATACTATAAAATTAGATAAGACTGCGATGTTGAATGCGATGTTGAATGCGATGTGAATTTTCTTCAATAAAACCGAACAGGCACTGAACTGAACCAGAAGCTGTCAGATTTACACCGAACTTAGCCCTTTCCCGAAACGTGGACAAATGAAAAGATACCAAAGAAATGAGAGTACCTGAAAATGTTTGTCCTTTATGATTTTAATAAAAAAATAAAAGGCACTTTATTAAAATATCTACAAATTCATACTTTGATTACAAATAATTTTTATTTGACGTTTAGTTCCGAACCATAACCACATATTTTCATGGAACAAGAATGTTTAAAACCGCTGCAGAAAGTGAACAGAGAGTTGCGTAAAAAAAATTAACGTTCGGAACCAGTTCTGTGTCAGTGTGCTGAAGAAAACACGTTAGGTTTAGGAACTGAACGAGTTACGGTTTAGTTCAGGTGAAAAGAATAAAATCATGGGTCGAAAATAGAACCTTGTACACACCGCGGTTAAATATAAGAAGGCTTGTTATGGTAGTAAAGTTGAGAGTGATGTACTTCGGACGTTAAGTCCACACTGCCAGCATGAGCTGACAGATCACCCGATAACAGCGTTGCATACAGGGCGGCACGCTAGTCCACCTCGACTATTGGCGGAGAGTGTGGGGGGGGGGGGGGGGTTCCACAACACAACCTGCCGCTGCTACCAACCATATACAAAAAGAAATATCGTGCCTTCAATAAACGAACAGCTAGCACACACTCGGTCCTGAAGGGACCCTTACGTCACTTACCTGTATCTAGGTGGAAGGTGTAGGTGTTCTACCTTCCTTTGCCAGCCCCATCCTCCCGTTTGACTTTGGGGGCACTATTTTCCCAAGTCCCTTTTCTTTTATAACTAGCATGAGCTACGCATAGTATGACATAGTGGTTTGGTAGTTCGTAAGCGCATTTCATCACTTATTCCTTGCTTTTTTTGGAACTAATCCCTAGAACTATTTACTTTCTTCTATGAATAAACTTATACTTAGTAACTATTTTGTGAGTATATGCTCCTGTATTGAATGTTCTACGTATTTATCTCTAAGTTTTGGTAAGCTGCTTATGTATATAGAAGAAATTTTATAAAACAATCGCCCCAGAGGCACTTTCTACATCAAAGTCCAATTCTATCAGCTTAGTTTCTTCAGTACCATTTCGTGATCCTACAGCACAAATAAGTTTTGTATCAATAGCTCTCACTCTCCAAACACTCCACCAGAGCCTCCTGACTCTCTAGTTACTAAAGTGCGTATAAAGTCACCCGTTTTAGTGTCCCGCAGCTTCACAGTACCGTCATCTGAGCTTGTAATCACCGAACGGGAATTGAATTGCAAACAGGGTGCTTATTTGGCCGCGGCAAAGTCCGTAGACCTGTCCAGTGGAGATCTCACAAACCTTAAACTATGTTACCTTGCTCAATACTCAGACGCTCTGAAAATGTCTGTTTCACTATAACTTGGAGGAACTGTCCGCTGCTCTATGTTTTTTTTTTTTTTATGATAGCCTGGCTCACATGGGCCTCGTTATGAACTCTTTCTACCACGTCTTGATGTGCACTTTGTCTTTCCTTAATTTTTCAACAAAAATAATTTTTGTGAGTTATGTGGGCAGTAAAATTTTATTGCAATTTACCTTAATTTTTCCAATTTTGGTCTCGATGATCACAAAAATTTCAGATTCTATTTCTTCTCTGACTTTCCGACAGTAACTTTTTATTCTTACACGTAGACAGATCGATACTCTTCTTCTTTATCTTTTCTTCACCGGCCAGCGTACATGCATCAGCATTTTACATGTAGCATATTGCTATATGCAATAGCTACGACCATAACAGGCTTGATAGTTCTCGATAAAGGAGAATAATCCTTTTTGTAAAAAGCACAATAAATTAATCGGATAATAGGGGGGATATGTTTGGCCTAGCATACCCTGTATGTATGCATCGTAGAATACAGGAATTGTCAGCAGAAGAAATTCAAACCAAAAAGACCAGCATCATCATCTAAATGGGGAAAAATGTAACGGCTGTTATCTTACGGTAAATTATCCCAGTAAAATGAGAACTGAGTTCAATGCAGTTAAGACCACATTTTAATGTTTTTTTTTTCATTAACAAATTGAGTCGCAGCTCTCTCTCTCTCTCTCTCTCTCTCTCTCTCTCTCTCTCTCTCTCTCTCTCTCTCTCTCCAAGATAAACTAAGTGTAAACCATATTAAAGAAAGTTTCTTGCTTGCGACCAGCGGAGGTGGATGAGGGACTTTCGTGCAGTCATCGATTAGCCACAATTGGAGTCGGTGTAAGCATTTTGTGTTAAAATCTTCGGTCCTATATACATATGTACATATGGAGTCACTAATGTAAGGCTGATGTGGTTGACATCATTTACTTTACTGCAATATAAGGATCAAATCTGTCCGTCGAAGGCTGCAGTTGCTTGTTGAGGTCATCAGTTTTAGTCTAGCTAGGTTGAATTCAGGTCATAGTCTAGAGATAGATAAAGCTTATTCAGTTGGTTGGAGAAAACATTTCCTTGAATATCGTCTAGCAGTGAATGTTACCTGATTGTTATCTTAAAATAATTTTATTTAGGAAGGAGTCTGGAAACTAAGCAATAATTCGTCAATGTAGGTACATCAATTGTCGCCATCTGTGCTTTATGCACAATGACCACAACCAATCTCTCATTTTTAACAGGAAAGACAAGATCATTGATTTTAGAGCTCACAAAAAAAAACAAAAAAAAAAAAAAACAATCGGTGTCATGTATATAACATAGTGTATAGTCAATGTTTTCAAATGTTCTATACTTCAAGAAATTCCACTACATAACGCCCTAATTCGTTTTGCGGCATAGGAACGTTCCAGTTTTATACATACTTAGCACACTTCAAGTTCCAAATTGAATAAGACTTAAACGTTCTACGACTAATGATTATTATGAGCATTTAGAGATAACTAATTCGTTATCAGATGAATTCCTCAACTGTTTAAAGTCGGTGTTATTTGTTGAGTAATACGTTTTGCCCAAGTCCTGAATGGACTAGTATTCCAACAAATATCCCATTCCAGCTATTCCGCACGAAAAAAGTTAAATTATAGACTTTTTTTTTTATCCAACTATTGGACGAAAATAGCTCACCTGTATTTTTTGTTTCCCTCTGCCCCCCCCCCCCCCCCACCCCTCTCTCACTAGTGGGTTAGAAATTTCATATCTCAAGATCGGAGCAGCCGATTTTTCTGATTCAAATGCCAAATACAGCTAAATGCTTTATATTTTTAATAAAAAATACGGCAACACTGAAAGAAACTTGTTTTTTGTTAATAATAGATTTTTTTTTCTATTTTATTATTATTTATATTTATTATATATTATTTTTATTTATATATTATTTACTATTGAAATTGAGGATCTGCAAAACTTTTCTTTTGGAGAATAGAACATTTTTAAGAATTTTTTTTTTTAGCGATTTTAAATCAAAACGTAAATACAACCGCCTCGTCTGGTATTTGAAGCCGGAACCTTCCGCTTTCCAGGCGACTGCTCTTACCATTCAGCTAACGAGATAGATGATTTTCGCTCTTGTATTTCTTAATTTGTGTCTAGTCTATTAAGCCAGGTTTTACTTCCAGCGCTAGTATTAACCAGTAACGATGAAAGCGTACAAATAAATTTTAAATTCAATTTTTATTTATTTTTCCCAAGCGGAAATTAAACCCACACTTGTTAGAATTGGCCAAAGATAGAGAATTGAAGATATTTAAGAAAAATTTTTTTTTTAGCGATTCTAAATCAAAGCCTTAATACAAGAGAAAAAAACAACCGCCTCGTCCAGGGTTTATTTATGTTGGAGCCTTACGTCTTATTTATATAAATATATATGTATGCGCTCAAAATTGCTGTTGTTCTCGGCTTCGTTTTGGAGATATGGACGCATACCCAAATTAACATAGTTGCGGTGCTCCAATATTGCGTTAATTTGGGTATACTGTCACTTTAAAAATTTATATGTTCATAAGGAGCTCGAATAGATAAGCTCCTATCTACAACATAAAAATACAAAAAAAAAATTTTTGCAGATCTTCAATTTCAATAGTAGGTAAATAATAGTATTGTTTTGAAAACATACTATTGTTAACAAGAAATAAGTTGTGTCCGATGTTACCGTATTTTTTATGAAAAATTTAAAACATTTAGCTATATTTGGCATTTGAATTAGAAAAATCAGTTGCTCCGATCTCAAGATATGAATTTTTTGAAAATGACATTTTATCGTAAAATTACGAAATTTCGTATTCCATATACAAACTGTGAAAGTTTCATTCTAATCAGAGATAGTCGAGTTTACAAAAAAAATGATCATTTCCGTTTGGACTTCTTGTGTAATCATTCGAGTTGTTATCTGTGGTTTTTCTTACCTTAGTAACAGCCTCTCTGAGAAGATAGATATGGCTGCTGCCGTTGGTTTTACTATAGGTGCTTAGTCCCCCTCCTTTTGTGTAATAGTGAATAATCATCAAGATCTGTGTGTATTCCGTTATATTTTAATTAAATATGCACGGTCATATCTGTAATTTCTAGTAATTATCCCAGAGGAACATAACATTTTCAGTAAATTTTTCATTCTGGGCTAGAAGTCGTAAAAAAAAAAAGATTTCTTATTTTTTTTTTCAATTTGGGCTTTTTTCAAAAAATATTTACCGCATGTGCAACTTTCAAATTTTTATGGACAAAATTATTTTGGAAATGGTTGAAAAAAAAAAAAAAAAACAAACAAAAAACATCAAAACATATGCAATAAAAACAAAATTATACCTTAATACCACTATCCAGCAATTTCATCAATAAAACTGAAGGTCAAAGCACCTTTGTGCAATAAAACGCACCACCCAATTATGCAATTTAGGCCATAAAATCGCGTAATTATTAATAGCCAACGACGGCGACGACGACGATGACAACGACGACGACGACTGCAACGACGACGACGACGATGGCAACAACAAAGACGAAATGACTGCAACTCCGAAATTGCATTCCAGAAACGGCAGGGCAGCCCCAAGCTGATTCTAGATGCAACAAATATTCGCATCGAATCGACCAAATTAAGCGACAACGACACGAAATTGAATCAATTAAAATGGACGACGACAACGACCACTACACATGTCAGCAGGGCTTCGAATTGGATGGTTCGTGTGGACTCAAACCTTTTTTTTTTTGTTTTTTTTTTATTTTTATAGTGGCTAAAGAGTCACACGCATTTACACATTGCAAGCACGATTGATGCGTGAGCTTCTGTTAACACATGTACAGATGTCACTACACCGATGGTTAAAGAGAGAATATAATGTATTTAACTAGTTCTCCTTTCCCCGCATTCAACCTGCCTCTCCTTAACGGCTGAATTTGTGGTATGCTCGTGAGAAGTTTGGTTAGTTAGTCAGTCGAGCTCGCGCTAATCAAATCAATTTTCATTGCAAGTGGAAAAACTTGAGGCGCAAACAAACAATTGCTTCAACAGTTGGGGTCATGACTTTGTGACATTTTGGGTCAAACGGCAGTTGGTTCGTCGATTGTAGAGAATTTATGGTAGCCGTCGCGTCGGCTTGCATAGCTCCTCTAACTATATTGAGTCGTCGTCGCGCATTTTACTATGATTATTAAATCAGCCCCAGAGGAAAATCAAGAACGAGTTGATTCTGATTTAATCGATTTAATCGGTTGCAACTGCATGAGTTCGTATTGTTCGATGGTGATTCCTGTTTGATACCATGATTGATGGTAAATGATGACATTTGCGCTAAACGGTTGACTTTTGAAAGCTGTTTTGACAGGGTTAATATGATTTTGAATTCTTAATTGATTTATTGGTGTTAGAATTGATTTTTGATTTAATTTTTCGTATTAAAGTCATTAATAGATTGAGGGGAATTTATATTGGTTTGTTTGGACTTAGAATCTTATTATATGTCGAAGGTCATATGGATGCAATTTTGCAGTTTAAGTTGTAAACATAAATGCAACTATGACGCCCGAATTTCCTGTTGTCATGTAAATGAGTGGCTCTAGAAGATTTTTATTGAATATCGTTGCAACTTCTACTGGGAGAGTTTTTTTTTTGATTATTTTGTGCTACAAGTTTCTTGTAGGTTGTTTCAATCGTGGCCTTGTCAGAAGTATGTACGTTAGAGACTTTGTAATTATTTAGATATTATTAAAAACTGTGCTCGTAACCATCAAGCAGCATCGATTTCACATTGAAGGTAAACTAGAATTTGATCAGAGGTGTAAAACCTAGAAATTTGAACAAATCTTCGTTCCGGTAATTTCGCTACAGAGATAATAGAATTTCTTGCAGCCTCCACTATCTAAGCAGGCCTGAGAGGCCTTCAAATTATTATTTAAGAGGTGTCCGGAATAAAAAAAAAAAAAAAGTGATCAAACATTTCACTTTGCTAAAATGTAATAAACTGATCCGATCGCGTTTATTCTTATTTCATTTTATTCACCACACACATATTTCTCAGTCAGTCATTGTCATGTGTCATGTGTATAGTGACAACAATGGGATCAAAAAGTGAAAAACAAAGAAAACTGATTGTGTCTAAATATAACGAGTTCGCAGATTTGAGTCAAGCAAAATTTGAACTGAAGGCTAACAATTCAGAGGAAACGTGGATCGGGATCGAAAAAAGGATCATGTGATGCAACAAAGGAACAGAAGATTAAACTTCTCTTCAAAAGACATCCAAACTTTTCGAGCAGGAATATCGCAGGGAAACTTAAAATGCCGAAGTCTATGTACAATTTATGGCACGAAAAAAAGACTGAAGCAGAAACCATTCAAGGTGTCCAAGGTTCCAGATCGCGATGATACGAAGCAAAAAATATGTAAAATCGTGCCCGAAACTGTACATATATTTCTTAAAGAAGTTCTCTTGTCAAATTCCACGTCAGGAGTTTTATGTTGCCACACGTCGGGGAGGAGTAGTCTAAAAGTTCAGACTGCGCCAGAACGAGAAAGTTCCAACAAAACTTTATCTGGTCAGCGATCTGTTCCTGCGGCCGGAAATCCAGACTATTCATCACAAAAGGGAGTGCCGCTTATCAGGTCCCACAGGACTTAATGTAATGTTTTGGCCTGATTTGGCAACATCCTATTATTAGTAAAACAGCAATGGAATTTTACCACTAAAATGTTATCAATGTTGTGCCTAAGAAAGCAAATCCTCCGAATTGCCCACTAAATCTAAAAGATCATCTGTCTTAACGTGTTACAGTCATAATTATGTAAGTGATGATAGTGAACTCTATCTAAAGAGGGAGATACTTCGAATAATGCGTAAGATCAAGAACCGCGGAACGCTACTGAAAGGGGTCCAGCATACTCTGCCAGGTATCAGAAACACTTGTTCGTCAGTTATTTGCACTGGTGTGATATGGTCCATTCGGTAGCTGGTGTTGCGGCGTTGATGTAATGTGGTGACGAATAAAAGATGTGTAGAGCTCTACGTCGCTTTAAGAGCTACATATTCGCACTATCCATCAGAATCAACCGTCACAGCACATCACATCACGATAGTCACCATCAGCAAAACTTTCGGAAAATATTTTGATGCCGTCAAACTGTCGGTGATGAGACGTAATGGTTCAGTGTGAATATGCGTCTCCAATATTGCTCTGAGCTTTGCATGCTATGGAGGAAAAATGATGGACAGATGACGATCTAGTGTGAATGCAATGCAAATTGACAGATAGTTGATGGATAGTGTTAAAGGCATATCGTCATCTGCTAATAGACGCTTGGTATTTAAAAAGTCTGTGTCGTAGTATAGAAAAAATCAGATCAAGTACAGTAGACCTTAACATGTATGACAAATTACCGCAGGACATTTTACGTAGCTTCTTACTTATTGGTCATACGACAGCTTGCTGTCAAGAATTGTGATCAAGTGTTTTCGGTTGAGGTTTTGAAGAAGAACCATTTCGCTGGAGAAATCCGAGAGCTTTGAGGACGCTTTTTTATTGTTGTTGTTATTATGATGAAAACAGTTTACATTTTAAGCTTGCATTTGCTTTAAACGAAGACATTTAAATATTACTTCTTATCCATAAAAGGTGTCGTATTCAGCACTAAGTTAACAAATACTGCTGATGTTTTTATGAAACTCAGTAGTTTTAATGTGAATCGCACAGCTGCCAAAAATTTCTCAGCATTCTTCGGGCATTTCAGGTAAAATTTGTGAAGTTTTATATTTTGCACGATTTCACTCTATTTCTTCGTACGTTTTGCGTCATCCAGGATGTCCAATAATTCATCGGCCACTTCGTCATTGCCGTTCTAAGATGATTAGTTAAGACAGTTCCGAATTGTATTCAAACTTCTCTAGAAGACTGTTTCGACACCTTATTCAAATTAAAGGGCGACTTTCAACTGAATTTTATCAGGAATACTTGATACTCATACTCTTCTGCATTGGTTTTGCGAGAATCCTGGTAGAATGTTTTATTTTCATGATTATTACTGACAAAAAGCATTGGCGAAAAATACTCAGGACAGGATACATTAGCTAATTGTAAACATTTAATGCTGATTCCCTCGAAGTTGGTAATGATTAAATGGATCTTGTTCACCTAAATAATGGATACTACCACGTCGCTTTATTTAGTGTAACAGAAGTCGATGATTGAACGACTGAAGAACGGCAAATAGGATTATGGATGACTCTTCTTGCTCGTGACTTAAACGAGCTGATTCCTATAAAATGGTATGGTTGAAAGTATAATCACAAAACAGGTGATCTTAGAGGTCACTTAATGCCTTGCTTAGATATTCAAATTTTAACTGGCCATATGGGTAGACCATTCTAAGTGGGTAGATTGAATTGTATGCTATTATTTTGCACTCTAATATTTTGCCAATTATAAAAGTATTTACAATACTTGTGATATTAAGTGGATAGTTTGGCTCTTAGAACTTTTAGATCATTTATCATTCCTTATCCAGTATCCATGTTAACCCGGTAACCCTTCAGATGTGTCCAGTATTTATCTGAATACATATTTCGATTATTTCTTTAGAGCTAGGACCACAAAGCTTGAGAAATATAAACAACCTGACGTTAATTATGATCGATTCCACAAGTGTCGTTATGAATTTCTGTTCTCCGATCTCTGATCCTAATACCTGATCATTAAAAAAATATTGTAATTGAATCTATTTAGTGTAATGAACCGAAATTGCAATAGGTAATAATATATTAAAAAAGAAGATTGTAATGAAAACAGGAACAGGGAAAATAACGGACAAACGCACAGAAAGTGTTTACCCATGTTAGATTTTACTTCCATACAGGATAGACACTCAGGGCTATCAACAACCTCCATTTTTGCTAGATGAGCGTGAAGTGAACGGTGGCCGGTGATGATGTCAATCACAGTTCTGGATTGTTTTTTTTTCCTAGTTCCAAGAAAAACTCAATGAACTTCCAATTAAGTTCATCAAGAAAAAAATTTGTATGTACACCTACAAGTGTTCCAGCTCGCGCATTGCTACTGATGTTTCATACGAACATCCACTTTGATGAGAGATCCTATCACTGAGGTGACAATGTCAATAGTAGTCTCTGGTGCAAGAAAAAGTGAGTTAGAACCGCACCTGGCTAGCAGGTCCGCCCTTTTATTCCCCATGATCACCACGTGTCCAGGTACCCACTATTAGCATACCGTGTTAAGGATACACAGTTTATCCAAAGACGTCATGCAGTCGTCAGTAACTTAGATGTTATCTGAAGGTCACTTAGAGCCATCAGAGTCATTTCCTTATGTTGGTTTACAGTTTTAATTCTGAGAGTTTACAACTACATATGTATAGCATGTCTCTAGCCTATTATTTCCTACATAATACTAATCGAATGTATTAGCATATAACCTTTTCCCAGTTTGCTTCAAATAGGAAATATAAAATACTAAATAGCACGAGGTCACTCCACAATATTAGTGAAACGGAAGCCATCTTCTAGTTTTCAGGGAAACTAGATGATGTAAGGCATGTGTTCGTAGTATGCCATTTACTTTTTAAAGATTATTTCATGTAAAAGTTGGCCACGACTACGTTCCAGGTGGTCCATACAAGAAGTCCAATTTTGAGTGATTTTTTCGAGCATAGCCGCTGGTAACACGTACGAAGTTCTCTTCTAGTGCTTGAAACGTTGCTGGTTTATCGGCATATACAAGAGATTTGACGTACCACCACAAAAAGTAGTCCAACGGTGTCAAGTCGCACGATCTAGGCGGCCAATTCACTGGTCTAAAACGAGAGATGAATTGCTCACCAAATTTATTTCGCAATAGGTCCATCGTTGCACGTGCTGTATAGTATGCGGTACCGTCTTGTTGAAACCACATGTCAAACAGATTCAGCTCGTGTATTTTCGGCAATAAAAAGGGGTTGAAATCATTCCACGATAGCGATCACCATTGACAGTAACAATCATCGTCATTTTTGAAAAAGTACGGACCAATTATTCCACCAGCCCATAAACCACACCAAACAGTGCAGGTTTTAAGGTTGCATTTGCAGCTCTTGTATTACTTGTGGCTGCTCATCGGATTAAATACGGCAATTTTGCTTATTTACGTATCCGTTCAACCAGAAATGTGCTTCAACGCTGAAAACAATTTTTTTGGTAAAAAAGCGGATCTTCTTCCAACTTTTCCGATGTCCATTCACCGAAAACACGACGGCAGATCGCCCAACTTCAGTTCTTGAACGAGCTGTAGTTTATACGCCTTAAAATCAAGATCCTTGCGTAAAATCGTCCACGTAGTAGAATTACACAATCCCAATTGCTACGAACGGCGACGAATGGACACATCATAATTTTCACCAACACTGGCGGCTACAGCAGCAATATTTTCTTCTCTACGCACTCTACGCCGGGTCGCTTGATGTCCGATAACATGAAATTGGTGCGAAATTTGGTCACGATGGATTGAAAAGCCTGCTCAGTAGGGCGATTATGGCGACCATAAAATGGTCGGAGTTGCCGAAACACATTTTAATAAAATTCAATAATTTATAAGCGTTGTTCGGGTGAAAGTCTTTCCATGATGAAATGGCAATGCAAACTGAACAACTTTTACTTTGACAGGTGTCACGAATCACGCGTAAGCTGTGAAAAACAGAGCGCTGAAAAACCAAACAGCAAAACAAATCACCCGTTATATTGTAATAGATGGAAGCAAAAGCTTAAAAAAAAAGGACTCTATATACCGCTCTGTACTGCCATGCGGACCAAAAACTTCAAAGACTTATGACCTAACATTATTTTTTTTTTTTTTCACACTGAAAAACGCAACCTCAGAAACCGAGAGTGGTCGGTTCTGTCGTTCTGATAAGCACATAAATTCTGAAACTTTACCGCCAGGTATTAATTTAGGTCTTTTTGGAGGACTTTTGAAGGACTTAAAGGTAATGCCGAAGATGAGACGTTGGAACTTTGCAGTCGAAATGGTTCAGGTTTTAACTATTTAGTATATGCAGCAGTAAATTCACTTGGATAAGGTGGATATGATTTTTTTTTTTTTTTTTTTGTATCACACTTTATCTAATTTCAAGGCAACTAACTTGATTGCTGGGGCTACCTTATTATGTACATATAATACCTCTAGCACTACATTTGATTTTAAGGTTATATCTCATAATCAACATAATCGTAAATAAAAAATAAAGTAATTAGAATTAATACTGTAATTATAAATATAAGTATTAGTTGATTACTATTAATTTAGGTAAGAATCCTGAAAACGGTTGTAATCCTCCTAGGGATAATATATTAGTTTATTTATAAATTCTCAAATACAAGTCTAGTCTCATCATTTTGCCAAGTATACGTATTGAAAAAAAAAAAAAATTTTTTTAGAACCACAAATTTTTAAAATTAATCCCAGCCAATTCGTTTAAACTCGATTTAGGGATGCGTCTTATCAACATGAAGCAATTCAAATTGAATCTTGAACAAAAATCAACGCAATATCCAAACAGGGTCAAACATTCGTTTCGTATATCTTTCATTTATCATTCATTCATCATTTAATGTCCCCATGTTGTCTCATTTAAATTCATTGGACACAGTCCAAACCATTAAAAAACGAGCGTACTTCTGCACTTGAGCTGTTTTGTGTGTAATAGGCGCAGACTTACTTAGTATTCGACAGTTTCAGTTAGTTTAGTTATATGTTTCCTACAGATTTTGTCTATGAAATAGAATAGAACATTTGAAAATATAAACTAGTACAGTATTCTGTGTATAATTTATAATTTAAATACTAACAGACTAGATTCAGTAGCTAATCTGCAATGATATAGTATGTGTAGGTATATAGTCAACAAAACCAAAGAACACCAACAGGAGCACCTATACTATATACATAGTACAGTAGCAGTAGCATCACTGCAGACTTACAATCAAATTGATATCATGCAGCACCATATTCAGATGGCTAAGTACCACTTAATTTGTACAACGAGCTTAGATTACTATGAACTGGACAGTAGTTAGCATGAGACCAGATCGCTGTACGGTATACAGCAGTCTCGACAGTGAACATTGGAATAGATATGTTAATGCGCATGCGTAAGTATATCTAGTTTCAATCAAGCCATGTACTTAAGTAGGGTTATATGCCATCGTAATATTTTGCAACCTCTTCTTTTGCCATCAATTATATGAAATTTTCCTTAATTATGGTCTCATCAGAGTCGAAATGAATTTTTATGTATGCAAGTATATAACGTCAACTTTTAAACCGACATACAATTCGCAAACTATTATATGCTCTCAAGGCGCCTGCATAGCCTTAGGAGATTTTATTTTGAGACATTTCATTGTTTTTCTGTTGGCAAAATATGTTTTAATGCAAGTTGTCATATGTATGTATGTAAGTCCATTGATTTAGTGGCTATCGATTTCGAAAAGATGATCATAATAATTGTTTTGAGCCATATCAACGTTGGTAAACATCTTTTCTTTATTTATATGCGATAATAAAACCCGATATGATGCGTTTATCAATATAATTTTTTCTACGTGAAGTTTTAAAAGTCTACAATTAACATGGTAAACTTACCTTCCAAATTGGGTAGTCACATTGTTCGGGATTTTCTCTTTTACCTGGTGCCCTCGATATTTTCTGCAAGTAACACTAGAAGGATCGTGCAGATTTTTACTCTGGAAACGTGTCTACGCCATCTCAATCTGTCATATCTTAAACTGTTTTCTACATATTATTAGGAGCACTGAAGATCTTCTATTAAATCATTGCCATTTCAATTTTAAACTCCACCAGATTATATAAAATGTAGGATCCTTCGAAAGAACCAGAGTCCAGAAGGTATAAATCAGCAGAGTATCCAAGACCTTTTTTGCGTTAGGTTTCCGACTGAATGAAGGAAACTGGATAGGATTGCTTCTGAAGCAGTCGTTGGGCAAGAATTGTAAAAACAAACAGGCTGGATATACGGGTTAGTCCATTTTTCAGTGCTATTCTTACTTAATCTTCTTAGAACGTAATAATACTTTCAGGCACACATTGGATTGTATAGGAATACGCTGAATATTGCTATCAATGGGCCATCCCACACGAGTATATGCAAACAGGTTTTTTTTTTTTTTTTTTTGGAAGAAATGAGAAGAAGCTAAGATAAATCTCTCGAAAGTGTAGATATACATATATACTTACATACTGCATCAAAAATACTCGTGTGAAATGGCCCATTGATTGCGTTGATTGATATGACAACTCATTGCCAAATCGTCAATGATCTTGAAGGCTCACTTTCGCTCCTTTATGCATTTAGATTAATTCCTGCATGCAATACTCGCGCTGCAAGCGGAGCACATTCTCTCTCCCTTCAAAATACTTTCAGCCGTCCAGTAATATTCCGAGATGGTTTCTTATCCCGAACTGTGCAATTGTGGAACAATCTACTATCTTCTGTTTTTCCTTACAATTTGCAAAGATTCAAGACAAGCTCGATTCTAAAGGGTCCGCCATCTAACGTTTTTTTTTTCAACTAGTGCTTATTTCGTGAATGGTAACACTTAGCTCATGTCTGATTTGACAGATAATTAGTTTTATTCTTCCGCTGAACGAATATGGTTGTGTAAACGCTTGAACAACGCTGGGAAATATTGCGACATTACTTTGAAAATCATGGTAATGTTGCAGAATGTGTGCGAAAATTGCGTACGGATTTTGGAAGAAGAGAAGCGTATGTTCGTTATCTTGTGAAAAAAAGTGAAAGAAACTGGCATCCTCATCGATAAACCAAAGCGTGAAAAGCCAAAAACAGTGCGTACACCCGAGAATATTGATTGTGTGGCACAAAGTGTGCGTGAAGCGCCATCAACATCAATTCACCGTCGTTCTCAACAATTGAACATTTCGGAGACATCATTGAGACGAATTTTGCATAAAGATCTTGGTATGACGCCATACAAAGTCCAATTGGTTCAGGAGTTGAAGCCCACTGACCATCCAATGCGTTTTCGCTTCGCTGAGTGGGCCTGCGATTGACTTACAGAAGATGCCGATTTTGCCAAAAAAATCATCTTTTCGGATGAAGCTCATTTTGATCTTGGCGGGTATGTAAACAAGCAAAATTGTCGCATTTGGGGCACAGAAAACCCGCACGCATACATTGAAAAGCCGATACACCCAAAACGAGTCACTGTTTGGTGCGGATTTTGGTCCAGAGGCATAATTGGGCCATTTTTCTTCGAAAATGAGCAAGGAGTGGCCGTTACAGTCAATGGCAATCGTTATCGGGCCATGTTGAACGAATTTTTGTTCAGGAAAATTGAAGAGGAGGATACTGGCAACATTTGGTTTCAACAGGACGGCGCTACGTGCCACACAGCCGAAGCTACACTCGATGTTTTGCGCCCTGTTTAAAAAAAAAAAAGTTATTTGGCGGACCCTATATAACTGGGCAAAATTGGAACTTGCCGTAAAGGGGGCACAGGAGAAGATTGGTCTGAAACAAGTTAATTACCAGATGACAAAAGTGAGATAAAAAAAAAATTAAACGGTGACAAGAGCAAACCAAAGTGTATTATTTTCGTTAAGGTTGTACTGTAGAGCGATGTTAAGAGAGTTGCCATTACTACAGAGTTTGACCTTCGAGCTGTTGAGAGGGTGCATGCGTACTACTGTAATTACCTCTATTGCCACTCCGACGTTCCCCCACCCACTTCCATTGTAGATCGATTTTCAGATTTGATTCTCTTTAAGGCCGAAAAGCTACTTTCAGCTGTGCAATTTGTGACTGGCAACGTCAAGTAAATCCAGATAGCTACCTCCATATTTCGGAATGTACTTTCTAAGTTGTGTTTTTTATATATGCATAGCACTCTCTAATTCTTGTGATTTTTTCAGCTTGTTGTTGTTATAAAGATGTTAAAACTACTCACAGGCTTTCTGTAAATTTATTTTCTTTACTGCTTCCAAATGGTGAGGTTTTCAAAAGGGAATGTCTGTTGTACCTACTCTAAATCGACAGGCTGTGTATTTTGCGTGCCCTACCTGCTTTTCCAACCTAAAAAAATAAACATTCGTCCTTTTCCGAAGGTTTTAATGATTGGAAGCATTCTTTTGAGTTAGCCAAGCTGCACGAACAATCAAATGATCTTCGTGTGAAATGTCCTTAAGTTTATCTCAAGAAAAAAGGCCAATTCTGTTGAATTAATTAATTAGAATTAATTAGAGTTGTAAGTGTTGTAAAATTTTTGGCAGTTAGGGGTCTAACCAACAACTGGGTTCTACGTCTAATGGTCTATTAATTGGATGCGTTGAACTTATTAGCGAGTTTGATCCATTTTTATCTCAATGATAACCAAAACTGGCAAATATTAATTGGTGCGGCGGTTGGGGGGAGTGGGGGGGTGTATACCTGTTTAATTTGCCCATAGCGCTACAAGGGTTAAAAACGGGCCTGGTTCAAGAGTGACATACATCGGCACCTCCGCCACTTTCCTCATGTTCCCTAATCCTTTCCCTATCTCCTTCCTGCCATGCTATGCTTTGCATCATAGGGTATCCCCTGAGCATGGCTTAATAATAATAAAAAAAAAATATGGGAATTATATTTCACATAATCTAAGTCTGAGCATGAGAATTGTAGACACTAAATCTGATGGAGTAAACTATGTTTTGCATCTGTGTAGGAATCGCAGGTATTTCATCGCTTTTGATAATCTTAAGTTGCTGCATATATCAATACCTAAAATGTATAGAGACGATGAGTTGGTGATGGATGAAATTGTATTGGATTATGTTTAAGTGATATCATTGGGTTTTAGCTGCATTAAACAAGATGCAATTCGCTTTTCACCTGCAACGAAGTGAGTAGTGTTGTATGTTGTAAGATTATGGCTTGTTGAACTTAACATAAGAGCAGGCAGTAGTGGGAACTGGGCGGAAAGTATTATACTATCATATTAATCTGAAAGATACACCACACTTTTGGTACATAAACAATCGTCATCGTTTTTTACTTACACCACCTACCAAAGTAATGATTTTCTTTGAATCCTGTAATGAGTTTCACTTATTTACATACCTTCTAGTAAAATAGATAGAAATTCCATACAAAAAATAATTCCAAACATTCCTCATTATCGTTGCAACCCATCTCGAATGACTTCTGTAACATTTTTTTTTTACGACAAATTGAGTAATTTTCAAGGATGAACAAAAACTCTCTAAATACTTTGTAAATGTGTAAATGTAGCGTAAAAGTTTCAATCCAAGCTCTCTGTAAACAGAATATTGCTCCATCCACTTATAAAAAAAAAATGACTTACGTACGTCTTACAACTGATTATACCACCAGTCGCCTGTTGTGACTTTGTGACTCCTTTGACAAATATTCAGACTAACACAACTTTACACCAGCACCGGTTCTTGACAGACCCTTATCCGGTCTTAGGGGTATATGAATGCAGCCAGAGTCTAGTCCTGTTGTATATTTACCTTGTTGGAAATTGTGTACATGATTTGGGATTATCCTTCGCCTGTTAAGTGGCTTTTAGGTAGTAGGTACATTTTGACAAGTTGTTGCCTTTTTTGCTGCATTCCTAACAAGAATCCTTGAACTTAACTCTCAACAGCATTCTTATTGCCTTTTAAATGCATTTTTTGTGTAGTGTAGGTATTTGCATTTTTTGCCACTCTTGACAGAACTTAGATTTTGGGCTTGGTATGCAGGAGAGATTTGATGGAATTTGACACACAAGAAAGAAGTCACAATCTACTGATTGAGATAAGGACGAGAAAATGTAAGAAGAGAATACTTAAGAATTTTATGATTTTTTTTTGTTTCTTCAAAAACTGGATTCAAAAAGTGAAAATATTTTTACATTAAGTAAAATTATATTTGATTTTTATTATTATGATAATCACTGGCTAAATTCAATTGCTTGGGGTCGAAGATTTCTCTCCAAATTCTGTAGCTTTTCATTTAGAAAAAAAATTTCTGTTTTATCGTTTAAGATTTGAAACGAATGTCGAATAATTACTCTCACAGCTAAACGAGACTTTTGCTTTCGGAAACTTGACCCTGCACTCCCCCCGCGAACCCTTTGGGAAAACATCAGATTTATTTGAGTTAAAAAATCGCCTGCCTAGTGTGACATTGACCCTGATGTATTAAATGAATACTTCGTGCAAGGGCCCTGCTTCAATGAAGCTGTTAACTCTGAGATGGAATTAAGCAATGAACTGAATTTTGATGGTTTCTCATTTCTAGTACCTCTTTTGACACATCTAAAAAATACCTGTGCCATGACATCCGAAGGGGAATGCCTATTTTTTATGCAACTTTAAGCCCGACACCTCCAGTCGTGAGATATGTCTTACGATGCATTATGATACTCTGAACTGAATATATTTTATTAGTTATGTTTATTTCTATCTAGCGGGGGAAAGCTTTGGCGATCGGATGTAGCTTGTGCGACGTTCTTGGGTGAAAAAGTGGACTTTTCTACTTCTCGTGATTGTGCGGAATTTATGCGTCGTGAAAAATGACTTCTTATGAAAAAAAAAATCTTTACAAAAGAGCACTAATGGCCATGGAAGAAAGAACTGTAAAAATATATTCGAAATGTAGTAGCTGGGCTGCATATGACCCAAGTACATGAAAGCTGGCTTTCCGGCGAAAAAAACTTCCCGAGAAAGTGTTCTGAATCGGGAAAAATATACACCATCCGATAGCACTCGTCAAGATCTTTAATTCAATATGTAATATACGTTATTAGAACCCCCCCCCCCACTGCCGGAGGTTCCTACTTCCTACCCTAAAAGAATGTAGAAAAAAATTTTCTTCTACGAATTGTAGCTGGTAATAAGCTGAGGTGAACAGTGAAACCAGTTTTCCGATCGGATATAACCCTACCAAGTTAGACACCATCTAAAGTGAGAAAAATCTAGTACTTAAGTTCGAATAAAAAAGAGTATTGAGATGGCTATAAATAGCTATTTAATTCTCCGAGTATACGAGTGTAGGTAAACTTCTTTTCAGGACCTAAGGAATTCGGTTCCGTATAGCTTTTCGAAAATTAGATAGATAGTTAGATAAAAAAACAAACATTGTTAATAAAAAATGTTCAGAGTATCATAATGCATCGTTTAAGATATCTCTCATGTCTGGAGGTGTCGGACCGAAAATGGGCATTCTCCTTTCCGTCAATTTGGAAATATGCAAAAATTGCTTTGTGACCAAATTTTAACTTTTGTATCTGATCAGTATCTTTTATATGCACATCAATCCGACTTCCGCAAACGACATATGTAGTACAGTTGCATCGCTTTTACATCTATTAGGTACTGTTAGATTAAATATGGATGCCCGAATAGTATCATTGCTCGTCAATACTTCCACAAGGTATATACCAACCTTCTCAGGTGTTCCATAGGGCTCAATTCTCGGACCGTTGATTTTCTTATTATACATTGATGATTTACCTGAAGTAATCCGTCGTGGCAATATGAAAAATGTTGTAGAGTTGTAGAGCAGAACACGGTTGTGATACTAAGCCTAATGCTAAAATGCGATTCCTTTTCACAAAACGAATCAGTTTTTCAATATTTAATAAGAATTCAATGATTCATAAAATCTGCTTTTTGCTAGCAGAACCAGTCCAAATGGGCATTTATTATTATTAAAAAACAGCTTAAATTGAACCGGAAAAATTGAAGACTCATTAAATTATAATTAAATGCCTCAAAACCAATGCGAATTGTACGTGCAAATGTCTTTTTAGGGCTATTTAGTGCAGTACTGGTATTCTTTTATAAAACATCAGCTCCAATTTTCATGTCCTTTGAAGGAAATCTGTGGTATATTTAACTAAAATTATTTATATACCGTATGTAGCCTTCAATTAGGTTTAAATTCGTATATACTTTTTACTTCGTAATAGTAAGTTTTATATGTTTTGTTTTTTTTTTTTTTGGTTTGGTTCTGGTAATTTTTCTAAAGCTAGCTGAACTGTGATTTCTGGTAAATTTTGTTGTTCGGCATTGAATTAGCCTTAAATTATGAGCCTTTAATATACCACTACCTCAAAATCCGTTCTGTCATTTTGGCTCTGCAAGCTTAAAAGACATCAAATTTTTTCGCTAAATTATGCTCCACTTTTTCCCACCATTATAAAAAAAAAATTTGAATTTCAAAATAATTTCTTTCAAGTATGGGCGAGGTATGTTGCAAGACATCTTATCCTGTATCTCGGGGAGTACCTGAGCTAGGCTGAAAATGTTGTATTTGTCTGAAAGGTAACAAATTAGGGATGTTTTCTGTGGGCACGGAATAGTTTGCTAATATGGTTACTTTAGGAGATTTTCGACCCTCAAGGAAGATAATTTTTCGAAGAGAAAAACATTTTTGAAGTTTTATCGTTAATTTTTTACTTATCTGGAAACGTTTTTGAAAGCTAGTTATAATAAATGAAAGCCAGTAGTAATACGAATAAAACAAGACGGTTCAATAAGCAAAACGAGCTGAGTTACAGCCAAAAAAGCGTTGCAAGGACCTCATTTTCGAAAAAATCTAAAATCCGCTGTAATTTCGAAAATAATGCGAATTCGAAAAAATTAATATGACATTTTCGATTGCAAATCATCTCATCTCTTAGGGGTTTCAGTATTGCATACTTTTCCTGAAACACCCTGTACAATTAGAAAACAGCAAAAACACTATTCGGAGTTTTTTTTAACACCCAGTGGATAAATTGAAGTAACATTAATGAACATGCTCCTGAAACTTATCCTTTCGGTGTACTAAGAATTTCCCTTCGCGGTATAATTAATCTTATGGAAAATGTTTTCACTGAATGATGATAAAATTCACCGAAAGAATAATGAAATTTTTAACCACATTACAGCTCAATATCCGACATGTAGTGTTATTTTGCACCTCAATTTTTTTTACTGTGTTAAATATCAGATTCTTGTTTAGGTTCATTATCTAAGTATGTTTTAGTAATTACAAATTTTTTTCAAAATTTGTTCAATTATCTCATCAGAAGTATTGGTCAGAGCCTCATACATTATTGCACCTTAATTTAATTTTGATATACCATTGTCTACGTATACAAGTTGAGAAACGCTTGCTATTATTTTTTCCATTTGAATGTCTACCGAGGAGTTTCTGATGAATACGAAAGATATTTATAAAACTATAAAATTTTTGCAAAATTCTGTGGATTATTTGAATTCATCAATGTCGCTATGTTTTCATTTAATTATAAAATTATTTGTGTCTATTTTATTTTGTCAAAAAACTTCCGGCTTCGCTGCACACTGAGCCTTCCTTTTTTAACTTCCCCTCTTTAAAATGTTCACTTTTAGCATCAAGTCTTCAATATTTGTGATTTTTTTTTTTCTAACAGCTGATCAAAAATCTATACATAGATCTTAGAAATTTTATTAATTTTGTAAAGTACATATATCTTAATCTTTCCCCTTTCCAAGCACTTCGATTATGCGTTCATTTTTTCTATTCCATGCCACTAATTGGAAATAATCATGTTATTTGAGTAGAATTTTTTCATCGATTTCTTACATTTTTCATTCTACTATGTGTACACGTGCCAACAAAATATAACCTAAGCGAACAGTTACAAAACTAATTATACTATCTAAAAAATCGTTGCTCAATATTTCCTAAACGAACATCCTTCCATTTGTTGCATGTTGTTTCAAAATTTTATTTGTGATTTTTTTTTCAGCCACTAAATGCAGTTTTATTGAATTTGTGAATGTTTTTTTTGTCAATTTTCTTACAAACGATTTCTCATCCTCGAGATGATTCTTTACTGGTTCCTTACTAAGTAAATCCTTGATTCTACCGCAACCCTTGAAGTAATCACACTGACAATTTTCATATCGGAAATTACAGATTTTCTGTTCATTTTATTGCGGTATCGATTGGCAGATACTGGATAGATAGTCCTATATTGATGTTTCAAGTTTATTCAATTTCGCGAATTCGATTATGATTCCATCATTCGAAAGATAAATTGACTGGCGCTACCGTCGAAGATTCTTAATCTTTAATAGGAGTTCTGTAGTTTAGTCTTAGTGTAAAGAGAAAGGAAATTATTTATATATTTTTATAATTTTAATAGAAACGGTTGCAATCATATCTGAATTCATAAGAGGAATGTAGAAATTTGTATCTAATTTGAATATAAATAATCGTTTTAAGAGAAGTAGTAACTAGGTGAAGGGTTGAGTGCTTAAAGTGTAAAACACAATTAAAAACTAATAAATTTCAATAAAAAGTGTATATAAAAATTTATCGAAAAAAGTTCTTTTTGTTTTTTTTTTTACAAAGAAAAATTAAATGTAAATATTCGTGAAAATGACTAATGAGTGGATCGACTGGTCTGATAGTCGGTTACGTGTCCCTGTACGAACAGGGTGCAACACATATTTAAATAATAATTATAATTCGTATAGTAGCAAAGCGAATGGAATGGGTCTAAAAGTGCTTTCTGTTATGAAAACACAACAATCCAAAATTAAAGGTGAGTAGAGATTATTAAATATAATATTATAAAAATTTTAGATAGAAAGAAAAAATATTCATTAATTTATGTGAGGGAAGAATATATATATATTTTTTTTTTGGAATTGTTTATGGAAAAAAATTAGACTTGAGGGGATGATAAGGTAAGCAGTAAATATTGCAGATTGAATAAACTCTCTTGCAATTGTGTTCCAAAACAAAAAGAGATTATTATATGTTAATATCAAAAATAGTATTGAACTTAAGTAACAATTTCAATTTTAGCATGGGCAGCATTTAATTATATACTTGTAGTAAAACTATTTAGTTTAACCAAAAATAACAAACGCCCCAAAGGTCTTTTATAAAGCAAAGACGGCTCACTCTACAAATTATACTTTGATGTGTTATACGGGTAAATATGCTGAGATATATGAGTGGAATTTTAGCATACGTTTCACAGTGGGGTCAAATCCCAAAAAGGTGGCCAAAATTCGAAAATGTTTCAAATTCAGGTAAAATTCAGTACTCGAATGTTTTCGGGGTCGCTGATTACGAATCCGAAGTCAAAATTTGAATATACAAAATGGCGGATCCAATATGGCTGAAAATTTTTCAAAAAGTATTTTCAATTCAGGTAAAATTCAGTACTCGAAGGTTTTCGGGGTCGCTGATTACGAATCCGAAGTCAAAATTTGAATATACAAAATGGCCGGATCCAATATGGCTGAAATTTTTTCAATAAGTATATTCAATTCAGGTAAAATTCAGTACTCGAAGGTTTTCGGGGTCGCTGATTACGAATACGAAGTCAAAATTTGAATATACAAAATGTCGGATCCAATATGGCTGAAAATTTTTCAAAAAGTATATTCAATTTAGGTAAAATTCAGTACTCGAAGGCTTTCCGGGTCGCTGATTACGAATCCGAAGTCAAAATTTGAATATACAAAATGGCGGATCCAATATGGCTGAAAATTTTTAAATAAGTATATTCAATTCAGGTAAAATTCAGTACTCGAAGGTTTTCGGGGTCGCTGATTACGAATCCGAAGTCAGAATTTGGATATACAAAATGGCGGATACAATATGGCTGAAAATTTTTCAATAAGTATATTCAATTCAGGTAAAATTCAGTACTCGAAGGTTTTCGGGGTCGCTGATTACGAATCCGAAGTCAAAATTTGAATAAATAAAATGGCGGATCCTGCATGAACCACGTTGTAGAAGTTTAGCACTTTACAGAAAGTGATGTAGGCTAAAATTGATAATTTTTCTTGAATGAAGGAATAGAATTGCAATAAAAAGTCGAAAGTAAAAAATAACTCCATGTATTATATTGGAATACAAAAAAATCTCTTTTTGATATATTTATTTCTGGACTCTTGAGCGTCTTCAAACATCTGCCCTATCGGCAATAGTGATGAATTTATCACATCTGCGCCATGAATTGAAATCTTGTATACCGAAGTTGACATGCAAAACCACGGATATAACTGGACAAAGTAACGAGCTGTCTGCAAGGCATAATCTTGAAATTTGATTAAATCGATTTCATGACGGCACAAAATTGTCTATAATATTACATAAAAACTCTTAATCAAGTCTTCATCAACCCCAGTAATACTAGCAGAAATTCTTGAGTTTTTGAAAAATCGTCGAGCGGTATTCCCGTCATTTGAGCTACCAAACGCAGGTTTTGGTTGGTCGACTACCAAACCCAGTTCCATACGGAAACCCTTTTATAGATTTATTTTTCGAATTTTAATTTGTTCATTTTCTTTATCAGTCCGCGCTTGCGACTTTTTTATTTCAAGCTTATATGCTAAATGCAAACAACATTCGAAAAGTCGTATCTATGCATGTAGAGTGGATAATCCAAACTGTAAATGATCCCCAGAGACTTGATTTTTTTTTTAGAATGGCATCAATATTGTTAAAATCTTTCGAAGTTGCTTTGCGTAAATAGCAACGTTGAGTAGATGAAAATATAATATCTATATAGAAGGATAATTCCATATTCAACATCGTTACTATTATTTATTGGAGAACATTATGACGTTATTATTAACTTAACTTTCAAATTAAAATAATACAAGTGATGAATTATAATTTGGAATTTTTTATTTACAATTTAGAACTTTTTTTTTAATTTAAAAGAAAAATCTCAATACCAGCATGAGTGTATACGAGTAATGGTGCGTAAATAGTATGAAAAGTAACTGATGATCATTTTAGGGCAATTTTGGCAAGCAAAAAATATTTGAACAACTTTTTTTTTGTTAGGTAATAGTTCCATCTACAATATCCAATAGGTTCGGTCGCAGAACTCTACAGAATTAATGAACTTTTCTCTACGTGTTTGAAATTTTAAGTTGTAATTTTGCGTTTATTTCCACACAAAACTTTCGTTTATTGTTATCACATGAACTATTATTATTAAATTAGTAATACATGATAATATTATACTTACTTTTATCTGTCGATTCCATTTTTAATATTTAAGATTGATCAATATATAAAGATTTGGCGTCCCCGTGAACATATAACTCGAAACTCCTCCGGTTCTCGCGTGACACGTCTAGCTGGATTGAGGGTTACCTTTGAACTGAATTACAATAGCAGGTATATAGGGGGTCGGCCCCACTGAAGTCTAGACTTCGAACTTCTGACTAATACTCAAACTAATCAAACTAACCCACGACTCAAAATTCACGGAAATTAAATTTTATTTTTCGACTTTTGGCCGGCTTTTTGGGATTTGGCCCCACTGTGCGTTTGTAGCAAATATTACTGAAGATATTACATTAGATAGCTCGAAAAGTAGATTATAATGCACATAAAAAATAATTGAATATGCAATTTCAAAAAAGGCATTCTTTGAAATTAAAGATTTTCAGGAATGAAAAAAAGAAAAAACTGATTCAGCTGAGCAACAATTTTTTCCTGGATATGCCTTTTTCGAAATTCATCGTAAAAGTATGATTAGATATTAAAGGATTCTCCAATAAAACAACCGTTCATTCAATGCGATCGTGACCCGTGACCTCCAGAATGTTAATCCAAGGCTCATTGATATTTGGAAAAAATCGAAAAATCTTCAAAGTTTCAAATTTCAAGGTGGAAAGGAGGGGCGCATATCTTAAAAGATGTGCCTTTTTCGAAATTATTTCTGTGCAAAGCTCACAATTCATAATACTTGTGTGTTAAGAAAGGTAGTGTAATAAAGTTGATGTTGTATTCGTATCTGTAGCTTTCATTTGCATTACGATTTATTACAAAAATCCCTCAGAAGAAGTTTCCTTAGAACTTGCGCATTTGTTCTATATCCAGAATTCTTTACTACACTATGAGTGTTGCTCACGTGAGTTCTCACATGAGTTCCCTAAAATGACAGATATCAAAATGTAAAGACGAAAAATAAACTCATGTGAGCGTAATTTTCTGAACTCACATGAGTTTCAGTAAAATAGAAATGGTTCTAATTTGCTGTGAGTTGGGCTGTGAGTTAACCTAAAAATTTTACTGTCAAAAGTAGGACATTTTTCAGAATGAGTATCGGAAACAAGGTATTTTTAAAATTTAATAAGAACATAGAGTCTATATAAATATAATTTTAGGTTGAATGAACCAAAGATGCTGTTTTTAAGTTGACTGAGTTATGACAGCATTATCCTTGTGTATATGACAGCACAAATAGTTTCTATTCCAATAAACATGCCAGGAATAATGCGTTTTATGAAATCGCGAACAGACTTAAGAGTATATTGCCTCTTATTACAAGCTCTTTTTAGTTTTGTTAAGAAAACATTACAATCTTTTTTATGTCTACGTGGAAAATTAAGTAAGTTTTATCAAACTTTTTTATACTTAATTAATTTTATCTAGTAGTAGAAATTACTTTCTATTTTGAAAAGAAAAATTGAAAAAAATCAATCACATTTATATAGATCTCAGCACCATCTAGGTATCATATAAGATTTAAATGAAGCCAACATAACAAAACAGTTCTCTTGAATGTGTAGAAAAATAAATTCACTTCAATATATGGGTGTTTCAGAGTAGCGTATACAAAGGAGAGAGCTTTTATAGTTCCACATTTCCTTGATACTCATAATAATATTATGCTTCTTTTTAAGTCCTCTCATACCCTACAAGAAGGTATGCCAATTTTAGCCATATTTTCATGCTTGATGACGTAACTCTGAGTGATTTTTTGATAGCTAGCGAAACGGATAAAGCTATTTATTATTTATAGGGTAAGTGCACCAATTTGTGTCTACTACCAAATTTGCAACCAGATCGTTTTATAACATGTCATAAAACAGGGATCTCAAAGACGTCGATCGCGGTCGACCAGCCCGTGGAAGTAAAATCAATTGAACCAAAACTACAAAAAATTGCCATTTTCAAAAAATTTCCATTTTCAAAAAATTGCGTGGCCTACGTGCCGTAAGTAACGGAAAACCCCCCACGCCACCTTCGCCTTGCTTACCCAGCTCTCTCTCTCTTCTCGCTCTTTCTTTCTTTTTTTCTCTCTCTCTCTCTTCTCACTCTTTCTTTCTTTTTCTCTCTCTCTTCTCTCTCTTCTCTCTCTCTCTTCTCTCTCTCTTCTCTCTCTCTCTCTCTCTGTCTCTCTCTAGCTTTGCCTGTCTCTCTCTCTCTCTGTCTCTCTTTATCTTCCGAATTAATAAAATGCGCACATTTGAGAAGCCAGTAAGTCAGTTTTCAGCTCTAACTATTGTTTTGTTGCGTGGTGATTATAATAGCGACCAAAATGAGTTAGAAGACGAAAAATAGCATATCAAACTAGCTTTTCTTTGCGACATAACTGAGACACTGCATGAGCAGAACTTAACTTGTAAGGGAGACAAGGGACAAAGCTGATATGGCAAGTTTAATAATTCAGACATTCAAAGTAAAGATTCGGATGCATACATCCCAACTAAGAAGAGGCGAAATGATGAATTTATTAAAAACTTGGAGGAAGAGTGGATGTCGGAAGTAGTTTTTGAAACTCGAGAAGAAGTCATCAGTTTCATGGTGTTTCCTTTTAACGAAGGAATTAACATTGACAACGTATCTATTAACATCGGCCAATTAATTGATATTGAGAATTTTTGAAAGAAAAGTTTTTGCGTTTTATTTAAAACCGTTGAGCTACGATATTTTGAATAACAATATAGACTGCGTACTTAAAATGTTTGGCCACCCCTGTCCTAAAACGACGTATTGTCCTTAAAATGCAGATATTTCTATACTCTCATGTACGTGTATGTATCTGCTGCCTATTGAAAATGAGCAACACGATCGTTAAGTTGAAAGTTCAGTCATCAGAATTCAGTCAATTCCTTAAGTGGCGGCATGTAAATATTACGAAAGTACAACAACACATATTTTTTTTTTGTATGTGTACTGCTATGAGCTTAAAAGGTAAAGGACTGCTTTTTTAATAACTTTCTATCAACTTACAGACACCTGGCTCTGAAACTTTGTGTCTGAGAGTGTTGTTCGTGACGAAAGAGGATTAGGGTAGTAAAAGCGGATGGATTTACATGGGGTTTTTTGATTTAGAATGGATGAATAGGGAGCTTTCCGATGAAGTAAAATTTTCTTACGTTTTGGGTGTATTGGGGGTGTTGAGGTGGGGGTGGTAACTACCAGCCTTGGGGTTGTGCAATTTAGGCCGTGTGTGATATGAGTCGAGATTCGAGATTTGAGATTCCAGATTCCAAAGTCAAGAGTTGAGTATCGAGATTCGAAATTCGGGAGTCGATATTCGACAGTCGAGTTTCGAGATTCGAGAATAGGATTTCAAGAGTCGAGAGAGTATAGAAGCTATGACTAAAAAGTAGAAAATAAAATATATTAAAAAAAAAACTTTTAAAATAAAAAACTTTTTTAAGTTTGGGCATGAGTTGCTGTTAGACAATTGTGATTATAACTATGGATGCCAAAACTTTTAAGATTTAATCTGAGTTGTAGCATTTCTTATTTTGCAACAAAGCTTTCCTTGTGTATGTACTAGTATCAAATAAAATGTTCCAAAAACACCATTGCAGGATAAATTGTCTGGAAAACATCCTGAAAACGTAGGAAAGTCTGGACCGCAAAGTGTTTTAACAAAAACCGAAAAAAGAAAACTCGTTTAGTGGTGTGAACCGTTACCCAAATGTAGGTTTCCGTTAAGTTCTGATAGCCACAGTTCGAAAAATGAGCAAAACGCTGGCCCGACTATATCCTTCAAAAATAGTATAGTATAGCCTTTTTCTGAATTATAATCTAGAGCTTGTATATCGAATTCCCGAAGACCTAACTGAGGCCAGAGATATGGCTTCTGAAAAGGTTATTCGAAAATGGTTTGATGAGCTACAAAATTATATAAAGAAGATGAATGCAGGAGACATATTTGAAGAAACATTTGTTTTCCCCTACGTACGACCACGTGTGGATGTAGTCAATAACCATGCCAGAAGACTGCTTTTTAGGTCGTTCTAAGACAGGCTGCATGAGAATATACACGAATAGAGGTAAACACATGGTTTATTATTGAAGAAATTCAAAAATACGTGATCATTTTTATTGACGGCCAGAAGTTCCATTTAACATTTGAGCTAAGCGTGATCCAGAACTAGATGGATCAGAAATGGACTTTATTAACAGGATCCAGACAAGCCAAAAGACTTTCAACAAACAAGAGCCTAAATCTTTTAGGGTTATCTAGAAATCAACTCAGAGTCATTACAGGAGTCCTAAAGGGACACTGTAAAGCCAACAAACACATGCATCGGATAGGGATCTCACCCACTGATGCATGCAGACTATGTCATGAAGAGGATGAAACAACACGTGCTGTGTGAATGTGAATCTATTGCGAAATGTAGATTCCAGACTTTCTGCTCATACTTCTTAAAGCCTGCCGACTTCGAAGAAATCTCTTCCAAAAACATACTGCTCTTCCTGGGAAGAGTGGACTTTCTGGGGAAACTGTAAAGCAAGCGGTGCACAATAAGCCAATTATGACTGTAGTGCAAAGGCCGCTCGTCCCGTTATATATAAAAATCTAATCTAAATCTAAGTGTATTTTCCATTGCAAGTGGGATAATTTTATACGCATCCCCTCGCAGCACAACATACATATATGCTACAACCAGGAGACTTCAGGGTTTTCAACTAATACTCAATCAAAAGAAAAGAAACGGAAGTGGTTAAGTGATGATCTTGTTTTAAAGAAATTAACAGCTTTGGGTCTCAGATGCATTGATTCAACACGTTTCGCTTTCCCTCTGGAGTCCTCAAGAGTTCCAAAGCGTAAGCAAAATCAAAGGTACTGTCATCAACGAAACAGATCATTAATGAAAATTAAAAAATGAAACGGACAGATAACAGAGCCCTGGAGCACACCTTCATTTATAGGATGACGTTCAGATGTAACATGATGTTACTAACATCATCTACTAAAACCCGTATTTGTCGATTAGATAAATAAACTTTCAATGCATAATAGAAAAGGAGGGGAGAGATCAAGTGCTTTAAGTTTGGGTAAAGGGGCAGAATAGAGTCTGGTATCAAAAGACTTTGAAATATTCAGGACAACGATTTTGGACTCACCAAAATTGTGAAAACTACGGTTCGAATGTTTCATAAGAAAAGTTAGCAAGTCTCCAGATGAACGTCCAGATCTGAAGTCATATTAGCGATTGTTGATGAGATGATTACTTTCTAGATACATACTTCTTCAAGATAGATAATTTCGAGTTAATGATAGATTCAAAAAAAAAAAAAAAACCTCTGAAATAATCGAAGTGATTGCAATTGGTCAATAATTTGATTCATTAGTTTAATAGAAAATTCAACACACCTCTGTCAAAGGTAAATAAATTAAAATTGTGCAAAAAAAATACTTTAGAACCTAGA